>JAYESD010000005.1:185524523-186965617 GCA_036927565.1 Tuctoria greenei
CGATGATGTAGAAGATGGGTCTGGGAGGAGGAAGCCTTGCAAGGTGTAGGTCTGGTGATGGCCTCGGACCACAGGTCCTTTCCAAATTGGAACCGACCCTTAAAATTTTTTTAGGCTAAAATAGAAATAAGAATTTGGCCCGGCCCTTATCCGATCCGGCCCTTGACAAATCTAATACAGTTTTTTGCGGCCTGCTTACCACCTCTAGGTAGGCGCAGTGGCGGGGGGAGCAGAACCTGGAGCCTTGGCACAGACGGAAACCATCGCTGACGTCATTGCCAGACGCGGACGGGCCCATCCCCACGAGCGCCATCGTCGTCCCATTGGATACGACAACCACATAGGCCATCATGCAGGGGTGGGGGGGGGGGGGGGGGGGTAGCAAGGTTGGTGGCCATAGCTTACGGGGAAGATGATTGGGGGAGACATGGCGGAGTTGTGGGCTGAAATGGTTTGGAACCGTTTTTGGTTGGACTGATTTGTTATTCGAATGGGTTTGGTTTAGATAGAAGTATTGGTGGGGTGGTTTGGGTTTGGCTTTTGTGCCCGAAATGTAATGAGTTGTTTCGGGTTTTGGTCGGTTCTTCATCACATTGTCAGGTTTTACTTGGCGACGATGATCCAACGTGGTGATGATGGGTCGACAATTTCCTTTGAAGGCCACAGAGTAGGTCATATCTACAAGGGCATAGCGTCATGCCACATGGTTGTAGAAGGAGAGGAGGCACTGAAGAGGTCGAAGCCGAGGTGGTGAAGTTCGGTGGCGACTAACGCCGGTGAGAGGTGGGGCGACGCAAACCAATCTATGATAAAAAAAAGATTGATATGAAGAATAGGACAAATTGTAATAGCCAATGAAGATCGATGACTCGACTAAACTACGAGTTGTTGCCCCTAGGAGGGAACATCTCCTAGCGGTGCGCGCTGCTTTTGTGTTGGTTTCGGGTTTGGGTCGGTTTCTCAGCCCATTGGCAGGTTTACTTGGCGACGATGATCCAGCGTGGTGATGATGGTTGACAAATTCCTTCGAAGCCCACAGAGTGGAGTTCATGTCTACAAGGGCATAGCGTCATGCCACATGTCGTAAGAGAGGAGGCCATCACGCGGGGTGGGGCGGGGGGGGGGGGGTCTTATCAGGGTTGGTGGCCATAGCTTACGGGGTAGAGGAAGAGGATCACGGGAGAGATTGCTGGAGTTGTGGGCTGAAATGGTTTGGAATGGTTTTGGCTTGGACTGATTTGTTTTTTCGAATGGGTTTGTTTGGTTTAGATAGAAGTATTGGTGGGGTGGTTTGGGTTGGGTTTTTGTGCATAAATGTAGTGGGTTGGTTTCGGGTTTGGGTCGGTTCTTAACCCATTGGTGCGGTGCTTTTCTGCAGAAATGTAATGGGTTGGTTTCGGGTTTGGGTTTGTTCTCAGCCCATTGGCAGGTTTACTTGGCGACGACGATCAAATGTGATGATGATGGGTTGACAATTTCCTTTGAAGGCCACAGAGTAGGTCATGTCTACAAGGGCATAGCGTCATTGCCACATTGTCGTAGAACGAGAGGAGAACACTGAAGAGGTCGAAGCTGAGGTGGTGAAGTTTGGTGGCGACTAAAGTCGGTCAGAGGTGGGGCGACGCAAACTGGAGGTGCATCTAGGCATCCCCCGTGGGTTTTGATGATTGATGACGACAATTAAGAGGCTAATGAGCTAAGTTGATCTTAAGCACATGTACAAGGATTGAAATGAGATGAAAACCCTCAAAAAGGAAAAGGAGAAAACGGGCATCAAAGACTCAAGCGTAGAAAATTAGGGTTTCTACTGATATTGAGCTTATATGAGCCTGTATCATGTGAGAGGGTGGTTGTATCATGTGCATTGAGATCATACCAAAGGGCTCAAAGTGGTGGTTTACAGAAAAACCTAAGTGAGAAGCCCAAAATGAGAAAAACCCTAGGAGGCCGGACTAGTCCAGGCCTCTGGGCCCGACTAGTCCGGTCATGGCAGGCAAGTCCGTTTTTGGACAGACCAAACGTCTCTGGAGTGTCCCCGAGTGATTTTGGAGCTAAGTCCGAGTAGTCCGGAGCAAGCATTGTAGAGCCCTTCCAAAGCCTTCTACTCGTCCTACCTAACCCCCTAAGAGCAAATCTTGAAGAGATTAGGGTTTGGGGAGGAGAGTAAAGGAAGATCATCGCGCTTTGGCTCTCGGTTTGATCTCTTGCACATTGTGTTGTGTTTTGTGGCTTGTGTGAGTTGAGCTTCGTGTGCTCCTCATTGTATTAATTTGTGGGAGCCTCAAGTTGTGAGTAGCCCCATCAAACTTTGTGATTGCCCATTGATATAGTGAAAACCAAGCCGGCCATTGTAGTCCTTGTGTGGACTTCTCAACGTGGATGTAGGCTTCTTCGTGGAGCTGAACCACGGGATAAATCTCGTTTCGCTTGTTTTGCACTTTTCATAATCTCTAGCATTACTATTAGGGTTCACATTTGACTTATTGTCTTACACTTGATCACTATTGTAAACTTGCAATCTAAGTGTTTAAACATCACAATCTGAGCTTCACAAGTTTGTTACATATTGCTTTTATTCTCTGTGAACTTTAATTCCGCAAACAACTTGTAGAAATCAAGTTTTAGGGTTTCCACCCTGTGCTGACCGGACTAGTTCCGGCCACAGAGAATTAATCTCGTTTAATTAAGTCATTTCAGGTATTATTGTCTATTCACCCCCCTCGCGACTTTCAATTGGTATTAGAGCAGACTTCTCCCCAAGAGTCTAACAACTCGAGAAGTAATGGCCGGAAGGGGTGACAACGAGGTTCCGGTGGTCGTCGATGACACCAGACGAAGAACGTCGATGTTCTTCAAGATGATCCAAATAACGACGAAGAAGTTCGGATGCTCAAGGCACGACTTCGTGAGAAGCTCAACGTGCCGAAGAAGGAGATCAAGCCAATTGCTCCGGTTAACATTGACAACGAGAGTAGTTCACAAGACTACTCTCGGTATCCTTACAATTATGAGCAACTTACCGCTAGCGAACCATTACTTGTCTATTTCTATTGGCAAACCTCCTCAATTTGATGGAATGATTATTCTATGTGGAAGCATAATATGAAGATGCACCTCATTTCCTTAAATCCTTGCTTGTGGCAAATTGTGATGACAGATGTTACATCTTCCCATGAATGAGGAAGACATCACTTCGGAGCAAGCCGTTCTTCTACATCGAAATGCTCAAGCTGTTGGAGTGATTACCTCCTCATTGACTTGTGAGGAGTTCAACCGCATTGAAGGATTGGAGGGTTGCCATGGAGATTTGGGATACCCTCAAGACGGCGCACGAAGGCAACCACGTCATAAGGAAGCTAAGATCGAGATGATCGAAGGAGAGCTTGAGAGATTTACCATCATGGGAGGGTGAATCTCCGCAAGACATGTAATGGACCGTCTCAAGACTCTCATCAACAAGAGTCGGTCATATGGAAGCACCCGGTGGACCGACCACGAGGTAGTAAAGAGGATGATTCGAGCATTCATGCATCGAAACGTCACTCTTTGCTCACTGATTCATGAAAGTCCGAGCTTCCACAAGATAACTCCCGAAGAAGTGCTAGGAAGAATCATCAACCATGAGATGATGGAGAAAAAAGCGATGTTCTACAACGATCTACAAAGGCTTTCCTCCTCTAAGAAAAGGGATGTTGCATTCAAAGCAACATCCTCAAAATCTCAAGAAAAGGAAGAGAATGATGAGGAGAGTCCCGACACCGATGAGAAAGAAGCTCTCTTCATCAACAACTTCAAGAGGATGTTTAGGAGGGGGAGCTACCAAAATGAGAGGAGAAGCAAAGACAAGCCCAAAACAAGATCAAAAAGAGCTTGTTACAATTGCGGAGAATATAATCACTTCATTGTGGATTGTCCACATGAAGAAAACAAGAAGAAGGAGAGCAAGTCCAAAGAAAAGAAGTACTTCAAGAAGAAGAAGCAATCCGGACATGCCCACCCTTGAAAAGGAGTGGGATTCAAATGAGGAATCCTCCTCCGATGAAGATGAGAAAGTAGCTGGGGCAGCGCAAACCAATCTATGATCGAAAAAAAAGATTGATATGAAGAATAGGACAAACTGCTATAGCCAATAAAGATTGAGGACTCGACTAAACTACGAGTTGCTGCTCCTAGGAGGGAACATCTCCCAGCAGTGTGCGCTGCGAAAGCTGTAAAGGTGGGGCGGCTCAAAAATGACACGGGTTCACACATAACATGTAAGAGGGAATAGATTGTGTATAGTGTGACGTGTTGTGATGGTTGTTTTTGTATTGCTTTGCAAACACAAAAGTGGTCCTAGTTAGAATATGTGTGTGTGTGTGAGTCTAACCTAACGAACGTGTTTCTCTGATATATATATATATATATATATATATATATATATATATATATATATATATATATATATATGTGTGTGTGTGTGTGTGTGTGTGTGTGTGTGTGTGTGTAGCCTATAAATATATAATAACAACTAGGACTGCCTTTGTGTGTGCAAATTCAAGCTGATCTACATGAAGTACTTCAAGGATTCAATTTATTTCCTTTTCTTACTTTCCACTAAATTGTCTGCCATCATTTTGCCCTATGTAATGTAATCAGTGTTTCCTAAACCGTCGATGGCATCAGTGGTTCTGAATTGGAAGTTTAAACTGAGATACACTGAGGCTAATATTTACAATTGCAATGAAGCTTAGCTTTGATGGCTCTGGAAAACGATATTTTCATGCTATAAGCAAACAGGTAAAAAAATTATTTAGGAAACCTATTTGAGGCTGTGCCTGCTGCCCCCCCCCCCCCCCCCCCCCCCCCCCCCCCCCCCCAACCAGCACCACCACCACCACCAGACACACACATGAAATATCTTTTGTCATGGTTTCGATTGTGTTACAAATGTGTTAGTATTATAAGTGTGATGGTACTACTTTAATCAATTTTATTTTCATGATTAATTGTTGTGTCGAAAACTTCATTCTGTTAGAAGAACAATTCCTTTACGAGGAAGAGAAATTTATATCTGTCCACATGTTAATTGTAACAAATAATGGTCACAAAATCTCTCTTAGAGACGCATCCTTCAAAGACATAGCTGGGGTTAAGTTACTACATACAATGAAGTGTTTTGCAGTTCTGTTTGCAGGGAACGTTGCCTTGTTAGCTTTTATTTGGTTGCGGCTGTGTAGAGATGACCTGTCAACTACTGGAGACTTGAATTTTGGTATGCTTAGCTCCGCTCCTATCTTGACGGTTACAATCTGCATAGAATGTAATGCGACAGTAGTGTAATACTAAATCTTTCTGTGATTCAGCAATTGAGCATCAGTAATCTGTTATACAGTCACCATTTCTATATTGTGCTTGTTCTGCCATCTAGTCCTTGCGTAGCCGCAGAGTGCTGCTTTATATAAACCAAAATCTCATATCTTCGATTTCAAGCACCACAGTCGAAGGCAGTCTTTTATATAACCATGGTTTCGCTGAACATGCAAAAACCATCTTTGTAGTTTTCTGCTTTTGTCCTCGTTATTTTTTTGCAGGATTATCAGTCTTCTAGTTGACCAAGAATGATGGCCTGAGCAGCTTAACGGACTAAAATACCACCATTATATTTTATATTAAATGTTAAGTATTTTCTCTTTGTATAATATAACAGCATTGTAAAGTATTATGAAAGTTATTAGTGTGCTGCTACTTTTGCTCTTGTTAAGTTTTGATGACGCTATTAAGACTTGCATTGCTTCAGAAGCTATGCGCTCTGGTCTCTGGCAGATTGTTCTATGTATATCTGTTTGTCCGAAGCTGAAATCATGCTGCTAGCCTATTGTGGTGTTAAATGAACTCAAATAGCCTGTACCACATTTCTCTTAAGCGACCAAGAGACGCGAGAGCTGATGTTGCAGCGTACTCTTTCCATTCTATATTATTTGTCATTTAATACAAAAAAATTAGTTCAGAATAAACTAATATCTTTGTTCTAAACGCAAATAATATGGGATAGGAGTAACTCTTTCATTCATCACTATAATTATACGAATACGGTTCTTTCATGACTGGCACAGCCAAATTGAAGTACTGGCCACGGCACATGTAGCAAGAATATGCTGAACATTATGACTCCGCATAACAAAAAATTATTGTCAATCCAGACTGAAAAAACTAGAATTTTCAAGATACTGTTCTTTATTAATGATATAAAAGCTGTCGATTCCGATCCCGAAATTAACCTTCTGATTTCTAATCTCGTATAATGTCCCAAATTCAGGCTGCAGCGCATCGGAGACGCGAGAAAGTTCATCTGGCCTGCCTGCTATATGAAGCTTCGTTCATGTTCTCTGATCACTTCAACCCATCCGCATCTGCCTATGTTTACGTAAAGATTTGTTTTCATGGTCTCCTCTGTCGTCTCCAACGATTTGAAATCACCAGATGTCGTTATTATGTTGTGAAACATCATTTTCAATGATCCATGTCGTATGAAACATTGCCATACTTGAAGAAGAGGTTACAGATTAGCTCAGTTTTCCTTCATGCCCATGCCCATGCCCAAGCCCATGAATCCGTGTCTTGCGCTTTAGAAGACGGTGCCCACCATTTTCATCAAACATAATGCGTATTGGAATGTATTGTGTACCTCTCTTCTCAACATTCTTTTTCAATAGTATATGCGCATGGTGATGTATGTTTTTTATATATACAAGCATAAAATTAGGCGATACTCTAGTTTATTATATATATAAAGACTAGGAGCAAGAAAAAAAATTTTACGAGGGGTATAAAGAGGTGAGAAAAATTTAGGAAGGATCGATGTCGATCAAGGTTGACATGACATGAGGCGGTGAAAGGAGTAGAACATAACTAGAAATTTAACTCATGATAAGACTGCATGAAAATTAACAATTCATGTGTCAGAATCCTAGTTTGTTCAAATTTTATTATTCTTATTTTATTTCTTATTAATCTATTTCTAAAATAAATAAAGTGTAGAATCTTATTTTATTTATATTTATATTTTTATATTTTTTCTCTTATGTTATTTTCTATTTTTTTTTTAAAATATTGAGTTTCATTTCTAGCCAACTCCAACTTGTTTGAGACAAAGTCTTAGTTGTGTGTAGGAGCAAGAAGAAATTCATGAATCGATCCCTTCAATAGAAGTAAACTACAGGCAACGACGAGAATAGTTTTAACCCCAACAGAACGCCTAGAGTCTAACAAATCTTTGCAAATTTAAAAGGAGACAAATCTTGGTTCTCCAGCTACTAGCACGGCAGGCAACTTAGCCTGAGATGACATCATAACCAATGACAAGGTACACAGCGGCAAACTGAAGCCCTAATTAAAAACGAAAGAGACAGCAACATAGCAGCATCAGTTCTATTGTGGAATCCAGGGAAGTCAATACCCGAACCATCCCCCCTTGCTTAGTGGTGACGCCTTCTCACAAGCGCCGACAACTATCTTGCAATGAATACTAGCAGTATGAGCACCACATGGCAAGGAGAGTCTGAGGTGCGCTCTTGACTCCACACTGACGAAATCTTCCAATACCTTGCTGCCACCTGCAAAAACTTAAAGCAGAAAGAGCTTAACATGGCATGTAGATCATTGAAAAATTTGACTGCATGCCACAGCTGATACGTACCTTGCATGTAAGCATATGATAACTACTGCGGGTTGCCCTCGCCGCAAATGGCGGCCTTGATGCGATCCACAGTGCATGCAATGAGGCTGTTCACCGTCGCAACAGATCCCAGCGAGAGCTTCGCGGTTGGAACTGAGTCAACCAGGATCTGGAACGCCACCGTCAGGAGGGACCCTCCACCAGCGCTCTCCACTTCCGTGGCTGTGCCCGGTGGCCCGTAAGGGAGGATGGCGAAGCCTGATGGCAACAGGGCTACATAGTCTGGGTCACCTCCATTGAGCACCACGTTCATTGCTACTACGTCCACTGGGGCGTACACGACGTACGAGCCTGAAGCGTCGGTGCAGCTCTCTTGCAGGATCAGCATGTTGCTCTGGTTTGAATTTGCACTCTGAACAATACCATGAGAAAGAATGATCCATTCAGCAGTTAATTCTGATTTTTTTAACATGAATAGTTCACATAGTATATTATCAGAATTCTGAAGCATACAAAGTTAGAGAAAAACAAGGAGATTATTGGCATGTCGCTGAGAAACTTCATGTAGTCATCACAAAATGTCGAATTTTTATGTGTGAAGGAACTACCATATCATCCCAACCAGAATAGATTTACAAGATATACAATACTCCCCTGTTTCTTTATTTGTCATCGGTTAGTTCAAAAATGAACTAGCCGATAACAAATAAAAAGAAACGGAGGGAGTATAAGGTAAGAAATTATTTCGATAGACATGGATGAAAGTCTGTCGTAGAAACTTACGTTGACACGAAGAAGAGAGACACAGTTCCCATGGTCCCGCCCGTTGGCAACATGAGCCATTTCTTGAACTGTACCGCCATTGGAGAGGATGTCCCACTGCAAATTTAAATTTTATCAACTAAGTACTTATCCAGCAAATGCACATGTGACATAGGTATAAAGTAGCTAGATTGCATGTGGCATGGCACCTCGCTACGAGAGGTCTCATCACGAAGGAAGTCGAAAACCCTCTTGGGTGGAACAGACATCCAGAAGGATGTGGCAGCATTGAGCACAATGCCTGGTGGCCTGCCGGGATCATCAACACTCTTCCTCGTCATGACACGCACATCCTCTGCACCGCTGCCTGAGAGAGTGGTCCACTGGTGCACAGCAGATGCCGTCACACCTCCGCAGAAGCTCGCTACCATACGCTCTGCCAGCTTCAGCATGCTCTTCCTACCCTCTATGCTTGTAATCACTGCAACAGATGCACTCATCAGCATCAACATGTACCTATAAAAAAATATTAAGTGCTCTGTATGTTGAAGTGATTTGTATGTACCGCCAAGGTCGCCATTGGGGATGTTGCTAGCCATGGCGCTGGCAAGGCGCTCACACTGCCGGTCCAGTGTGCCAATCCACCGTTTTGCACCAAATGCGAGGCCAGAATTCACCAAAGGCTTGTAGAGGTTGTGAACTGACCTGTCATCAACTTCAACATGCTCCACCCATGTCACCTGCATGCCCACACACATGTTTATAGGATAACTTAACCAATGGGACATCATACCGACACTAACATGAGTTTTCTGTCAGGAAGCACACATTTGCTGACAGAAAAGTTTCAAAGCTGAATGCAGTTGCAAAACGGCTATTATATTAGTACAGTTCATTGAGGAAGAAGTTTATCACAGAGCTAATTAACCTTTGAGTATCCATTCGGCATTTCTTGGATAAGGCAGCCAGACGGCCGGCGCCGGCACTTCAAGCCAGGGCTAGGGCGGAGGCTATCAAGTGAGACATCCACAACTGCCCACGTCCCATCAGGGTGGTGCTTGCAATACCTTACGAAATAGCTCTCCCGTGTTGGCACCAGTGGTGAAGGCACCTGAAACTCCATTGACATCTGCATTTGATGATTGACACTGTAAGCTACACATGCATGACCAACATCACTAAGAATGCATACAATTGTGAACTGAAATGACAGAACAATGTACGTGGAATTGATTTTGTGATACATACCACTTGCAATGCACCGTTATAGCCCCCTGCCACGCCTGTTGACAGCACCTCATGTGTTGAAGCCCTTGAAACAATGCTCGAAAACACTGAAACAAACCGACTCTGCGCACACAATAATGCATTGAATCACAACATCAAAGCAAAAATCAATCAGATTATTCAAGTTAGAACGGATCAAATTCAGTTACTAGAGATGTGGGCTGATCAATTACCGTGTCCATGAGGATCTCGACTAGGCTGTCACGAGTCATGATCACAACAGCACTGTCACGAGACGCCTCTGGCCGGAGACCGTATTGTCTTGGGCCGATTCCACCCGGAAACATCTTGGCATACTCCTCCTCATCCAGCTGCGCCCCAACTGTTCCCATAGCCCACAGCGGCGCATCAAATTGAGCCATCCGGACAAGCTCGTCCATGGCAGCGACGGCCAGCTCCACAATCATAGGCTTGTCGGCGTCAAGCTGGCCGCTTGAAACGCTCCTCAACAGATCCCCGGCACCAGCTCCAACACCAAATATGTGGTCGGCAGTGAGGCTGGGTGGCTGGACGCCGTAAGCACCCGCAATATCAAGGGGGGAACGGGCTGCAGCTGCAGCGAGCGGGCTGGAGAGCACTGGGAAGGAGACTATGGGCTTGCCAACATGCTTAGCAGCAATGCCTGAGATCCTGTCGATTTCATCACGGAGGCGGGCATTCTCAAGGCGGAGGTGATGCTCATCGAAGGACATCTCGCCGAGGGCAGCAGGACCTCCACAGCTAGGACAGGACACAGTGCTGAGTGCCTCCTTGTACCGCATGTTCTCAGAGCGCAGCTTGTCGTTCTCGGCTCGCAGCTGAGCATTCTCTTGCCGCTCATGCTGGTTCTGCATGCACCCAACATATTGAAATGAGAACATGTTTTCACGTGAACTCATTCCATTTTCTATCAATGCATCCAGTACCATCGTAAATGCTGTGTATGTGTGTAATGCAAAATTCTCTATGTTCAGTAATGTACACATCTACATGTCACATTGTTAGGCTAAGATCAGAACTGATGTGCGCAAAATTTGGATTGCGGTGTAGGAAAGTAACTGTTATGGATTACAATTAATGAAAATACAACCCATTACTGTAAATAATGTCATCAAATCAAGAGCAATACAGTGCGTATCTATAGTAGTGCTTGCCTTCATCTGGGTTCGCTTGTTCTGGAACCAAAACTTCACTTGAAGCGGCTCGAGACCTAGCTCCCGGCTCAGCTCTTTGCGCTGTTTGTCGTCTGGATGCGGGCACTCTTTGAAGAATCTGATTGATCACAACAGAAATCCCCAAACGTTCACACATGAACTTTGGCTATGTTTCGAGGACAAAAAAAGGTAAAACAATTTTGGTGCCATCAATCTTACGCTTCCATCTCCTGGATCTGGTGTTGGGTGTGGCGGTGATACCGCTTCTTTTTGTTTGGCCTCTGGTTGGGGTCCTCCTGCCCATCGTCGCCAGAGGTGCCATCAGGGTTCTCACTGCACGACTTGCTCTCAAACTCATCTGCCAGTTCATCGGCATGGCCATGCATCATGTTATCGCCACTGTCCACTACAGCAGCTGGGATCTGATCAAAGAGTTGCTGCTGGAAAGCCTGCTGTAAATGCTCGTTGTCTAGCAAGTCAACCTAGAATTCATTCAGTCCTCATACGTGTGAGTCATAGATCATAAATCATAATTCAAAGATGAAGAAGCTGTGAAGGGGATATAGGGTCTAGGGATTGCATAAAGTTAATCAAACATTTCAGATAGAAATGAATAAAAATGTCTCTTCGGAGCACTGGTAATCAAATGGAGATATATATGAGATCAACTAGTAGTATCTTCTATATCTTACCGTAAGTACCAAGTCATGTTCCACTGAATAGCAATTTATCTGGTCAGTATCCTTTAATGGCCCGCTTAAATTAATACTACTACTACATGTATATATGTTATGCACAACACCTACGGTTCCAAAACAAATTAAATAAGCAAAATACGGACACGCAAGTACAAACAATATACTGGGAACAAATTCGAAAACAAAAACAAAAAACTTTTTTTCTCCCCCAAAAGTACTGAGAAACGCTGATTTCGTGCATCTCCAATCTCTCTCTCTCTCTCTCTCTGAATTACCTGGTTAAGAGACAGCGCCGATGACGACCCATACCCCACGCCGTTCCGACCGATCATCGCCGGCATGCGCCTCGCCGGCGTCATGAGTGACTGTTGCACGGGACTAGTGCCTCCCAAACCCTAGCTCCTGCCCTCAGGCTGCTCTCATTCTGCCAAAAGATGCACACACGTATCACAGATACAAATATAACCAGGAGAATGAAAGCAAGCAGTGTCCTCGAAATGTTCACAGATCAGTGGCTTGCACGCCACGTAACAGCGCGTGCAGCATCAGATCTAAGGCAAACACCGGTACACAAGAGCTCCCAAGCCATGCAGAAATGAAACCGGTAGAGATGTAAGATCTGAAACGAGCGATCTGTACCTCTGATCCTTGCTTTGATTCAACGCCTCCAAAGAAGAGTCTATACAGTGATATCGCATGCAAGAAGTCGCGTGATCAAGATACGTGCACGTAGCAGGCTAGCAGGAGGTGGCAGGAAGAGATCTCAGGGAGGAAGAGGACGCCATGGGAGGAGCTCGTAGGAGCAGGGGGAAGGGGGAACGGCGGATGGGAATCTGGAGATGGGGAGGAAGGAGTTATTGCAGGCCTGGAGTGGAGAGCGGACGGGTGCAAGGGCATTTATTGTGAGAGGGTGCAGCGTTATTGCTCGGCAGCAAAGCAAGGAGAGTGAGGGTGAGAGAAACGTATACGGTGACTGGCGCTACACTGCGCTGGTACGCTGTACCTGTACATGTATATGACCTTTTCTATCTAGGAGATAGCGGTTTTTATTTGCTACTGCCAAAATTACAGTGCTGCTAATTAGCTGTGCTATAGAAACAAACAAGGCAGTAGTTGAAACTTTGGAGCCTGGCGCCTCATGCTGTTCATGTGAGTGCATGCATGCATGGTTCCTGTGCAGGCCAAACAGCAAGGACTGTCCTTGGGAATTTTTCACCAAATGGGCCTGGCCACAATTTGTTGATGGACAGAAAAGATTTGATCGTCTTTCACCTCTTAACATCACGAAAACAATAGATCGGTGCTCGTCTAAATCTTCTCTTATTAAAATATAATTTGCTATAAACATTTTATTGTTCAATAGGCCTTCATCGATGAGCTTCCTTATTTATCCCTTTGTTCGTCTAAATATTTTCTTACGTATTAAAATATACTTTGATAAAACCTTTTTATTCTTTAATATCAACAGTCATTAACCCATGAGCTACACTTATCCCACTATCGTTTCAGAAAAATCAAGTTGACTGTTTACAATGTCACAAACGTGCTTTAACTTTTATTTAAGTTTTTCTAGCATTTAAGTAAAGGGTTCAACTTTCAACTCTAGAAATGACAATTTAACATATAAAATCGCCAACTTTCGACCTTAGATCATATCTTTGATCCATATTATGGCCTATCTAATAAAGTAGAAGGTTGATCTTAATGAAGAATAAACGTACATGAGCAACATATTGAAATATTTAGGAGGAATATAGATACAAAAGCCGTGTGCCTACATGATTAGCGAGAGAATTAGCTAGATGCACTACACAAAACAAGATTATTAACGCTGGTCAAAAACCATCATTAACAAGCTACTCATCGTCGTAAATAGCTTATTTACGATGGCAAATGCTTCACCAGTTATTCGTAGTGAATAAGCTAATTTACAACCATGACTTTCGTAAATAAGCTTATTTACGATGGTTGCTTATGTCCATCGTAAAATAAGTGGATATGTGCCACGTGGAGGCTCATGCTCCTTATTTACGACCATCGTAAATAAGCGAATTCATTTAAAAAATAGAGAAATGGTAACCTGGTTTTGAAATCAGTCCTGGTCTGATGACCAGCTCTTAAAGACAATCATATATCACATGCAATCATGTATCACAGACAATCATATATCACATGCAGTATTATTCGCATCACATCAATATACACTATACAGATGAGTTTGCTCCTTAACACATTTTTATATTCCTCTAGATCCCGAAACACGAAGATTATTAAAAATAACAAAAGCATAATGATAAATGATATCTAACAAAAGTTACTAATCTTCATAAGTAGTGGCTGATTAAGCAAACATTGAACTTCAAGTACATTTCACAGTAATACCTGAAGACCAGCGCTAGCAAAATTTTAATTGCAGCAACATAAGAATTCCAAAATGAGGCATCACAAGAACTTAAAATAAGATTGTTGATCTTAAAGTCTCTTCATCAAAAATTCCAAGTCAGACTCCTCTTGTAGGACGGACGTTCGGGTGGAAGATACCTAGTGGAATGGCACATATTGGAGGGACCCTAGGATAGTCCTCTTGAAGTAGATTGTTAGAGCGTAGTATCAACATTTCCAGTCAGTCTAGAAAATAAATTTGTCGGTACCCTGAGTATCAGGTACCCCCGCGTACAACAACAAGAAGATCTAGACCATTCCTCCCCGTTGAGGCGGGCTCCGGGGCTGCCTCGCGTACTTCAGCTCCGGACCCTTGCTCCTACCAAGGAGGGGTCCAGAGATGCGACGTGTCCCTCGGCTTCGGGCCCTTGCTCCCACCGAGGATGGCTCCGAAGCTGCCACGCGTCCTCCGGCTATGGGATCTTGCTCCCAAGGAGGGCTCTGAAGCTGCCACATGTCCTCTAGCTACGGGCCCTTGCTTCCGCCGAGGAGGGCTCCGGAGTTGCCACGCGTCCTTCGGCTCCGGGCCCTTGCTCCCACCGAGGAGGGCTCTGGAGCTGGAGTGTGTCCCACGACCTGCAATGAGCCGTGAGTCCTGAAGAGTAAATGGTGGCGCGTCCTGACCAGTCGCGCATTGAAGGCACACGCCTTCCCCAGGCGCACGGTGTAGTGCACACCCCGTGTCAGGTACCGCTATGTCAAATCACATCGTTGCGAAGGCGCCACAGACATACCCCGCTCCGCTAAATGGGTAGCTTACGGCGACAAGACAGATGGACATGACATTTCTTGCCATCATCAATGACTACGCCTTGCGACTGACGACCGACATGGCAACACAACAAGTCTTCAAGGCGCGGTCAGAGGCACCATATGCAAGAAGCCTTAGATCTTGTACATGATAAGGTCACCCCAGGGCCACCTGTCGGGCCTCGAGTCCCACTTGTAGGTTGTCCGGCCTTGGACTATAAAAGGACCGGGCAACCACCAACTTAGACATCTTCTCCGATCTCCAATCTAACGCATACACATGCATTCACACTAGCAATACAACCTCATTGTGGAGTAGGGTATTACGCTCCGGCGGCTCAAACCACGTAAAACCACTGTCTCACCACTCTCATACGCACAATCTCCATTGAGGAATAAGCCCTGTCGATCAAGAACCTCCGCGGGCTGCTCTCATAGCAGGTCCGGGTGAAGTGTCGCAAGAACACTTCGACGTTTGGCGCGCCAGGAAGGGGGCTTTTTTCTCTCAAGAAGTTGCGCTTTCACCCGATGTCGACACTTTTAGCATTGATGGTGGACGCCACCAGGGCGTCTAGCTTCGACACCTCCCAGGGGGCCCGCCGTTGATGCTCTTAGCATTGATGGTGGGTGCCGCTAGAGCATCCAGCTCTACCACCTCCTAAGGGGCCCGCCGTCGATGTTCTTCGCGTTGATGGTGGGTGCCATCGGAGCATCCAGCTACGGCACCTCCCAGGGGGCCCGCCGTCGACGTTCTTCGCGTTGGTGGTGGGCGCCGTCAGAGCATCCAACTCCGGCACCTCCCAGGGGACCCACCATCGACTTTCCGCGCGTTGAGGGTGGGTGCCACCTCGGTTTGGCAGCTACCTCATCGCCATTGCCACTGGAGACTTCTCCGACGACGACCACATATTTTAATTCAAGTCCCGCGCTCCCTAGGAGGCCCACCGATGTCAACTACCCAAGCTCTCGCGCTCCACCGAGGGCCCGCTGATGACATCATGCGACTAAGTGGTAGGCATGCCCAACCAGTTAGCCAGACCTACCAGGGGGCCTCTAAGGGGTCTCATGGGCAGGACGTCAAGCGGTTTCCCGCCACCACAGCGACAACAAAGTCACCAAAGCATTACGATAAGGTCTAACCATGACGCCGTGAGAGGTCTAGAGTGTGCAACATGCTTAGCCTGGTCCTGCACCCTAAGCATGTACACTTTGCTACCCGACGTTACCGCTGTAAGTTTACTCTTGGCACAGTGGGAGGTCCAGAGTGTATAGCCTGCTTAGTCTGGTCTGCACTCTAAGTGTGTAAATTTTGCCTCCCCAACATCACTTCGGTAAGCTTCACCCTTAGCACAGCGGTAGGACAATATTTTTTTTCTGAAAAGGGTATTATAGCGTCTAGGAGCAACGCTCGAAGCAACTAAGCTCTAGGGGGTCCGGTCTAGAGTGTTCAGCCTACTTAGTCTGACTCCATACCCTAAGCCTGTACACTTTTCCTCCCTTGTCATCTGGAGCGGGTCGTTGCCTTCTTATAAAGCCCGTCTCCTCCTATGATTACGAAGTTAAAAGAATCATTGTCTTGCCCTATGCTTTGTTTATGTTCATTTAATTATGCATTAATTAAATAATCATCAAATCATGCTCGTTCTTGCATATTTTCTGTCATATGCTCAGTCACTCTATCCTTGTCTCGCGCCTAGTAGAGTTACGCAATCCTGCTGCAGGCGAGCCTGCTTGAGGTACCTGCAACATGTTTGTGGTCTCTCGGTCGCTCCCTTGTTTGGGGTCCTGTGTTGCCAGAATATCTCCCCCACGAAAGGCCTACGCCAAGCCAGAGGTTCAGGGTGTGTAGCTCACTTGGCCTGGTTTCGTACCCTAATCATGTACACTCTGCCTCCCATCGCTACGTACTGGGGGTCGGATGTCTCACACCCAGAGTAAGGTGGCAACCGGACCCTGGATGCTAACGCACTCAATTACCCAAGCCCTGCTCCTCGGCTTAGGACCGTAAGACGTAACAAAACTAAAGAGCAGGAAGGGAGTGACCGACAAGCAAAATTACTTACATTATGCTTTAATTTTTTGCTTACTTTCGCATATCATCTGCCATATGCCCAGTTACATTTCTCCTGTCTCGTCCCTTGTTGGAATTATGCTATCCTGCTAAAGGCGAGCCTGCATGAGGTACCTGCAATGTGATTGGGGTTCGATGGTCATTTTCTTGCTTAGGGTCCATGGCGTCGAATGGTTCTCACCCTTGAAAGGCTAATGTCGAGCTAGAGGTCCAAGGTGTGCATCCTGCTTAGCCTGGATTCGTACCCTAAGCCTACGCACCTTGCCTCCCAGTCCTAATAGCTTAGCACAGGGGGTCGGACGGCTCATGCCCTAAGCAAGGCAGAGACCATATCTTGAATGTTGTCCCACCGAATTACCCATGCCCCATATCTTAGCTAAGGACCATAAGCCATAATGAAACTAAAGAGCAGGGAGGTGATGACCGGCGAGCGAAATTACTTTTTGTCTACCATGTGTGCAAGACATGCAGGGAGCCCGTCGTCGATGTTATACACATCCGTGGTAGGCATCATCGACACTTCTCTGAGCTCTGGTGCCCCCCAAGGGGGTTGCCAGCGTCACTTCCCCGAGCTCTGGAGCCCCCAGGGGGCCCGCTGGCGTCACTTTTACAAGACAAGATGAAGGCCCCTCGTCACCTCCCTTGAGGTGGGCCCGGGGCCACCATCGTTATCTTGAATATCGGGTACTCTACAACAAGAAGCTCCAAATCCTTCCTCCCCGCTGAGGCGGGATCCGAAGCAGCCTCGCGTACTTCAGCTCTGGACCCTTGCTCCCACCGAGGAGGGGTCCAGAGCTGTCACGCGTCCTCCGACTTTTGGGCTCTTGCTCCCACCAAGGAGAGCTCCGGAGCTGCCACACATCCTACGACTCCGGGCCCTTACTCCCACTGAGGAGGGCTCTGGAGCTGCCACGCATACTCTCGCTTCGGGTCTTTGCTCCCGCCGAGAAGGACTCCGGAGCTGGAGTGTGTCCCACGACCTACAATGAGTCGTGGGCCCCGAAGAGTAAAGGGCGGTGCGTCCTGACCAGGTGTGCATAGAAGGCACGCGCCTTCCCCAGGCGCATGGCGTAGCGCACACCCCCTATTAGGTACTGCTGCGTCCAATCATATCGCAGTGAAGGCACCACAGACCTACCCCGCTTCGCCAAGTGGGTAGCTGTTGACGGCTGTTATATACCAATTTCATCCGTCAATTTAACTCAATTATGTGAAGGATTTGTCATTTCTTGCATACATCACCTTTCTACCTAACCCAATTCCACTTGGACTTGGAGAAATATGTGTATGCAACATTTTATGCAGGAAATGAGGAAATGTAGAGGGACCAATCCTATAAAATATCATCCTAGCCAATCAGGCGACGACATGTGGCATCCCATGGATCAAATGGCCCACAAACAGAAGTATCCGAGGAGATCCAACGGTGTATCACCCAGATACATCAAGGGGGCCCATCTGGCATCCATCTGGAGGAAGCACTCCATGTTTGGAGTGCTGACCAGGTCGGCTGAACCAGGGGTTCGGTCGACGCCTTCCTAGCGCCAAACGCGGTCAAACGACGCGTGTTGGCTCCTCCTGGCTTGAAGGAGTCAATGGTGACTGATTCGCGTGCTTTTGGTGGCGGGAACCAACCTCAACACTAGTATAAATAGGACCCCCTACCCCTCACTTCAACACACACCACTCGAGCTTCATCTCTATTGTATACACTATCATCCATAGTATTAGAGGAGTTAGTTTGTAGAGAGGAGAGTCTCTAGTCCCAAGTCCAAATTGGGAAAGGAGTAAGGAGTCTCTCTCTTCCCAATCCTACATTGGGAAAGGTATAGCTCATGTATTCTTTCTTGTATTTGTGACTTTATGCATAATAAAGATAGTATCTTTAGTCTCTACTTATACATATACTTGGGCAAAGCGTTTCTTATTTGATTGTGGAGTCCAGGTATGTGGAAGGTATAACTTCTATGACTATTTCATCATGAACATATCTCATTATCATAGAACCTATAGATCCCCACTGTAGTCTAGTTAATTATAACATAACTAGGTTAGTATGGATAATTATTTTGTGTATCAACATTGGTTCAATGATGATTCAATTCATTGCCTTAGGATGGATTGTGCCTAGGCTCTTAAGGTAATTACTTAATATGCTAGCATGGTGCTAGGATATCTAAGTAACATTGGATGTCTCGTAGACCCACGGATTGAAGAGGTAGCCAGTAGGTGGTGACAATCCTATCTGTCCTTTGTAATCCTCCATGTTCGGCTATGCCACAGGCTCTTGGCGGGAGTCGCCCTAGTATTGCTAGGGGTAAGCCCATACCCGATGTGTTGAACCACATAGCATATGTATTCACTATTGATCTAGCTTATGAATAATTAGTTTAGACTATGTATATGTACAATAGAGCATAGTAGGAGTACCTCCATAACTCTCAACCTTAACTAACCTCTAGGATCCTCTTACCCCCCTTAGACTTGAAAGCTTTTGTGTGTGTCACACTACCTCCACTGTTATTTTATCCATCCTTACTAGCTTCTTACCTAGACCTTTCTGCCCTTTCCACTCGATGATTGTTATTTCTCTTCCCTGCCTTCCTTTGGGATCAAATAAATGACACCCTTGAGAATACTCTTAAGGGGAAATGTTACAATGATACCTTTGTGCGCTTGCAGAATTCACTCTGTGATCCAATAGAACTAGTAACAAGCATTTTTGACACATCAGTTGGAGATGTTTAGTTAATGGTGCAAAAGAAATACCAACAAGCATTTCTGGCGCCGTTGCCGGGGATGATTTGTTAGTATATCTTAGGAGCCATCAACAGTAGCTTACGACGACAAGACGTATGGACGTGACATTTCTTGCCAGCATCAACGACTACACCTTCCCACTAGCGACCGACGTGGCAAGATAGCAAGTCTTCAAAGCGAGGTCATTGACAGCGTACGCAAGAAGCCTTAGATCTTGTACAGGATAAGATCACCCCAAGGCCACTTCTCGGGCCCCGAGTCCCACTTGCAAGTTGTCCGGCCTTGGACTATAAAAGGACCAGGCATCCACCGACTTAGACATCGTCTCTGATCCCCAAACTAACGCATACACACGCATTCACACTAGCAATACGCGCAATCTCCATTGAGGACTAAGCCCTGCCAATCAAGAACATCTGCAGGATGCTCTTATAGCAAGGCCGGGGGAAGTGTCGCAAGAACACTTCGACAAAATTCATTAACATGGAAAACATGATCAAATAATGGATTATGCTTATTCACAACTCGCCCTTTTTTCACCGGGAACAATGCACTGTCAGGGCATGATGTCAAACGATGCAGGCTTCATAGATAAATCCTGCATCAACAAGACGTACATCATAGTATGAACTACATGTGTGCATGCATACCGTGATGAATAAAATTAAAAAGAGGGTACAATACATTTGTGAGGGTGGTTCTTGCGCCATGACTTACGCTCCTCTGTGAGACGGCCACACGCGAGGTCGACAACAAATCCTCCACGCATGGTGACAGTTACGTATAAACAATTAAAGCAAGTAGAGAGGGTGTGAGAGGGTGAGTCAACTAAACAATAAATCAACTAAACAACTTAATCAACTAACAACTTTATTAACTAACAAGTAATCACTTAAGAGAGCTAGAGAGCGGGATATAGAGAGATATGGAGAGAGGGAGATGGAGAGAGGGACATAGAGAGAGGGAGATAGAGAGATCTAGAGAGAGATAGAGAGATATATAGAGAGTGCTAGAGAGAGATAGAGAGAGCTAGAGAGAGCTAGAGAGAGATAGAGAGAGGGAGAGAGAAAGAGACTCCCTTCTCTCCCTCTCTCGCTCCTTCCCACTCTCAACTAGCAACTAATCAACTAATCAACTAATCACTTAATCAACTCAACAACAAATCAAATAATCAACTAATCAAACTAATCAACTAATCAAACAACTATTTACAAAACTAAGCAACTTTAAGCAACTAATCAAGTAAATAACCAACTAGTCTAACAACAAATTAAACAACTAATTGCGATGGGGCATGCTGCAGGGGGAGGGGCGCAAGGAGAGCATGTTGGGGGTGTGCTCGAGGGGAGGACATGGGGGTGGCACGGTGAGGATTGGGGGGCAATGTGGAGCGATCCGTGAGGTCGGGGAAGTGTGGGGAGGCGGCGTGCGAAGGCGGCACGGGGCGGCGCGGTGAGCGGCATAGGGAGGCGCGAGGCGGCACCGACGAGCAGTGAGGAGGCACGGGGCGGGGCGGCGAGCGGCGCCGACGAGCGATGTGGGAAGGCAACGACGAGAAAGGAGGGATGCACATGGACGTACTTGACGGCGGTGCTCTACATCGAACCATCACCTTGCCCACGGGACCGTCTATATAAGCTCAACTTACGCCGGTCGCAGTAGGCAGCTGTCGTAAATAAACGTATTTATGACGACCCCGTCGTAAATAAAACACGTCTGCTAGGTCAGCCATCGTAAATTAATTAATTTACGTCGGGGCCGTTGTAAATAAACATTATCCTCGTACATTAGTCGTTTTCCTGTAGTGATGGTGATGGACAAAAGAATTGTCTGTAAGCACACTGGCATGACAATGTAGATAAATCTAATGTGTGGTCTTGAACAAATGTGGATTTTAAGAGATAATTAATATCATATAACTCATAACTGTTGAGACTGAGGGTAGGTGCTTAGGCCCTAATTGTCATTAGGGTTCGGACTTAGAGCTAATCATAGGCATGATGAAGTTCAAATCTATTTAAGTAGCAGCTATGAACAGAGGTGAGGAGGAGCACACCTGAGATCGTACCTTGGATTGTAGATGATAGGGAAGACGCAGCCATGACGATGATGTTACTGCAGTGGATCACCTCTTCCAGGTTGGTGGAGGTGAGAGCAGAACCTTCCCGAGACTCCTTCCTCAAGGGGATCGGACCCTCTAAGTTTCTGGCTATTGGCACATGTCCCTTAGATTGATTTCTGAGGTGCCTTTGCCTTTCTTATATAAGAGGAGGAAGTGCTCCAGGGGGCCCCACCCAACAGTTTCTTTTAGGATTTGTTGTCCCTGATTAGGACTTGGGAGAGAGAGAAGAGATTGAGTTGGTTACAACAGTAACCAACTCCTAATTACCTGTGGTCATCCTAATTAATTTTCTAACATTCTCCCCCTTGACCACGGGTCACATAAACTGATTTCTAAGCACATAGACTTTTGATATTATTTCCTCATGCTCAACATAAAGGGAACGGCACATCAAATACAGCCAGTTACGTACTGCTTGACTCAATGACCACATTATATCTCACACTTAGAAACATATCCTAAAACTAGGTGTGGCCCCTAAATATCCAGGAGATCATAGGTTCTTCTTTAAACCCATGCGCGTTATGTGTTCACAGAACACATTGGGTAGAAGCCCCTTTGTATGCGGTACCGCGAGGATTCACATGAATCTGATTGCTCAATTATCAATACTTAGTATGTTCCTAGATTTACTTCTTTTGCAACACACAACTAACGTTAATGTGTTTGGCAGCACATTTGACTTGTTGCCTCAGAAGTACATAACCTTAGGTGGTTCTATGCTGCCAACCACACTTAGCCTGGGTTTTCACATGGTGTCTGCTCAGTGGCCTCATCATTAATTTGGTATACATCATTCACGATGCAATGACTTTAGGTTTAGAGCTAGTTCCTCAACAAAGCTCCTACTGCAAGTGTTATTTTACTAATGAGGATTTTACTACACATCTCGTAGAAACTTAGTTTTAATGATTCATGGCTCATTAAAATACTGATTTTATCATGAGACCTTAGTTAATTGCATAACTGCATATTAACTCTTATATCCATTCCAAAACATTGGATTGGACTAACTTTTTCCAAAATAACCCAGTTTCTTAGTCTATGTCAATGTGACTAATTATTTGAGCAACTTAAAAACTTCTTGACAGTAGAAGTCCTTAGAACCGTATCTTGTTCAAACATTCTCTAATTGGTTCTAATACTAATTAACCTTGACTTTTCTAAGCAGACTATTTATTTGCATACACGTCATACTTTTCAAGTACAACTCAAGTATGCCTTATGAGTTTAATACCCCTTAACGTCAAAATCAAAGATTGAAGACTGAATAGTAAATTAACATGATTACGTGTAAGTAACATGCCATTTACAAAGTATGAAGCTAAATTCTCCTCCTTGTTTGTGATAACCCAAACTTACTGATTGACTTATTGAACTTGAGATACTAATTGCCAACAGTGCCTTATTCAGATCATGAATAAACAAATTATTTTAACTTGTATCTCTATGTACCTTATGCTTAATAACAACACCTTTCGGTTGTGTCACATAGACGTTCTTATATAGATCTCATTTAAGAAATGTCATTATTACATCCGTACGATGTAATACTAAGTCATAATGTGTTACTAATATCTAATCGGTTCTTTAACGAATTGACATTTGAGGCATTATGAGAACAAATGATGTTCTCAATGTCTCCTTAACGAAAACGACATTTTCCTTTGAAGTCACGTTTACTAACGTGGACCCATTACGGTCTACTGTTTCGGCTCTTTTAGAAATGTCGACTAAGTAGAAACTTTATCAGCTTATTTCAAATGAGGCAGGATCATCCTTCATTTGAATATGGATCTTATTACGAGATTCACTTATTAACACATTATTTACTAATCAAGGCGATTGTTGCTCTTCATTTTTAGCAGCAACTAATAATAGGCTAACTGAAGTTGCTTCTGTGAGATAGAAGTCTTACTATTTATGCCAATGAAGAGCTAACAAGAGGTGTTGAGACAATGGTGTCGTCTCAACAACAGCAGGTATCGTGATGAACGGTTCTTGAATCATGAAAATGAGTGCATGCACCCACTTCTCCTCATAATCGTCATCTCAGATTACCTTACCCCCCTGATTCAAGCATATATTGCTTCCATTGAGCTAAGTGTCAGTAAAGATGGTGGAAACAATGTTAGCTTACTGAATTGCCAACAAGATGGCTACTTACTGATTTTTTGGGCTAATCATCTTAATGACAACCTTATATAAGATATTTAATGAGGGTTTATGTCTTGTCCTTATCTAATATGGTGTTTTCAGACACCAACTATTTAATTTTCGATATAGCATTTGAATAGAGGTTTTTAAGCCTCGACTCATGAGCTAATTGACTAAGTTGAAGGACGTCACCTATTTCTAATTCAATATGGGGTATACCGATCGTAATACTCCCCCTCACGATCAGATCTTAGTGAATATATTCTGAATTTGTTTATGCATTTGCTAATGTTTTATTAATCTAAGTGGAGAGAAATTGATTAAGAAACACACCAATCAATTCTCCCCCTCGAAATATGTTCTAATGATGTAGTACCCTTATTTAGAAATTGTTTCGCAATCGATTCTTATGCGCTTTACGAAACACTTATTTTGATGATAGAAATTTGATACAACTTAAATAATCATCATGCGATGACAAAGAAAATTGTCTTGTCGGATGGCAAGAATCACAACTTATTATTCACTAATGTAGCCAAAAAGCTTACAAGTCTGAGTAGTCCATGCATGAAACTAATACAAATCTCTCTAAATGAGGGTACATAAAGCATCATAGTGAAACAAAAGTACAAAGCCGTGAAATACTAATGGGAGTTCTAAGTTGGCTTTTACTTCGGCTTCATGGTCATTAGCGACTTTAACAACCCTTATCCCTCCTCTTATAATCCTCCTCATACTTAATCCCTGCACAAATTTTGCACCATTGCAACTAAGTCAATCTAACAAGTAGATCAAAAATATACTGAAAATAGGGAATTCTAAACTAAGTATTACCCTTCTTATGACACCATTTGAGGAAGCCTACGCAATCCTTCTAGTAGTGTCCTTCTTGTTTGCAAAAGTAGCACCTAATTTTGTCCATATTCACATTATGTTGAGAAGAATATGTACATAAAACCTTATTCTTGCCCTTATGATTTCCATTAGTGCAGTTGACCAGGTCAACGTCACTAAGGGACTTAGTGGTGCTAGCAAACTGTTTCTCAATCTTGTTGAGGTACTGAGTAGTGGTGTCGCATTCGGGAATTACTTCATGAATAGCCTTAGTGATGGAACCCTTGATTATCATTAAAATCAGCTTACTTGAGTGGTTCCATTTAGCTAGCTCATTCTCATATATGTGCATGAGACTAAGGAATTGTCCCTTCCTCAACTCAAAAGACTCATCAGTCTCTCCAGTCATAGGCATAGGAACCTGAGGCTTGGTAGGGCAGGATCTGATTAGTGCCACATCTAATTTGGAGACTGCCAAAGCAATCCTAAACTTCTCTCTCCATGAGTCATAATTAACTTCGTTAAGAGGCTCAATGGTAGAGAGGTAACTGAGTACTGAACTGATGATGGAGGAGTCATCTGAATGAAAAACTGAGTAACATTAGTGAATGCATAATAAAACTTAGTAATAAACTGAAATCATAGGAAATTTTGTCTTTCACGTTGGCTACTCGAACAAAATTTTCTATTGTAATAATGTAAGCAACTTAGGAAGAAGAGTCATCATATTTTATTTTTCAACAAAATACGAGTTCACTGATTAAAAACATAGTAAACTTTTGTCTTTCACGTTGGCTACTTGAACAAAAGTTTCTATGAACTAATTATTGTCATATTTTGTCTTTCAACAAAATACGACATTCACTAATTAACTTATGAAATATAGTGAACTTTATCTTTCACATTGGCTACTCGAACAAAGTTTTCTATGTACTGAGTGGGAATGTTATCTTTTGTCTTTCACGTTGGCTACTCGAACAAAATACAACATTCATAACTTAGAGCATGGCAAAATTTTATTTTTCACGTTGGCTACTCAAGTAAAATTTTCCATTCAACTGAGAACATAGTAATTTTATCGTTCACGTTGGCTACTTAACAAAATTACTATGAAACCTAATAAACTGAGAGCATATCTTAAATTTATTATTCACATTGGCTACTTAATAAAATTACTATGCATAACTGAGTAAGACAGTGGAAGCTAAACAATGAACATGCTTAATATGTGAAACATAAAAGAATTTCACAACAAAATAATAGACTGAGCATAAACTTAAATTCGTCATAATTAAATAAATTACTAAAGAATACTATATGATACTTATAGTACAAAATAAATAAATGCCCATTATGCTAAAATTAATGAATTTTAGTTCATGACTAAAAAAATTAATTAAAATGCTAATTTATTTTCTGAAAATAAAGAACAGAAAATACTAAAATTTAACCCACTAATAAAATTTGGCCCAAAAAGGAGCCCTTAGTTGGTCCAGCCCACCATGTAAAGTCTGAGGGAAAACAAAATTCCGGGTAGTCCATAATGAGAGGAACCAACCCACTGATAGATGAGGCCCAAAGGCCCATGGTTAATTCACAATGAAAATTTCCAGAAAATAAAAGGGGAAACTCGGCCTTACTGGCCCAATTCCCTGCAATTGGCCCGCGGCCTACTAAGGAAAATGGAAAATTCCAGCATTTAAACTAAAGGGCAGCCCACCAGCCCATCGGGGTGGCCGCATGGGCTGCACGGCCCGCTCGGCGTCCGCCGACTAATGCTGGCCATAGATTCTGATTTGGACGGCTAAGATTCAATCGTTGACATCGCCTAGGTGATCTGGGTCGTTGATCACGTCGGGGACGACTGATGTTCATCGGACTTAGGTACTTAGGCTGGTTTCTTGCGAAACCCTAATCATTCGTCCACCGCCCTTCCTCTGTTCACCCGGCAGAGAGGAAGTCGAGAGAAACGGGCGGTGCCGCCGATGGGGCTCAGATCCGCCGACGGCGGGTGGCCTCCAGCGCAGACACGGCTTTTTGCCGGTGCGCGCGTGTTCACCGTAAGGTGGACTTGCCGCTTGGCATGAGCTCGCCGGCCGGATGGACCATGTGGGGAACCTCCAGCCCTAGGGTTAGGAATTCACCCTACCCACGACCGAGGATGAGGTCCGGCGGCGCCTCGGCGCGTCTTCTCGCCGTTGAGCGCGCTCACCGTTGGGTGAAATGTGCCACCGTTGAGCGGACGGCCGTAGCGCAAAGTGCCGGCTGAGGTGGCCCAAGCCTTGGCGCTCTGGCGAGGAGGCAGCCCAAGGGCTTGGAGGCGTAGAGCATTTCTGCGAGTGTGAAGCTTCGACACAAAATGCACAGAAGCTGGCTAAGGTGGTGGCTCGGCCACCCTTCCCGAAAACCTCACCGAGGAGGATTCTAGTGCGATGGTGCGACGATTCCTTTGACGAGCCCGAGGCACAATAGAGGAGATCGTCTTGACCAGGCTAAGGTTAGTGTCTCTGATCTAACTCCCCTTTCTAATCTATTTTGATTAGTCTAAATCTGAGATGCACTCCGAGTTTTGAGATTCGAATGCTTATTTTGGTGCTGAGTTTGATTCAATTTTCAAAACCATAATCTAAAACAAATTTGACCCAAATTGGGTCCTAATTATGGTTTAGAAACCCTAATTATGTTCTGGTTGTGGGATTAGAACCCTAATCCCCTAATTGAGTTTGATTTTGGATTTAATCCGAAACCCTAAATTCTTATGCCGATCATCTCCTTCTAATATCTCTTGGGCTTAACTGAGTGTTTAATCCGAGATGAGGTCTTAGGTGGCCGAAGCCCTAAAGCCAATTAAGGTGGCTCTGGTGCCATTGTTGAGACTGAGGGTATGTGCTTAGGCCCTAATTGTCATTAGGGTTCGGACTTAGAGCTAATCATAGGCATGATGAAGTTCAAATCTATTTAAGTAGCAGCTATGAACAGAGGTGAGGAGGAGCACACCTGAGATCGTACCTTGGATTGTAGATGATAGGAAGACGCAACCATGACGATGATGTTACTGCAGTGGATCACCTCTTCCAGGATGGTGGAGGTGAGAGTAGAACCTTCCTGAGACTCCTTCCTCAAGGGGATCAGACCCTCTAAGTTTCTGGCTATTGGCGCCTGTCCCTTAGATTGATTTCTGAGGTGCCTTTGCATTTCTTATATAAGAGGAGGAAGTGCCCCAGGGGTCCCACCCAACAGTTTCTCTTAGGATGTGTTGTCCCCGATCAGGACTTGGGAGAGAGAGAAGAGATTGAGTTGGTTACAACAGTAACCAACTCCTAATTACCTGTGGTCATCCTAATTAATTTTCTAACATTAACACGTGGCTTCAACAAAATAACATTCATAAGACAAGCTTCGATAATATAGAACCATCAATATTAATGCACCACTAAAAGGGAATCATTTCATAATTTAGCTCATTTCCACCTATTACCACACAAAATGACCGAATTACCCTTGCTCCTAACAGATCAATAAAATTGATTTTTCCTTTCCTTCTAGAGATCCTCCTCCCATACGCGACTCCATCTAGGGATGAAAACGGATCGAATATTTTCCGATCCGTCCGGGTACCGGATCCGAAAATATCCGATCCATAACCGTTTTTGTCGGATTTTAATCGGATATGGATCAGATATTTGAATTCGGATATCGGATCGGAAACAATACGACTTAATATCCGTCTGAATGGTCAGATATCCATATTTTGTTGGATATATCCGAATCTAAATCCGAATAATATCCGAATCAATTTTTTGGCCCATTAACTAATATGGCTAGCGGCCCGGCCCAAATATAAATCTGAAAATCCTATTATCCCAGCGATAAAAACTATTGCTTGATGTGGGATTCGAACTCAAAACCCTGTATGCCCAAGGCTAAGATCCAACCACTGCACAAAGCAATGATTGTTGGCTGTGTATAGAAAACACAGGAATTAAAAGTTAGAAGCATGACACTAGTTTTTCTCCTTATCTATATCTAATGCTGCAGCACATATGTTTGGATGAAGCTTCTATTATTAATAAATTAGACATATTTTACAATCAAGAATATAAAGTTGTAGAGTAAACTTTTAATTCATACATCAAGGTATTATCAAATTGTTTTAAATGGAGATCATTGAATACTTGTAGTAACGATTCATAACCTATGTGTTATAAATTATGTGTATGAACTATAAATCATGTGTTAATTTTTAAATTTTAATTACATGTTATGTGAAATGATGCGATATGTGAAATATTAATTACATGTATTATGTGTGCAGTAAATATATATTTTCATTGTTTATCATTTAATAATGTTGTCGGTGGTTTGGAATCGGCAGATCTCCCTACACTGCTAAAGTGATAGGGGAGTTTGATGTTCGGTATGGGCGCGCGGAGATTCAAGAAGGTGAGTAGGAGTTGACACAGGAGATACAAGAGTTTACGTGGTTCGGGCCGTCTGAGCGTAATACCCTACTCCACGGATGTGTTGCTGTTGTATTAGCTGTAAGAGCTTGTGTTGAGCGTCAATGGCCTGTGTGTCTCTGGCGCATATGTGTGTGTGTGTGTCCTCGAACGTGTCGTTGGCCTGTCCTTTTATAGTACAAGGGCAGACCGTTACAAGTTAGCCTGGCCCGACATGTGGCCCCGACGGTTACTAGTATTGACACTTATTTAACACATTTAATTACTCTGAATGACCCTGTAACGGGCTTTGACAGCACCGTTACTGGTGTTAAGATCGTCCGTTTAATTGTCATTAATATGGAATTAATGATACTTAATTGGGTCTTGAAGTCCTTGATTCCCCTTTGAAGATCCGGAGCCATTGCGAGGTCTTCCGGAGGTTAGGGGCTGAAGATCCGACGGTTGGACACGTGGCGGCTCCGGAGCATACTGTGGGAAACAAGTAGCTCCGGGGCTACCCGACACGTGTCAGGTCCGGAGCTTCTCCCAGTCTGGGGTTAAGTCCGGAGGTGCCATTTCGGTACATGGCCCGGAGCTTCCCCTTTGTGGGCGGTAGCTCCGGTTTGGTAGTACACGTGGCGACCCAGGGATTAACCATGTTGGAGAAGCGGGTCCGGTTATGTCTGACATGTGGGCCTCCGAGGGTCTTCAAACCAAGTAGATGATTTTCCTTTGAGATCTTTATAACCTCAAGGGGTGTACGGTTTCTAGGGTACCGACAGTGGCCCCCTGGACCTACCTCTGGGGAAGTCATTCCGCCGGAGGTGGGTCCATCCTTGCGACCTTTGAACTGAGTCTTCAAGGGTCTTTGAGGGTACCGTTGGCAAGGACTTGGAATTAAATCCTCGCCGCGTGGCGTATCCCGCGTGCGGCAGATGAGATCTTTGGTGTGCGGATCTCACACAATTGAAGGTCGCCGGTTCTCGATACGAAAACCGTATCGGTTCCGCGTGCCTTGTCAGGCCGCCGCCTTTGGGCTTCCCGCCTCTTGATGACAACCGTTCACCTGGGTAAGAACCTTGACTTGATCGTCGGGGTGGTCTCGGGCCTGCTTGTCATCGGCTGGGTGGAGTTTTTGGGTGGTACCTTCGACTTCCTTGCGGTTTCCATCCAAGCGTTGCGAGGGCTTACTTAAGAAGGAAAGTGCGCACCGTCGGGAGTTCTTTACGCCTCTCAACTGTTCTTGCGATCAAACTCCCAACTTGTGCTTCGCTTTTCTTCTCTTGCCTAGCTGTGCCGCGATGGAGTTGGGTCTCCGCGAGAGTCGCTTGAAGACCGACGACGACCTGAAGAAGGTCCGGGCCCTCATGGGGTGGTCCTCGGACTTCTTCAACCGTTCGGTCTGCGCCGGTGGAGAGATCCCATTCGAGAAGGAGCACGCCGGCGAAATGGTGTACTTCTCCTCGTACGCCATGGTGGGGTTGATCCCACCTTTTTCTTCCTTTTTCTTGATGCTGCTAGACTTCTATGGTCTGCAGTTATATCACCTTGGCCCTCACTCCATTCTCCTCGTGTCCATCTTCGTCCACTTCTGTGAGATGTGGGTGGGCATCCCCCCTTCATTGAACTCTTCCGGACCTTCTTCACCGTCCACACCACTGGCCGGAGCAATGAGTACCTTGGCTTCTACTACTTTGTGAAGCGCAAGAAGTGCCCGTTCAAGTACCTCCGGTCATTTCCCTCTAGGAAGTGGGATGACTGGAAGAAAGACTGGATAGTCGTCAGGGTGGAGGAGCACGAGAGGTTGGAGCTGCCCGATGGTCTTCCCGGCATCGACACGACGATCTGGAGTGAAGCTCCGGTGCTGGCGGATGCCTTCAACCCTGCTTTGACCAGGATCCGCCAATGCGTGGAGGGAGGATTGACTCCTCAGGCGATATTTTGCAATTTCTTGGTCAACAGGTGGGAGCCGCTGAAGAAGAGGGAGAAACTCGCTTGGGCCCTCAACAGCGTGATGGACGACGACCGGGTCGAGACCGGGTTGAAGTCCAACATGGTGGGGAAAACCTTGGAGTTCCACCTCAAGAAGTTCCAGCACGGCATCGACGTCGAAGGCGACGACTTGACTCCGCCATCAGCTTTCCTTCCTCTGAACGTGGAAGTGGAGTTCAGCAGGGAGCTCCAACGGAAGATGCCCATGCTTGACGACCTTGGTGTCGTCGAGAGAAGACCAACCTCCGGGGTAGCGATTCCCGGAGTGCCCATGGATGGTTCCGGCTCTGCTCCTAAGCCGAGGGGAGAAGTCGTCGGCAAGGGCAAGGAGCTGGCGGATGAACCAGTGAGCCGGAAGAGGAAGTTGCAGTATGCCGACGGAAGGTCCGTCGGGCCCGCTACTTCTGCGTCGGCTCCTTCTCCCCGAAGGGGAAGGTCCTCTGTAGCTACGACAACTGTTCCTGTAGTGGGGTCATCCCGGAACGCGACTATTCCCACAGTGGGGTCCTCTCGGAGCGCGGCTGTTCCCGCAGTGGGGTCCTCCTGGGGTGTTAGCTCCGGGTGTGCAACTCCAGCTCCTGGGCCGGTGGAGGCCTCCAGGTCCGGGGGTTTTTCCCGATCGAGGGGAGCCTCGACCCGGGAAACACCCGTGTCCGCGACGAGTTCCGGGGGGCCTTCCAGAGCTTCCACGCTGGCTATGGCTAGCCCAGAACACTCGGGAAAAAGGTTCCGCGCAAGCTGGTGCGGAAGCCTCCCAAGGTAATTTTTGATTTCTACCTTGGATAGTTGTTTTAATTGAAGCAACTATTTTAATTTTCTCCGTTCATCATCTGCAGCGTCTCCAAGAAGGGGAGTGAGGCTCCACCCTTGGCCACAGTGGCTGAAGCCGTGAGAGCGGGAGCTTCTGCTCCTGTCCCGGTGCCGCCCCAAGTGGTGGCTGAAGCTGCGACAGCTTCGGCGCCGGCAGTCGTGGTCATGGACCTCGACTCATCCCCAGAAGTTCCCTTGGTAGCGCCGGACCACGGGAGTGAAGATGCGCCAGCGGCACCTGTCTCGGAGGTTGAAGCTCCGGGTTCTGGTGCTGCAATGATGGAAGCTCTGGCTGTTGAGTCGGAGGATGCAGTAATCCCGGCCTCTGAGCCAGAAATTGTTGAAGCCCCGATGGTTGAGCCGGAGGTGATTGAAGCTCCGACGTGCGCGTCGGAAACTGAGGTAGTTTCGGCAGTTGGGCTGACTACCTCCGAAGCACCGGCCGCTGAGCTGGTTATTGTTGGAGCTCCGGCCACAGGGCCGGTCGATGTTGAAGATCTTCCGGCTCCTGAGCCGGTTGTTGAAGAGGTGACGGAGCTTGAGCCCTCATCGGAAGAGGTGCCCAGACCGGAGCCAGTAGCGGCTCCTGCTCCGGAAGTGACGACGTCGGAGGTACCTGCGGTAGAGCCGGAGTGCCCCATCGAAGTCGCTGGCCCCCAGCCTGAGGGGGTGAACGAAGATTTGGAGGCGGGACCTTCCTCAATGGCGACTGAGGCCACCCCGGAAAACGACCCTAGTGCCATGGAGACCCAGGGGACCACTCTTGTAGAGTGGGACCCAATTTTTGTATCCGAAGACCCGCTGGAACCAGCGCAGGAGATCCCAGCAGGTCCGGAACCAATCCCGTTGTCGCTGTCCATTGACAACGCATGTTCCAGTCTGCGTCAAGTCCAACTGGCCTTCTTCCACGACAGCAAGGCTCTTGAAGAGGAGCGCCAAACCCTTAGGCGGTGGCGTAATCGGCTCTACTTCGAGACCAAGCTGGCGCAGTCGAGGCTAGCGGATGACAAGGAATGGATTAAGCGGGAGAAGATCCGCCTGGAGTACTGGGGCAAGTTACTGGATGACAGGGAGAGTATGACTCGTGCCCTCGACGCTCAATCCCGGGAGATCTACGATCAGGCCAAAGCAGCCAATAATGCGGCCGATGCACGCCACGAGCAGCTTGAGGCCATTAACACTGCACTCATCAAGCGCCGAGAGGCACTTGAAGAGAGGGAGAAACGGCTCGAAAATGAAGAGCAGAAACTACTAGAGCTATGGGATGACGTCCTGAGGAGGGAAGAAGAGCTCACCGAGAAGGTGGCTCTGGCTGACAAGGGCCTCGAGGAGCGCGCCAAGAAATTGGAAGAGCGCTGCCAAGAGGAAGAGGAGAAGGCCTGGGTGCGAGGGCAGGAACTCTATGAACAAGAGTGTGCCCTTACTGCCAGAGAGAAGAAAGTGAGGGGTATAGAGAAGGACCTGTTTGACCGCCGGAACAAGATTCACCTCCGGGAGGAGGAGCTCAGAAAACTCGAAAGGCAGGTTGCTGAAAAGATTCAGCAAAACGCCAAAGAAGTTGAGCGCCTTGCCCGTGAGAATTCTGAACTGGTGGCGGCCAGAAGATCCCTGGAAGAGATGAAGGGCTTGAGGGATGAGGACTCCCTAAAGATTTGGGAGTTCTTGAGCAAGGCCAATGATGCACTTACACCGATGGGCCCCGTGCGCCCGGATGATCCGGAGCCGGAGCCGGACCTAGCGCTGCAGGCGTTGAGCGCAGCAGGTAGCAAGCTCTCCAAGGTGGGCGATGTCATCGCGAACCAATTGGAGGTTGAGGGGCAATCCCTGGCGAAGAACGTCGCAGAGTATGCGCTGACGTGCTACACCAGCCGGAACTCCCAATTTCCTCTGGACCCGGTGCTTGAAGGCCCCGTCGAAGGAGAAGGCGAAGCTACCCGAGCCAGCGTATCGGAGGTTACCCAGAAGGTCGCCCAATTCTTCCATAGGGTCTAGGACCATCTCTATAGTTCTCACTTGTATTTTCTCTTCTTCTTCCTCAATTTTGTAATCCCTTGTCTCCAGATGTTATCCCTTGTCTCCAGATAAATGAAATCCCCAAATTTTTGTGAATTTCACTTTTTGTCTTCAACACTTTTATCTTCACCTGGCCCCCTGGTAGATGTACACAATTTGATTGTGAACATGTACCAAGAGGATATTGTGTTTTGTTGAAGACTCTTTCGCTCCGAACTTGTAGAATTTAGGTTCGAAGTCTTCGATAGTGAATGCCCCCTGAGGTTGTCGGAGCTTAGAAGCTCTGGCATTGTCTATCGCTGGAGCTTAATAGCTCCGGCAATAGTCTCTATCAACACATAGAGCATCGATAGTTATTCCTCCGGGGTGTCGGAGCTTAGTAGCTCCGGCAGTGACCTTTGCCAACACTCAGTCTCTTGGCAGCAGACTCCATTTACGGGGTCTTCTCACCACCTTTTACTCAACGTCGACGGCTGGCCCCTTAGGGGAGTCGGAGCTTAGTTAGCTCCGGCTTTTCTCCATCAACGTAGATTTTATTTTTCCTGCACACTTAAGCCAAGAAAAATAGTAAAATTTGTTTCTTGTCTATAACTTCATCGCGGCTTATGACTCTCAAGAAGATTTTAAGTCAAACACGATTCTAAATACAACCGAATGTGTTGTCTTTTCTTCTAGATCCAACTGTACATGGACCCGCCTTACTTCGGCCTGCCGGGGTGTAGGTAGAGTGGCGTACTTAGGGTGCTTGACCAGGCTAAGTCGATAGCACACTCCAGCCCTAGATTGGCTTGGCGGCTTTCAGGCGAGTTGGCCATGAACAATATTTGAGTCCAAAAGAATTGACAATACAACTCGAATCGTATATAAACCGATTGAACTAAAATTTCTTAAGAATTGCACGTCTTTGTTATAGACAAGAAAGAGAAAAATAAAAATATTGAGCACGTACAAAATAAATGCACGTGGAGTCTATTTCACATGAAGGTGTCTTTCATTATAGGTCTGGGGTACAGGGGAAACAAGTACACTCTTAGAGTACGGAACCAGGCTAAGCGTGTTTCATTTCTCGTTTGACCCAGGGTAGTTAGCCACACTTTTAGTCCGGAGACTGTGACAAGTGTTGCATGAACTTTGCGGACCTTTCGGGAAAGGTCCGGCTGCTCTCCCGGAGGAACTACCCGACTCTGTACAACGACTCTATAACATACATCTCAAGTTACTCAAGACTCACCTCCGTGGTATTAAGTGTAGAACTTACGGAGGTGCTCGATGTTCCAAGGATTTGGGAGAGGTGTCCCATCCTCGGTAGCCAAGCGAACGTTTCCGGGACGGGATACTTTAATCACTCGGAAGGGCCCCTCCCAGCCGGGGGAGAGTTTGTTTAACCCTTCTCTGGATTGTATTCTCCGTAGCACCAGATCGCCTTCCTCGAGCTGTCAGTTGTGTACATGCCGCTGGTGATAACGCCGTAGAGCTTGGCGATATCGGGCATTCCGAACATCTGCTTGGCACCTTCCCTCCTCAAGGAGGTCCAGGTCTTCACGCCGGAGCTGGTCCTGCGCGGCTTCGTCGAAGGTCCGGACCCGGAGTGAACCCAAGGTGATTTCCGAAGGAAGGATTGCTTCAGCTCTGTATACCAGAAAGAAGGGTGTCTCTCCGGTTGACCGGTTTGGAGATGTCCTGTTGGCCCATAGAGTGGGCAGAAGCTCTTCGATCCAGTTGGCTCCATGTTTTTTCAAGCGCTCATAAGTGCGCATTTTAAGTCCTTTAAGGATTTCAGCATTTGCTCTCTCGGCTTGGCCATTGCTGGCTGGATGAGCTACGGAGGCGTAGCAAACTTGTATGCCGAGGTCTTCACAATATCCTTGGAATGTGGAGCTTGTGAATTGGGTCCCATTATCACTGATGATTTTGTTTGGGACTCCAAATCTGCATACAATGGACTGCAGAAAGTTGATAGCAGATTGTTTGTTGATTGTCACAACTGGAGTTGCTTCCGGCCACTTGGTGAACTTGTCAATGGCGACGTACAGGAACTTGTAACCTCCGACGGCTCTTGGGAAAGGTCTCAAGATGTCCATCTCCCATACAGCGAAGGGCCATGTAGGAGGTATCATTTGTAAGGGCTGAGCTGGTGTGTGAATTTGCTTTGCATGAAATTGGCATGATTTGCATTTTTTCACCAGCTCAGTTGCATCCTGGAGTGTTGTAGGCCAGTAGAAGCCATGCCGAAAGGCTTTACCAACCAGCGTGCGGGAAGACGCGTGGTTCCCACACTCGCCTCCATGTATTTCTGCGAGGAGCTCACAACCTTCTTCCCTTGTGATGCACCGCATTAGGATGCCGTTGGCACCGCGCCGGTAGAGATCCCCTTCTACCAACGTTTTAGCCAATCTGACTACCCGGGCAGCGGATACGTCATCATCAGAAAGGATATTGTCTTTCAAATAGTTCTGGATCTCCTAGATCCATGCATCGGAACTAACTTGAGCATTTGAGTCTTGCGTGCTGGGTTGCTCGGAGCTTCCGGCAGCACCTACGACCCTTGATGGCTGCCATGGTAACAGGGCCATCAGGACCGTCAGCTTCGGGATGCTGATCTCGCCCCCTTCGCTCAGTTTGGCAGGCTGAGCTGTGGGTTTCGACAATCTCCGGACAAAAGTTCCGTCAGGAGCTGGAGCTCCAGTTGACGCTTTCGTCGAGAGTTCATCGGCTTCAGTGTTGTGAGCACGCTGAACATGGTGGAGATCTAGGACTTCGAAATCCTTCTGAGGCCCCTGGACTTCAAGGAGGTAAGCAGCTAACTAGAGATTATTGCAGGAGCATTCACCCTTCACCTGCTTAATGATGAGATGTGAATCTCCCTTGACCAGAAATTGCTTGACACGATATGACAGTGCCACCTTTAGTCCGTAGATGAGTGCTTCATACTCTGCCATGTTGTTGGTTGCCTTGAAGTCAAGGTGTACCATGTATTTCACCTTCTCCCTAGTCGGTGCAAGGAGAAGGATTCCAGCTCCGGCCCCCTGCTTCTGCATGGAGCCGTCGAAGTAGAGGGTCCAGTGAGGTTCGGTGAAGGTTGGAGCTTGATGCTCCATCTTCTGCTCACTGGGGCCCCCAGGGTTTGATGGAGAGGGAGTCCATTCTGCCACAAAATCTGCCAATGCTTGACTCTTGACTGCTTGTCTTGGAATAAATTCAAGATCAAATTCAGCCAATTCCGCTGCCCATTTTGCAATATTCCCAGTTGAATTGGGATTATGCAAAATTGCTCGAAGTGGGTAAGAGGTCACCACTGAGACTTTGTGAGCTTGGATGTAATGGCGGAGCTTCCTGGAGGCAATAAGAACCGCATAGAGCAGCTTATGCACCTCTAGGTATCGAGTCTTGGCATCGTGTAGCACTTCACTAATGAAGTACACTGGGCGCTGAATGGTCCGGACCCTCCCGGAGGGGTCCGGAGCTTCCTCTTCACTGACCCGGATCCTCTTGGATGAGTCCGGATTTTCTTTAGGGACCTCCGGGTTCTGGCTGGAGGAACCCAGAGCTTCCTCAGAAATGACCTGGACCCTCCCGAAGGGGTCTAGGTCTCCTGAAGCGACTTCTTGTGGATTCGTATCTGGGGGCTGGGACCCAGATTCGCTTTCAGGAACCCCCGGACCTTCCCGAAGGGGTCTGGATTCCTGAGTATGGGGTAGTTCTGGTCTCTCCGCAACCAGAACCATACTGACGACTTCGTCAGTAGCTGAAATATAAAGCAACAAAGGCTCGCCAGGGTTCAGAGCTACCAGAATTGGTAGGGTGGTGAGGAACTGTTTCAGCTCCTGGAATGCCTTTTCTGCTTCTTCGGACCATTGGAATGGTTCGGACTTCCTCAATAACTTGAAGAAGGGAAGTGCCCGTTCCGCCAGTCTTGAGATGAACCGGCCGAGGGCTGCTAGACATCCAGTTAATTTTTGGACGTCCTTGATACGGGTTGGTGGCCGCATGTCTTCAATGGCCTTAATCTTTGCCGGATTAGCTTCTATGCCCCAGTGACTTACCAGGAAACCAAGAAGTTTTCCGGAGCTAACCCCAAAGACACACTTGTCCGGGTTTAGCTTTGTGCGGGTGGCCCGCAGCATGTCAAAGACAGCCTGCAAGGTGTCAAGGAGTGACTCCTTGTTCCTGACCTTGACCACGATGTCATCAACGTACACTTCCACTATGTCTCTAATAAGTTCTTCAAAAGTTTTGTACATAGCTCGTACAAAAGTTGAAGCTGCATTCTTGAGACCAAAGGGCATGGTTGTGTAACAATACAATCCATCTACTGTGATGAATGAAGTATGCTCTTCATCTTCCATAGACATCCTGATTTGGTGATATCCGGAATATACATCTAGGAAACACAGTAATTCACACCCGGAGGTGGAATCCACTATCTGATCTATTCTAGGTAGTGGGAATGGATCTTTTGGACATGCCTTATTTAGTGTGGTGTAGTCGATACACATCCGAAGCTTCCCGCCAGCCTTGGGCACAACGACTGGGTTTGCCAGCCATTTTGGATGGAAGACTTCTCGGATGAACCCGGCTTCGGGTAACTTCTTCACTTCTTGTCAGATGAAGTTCTGTCGCTCTACGGATTGCTTCCGAGGCTTTTGATGCACAGGCCGGGCATCGGGGTAGATCTTCAGATTGTGCTCAATCACTTCCCTGGGGATCCCAGGCATTTGTGACGGTTGCCAAGCAAACACGTCGACGTTAGCCCGGAGGAAAGTGATGAGCGCGAGTTCCTATTTGTCGTTCAATCCTCCCGATATATGGGTGGTTTGAGCGGCATCAGAACCAATTTGGACGAATTTGACGAGAATGTCGGTGTCGCCGCTTGGCTGCACTCGAGGTGCAGAAGTCGAGCCTCGTTGGCGAATGCTCGGGGTTTTTGGAGCTTGCTCCTGCCTGGAGTCCTCCTCTTGCACTGTGGTGAGCGCATGAAGTTCTTCCAGTGCAGTTACTCTGGCAGTGCGATCTCTGCGGATCCGGAGAACGCCTACTGGCGTTGGCATCTTCAACACCAGATAACCATAATGAGCAGCTGCCATGAATTTATACAAGGCAGGTCTACCCAAGATGGCATTAAAGGGTAAGTTGATCTGAGCGACGTCGAAGACCAACTTCTCGGTGCGGTACTTCTCCCGTGTCCCGAAGGTAACAGGGAGAGTAATAGCTCCGAGTGGGGTGATGGCCCCCGGACCTACTCCAGAGAAAGGTCGAGAGGGGTGGAGATCCAAAAGTCGGAGCTGAAGCTTGGTGAAAGCTTCGAAGCTGATGAGGTTAAGCCCCGAACCTCCGTCTACCATGACGTGGTGGAGCTGGATGTTGTTGATGGTAGGAGATACCATCAAGGGTAACTGTCCTGCTCCAACCATGCTCCAGGGACAATCCGAAGCATCAAAAGTGATGGCTATGTCCATCCACTTTCGGTGAGGTTCCAGCTTGACTGTAGGAGCTACAGCGGCCATATCCCGACACATAGTCTTGATGACGCGACGGGAGGTGATATCCCATGATCCACCAAAAATGGTGTTCATGGTCTTCCGACGCTCGTTGTCAGAGACGTCAGAATCATCGTCGACGGAGGTGTAGACGGCCTTCAAGACCTTTTTGGGATCCTGGAACCCTAACTCCTCTTCACCCGGAGCTTCGTCGACTTTTTGCTTTCCTTCCCTCTATCGGAAAGGAGATTCTTCCCGGCGCTTGTTGTAGCGCTCGGCAAGGTTTTGGACCTCCCGGCAGTCTTCCAAACTGTGGCTGTCCGTTTTGTGAATGGGACACCACACTTTGGGTTTGCCACCGTCTTCAGAAGACGGTCGAGGTCGCTTCTCGGGGCGTGGCCCCCGGCCACCCGGAGCTGCAGCAGCTGCAACGTTGGATGTGCCGGTCGACGGCTTCTTCTTGCCGTTGGTCTTCTTTTTCTTCTTGCCACCCCCGGAGGTAGCGGCTTCTTCTTTGGAGGATTTCTTGTGACCCTCTGAGGTTGGTTTGGAGTGCATCTCACGGCCCTCCGCAGCTCTGGCACATTTGTCAGCCAAGCTGAAGAGTTCCGTGACACTGGTGATCTCCTTGATCGCCAGTTTCTCCAACATCTTCTTGTCCCGTACACTCTGTCTAAATGTCACAATGACAGAGGTGCTAGAGATAGAAGGGATAGTGTTTCATACCTGAGAGAACCTCTAGATGAATGATCGCAAGGATTCTCCCCCTTTTTGCACGACCGCAAAAAGGTCTAGTTCAGTGCCTGGTCGGGTGTATGAACTCCCGAAGTTGGCAGTGAACTGACAGCACAACTCCTCCCAACTGTTGATAGAGTTGGGTGGAAGGCTCATAAACCAGGACCTGGCGGTCCCAGTTAAGGCCACTGGAAAGTAATTGGCCATCACGGCCTCGTTTCCTCCGGCTGCTAAGATTGCAGTGGAGTAGATTTGAAGAAATTTGGCGGGATTAATAGTCCTGTCGAATTTTTCCGGCAGGTGAGGCCAGAACTTCTGTGGCCATCTAACCATGCGCAGGTGCATGGCTAGGGCTGAACAACCTCCTCCCACTCCTTCAGGAGTAGAAAGGTCCTGAGCTTCCCGTCTTTCACGGGCACGCTCAATATGGACTCGGCCGTCCTGCTGGCGGTATCGGCGATCAAGCTCCGCCCGGAGGTCGTGAGTCGAAAGCCTGGATACCGTGTGAGTGCGTCGTGCCCCAGAGGGCAATGACGTCACTTGTTGTGACACAACACGTCTCCTGCTATTGGAAACGTGCGGGCCAAGTCTTCCAGACAAAGTCCGCCGCTGCGACGGGGCTCTTCCTGAAGGAGGAGGACCCTGGTTGCTGAGGCGTTCGGCTGCTGCTGCAACCAAATGCTCCACATCGGCCCTCCATTGCTCCAGTGCATCCCGGGATGCATCCGGAGGTGGTGGGCGTTGGAGAAGAGCACGCGCTGCATGGAGCGCGTGTTCCGGGTTGTCATGTTTTGCCGACGCAGTAATTGACGCCGGCGCACCATCACGCTGCCCAGCACGATTTGCTGGAGGAGACGATGGTGGTGGGAGTGTGACTCCTGCTGGTGCTGAGGCTCCTGCTGGCGGCTGCCTATTGGAGGGATTGCCCCCAACAGCCTGAGCAGCAGGTTGACCGTTGGATGATCCAGCAACTGAGTTCACCATTCTCAAAATCTCAGGCGCCCCTACCTGGCACGCCAACTGTCGGTGGTTTGGAACCGGCAGATCTCCCTACACTGCTAAAGTGATAGGGGAGTTTGATGTTCGGTATGGGCGCGCGGAGATTCAAGAAGGTGAGTAGGAGTTGACACAGGAGACACAAGAGTTTACGTAGTTCGGACCGCCTGAGCGTAATACCCTACTCCACGGATGTGTTGCTGTTGTATTAGCTGTAAGAGCTTGTGTTGAGCGTCAATGGCCTGTGTGTCTCTGGCGCATATGTGTGTGTGTGTCCTCGAACGTGTCATCGGTCTGTCTTTTATAGTACAAGGGCAGACCGTTACAAGTTAGCCTGGCCCGACATGTGGCCCCAGCGGTTACTAGTATTGAGACTTATTTAACACATTTAATTACTCTGGATGACCCTGTAACGGGCTTTGACAACACTGTTACTGGTGTTAAGATCATCCGTTTAAGTGTCATTAATATGACATTAATGATACTTAATCGGGTCTTGAAGTCCTTGATTCCCATTTGAAGATCCGGAGCCGTTGCGAGGTCTTCCGGAGATTAGGGGCTGAAGATCCGACGATTGGACACGTGGCGGCTCCGGAGCATACTGTGGGAAACAGGTAGCTCTGGGGCTACCCGACACGTGTCAGGTCCGGAGCTTCTCCCGGTCTGGGGTTAAGTCTGGAGGTGCCATTTCGGTACATGGCCCGGAGCTTCCCCTTTGTGGGCGGTAGCTCCGGTTTGGTAGTACACGTGGCGACCCAGAGATTAACCATGTTGGAGAAGCGGGTCCGGTTATGTCTGACATGTGGGCATCCGAGGGTCTTCAAACCAAGTAGATGATTTTCTTTTGAGATCTTTATAACCTCAAGGGGTGTACGGTTTCTAGGGTACCGACAGATGTGATATATGAAATGTTTTTCTCCGAAATAAATATCCGAGTCCGTCCGATATCCATAATTTTCCGATCCGATGAATCCGTTTCCGATGCATCCGACATATCCGATACCAAATCCGTTTCCGACAACATCTGATCCGAATCCGTTTTTAAAATTATTATGTGAATATGGATATAGATATGAAAAAACATTTTATCCGTCCATATCCATTCCTCCTAACTCCATCCATAAATGACCGCCCCATTTGCTCTCGTCCGCGTGGGATAGGCGGGGGGCTGATAAACGCGCACGGGTAGCATCCCAGCAAAACACAATCCACGATCTTTGTGCAGCTATCCTCATCGTGGGCGGCTCGTCAAGATGTCACAGTCAACATCTATGGATGCTAGCTCTATAGTTCAATGATATTTCTGTTTATTCAAAATGAAATATGTCCTTTTTATATACTCACGATTTCAGGATGTCACACCCACATCTGAGTTCCACTCTTTTTTCCCTGAATAGAATATACATAAGCATACAATCGTGTACGTACATCATGGCTGATGTGACGTTCAATAACTAACAACCATAACCATATATTTGTCTGTTGACTTACGTTCAAACCATACATCACATTGAATTCGGCATTGCTTCATGCCAAATTCAGATGGTAATTACAGGTAGATTGACCTCATCAAGCGACTTTTTTGTGGACTTTGAGGTGGTCAATTGCTTCTAGACTATAAGACTCCTTCTCTGGACTTAACTTTAATGCTTGTCTAGAATAGGTCAATTCCAGTCAGTTGGCCGATATGTAGTTAGGAGTAATAGAATTGTTTACTTTGACTATCTCGCAAATGCATTCAAGAAAACATGAAGATAATGGTATTTGGATTTTCTATATGTGATATTTAGTTAGTTCAGTGGAGAGTATGTAAATACTGGACTCACTACAGGAAACTCGCAAGATTACGTCGGCCAAAATAACTTACGTGAGCTGGCCGACGTAAATGAACTTCGGTCTGCGGAAGCCAACGCAACTAACTGGGTCGACGACTTTAACACACTACTTACATCGGCTAGAGGCCTAGGCCGACGTAAGTAAGTGGGCCGATGGAAGTTGTCAGCTACTAACGTCGACTCCACCCTAGACCGACGTAAGTTACTCCGAGTGACGTAAGTAGAGGACTTAACCTTACCCCGCGCGGGCCGCATGCTGCCCATTACACTCGTCTCTTACTCCTCCGCACCGTGCCGCCTCTTCCTCCAAGCTGCATCGCCGCCGCCGCGCCGCCTCACCGCGTCGCTGCCGCCGTGCAGCACCGCCCCCACCCCACCGCATCGTGCCGCCGTGCAGCGCTGCCCCCATCGCGCTGCCCGCACTGCGCCGCCCCACCGCGGCGCCCCATCGTGCCACCCTACTGCACCCGCCCCTACCGCGCTGCCCCACCGCCCACCGCTCCGAGCGCTGCCGCCCGAGTGTCACCTCCCAGCGCCCACCGTCGCCCTCGCCCGAGTGCTGCCGCCCAGCTCGTCCGAGCCCGGCCAGCTGCCTCCACCGTCCTGCACCAAGGTCAGTGAGCCTGCCCCCTTTTTGCCACTGTTACTATTGCTATTTTTTTTTGCAATTGTTGTGCACTTAGCAGTCAATTATCAATATTACACATGCTGCAGCATCTTCTGATGACATTCAGTTTATCAATTATCAATAAGTACACTTAGGCGCAGTTGACACTTAGAGTATTCTGTAATACTCTGTAGTTCATTGTAGTGATGAATGGTTGCAGTTTATACTTTCTTCATGATTTCTACAATTTTCCAGCATAAAATGTTATACATTCTTATAGATTTATTATTGATGTGGGGTTTTCTTAGATAAATATTGTTATAGGGCTAAGTATCATCTTCAATTTTTCCCCAACCATTACCTTGGTACGCATGGGCACTCTCCTGAATCTTTTTTTATGTTCATGAATTGATAAATTACAATTTAATCAATAATTGTTATGTTTAGATTTAATTGAATTGCTTAGTTTTTTAAATTATGATTATAATTTTTAATTCGATCGCTTGAGTGTTACTATATATACAAAATGGGCTTCAGGTCGACTTGACCCGACACAAACCATTTAGGGCCCGACAAAGCTCATTTAGTTAGAAGTTAAAGTATGTGTCTAAACGGGCACGAAGCCGAACGATGACGGTGCGGACGGCAAGAAGCCACGCGTGTAGATGGCGGACCCCGACAAACTTAGTTCTCTGTCCCTCTCTCTCATTCTTTCCTCTCTCTCGAAAATGACTCAAAAATAAAAAATTAAAGTAACCTGTACAATATGCTTTACCCGTTTCGAACCAGCCCGTTGTTACACATGTGAGGTGTGTCGTTTCGGAATTGTCTCTTTCACTACGTAAGAAAGGCAAATAGGAGACAAAGATGGGCGACGCCCTCAAAGGCAGTGTCTCTGATAATGTTAAGCGAGACGAGCCCGTTCAACGATGATCTGACATGGCTCGGCTAAAAGTACAAGGAGACGCGTTAAAACAAAGCCTGTCTCAGTTAAATTGGTATCCGAGACACGCTAGCCTCTCTGAAAAGAGGGAGATGCACATAAAACACAACACGTCTCCTATGAACGACGTCTCTCTCTCCTCTGCTAAAAGGGAGATGCACTCTAATTGAAAGCGCACCTCCAATTCCTCACGTCACCTTTAGCTTCGTGATTTCTCTATTTTGCTTTGGTTCACTGTTGATACCACATATCACTGAACTCAGAACACATTCTCACTTGATACTTGAATATAATCAAATCCTTCCTTATGATACCTGAGGAACACGATGAACACACCACAAATTCATTCATTCACACAGTTGAAGAACACACAAGAAAATATTCACACAGTTGAAGAACACACAAGATAATATTCAAGAGATTCATTCATTAACAATATTTACAAAACAGAAGCTACTAAAAACAACAAAGAAAAACTAAATCCTCCTCCTCCTCCGCCTCCTCCTCCTCCTCCGGCGACTCCGACGCCAGTGCAACAGGAGCCTGGGCCGGTTGCTCCAGCTGCGCCGGCTGCACCGGCAGTGCAACCCCGTGAACGAGGTTGCTCTCCGTCGCCTCCACCAGGTTTCTACGGCCCTCGGGGCCATCGTCTCGAAAAAAATGTCGAGACGATCGGCCACTCCCGTGAGGGCGAAGAGGTAGTGATCGATGATATCCATTCCAATAAACTGGGGAAGGGTACCCAGACCCAAGAAACTCATGGCGCGAGACATATTGTTGTACGCCTCCTGCGCCATAATGAGGCGCTGCTCAGTGTTGAACCTCTCGGGGGAGCTGCAACACAGTTTCTTGCAGGGTGGCTCTCTCGGCGGGCTTGGTGGCGGAAGGTTGGCGATGGTGGTGGTGGGTCGTCGGGGCAGAGAAGACGATCGAAGAAAAGAAGAGGATTCAAAGTGAGTGACGTGCTTGTGGAGAACTCACTGGTGATGGCGCGTCTTAAATAAGGTCCGCGTGGAGTCGTCGAGGTAGCGGTTGATTTCCCGCGCATTGATGGAATGATGGGACGCATCGATACCGCCTCGGGGAAACAAAAGGTCGCGCACGGACGTCGCACGCGTCTCTGCACCACGCCCCCGAAATTAAGTTCTCCGCAGACCTCGTTCCGCGCATCTCTCTTTCGACAATGGAAGACGCGCTTTAGCTTAAAGCGTGTCTCTATTTGTTATAGCGCGTCTCGCATTTATCTCCCTCGTCTCTTTGACAATGAAAGACGCGTTTTAGCTTAACGCACGTCTCTATTTGTTATAGCGCATCTCACATTTATCTCTCTCGTCTCTTCGCCTCCTATGCTCCTTTACTAATCGGCCAATGGTCCTTTACTAATCGACCAACTCCAGTACGACCACCTCCTATGTTCGCCATCGCCGTTGTCATCGTCGTCGCCGTCCTCGTCCTCGTCGTCGTCATTATCGCCGTCCTCGTCGTTGTCCTTGTTGTCGTCGTCGCCTTCTTCCTCGTCATCATCACTGTTCATGGCTGGTATCGGCTTGGCGCGTAGCCGATTGAAGGAGGAGCGCTTGGCATGGCGCAAGAACCATCCCCATGTATGTACATATGGCACACCGGTCGCGTGGTTGTTTATATGTAGATCTACAATGGACTGATGAACTTAGCTGTAGTTTTGTTTTTGTGTCTTGTTTGATTTTGGTATTTTCAATTTCTCTGCGTAGGGTTTCTCTGCGAAGCCTAATTCGAGAGATTTATTGAAGTGACAGTGCATCGTCCCGGGTAAAGAAGGGGTAATTCATGAAGAACAAGCACAATATGAGTTTAACCACCGTCCTTCTATTGATGGATTTCCTTTGCAGACTGAATGAGAAGGTGGTTACTACCCCCTAACAATCTCCTTCTCTGAGGACTATCCCTTGGTGCCTCCAAGATGCGCCTTATCAAGTGGGTTCTTCCCCCCAAATGTCCATCGCTCAGAGCACTCTGCATCGGGATTCTTGATCAAGATACTGTAAGATAGACCTATTTTGCTCATGTAATTAGTACTTAATTGTTTCCAAACTTATTTTGAACTGGTTTCTTATGTTGCTTAAATTATATTGCGTAGGGGTGGTGGACTGGTTTTACAATCAAAACTATACTACTTGAAGTTCAGCATTTGCTGCATCAGCCAAATGCGCCCGATGTTGAAAATGATTACTATAATCTACTTATCAAGGTTAGATGACACTTTGAGTTAGTGATATTTGAGTAGGTTATTCATTCCTCCTTCGACATTTGTTAATTTAAAGAATATCAATATTTTCAGGATCAAGGGGAATATAAGAGACGTGTTCGGGAGCAAGCTGAACGATACAATTTAGATTGATCGATGGGATCTTTAGGAATAAGTTTAGATTCAAAATTAGTATAGAGGGCACACAATGTATAAATTATAAAATTCATTGAGTTGCAAATTATCTCTAAATTGCAGTGTCATTGCGTTTGTTTATCCCTGAATTTCAATTAATCTGTAAATTGCAATGTCATTGCGTTTGTTTATCCCTGCAACAGTTCACGATTTCTTGCGAGTGGCAATGTGGAGAGAGCATGAGAGACAAACTCAAAAAGGCACGTTTTAGATACCTGATGTTCGGCAAAAGAGAGACGGGACTTACACAGGCACGTCCCCGATTTACACCGAAGATCTTTTGCTACACCTCGGAAAGCTGAGCGCAATGCAATGATCATATAAGGCATTGCACACAGTTGCCAGTGGGACACGCCGAAATGTCCTGGATGTTGTTAGTGGCTTCAGCACACCGTGGCGCATCTAGGACACTCCGGGGTGTCCGGGGCATCAAAATAATATAAGACGTGCCTTCCGTTGGCCCGTCTCCGATTTATGCCGAAGATCTTTTGTCCCACCACAGAAAGATAAGCGCCTTGCAACGATCATATAAGACATTGCACACAGTTGCAGTTGGCTGACATCCAGTATGTGAATGATGTTCCTTGCTTCAACACCATTGTGCATCTTTCGCATACTGGATGCCCGTTCTACTGATAAAATAGTGCGAGACGGGTGTTATATACGCCCGTCTCCAATTCCTGATGAAGAGCTAATGCAAGACGTGCGTTATATACGTCCGTCTCCAATTGTTGTTCCTAGTTTCAGCAAAACGTGGCGCATCTAGGACACTCCATCATGTTCAGGGCCTCAAATTAATGCAAGACGCGTCTTCCATTGGCGCCTCTCTGATTTACCCCGAAACTTTTTGTCCATTGCGTGCTCTCTCCCAACATTTGGCGAAAATTTTTAGCTTCTGCGCGCTCTCTGGACCTATAAACCGTAGATCCTGAGCACGCCGCCATCGTCGACCCTGACCTTCGCGTCATTAGAGAGATGAGCATGCTGAAGCACGCTGCCTTGTCCCCTGTCCCCGGAGCACGCCGCCGCCGTCCCTCTTTCTCAACTCGCTCTTCATCATTGTCGCACTGTCGACGTCGACCCCTACCCCGCCGTCAACCCCGACCTTTGTCATTAGAGAGTTGAGCACACTGGAGCACGCCGCCTCATCCTGTGTCCCCGAAGCACGCCACTGCCTCGACCCCGACCTCGGTAATCTGTATGTTCTCCCTATCCCCGTAGCACGCCGGTCTGCTGTAATCCAAGAGTTGAGGAACCGCCACTCTGGCGCCTCCGCTAGCTCATTCCGGAGCACGCCGCCGCGTCCCCTGTCCCCTGAGCACACCGCTGCCTCGACCCTGCCCTCAGAGCGTGCATTCCATTGATTTTATTGAATTTGAGGATGTCCAATGAAGTCTCATCGTTAATGAAGTCATTGATCCAAAGGGAAATTTTTTTATTACAGTATACATTCATCTTCGTTATTTATGTCAAATGCAGAAGTAATGTATTTATTTGGACTATCAATGTATAATAAATTCTGATTCGCAAACCCTTGAAACTACAGGAACTGTGGTTGACACTAGCATTTGTCATCCAACTGAGTTTGATTTCTACCTCTGCAACCATGCTGGAATCAAGGTACCTATGCGATAATTGGTGTTTCTCTCACAAGATTTTGATATCAGGCTATAAAAGCATCAGTCGAATGTAAATTGTTTGTTTTTTTAGGGGACAAGCAATCTAGCTCAGTACCATGTCCTTTACCATGAGAACAATTTCTCTGCTGATGCCTTGCAGATGCTCACCAACTGCATGTGCTAAAAGTAAGCTATGTTCTCCATTCACTAACAGTTTTTGTGTTTATTACAATTGTATACCAATTTGTTCTTATGTTTATTACAGTTGAATTTTAGGATGTCTCAGTCGGAGCATTAGAGGCTATGAAGGCTCATCGTCAATGAAGTCATTGATCGAGAGAATTTTCATTACGGTATACAGGATTAGATGATGACAGTTATGATGTGTGTAATTAGTGACATTATAATCAGGATGAACAATCTTTGTTGTGTAATTAGTATACTTGATAACCACGATTGACACTTTGGTAATATTTGATGGGTCATCATAATTTAACGTGTGATAATTTTGTCTATGCATATGTTCATAAACACTATGTTGCTCACACTGATAATACGACTGCCAAATCTTAGCTAGCTCCTAATAATAGTGTGTGTAAACAATGTAAAGAATCCGCGATGAACTGTAGCAGAGAGCGTCTCGGATAACCCACATAAAGGAGACAAGCTTCTATAAAGCCCGTCTCACATAAGTTAATGAATCTGCGACGCGGTACATAATAGAGCATCTCAGATTAGTCAATATATCTGCGATGTGCTTTGTAAGGCCTGTCACACTTGTAAGCTGGTGGGCGATGTGCGCCAGCGGCGTCTCCAATGACACCGTGAAGTTATGACAAAAAGAAAGTAGACATGCTTCTTTTGAGCATGTCTTGCACCTGGTTTGATCGGCGACGCGCCTTGAAGCCCGTCTCTGATGCCAACGTAATGCAAGACGCGACGACGGAGACACACAGTTTGTTCATCTCCCTTCTTCGTTTGGGTCTGTCTCATATGAGCCTTTCTTACGTATTGTTTTTTGGACAACCTGGAAGTGACTGAGGGGGTGTGGCTTGTGGCTAGATGCGAGTCTGGATCCAGATGAGATTTTGACGGCATAACCCTGTTGTTCTCTGCTCCACCATTTACGGACGTGCAGTTGGAGAATAGCGATGTTATGCTGCTAAAATTTCGTCTGAATCCAAACCACATGTCTCGTCATAAGCACGACCTCTCAGTCACTCTTGGGTGGTTTATGACCTATCCTTTCCAATATATGCAGGGTCATGACATTAAATAAAGTATAAAGTAACTATAATTTTTTTGGCTTTAAACTGCAGAATAAAACATGGGTGAAGATCGTAGTTGGATGTATACTGGTTGGAAGAGCAGAACTGGTGGTCACTCAGATGAGAGGTAAGACAAGACAAACGCTTTTGTAGAACAAGATTTTTCATTGTCAAATAGCGATAAGGCACGGTGCCCATGTACGAAATGCTGTAATGGGACATTTTGGACAAAGTGGAACTTTTGATGCACTTGTGTTGAAATGGTTACGTGTCACATTATGAGTTGTGGACCTTTCACGACGAGACTGCTTCTCAAGGTGTACAAGAAGTGGAAGCAGACAATGATGATGACACGAAGGTTGATATGATGGATGAGATGTTGGAAGCTATACAACCAGAGCTTACGTAGGATCCTCCTACAGCGGAGGTTAAAAAGTTCTCCGAGCTTCTCGAAGCTTCAGAACAGCCGCTACATGGACACACTGAAATGAGACTCCTCACTTTTGTGACTAGATTTATGGAAACTAAGTCTAAGTAGTTCTTTTCTAATAACTGCTACAACAACCTCATCAATTTGTTCATCGATGTCGTTCCACATCCCCACAATGTCCCTAAAGATATATATATAAGTCAAAGAAAATTCTTTCTGGTCTCGGTATGAACTACGAGAAGATTGATGTGTGTCTGGACAATTGCATGCTTTTTTGGAGAGAGCATGCCAATGAGAACAAATGTTTAAAATGTGGTCAACCGAGATTTGTCAAAGTTGTTAATAATGATGATGGTACTGTGATGACAGAAGTCGCACCTAAGTAGCCTCGTTATTTACCCATGACACCTAGGTTGAAGCGGGTGTTCCTTTAAAAAAAATTGCCAAACACATGAGATGGCACAAAGAAGGTGAACGTTAGAACAATTGAGTCATGATGCACCCGTACGACGGTGAGGCATGGAAGGCACTGAACCCGTTCGATCCAGATTTTGATGTGAAGCGAGGAATGGTCGCATCGGGTTGACAACAGATAGATTCTCACCATTCAACACAAACGCCAAACCATACTCTTGTTGGCCTGTCTTTGTCATTCCGTACAACCTACCACTGGCTTTTTGCATGAAATATGAGTTCATGTTTTTTAGCCTCTGTCGAAGATGTTTTTGCGACACTTCCCCCATACCTGCTAAGGAGCAGCCCGCGGAGGTTCTTTTTTGGAGGGGCGAATTTCCTGGATCTACGAGCACGATGAACACGAGGATTTTACGTGGTTCGGGCTGCCGGAGTGTAAGATCTATGTGTGCTGAATACATTGACTTGTAGTGAATACACTTGGCTTTAATGATAAAAGTTTTAAATATCACCAAAACACCTTTTTTCAAGGTCCGACTCTAGCTCTGAGCTACAACAAGGTCTGACGGTAGGTCCGGCTTGTTTTGGGTAGCTCCGGTTACGTTCGATGCTAGGTCCGACTAGCTTTGGTCAGCTCCGGTGAAGTTTTGTCTTTAGCTCCGCATGTCTTTATTAGCTCCGGCATGTCTTTGATAGCTCCGACATATATTTGATAGCTCCGGCATACTTTTGCTAAGCTCCGACGTACTTTGTCTAGCTCCGGTTTGGGTTGACTAGTTTTTGGTAAGCTTCGGTGCTAGGATCTACTGGTTCTGGTTAGCTCCGGCGCTAGGTCCTGCTAGTTTTGTAAGCTCCGGCAGGAGCTTGGTTATACTAGTTTTGGTAAGCTCCGGCAGGTGCTTCATTGTACTAGTTTTGTTAGCTCCGGCTCAAGCTCCGGGTTGCTCTGGCAAGGTCCAGAACTTGACCGTAGTGCTTCTGCTTTTCATTTGCAATGTTTCGTACTTGCTTTACATTGTTGGAAAGATTGCATGGTATTCATTTGCTAAGTTTTTGGTGCGTTTTGGTTGATATGGATGATATCGTGTTACTATGGTTTTGCAATATGCTTATGTGAGGTTCTCACGTAGGGTGTTGTGTTTGGAACTAACTTGAGTCAAGTCGAGGACTTGGGCTCGTATGGATTGGTTGTTTATTCATGTGCAGGTGTTGCTTGAGTTCAAGACATGGCTGATGACGGGATCCATTGGACTAGTATCAGGGAGGAGATGAGGTTCCAACAACCAAGTTCGGAAGGAACTGTGGTTGAGCTGATCAGGAGGTCGCGCAGGATGATTGAATCAAGGGCGGTGCATATGAAGGTTACTGGACGTCGAAGGAAGGTGTTTGCACGTATGCATGCGGTGCATGATGTGTCAACATGGTTCCAAAGATGGTTTATGGATGGGAAGATCTGGTTGGAAGGATCGGATCTTACCGGTTGATGACTTTGGCTGCGGCGGAGTCGGTTATGGCTCGGTATGGAAAGTATCGAGTTGGTTATGTTAGGATTTCGTGTGTGTCATGAATTTGAGTTGTTTAGGAATGTGGGATACGTTCCTAAGGTGTTTGGAAGTCTTAAGATTGCTTCTATCTACGTATAGAAGAATCTTGAGCAGTTATGAAAAGTTACGATTCGTGATCTGAGTAGGATTGGAGTCCTAGTTGATATTGGGTTGGCCTAAGGGCTGGTTATATAAACAAGGGAGCCCAGAGCTCGTGGAACATGTCTTTGGGGCTGTTCCTCTTATTTTCTATTGAATAAAATTTGTAGTTTGAAGGAACATTTGTGCCTTGTTCGTCCGACTTGTTCCAAACAAGTTTTACTCGTCGAGTTTCTGGACAGCACTACCATTCGTCGGTGGTTTTATCATAACTCGAGTTTTACAGATCCAATTGACGTGATTATTTTTGGTTTGTATTCAAGACTTGATTGTCTATCATCTGTCAAAATTTCACGGTCATTGGATTTGTGGTCTATGATCTACACGAGTTTCTTTACAGCATTCCAGAACTGTTTTTTCTCGGGTAGGGCAGATTGACTATTGTTTGATCTTTCGATCATAACTTGAGTTTTTCTTGACGGATTTGAGTGATTCTTTTTGTGTTGTCTTTGTGACTTGATTCTCTATGATATCTATCACTTTTGTCATGGTGAAACACGTTTATATTAGTCTCACACACGATTTCTTTAACACATCGTTTTTCTACCGAAAGGGTTTGGGGTTTAATTGTTTCCGCTGCGTAAGATTTTTAAATCTACCATTCACCCCCCCCTCTGGTAGCTTTTCACGTGCTCTTCGATCCTACAATTGGTATCAGAGCCACGGTGCTCTAATCTTTTTGATTTGCATGTGTTTTTGACTAATCATCATGGAGAAGTATTCTGCCAAACCTTGTGTGTTTGGTGGTATTGATTTTCAGGTTTGGAAGGCACGCATGGAGGCTTTTATCCAGGCACAAGGCTTTGCAATATGGGAGAAGGTGTATAAGCCTTATGAAGTGCCACCTAATGATCAAGTCACAGCCACAAACCTACGGGACGTCGACAACAACAACAAAGTCCGAAACTTGATCATCCAAGGACTCACTCAAAGCGACTTTGATCGTGTCGCGCACCTCCGATCATCATACGATGTTTGGAGAGCTCTCTGTGATTATCATGAAGGCTCCAACACAATCAAGGAGGTAAAACAAGGTATGTTCAAAAAGGAATATATGCGTTTTGAGATGCAACCAGGTGAGTCTATCGATGACCTCTTTGCTCGTTTCAATAAAATTCTCAGCAACTTACGTAGTGTCAATGTTAATTTTTCTGATGCTGAGAATGCTAGGCAACTTCTTAGTGCATTAGACATGTCAACTTGGGGGATGAAAGTAACATCTATTCGTGAATCAACTGTCATGAGTTCTCTTACATTATATGTACTTTATTCCAAGCTAAAAACTCATGAAATTGACATCCTAGCACGTAAGAACCCAAATAAGTCTATTGCATTTGTTTCACAACGGACATGTCTAGCTCCGGCCAATCATCATCTTGCAATACTCTTGCTTTGTTGTCCTCACTAACCCTGGAGCAGATCGAAGAATTTCCAGAAGAGGAGTTGACACTCATCTCTACTAGATTCTCAAAAGCATTGCAAAATGTGAGAACTAGAAGGAGAGGAAGCTCCGGACCTCAACACTATTTTGAATGTGGTAAAACAGGACACTTTCATACAGAATGCCCTAACCTTTCAGGTCCGACCACCCGGGAAGAAAAACAAAGCAAGGTCCGGACCTCCTCTGGAAATTCCAACAAGAAGAAGAAAGGTACCATAGGACGCTAGATGATCAACAGTTTCATCACCGCGCTTCAAGAGTTTAGTTCAAGTGACGTGGACATTGGAAGTGATGAAGATGAAGATGATTTGGCAAACTTGTGCTTTATGGCGGGCAAGTCAAGATCAAGTATGGAGGAGGCAGAACACAACAGCGACAATGAAGAGGTATGTCCTACTTGCGAAGAAATGTGTGATGCTATTTCTCGTGCCACTGTTATTGTTAAGAAAAAGGACAAAAATCTTAGGGATAGTGCTGCTAAAATTGAATCACTAGAATCTGAAATCAACCGTTTAAAAACTTTGATTCCTAGTGATGATGCATGTTCCTCATGTGATTTAATATATGAACAATTGTCCTCATTAAGAAGTGCGCACACCTCCACACTTGATAAACTTGAACTTGAAATTGAAAAGAACAAAAATCTTGCTGCACTTAATATTGGAAACTTAAAAGATGCTTCTTGTTCTACAATTGATTTGCATTGTTCTAGTTGTGATGATCTCGATAAAAAACTGCAAGATGCTATAAATGAAATTTCTATATTGAACAATGCTTTACATTCTCATGAAGTTAAATTTTGTTCCAATTGCAAACTAAAAGGAAAAACTTCATGTGAAAATTGCCTTGATCTGTCTAATAAACTTGACAACATGCATAGGACATTAGATCGGTTTTGTAATGGGAATAAGAACCTAAACTTGCTGCTGAATTCTTCCAAGTCATGCAATGATAAAACTGGTTTAGGTTTTGATTCTCATGCTCATGCTAAGGCACAACCACCTAAAATTGTAAAGTCATTAGGAAGTGGTTTGATTCAAATAGTTCCTAAACAAAAGGAAGTGGTTTTCAAATCTGCAGGAGTGTTGTCTCATTCGATTTCAAATAAAAATATTATTTGCTCATCTAGACATGAACACAAAGTTAAATTTCATTGTACCTACTGTGGTAGAGATGGTCATGTCATAGATTTTTGTTATAGACTAGCTAAACAACAGAAAAAGGAAAGAAAAATTGCTAGATCTTATAACTTTCATGCAATTAGAAAAACACAACCTGCTTTAGTGAGTCAGAAATTTGAAAAGGTAGCTTCCGGACCTTCTAGTAAGAAATCCGCAAAAGCAGCTCCGATAGTTCCGATAGCTCCGAGAGCTCCCGGATCTTCTGTTGTTCCCTCCAAAGCTTTAGTATTGCCTCCGGACCTTCTGCTTTTACCTCCAAAGCTACTGGTTTTCACTCTAAACAAGTAACAACTTCTAAATCAATTGTTAAGAACAGAAAACCTCAATCTTTGACTCATAAACCTGCTGTTTTATCTCAGCTTTCGCGTGTTTTTCCTGCTGCACGTCGTGTGACTCAGTACTGGATACCTAAATGCCTTTTGACTAACCCCAGTATTGAGTCATTGATGTATTGTACTTCTATGTAGGTTACACGTTTGAGGAAGGAGAATTTTTGGATTGTGGATTCAGGTTGCTCACGCCACATGACCGGTAACAAAGAATGGTTCTCCTCCCTCTCGTTTGTGTCACGTGTAAAGAATGTTACTTTTACCGATAATTCTTCAACTCCTATAATTGCTAAGGGTTCGGTTAGAGTAAATGATCACTACACTTTGAAGGATGTGGCACTTGTCAAAAATTTGAAATACAACTTGCTTTCTGTTGCACAATTGCTAGATGAAAATCTAGAAATTATTTTCAATAAAAACTACTGCAAAGTTGTAGGTTCAAATAGTGAGCTTATTTTTAACATGTCTCGATTTGGAAGAGTTTTTAAAGCTGATTTGATATGTCTTCCTCTAAGCATAGGTGTCTAGGTGCTAATGATTCAAAGGACTTATATTTTTGGCATCGTAGACTTGGTCATGTAGGCTTTGATCACCTAACGTGTGTTAGTACTCTTGATCGCATACGTGGGCTGCCTAAGCTTAAAGGGGACAAAGAAATTGTGTGCCCCTCTTGTAGACATGCTAAGATGGTTGCAGGTTCACATACACCTCTCACAATGATCATGTCAACTGAACCATGTCAACTTTTGCATCTTGACACCGTAGGACCTTCACGTGTTCAATCCTTCGGAGGTAAATGGTATGTTCTTGTTATTGTTGATGATTATTCTAGATACTCTTGGGTTTACTTTATGGCGTCTAAGAATGAAGTTTTTAGTCACTTTATTTCTTAGATTATCAATTGATCACTCAGGATCATTAAAAGCAATTAGAAGTGATAATGGAACTGAATTTAAAAATCAATCTTTTGATCACTTTTGTGCTGAAAATAGAATAGATCATCAATTCTCTTCACCATATGTACTTCAACAAAATGGTGTTGTAGAAAGACAGAACAAAACCTTAGTTGAGATGGCTAGGACTATGCTTGATGAATATCAAACTCCTAGGAAATTTTGGGCTAATGCGTTAGCAACCGCTTGTTATGTCTCAAATCGTGTTTTCTTGCGTGCTAAGCTAGGTAAAACACCATATGAGCTTCGGTTTGGACATAGGCCTAGTGTTACACACTTTCGGGTCTTTGGTTGCAAATGCTTTGTTAAGAAACATGGTAATCTTGATAAATTTGAACCTCGATCCATTGATGGCATGTTCCTTGGTTATCCATCTCATACTAGAGGCTACCGTGTGCTTTTACTTGACACTAACAAAATTGTGGAGACTTGTGAAGTGTCTTTTGATGAAGCTAGCCCAGGTACTAGCTCCGGTGTTGCAGGACCAGATCCGTATCCTCAGGGGGAGGGTATTTTCGAAGATGAAGAAGAGCCGGTGATACTGCCTGGTAGTTTCGAAGCTAACAGATGTCCAGCTCCGGACATTGAACAAGCTCCGACTATCACCTATGCTGGTCCTGATCGTCCACAAGTCACAAGCTCATCAATCTACGATGAACCTAATGAAGAAGAAGCTTGTGAGACATCTATTCCCCTACGGTTTTACAAAGATCATCCCCCACAACAGATGATTGGAAGCTTGCACGAACGAGTCACACGGTCCAGGTTTTGCGATCCAAACTCTCATGCTCATTCTGCTTTCGTTGCTTCTTTTGAACCCAAAGATATATCACACGCACTCACTAATGAATCTTGGATTATTGCCATGCAAGAAGAGTTAGAAAATTTTGAAAGAAATAATGTTTGGAAACTTGTACCTCCACCTCAAGGTCACACTTTAATTGGAACTAAATGGGTATTTAAAAATAAACAAAGTGAGGATGGGGTTGTGGTTAGGAATAAGGCTAGGTTGGTTGCTCAAGGTTTCACTCAAGTTGAAGGTCTAGATTTTGATGAAACTTTTGCTCCTATCGCTAGATTAGAAGCCATAAGAATTTTGTTAGCTTTTGCAGCATTTAAAGGTTTTAAAGCTATATCAAAAGGATGTTAAAAGTGCTTTTCTTAATGGCTACATAGATGAGGAGGTTTATGTCAAACAACCACCGGGTTTTGAAAATCCAAATTTTCCTAATCATGTTTACAAACTGTCCAAAGCCTTATACGGACTCAAACAAGCTCCTAGAGCATGGTATGATAGGTTAAAAACATTCTTACTTGAAAAGGGGTTTACCATGGGAAAGGTTGATAAAACTCTTTTTGTGCTTAAGCATGGCAATGACTCATTATTTGTTCAAGTGTATGTGTATGATATTATCTTTGGTTGTGTTTCTCATAATCTTGTGTCCAAGTTTTCAGCAATGATGAGTTCCGAATTTGAAATGAGTATGATGGGTGAACTCACTTACTTTTTGGGGCTGCAAATCAAGCAAACCAAGGAGGGTACCTTTGTGCATCAAACGAAGTATACCAAAGACCTCCTAAGGCGCTTCAACATGGACAAAAGCAAGCCTCTTCGGACACCAATGGGAACAGCAACAACACTTGAACTTGATGAAGATGGTGAATCTGTGAATAAAAAAGAATATAGAAGCATGATCGGATCACTTTTGTACCTCACGACATCAAGACCGGACATACAATTCAGCATATGTCTTTGTGCACGGTTTCAAGCTTCCCCACATGTTTCACATCGTCAAGCCGTCAAAAGGATTCTCAAGTACTTACATGGAACCCAAGAATTTGGCATTTTTCTTCCTTCTTCCTCAACTGTTACTTTGAAAGCTTTTTCGGATGCTGATTTTGGGGGTTGTAGGATTGATAGGAAAAGTACTTCCGGTGCTTGTCATTTTCTTGGTAATTCTCTTGTTGTTTGGTCCTCTAGAAAACAAAATTCAGTTGCACAATCCACAGCCGAATCTGAATATGTAGCTGCTGCTAGTGCTTGCTCACAAACTCTTTGGATTGTTCAAACACTTAAGGACTATGGGGTTGATCTAGATAGTGTTCCACTGTTTTGTGATAACACTAGTGCTATTTGCATTGCCAAAAACCCCGTGCAACATTCTAGAAGTAAGCACATTGATATTAGGTATCACTTTCTCCGAGATAACGTTGAAAAAGGAAACATTGTGCTTCACCATGTAGATACCGAACATCAATTGGCTGACATTTTTACAAAACCTTTGGATTTCACTCGTTTTTGTTTCATTCGTGGTGAAATAGGGGTTATTCATCCTCATGGCTTAAATTGAGGGGGAGTTTTGAAACTTGGGAAGTCTATGTGTGAATCTGAAATTAAAATAATATGAGCATAGTATTTCATACATATATGACTTTGTGATTCCTTTTACATGCTGAAAGTTCTTACTACATTACTCGTGTTATACATTTTGTAGTTTTGCCATGACTAGTAATTGGAATAATTACTTACACTAAAACTGGTCATGGTCGAACTTTCTTGCTGTTTTGAACTTGTTACATGTTCACAAGTGCTTTTAATCATAAAGAATTAATCAAGTAATCAACTCACATGTTGAGTTTTTATGAACAGATATAAATTGAGAAAAGATCAAGAGAATATGCATGCATCGCACTTCTTCTTTTGAGATGGCTTGTCATTGCACTTAGATATGAACTTGGAAGAAGTTGTGTATGACTAAAACCATGTCCTTAAGCTTCTGATTGTCAAATGACATAGGCTTGGCTTGATTGGTTAGAATAAGGCAGATGCGCATATAATCTCTTGCAAATTTCATATGATCTAAATTTATGGTTTGAAAAATAATAAAATGCAGCAACTAGTGTCATGCTATCAGGTTTTGAGATAGTTAAGTTTGTGATATCATGACTTGCTTAAATTGAAAATTACATTTGATCTCTAGCATGGCTTACACTACTTTATGTATTTCATTGATGTGATAATGTAAGGTACTTGATAGTATGACTTGGATGAGCTTTGTTTATATGTATATGTTATAATATGCTCATAACAACTAAAGTCGGAGAGATAATTTGTTTATATGTTCATGACTTGCTGAATACATTGTCAAAGGGGGAGAGATAAGCATAAAGAGAGAGAGAGAATATGTGCATAAGAAGAGATAATAAAGGGGGAGAGATAATATGGGAATTTTTGTTCTCATTTTACTTTTGATTTACAAAAAGGGAGAAATTGTCTTCAAAACTTTTATGTGAATAAGCCAATGTTCGGATTTTAAATGGTGTTGCCAATGCATTCATCAAGGGGGAGATTGTAAGATCTATGTGTGCTGAATACAATGGCTTGTAGTGAATACACTTGGCTTTGATGATAAAAGTTTTAAATATCACCAAAACACCTTTTTATCAAGGTCCGACTCTAGCTCTGAGCTACAGCAAGGTCTGACGGTAGGTCCGGCTTGTTTTGGGTAGCTCCGGTTACGTTCGATGCTAGGTCCGACTAGCTTTGGTCAACTCCGGTGAAGTTTTGTCTTTAGCTCCGGCATGTCTTTATTAGCTCCGGCATGTATTTGATAGCTCCGGCATATATTTGATAGCTCCGGCATGCTTTTGCTAAGCTCCGACGTACTTTGTCTAGCTCTGGTTTTAGGTTGACTAGTTTTTGGTAAGCTCCGGTGCTAGGATCAACTGGTTCTGGTTAGCTCTGGCGCTAGGTCTTGCTAGTTTTGTAAGCTCCGGCAGGAGCTTGGTTATAATAGTTTTGGTAAGCTCCGTCAGGTGCTTCATTGTACTAGTTTTGTTAGCTCTGGCTCAAGCTCCGGGTTGCTCTAGCAAGGTCCAGAACTTGACCGTAGTGCTTCTGCTTTTCATTTGCAATGTTTCGTACTTGCTTTACATTGTTGGAAAGATTGCTTAGTATTCATTTGCTATGTTTTTGATGCGTTTTGGTTGATATGGATGATATCGTGTTACTATGGTTTTGCAACATGCTTATGTGAGGTTCTCACGTAGGGTGTTGTGTTTGGAACTAACTTGAGTCAAGTCGAGGACTTGGGCTCGTATGGATTGGTTGTTTATTCATGTGCAGGTGTTGCTTGAGTTCAAGACATGGCTGGTGACGGGATCTATTGGACTAGTTTCAGGGAGGAGACGAGGTTCCAACAACCAAGTTCGAAAGGAACTGTGGTTGAGCTGATCAGGAGGTCGCGCAGGATGATTGAATCAAGAGCGGTGCATATGAAGGTTACTGGACGTCGAAGGAAGGTTTTTGCACGTATGCATGCGGTGCATGATGTGGAAACATGGTTCCGAAGATGGTTTATGGATGGGAAGATCTGGTTGGAAGGATCGGATCGTACCGGTTGATGACTTTGGCCGCGGCGGAGTCGGTTATGACTCGGTATAAAAAGAATCGAGTTGGTTATGTTAGGATTTCGTGTGTGTCACGAATTTGAGTTGTTTAGGAATGTGGGATACGTTCCTAAGGTGTTTGGAAGTCTTAAGATTGCTTCTATCTACGTATAGAAGAATCTTGAGCAGTTATGGAAAGTTACGATTCGTGATCTGAGTAGGATTGGAGTCCTAGTTGATAGGGTTGGCCTAAGGGCTGGTTATATAAACAAGGGAGCCCAGAGCTCGTGGAACACGACTTTGGGGCTGTTCCTCTTATGTTCTATTGAATAAAATTCGTAGTTTGAAGGAACTTTTGTGCCTTGTTCGTCCGACTTGTTCCAGACAAGTTTTACTCGTGGAGTTTCTGGACAGCACTACCTTTCGTCGGTGGTTTTATCATAACTCGAGTTTTACAGATCCAATTGACGTGATTCTTTTTGGGTTGTCTTCACAACTTGATTGTCTATCATCTGTAAAAATTTCACGGTCATTGGATTTGTGGTCTATGATCTACACGAGTTTCTTTACAGCGTTCCGGAACTGTTTTTTCTCGGGTAGGGCAGATTGACTATTGTTTGATCTTTCGATCATAACTTGAGTTTTTCTCGACGGATTTGAGTGATTCTTTTTGTGTTGTCTTCGTGACTTGATTATCTCTGATATATATCACTTTTGTCACGGTGAAACACGTTTAGATTAGTCTCACACACGATTTCTTTAACAGATCGTTTTTCTACCGAAAGGGTTTGGGGTTTAATTGTTTCCGCTGCGTAAGATTTTTAAATCTACCATTCACCCCCCCTCTGGTAGTTTTTCACGTGCTCTTCGATCCTACACGGAGGCATAATACCCTACATCCACGGGGGTTGTGTTGTATTGCATGTGCTCATCTCGTGGTGAGCGCATGAGCATGATTGTGAGACTGTTTTCTTTCTGTCGTGGCTGCCTGGTCCTTTTATAGGTGAAGGCCGGCAGCTTACATTATGTCTGGGGCCTGACAGGTGGCCCCGGGTTAATTAGCCTTGAAAGCACATTAATGTGCCTTGATGACACGTTAATGGGTTTTGATGGTGCATTAACGTGTCCTGATGACACGTTAATGGGTCTTCATGGTGCAATAAGGTGTCTTGATGACACATTAATGCTCTGTTGATGGCGTGTTAATACGGTCTTGAGTGTACACGTCGCATTTCGGAGCTGCAGGACGCGCGGTGGCGGCATCAAACCTTTCCTCAGCGGAGAAGCTAGGTTCGGAGGCAGCACTGGACCTCTCCCCAGCGGGAAGGATAGGTCCGGAGTCCTTGAGGAGCGTGGCAACACCGGACCTTTCCTCAGCAGGGAGGCTAGGTCCGGAGTCTTCGAGACGCGTGGAAGCACCAGACCTCTCCTCAGCGGGGAGGCTAGGTCCGGTTTCATTGGGACACGTGACAGCACTGGACCTCTCCTCAGTGGGGAGGCTAGGTACAGTTTCATCGGTACACGTGGTATCACCGGACCTCTCCACAGCGGGGAGGCTACGTCCGGTTTCATTAGGACACGTGGCAGCACCAAACCTCTCCTCAGCGGAGAGGCTAGGTCCGGAGCTGCAGGTTGTTGGAGCTGTCTTGTCTTCCTTGTATGCGGGGGTTCCCGGTCTGTAGGGTATCGACAGTGGCCCCTTGGCCCACCTCAGGGGAGGCGACGATCCCGGAGGTGGGGCCTCCATCATTAACACTAAGAACGTCAACGGCGGGCGCCCTTGAGAGGTGTTAGTGTCAGAGCTTGAGGTCCGACGGCAGAGCCCGAAGGGTGAAATCCTGCACAAGAGTGACAACAAAAAGAGTAATAGTGCTCATTGTTTACAATCTTCCTGCCCTTAGTTTTGTTGTGGGCGGACAAAAAGATGTAACCGAGAGAAAAAAGGAATACTATGCATAATAATTAAGCATAATTATGTGAATATAGTGACAGTATCCGGATTTTAGTTATTGCTTTGTCCAGGAGCCTGTGCCTTTCAGTCCCCGGTACTGAACCACTGTGCTGGGGAGGAAGAGTGCGCTGGCTTAGGGTCACGGGGCACGACTTTGGGTGCAAGACCAGGCTAAGCAGTCTGCACACTCTTGACCTCCCGCTGACATTAGTCTTTTGGGAGATGTCCGACCCCAAGTACTCTGCCACAGCATTGGAAAGGTAGAGTGTGCATACTTAGGGTGCAGGACCAGGCTAAGTAGGTAGCACACTCCGGACCCCCAATATTTAGCTGCAAGAAAGGTACAGTGCGCATACTTAGGGTGCAGGACCAGGCTAAGCAGACAGCGTACTCTGTACCCTCTATTGGCATTAGCCTTTCGTGGGAGTGACCGTTTAGCGACATGGGACTCCGAAGAAGGAAATAACCAAGGACACCGGATACGTCATAGTTACCTAGTGGTGTCATTGTTGACGTGGTCGCAGGTAGTCGTATTATGGTCGCGGAAGTAGCCATGAGGCAAAGTGTACAGGCTTAGGGTCACGAGGCACATGCTGAGAGTGCACGACCAGGCTAAGCAGACTGCACACTTTGGACCTCCCACTGGCGGCGGTGGCATAGCCACCAGAACATGGAACGTGTGTCCGCTGGGTCATCCCGCTATGGAGCAGGAAGTGGCACTGTCCTCCCTGCACCATTCATGGCGCGAGGGTCGAGAGGAGCCGGCGATGGTCTGATGGTTCACCTTTGTGGTGAGGCTCGTCGATCCAAAAAAGTTCCCTCCTTCCTGGCGCCCCAAAATGTCGAAGATGTTTTTGCGACACTTCCCCGGACCTGCTAAGGAGCAGCCCGCGGAGGTTCTTTTTTGGAGGGGCGAAGTTCCTGGATCTATGAGCACGATGAACACGAAGATTTTTACGTGGTTCGGGCTGCCGGAGGCATAATACCCTACATCCACGGGGGTTGTGTTGTATTGCGTGTTCTTAGCTCGTGGAGAGCGTATGAGCGAGATTGTGAGAGAGTTTTCCTTCTGTCGTGGCTGCCTGGTCCTTTCATAGGTGAAGGCCGGCAACTTACATTATGTCCGGGGCCCGACAGGTGGCCCTGGGTTAATTAGCCTTGAAAGCGCATTAACGTGCCTTAATGACACGTTAATGGGTTTTGATGGTGCATTAACGTGTCCTGATGACACGTTAATGGGTCTTCATGGTGCACTAAGGTGTCTTGATGACACATTAATGCTATGTTGATGGCGTGTTAATACGGTCTTGAGTGTACACGTCGCCTTCCGGAGCTGCAGGACGCACGGTGGTGGTATCGGACCTTTCCTCAGCGGAGAAGCTAGGTCCGGAGGCAGCACTAGACCTCTCCTCAGCGGGAAGGATAGGTCCAAAGTCCTTGAGGCGCGTGGCAACACTGGACCTCTCCTCAGCGTGGAGGTTAGGTCTGGAGTCTTCGAGACGCGTGGCAGCACCGGACCTCTCCTCAGCGGGGAGGCTAGGCCCGGTTTCGTTGGGACACGTGGCAGCACCAGACCTCTCCTCAGCGGGGAGGCTAGGTCCGGTTTCATCGAGACACATGGTAGCACTGGACCTCTCCTCAGCGGGGAGGCTAGGTCCGATTTCGTCAGGACACGTGGCAGCACCAAACCTCTCCTCAGCGGAGAGGCTAGGTCCAGAGCTGCAGGTTGTTGGAGTTGTCTTGTCTTCCTTGTATGCGGGGGTACCCGGTCTGCAGGGTATCGACAACCTCATTGCACCTGGGTCGGGTCATCTTGGGTCACATCTCAATGTGATGTTGAAACCGTTGATTGAAGAGTTGAAAATGTTGTGGACAAGAGTCAAAGCCTACGACTGTTACAAGAAGCAGAAATTCAACCTTCGAGTTCTTATTTGTGGCCCGTCCATGATTTTCCAGCATACAACATGTTTTCTAGATAGAGCACTCACAATCGGTTGACGTGTCCGATATGTGCTTCGGACACTGATTGCTTTTGACTTACTCATGGAGGTAATATATCTTAATTCGATTGTCACAGACATTGGCTACCTCCAAATCACGTGTTTAGGCAACAGGTGAATGTCTTCAGAAAGGACACTGTTGTCACTAAAAGACCACCGAAATGTCTTAAGGTTAGAAATATCTGACATGTTGGACAAATTGGTGCCAGATGAAGGCCGTTCTGGATATTTTGAAGGTTACAGAGACGAACACAATTGGACTCACATATGTGGACTTTGAGAGGTACTGTATGTGAAGTTGTTGATTCTAAGGCACAACATTGATGTCATGCATCAGGAGCGTAACATGGCCGAATGTATTATAAGCACATGCATGGACATGACAGGCAAAATGAAAGATAATTTAAAAGCTCGAAAGGATCTCGCTGAGCTTTGTAACTGTCTAACTCTTGAGCTCTCCGTAAGTGGTGGTAAACGACATGGTTCTTTCTGTCTTTGACCTAAATAAAAGAAAGAAGTTCTCAAATTGTTGCAAAGTTTGAAATTCCAGATGGTTACGCAGCTAGTCTGAGACGAGCCGTGAATGTGAAAATAGGAAAGCTCATTGGGTTGAAGAGTCATGATTATCACATAATCATGGAAAGACTTTTGTCTGTTATGTTTCGGGGCTACTTTGATGATGCAGTGTGGAAGGTGTTAGTCGAGCTTAGACACTTCTATAGACAACTCTGTGCTGAAGAAATCACGACATAGATGATGAGTAAGTTAGAGAAGGAGATACCAGTACTGTCGAAGCAAACGACACTTACTCCGGTACTACTAAGAAGTAGTCCGCGGAGATTCTTTTTTAGGAGGGCGTAACTCAAAGAACTCAAAGGTCGTCCGAGCATAATACCCTACTCCACGGGGGTGTCTTGTATGCTTGAGCGTGTTGTGTTTGTCTAGGATTAGATGACTTGAGTTGTCTTCTAACGTGCACCAGAAACCTTTTATATGCCAAGGTCTGGCTGTTACAGCAAGGCCGAGGACCAACAGGTGGCCTCGGGCTATTAAGCACCCTGTACACGATCTAGACGCTTAACAACGATTTATTTGTGTAATAACGTGCCTTGATGACAACATTACCATGCTTGAAGGCCCCCTGATTGTGCGTCATTAATGCAGAATTAATGATGCATTAATCAGGTCTTGTAACAGCTGATTTATAGCCACTTGAATGTCCTTTCCATTGGAAATCCCGAAGTCTTTCCTGTTGGAGAGATAAGGTCCGATACGTGATAGCTCCGAAGCCACCTTTAGCAAGGAGGCAGGTTCAGAGCTGCAGGGCACGTGGCAGCACCGGAGCCATCCTTAGGAAGGAGGTAGGTCCGGCGCCATGGGACATGTGGCAGCACTGGAGCTACTCTTAGCAGGGAAGCAAGTTCGACACTGCAGGACACGTGGCAGTACCAGAGCCACCCTTAGGAGGAAAGCATGTCCGATGATGTAGGACATGTGGCAGTACCAGAGCCACCCTTAGGAGGGAGATAGTTCCGGCACTGCAGGACATGTGGCAGCACTAAAGCCACCCTTAGGAGGGAGGCAGGTCCGGCACCGTGGGACATGTGACCTCTGAAGGTCTTCTCGCTTGGAAAGTGGGACTCAACGCTTCTTCTTTTGGTACGCATGGGTACTTGGTCTGTAGGGTACCGACAGTGGCCCTCAAGCCCACCGAGGGAGGTTTTGATCCCGCAGGTGGGGCCACCATCATTTTCCGCATTGGTGCTTCAACTTTTCACTTGGGAGGTTGAAACGATGACACGTTCCTGTGCCACCGCTACGTGGTCCTTCTTGATTTGGCAGGTGAGATATGCGGTGTGCGGATCCCACGTCTTGAAGAGTGTCGGTTCCCAATACGAGTTTTGTGTCGGCTCCCAACGCAATATTTGTAGCCTTGTCAGGCTACCTTCCTTACGCTCCCAACTTCTCATCATGACAACAGTTCACCTGGTGTGACTTTTTTTTGACAAAGTGGACCCGAGCCCCATTGTCATAGACGAGATAACTATGCGGTGCATAACCATGGTCCACGTGCATTTACCTTCCAAGTAGCAGAGATTAATAAAGGGAGGAGTTGTGTAGTGAAGTAACTCTTATGCTCTGATCTGTTTTATTGCGCATAGAACTTACCGCTTCCTTCTCTGCATTGTGCTTTCTGATCTGTTCCACTCGCAGCCATGGAACCCGGTCTTCTCCCCTCCAAGCTCGTGAGCAAGAGGGACATCGTGAGAGTCCGGAAGCTGATGGGATGGCAAAGCCCTTCCTATGACAACGCGATGCGCTGCGGGAGCCTTCCCTTCACGAAGAAAAGCTTCGGCGACATCGTCTTCTTATGCCATGGTTGGGCTAGACCCGCCAGTTTCCTCCTTCCTGCTCATGCTGCTGGAGGTGTACGGGCTTCAACTCCAACACCTCAGCCCTCATTCGATCCTGCTGGTGGCAATCTTCGTCCACTTATGCGAGATATGGGTCTGCGTGAGGCCCTGCATGCTGCCGTTCATGACCTTCTTCATCCTACGATCGACTAGGAAAGGTATCAGCCTCATCGGAGCTTACTACTTCTTGGGGCGCAAGAATGCTCCGTACAAGTACATCAGTTCCTTCTCCTCTCGGAAGTGGGATACCTAGAAGATCGACTGGGTGATAATCCAAACGGACTAGCATGACCGTTTGAGTTGCCGACTGGACTTCCCACCACAGACACTGACTTATGAGAGATCATTTTGGACCTATCGGTGGAGTTTAACTCGGTGCTCAAAAGGATTCAACACCTGGCTGAAGGAGGCTTGACTTCACTAATCATGCTCAGCGACTTCTTGTCTCGACATTGGGCTCCTCTTAAGCAGCGAGAGTTTCCAACCTGGACATACAATAGAGAGATGGACTTCAATCGAATTGAGGTTGGCCTGGGAACTGACTTGGATGAGAAGGCTCTACTTTCAGTCTGGCGAAGTTGTACAGTGGTCCCATCTCCAGAGACGACCTCATACCTCCATCAGAGTTCTTGCCGTTGTTTGCTGTGACAAAGATAAAGAGGCAGCTGCTAAAGGAAATGTCAACCCTTGACGATACTATTGTCGTCGTGCAACAAAGGGGTGATGCCTCTGTAGGAATTATCATCTCCAAAGCTTCACCCTCCAGCCAGCAGAAGAGGTTTGACTCAAGCCGGAGCAAGGGGAAGGAGCATGCTGATTCCTCCAACAGGAAAAGAAAGCTGGAGCAAGTTGATGCGAGCTCTGCCAGGCCAACTCCGACGGATGCAGTGTCATTGTTGGTGCCTTACCCAACCATGAAGTCCGTAGTGGTCATACCTCCTGCGACTTCAGCTTCAGCCTTGATGCCCAAGGCAAACACCGGGTCCGGAAAATCTTCATCTTCGTTCCCAATGCCAACGCCGAGCACCGGGTTCGGAAAGTATTCAACTTCACCCCTGGTGCTAATGGCGGCATTAGGCCCGGAAAGAATCTAGCTTTGGTGACTCCGACAGGAGGAGATGGGCATTTGCTCCGAAGGTCTCGGCAGCTGCGAAGTTGGTGTCTACATCGAGGATCCGGGGCGAAGTCTGGACCATCTGCATCACCAGCGATGGTGGGATCAGATGATTCCGATCGCCGGTGGAAGAAGTTACACGTCGATCGGAGCTGCCGAGCCCCCAGGTACGGAGTAACATTAGGAACTTGTCTTGTTATTCATTTCTTACTTCTTGCTGATTCCTTTATTTCCTGAGCTTTGAGGCCATTTACTGCTTTGGGCGCCACCAGAAGGCCAGCACAGCATCGCAGCCGAAGATACCAGGCCGGCTGACTAGCTAGTTGATGTTGTGGCTTCTTTAGAGCTCACGACGGATATTGCAGAGGAACCGGAGTCAAATGAAGCTTGGATGACTTCGGCGCTAGCCGGTGATGTCACGGTCGTGCCGGCCCAGGCAGAAGAAGTCGTAGCAGCGTCGTTGTCGGAGTCAACTGTGGAGCCGGTTATGGATGATGAGGTAACACCAGAGCTGCTGACCAAGACCTCAATGGTGCCGGAGCTAGTGATCAATGACGCTCCGGAGTTTTCGGCTGATGCCACAACGGCGTCGGGGCTAGAATTTGATGCCGCGTCGAAGTTGCCGGTTGATGCCATGGAGGCACCTGAAGCCTCGGCTGCTGCTCCGCCAGTATCGGCGCCAAGGGAGGATGACCTCCTTGAGATCGGTGTTGTTGATGAATACATGCCAGAGTCCATGCTCGTGCCATGGGCTCCGACATCTGTCCCTGATGCGGTGGGGGCAACGACGGACCCGATGGAAGGTCCAGAGCTGATCCCCTTGCCTCTCTCCATAGAGAACACATGCTCATGTCTTCGCCAAGTGCAACTCGGCTTCGACCATGAGTGCAATGTGCTGGAGGCAGAGCGTGAAACTCTGAGGCAGTGGCAAAAACTTCTGAATTTCAAGATGAAGCTAATGCAGACCCGCCTGGCCGATGAGAGGGACCACCTCACAAGTTAGCGGGTGCGGCTGCAATGCCTGAACAAGTTGTTGAATGACAAACAAGCTATCGTCGAAGCGATGGACGAGAAGACTCGTCAGATTTATGATGAAACAATGGCCGCCAATGACTTAGCGAATGCCATTGTGAGTTTTTGAATAAGTTGTAGGAGGAGCTCCTCCGATGGCAAGAGGTGGCTGACAATAAGGAACAAGAGCTCCAAAGGAGAGACACATAGATCTCTTAGAATCTAGAGCATGGAGAAAAGGATTTAGTTCTCCGCGTTGATTTGTTTATATCCCGCTCCGAAGAGGAGAAAAAGCAAGTATGGTAGGTGGGACAGGAAGTCAGCAAGCGGGAGCTTGCTGTCTCTGCCAAGGAGGATGAGATAAAGACAGAGGCAAAGAACTTGGCAGCGAGGAAGGATCGCCTGACCCTCCGGAAGAAACAAGTTGTGGACCAAGAAAGGCAGCTGGCTAAGCAAATGCAGCAACATGCCAAGGAGGTCGAGCGGTTCTCAAAGGGGGGCTTCTTAGAGCCGAACACCGCCAAGAAGTCTCTGGAGTAGTTGCAGTCCACGCGGAGGATAGAAGCCCAACAAATTTGGGACTTCTTGGGGCGTGCAAAAACTACACTGGTACCTCTGGGCTGCATTTCGGTCCGGTCGAGCGACCCGGAGCCAGAAGTTGGTCAGGCCTTGATAGCTCCGAACTCCACGGGGACCAAGCTGGAAGTGCTGGAAGATATCATCGGCGACCAACTTGAGATTGAGGGGAGGACCCTAGCCAAGTCAGTAGAAGAATATTTGCTGACTTGCTTCTGCAACTAGGACCCCTCTATCTCACTAGCTCTGGTGCTTGAAGGCTCGTCGAAGAGACGGAGGAAGCTACCAGGGCTAGCGTGCAGGATGCTGCCAAGCAGGTCGCCGCGTGGTTTCACCGCAACTCCAGCGATAATTAGATCCTCTTCATCCTCTTGTATCTGCCATTGTATCTTCAAACACTTTGTAAAAGTTTGGAACTTGAATGAAATTCTTGTGAACTTCATATTTTGTCTTCATTGTTGTCTTTGCGGTAGCTTACTTGGCCCCCTGGTAGATGTACTCAATTGTTTGAGTACATCTACTATGAGGAACTTGGCAATGACTTGAAGCTTTTAGGATAACTCCAAGTTTGATTGTGTCCTCCGGGAGCACCGACGGAACCCCTTGCCAACATGCAAAACGTTAGCATTGTTGACCCAATAGACCTATGGAACGTTAACATCAGGCCCCCTGGGAACGCCGGAGCTCCCAGATCGAGCATGTAAATCATTTTTCCTACACACGAGACAAGAAAAGGAGTAAAAGTGCTTCTTCGTGCCTATGGCTTAGTTGTGGATTACTGTCCTTTGTTGAACTCTGGGTCCTAATGAATTCAATGTGACAATACTAGTATATTGGTTGTTCTTTCATATGTCCGTGTGCTTTCCGGACCCGCCTTACTTTGACGCAACACCAAAATAGGTAGAGAGGCGTACTTAGGGTGCTGGATCAAGCTAAGTCTTAAGCACACTCTGAACCTGTCATTGGCATTGGTTTTCAGGCGAGTAGGCTATTCAGCGAACGCTAGATACCGAAAAAGACTACTAAAAAATTACTTTAATATGTATCACATGAATTCTTAGAAACTAATTTTCAACAGGATTGCACGACTTTACTATTGGCAAGAAGGTATAAAAGAACAAATAAACATGCATAATGTAAATGCGCGTAGAGTCTGTTTTGATGCTATTATATTCCATAATAGGTCCCAATAACAGGGGAGGCAAGGGTACACACTTAGGGTATAGAACCATACTGAGTATGCTAAACATCTTGGACCAACCCGATTTCTTGTTCATGGACACTATGAAATACTACAACAAAAAAGACTCACCTCCGTGCTAAGTATAGAACTTACAGAGGTGCTCTATATTCCAGGTGTTGGGAAGCGGTGTCCCATCCTCTGTTTCCAAGCGAACGTCCAGGGCGGGACACTTTTATCACTCGGAAGGGACCTCCCAGCTCGGGGTGAGCTTGTTCAGTCCTTCACAAGAAAGTATGCGCGGAAGCAGCAAATCGCCTTCTTCAAGCTGTCGATTACGCACATGCCTTTGTTGATAACACTAGAGTGCCTGGCGGTACTGCGCATTTTGGACAGCTGCTTGGCACCTTGCCTCGTCGGCAACATCTAGATCATCGCGTCGGAGCTGATCCTGCGCGGCTTTGTCGTAGGTCCGGACTCGAAGAGACCCCATGGTGAATTCTGGAGGGAGAACAACTTTCAATCCATACACCAAGAAGAAGGGTGTCTCTCCTGTAGCCCGGCTGGATGTTGTCCGACTTGTCCACAGTGCAGATGAAAGCTCCTCAATCCAGTTGGCACCATGCTTTTTCAAGCGTTCATAGGTGCAGGTCTTGAGTCCTTTGAGTATTTCAGCATTTGCTCTCTTAGCCTTGCCATTGCTTGCCGCATGTGATACTAATGTGTAGCTGATCTTTATGCCGAGGTCTTCACAATATTCTTGGATTTATGCACTTGTGAATTGGGCCCTGTTGTCAGTGATGACTCTGTTCGAGACTCCAAATCTGCAAACTATGGACTTCAAGAACTAGATTGTTGATTGCTTGTTGATTGTCACAACAGGAGCTACTTCCGGCCACTTCGTGAACTTGTCGATAGTGACATATAGAAACTTGTATTCTCTGATGGCTTTGGGAAAAGGTCCCAAAATATCCATCCCCCACACAGCGAATGGCCATAAGAGGAGAATCATTGGCAGTGACTGCACTGGTGTGTGGCTGTTTTTGGCTTGAAACTCGCACGCCTTGCATCTTTTGACCAGCTTGATTGCATGCTGGAGAGCTGTAGGCCAGAAAAAACCATGCCAGAAGGCCTTATCGACTAGCCTGTGGGATGAAGCATGATTCCCACACTAGCCTCCATAGATTTCTGCGAGGAGCTCGCAACCATCTTCTAGGGATATGCACCGCAATAGGATGCCATTGGCGCCACATCAGTAGAGATACCCTTCTACCAACGTATATCTCTTAGCCATACGGACAATACGTTCAACAGATACATCTTCTTCAGAAAGGATGTTGTCTTTCAAGTAGTCTCGGACCTCCATGATCCATGCATCATGACTTACTTGAGCTTCCGGATCTTGCGCGCCAGGTTGCACGGAGCCCCCTATATCGCCTACAATCCTTGGTGGACGCCATGGTAATAGGGCCATCAGGACCGCCTGCTTCGAGGTGCTGGTCTCGCCCCCTTCACCCAGTTCGGCAAGCTCGACAGAAGGTGCTAGTAGTCTCCTTTGAAGAACTCTGTCGGGTGCTGAAGCCCCGGTAGAAGCTTTTGTCAAGAATTTGTCAGCTTTAGCATTGTTGGCACACTGGACATGGCATAGGTCCAGGACCTGGAATTCCTTCTACAGCTTCTGGACTTGAAGAAGATATGCTACTAATTGTGGATTTTTGTAACAACATTCACCTTTTACTTGCTTGATGATGAGTTGCGAATCCCCTTTAACCAGTAGCTGCTGAACGCCAAAAGATAGCGCTGTCTTCAGTCCGAAGATGAGAGCTTCATATTCTGCCATGTTGTTTGTCACATTGATGCCAAGGCGGATCATGTACTTGACTTGCTCCCCAGTTGGTGCGAGGAGCAAAATTCCAGCTCCATCCCCTGCTTCTGCATGGAGCCGTCGAAGAAGAGGGTCGAGTGAGGCTCGGTGAAGACCTGGACCTTAGGTTTTGGCATCTCGACGTCGAGGCCTCTTGGTCCAGATGGAGATGGGGTTTACTCAGCCAGGAAATCAGCTAGTGCCTGACTCTTGATTGCGTGACGAGGCAAGAATTCAAGGTCAAATTATGCTAGCTCCGCAACCCACTTGGTGATGTTTCCCATTGAACTGGGATTATGAAGTATAGCCCGCAGTGGATAAGAGGTTATCATTGAGATCTTGTGAGTCTGAAAATATTTACGGAGCTTTCTTGACGCGATAAGAACTGCGTATAGCAGCTTATGCACTTAAGAATATCTTGTCTTGGCATTGTGGAGGACCTCACTGATGAAGTAGACATGTCGCTAGACTGTCCAAACCCTCCCGTAGGGGTCTGATCCATCTTCTCCATCTACCCGGATCCTCCCGGAGGGGTCCGAGTCTTCTTCTTGAGCCTTTGGGACCCTTCCAGAGGGGTCTGACATATATTCTTGTAGAGATAGGCCTAAAAGCCCATGGCCTTTGGGACCTTCTTCAATGTCTGGGGTTGGGACCCATACCCGCCTTGATTTCCTCCAGGTGGCTTCGGACCCTCCCTAAGGGGTCCAAGCCTTTATGAAGAGAACTCAGAGATACTTCTAGCCTCTCCAGGACCAGGACCATGCTGACAACCTCTGTCGTTGCAGGAATGTAAAGCAACAGAGGCTCACTAGGTTTCGAAGCTACCATGATGGGCAGTGTTGTGAGAGACCGCTTTAGCTCCTGGAATGCGTTATTTGCTTCTTTGGACCAGTGGAAAGGTTCAGACTTCCACAGAAGCTTGAAGAAGGAGAGAGCTCGCTCAACCAGTCTAGAGATAAACCGACTGAGTGAGGCCAAACATCTCGTAAGCATATGGACATCCTTGATGCGGGCATGAGGCCGCATTGCTTCAACGGCTTTTATCTTCTCTGGATTTGCTTCAATTACCCGGTGTGTTACAGGAATCCGAGAAGCTTCCGAGAGGAAACCCCGAAGACACATTTGTCTGGATTCAGCTTTGTGCATGTCATGCGCAGCTTATCAAAGACTGACTGAAGATTATCCAGCAAAGAGTCCTTGGTCTTGACTTTGACGACGATGTCATCAACATAGACTTCCACAAGGTCCCGGATAAGCTCCTGAAAGTGCATCTAGGCATCCCTTGTGGGTTTTTGTTGATCTATGACAAACAAATGAGATCCTAACCAAATTGTTGAGATGAGCGCAGGTCTTAAAAGAAATGATGAAGAAAGCGCAAAAAGAAGGGAGAATGAGGATCTATATGGAAAAGAGCTTAAGAGCTAAATAAATTAGATTATTGTGTATGGAGTGTGTTGGAGAAACACACGCCAAGAGCTCAATCACAAGAAAACTCACTCACTACACCAGGTGCGGCACAAGGTGCTTGCCAAGAAGCCTGCGTCCAAGCCCAAGGACGCAGCTGGCTCAAGCTCGGCGGCTCTTCGCCAAGTGAAGGGAAAAGGGAAGGGAATTGCATCGGGCCTAGTCGGCCCTCTCAAGATGCATGCTCTAAGGCAGGGAAACAGAGATCCCTCCGAGGAGAAGTTCAACGGCAAAGGAAGCGATGCTGCTTCCAAACTCAGATTCGTGGATTGCTACATCCGACCCAAGAAGGCTACTGATGCAAGGTTTTGGAGCAATTTTCATGCAGACTTCTACAACTCAGTGTAGCTTACTATGAAGACTCCGATTGTCCGCAGCTAGTGGATCGACTAGAATCACTTTGAGAGGAAGAGTTGTGAAGCCTTTGATCAAGTGGTGGAAGCTGCTGCTAGGCATGGACTAAAGGACCTGATTGCCTTCAGATATCACTGGAATGATGAGATCATTGACCAATTCTATGCCACTTGTTTCATTGCTAGTGATGATGAAGAGAGTGTGACTTGGATGACTCATGGATCCAAGTACACTATCACCTATGATGAGTTTGCAAGACTCCTTCACCTAGAAGACACCAACAACAATGAGTTGACCATCCACAACATCGGTGTCTCAGGAAAAGACAAGATGGACTTCCTCTATGACACCAGCCTGAAGTTCAATCCTCCCTCATCCAAGAACATGAAGCCTTTCTTCATGGTTCTCAATAGGGTGCTGAGGAAGACAATAACACCAAAAGATGGGGATGCATGAAGTGTCCAAGGTTACTTGAGGACCTTGATGAAAGTAATAAGCAAGAAGAAAAATTTTGACATCTTTGACTATATCTGGAATGATATGGTCAACATCTCCTGCACGCCGACAGATCCTGTGGCTATGCCCCCTACTTAATGTTCATGATTGAGAAGGTCACAGGCATCGAGTTCGTGAAGGATGTGGAGCACGCCCCTCTGAGGCCCCAAAAGCCTCCTCAAGCCACAGTTCAAGCTGCTCCTTCTCCAGTGTCTAGTGAAGAGGCACCAAGGAGAGCTCGAGAGGATGAGAGGACTGCTCCCTCCACTAGGGCCCCTCCCCAAAAAGGGTCTCCTAGTGGAATCTTGAAGTACTTAGCAGCAACCTTTGCCTCATGCAAGAAGGCCGAAGTGAACACTCACAAGATGAACAAGGCAAGGAAGGCAAATATGAGGTATGTCAAAGAAAATGTCAAGCATATTTGCTAGAAGCTGAAGATCGAGCCTATTGGATCCCCAATCATCTCTGACAATTTAGACTCTAATTTCACTGAGCTCGGGCCTTGTCTGCACAGTCCAGGTTTACACAGACCGGACTAGTCCGATATTACCACATACTAGTCCGATATATTTCTGACTAAAATCGGACTAGTCCTCCCTAGTGCGGACTAGTCCTCTACACTTCACAGATTTGCACGAAATCGGAAAAGTTCGAAATCACCACGAACTAGTCCGATAACCTCTCTGACTAAAATCGGACAAGTCCTCCAAATGCGGACTTGTCCCCAATTCACTAAGGAGATCACCACAACCGGACTTGTCCAAACATAAGCGAACTACTCCGAAGTTTTCTAGAGCCTAAATCGGACTAGTCCGCCCAAAACCGGACAAGTCCGATCTTCCTGAGAACTTAGGGTTTCCTGCACGCCGCACACCAGACTAGTCCGGACTCCACCACGAACTCGTCCAGACCCTCGAAACCCTAACGATAACTTTGGAAACACCATATAAATATATGTGCACGACCCTAATTTTTTCATCTCTCGACTCCTAGCGCCGTCACACCCTACAAGAGCTTAGAAAACACATCTCTCTACGCAATCCAACGCAAGAAAGATCAATCCCTTGAGGATTCACTTTGGATCAAAAGAGAGACACGATTCCACACGTTTGAGCTCTTGGGTTTGATCTCTAACACACTCTTGCCATTTCATTGTTGATCTTAAGAGTGTTTTCTTGGTGGTGTTTGCTTTGTAATCTTGGGGAGCCCTCAACTTGTGAGAAGGCCCCTTGAACTTGGTGATTTGCCCTTGTGATAGTGAAAGAGAATTGGCCTTTGTGGCGATTCGACGAGGTTAGGGTCAGTGAAGACCCGATCCTTTCGTGGGCTCTTCAACGTGGATGTAGGTTGCCTTTGTGGGAACCGAACCACGAGATAAAATCTTGTGTCTTCACTTTGTGCACATTGTTCTTACTTTTAATTGCTATCTAGGGTTTCACTTGATCTTGTCCACATTACGTTAAAATATTGAGTATAAGATTAATTTGTGCAACACTCAGTTTCATAGAAGTATTACCTCTATTTACAAGTATATTTCCGCTGCATAGAGTCTAGGATCAAGATAATCGATCAAACTTGATCGATCTAGTCCGCACGCACAGGACTAGTCCGCACTTTACCGGACTAGTCCGATATCTCAGGATTTGATCAGTCTGTTAAGTGTTGCAGGTTCCGAATAAATTTCAAAAAGGCCTATTCACCACCCCTTTAGGCCACATTCAATTGGTATCAGAGCAGGACTCTTCGCAAGAGACTAATCGCTCGAAGAGAACATGTCGTACATGAAGGATGTGCGCAAGAGCCTCAACCAGGACAAGGTTGAAGATGACAAAGCTCAAAAATTGGAGAAGCTCCTCGACCCTATTCAAGACTTTGAGGATGACGATGAGGAGACACTTGAACTCAAGGCGCTCCTAAGGAAGAAAGCCCTCTCCAAAGGGAAAGTGAAGATCGAGGACAAGAAGAAGGGGAGTAGTCACACCGACTACTCCTGATATCCTTTCAACTACGATCGATTAAATTCTAATAATAACCATTATTTGTCTATTCCCCTAGGAAAAGCCCCACATTTTGACGGCAATGATTACTCAATGTGGAGGCAAAACATGAAAATGCACTTAATCTCACTCAATCCTAGTTTATGGCACATTGTGTGTATAGGAATAGATATCCCAGACGACGATGAAGAGCTTACACCAAGTCAAGAGCAAGCAATTCATCGGAATGCTCAAGCTGCAGCAGTGATTACATCCTCTCTAAGTCGGGACGAGTTCACCAAGGTGGATGGGCTCGAGATTGTGAAAGAAATCTGGGATACATTGCAAACTGCACATGAAGGCAATCGTCATGTGCGAGAAGCGAAGATCGAAATGATCGAAGGCGAATTGGGAAGATTCGCCATAGAAGAAGATGAGTCGCCACAAGACATGTACAACCTGTTAAAGACGCTCATCAACAAAGCATACAGAAGCAAGAAGTGGAACGATCACGAGGTGGTGAAGCTCATCCTTAGAGCTTTCATGCCTCACAATGTCACCTTGTGCTCGATGATTAGAGAAAGCCCCGGGTACAAGAAAATGACCCCAGACGAGCTTCTTGGAAAGATCATCAACTTCGAGATGATGGAAAAGCAAGCTAAACATGTCAAGGAGATTGCCGACCTCACCTCGAAATCTACTTGCAAGCCCTTGTCAAAAGAAGCTCGAGAAGCTCAACAAGAAGAGGAAAGCGATGACGAGAGAAACGATATTGACAAAGAGGACATGATCCTCTTTATGAAGAGATTCAAGAAAATGATGAAGAAAAGACAAGGGGGAAAATCAAGTGAAGGAAAATACAAAGAAAAATCAAAACCGAAGCTGAGGCGGGCATGCTATAACTGTGGTGAATATGACAACTTTATAGTTGACTGCCCGTATGAAGAAAACAAGAAGAAGACCAAGGAAACAAAGCCTCAACCCAAGAAATTCTTAAAGAAGAAGAAGCAAGCTGGACAAGCTCACCTAGGAAAGGAGTGAGACTCAAATGATGAGTCCTCATCCGAAGAGGAAGAGGAGATGGCTAGCATAGCCATCGAGAAGACAACGAAGAAGTCCACCCTCTTCCCAAATCTTGGCGCATGGAAGGGCAACGACACTTGCCTCATGGCAAAGGAAGGTAAACAAAATGTAACAACCAAATCCTCTTCCTTGCATTCCTATTCTAGTGATAGTGAAGTCACTAGTGATAATGAAGACATGCTCGTTGGCTTACATAAGAAAACAGCTGCGAAAATGAAATTTCTACTTGATCAGCTTGTTGAGAAGGAGAAGTTGATCAACCGTCAAGAAGATATGATTATCTCCCAAAAGGAGGAATATCTTGAACTTGACAAGCTTATCGAACTTGAAAAGGAGCGAGGCAAGTGACTGGAGATTGAGTTAGCCTCAAGCAAGGAAGCTTGCTTGAAGTTAATTGACTCAAATACTATCATCAAGGATGAACTTGCTAACCTATCCAAGGTTAACAAGATACTTGAGGTACAAGTTTAGTCACTCAAACAAAGTGACCCCTCATCCTCTTCAAGCTCACCTTCTCAACCCCTTAAAACTGAAGCTACTATTACTTGTTCATGTGCTAAAATTGACACTAGCTTGAAAGACAAGTCAACCTCTACCAAGGACAAGCATCCTTCCCAAAGTGGCATATTTGAGAAGGAGAAGATCAAATATGCACGTAGTGCATACTTGGCCACAAGACCTCCTAATGTCAAATATGGAATTGGGTATTCTTATGGTGAAAAGCAATATGCTAGAAGCCATAAAAATAACAAGGAGAGCATTGACTTTGTGAGGGGAAACTCCTCTCAAGCTAGAAAGCCTAAAGTCAACACTATGAGCACTGAACTAGTCTGGTATCCACATGGACAAGTCCGGTCCTTCGGACAAGTCCGGTTTCCCGGACTAGTTCTATTCATGAACAACAACAACTATTGTTTCGAACTTTTGATGCATCATATGTCCTCATGAAAAGTTTTGGTAAAGTTTATGCTCATTATGTTGGGCCACGCCATGGGAACACCAAGTCTCATGTGTGGGTGCCCAAATCTCTTGTAACTAACCTCAAACGACCCAAGCAAGCTTGGGTACCTAAAACCAAGGCATGAATTGTTTTTGTAGGCCTATTCCTCCGGTGGATCGAAATGGGTGCTAGATAGTGGTTGCACCAACCATATGACCGGAGAAAGAAGGATGTTTGTTGAGTATGAAGAAAATGAGGATCCAAGTGAGGGCATCTATTTTGGAGACAATAGTCAAGGAAAGGTGCTCGGTACCGGTAAAATTGCTATATCGTCTCAACATACTCTTTCTCATGTGTTACATGTCGATTCCTTAGATTATAACCTGCTGTCCATATCTGAATTATGTGACAAAGGTTATAATTTCTTATTCACTAATGAGGGTGTGACCGTCTCTAGAAGGGGTGATGGTTCCATTGCATTCAAGGGTGTGTTAAAGGGAAAGCTTTACCTTGTTGACTTCAAAAAAGATAAAGCTGAACTTGACACATGCTTGATTGCAAAGACCAACATGGGTTGGCTGTGGCATAGACGGCTAGCGCACGTTGGTATGAGGAATCTTCAAAAACTCCTCAAGGGAGATCACATCTAAGGTTTGAAGGATGTTGTTTTTGAGAAAGACAGGCCTTGTAGCGCGTGCCAAGCTGGGAAGCAAGTTGGAGCACCTCATCCCACGAAGAACGTCATGACTACAACAAGACCGCTCGAGCTACTTCACATTGACCTTTTCGGTCCAATTGCTTACGTAAGCATCAGCGGTAACAAATATGGCTTAGTAATTGTTGATGACTTTTCGCGCTTCACTTGGGTTTTCTTTTTGGATGATAAGATAGAGACTTAAGGAACCCTGAAGAAGTTCTTCAAGCGTGCTCAAAATGAGTTCTCATTGAAGATCAAGAACATTCAAAGCGACAACGCCATGGAGTTCAAGAACACTCAAGTTGAAGAGTACCTAGACGAAGAAGGGATAAAGCATGAGTTTTCAGCACCTTATTGCCCTCAACAAAACGGAGTTGTCGAAATGAAGAATCGAACCCTCATAGAGATGGCGAGAACAATGCTCGATGAATACAAGACATCCGATCGGTTTTGGGCGGAAGCGGTTAACACCGCTTGCCACGCCATAAATCGACTCTATCTTCATCGACTACTCAAGAAGAGATCCTATGAGATACTCACCGGTAACAAGCCAAATATTTCTTATTTTTGAGTTTTCGGTTCTAAATGCTATATTCTGAACAAGAAGCCGAGGACTTCAAAGTTCGCCTTGAAGTCCTATGAAGGTTTCATGCTTGGCTATGATTCGGACTCCTACGCCTATCGTGTCTTCAACAAGACCGCCGGACTTGTTGAAGTAGCATGTGACGTAGTGTTCGATGAAACTAACGGCTCTCAAAAGGAGCAAGTTGATCCATGTGTTCTAGATAGAGAATAAGCTCCTTGTCAAGCATTGAGAAGAATGGCATTGGGCGATGTTCAACCACAAGAGCCACCTCCACATGTGCATGAGGAAGATGAACCACAAGTGGAGGCAAATGATCAAGGGGGAGCTTCCACACAAGATCAACCTCAAGAAGACGAAGATGATCAACAAGTCAATGAGGGCAACCATCTAGGGAGAGAAGAAGAAGATCATGAAGATACAAGACTGAAGTGCCACACCCGAGAGTACACCAATGCGTCCAAAGGGATCACCCAATTGACAACATCATCGGTGACATCCAAAAGGGAGTAACAACTAGATCCCGCAGCTAACTTTTGTGAGTATTACTCTTTTGTGTCCTTTTTGGAACCACGCAGGATTGAGGATGCATTGAAAGATCCGGACTGGGTGGTGGCGATGCAAGAAGAACTGAACAACTTCAAACAGAACGAGGTGTGGGAACTCGTCGAAAGACCCAACGCGAACATCGTTGGCACCAAATGGGTCTCCCGCAACAAACAAGACGAACACGGGGTGGTGACAAGGAACAAGGCATGACTTGTGGCCAAAGGGTATACGCAAGTCGAAGGTTTGGATTTTGATGAAACCTTTGCTCGCGCAGCTACACTCGAATCAATTACAATATTGCTTGCATATGCTACTCACCATGATTTCAAGCTCTACCAAATGGATGTGAAAAGCACCTTCCTCAATGATCCAATCAAGGAGGAGGTGTACATGGAGCAACCTCCCGAATTTGAAGATAAATAGTTCCCCGACCACGTCTTTAAACTGCGTAAGGCTCTCTACGGCCTCAAACAAGCTCCTAGAGCTTGGTATGAGTGTCTTAGAGATTTCTTAATTGAAAATGGTTTTAAGATTGGTAAAGCAGATTTTACAATATTTACAAAGCACTTCGGAAATGATCTTTTTATCTGTCAAATCTATGTTGATGACATCATCTTTGGTTCAACTAACAAATCCTTTTATGAAAAATTTAGTAAGATTATGACAGATAGGTCTGAGATGTCTATGATGGGAGAGCTGAAGTGCTTCTTGGGATTCCAAGTGAGACAACAAAAGGAAGGGACATTCATAAGCCAAACCAAGTACACTCAAGACATACTAAAGAAGTTTGGGATGGACAAGGCGAAGCCTATCAAGACTCCCATGGCAACTAATGGACACTTGGATCTCAATGAAGATGGATCAAGCGTGGATCAAAAGGTATATCGATCCATGATTGGATCCTTACTTTACTTATGTGCATCTAGGCCTAATATTATGTTGAGTGTATGTTTGTGTGCGAGATTTCAAGACAATCCTAAGGAGTGTCATTTGACAGTCGTTAAAAGGATCTTGAGATATTTGGTTCATACACCCAACCTAGGCCTTTGGTATTCCAAAGGTTCCAAGTTCAATCTCATTGGATACTCCGATGCAGATTATGTCGGATGCAAAGTAGATAGAAAAAGTACCTCCAGCACCTGCCAATTCCTAGGTAGATCCCTAGTTTCTTGGTCCTCCAAGAAACAAAATTTCATTGCCTTATCCACGGCCAAAGCGGAGTATGTTGCAGCCGGGAGTTGTTGTGCACAACTCCTTTGGATGCGACAAACTCTAAGGGATTACAGTTACAATATGAGTCGTATTCCACTCCTTTGTGATAATGAGAATGCCATTAAAATTGCTCATAATCCAATTGAGCACTCTAGAACCAAACACATATACATCCGACATCACTTTTTGAGAGACCACTCAATGAAAGGAGACATAACCATTTCCCATATCAACATCGAAAAACAACTACCCGACATATTCACCAAGCCACTTGATGAAAAACGCTTTTGCGAGCTCCAAAATGAACTAAATATCCTTGATGCTTGGAATGTGGCTTGAAAACTTGCATACCTGTATGGTTTCTTCAAAATATGTTGATTGTGTTGTGAAAAACATCTCTCTCAATTTTCTCCGAAAAAACTATTTCAATTACTCAATCTTGGTGAACTATGGTCATTGCTTGATTGTTGTATGCTTACTGACCATATTCATCAAGATTATTTGATTTGTTTTGCCCCCTATTTTCTTAATAAGTACCTTCGAATATATACGAATGGGCTAAGAGTTTCTGTTCTGGTGACCACGGACTAGTTCGTGGTTACCCGGACTAGTCCGCCCCTGCAGACTAGTCCGCAGAGTGTCTGGTAGTCCGGACTAGTCCGGCAGACCGCAAACTTGTCCAATTTTTCGACTCCATAGCCCTAGCCGCCGCCAAGACCTAATCTTCTTCATCCTCACAACTTGCCCCACGATCTCTCTCCTTGCTCGAGTACTCCCAAGGCTATTTCCTACATTCTCCATCGAATCCCTCCAAGTTTGGGTGGAAAACGATCTCCATTGCATAGGTATTGAAGACCACAAACTTGTCCACAACTTCAACCCCTCCATCTCCAAGAATCAAGGATCTTCAGACAATGTTGAACGAGAACATCTCCGACTTCGAAGATGAGATGGAACAAGACTTGTTGCTGCGAGCTTCGGAGTCTCGCGCTCAGAAGAGGCAAGAGCATCCCTCCGAGCCCGCACCTTCCCCACCTCAGGTGCAGCGCAAGGTGCTTGCCAAGAAGCCTGCGTCCAAGGCCAAGGACGTAGCTGGCTCAAGCTCGGCGGCTCTTCGCCAAGTTAAGGGCAAAGGGAAGGGAATTGCATCGGGCCTAGTCGGCCCTCTCAAGATGCATGCTTCGAGGCAGGGAAACAAAGATCCCTCGGAGGAGAAGTTCAACAGCAAAGGAAGCAATGATGCTTCCAAACTCAGATTCGTGGACTGCTACAGCCAACCCAAGTAGGCTGCTGATGCAAGGTTTTGGAGCAATTTTTATGCAGACTTCTACAGCTCAGTGTATCTTACTATGAAGACTCCAGTGGTCCGCAGCCAGTGGATCGACTGAAATCACTTTGAGAGGAAGAGTTGTGAAGCCTTTGATCAAGTGGTGGAAGCTGCTGCTAGGCATGGACTGAAGGACCTGTTTGCCTTCAGATATCACTGGAATGATGAGATCATTGCCCAGTTCTATGCCACTTGTTTCATTGATAGTGATGATGAAGAGAGAGTGACTTGGATGACTCATGGATCCAAGTACACTATCACCTATGATGACTTTGCAAGACTCCTTCACCTAGAAGACACCGGCAATAATGAGTTGACCATCCACAACATCGGTGTATTAGGAAAAGACAAGATGTACTTCCTCTATGACACCAGCCTGAAGTTCAATCCTCCCTCAACCAAGAACATGAAGCCTTTCTTCATGGTTCTCAACAGGGTGCTGAGGAAGACAATAGCACCAAAAGATGGGGATGCAGGAAGTGTCCAAGGTTACTTGAGGACCTTGATGAAAGTAATAAGCAAGAACAGAAAATTTGACATCCTTGACTATATCTGGAATGATATGGTCAACATCTCCTGCACGCCGAACAGATCCTGTGGCTATGCCCCCTACTTAATGTTCATGATTGAGAAGGTCACAAGCATCAAGTTCGTGAAGGATGTGGAGCACACCCCTCTGAGGCCCCCAAAAGTCTCCTCAAGCCACAGTTCAAGCTGCTCCTTCTCCAGTGTCTAGTGAAGAGGCACCAAGGAGAGCTCGAGAGGATGAGAGGACTGCTCCCTCCACTAGGGCCCCTCCCCAAAAAGGGTCTCCTAGTGGAATCTTGAAGTACTTAGCAGCAATATTTGCCTCATGCAAGAAGGCCGAAGTGAACACTCACAAGATGAACAAGGCAAGGAAGGCAGATATGAGGTATGTCAAAGAAAATGTCAAGCAAATTTGCCAGAAGCTGGAGATCGAGCCTATTGGATCCCCAGTCATCTCTGACGATTCAGCCTCTGATTTCACTGAGCTCGGGCTTTTGACTCCCTCCGAGCTTGCCTACTTTGGCATTGGGGGCACTTCGAGTGGGTCCGCTCCTTCTCCTCCTCCTTCTCCACAGCCGGAAGATGAAGATGAAGATGAGGAGATAACCGATAGCAAGGAATGAGCCACTAACTCCCTCTTCTCCTTCTTTTTGGTGTCTTGATGCCAAAGGGGGAGAGATTGAGGGGAGTCACTAGTCCTAGATGTAGGTTGAGAGATGAGAGCTTCATTTATGTATCTTTTTGTGTCTCCCTTGGGTTGTAAAACTTTAATACTGTTTTCTATATCTTTGGTATTGTCGTGTGATGGAATGACTTTGCCTATCTTATGAAAATTGTGTTCCACCTTGAATTTGACATATATGCTTGATATGGGTATGATAATGTCAATCACTTCATTCTCATCATGATTATTGCTCACACTCACATAGTTTTACATCCCACCATAAAGAGTGCACATATGACCTATGTTTTCATTGCTTAACTTGTACCTAACTCATATGTGCACACTTTATGAAAATTTTATATTTTCATCATATTTTGTGAAATCTCAATTGGTTGTCATCAATCACCAAAAAGGGGGAGACTAAAAGCGCATCTAGGCATCCCTTGTGGGTTTTGGCTGATTTATGACAAACAAATGAGATCCTAACCAAATTGTTGAGATGAGCGCAGGTCTTAAAAGAAATTATGAAGAAAGCGCAAAAAGAAAGGAGAATGAGGATCTATATGGAAAAGAGCTCAAGAGCTAAATAGATTAGATCATTGTGTATGGAGTGTGTTGGAGAAACACACCCCAAGAGCTCAATCACAAGAAAACTCACTCACTACACTAATTTATACAGGTCCAGACTAGTCTGATAATATCCGGACCAGTCCGATAACCCCTCTGTTCAAAATCGGACAAGTCCTCCCATTGCAGACTTGTCTACGCAGTCCAGGTTTACACAGAACGAACTAGTCCGATATCACCACAGACTAGTCCGATATCTTTCTGACTAAAATCGGACTAGTCCTCCCCAGTGCGGACTAGTCCTCTAATCTTCACAGATTTGCACAAAATCGGACAAGCCCAAAATTACCACGGACTAGTCCAATAACCTCTCTGACTAAAATCGGACAAGTCCTCCAAATGTGGAGTTGTCCCAATTCACTTAGGATATCACCACAGCCAGACTTGTCCGAACATAACCGGACTAGTCCGAAGTTTTCCAGAGCCTAAATCGGACTAGTCCGCCCTAAACCGGACAAGCCCAATCTTCCTGAGAACCTAGGGTTTCCTGCACTGCACACCGGACTAGTCCGGACTCCACCACAGACTAGTCCGGACCCTTGAAACCCTAATGGTAACTTTTGGAAACACCATATAAATAGATGTGCACGGCCGTACTTTTCCATCTCTCGACTCCCAACGCTGTCATACCCTCCAAGTGCTTAGAAAACAAATATCTCCATGCAATCCAATGCAAAAAAGATCAATCCCTTGAGGATTCACTTTGGATCAAAGGAGAGATATGATTCCACATGTTTGAGCTCTTGGGTTCGATCTCTAACACACTCCTGTTGTTTCATTGTTGATCTTAAGAGTGTGTTCTTGGTGGTATTTGCTTTGTAATCTTGGGGAGCCCTAAACTTGTGAGAAGGCCCCTTAAACTTGGTGATTTACCCATGTGATAGTGAAAGAGAATTGGCCTTCGTGGTGATTTGACGAGGTTATGGTCAGTGAAGACTCGGTCCTTTCGTGGGCTCCTCAACATGGATGTAGGTTGCCTTTGTGGGAACCGAACCACGGGATAAAATCTTGTGTCTTCACTTTGTGCACATTGTTCTTACTTTTCATTGCTATATAGGGTTTCACTTGATCTTGTCCACATTGCGTTAAAACATTGAGTATAAGATTAACTTGTGCAACACTCAATTTCATAGAAGTATTACCTCTATTTACAAGTATATTTCCGTTGCATAGACTCTAGGATCGATATAATCGATCACACTTGATCGATCTAGTCCGCACGCACCGGACTAGTCCGCACTCTACCGGACTAGTCTGATATCTCGGTATTTGATCAGTTTGTTAAGTGTTGCAGGTTCCGACTAAATTTCAAAAAGGCCTATTCACGCCCCCCTCTAGGCCACATTCATCTCCCCGAATGTTTTATGTATTGCTCGCAAAAAAGTTGAGAGAACATTCTTGAGACCATAAGGCATGACAGTGTAGCAGTACAAAACATCTACCGTGATAAAGGTTGTATGTTCTTCATCTTCCTTAGCCATTGGTATTTGATGAAAAATAGAGTACGCATCCAGGAAGCATAATAATTCATAGCCAGAAAAAGGGGTCTTTTGGACATGCCTTATTAAGAGTGGTGTAGTCAATGCACATCTGAAGCTTCCCGCCATCCTTGGGTACGATGACTGGGTTTGCCAGCCACCGTGGATGATGTACCTCATAGATGAATCCAACATTTAGCACCTTCTTGATTTCTTCACGGATGAAGTTTCACCGCTCAATGGATTGTTTCTGAGGCTTCTGTTGGATTGGCCGTGCGTCGGAGTAGATCTTCAAATGGTGTTCAATAACCTCCCTAGGGATCCCAAACATTTGTGACGGTTGCCATGCAAACATGTCGACATTAGCCCGGAGGAAGGTGACGAGCGCGAGTTCCTATTTGTCACCAGGGTGGGCAAAAAAAAATCGAAAACCGACACTGAATTAACCAGAACCGAATTTACCAAAACCGGTCTAAACCGGTCAAATTTCGGTTGCTAAGTTGCAAAAACCAAACTTTTTTTCCTGGTTTGGTTTTATATTCCAGTTAACCGGGTTAACCAAATTAGATCCAACCTAATAATCTAATCAACTCAACCCACGAGCAAATCCCATCTGACCACAATGCAACCCCGCAAACCTTCAATCGCCCAGCCCAACGACTTGCAAACCCTAAGCTTTACCCATCACCCCAACACCCGAGGTCCCCAACTCCCACACCGCCGCCTTCCGCACCTGGCTGGCCGCCACACAGAGCGCGGTGCCGTGCCCCGCCGCCCTTGGCCGCCGCACCCCGTTGCCCCATGGCCGTCGAGTCTCGTCACCACATGCTCGCCCTGCCCCATCACCCCACACCCGCCGAGTCTTATCACCCAAAGCCATCGTGCCTTGTTGCCCCACAGCTGTCGAGTCTCGTCGCCTGAGGCCACCGCACCCCGTCGCCCCATGACACCGAGTCTTGTCGCTCGGGATCATTGCGCCTCGTCGTCCTACGACCGCCGCGCCTCTCCTCGCCTCGCCTCGCCGCCCCTGACTGTGTCACTGCCTCACGGCCACCGAGAGAGAGATCGAAGGGTTAGGGTTAAGTCTTTTTTTTTTCCAGTTAACCAGAAACCAGAACGAAATTCCTGGTTAACTGCTGGACCGATTTTCCCTTTTGTATTTTATATTTCGGTTTCTATTTTATAGAAACCTAATTTTGAAAAAAAGGGAAACCGAAACCGAAATGTGTCGGTTAACCAGATACCCACCCCTATTTGTCACCCAGACCTCCTGCAATATGAGTGGTCTGGGCGACTTCGGTACCGATCTGGACGACTTTGACGGGAATGTCGTTGTCGCCACTTGGCTGCATGTAGGGTGCAGAAGTTGAGTCGCGCTGGCACAGGCTCAAAGGTTGTTGAGCTGATTGCTCCTTGTTGTAATCAGCTTCTTGTGCAGCAGCTGGCGCATGAAGCTTATCCAATGCAATGAATCTAGCAGTGTGGTCCCCTCGAATCCGGAGGACGCCCGTTGAAGTCGGCATCTTGAACACCAGGTAGCCGTAGTGAGCTACCGCCATGAACCAGTACAAGATCGGTCTACCGAGAATGGCGTTGAAGGGAAGGTTGATCTCTGCTACATCGAAGATTTGTTTCTCCGATCGGTAGTTCTCATGAGTCTCGAATGTTACCGGGAGAAAGACACAACCGAGCGGAGTGATAGCTCTCGGACCAACTCCGGAGAATGGGCACGAGGGCTTAAGGTCCGACATGGGGCATGCAAGTTCTTGAAGGCAGTGAAGCTGATGAGGTTGAGAGCCACCCCACCATTAACCAGAGCATGGAAGAGTTGTAGGTTGTTTATAGTCGGGGAGACTATGAGCGGGAGTTGCCCAGCTCCTGCCATGTTCTTGGGGCAGTCGGAGACGTCGACGGTGGTCGAAATGTCCATCCACTTCTGATGTGGCTCCGCCTTGACGGTGGGAGCTACAACAGTTACCTCACAATGCAAGGTTTTCACCACGTGCTAGTAAGTAATGTCCCACGACCCTCCATACATTGTATGGAGAGTCCTTCTCCGCGTTTTGTTGGAGTTGGTGTCAGAGCCATCGACGTTGTTGTAGACTGCATTCAGCGCCTTCTTGGCATCTTGGAAGCCTAACTCCTACTCCACCGGAGATTTGTCGACCTTCTGTTTGCCCTCCTGATGGGGGAAAGGCGCATCTTCTCGATGCTTGTGTTGGGTACGTTCGGCCAACCTTTTGACCTCTCGGCAGTCCTTGAGTCTATGACCCAAAGAATTGTGGATCGGGCACCACATCTTGTTGTTGACGTCGTTAGATGACGATCATGGGCGCTTGTCGAGGTGCATCCCCAGACCATCTGGAGCTGTTGCGGCTACAGATGTAGGTGCGCCAGCAAGTGGGCTTTTGCCACTTGCCTTCTTCTTCTTCTTACCACTGCCTCGGGCAGTGGCTCCCGCATTGGAAGCAGATGGCGCTCCTGCCTCCGCGGCTGGCTTGGACTGCTAGTCATGCCCTTCAGCAACCGTGCACATTTGTCTACCAAGCTGAAGAGCTCTGTAACATCATGCATGTTCTTGTTGGCTAGCTTCTCAAATATCTTCTTGTCTCTCACGTCCTGTGAGAATGCAACAACAACGGATGTGTTTGAGATAGAAGGAATTGTGTTTCATACCTACAGAGGATGAAAGATCGCAGTGACTCTCTCGAGTTTTGCCGTACGGCAAAGAGATCCAGCTCAGTGCTAGGGCGAGTATAGGAACTCCTAAATTTGATCTTGAACTGGCGGCATAGCTCTCCCCAACTTTTGATGGAGTTGAGGGGAAGGCTCATAAACCATGAACGAGCAGTTCTGGTCAAGGCTATGGGGAAGTAGGTTACCATTACAACCTCATTCCCTCCTGCAGCGAGGATGGCGGTGGAGTAGATCTGCGGGAATTCAATGGGGTTGACAGTCCCGTCATCCTTCTCCAGCAAGCGAGTTCGGAACTTAGGTGACCACTTCACCATGCAAAGGTGTGATGCGAGCACTGCACAACCACCACCTTCTCCTAGAGGGGAAGACTCCTCGAGGATGTGTCACCTCTCGCAGTTACGCTCGATGGTGACACGACCATCTTGCTCTGCGTAACAATGGCTTAGCTCCGCCCTCAGGTCTCCTGTCGAGAGTATGGACACCGTACGAGTACGGTGAGCCATCAAAGGTGTACAGGACATCGTGTGGTGCGACAACACATGTCCCCTCTATGACGACCTAGGACCAAGTTGTCCCAACAAGCTCCTATTGAGTGTAGGTGCTAGTTTGGGCTCAAGTTGCGATAGATTGTTGAGCTCGTGGCTGTAGTAGTGACCAGATGGTCGACATTGTTGTGCCACTGCTCCAATGCTATTGGAGGTGCGTCCGGTGCAGGTGGATGCTGAGGAAGAGCCCACACTGCAATCAACGTGTTCTCTGGGCTTGAGGTCGATTCTGTTATTGACAATAGGACACCATCCTACAACTGACCAACATCGGCTACTATTGCAGCAGGTGGTGGTTCGTTGTTTCCAGATTGTTGTCTTGGAGCTACAACTTGTGGATCGGTACCAGGATTGCCACCAGGATGACGAGAGGTGTCTCCAACTCCATTGCCTCTTCCAGCCCGTGCATCCGAGCAAGTGGAAGCAGCAGTGGAGTTCACCATCGTTGATCTTGAAATTCTTAAGAGCGTACCCCCCTACCTAGCGTGCCAAATGTCGAAGTGTGCGATCGACACTTTCCCCGATACCACTAAGAACTAGTCCTCAGAGATTCTATTTTAGGAGGGACGTAACTCGAAGAACTCAAGAACAAGGTTGAAACAAAGATTTTTACGTGATTCAGGCCGCTTGAGCGTAATACCCTACTCCACGAGGGTGTGTTGTATGCTTGAGCGTATTTCGTATGTCTCGGATAAGATGACTTGAGTTGTCTTCTAACGTGCAACACAAACCTTTTATATGCCAAGGTCTTGCTGTTACAACGAGGTTGAGGCCCAACAGGTGGCCCCGGGCTATTAACCACCCTGTAACAATCTAAGCGCTTAACATTGGTTTATTTGTGTAATAACGTGCCTTGATGGCAGCATTACCATGATTGAAGGCCCTCTGATTGTGCATCATTAACGCGACACATTAATCTGGTCTTGTAACAGCTGATTTATAGCCACGTGAATCTCCACAACATTGGATATCTCAGAGTCCTTCCCGCTGGAGATATAAGGTCTGATACGCTCTGAAGCCAACTTTAGCAGGGAGGCAGGTCCGGAACTGTGGGGCATGTGGCGGCACCAGAGCCATCCTCAGGAAGGAGGCAGGTCTGGCGCCATGGGACAAATGGCAGCATTGGAGCTACCTTTGCAGGGAAGCAGGTCTGACGCTGCAGGGCACGTGGCAATACTAGATCCACCCTTAGGAGGGAAGCAGGTCCGACTTTGCATGACACGTGGTAGTACCAGAGTCACCCTCAGGAGGGAGGCGGGTCTGGAACTACGGGACACATTACAGCACCAGAGACACCCTTAGGTGGGAGGAAGGTCCGGCACCGCGGGACATGTGGCCTCCTAAGGTCTTCTCTCCTGGAAAGTGGGACTCAGCGCTTCTTCTTCTTCTGGTACGTGAGGGTACCTGGTCCGCAATGTACCGACAGGTACTATTGTGCCAGATGGAAAAAAAATTCCTCTAGGGTTCGTTAGTCCAATGCAACTCTCTAAATCCATCTTCCATTTGAAGCGAAAGTGGGCGGTCCTGTGCAATACAGGTGGATGTATCATACTGAAAGAGAACTAAGATATCTGAAACTAATTGGTTGGTAACTCGGCGAAGGTTGCATCACTAAAACTTTTACTCTTAAGGAAGTAGGATACTTCTCAAGGGTTTACTTTGTAGAGGAACACAATGTCAATACTTCGGCAATGCCATAGAATATGGATTAGAAAACTCCTTGCAGCGATGTCTCCATTTTTGCAACAAGAGGCACTACTGTTGGTAGTTACACTTCCTACGACGTAGCAAAGAATAAAGGTGTGCTGCTTTCCTATACATGTACGCTAATATGGATCAGATAGAGAAATACTTCTAGTAAGTGTTTGTCCTACATTTATGATAATCTGCATATTTTGCAACACATTTATTCTAAAAGGTTATGTCGAAGTGTTAATGTGACACTTCCCCCGGATCTGCTAAGGACCAGCCCACGGAGGTTCTTGATCGCCATGGCTTAGTTCTCAATCTAGTGGTCGCGCATATGAGAGTATGAGATGGTGGTTTTTACGTGGTTCGAGCCGCAAGAGTGTAACACCCTAAGCCACGGTGAGGTTATATTACTGGTGTGTGTGTGTGTGTGTGTTGGGGATTGGATGTTCGATTGGGATTCTTTGTAACAGTGGCGGTCTAGTCCTTTTATAGATAAGGCCAGACGCCTTACAAGTGGGGTCCGGGGCCCGACAGGTGGCCCCAGGGCGATTTTATCCTAAAGATCTATGGCTTCTCGCATAAGCTTCCTCTGACCGAGGCTTTGATGACTTGTCGTCTTACTGCCTTGGTTGCTAGTGGCCCATGCGTAGTCGTTGATGATGGCAAGGAATGTTCCATCCATCTGTCCCTGGTGCTGTAAGCTACCCACTTGGTGGAGTGGGGTAGGCCTGCTGCGTCTTCATTGTGATGCGATTGGGCGCAGCGGTACCTGACAGCAGGCGTGCGCTGCGTCACACACCTGGGGAAGAAGCGAACCTTTAGCCTGATCTGGACAAGGCGCACCTCCCTCTTAACTCCCGCAACCCACCGTCTAGGGAAAGTTGCAGGGTATGTGGCAGCTCGGGAGCTGGCCTCTTCTGGGGAGGCCGGGTCCCGACCCGCTGACCACGTGGTAGCTCCGGAGCTTGCTCCTGAGTAGAGTAGATGCTCCAAGGACACTGAACACGTAGCAGAGCCAGAGCCCGCCTCTTCAGGGAAGTGGCCTATCTGGTGTCTCGAGCCACGTGGCAGCTCCGAAGCCCACCCCCATGGGGGGAGCTGGATCCCGTCTTGCTAGACACATGGCCGCTTTGGAGCTCGTCCCCGAGGGGGAGCTGGACTCTCGTTGAGGTTCATGTGGTTACTCCGGACCCCGTATCTGAGGTAGAGGGGTCTTGGCCTTCTGGACACATGGCGCCCTCGGACCCTGCCTTGGCTGGGACAGGGAAACTAGGCGGCTTTAGCCTATGCGCGGTGGTACCCGGTATGCTGGGTACCGACAGTGGCCCCTGGGTCCACCCTAGGGGGAGGCGATGAGCTCGAGGGTGGAGCCCTATTCCTGCTTTCCCGTACTGTCTTTCGATTTTGTATTGATCAGTCCAAACGGTGTGCAACTCTTCCATCCTGGCCACACGTCCCTCTCTGGTTGAGGGCTTGTGGTGACGGGATCTTTGCTTGATGCAGCTTCTTTACTGCGATGTTCCCAATGCGGCTACTGCACTTTTGCTCCTTCCACTCCCTCCTTTATGGAAGCATCAGGTTGCCTTCTCGGGTCAATGCCCCTTCAGGCCAATCTCTCTGACAGGGGACCTGGGCCCCATCATCAGGGACGTTATTGGTTGAGCAGCGGGTCTTGGCCCCAAGCGACTTGCTCGGTGCGCTCAAACGCCTAACATGGTGTTAAAAGGAAACCTTTGTGGGTAAAGGTGGTTCTTCCTTACGCACACCCCAACGTTCGAGCCTTCGTCTTCCTCCTTGAGCACCCACTCTCTCCTCGCCTTCGAGGTTCTTGACTCCTAGCCCAATGGAATTAGCCTTGCCTCCTTCTTGCATAGTTGATGTAGAGCCTGTAAGCCGGCTGTTCGGCTGGGAGGACGAGGTGCGGCGGGATCTGATCCACCCGGGCTCCCTGCCTCTGAAGTTGGGGGAGAAGCAGATCATCTTCTTTCAAGCGTATGCATACTCCGGGTTCGTTCCTCCTATTTCCTCCTTCTTGGTGACGCTTCTGGAGGTCCTCAGGATCCAGCTTCACCACATGTCGCCGAACTCTCTGGTGGCAGTGGCGGTATTCTTGCACTTTTGCGAGATGTTTGTCGGGGTGCACTTGTCCGTGCTGGTGTTCCAACAGTTCTATATGCTGAGGCGGACCGGGAATAAGAGCAAGCCAAGCTTCCTCGGTGGCTACTACTTCCAGCATCAGGCCAACAACCCCTTCAAGTACATCAGCCCGCTCTCCATAGCGAAGTGGGCCGACTAGAGGAGCGACTGGGTGATCATCAAGGTCGATGCCCATGATCACATGGTCATGCCCACCGGTTGGTCGATATTCCAGAAGAAGACCTGGGAGGAGCACCCGGAGTTGGAGCAGGAATACACCCCGATGATGGAGAGGATCCAATTCTTGGCGGATCATAGATTGTCGGAGTTGATGGTGATGGCAGACTTCGTTCGCCGACGCTTGGCCCCCCTCTAGCATCGCAACCGCTCTGCATGGCTTTACTTCGGGCCACAGGATGGCACCCGACTGGTGCGGGGTCGCGACACAGAGACAACTCCGTAAGAGGTGTTCAATGCAATGTCCAAGGCAGTCGAAGGCCCGCTGACTTCCGACGTCTTAAACCTTCCGGGGCCCTGTCCTACACTTTGCTCGGATCAAAACCTTCGGATGAAGATCCTGAGGGAGATGTCAAACCTGGACGCGCTCGGTCTTGCGCCGCGGCAGGTTGGCAATGCGGACCGCGGGTTGTCCATCGTCGACTCGCCACTGGAGTCTACACGTGCCCTAGGCTCCAAGGCATCATGGGTGGAGGATGCATGCTCCGATGGTGGGGGAAGCAAGGCGTCGATCGCCGACATCGGGAAGCGGAAAGAGGCGGTCCCTAACATCAGGAAGGTGTAGTCCCCGGTGGTCGAGGTCATGAAGGAGAAGTCGCTGTAGGTGGCCTTCACTCCAAGCAAACGTCCGCGGCGCGCCCCTCCTAAGCATTGGGTGTCAGCAGTTCTTCGCGGGGAGGCTTAGTTCGTCAAGCGGTGGCTTCATCAATGTCTACGATCGACACACCGTCCAGCATCCCCGCCGCCAACGCAGTCCAAGGTGCCACAGGGGGCTCCAGGAGCATTATGCCTATGAAGCCTCAGGCCAAGAGGCCTCGGGACGACATCGGCGATTGATCGGGAGGAAGCTTCGGGAGTGGCTTCATTGGAGTCGGTGGAGATACGCCAACGCAGGGTGGCGACATCGCTGGTGGTTTTAGTGGAGGCCCAGCTGGGACGACCTCACTTGCCACACCATTGTCAGGACCCGCAACATCAGGGTCACCAAAGGTGGAGGCCCGCTGGAGCTTCCAGGGACGTTGGTAAGGCATTCTTACCAATGCTTGCTTCATTATCTCGCCTGTTCTTCTAGCTTTGGCAGATTCTGATTTTGACCTGCAGGTCTATGTTAGCTGTTGTGATGCCTCTACCACCGGGGGTAGTGTTCCAGAGCGTCGCACAGTCAGCCACGGAAGCTATAGCTGTACTGGCGAAGCAGACTGCCAAGCCTGCTCAGGAGAGCTTTGCTCCGCCGTCCGTACCCCGCGTGGGAAGTGAAGCATTTCTGGCTGCATCTCCGGCTGTCGTGCCGGAGGCACCTCCGGCTGTCGCGCCAGAGGCAATGTCAGAGTCAGCTCAGGGGGCTAAGGGCCTGGCCTCCACTGCTGTTGATCCGGCGGGCGGCTCCTTGGGCGATGCTGATGTTGCCGCTTCGGGTAGCACTGCAACTCCTACTCAGTCTTCGGGGACAAGGTCACTGGTACTGGTGGCCTCGCCTTCACTACTACGGGAGGAAGAGGTCCTCGAGATAATCGTCGGGTGACCTTCCATAACTTTGGTGCAGCCAGAGCGCCTCTTCGACATCATGAACTCAACGCAATCCAGCATCCTCCTAATGCAATCCAACGTCCGTCGGGCGCAGGGGGCTCTCGCCACGGAGTGGGAGAAGATGCATGCTGAGGACGAGCGCCTCCATGGCTGGGAGGACCTTCTGAGGTCCAGGATTTCCAAGGCGAAGGCAAAGTACCAGAAGGAAAGTAAGGAGCTGGAGATGAGGCACTGCTTGGCGAAGGCAATAGACGCAATGTCCCCGAAGATTCTGGCCGACGCCAAGGTAGCCAATGACACGGATGACGCCCGCCTACGCGCCCTTGAAGAGGGTTGAGAGGCCCTGGGTCGCTGCGAAGCCGTTGTTGCCGAGCAGGAGGCTACTGTCACCGAACAAAAGGTGGCGGCTCAGGCGATGATGGCTCGGGTTGAGGCAGATCGGGACAGGTTGAACTCTCGCCTTGAAGACCTTGAGCTCTGCGAGAGCGACTTGGCACGGGATCAGTCACAACACTCAGATGAGCACCAGGAACTCCTCCTATGTGATCTCAACATCCAAGCCCAGGAGCACGCGACGGAGCGCCGCGCCCAAGAACTCGATCTACAGGAGCATCAACTGGCTTAGCGTCTAGAAGCTAAGGGCAGGGCAGTGGCAAAGACAGTGGTATCCCATGTCTTAGTGTGCTACCGGAGTCAGTACCCTGATCTGCCACTGGAGCCAGTTTTCGAAGGTCCCATTGAAGAGCGCGAGGAGGCGGGAACAGTAGAGGTCAAGAATGCCGCCAAACATGTCATCATGCAATTTGCCAGGGATTGAGGCTGGCGGCCCGTCTTTGTATCCATGGTGCGCCCTTTTGTAAATATTCTTCAATGAATTTGACTTTGTGTTTGTTTGGATTTTCTTGTGCTTCTCAACTTGTTACTCCAAGTCCTTAGCTACGTAAGGTCTTGAAGAGCTTTTCTTGATGTTTTTAGCTTTTGAGGAACCAAGGTTTGCACATTTGACTTGGCCGATTTGTCGTTAGTTGACATCTTGCCTATGGATCCCCCTCAGGTGTGGGCAGGTTGCTGGGCACGCCTACAGCGTGAGCGTAGGATGACTTTGACTGGCCCCCAGCGGAGCGGGGGAGCATGAGTGGTTGGCCTCGGTGTGGCCCTTCCAGGGGCGCTGAGTTTTGTTTGAGTGTTGACGCCGACAACATGCCCCTTGGGTGGTGCCGGAGCTGGCTACCCGCCATCGTTGAAGATTTTTCGACGGTAGGCCTCTTGGGTGGTGCCGGAGCTGCATGCTCTGGCGTCGCCCACCAACGTTGTAGATTGGTCGATGGCAGGCCCCCTAGGAGGTACCGGAGTTGGATGCTCCAGTGTCGTCCACCATCGTCTCATATAGGTCGACGGTTGGCCCCTGGTGTACAGGCTATCAAAAGAGAACCTGTTAGCAACAAAAGCCGGGCGGAGAGTTTACTCACTTATCAACGCTTGTTGTTGTATTCAACATGATGGGATGTCGACGGTAGGCCCCTTGGGTGGTGCCGGAGCTGACTGCTCCAGCGTCGCCCACCATCGTCGTAGATTCATCGACGGCAGGCCCCTTGGGTGGTGCTAGAGCTGCATGCACTGGCATCGCCCACCATCATCGTAGATTCATTGATGGCAAGCCCACTGTGAGGTACTGGAGCTGAATGCTCCGATGTCATCCACCATCATCGCAGAGACACTGACGGTTGGCCCCTAATGTCTAGGTGGGACATCGACGGCAGACCCCTTGGGTGGTGCCGGAGCTGGCTGCTCCGGTATTGCCTGCCATCGTCGTAGATTCATTGACGACAGGCCCCTTGGGTGGTGCCAGAGCTGGATGCTCTGGCATCGCCCACCATCGTGGTAGATTCATTGACGGTAGGCCCCCTGGGAGGTCCTGAGCTGGATGCTCCGACGTCGTGCACTATCATCGCAGAGATGTTAACAGCAGGCCCCTAGTGTACAGGCTATCACAAGAGAACCTGTTAGCAACAAGAGCAGGGCAGGAGAGTTTACTCACTTATCAGCGCTTGTTGCTATCGTCAACATGTTGGGACATCGACGGCAGGCCCCTTGGGTGGTGCCGGAGCTGAATGCTCTGGCGTCGCCCACCATTATCGTAGATTCGTCGAAGGCTGGCCCCCTGGGAGGTACCGGAGCTGGATGCTCTGGTGTCATCCACCATCATTGCAGAGACACCGACGGTTGCCCCCTGGTGTACAGGATATCACAAGAGAACCTGTTAGCAACAAGAGCGGGGCAGAGAGTTTACTCACTTATCAACGCTTGTTGCTGTCGTCAACATGATGGGACGTCGATGGTACACCCCTTGGGTGGTGCCAGAGAAGACTGCTCAGGTGTCGCCCACCATCGTCGTAGATTCAACGACGGCAGGCCCCTTGGGTGATGCCAAAGATGCATGCTGCAGCGTCGCCCACCATCATCGTAGATTCGTCTATGGCAGGCCCCCTTGAAGGTGCCGGACTTGGATGCTCCAGCATTGTCCACCATCATCATAGAGATGCCGATGGTTGGCCCCTAGTGTACACGTGGGACGTCGACGGTAGGCCCCTTGGGTGGTGTCGGAGCTGACTACTCCAGCGTCGCCTGCCATCATCGTAGATTCGTTGACGGCAGGCCCCTTGGGTGGTGCCAGAGCTGGATGCTCTAGCATCGCCCACCATCGTGGTAGATTCGTCAACGGTAGGCCCCCTAGAAGGTACTGGAGCTGGATGCTCCGACGTTGTCCACTATCATCGCAGAGATGTCAACAGCAGACCCCTAGTGTATAGGCTATCACAAGAGAACCTGTTAGCAACAAGAGTGGGCAAGAGAGTTTACTCACTTTTTAGCGCTTGTTGCTGTCATCAACATGCTGGGACATCGACGACAGACCCCTTGGGTGGTGTCGGAGCTGACTGCTCTGGATGTCGCCTGCCATCATCGTAGATTCGTCGATAGCGGGCCCCTAGGGTGTGTTGGTATTTATTAACACCACAGAGTTATCCGAAAGCGCACGGAAATACCGTTGTAGCACATCCCCTTAAGGAGTATTCCTAAGGGTATCAAATCCAAAGAACGTGTGTGCCAATCTTTCGAACTAGCTCACCCAAGGACACAAAGTTGTTTGGTAGGCAAGGAACGGAGAGGAATTCAATGTATTGATCCTAATTCAAGGTAGTTTGTAGTAGATGCTTGCTTCAGGCACGGGCTTACTCCTAACAATACTAGGATGACTCCCGCCAAGAGCGTATGGTATAGCCGAACATGGAGGATTACGAAGGACAGATAGGGCTATCACCACCTATTGCCTACCTCTTCAATCCGTGGGTCTACGAGATATCCACTAATTATTTATAACATAAGCACCACGCTTACGTTCTAAATCACTACTCTAGTTGTTTCGAACACAAAGCTACAACTAGAGCCTCTAATGAATTAAAGCAGTGAACCCACAAGTAACTACTTGTGCAAACTACTAAGAATAAAAGATCAAACTTGTATTGAATTCAAAATGGCTTACTTGATTGAGTAAAACCTTTGTAGGGGTACAAGTGTAGAAGAGGGACTTGACAAGCCCAAGCCTCCTTCTCCTAGACTCTTCACCACACTCTCCTTCTACTTTGGTAGCCTCTAGGATTACTCTAAACCTTTGGAATGTAGCACTATTCTTAACTTTTGGTGTATGTGAGAAGTGAGGTGAGGGGGTCTATTTATAGGTGGAGAAGGGTCGGTTCCCGCCACAATTAACGCGTGAATCAGTCACCATTGACTCCAGGGAGTCGGGAGGAGCCAACACGTGTCATTTGACCGGGTTTGGTGCCAGGAAGGGGTCGGCCGAACCCCTGGTTCGGCCGACCTAGTCAAGCCTCCCTTCGGGGAGTGCTTCCTCCAGGTGGCTTCCAGGTGGGCCCCTTGATGTATATGGGTGCAACACCGTTGGATCTTCTCATATTCTTCTTTTTGTGGGCCATTTGATCCATGTGTTGCCACATGTCATCGCCTGATTCGTTGAAATCTATTTTCATGGATTCATCCCTGCATGTTTTGGTATTTTGGGTAATAATTCACCTGCATACAAACAAACACCAACACTTGTGGAATTGGGTTAGTGTATAGCCCTACCACTATGTTTTATGTTTCTTTCATGCACAATATGAGGTGAATTGATGGTCAAAATATGGTACTTAAGGACCGTCAACAAACTCCCCCACACTTAGTCCTTTGCTCGTCCTCGAGTGAAGGCAAGAAGAACTAGAGTGTTGTCATGAATTTGCTATAAGGTAGAAAATAAGGATACTAGATATTTCAACTTATACCTGAATTCATGGATCCCCTTTGTGTATGTGGCTACCACATCAATCTTGAGTGTTTGAAAAGTGGAATGGTTAGAATGAAGTTCCCTTGGATCATTCTCTACTGAAATGATTTGGCAATTGCTATATTTGAAAGTCATAGGAACATTTGCCCTTGCCTTCTCGATCAGAATCTCTCAAAGTGTTTGAGTCCTCACCATGGCATGTTTTGCCAATTCTTGTCCCTATACTAGAAGTGGCTATATCTGGATCTTGGTAGGGATGAATGTGGCACACATTTGCAATTCATATGTTACTAAGTCAAAAACTTGATCCTATGAGAGACTTATGCAATGAACAAAGTGAAGGGAAAATTCTTGTGCACATGAATGAAATGGAGGGGTGAGGTGATAACTCCCATGAATTTGCTCTCTTTTAAGGATGAAACATGGCTACTTTTTTTAGCACTCTTACTCTTTTTCAAGAGTGGATGCTTTTTCTTTTTCTTGTAGCCATGTCTTCTACTCCTTTTTATTTTTAGAGAGGCTTTCATTTGTATTGTATGGAGTTTCTTTTTGGCGGATGGGTGATCGATGGATGCAAACTCTCAATGTGAGAAATTTTGCATGAATGGAGTGCACAAGAGTTTTCAATTCAAAAAGTTCATGCATGTCACTCAATTGGGCCATGGGTTTAACAAAGTTCAATGAAAAGCAAAGTGGCATATGCTTGTTGTTTTCAATGAATGTATCATATGGCCTTGGTGGGTATATAAATTTCCAATGAGAGATTTAGGCAAAGTTCAAGACTTCAAATAGTTACAAATGTCAAAATCAATTTCAAGCAAAAGGATGATTTCTAAAGAACTCATTTACCATATCACACTAGTCAAATACCTAGATGATGTGTTTTTCCTATTGAAATATGGGAATCACAAACAAGGTAATGAATTGAAATATAAAGTATTCAAATTTTCAGCTTAAGCAAATTCTTGGCTACCAAATTTTATTTCAATTTGTTGAGTTGATTCATTTTAGATATGCAATGAAAAATATGAAATCAACTCAAACAGCAGGGTAGCGCATAAAAGTGGGGATAGGAAATCCAAACCAATTTTCTGGAGCAAAACAGAGTCGTACGGTGGAGAAGACAGGTCGACTGACCAGGGGGTTCGGTTGACCTCCTGGTGGCTTTTCTATGCCCCTGTTTCGTCGGGTCGTTTTGCCCATTCGGTCGCGACGTGTTTTGATATGCAATGTTAATTTTTTTACGTCGGGATTTCGTGACTTGGGGACATGTTTCCCCCACACTTATTTCCTGAATTCTTTAAGTAGGCGGGAAACGACGCGTTTCACCAAGGATTTTGTGGAGGATATAGAGGAGGATCAACATGAGAAAACAGAACGTGAACGGCGCGAAGGGAGAGTCGGCCGACCCTAGGGTTCGGCCGACCCCCTTCTGGCTCTGTTCGGGCCACATTTTCTCGGGTCGATTAAATGGGCCTCATAGATAAAGAATTGGATGGGCCCATTAGTTGGACGTGGAGAATTTAAACAGAATTGAAAGAAATGGCATGGAAATCGATTAGAGTTACCATGTCAAAATCTTTTTCTGTATCCTTTTGGGAATTGAGAAATAATTTGAGTCAGTGCCCATTCACTTTGAATAGTTGACCGTCATCACCTTGGAGTGTGATTGCTCCATGGGATGAAGTCTATACTACAGCGAAGGGTCCTTCCCATTTACTTCTAAGCTTCCCATGTCCAAAGAGTTTAACCCTAGAGTTAAAGAGTAAAACTTTATCTCCAGGTTTGAACTCTTTCGGCGTAATCCTCTTATCGTGCCATCTTTTTGTTCTCTCTTTATAAATTCTGGCACTGTGGTATGCCTTATCTCTCATTCCTCCAACATTTGCTTCAATCAGTGATTTCCAGCTTCGTTAAGATTCATGTTCTACCGCTTGATGGCCCAATACGCTCTATGTTCCAATTCTACAGGAAGATGGCAAGTCTTCCCATAGACAAGTTGGAAAGGAGACATGCCGATAGGTGTCTTGTAGGCAGTAAGATATGCCCACAATGCGTAAGGTAGCTTTTGCTTCCATCCCGTTCCCATTTCCAAGACAGTCTTTTGCAGAATATTCTTAATTTGCTTATTAGATGTTTCTGCTTGACCACTTGTCTGTGGGTGGTATGGGGTAGCAATGTTATGCTGGACTCCAAGTTCCCTTAAAAAGTTCCGGAAGGTCTTATCTATGAAATGAGACCCTCCATCACTTATGACCATACGGGGAGTTCCAAAGCGTGGGAAAATGATCTCATGGAACATTTTCCTTGCTTGCTTGGAATCAGCATTTTTGCATGGCAATGCTTCTACCCATTTTGACACATAATCGACGGCAACCAGAATATACTCGCAATCATAAGACCTAGGAAAAGGTCCCATGAAATCAATACCCCATACATCAAATAATTCCACTTGGAGATTGTATGTTAGGGGCATCGCATCGCGAGCAGAGATTCCTCCATGCTTCTGGCATTTCCAACATCTGCGAATGAATTCCTTGGTATCTTCATACATTGAAGGCCAATAGAATCCACTCTGCCAGATCTTTGCCTGAGTACGGTAAACACCATAATGACCACCATAGGGGCCAGCATGGCATTTCTCTATAATTTTGGTGCCTTCATATGATGAGACACACCTTCTAAGAAGGCCATCGGCACATACTCGATAGAGGTAAGGGTCATCCCAAAGGTGTCTACGACTCTCATAAATGAGTTTCTTTTTGTTCTCCCCTGGTGGTACGTATCCCGTTACCATAAAGTTCACGATATCTGTATACCAAGGGTGAGAGTTTGTCACCTTGAGGAGCAAACATCTCGTAGAAAGTCATTGATAGGTATGTCCATGGTTTGTGTGACTTCCATACGTAAAAGATGATTTTCTACTGAATTCTCTACTCCTTTCTTATCTCTTATTTCCAGATCGAATTCTTGGAGTAGAAGAATCCATCGAATTAGCCTGGGTTTAGCAACCTTTTTGGTAAGCACATATTTCAAAGCAGCATGGTATGCGTAGACTATGACCTTTGCTCCAACCAAATAGGATCTAAACTTGTCGATAGCAAAAACTACTGCTAGGAGCTCTTTCTCAGTTGTGGCATAATTGAGTTGGGCTCCTGTCAGAGTTTTGCTAGCGTAGGCTATTGCGTGATGCTTTTTATCTTTGGTTTGGCCTAAGACCGCACCAACAGCAAAGTCACTGGCATCACACATGATTTCGAATGGCAGCGTCCAATCAGGAGGTTGGATAATTGGAGCTGAGATGAGTGCCTTTTTGAGTATATCAAATGATTTAAGACATTCATCATCGAAATCAAAGGGAGCTTCTTTAGCTAATAGGTTGGTGAGGGGTCTAGCAATTTTGGAGAAATCCTTGATAAATCGTCGGTAGAACCCCGCATGACCTAGAAAGTTGTGGATTCCCTTAACATTGATAGGAGGTGGAAGTTTTTCAATAACTTCAATTTTAGCATTATCCACCTCTATCCCTATCTCGGACACCAAGTGTCCAAGAACGATGCCTTCCCAGACCATGAAATGGCACTTTTCCCAATTAAGCACAAGGTCCTTCTCCTGGCATCTTTGTAAGACCCTGTCTAAATTTTCTAGACAATGATCAAAAGTTTTTCCATAGACAGAGAAATCGTCCATGAAAACTTCCATGATATCCTCGATCATGTCTGAAAATATAGACATCATGCATCTCTGGAAAAAGGCAGGAGCGTTACACAGTCCAAAGGACATACGCCGGTAGGCATAGGTCCCGTAAGGACATGTGAACATCATCGGGATGGATAGGAACTTGATGATATTCCGAATACCCATCAAGGAAACAGAAGTAGGAGTGTTTTGCCAATCTCTCTAACATCTCATCGATGAAGGGCAATGGAAAATGGTCTTTCCTTGTTGTTTTGTTAAGTTTTTGGTATTCAATGCACATCCTCCATCCCGTGACGGTCCGCTGAGGAACTAATTCATTCCTCTTGTTTTGAACGACCGTCATACCTCCCTTCTTAGGCACTACTTGAACTGGACTTACCCATTCACTATGAGGAACAGGGTAAATAATCTCGGCATGCAGAAGTTTCAAGACTTCTTTCTTGACAACTTCCCGCATCGCATTATTCAATCGCCTTTGAGGTTCCCTTGAGGGGACACTCTCAGGGTCAATAGGAATACGAGGGGTGCATAACGCTGGACTAATTCCCTTGAGATCCTAAAGTGAATATCCGAAAACAGCTATATGCCTCTCTAACATGGCTATGAGTTTGAGCGTTTCATCATCTGAAAGCTTGTCACTTATGATTATAGGGGCTTCCAAATCGCCATTTAGAAAGGCATAACGTAGGCCTGGAGGTAGAATCTTGAGCTCAACAGGAGGTTTTGGGGAGGGCTCTTCTTTTGGCAATTCAATTTCCTCCTGAAATTCATCCTCCTCTTGGATAAAATCTTCTTCTTCTTCAATTTCAGGGGGTTCTAGAAATTGAAGAGTCCTAACCTCCTCCATTTTCTCATCTTGGATGGGAGATTCTGCAGATGTGTTCTTTGAGCGCAGAATAGGTATGGAGAAATTTCTCCCTCCAAGATTGATATTGAGGCTTCCTTCCAAAGGAACTTCCATGAGAAATTTCTCTATGGGAATCCCAATCATGATGTCAAAATCTTGGATTTTGAACACGTGAAAATCTAGGAGAGCCTCAACATCTTTGTGTCTAATAGACACTTGTTGTAGAACCCCACATCCTTCAAGAATGGTTCCAAATGAATCTCGGAAGGATTTGCGTGTTGGTGCCAATGGCACATCGCCAAGAATGACGAGAGCACAAGAATCGGAAATGAGATTTGCTCCAACAGTAGGGTTGTATAGGATTCTCATTGGTGTCCCTCTAATAGAACATAAAATGGTAGACAAAGGTGAGGTCATCCGAAGAATTTTGGGTGAATTGTTGACTTCAGCTGTCCACTCTCTGCTTAGGATAGAGGTCAACTCCTTGACCGTCTGACGGACGAACACCCCGTCAGGTGGTTCAGGTGGAGTTGGTGGCAATGAAGGTTTCCTATAGCAACAATACTTCGAGTTATTTCTAAAATCTTCAAAAAGCTCTTCCTAGAAGTAAAATGGAAACCGCGAGGGTTGAATTTCTTCTACCTTCATACTCTCAGATTCGGGAGAGGATTCCTCTGGTAAGGATTGGGGTAAACAAGAAATGGGTTCATCCTTGTCCAAGAGTGTATCCTCCGTTCTTGACACGACTTCCTCTTGGGGAGGCTCATTAAGACCCATAATGAAAGAAGAACTTCTAGAATTCTGTCCAGAAGATCCTTGCCTTCTTAGGGAGTCTTATGGAGGAAAGATCCTCCAGACATAATGTCAAGATATAGGGAAGACTCTTTGTTCAAACCCATGAAGAAATGTTGCAAAATCATTGGATCAGGGATTAACAAATCTGGGCCAGAATTTTTCAAAAGATAAAATCTGTCCCAAGTTGCACCTATGGATTCCTTCTCCATCTGCTGGAAGCATAGTACTTCCTTTCATAAGGAAACAATTCGGGCAATGGGAAAGAAAGCAAGACAAAATTTGTCTCGTAATTCACTCCAATCACCTTTTGTCTTCCCAATGTAGTGGTTGTACCATTGTTTGGCTTTTTCCTTGAGGGGAAAAGGAAACAACTTCCATTTGAGAGTTTCCTGTGTCATACCTTTGATTAGAAGGCATGAACAAAGTTGTTCGAACTCTCGTAGATGGCGGTAAGGGTTTTCACAATCTGTTCCTGAGAAGGATTATTCCCGAACCATGGCTATAAAGCCAGGGCGAAGTCCATAGCTGGTTGAACAAATAGGTTCTGCCGAAGACAGTGGCTCACAAAACTTGCCTTTCGGAGCAGAGTAAGAAAGAATGCTGGGTTGCTACATTTATATGGTGGTGGTAAGGTAAGAATAAGAAAGGTAAGATGATAGATAAGGGGTATATGATACGAGGGTGATATTGGTTCGAAGATTAACAACAACCGTTCTTAATGGCGCCAAAAATGCTTGTTGGTATTTCTTAACACCACAGAGTTATCCGCAAGCGCACGGAAATACTGTTGTAGCACTTCCCCTTAAGGAGTATTCCCAAGGGTATCGAATCCAAAGAACGTGTGTGCTAATCTTTCGAACTAGCTCACCCAAGGACACAAAGTTGTTTGGTAGGCAAGGAATAGAGAGGAATTCAAAGTATTGATCCTAATTCAAGGTAGTTTGCAGTAGATGCTTGCTTTGGGCACGGGCTTACTCCTAACAATACTAGGACGACTCCCGCCAAGAGCCTATGGCATAGCCGAATGTGGAGGATTACGAAGGACAGATAGGGCTGTCACCACCTACTGCCTACCTCTTCAATTCGTGGGTCTACGAGATATCCACTAATTATTTATAACCTAAGCACCACGCTTACGTTCTAAATCACTACTCTAGTTGTTTCGAACACAAAGCTATAACTAGAGCCTCTAATGAATTAAAGCAGTGAACCCACAAGTAACTACTTGTGCAAACTACTAAGAATAAGAGATCAAACTTGTATTGAATTCAAAATGGCTTACTTGATTGAGTAAAACCTTTGTAGGGGTACAAGTGTAGAAGAGGGACTTGACAAGCCCAAGCCTCCTTCTCCTAGACTCTTCACCACACTCTCCTTCTACTTTGGTAGCCTTTAGGACTACTCTAAACCTTTGGAATGTAGCACTGTTCTTAACTTTTTGTGTTGTGAGAAGTGAGGTGAGGGGGTCTATTTATAGGTGGAGAAGGGTCAGTTCCCGCCACAATTAACGCGTGAATCAGTCACCATTGACTCCAGGGAGTCAGGAGGATCCAACACGTGTCATTTGACTGGGTCTGGCGCCAGGAAGGGGTCGGTCAAACCCCTGGTTCGGTCGACCTGGTCAAGCCTCCCTTCGGGGAGTGCTTCCTCCAGGTGGCTTCTAGGTGGGTCCCCTTGATTTATATGGGTGCAACACCATTGGATCTCCTCGTATTCTTCTGTTTGTGGGCCATTTGATCCATGTGTTGCCACATGTCATCGCTTGATTCGTTGAAATCCATTTTCATGGATTCAGCCCTGCATGTTTTGGTATTTTGGGTAATAATTCACTTGCATACAAATAGACACCAACACCTGTGGAATTGGGTTAGTGTATAGCCCTACCACTATGTTCTGTTTTTCTTTTATGCACATTATGAGGTGAATTGATGGTCAAAATATGGTACTTAAGGACTGTCAACAGGGTGGTGTCGGAGCTGGATGCTCCAACGTCGCCCACCATCGTTGGTAGATTTGTCAACGGTACACCCCTGGTGTACAGGTTATCACAAGAGAACCTGTTAGCAACATGAGCGGGGCAGGAGAGTGTACTCACTTATCAGTGCTTGTTGCTGTCGTCAACATGCTGGGACATCGATGGAGGCCCCTTGGGTGGTGTCAGAGCTGGCTGTCCTGCACATGTTAAAGGATGAGCTAGTTTGCTCGTCGGTTTTACCTATCTCTTTTCCTTAGCTTTGTCATGTCTTACTGTCCTGAGTTGACACATAGGACTTGGGTAATTCAATGCGTTAGTGCTTGGGGTCTCAGCTCTCGCTGTCCTTAGGGTGCGATCCTTCCGGTACCTAGTACTCGGCCACGGCGCTGAGAGGCAGGATGTGCATGCTTAAGGTACAGGACCACACTAAGCAGTTCACACTCCCTGGACCTCCGGCTTGGTCTAGGCCTTTCCTGGGAGGCCATCCGGCTTCACAGAACTCGAAGGATGAGGGCAGCAGTGAGAGCCCTTCACACATCGCAGGTACCTCAAGCAAGCTCGCCTGCAGTAGGATTGCACAACTCTAGCAAGGGTGAGAGATACAGAGTGTTCAACCGTGTATATGAAAGGAATATACAGTAAATGAGTCTAGCATGATTGATCATAAAATTAGCGTGTAATTTAAATGAACATTGTTTAGGAAAACATAAAGTAGGACTGTGATTGTTTTATATCGATATTCATAGCAGGAGACAGACTTTTACAAAAGAGGGCAACTGCCTGCTTTCGGATGCTGAGGGAGGCAGGGTTCACAGGCTTAGGGTTCGGGACCAAGCCAAGCTGACTGTGCACTCTGGACCTAACCCTCCTAGAGCTTGGTTGTCCTAAATGCTGCTCCTAGAGACTATGAACACCTTTACATTGTCCTATTAACTTAATATATACAGGGTGCCCAAAGCTTCGATGGTAGCTGTGACAGTTGCTGGGAAACTTGTCGTCGATGGCTACTGGTGGGGCGTTGAGCAGGCATCCCTACTTTCTGCCTTGCCCCCCGCTTTGCAAAGGGTCTGAGCAGAGCCAGAACTGATCTCGACAGCTTTGACAGGAGTGTCGGTGTTGTCGAAAGACTGCAGACGGGGTGTTGCAGGAGAGTCGCGCTGATGTGAGCTCGGCGGAGGCTGACTTAGTCTAGCACCACCCTTGGCTGGTGTTGGGTCTGCTGTGAGGGCTTTGAGCTTCTCCAAGGCTAACACTGCAGCAGTGCGGTCTTCGCGGATCTTAAGGACGCCGGAGGGGCTCGACATCTTTAGGACAAGGTAGTGTAGTGGGCTACGGCTATGAATCGGTACAGGGCTGGCCTGCCGATGATGGCGTTGAAGGGGAGGCTGACGTCTGCGACGTCGAACAGGATGCTCTCAGTCCTGTAGTTGTCGAGCATCCCAAAGGTTAACCAGAGGTTGATGCTGCCATATGGGATGATATTCCCTGGCCCCACCCCCTAGAATGGTCTTGAGGGGGTGAGCTTCGATACTGGGATCTGCAGCTGGTCGAAAGCAGCACAGCTGATGAGGTTGAGGCTGGCCCCGCCATCTATCAATATGAAATGGATATTGACGTTGGTAATGGTGGGGGCAACCAGGAGAGGCAGGATCCCAGCTCCCGCCATGTTCTTCGGGAAGTCGAAGGAGTCGAAGCTGATCGGCGTCTCCTTCCACTTGTGGTGCAGTGCCGGAGCGGGAGCAGGGGCTATCGAAGCCATTGCTCGGCGCATGGTTGTGGTCGCATTTTAGGACGCGGGATCCCAAGACCCCCCGAAGATGATGTGGAGAGTCTTGCGACGCTCGTGGTCACTACTGGCATAAGAGTCCTCGTCTTGGTGGGCCATCTTGACAGTCCTTTCCTGCTTCTGGTACTCCATCTCCTCATCATCGTCGACTTTGGGGTCGACCTTCTTCTTGCCCTCTTGCTGGCGGAAGGTGGTGCCGTCAAGATGCTGCTGTTGCTGCGCCCGATCTTGGTATCTCTCGGCGCATCTCTTGATTTCTGAAAGTTGCCTAGAGGGGGGGTGAATAGGCTAAACGACCTGAAATGACTTAATAAAACGAGATTAGAACTCAGGGGGCGGACTAGTCCGGTCCTAAGGCAAACTAGTCCGGTCCTCCTACAAGGAAAAACCTAAAAGGGGTTTCTAACAAGTTTTAGTTCGATTCTTGTGATGCAAAGAGTATTAGAATGACTTAGTGAACCTCAACAAGTTATATGGCAAGTATGAAGCTAAGGATCACAATGAGACAAGAGTGATGAACAAAAACTATAAGACTAACTCTAGAAGTAATGGGCAATAAGTGAAAGTGAAGTACACGAGGGACACAAGGATTTTATCCCGAGGTTCGATCCCACAAAGGAATCTACGTCCCCATTGAGGAGTCCATGAAGGACTGGGTTCAACAACCCTTCCCTCACCAAGTTTACCGCACGGGCCTAACTTGGTTCTCCACTATCACAAAGAGTGAATACAAGATTCGTTGGGGCTTCTCACAATCTGAGGCTCCCACCACAAATACAATCTCAAATCACAAAGACGAACTCAAGCCGCATATCACAAAGATTCACAAAGTGCAAGAGATCAAACCGAGAGCCAAAGAGCAGTGTTCTTCCTCGTCTTCACCTCACCAAACCCTAATCCACACAAGAATTAGTTTTAGAGGGAATGTAGGCAAGAAGGAGGCTTTTGGAGGCTCAAGGTTGCTGTGGCGGTGCTAGGGTTTCAACTTGCTCAAAGATCTTATTCAAATGAACCCAGGGGTCTTCTATTCATAGAGGTTCCTAGCCCGTACTGTTGATTTCAGCAAACGGGCGGACTAGTCCGGCCTACAGCCCGGACTAGTCCGGCCTAGGGGACCACTGATGTCCCTGACAACTGTCGCACTACGCGGCAATCTTCACACTACCCGCCAAACTTCAAATTCAAACGGTCACTTCAAAACGGACTAGTCCGGCCAACACCGGACTAGTCTGATCTCACACAGAACCTTTTGTTCCGTGTGAAAACGGACTAGTCTGAATACCACGGACTAGTCCGGCCCCCAGGGCGGACTATTCCGGTCTACCCAGACTTAGTCGCTGAAGCACCGACTTCTCTCAAACCCGGACTAGTCCGGCCCCCAGCGCGGACTAGTCCGATCTCAGTCAGGACCTCTTGGTCTGGACCAAAACGGACAAGTCCGTGGTTTTGGGACTTAGTCCCCAAAACCCACTCCACGACTACCCAGACTAGTCCGTCCCACTACGGACTAGTCTGAACTCAGTCAGACCCTTCTGGTCCGGCTGAAAATGGACTTCGCCGGCCAGGAGCAGACCAGTCCGGCCACCTGCACGGACTAGTCTGCCCACTCCTACCAGACTGCTTCCAACTCTCTTCTCTCAATAGGTTTGATCTCGAAACCACTTTTAGCTCCCAACATGATCTCAATGCACTTTACACACACACCCTCACACATATTTGGCTAGTCTAAACTCGACACACTATAAACCAAGTTTCTCCTTTTCGAGTTGACATCGCCGTTTTCATCCTTTTCCTTTTTGAGGGATTGTGCTTCCACTTGAGTCCACACCTGTGCTTAAGATCACTGAGCTCATTAGTCACTTAATTGTCGTCATCAATCATCCAAAACCCACAGGGATCCTAGATGCACTTTTAGTCTCCCCCTTTTTGGTGATTGATGACAACACATTAAGTCTTCACATATAAGAGTATAAATTTGGTTTTCATAACGTGTGGCTGTATGAGTGACTCCCCCTCAATGAATGCATCATAAAAGAGAGATTGAGGAAGTCTTTCATACACACACACACGTTATGGTGGGGTGCCTACGTGTTGTGCTCAACAATTTGTGACAAGACATAATAAATATGAATATGATTGGAAGATAGACATTCAAAGCATCATATTGATATTAAACATTCAAACAAAGTCTTGCACAAATTACAAAGTATTGCATAAATTTAAACATTTGACATGAAATAAATATTACAATAAGGAGTGCAACATGTCCAAGGATCCAAAATAAGGGCTACACCTAATTACCCTCCTTTCTAACTCCCCCCCCCCGTCTAACTCCCATCTAACTCTCCCCCTTTGGCATCAAGACACCAAAAAGGAAAAGAAGAAGGGAACAACGAACCCTATCCACTAGTCATCGCCATCCTCACTATCATCTGTCTCAGCGTCGGAGTCGCTCTCTGTGGCCTCCGGGTCCTCGTGGTCGTCGTCGTCGGAGACCCGAGCCGATGGAGCAGCCCTAGAAGAGCTCATGTCCTCTTGGAGCTGGGTGAGCTCGTCGGGGAATGGAGTGATCTCCCCGTCGCTCGCCTCCGGAGAGGACATGGGAACCTCCAGCTTGTCACACACCGCCTTGAGGTACTTCTCTTGGCGCTTGTGTGCCCTCTGGTTCCGGATCTCTTGCTTCCGGCAGGAAGTGAAGATCGCCTTGAAGCACTTGAAGAAAGCGCTCATGGATTGAGGTGGAGGCGGGGAAGGAGGCGCCACGGGGCGAGAAGCTAGCATCGCGGAGTGAGAAGGAGGCTCCACATTCTTCCAGCGTGGAGGAGGCATCACTGCAGGAGGTGTCTGAGGATGGAACAGGTAATGAGTCACATCCTTGACGAAGGTCACGCCCGACACCTTCTCAATGAGATACATGATGTAGGGGGCATACCCGCAAGCACGGTTGGGGGTATGCGAGATGTTTAAAATGTCATCGAAGATTTAATCGATGAGATTGAACTTCTCCTCCCCATCAATAAGAAGTAGCAGGTGCCTCAGGTTGCCTTGGATCACCCCTGCATCACCATCCTTTGGTGCTATTGTTCGCCTCAGGATCCTGTTCAGAATGCTGTAGAATGGCTTGATATTGCGAGCATGCCCGACATCATACTGAACATGACTTGGATACATGTAGTCCAGCTTGTCTCGGTCTACAGCCTTGAGGTTAGAGATGATTATCTCATGATCCAGGTGAGCCTCAAGACCTAGAATGTTGGCAAACTCCACAAATGTGACTGAAAGCTGCTCACCATGCGTCATCCATATGATCCGTCTATCACCTGAGGTGGTGAAGTAGATGGTGGAATAGAATTGCAGGATGACTTCAACATTCCAGTCATATTTGAATCCCATGATCTTCTTGAGCACATGGCGCTCAGCTGCATCAATGACCGCATCAAAAGCAGAATGTTGCTTCTTGGCCATGTACTCCCAGTCTACCCATTGTGCTTCAATCACAGGATTCTTCATGCTTTGGTAGACAAGACGATAATAATCACAATGAAAGTCGCACTAAAACCGAGGGTCGGCGGTGCTCCTCCCATACTTGTAGACCTTGTCTGTCTCGAGCCTTCTTGCTTTCTCGGCTCCCTTCCCATGGAAGACATGGGCAGCTATTTCATGCTGCCTGTTGGGATTTCTCTCAGGAGTATGCACTTCCAAGGGGCCAATCGGTTTGGATTTCCCTTTCTCCTTGATCACAGGGCCTGCGGCTCTCTTCGCTGGTATCTTCACTGTGGGCTTCCTTTTCTTTGGCTCTACTGGAGCTGGAGCCTTGCCCTTCTTCGGATCTTGCTCGATCCGGCATTCAACAATTTCTTCTTGGGTTGGCTCCTTGCCCTTGTCTTTCTCTCCAATTGTCACAAGTCTCTTCCTTTTGGAGACTTGTGCAGCAGCGGCCTGAGAGTTATGAGCCTCGCACTCCTCTCTCTTCTTCTTCAGGAGTTCCTTGCGGGACTCCTCAATGGCCCAAGCTATTGCTTCATCTTCGTCATAGGCCATAGTTGCGGCCCTGGCTTGTTGCTTCTTGGCTGCTTTTGCCCTTTCTTGCTGCTCGAGAAACTTCTCAGCAGCCTCAACCTTGGCTCTTGCCCGTTCCTCGCCAAGGTGAAGCTGCTCTGCCTCCCACTCGGGGTTAGTGGGGGGGAGAAGGGGAATGGTGAGGAGCGGCCATTTAGCTGAAAAGGATAGAAGCCATAAGATAGAAGGTCAAGGAGTCGGAATAATGCGAAAGAAATCTCGATAAACAACCAAAGTTGGAGTTTGGCCTGTGTACACCGCACTTGTCCGCCCCAGGGGCGGACTAGTCCGGTTTATACAGGTTAAACCCTAACTCTAACGGGTTTTCGAGAAATCTTGGAATCGAGTCGCAATATTCCTAGGCTAGATCACAAGGATACTAGAAGAAACTTTAATGCAGAGGCATCTATCAAAAACTCAATGAATCAAGAATGAGGCAAGATTTTGAAAAGTGAGGGATATCTCTTCAAATCTTGAGAAAACGATGGAATCGGGGATGGATCGCATCGCGAGTGATCGGGGAAATTTTCCCACACCTCCGAGGCTTCCAGTGCACGGACTGGAATCGGTTTTTGGTGGTTGGAATCGAAAATCACCGAAGGAGGGCGGTTTCGCGCGCGTGGGAGAGAGAGAGAGCCAAATGGAGAAGTGGAGGGATCGGTCGCCTCCTGGGGGTTTAAGTCCCCAGGGGCCAGACTAGTCCGGTTAAGGGGCTGGACTAGTCCGTTCAGCGGACCAGACCGGACCAGTCCGTATCCAGACTTGTCCGGCCTTAGGGCAGACTAGTCCAGTCCTAAGAGGCTGAAAACATATATATTCGAGGTTTAGCCACTATAGTTGATCCTTTTGGACATATTTCCACAACAAAACTTTATGAATATGGTCAGTAAGCAATCAACATTCAAACTATGACCATAACTCACAAAGTCACTAGTTTTTCAAATATTTTGGAGAAAATCGAGATAGAGATGAATTTCTCAAACACATGCATTCTTTTGAATAAGATGTAAAGTAAACATTCAGATGTGCATGTATCAAGCCACATTTCGAGAATCTAAGATATTGAGCTCACTCCTAAGCTCACAAAAGCACTTCTCATCTAGAGGCTTGGTGAATATATTGGCTAGTTGGTTCTCGGTTCTTATATGGGAAATCACTATGTCCCCCTTTAAGGAATGATCTCTCAAGAAGTGGTGTCTAATGTCTATGTGTTTGGTCCTTGAATGCTCAACCGGATTATGGGCTATTTTAATGATGCTCTCATTGTCACATAGGAGAGGAATATGGCGCAAATTTATACCATAATCCCTTAGAGTTTGTCTCATCCAAAGAAGTTGTGCACAACAACTTCCGGCTGCAACATACTCTGCTTCGGCTGTGGAAAGAGCAATGGAATTTTGTTTCTTAAAGGACCATGACACTAAGGATCTACCCAAGAATTGGCATGTCCCGGATGTGCTCTTTCTATCAACTTTGCACCCCACATAATCCGCATCGGAATAGCCAATAAGGTTAAACTTGGATCCTTTGGGGTACCAAAGTCCTAGGATAGGTGTGTGAACTAAATATCTAAGAATTCTCTTCACGGCAGTCATATGACACACCTTAGGTGCAGCTTGAAAACGTGCACACATACACACACTAAGCATAATATCCGATCTAGATGCACAAAGATATAACAAAGAACCAATCATGGAACGATATACCTTTTGGTCCACACTTGGACCATCTTCGTTGAAGTCTAGGTGTCCATTAGTTGCCATAGGCGTCTTAATGGGTTTGGCCTTGTCCATGTCAAACTTCTTTAGTATGTCTTGAGTGTATTTTGTTTGACTTATGAATGTGTCTTCTTTGAGTTGCTTGACTTGAAAACCTAAAAAGAACTTCAACTCCCCCATCATGGACATCTCAAATCTCTCTGTCATTATATTAGAAAACTCATCACAAAACACTTTGTTAGTAGAACCAAATATAATGTCATCGACATATATTTGGCTCACAAAGATATCATCATTAAAGTGCTTTGTAAAGAGAGTGTAATCAGCTTTTTCTATCTTAAAACCATTTTGAATTAGAAAGTCTCTAAGACACTCATACCAAGCTCTAGGAGCTTGTTTGAGGCCATAAAGAGCCTTACACAATTTGAAGACATGGTTTGGGATTCTTGGTCTTCAAAGCCCGGTGGTTGCTCCACATAGACTTCCTCCTTGATTGGGCCATTTAGGAACACACTCTTGACATCCATTTGGTAGAGCTAAAAATCATGGTGAATAGCAAAGGCAAGTAATATACGAATTGACTCTAGCCTAGCTACGGGAGCAAAGGTTTCATCAAAATCCAAACCTTCTACTTGTGAGTATCCCTTGGCCACAAGTCGTGCCTTGTTCCTTGTCACCACGCCATGTTCATCTTGCTTGTTGCGGAACACCCACTTGGTGCCCACAACATTTGCTTGTGGACGCTTGACAAGCTCCCAAACTTTGTTCCTCTCAAAGTTGTGAAGCTCCTCTTGCATGGCCACCACCCAATCCGGGTCTCTCAATGCATCTTCAACCTTATGGGGCTCCAAAGAAGAGACAAAGGAGTAATGTTCACAAAAATTTGCAACACGAGAACGAGTGATTACCCCTTTAGTAATGTCTCCTAGGATGTTGTCAACGGGGTGATCCCGTTGAACACTTTGATGCACACGAGGATGTGGAGGTTGATCTCTTGAGTCATCATCATCTTCTTCCTCTTCTTGATCTCCCCCTTGATGAATGCCTCCCCCTTGACTTCCGTCTTCTTGATCGTGTTGAGGTGCCACTTGTCCATCTTCAACTTGATCACGTGGGGGATGACTTGCATCATCTTGTTGTTGGTCACTTGGGCATTGAGGTTGTTCTTGTGGTCGAACATCTCCAAGTGCCATCCTCCTAAGAGCTTCTTGTGGAGAGTCTTCTTGATCTAGCACACTTTGATCAACTTCCTCCACTTGGAAGCCATTAGTTTCATCAAACACCATTAGTTTCAACAATTCCGGAGGTTTTTTTGAAGACACAGTAGGCGTGGGTGTTTGAGTCATAACCAAGCAAGAAACCTTCATCAGACTTTGAAGCAAACTTCGAATTCCTAGGCTTCTTGTTGAGAATATAGCACTTGCTCCCAAAAACACGAAAGTAACAGACATTGGGTTTCTTACCAACTAGAAGCTCATAGGGAGTCTTCTTGAGGAGGCGGTGGAGGTATAATCGGTTGACGACGTGGCAAGCGGTGTTAACCGCCTCCGCCCAAAACCGATCCGATGTCTTGTACTCATCAAGAATTGTCCTTGACATCTGGATTAGTGTCCTATCCATTCCGTCACCCCATTTTGTTGAGGGGAGTATGGAGCTGAAAATTCATGCTTGATGCCCTCCTCATCCAAGAATTCTTCCACTTGAGTGTTCTTGAACTCAGTGCCGTTGTCGCTTCTTATATCTTTGATTCTTGAGGCGAACATTTTGAGCTCTTCTCAAGAACCTCTTGAGGACACTGTGAGTTTCACCCTTATCATGCAAGAAGAACACCTAAGTGAAACGAGAAAAATTGTCAACAATAACAAGACCATATTTGTTACTGCTAATGCTAATGTAGGTTATTGGCCCGAAAAGGTCCATATGTAGCAGCTCCAACGGTCTTGTTGTCGTCATGATGTTCTTGGAGGGGTGTTGAGATCCTACTTGCTTCTCGGCTTGGCAAGCACTACATGGCCTATCCTTTTCAAAAACAACATTTTTCAAACCATAGATGTGCTCGCCCTTAAGAAGTTTTTGTAAGTTCCTCATCCCAACATGGGCTAGCCGTCTATGCCAAAGCCATCCCATGTTGGTTTTCGCCATTAAGCATGTGTCAAGTTGAGCTTTATCCGAGGAAAAATCCACAAGATAAAGCTTTCCCTTAAGGACACCCTTAAAAGCGATTGAGTTATCACTTCTTCTAAGGACGCTCACACCCTCATTAGTGAAAACACAATTATAACCCTTGTCACATAGTTGTGATCTGTACAAGAGGCTATAGTCTAGAGAATCAATATGTAAAACGCGAGAAAGAGTATGTTGGAGAGAGATGACAATTTACCGGAGCCAAGGATTTTCCCTCGGCTATTGTCCCCAAAGAGGATCCCTTCATTTGGATCATCATGTTCCTCATACTCTTCGAACATTTTCCTCTCTCCGGTCATGTGGTTTGTGCACCCACTATCGAGCACCCATTTGGATCCACCGGAGGAGTACGCCTACAAAACAAGATTATGCCTTCCTTTTAGGTACCCAAGCGAAGTTGGGTCCTTTGACGTTAGTGGTGAGGCATTTTGGCACCCACACACAAGGTTTGGGGCTCTTGCGGAGTGGCCCAACATATCTAGCATATACTTTGCCATATTTGTTCCTCATCAAAACATATGATGCATCAAAATCATGAAATAGAGGATGCAGTTCAGATTTAGGCATGTAAGTGCTAGTTGAAGTGTTCTTGCTAATTTTAGTTGGGGATGCGCTTCCTTTTACAAAGACAATCAAGTCTTTGCCATACTTGGAGGTTTTGGAATTTTGCTTTCCACCTCTAGTATAACCAAGACCGTCTTTGACATTGGGAGGTCTTGTGTTGGTGTATGCACTTCGTGCATACGCCACTTTCTCTTTGTCAAATATGCCACCCTTAGGTGCTTGAGTGCCTTGAGTCAATTTGAGCTCATCCTTTAATTTTAGAATCAAGTTAGAGCATTTGCAAGTTGATATTGCTTCAGATGCAACCTTTGAGGAGGATAAGCTTTCGGAGGAAGAGGTTACATTAGTCTTAAGAGACTCAACTTGAGTCTCAATGATCTTGTTAACTTTTGCCAAGTTGCCAAGTTCGTCCTTAGAGCTCAATGGTTGTGTCCTCAAGACTTGAGCATGTTTTCTTGCTTAGAGCAAGTTCATGCTCCAATGCCTTGCTCTTCTCTCTCTCAAGCTCAAGGAGCTCAATGAGCTCTTTACATATTTCCTTTTCTTGGATAAGCATGTCCTCTTGCCTATCTATGAGCTCCTCCTTCTCAAAAATCTCATCCGAGAGCAATTTCATTCTTCGCAATGTGCTCTTACTTATATCTTTAAGCATATACTCATTTTCACTAGCACTATCAAAATCATCATGGGAGGATATGGAAGAGGATGAGTTAGAAGTAACCTTTCTTCTTCCTTGTTTTGCCATGAGGCAAGTTGGCTTGTGGTCGTAGAGATTGGGGAAGAGCTTGTTTCCCTTGGAGATCCCCCCGATGGCTATGGTTGCCATCTTCTCCTCATCTTCGGACGAGGAGGACTCATCGTTAGAGTCCCACTCCTTGCCCAAATGAGCATGACCGGAGGGCCTCTTCTTCTTGTAGAACTTCTTCTCTTGCGGCTTGCCCTCCTTCTTCTTCTTGCCCTCTCCATGTGGGAAATCTACAATGAAGTGCCCGTACTCGCCACAATTGTAGCAAGACCTCTTGGTTTTGGGCCTTGCCTTTTCTTTGCCCTTGTTCTCATGCTTGTATCCTCCTTTTGTTCTTCTCATCATTCTCTTGAAATTGTTGATGAAGAGGGCCTCTTCCTCATCGGTGTCAAGGCTCTCCTCATCATCTTCGTTTTGCTCTTTTGAGGAGGATGTCGCTTTGAGTGCAACATCCTTCATCTTCGAGGCAGTGAACCTTTGGAGATCATTGTAGAAGAGCGCCTCCTTCTCCATGATCTCGTGGTTGATGATCCTTCCAAGTACCTCCTCCGGGGTCATTTTGGCAAACCCCAGGCTTTCTCGGATCATGGAGCAAAGAGAGACATTTCTAGGCATGAATGCCCGAATCATCCTCTTCACCACCTTGTGATCCGTCCACTTGGTACAGCCATAAGATCTACTCTTGTTGATGACTACCTTTAGGCGGTTGTACATCACTTGGGGAGATTCACCATCCATAATGGCAAACCTCCCGAGCTCTCCTTCAATGAGATCAATCTTTGCTTCTTTCACGACTCGGTTGCCTTCATGAGCCGTCTTGAGAGTGTCCCAAATATCCTTGGCCACCTCAAGTCCATCCACTCGGTTGAACTCATCTCTTGAGAGAGATTAGATGATCACTCCGGCCGCTTGGGCATTGCGGTGAAGGAGCACGGCTTGCTCCGAAGTGATATCTTCTTCATTCTTCGGGATGTGCACCACGGTCAACACGATTTGCCATAGTGAGGGGTTGAGTGACACTAGATGGATCTTCATGTTGTGCTTCCACATCCCGTAGTCGGTTCCATCGAATTGGGGAGGCTTCCCCAATGGGATGGAAAGGTAGTGGTTGTTGGAGACAAGGCGTTCATAGTTGAAGCCTTGTTGGTTGTAATTAATTGTGCCACCCAATGTGGAGGTTGAGGTGTCAACCTTGGGAATCTTCAAATTTTCTCGAAGCTTCACCTTGAGTTGGCTAGTCTCTTCGTCATCCGTTGACTTGTCTTGGTAGACAAGCACCTCCTCTTGGGTTGCTTGGACCTCACTGGTCGAGACTTCTTCGTACCCCACTCCGGCCATCTTCTCTCCGAGTTGTTAGACTCTTTTGGGAGAGACCTGCTCTGATACCAATTGAAAGTTGCCTAGAGGGGGGGTGAATAGACTAAACGACCTGAAAGGACTTAATAAAACGAGATTAGAACTCAAGGGGCGGACTAGTCCGGTCCTAGGGCGGACTAGTCCAGTCCTCCTACAGGGAAAAACCTAAAAGGGGTTTCTAACAAGTTTTAGTTCGATTCTTGTGATGCAAAGAGTACTATAATGACTTAGTGAACCTCAACAAATTATATGGCAAGTATGAAGCTAAGGATCACAATGAGACAAGAGTGATGAACAAAAACTATAAGACTAACTCTAGAAGCAATGAGCAATAAGTGAAAGCGAAGTACACGAGGGACACAAGGATTTTATCCCGAGGTTCGATCCCATGAAGGAATCTACGTCCCCGTTAAGGAGTCCACGAAGGACCGGGTTCAACAACCCTTCCCTCACCAAGTTTACCGCACGGGCCTAACTTGGTTCTCCACTATCACAAAGAGTGAATATAAGATTCGTTGGGGCTTCTCACAATCTGAGGCTCCCACCACAAATACAATCTCAAATCACAAAGATGAACTCAAGCCACATATCACAAAGATTCACAAAGTGCAAGAGATCAAATCGAGAGCCAAAGAGCGGTGTTCTTCCTCTTCTTCATCTCACCAAACCCTAATCCACACAAGAATTAGTTTTAGAGGGAATGTAGGCAAGAAGGAGGCTTTTGGAGGCTCAAGGTTGCTGTAGGAGGCTTTTGGAGGCTCAAGGTTGCTGTGGCGGCGCTAGGGTTCCAACTTGCTCAAAGATCTTATTCAAATGAACCCAGGGGTCTTCTATTTATAGAGGTTCCCAGCCCATACTGCCGACTTCACTAGATGGGCGGACTAGTCCGGCCTACAGCCCGGACTAGTCCAGCCTAGGGGACCACTGACGTCCCTCACAACTGTCGCACTGCGCGGCAATCATCACACTACCCATCAAAATTCAAATTCAAACGGTCACTTCAAAACGGACTAGTCCGACCAACACCGAACTAGTCCGATCTCACACATAACCTTTTGTTTCATGTGAAAACGGACTAGTCTGAAGACCATGGACTAGTCCGGCCCCCAGGGCGGACTAGTCCGGTCTACCCAGACTTAGTCGGTGAAGCACTGACTTCTCTCAAACCCGGACTAGTCCGACCCTCAGTGCGGACTAGTCCGATCTCAGTTAGGACCTCTTGGTCCGGACCAAAACTGACAAGTCCGTGGTTTTGGGACTTAGTCCCCAAAACCCACTCCACGACTACCCGGACTAGTCCGTCCCACTACGGACTAGTCCGAACTTAGTTAGACCCTTCGGGTCTGGCTGAAAATGGACTTGGCCGGCCAGGAGCGGACTAGTCCGGCCACCTGCACAGACTAGTTCGGCCACTCCTGCCAGATTGCTTTCAACTCTCTTCTCTCAATGGGTTTGATCTCTAAACCGCTTTGAGCTCCCAACGTGATCTCAATGCACTTTACACACACACCCTCACACATATTTGGCTAGTCTAAACTCGACACACTAGAAACCCTAGTTTCTCCTTTCGAGTTGACATCGTCGTTTTCATCCTTTTCCTTTTTGAGGGATTGTGCTTCCACTTGAGTCCACACCTGTGCTTAAGTTCACTGAGCTCATTATTCACTTAATTGTCGTCATCAATTATCCAAAACCCACTGGGATCCTAGATGCACTTTCAATTTCCCAGCACTCGCTCGCAGTGTGATCACGAGTCTTGTGTACCGGGCAGGGCTCGATGTCATCGTCAGCTACAGGTGCCTGACGTGGGCGCGTGTCGGAGTGTGGGGTCTTCCCCCTCCGGTTGCCACTGCTACAACGACAGGAGACCCATGCAGCGGCTTGTTCTGGCCGATGCCCTTGTTCTTGTTCTTCTTTTTGTTTCTACCCAGGGTAGTGGCACCTTTGCTGGTCTGGCCAACTCTGCCCACCCCGGGGGTGGCCTGGGTGTGCCAGTCACATCCCTCTGCCGCCCGAGCGCACCGTTCAGTGATGGAGATGAGTTCGAAGACATCTTACATGTTGTGCGTGGATAGATTCTCGAGCATCTTCCAGTCACACACTCCCTTCTAGAATGCTTCTATGATAGAAACATTCGAGATGTTGGGGATGGAGTTGCGTACCCGGGAGAAGCTCTGGATGAATGATCACATCGTTTGCTTGGGTTGCTGGTGCACGGCGTGGAGGTCGAGCTCGGCGCCGGGGCGCATGTAGGAGCTGTCGAACTTCACCATGAACTGTCGACAGAGCTCATCCCAAGAGGTTATGGACCCCTCGGGCAGGTTCATCAGCCATGACCGGGCTGAGCCGATCAGGGCGATGGGGAAGTAGTGCGCCAGAACGGGCTCATCCGCTCCTGCAGTAAGGAGCGTCGTGGTGTGCAATAACTCGGCTGGGTTGACGCTCCCATCGAACCTCTCTGGTAGGTGTGGCTACAACTTGTGCGGCCACGTCATCAGTCGGAGGTATGGCGCCAAAGCCATGCACGCTCCAACGGGCTTCGCCACGTGTGGTTGCTGTGGAGCTTGTTGTTGTGGAAAATACTACTGTGGCACCTGGTGTACATAGCAGTGTAGGGGTGCAGTCGACCCAACATAGTCCTGGTTTGATGGCTGCAGTGGAGGGTTTAGCTGAGGTGGTCCTCAGACGGAGGACTCCTCCTACTCAGGCCCTCGAGGCCCGTATTAGGCGTTTACCTGAGGGTTTACCTGAGGGTCTCTCCCGTTGCCGCTCAATGATGACGCGACCATCTATCTGAGCTTGATGACGGTCAAGCTCAGCCCTCAGGTCCTCTATAGGGATCTTGCCAGTGCTAGTAGTCCTAGTAGATCTAGACTTGGCGGTGCGACGGTTGATGGACGGCGTGCGCGATAGCGATGCGTGACGTCTCCCTCTATTGAGAGAGTTGAGGGCTGCCACGACCAAGTGGTCGATGTCGTTGACCCACAGTAGAGCCATTCTGTGAGAAGCGTTCATTGACAATGGGTGGTGAAGCAGGGCCCTAGCTGCTTCTAGAGCACTCTCTGGACTCGCAGCCGGCAGCTGTGGGGGCGCTGACTGGGCTGGGACGTGCCCGGAGGTGCCACCCTGGCCAGCTGCATCTGTGTGGGGGCGTGACAAACCAGAGTGCACCGCTCGAGCGACGAATCTGGTCACCGGACGATGGCCTCGGAAACAACCATCTACGGGTTTGATGAACACCATGGTTGTGAAAATGTAACTACTTTTTTGAGGGAAAAGGCCCCTACCTGGTGCGTCAAATGTCAAAGTGTTAATGCGACACTTCCCCCGGATCTACTAAGGAGCAGCCCGCAGAGGTTCTTGATCGGCAGGGCTTAGTTCTCAATCTAGTGGTCGCGCATATGAGAGTATGAGACGGTGTTTTTTACGTGGTTCGAGCCGCAAGAGCGTAACACCCTACTCCACAGTGAGGTTGTATTTTTGGTGTGTGTGTGTGTGTTAGGGATTGGATGTTTGATTGTGGATCCTTTGTAATGGTGGGGGTCTCGTCCTTTTATAGACAAGGTCATACGTCTTACAAGTGGGGTTCGGAGCCCGACAGGTGGCCCAAGGTGATCTTATTCTAAAGATCTATGGCTTCTCGCATAAGCTTCCTCTGACCAAGGCTTTGATGACTTGCCGTCTTGCCGCCTCGGTCCCTAGTGGCCCATGCGTAGTCGTTGATGATGGTAGGGAATGTCCCATCCATCTATCCCTGGCGCCGTAAGCTACCCACTTGGCGGAGTGGGGTAGGCCTGTTGCGCCTTCACCGTGATGCGATTGGGTGCAGCGGTACCTAACAGTAGGCGTGCGCCGCGTCACGCGCCTGGGGAGGACACAAACCTTCAATGCCTAATATGGATAAGGCGCACCTTCCTCTTAACTCCCACAACCCACCACCCAGGGAAGTTGCAGGGTACTGGGGAGGTCGGGTCCTGACCCACTTGCCACGTGGAAGTTCCGAAGCCTGCTCCTGAGTAGAGTGAGGCTCCAGGGCCGCTGAATATGTAGCAGAGTCGGAGCCCGCCTCTATGGGGAGGTGGCCTGTCTATTGTCTCGAGCCACGTGGCAGCTCCGGAGCCCACCCCCATAGAGGGAGCGGGATCCCGTCCTGCTGTACACGTGGTCATTTGGATCTCATCCCCGAGGGGGAGCTTGACTCCTCCTTGAGGTTCATGTGATTACTCCAGACCCCGTATCTGAGGTATCGGGGTCCGGGCCTTCTGGACACGTGGCGCCCTCAGACTCCGCCTTGGCTGGGACAGGGACCTAGGTGGCTTTAGCCTGTGCACGGGGGTACCCGATATGTCGGGTACCGACATGTTCTCTTTTCGTACAGTGAGTTTGACAAGCAAAATTGGAGACATCGACATCAACATACGAGCAAACAAATAGAAGGAATGCAACGGGAAGGAATTAATGGAGGTCCTAATTTTTTTCCTAGTTTCGATATAATGTAACGTTTTCTCGTTAACTTATCAGTATTAATAATGTTTTCTTATAACTTATGAACCTGTACAAAATTTATTAATAACTTCATGTCTTGGACAGTGCAATAAAGATGCCAACGTCCATGAAGATTTACGACAACTATCCTATAGAGTGGTTAAAGTTAGAAGCAATGGTCAATATGACGTCAATGACTTCTAGTTCCGTACAACTCAATTTGAATCTCTTCTTCCTCTCGCGGCAATATGTAATACTAGAGTTGTGACGAGGGCAGTCGATTCTCAAGAACGTAAAACTAGTTACTATGAGATTATTAAAGAAAACCTTGAATTTGCTTTTGCCGGAAACAAGGATATTCGAGCAGTATTCTTTGACTATGATTGGTTTGATGCCATTCGTGGAACTCGACTAAACCAATTTGGCATGGTCGAAGTAAAACACAAGTAACGATTGACAGGATTTGACTCATTAGTTCTTGCACACCAAGTGGAGCAAGTACTATCTACCTTATCCATGCAATAAACTCAAAGCTTGGTGGATGATACATAATGTGAATCCTTGTGGGCGGTTATACGCTCCAGGAGATGATGATTACTATGAGGAAGATGAGGTTGATGATGTATACCAAGAGGAAGATTCTTAGTCAAGCCTGGTGTAGGACTCGATGACTTAGTTGGAGACGCTGAACATATCAAGACAGGCACAAGAACAGAAACAGAAAAGGAAACTGAAGATATCAGTGACTTAATCGAGCCTGTTGCTATGCGGAAATGAAAATGAAATGCAATCAATATGGTCACGAAAGAAGAAGATCGATGGGCTAGTTTAAGGAGTAGGGTGCACGACCGTGATGTTGATGAATTTTGAAATTTATGAAGTAACATTTTCTTAACCTTAACATGAATTTTGTATATTATCTTAGCATATTAAACAATTATTCCTTACAATAGGATGTCATCGACGGGGAAGGGCAAGGCAGTGAGAGGGTTTGCCCCAGCACGAGACCCTTTCTCAGGTACCTCGTCAGGTGCGAGCAGACGTTCTCAGCTGCTGGGCATGTTCCAGAGTTTGCGGATCAGATCCAGTTGGGTGAGGTGTGCTTATAGCGCACGGAGGTAAATTTCAGTTGACAATCACATTATTTTAAATTTCACTTATAAAAAATTATTTCTTATCAATCTTTTTATTTTTGCATTTTGACTCACAGTCATCTGAGTCGGAGTCAGAGGCTAGGGAGCCGCCAGAGGAGCCGACTAGCCTTCCTTCGGAGCCGTCTAGCCTCCCTTCGAGCTCTAATGGTGACCAGCCTTCCGGGTCACAAGACACGGTGGCGCCGCAGAGGCAACGGACGACGAGGACCCACTTTGCGGCTCCTTCTACAGTTCCTACTCAGCGGATCACTATTTGTCCTGTTGGAGACAGGTAAAAAAAGTGTATAGTATATTAAATATAAGATGTTGTCTTCTCACTGTAAAGATTTCGGCTTATCGCAACGAAAAAATTCGTCGCAATAGGTCGTTGTTGCAACGAAAAAGAGCATGGTGATAGTTTTTATGAATTGTCGTAATAATTCCCGTGGTGATAGGTTATTGCGATGCCTTGTATCCGTGGCGAATAGTATGGTATTGCAACGATTTCACATCGGTGACAAATAGGACGCTATTGCAACGTTTTCATGTATTGCGATGATTTAATGTATCACAACGAATAGTACAGTATTGCAACGGTTCACGATCGTGGCAAATAGTACGGTATTGCGACGATTTCATATTCATGGCAAATAGTAAGTTGTTACAATGATTTAGTGTATTGCGACAATTTAACGTATTGCAACAAATAGCATGGTATTGCAATGATTTCACATTCATGGTAATTGTATGTGATTGCAACAATTTCACAGGCGTGGCAATAGTACGGTATTGTAACGATATCACATTCGTGGCAAATAGTATGTTATTGCAACGGTTTAGCGTATTGCGACTATTTAACGTATTGCAACGAATACCATTGTATTGCAACGATTTCAAGTTCATGGTAATAGTATGTGATTGCAACGATTTTCACATTCGTGGTAATTGTATGTGGTTGCAATGATTTCACAGGCGTGGCAATAGTACGATATTGTAACGATATCACATTCGTGGCAAATAGTATGTTATTGCAATGGTTTAGCGTATTGCGACAATTTAACGTATTGTAACAAATAGCATTGTATTGCAATGATTCTGAGTTCGTGGTAACAGTATGTGATTGAACGATTTTCACATTCGTGGCAAATACTACAGTATTGCAACGATTTTCACAGTTGTGGCAAATAGTACCATATTGCAACGAGTTATGGTGTTGCGACGATTTACCATATTGCAACGAATATCACGATATTGCAACAATTTCACATTCGTGGCAAATAGTATGGTACTCCAACGAAGTCACAGCCGTGGCAAATAGTATGGTATTGTGACGGTTTAACATCTTTGGCAAATAGTATGTTATTACAACAAGTAAACAAACGTGGCGAATAGTACCGTATTGCAACGATTTCAGATCCGTGGGAACTAGTCTGGTACTGCAACGATTTCACATCCGTAGCGAATAGTTTGGTATTGCAACGAGTCCACAAACATGGCGAATAGTACCGTATTGCAACGATTTCAGATCCGTGGGAACTAGTATGGTACTGCAACGATTTCGAATTCGTGGCGAATAGTTTGGTATTGCAACAATTTCTTATCTGTGGCAATAGTGTTTTAATGCAACATTTTCTGCGTGGTGGCAATAGCAGTCTAGTGCAACGTTTTTTGAGTCGTTGCCAAATGTTTATACTACAAAGTTTTGTAATTCCTGGCAATAGCTTCCTATTGCAACAATTTATCATTCGTGACAACAAATTCGTAATGCCATGTTTTATAATTAGCGTCTGTAGAACCCGAATGCACCAGGTTTGAAAATTAGTGGCAACGGACTCACGAGTTTAACAATAAACATCCATCAATTAATATTACAACACACATAACAACACTCAAGGATTACTAAAGCGACATGTTTGCATGCTAAGAGTTTTCCTAAGCTGACCGGGACTAATTATTGGAGCAGGTGGCTTTTGGCGGTTCCTTTGGTGGACCTTTTGTGGAGTGGTCTCCATCATCATTTTGTGCATTTCAGCCATTGAGGCGCGCATGTCCTGCATTTCTTTAGTTGTCTGTTCATGAGCAGCTGCTATCTGACCTTGTAAGTTCTAGACTTGAATGTTTAACTCTTCATTCTTCTGGTTTATGCAGTCCATCTGGGTGTTTAAGCTATCATTTCTTCCTTCCAACTCCTGCACTATTTGATTGAGGCCTGCATTTCTATCTTCTAAGTTTTGAACTTGGTCGTTGAGGTGTTCAGACATCTGGATACGCATACGTTCACGTTCGGGACCAGTTGCGTTAGCCATATAACCATGTCCCCGAACATGTGATCCTGCACAACCGATTGAGGATCCATAACAACGCCAGAAGATGTGGTTTCTCTCCTCATTTGGAATTGGGCCTCCCTGCTCCGCTTCCATGTTGTCCACTTGGGCACGTGCATGGATCTATATACGAAAAGAAAAGTCACAGATAATTTGCAAATATTTATTTAATTGGGGATTGTTTGAAGTGTTACTCACATGTACAGCTTCTGCCAGCTTGTTTGCCCAGTTACCGTTCTCTAACAATGGCTTGCCTCCCACAGTTGTATGGCATCGGGTTCTTCTCCGGTCTCTGGGTCTCACTACATAAAATACATGTAAACTTCAACATGTCGGTATACATATTGTTTGTAGCGCAAAGTAAAAGCGTGATTTATTTTCCATACCTTCTCGTAACTAAGTTGGGCGTAGGATTTGGAGCCAAGCAAGTGACTCGCCTTTTGTCTACTTCGATTTTGAGAATTGATCCTACTTATTAACTGCAATAATTTTAAGAATTAATTCCACGAATGAAAGTAAATGAAATATTTTTTTGTATGATGCGAAGCTATTAAAAAGTTAGCTGACCTTGAATCGCTCAGACCCAAAATATTCTATTAGGTGCAACCACTCGGGCGCAGTTACGTCAGCACGCTTGTTTCGTATACGTTCTTCATCGGTAGAATAACTCTTATAGGTGGCATGCAAAGTCGAGTGCCACCCCTTGTAGCGCTCACCAGCAATTTTCAAAATTTTTCTTGCGCTATCCAGTGTGTCCTCCATGTCCCAAGAATCTTGTACATTGTATAACAAGTTGCTGTAAATATACAGGATGGAGATTGCAAGAAAAAACACTAACCAAAATGTCTCGTATTATATCTCTGTTGTTACTATGGCCAACCTCTGCCCACTTCCTTGCACCGCTGAGGGATGCATGTCTTTTTGTAAACATAACCACACCATCGACAAAGTGCTGCTGATTAATACCAACCGCAGCACCCAACCTAGCGGAGAACTGAATTGGTAGCTTCACATGCTCCGTTCTACTAACTTAGTATGCATAGCGTATTCTGGCAACCTTAAGTCCTTTAGCCACACTTCTTCCTAGCTTCCTTCCTTCTGTTACATTGATTCAAACAGTAAATGATTAAAGAAAATTACCGCCTGAACAAGTTTGGTATCATGTACAAATAGTGTGAAAAGAAGAAAAGTCTGATGTTTATACCATCTTCAGGACGAGTGCGGCAAATACGAGTGTGGGACGACCGCGTCGTCCTAGCACCATTTTGTTCTGTAGTACTCCCTCCTGGTTTATATTAATTGTCGTATCAGACCAACAAATGAATTAAAAATGAACTACTAGTTAGGACTGTCTGAACGACAACTATTTTGATTGGGGACGGGGGTACATTGTTGACTTCCTTGTTGTTGTTCATACCCTAAACTGAGCCATCAGGTACATATGTCAGTGGCAGTACGCACTCGTAGTACTACAGAGGATTTTCAGTCCATGAGCAAAGCAGGCAAGACTGTCAGGGGGCATGCAGCTGGCAACGCTAGACTAGATAAAGATAGGGTTCGCCGGTTCGGTCTGACTGACATCAGCCGGAGCGCGTCTCAAAGAGAATTATTAGTTCCAGGGCAAGTAATGAACGTCAGCGGTAGCAGGTGGTGAATGCAAGACAGATAATGCAGGCAGCTTGCGAGATTGAAATCCTCCGCAGTACTGCACCTGCATTAGCTGCCACTAACATGTGGGCCCATGAGACATCGGGTCCACTTGTCAGTGGCGACTACTGCAGGTGCAGTACTACATAGTGCCAGTTTGCGATGCTCAACAAAGCAAGGGTTCGGTCTCGCTGAAACTCTCAAGGAGGATTGGTGGCAGGGCAAGTAATGGCCAGGGATTTGCGGGCGGCGGGATAATCATGGCACGCGAAGGATGGGACGTGGCGATGGGCGAGGGAGACGCGTCGGGGAGGACACTGAAGTGACCAGCAGCAGGGTGTGGGCGCCGGTGCCGGCCAGAGTGGCCGGCGACGAGAGAGCACAGTGTAGAGGCATAAAAAAATCACGCCATCACACAGGCTGATGAACGGTTAACTATAAAGACTAAGTACTAAGAAAGTAGAATCGCAAGGCATGCTAAAACAATTAGTAGAGCCTAGGAAAGAATGCAAATGACCATGATACACTCATCATTAATACATCTAAAGGACATAACATAGTCTCTCAAACTGCTCCAAATTCAATGTCAAAGGAGTAAAAAACTAACACGCTCTGCCAAAACAAATGGCACGGTAGAGAGGCAGGTAGTAATGTGATGTGATATGGGTAGTTAGAAGCTACCGATAGAGTTGGAGTGGGACATTTTTTAAGCTCCAAAAGTAAAGTTACGCTGGGCGGAAGGAGTATTTCTGGTTTATATATCTATACCTGTTGTTGGTTCAAGCATCGTAGTACTAGGGAGTGAAGAACCTCGAGGTTCCTAAACATCATGTGCTGTAATATTCTCTGCGTACCATGAAAGGGATTTAATGTTGTCTAAATTTGTTTAATTTTGATAGTAAACACATTTATAGTTATACCAAGTGCTTGTTGGCCACCATGAATGCTTTGTAGACGACATCACAGTTTGATGGCTTGTTCCTAATGTAAAGAGCATTGTAAGTAGTCATTCCAAATAACAGTGATAATGTCAGATTACATGACCGACGTAGATTTTGGATCGGACGGTGTGCTTTCTACGAACAGGGGAATTAGAAAAGAAAGAATAGAAGAAAAACATACGATCCGACAAAGCCAAAAGAAAGAAAAAAGTGTAAAAACCATGGGAACTAAAAATCTTAGGAATACAAATTTGTAAAACAGGAATGAGAGTACAACATTTGGAGTGGTTGATCAGATAACCCGTGCATCATTTACTTCTAAATCCAGAAAACAGATGTAGTATATGATATATATATATATATATATATATATATAACTAAATTTGTGAAACAGAAGACCACATTTCTTCTTTGTTAATTTATTCAATCTTCGTATATCAGGATGGATCGAGTATAACTTAACTAGCCCAAAACTGCATGGATTGTGTAGAACCAAGCCAATATAGCTCTATAAAAAGATGGCATAGATCATGTAGTTTACCTAGCACAAAACTGGAGTCCGGGACGCGATGTCGTAGGGTGGTGTCGGTGACGAAGAGGTTCGGTAGAGCCCGTCAAAGTTGGTCGCCCGGCGTTGTACCCAGGAGTCAACACCACCAAGAGCTTCGATGCGTCACTGGGAGATCCATGGGGGAAAAAATTGTAAAAACCGTGGGAAATGAAAATACGGGAATTTCTTAGGAATACAAGTATGGAACACAGGACAGAGAGACAACACATTTGGAGTACTGCGAGATCACCGGAAGGGCGGGGCAGCGGTGTGTCGGGAACGGAGGCCAGTGTTTCCATTTATACTCATCGTGGCTGAAATAGGGTTACAATAATAGGCGGGACTGAAATTGGAGGTGCAGGTAGTGAAAATTGAATTGTCAAAATCTCAAATGTGGCGCGCCAAGCAGAATGAAAAAAATTTCGCGGGAGTGGAGAATTTGACGCATGTTGTGCCCTTGTGCACGCATGCAATCGTGATAATTACATGTCATGTCGTGTCGATTCCTGCACATGTTGCATGTAGCTAGAGGGGTAGACTTTGTCTTAGGACAACTTACTCGCTTCTTAATTCATCTTTGTTGCCATGCATGGAGATCAAAATCTAAAAGCAGTCATCTGCTAGCTAGTGTGACATTCCAAAAAATACGAAAAAAATATGAATCGCCAAATGTATATGTGCTAATGCAAACGATATGCAAATACAGAGCACCCAAGTCCACAAAAGGACGATGGCAAACAATCAACATTCTGTAACATTAATCACAATGAAATGATAACATGTAGTATATACTACTACTAAAAATAAATTTTCCCATGCGCCGACTACAAATGAAAAAATTGAGTGAAAGGACACAAAAGAGGTGAAACGCAACCTAACCCACGATCTCAATGGAGTTTCAACCAAGAGTCGTCGATTGTCTCAACACAACCAATTCCTGTTAGACATTGAACAACAGTTATCTCGCCCCTTTTTCAGAAAGGAGTTGTTTTTCGATACTTCATAGGACGCATTGTTCATGAACAGAAAAGACATTTTTCATTAACATAAAAATAACACATATATTACAAACAAGAACTACGAAAGCACATAGAAAGCAAGATAAAGAAAAACTACAAATACTACTCTACTCGGAGTCGGAGGAGATCTCCTCTACCTCCTTCTCCGCTGCCGCCGCCTCCTCCTCCGCCATTGCTGCCGCCGCCGCCTCCTCCGCCACTATCACCGCTGCCTCCTCCGCTGTCGCCACTGCTGCACCTCCTCCGGCAATTGAGTCTGAAGCTTTCGGGCAATGGTTCACAGAAGATGCTGGCGGCCCTCCACCCTAGCCACCACCCCGATCGTTTCGTAGAGGACGTTGAGACGACCGGCCACAAACCCTAACCCAAAGCAGTAGTGGCCGGCGGTGTCCATGCTGGTGCAGACGGGAAGTTTACCAAGACCCAGACGGTCACACGAGCGAGATGTATCGGAAAATACATCCCGTGTCAATTTGTCGAGCTTTTTTGCGTGCCCAGCGGTGGCGGAAAGGTGCTCGGTGGCCTCCTTTAGGCGCCGATCGACTTCATCGAAGCGGTGTTCGACGAGGCGGACAGTCTCCTGAACCCAAATGGGATGAGGAGGTGCGGACGCCATGGGCGGAGAAGGGGAAGGAGGAGGTGCGGGTGCCGCCTCCAGTTCCATCGGCATTGGCTGCGACGGAAACGGAGAAGAAGGAGGCTCGGAGGACGTCGACGGCCTGGAGCGCTTCAGTGCAAGGCTACCCATTTGTGCAGCGATGGAGGTGCGGACAAAGAGCGAGAGGTGGTCGGCGATGGTGCGGCGCTGAAGCAAGAGAAGTTTGGACACTACGATCGATGGAGATGGAGTGGTGCGGCGCAGACGCAAGAGGACGAGTGTGCCTTAATAGCGGGTCCTCGTCTAAGCGGACTGTTGTGCAATCTGGACTCTTGTGCAAGTGTGCAATCCGCGAATCTCAGTCATTGGACGGACATCCAAGGGTGGCTGACATTTTACACATAAATATTTCCACCTGTCTGTGTAAAGGGAAGGATCTATGTGTAAAATATCAGCCACCCTTGGATGTCCGTCGAATGCCTGAGATTCGCGGATTACACGCTTGCACGGGAATTCAGATTGCATAGCAGTCATTGTCGTCTAAGCGCGCGAGTGGAGATGATCGGACGCTTCGAAAACTGTGGTTTCGAATTAATCTAAACTGCGGTTGGCTTCCTCTAAGTTGTCGCAATGGCTCGACGCGTCCCATCTCCGCTTCACAGTCAGTTTTTAAATTTGACACGCAAAGGTTCCTGGGTATGTAGTGGCCCACCTGGCATACTTTGTAGGTCCGTCCGGCGGTGTTTCAGTTTTTCACTTCCAGTTTTTAAGTTTGACACGCAAAGGGCCCACCAGCCCAAGGTATATGCAATGTTCCAATTTTTTTCAGTTTGTCACGCAAAAGACCTCAATCATGTTTCATGACGTTACGTGTTTTTTTTGAAAGATCATATATATATAGTTGAAAGATCGTCAGAAAACACAAGAAAAAAGTACAAGACGATGAACACACCACACATTCATGCATTAATTAACACACACACACACACAATCACACACACACACACACACACACACACACACACACACACACACACACACACATATATATATATATATATATATATATATATATATATATATACATATATATATATATATATCACAAACCCTCGTTCATGTTTTCTCAGTTTGACATGCAAAAGACCTTGATCATGCATGTTTGATGGCGTTAGGTGTTTTCTAATTTTGTTGAAAGATCGTCATATTTGAGACTCATTGATCATGTTTGGGGTGTAGCAAGCATGCATGGACAAGTAACATATGCACTTGAAAACCTCGCGACAATCATGTTTGATGACAACATTATTACGTGTTTTCTCTGCTTTTTGTTGAAACACCATCATATATAGTTTGAGGCTCGTTGATCATGTTTGGGGCGTGACAACTAACATGTTATATATATATATATATATATATATATATATATATATATATATATAGTTTGGCTCGTTGATCATATGTTTGGGGCGTAGGGTAGCGTGCATAGACAACTATAGCATGCATGTGAGAGAGACGTCGATGATCATATATACTCCCCCCGTCTCCATGAACTTGTCGCTTTGTAGTTCATTTTTTAACTACAAAACCGCATCAGAAGAGCTTGTTTATTGGCTAATGGACAAGTAAAATTCTTTGTACGTAGTACAAAAACTATAAGTTGGTCGGCATTGCCGTTCGTACGCGAAGGATGCGGCTAGGTAGTTGCTCTTGCAGGTGTATGCTAATTACGTGAGTGTTTGGTTGGGTCATGTGGTTAGTCCCCACGATGCACCCTAAACCCGGTGTTGAGGCCGTGTATTTGTCATTTATGCGTACACTCTAGTGACATGTGACAAAGTGCTCAGTCATCAATTGCGTTTAGTTTGACATTGAAGTTGGATTGGAGATATAGGATCATCCATTTCTTTATGTCTTGGATAATCCAAATTAACGTTTGGTTGGATGGACTGGACGATCCAATTTTTTGTTTGTAGGTTGGATGAAACTTGATTGATTATTGAATCATCTAAGTTGATAATTTCATAATATTAATTATTTATATACTAATTATCATATTACTAGCAAATATTAATGTTAATATCATAATTGTAATTATTAATCAACAATAAACAAGGTAATTATCACTAATTACATTACTAAGAAGCATAATTAGATAAGATGGATGGACTCACATCCAACCAAATATCGTGGACCATCTCATCCAGCATCTACGAGGAATATTTTATATTCCTCAAACATGGATCACCCGTCTGACCGCGAAACAAATAACACATGACTGGACCATCCAAGTCAATTCAATCCAAGACAAGCAACCAAACACAAATATTTTTGGTCGTGTCGTACGTGCTCGTGCGCATGATGATGGATCGTGCATGCCGAGCGCCGAGTTATTCGGATCGCTGAGCAAATTTCAGACGTGGAGTTCGTGTGCCCATGCGCGCTGCAAGATTCAGTGCGTTCGCGTACGTGGCAATCATCAGGGCAGGGTGGCACAGTCGCGGGAACTGTGCAGTGCGCCCTTGGCTGTAAGATTTGGAGCGTGAACGTATGTGGCAACCATCTGGGCAGGGTCGCACAGAGACGGCTATGCGGAAGGGCCGCAGAGAATTCGATTTCTGCACCAAGGGGTTAAGAGATAAGACCATCTGATTCGCAGGCCGCAGTCCAGTAATGGTGTTTGGGGACACAGTATTTTTGAAGTTTTAGAGCAATATCGTGATATTTGAGATTAGTATGGCATTTTTTACAGAATGGTGTTTGTCAACCAAACAGTCCTATGTATTGCAAAATCATGGTATTACAAATTGTGTTATTGAAATACTTTGATATTGCCATGTCATTTTAAAAATTTTGGTTTCCAAAACTTTAGTATTGAAAAACTGTGCTCCCAAACAAGCCTAAGCTTTACCGTGAACCACTGCGGATGGTCTTAAAGACAGGCCCGGCTCTGGGCCTAGGTGGGAGGGGCTACTGCCTAGGGCCAGGCCGGTGGGTGGGGGTGGTGGGGCAGGCACGATGACAGCTGGTAAAGAGAAAAGAAATAAAATTAATTAGTGTGTAGCTTTTATTTTCATAATTTTTTAAAATATAATTCTACTATGTACGTCCTACTAATGTATTTAATACTCCCTCCTTATCTTTTTAATTGTCGTTCAGACAGCAAGTTCTAGTTCATATATAGTTCAATGCTTTGTCCAAAACGTCAAATAAAAGAAAATATTAAGGAGGGAGTATTTATTAGATACAGTATAATACTACTAATGTGTTAATATTCCATATGCGATATTTTTCGATAAAACGAGGAGTTTTTGTTAGTGCATGTACTTTAGGACACATTGTTCATGAACATAAAATAAAAGACATTTTTCATTAACATAAAAACAACAAATATATTACAAACAAGAAAAAAACACATAGAAAACAAGAGAAAAAACTACTACTAATCCTACTCTACTCGGAGGAGGACTTGTCCACCTCCGCCGCCGCCACCTCCGCACCCGCCGACGGCGCCTCCGCCTCCGCATCCGCCGCCGGCGCCTCCGCCTCCGCCACAACCGCTGGCGGAGCATCCTCCAACACCAGATCGAACTTCTTCTGGCTGATGGCGTTCACGAGTTGCTCGTGAAATTCCACCCCAACCTCCTCACCAATCGTCTCATAGACACAGTCGAGACGGGCGGCGACAAAGCCTAACCCGAATATGTAGTAGCTGGTGGAGTCCATGCTGGTGTGGTGGGGAAGGATACCAAGTCCCAACCGGTGACAGGAGTGAGATGTATTGTGAAATACATCCTGCGCCATTTTGTTGAGCGCTTTTGCTTGCACGTCGGCGGTGAACAGGCTGCCGGTGACCTCCTTAAGCTTGCTGTCGAGTTTGTCGATGCTTTCCTCGATGAGGCGGACAGTCTCATCATAGTCGGATGGAAGAGGTGCAGGCGCCGCGGGCGGAGATGGGAGTGGAGGAGGTGCGGGCGCCACCTCCAATTCCACCGGCCTTGGCGGCGACGGAAACGGAGAAGGAGGTTCGGAGGACATCGATGACCTGGAGCACTTCGGTGCGGGGCTACCCATTTGTGCGGCGAACAAAGTGCGAACAAAGAGAGAGAGGTGGTCGACGGTGGTGCGGCGAAAAAGCAAGAGGATAAGTTTGGATGCTAAGATCGATCGAGAGGTGTGGCGGAGAAGAAGAGGACGGTGTGCCTTTATAGCGGGTCGTCATCTAAGCGCGTGAGTGGAGATGATCGGACGCTTCAAAAATTGTGCTTTTCAATCGACGGTCAGAGTTACTCCGAACCACGGTTCGCCTCCTCTCGGTTATCGCAACGGCTCAACACGTCCCATCGGCCATTTTTTTAATTTGACACACAAAGGGCCCAGGATATGCAATGGCCCACCTGGCATACTTTGTAGGTCCATCGCAGTGTTCGTAACATTTCGTGCGAATGATTTCAACGAGGTGCGTAGATTGACGTGAATGCACGTGGCAATCGACCGAGAGTCCATATCTTTTTTTTAAGGATTCGACCGTTGCCGACCGAGAGTCCATATCGAACTAATAAATGTCGTGATCATGGATGATGGTGGAGATTAATGTAATTCATGTGAAAGAGACTCGCGATCAAGCATGTTTGGTCACGTGTTCAGGATTTTTGTGCCCCCTTGTTGAGGAACATGTTAATTGGATGACGTTGAGGATCGGATGTGGCGTACGTGTTTTCACAAGTGTGTTCATTTGTTCCTTAAATCAGAGCACGTAGCGGCTAGCGCCTACGCTTGTCATTTCTTCAAAAGACGAGTACAGCGATACATAATGGCAGCATGCGATCGATTAATTTGATGAACCACGTACGTACGTAGTGAGAGCTGTGTGCTTATTAGATGATGGTAGTCCACATTCTATCCTTGTACCGTCGAGTGAACATCCTTGTGTCAAATTTGTTATCTCTATTGATGACAAGATAATATTATTCATTAGTGTGGTAGATAAACTGCCATATTGGTTGAGAGCATACACACATGCATGGTAGAGAATATGATAAATATAGAAATATATATACATGGTAGGAAATATTATTCTATTCTTGGAATACATGTTTGGGACGTAGTATGCATATGTATGTCTAACATCCATGTGAAAGACCTCGATCATGTTTGCTGACGTTACGTGTTCACTTTTTTGTTGAGAGATCGTCATGTTTGAGGCTCATTAATCATGTTTGGGGTGTAGCATGCATGGACAACTAACATGCATGTAAAAGACCTCAATGCATGTGAAATAACATGCATGTTTCTAAAAGCAAGATATAGTGTTTCCTCAAGAAAAAATAATTTTATGAAAGATTGGGCGCACAAGCACAAAAGCTAGAACTTGAGCGATGCACCTACGAATTCCATATGTCGGGATGATCGACGGGAGCAGATCCGCAAACTCGGTGGTAAGATCAGTAGTTGCCGGAGAGCAGCTTGCGGCCGACCTCGAAGGAGATGAAGGTGTCGATGCACGCATATCTGATCTGCTCGCTGGAGAGATTGTACGCATCCCAGTTGCTCGTCCTCACCATGTAAGGCTTCTCCATGTCGACGCCCATCAAGGCGCTCGTGATGTCCTTCAGCCCCGCGTGGTGAACGCTCGGGCGATCCATCTCCTCTGCCGCGAGCTCATCCAGGTCCATCGCTTTGGTCACCTTCAGCTGCCAGTCCTTCCAAAGTCTGTCGGCATCACCCTCCATGCCCACGCCGACGAAACGGTAGTCGGAATCGCCGAGGAAATCTTCCAGCTCGTTGGGGAAGTAGTCATCATGGATGACCTGGAAGATGAGGCAGCAGCGGCCGATGTAGAGCTGCAGAACGGCGACGGGGTTCTGGTCGGCGGAGTAGCTAGGGCGCCACTCGACGTCGAGCCCGACGAAGAGCTTGTGAAGGCGCCAACGGTGGACGGAGAGGACCTCGTCGAGCCAGTCCTCCACGGCCTCGCCGGAGGACGTCACGGAGATGGTGATCACGTCTTCCTCGAACGTCACGTTGTACACCTGAGTTCCCACCATTGGGTCTCTCTCCTTGTCGTCCCTACGGTTGCCGTCTGCGGTGGCGCAACGCAACTTCTCTCTGGTGCAAAACCTTCATCTACACCTTTAGTTTGGATTTTAATTGGAAACGGGCCTGGATATATAATTGATGCAGTTACGATATGAGCGGAGGAGTTTCCAAATTTGATGGGCTCGAGCCCGGAGTAAAGAGAGTAATGAAGATTTTTGAATCTGATATACTCTTTCTAATTTTTAATTCTTATCGCTATGACCACAAGTTGCATTGTCTCAACCTAACACCACGTACAACAACAACAACATTTCTCAAGGGCCCACCCAGTGGGTATGCCGGGTGGGCCATGGGATACCCTGGGTCCAGTCACCAGAGAGTAGGTAGTGTGAATGCATGCTGGAGAGATCAGCAGAATCGGGAACTGGCCAATGAAGATGGATGTCAGCAGTGTCACAGTTCATGTATCGAAACGCGCGCCATCGTTTTTCTTCTTCCCATTTTTCTTATAAGTTCATATTATTTTCCACCAATATTCTAGCCCTCCTTTATTTGAAGTTGTACGGTTGGATCAGGATACGTGGCCAGCGTGAGGCGAGAGTCGTGTGTGCAACACCAGGCAGAACGTCGTGGAGAGACATTGCAACACCAGGCGTACGTGTTTTCACAAGTGTGTTCATTTGTTCCTAAAAGCGGCTAGCGCCTACGGCTGTCGTTTCTTCGAAAGGAGGAGTACAACATGGTTGGAAAGTATATTGTAATGTACTGTGCAAGGCATGCGATTATATTGTACAGTACGGCCACACTGATACACCAAGTTGTAAAGATCAACAACAAAAGACTCAACCCGACACACTAGTGAATGTAAAACACCCGATACATTTTATGACACACTTGTGAAAGTAAAATACCCGATACATTTTATTATTATAGAAGTCTATAACTAAGACTCAATCCAAATCGGGCAAAAATTTCGATGACCCTGACTTCTAGTTTGTTTTTGCAAGCCATCCGAATCAAGTCTTTTTTGTCTTCACCCTTTTGCAATGACGCCCACGAGCATTTAATCTGGGCTAAAGTTGATATGTACTCCAGAAAATATTGTTGCATTTTTGTGATTTACTACGTGCTTTGCTGTTTGATTGCTCATTATGTTGGATCTGTGTTGGGTTTGAACATAGAGAGTGGGCTTCTACCTGCTGGTCCTGTCAAATAAACTAAGTGGTAGTCACTTTCTGGATCTCCAGCTCAGTAGAGTTGGAAGTGTGGAAATATATTTCATTCTAAAAGATAAAAGAGATAAGCAGTCCACTAGTTTATCGTTAGAACAGCAACATTAGAACTATATTTGCGCACCAATGAACAGAAAAATAAAGTTCATTACCTTAAGACGATACATTACAAACAACAACAAAAACACAAACTACAAACAATAAAAGAAAAACAACACAACTAATAACAAGAAAAAAAACTACTCCTCCACCTCGCTCCACCTACTTCTCCTTCTCCTTCTCCTCCTTGGGCTCCTGGCTGGGCGGGGGCGCCTCCCGCGGCGGAGACGGGAAGCCCAGTTTCCTGGACGTCGCCGCCACCAGGTTGTCGCAGTCGGCGATGCCGAGCTCGTCCGCCAGCGTCTCCCAAAGGATGTCGAGGTGACCATCCAAGTGTGTCATGCCAAAGACGTAGTGGCCCGTGGTCCCCATTGCAGCATACTCTGGAAGGGGACCAAGCCTAAGGCGACGCATGGAGCTCGATGTATTGTGAAATACATTGCACGCCATCTTCCGGAGAGCCCACTCCTTGTCCGGAGATTGAAAGTGCATCTAGGACTCCCTTGTGGGTTTTGGATGATTTATGACAAGCAATTGAGATCCTAATCCTTTTGTTGAGATGAATGCAGGAAAATGATGAAAAATGAGCAAAGTGCCAAAAAGAGGGAAATTGAGAAGGAAAATGAATTTGAGCTCAAGGAGAAGAAATTAGTAGTTTAGTATGTATGGAGTGTGTTAAGGAAACACACCCAAGAGCTCAATCTCATTTGATCACACACACACAATGCACAAAGCTATACAGGACCGGACTAGTCCGATATCAGCCGGACTAGTCCGATATCACTTTCTGCACTAGATCGGACAAGTCCGGTCTCTACCGGACTAGTCCGATATCTTTCTGATCCACTTCGGACTATTCCTCCCCAATGCGGACTAGTCCTTAACACAATGCACAAGTCACACAAAATCGGACAAGTCCGTTGTGACCCGGACTAGTCCGATATTCATTCTGATCCACTTCGGACAAGTCCGGTGTCCACACGGACTAGTCCGATATACACACTGATCTAAATCGGACAAGTCCTCCAAGTGCGGACTTGTCATCCCAAACACTTAGGGTTTCATTTGTCCAGACAAGTCCGATGGCAATCGGACTAGTCCGAAGCTTTCCAGTAGCGAAATCGGACAAGTCCGTTTTCAACCGGACCAGTCCGATATTCCTGGACACTTAGGGTTTGCTACACACAGCACACCGGACTAGTCCGGTGACCACCACGGACTAGTCCGATCTTTCTGAACCCTAACGGTAACTTCTAGAAACCCCATATAAATAGAGGTGCACGGCCCACTTTCACCCACTCTTGAACCCTAGCGCCGTCACACCTCCCAAGAGACTCAAAAAACATCTCTCTCCACGAAATTAAGTGCAAAATCAATCAATCCATTGAAGATCACTTCTAGATCATTGGAGAGGCACTTGGCACACGATTGAGCTCTTGGTTTGAATCTCTAACACACTCTTGTATCTCAATTTGTATATTTCGAAGTGTGTTATTGGTGGTCTTGAAACTTGTAATCAAGGGAGCTCTCAACTTGTGAGATCGCCCCTTCAACTTGGTGATTTACCCCTGTGTGATTAGTGGAAGAGGATTGGCCTTCGTGGCGATCCGACGAGGGAAGGGTTGGTGAAGACCCGGTCCTTTTGTGGGCTCCTCAACGTGGACGTAGGTTGCCTTCGTGGTAACCGAACCACGGGATAAATCTTGTGTCTTGTTCGTTGTGTTCATCATTCTAGTTGATCAACATTATCTAGGGTTTGATTCATTTTGTTGAATTCAAGTTAAATAGTTGAACAAGAATCATACTTGCAATAGAACTTGACATACAACTATTGAACTGTTATTAAAGTTTATATTTCCGCTGCAAACGTCAACGAAACAATCAAATTGACCTAACTTGATCAACCTAGCCCGTGAAATCCGGACTAGTCCGCACTTTACCGGACTAGTCCGATATATCTGGTTTTGACCTTGTTGTTGAAGTGCTACAGGAACCGAGAAATTTCAAAAAGGCCTATTCACCCCCCCTCTAGGCCTACATTCAATTGGTATCAGAGCAGGTTCTTCAAGAAAGAGTGAAACCACTCGAAGAGATCATGTCGGACATGAAGGAAGTCCAGAAAATCAACAACCAGGAAGAAATGAACAATCACAAGCACCAAAAGCTTGAAAAGTATCTCGAAGCCATTCAAGACTTCGATGATGATGATGAGGAGACATTGGAGCTGAAAGCACTCCTTAGAAAGAAAGCGCTTTCCAAAGGGAAATCTAAAGTCGAAGAAAAGAAGAAGGGGAGTAGTCACACCGACTACTCCCGATATCCTTTTAATTATGACCGTTTAAATTCTAACAGCAGTCATTATCTATCTATTCCTCTCGGAAAAGCCCCACACTTCGATGGGAGTGATTACTCCATGTGGAGGCAAAATATGAAGATGCACTTGATTTCCCTTAACCCAAGTTTATGGCATATTGTGTGCACAGGAATAAACATCCCTGATGACGATGAAGAGCTCATGCCAAGTCAAGAGCAAGCCATCCACAGGAATGCCCAAGCCGCAGCCGTTATCACCTCATCTCTAAGTCGAGATGAATTCACAAAGGTGGACGGATTGGAAATTGCCAAAGAAATCTGGGACACACTACAGACAGCACATGAAGGTGACCAGCATGTGCGGGAGGCAAAGATTGAAATGATTGAAGGCGAACTAGGAAGGTTCGCGATTGAGGAAGATGAGTCTCCCCAGGACATGTACAACAGACTGAAGACTCTTGTGAACAAGGTTCGATCATATGGGAGCAAAAAGTGGAATGACCACGAGGTTGTAAAGCTCATCCTTAGAGCCTTTATGCCTCGCAACGTCACACTTTGCTCTATGATCTGAGAAAGTCCCGGGTACAAGAAAATGACTCCGGATGAACTGCTTGGCAAAATCATCAACTTTGAGATGATGGAGAAGCAAGCCAAGCACGTAAAAGAAATAGCCGACCTCACATCAGCCAAGAAGAAGGGAGTTGCCCTAAAGTCCTCACTCAAGCCTCTATCCAAAGAAGCAAGAGAAGCACAGCTTGAGGAGGACAGCGATGATGAAAGCAGCGAGCTGGACGAAGAAGATATGATTTTGTTCATGAAGAAGTTCAAAAGAATTATGAAGAAAAGACAAGGAACAAAATCGAGTGAAGGAAAATACAAGGAGAAGACAAAGCCGAAGATGAGGCGGGCATGCTATAATTGTGGTGAGTACAATCACTTTATTGTCGATTGCCCGTATGAGGACAACAAGAAGAAGAGTAAAGAGTCCAAGCCTCAACCGAAGAAATTCTTCAAGAAGAAGAAACAAGCTGAACAAGCACACATCGGAAAGGAGTGGGACTCAAACGATGAGTCCTCATCGTCCGATGAAGAAGAAATGGCTAGCATAGCCATTGAAAGCATGTCCAAGAAACCCACACTCTTCCCCACGCTCGGTGCAAAGAAGGCAAATGGAACTTGCCTCATGGCTAAGGAAGGCAAACGCAAGGTAAACATCAAAACTCCTTCCTTGCATTCTTACTCAAGTGATGATGATCTAGATAGTGATAATGAAGATATGCTAATTGGTTTAGATAGAAAAACTGCTGCTAAAATGAAATTCTTGCTTAACCAACTTGTTGAGAAGGAAGAGCTAATTGATCGTCAAGAAGACATGATTATCTCCCAAAAGGAGAAGCATGTCGAACTTGACAATCTTCTAGTTCTTGAAAAGGAGAGAAACCACTCACTAGAGCTTGAGCTAGCTTCAAGCAAGAAAACTTGCTTGGAGTTAACCAACTCAAACATTGCAATCAAGGATCAACTTGATGACCTAATCAAGGTCAACAAGATCCTTGAAGTGCAGGTTGAGTCACTCAAGCTTAGTGAACCTTCCTCCTCTTCAAGCCTACCTTCTCAACCCACTTCAACTAATATCGCTCATATTTGCAAATGTGATAAAATTAACACCAGGTTGAAGGAAAATTCTACCTCCACAAAGGACAAAAATCCTACCCAATGTGTAATATTTGACAAGGAGAGGATCAACTATGCACGTAGTGCATATTTGGTCCAAAGACCTCCAAATGTCAAGTATGGCATTGGTTACTCTTATGATGGAAAGCAAAGAGCTGGAAATCATAAGAATAACAAGGGAAGGATTACCTTTGTGAAGGGAGGACCCTCACAACCTGGTAACTCGAAAACTAAAAACCTGAACTCTCATGAAAACCGGACTAGTCCGGTTGTGGTCTGGACAAGTCCGGTCATCCGGACAAGTCCGGTCACACAGACTAGTCCGACCCATAATCAACAGCAACTCTTGTTTAAAACCTTTTATGCTTCTTACGTATTAATGAAAAATAATGTTGGTAAAGTGTATGCTTATTATGCTGGGCCACGCCATGGGAACACAAAATCCCATGTGTGGGTGCCCAAATGTATTGTTACTAACCTCCAAGGACCCAAGCAAGCTTGGGTACCTAAAACCAAGGCGTAATTTGTTTTTGCAGGCCTACTCCTCCGGTGGATCCAAATGGGTGCTAGACAGTGGATGCACCAACCACATGACCGGAGAAAGGAGGATGTTTGTGGAGTATGAAGTGAACAAGGACCCAAACGAAGGCATCTACTTTGGGGATAACAGTCAAGGAAGGGTCCTCGGTACCGGTAAAATAGCAATATCCTCTGAACATACTCTTTCGCATGTTTTACACGTTGAATCTTTAGATTATAACCTGCTGTACATATCTCAATTATGTGACAAAGGTTATAATTGCCTGTTCACTAACAAGGGTGTGACCGTCTCAAGGAGAAGTGATGGTTCTGTTGCATTCAAGGGTATGTTGAAGGGAAAGCTTTACCTTGTTGACTTCAACAAGGATAAAGCCGAACTCGACACATGCTTGATTGCAAAGACCAACATGGGTTGGCTGTGGCATAGACGGCTGGCACATGTTGGTATGAGGAACCTTCAAAAACTCCTCAAGGGCGATCACATCCGAGGTTTGAAAGATGTTGTGTTTGAGAAAGACAGGCCTTGTAGAGCGTGCCAAGCAGGGAAGCAAGTTGGAGCACAACATCCCGCGAAGAACATCATGACCACGACAAGACCACTCGAACTACTTCATATGGACTTGTTTGGTCCAATTGCTTACATAAGCATCGGCGGTAATAAATACGGTTTAGTTATTATTGATGATTTTTCCCGCTTCACTTGGGTGTTCTTTTTGCATGACAAGTCAGAAACACAAGGAACACTCAAGAAATTCTTCAAGCGAGCGCAAAACGAGTTCTCACTATCAATCAAGAGTATTCGGAGCGACAACGGCACGGAGTTCAAGAACATACAAGTGGAGGAGTACCTTGATGAGGAAGGAATCAAGCACGAATTCTCAGCACCATACTCTCCACAACAAAACGGAGTTGCCGAAAGGAAGAACCGAACGCTCATAGAGATGGCAAGAACAATGCTCGATGAATACAAGACTTCAGATCGATTTTGGGCGGAAGCAATCAACACCGCTTGCCATGCCACAAATCGACTCTACCTTCATCGACTACTAAAGAAGACCCCCTATGAGCTACTCACCGGTAACAAACCGAACATTTCATATTTTCGAGTTTTCGGTTCTCCTTGCTATATTTTGAACAAGAAGCCCAGGACTTCAAAGTTCGCTTCGAAGTCCGATGAAGGTTTCTTGCTTGGTTATGATTCGAACACTTACGCCTATCGTGTTTTCAACAAGGCCTCCGGACTTGTTGAAGTGGCATGTGACGTAGTGTTCGATGAAACTAATGGCTCCCAAAAGGAGCAAGTTGATCAATGTGAATTAGGTAAAGAGGAAGCCCCCTATCAAGCATTGAAGAGGATGGCTCTAGGCGAAGTACGACCACAAGAGTCATCGTCACAAATACAAGAGGAAAGTGAACCACAAGAGGAGATCAACACTCAAGGGGGAGCCTCGATACAAGATCAATCACAGGAATATGAACATGATCAACAAATCAACGTGGACAACAACTCAGGGGGAGAAGAAGATGATCACCAACATACGACCCCCCAAGTGCCACACCCAAGAGTACACCAATGCATTCAAAGGGATCATCCAATCGACAACATCATCGGCGACATCCAAAAGGGAGTAACCACTATATCTTGTATAGCAAATTTCTGTGAACATTACTCGTTTGTCTCCTTTTTGGAACCCCACAGGACTGAGGATGCATTGAAGGATCCGGACTGGGTGGTGGCAATGCAAGAAGAGTTGAACAATTTCAAGAGAAACGAGGTTTGGGAACTTGTGGAAAGACCCAATGCAAACATAGTGGGCACCAAGTGGGTCTTCCGCAACAAACAAGACGAACACGGGGTGGTGACAAGAAACAAGGCACGACTTGTGGCCAAAGGTTACTCACAAGTCGAAGGTTTGGATTTTGATGAGACTTTTGCTCCAGTAGCTAGGCTTGAATCAATTAGAATATTACTTGCATATGCTACTCACCATGATTTCAAGCTGTACCAAATGGACGTGAAAAGCGCCTTCCTCAACGGACCGATCAAGGAAGAGGTGTACGTGGAGCAACCACCCGAATTTGAAGACGAAGAGTTCCCCGACCATGTGTATAAACTGCGTAAGGCTCTCAATGGCCTCAAACAAGCTCCTAGAGCTTGGTATGAGTGTCTTAGAGATTTTTTAATTGATAATGGCTTTCAGATTGGCAAAGTAGATTATACACTATTCACGAAAAACCTAGATAATGATCTTTTTATTTGCCAAATCTATGTTGATGACATAATTTTTGGGTCAACTAACCAATCTTTCTGTGAAGAATTTAGTAGAATCATGACAGACAAGTTTGAAATGTCAATGATGGGAGAATTGAAGTACTTCTTGGGATTCCAAGTGTGGCAACAAAAGGAGGGAACATTCATAAGCCAAACCAAGTACACGCAGGACATACTCAAGAAGTTTGGCATGGACAAGGCAAAGCCCATAAAGACTCCCATGGCTACGAATGGCCACTTGGATCTCAATGAAGATGGACCGAGCGTCGACCAAAAGGTATATCGCTCCATGATTGGATCCTTACTATACTTATGTGCATCTAGGCCAGGTATTATGTTGAGTGTATGTTTGTGTGCAAGATTTCAAGCCAACCCTAAGGAATGTCATTTGACAGCCGTAAAGAGAATCCTAAGATATTTAGTTCATACACCCAACCTTGGTCTTTGGTACCCAAAAGGCTCAAAATTCAATCTCATTGGGTATTCCGATGCAGATTATGCCGGGTGCAAAGTTGATAGAAGAAGCACTTCCGGCACTTGCCAATTCCTAAGAAGATCCTTAGTTTCTTGGTCATCCAAGAAATAGAATTCCATTGCATTATCCACAGCCGAAGCGGAGTATGTTGCAGCCGGGAGTTGTTGTGCACAACTCCTTTGGATGCGACAAACTCTAAGGGATTACGGTTACAATATGAACTGTATTCCTCTCCTTTGTGATAATGAGAGTGCCATTAAAATAGCCCACAATCCAGTTGAGCACTCTAGGACTAAACACATTGACATAAGACACCATTTCTTGAGAGACCATTCCATGAAAGGAGACATATCCATCACTCATGTCAACACCCAAAAACAATTGGCCGACATATTCACCAAGCCACTTGATGAAAAACGTTTTTGCGAACTCCGAAATGAGCTAAACATTCAATTGGTTCTCGGAGTGTGGCTTGAAAAGTTGCATACCTGTATGATTGCTTCAAAATATTGATTGAATTGTGAAAATCATCCCTCTTCATTTTTCTCTCGAAAAACTGTGTCAATTATTAGATCTTGATGAATTTTTGATCATAGTATGATTGTTGTTTGCTTACTGGTCAAATTCATCAAGATTATTTGAATTCTTTTGCCTCTCTACTCTCAATTATTGGACCTTCAAATATATATGAATGGACTATGCAATTCTTTCCTGGTGACCACGGACAAGTCCGTGGTTACCCGGACTAGTCCGCCATTGCAGACTAGTCCGCAGAGTGCCGGTTAGGCCGGACTAGTCCGACAGACCACGGACTAGTCCGATATAGGTCTCTGGATGACTTCGGACTAGTCTGGTCATGTCCGGACTTGTCCGATTTTTCGTGTCCATAACCCTAGCCGCCACCAAACCCTAATCCCTTCACCCCACACTCGCCCCCAAGCTTTCTCTCTCTTGCGCTCGAGCTCCCAAGGCGAATCCTTGATTCCTCCGTCGAAAAGCCTCAATCTTGGGCGGAGATCAAGCTTGAAGACTCGGGGATTGAAGTTAGCAGACAAGTCCGGCCTCCAACCCCCGAAATCTCAAGCTTCCTTTGATTTCTTGGTAAATTTTCTTCAAAACCCTAAGAAATCACAAATTTCTCTATTGCTTATCGTTTGGCCTAGCATTCTTCACTAGTTACATGTCTAGTTGATGTACTATGTGTATGCTAGACTAGTTTTACCTTAGGGATCAATTTTTGTCCAGTCTGTTAGGTTTTTGCAGATGAACACCGGACTAGTCCGGTCCAGGTACGGACAAGTCCGTTGTTTCTGAACCAAAACCTAATTCTTTAATTCCCTAATGCCTTCCATTGCCATCTTACCTCACCAATACCTTGTATAACTTGTCCTTTCTCTTGATCACTCATTCTCAGATCATGTCGAGCTCCGACAACGAAATCTCCGATTTCGAGGCCGAGTTGGACCACGAGGTGGCACCTCGGTCCTCGGCGGGTCTTGGCAAGAAACGCCAAGAGAGACCCTCCGAGCCTGCTCCCTCACCTCCCCAAGTTCGAAGGAAGGTGTGCGTCAAGAAAGCCGCTTCGAAGGCCGCTACTTCTTCAAGTGGCCTTCAACAAGCTAAAGGGAAGGGCAAGGGGGTTGCCACAGGGCCTGTTGGGCCCCTGAAGCTGCATACTCCCAGAGAAGGGGTCCGGTACCCCAATGAGGAAAGATTCACTGGCAAGGGCAGCGATGTGGCTGCGAAGTTGAGAAGTGTTGATTGCTATGCAAGGCCCAAGCAAGCAGCTGATGGCAGATTTTGGTAAAATTTCCATGCTGATTTCTACAAGCTGGTCTACTTGCCGATGAAGACCCCGGTGGTGCACAGTCAATGGATTGACTGGGCCCACCTTGAGAAGAAGAAATGTGCAGCTTTTGATGAAGTGATAGCAGCTGCAGAGAGACATGGTCTGAAGGATCTCTTTGCCTTCAGACACAACTGGAATAATGAAGTGATAGCACAATTCTATGCAACGTGCCACTTCTCCAGTGAAGATGAAGAAAGTGTGACTTGGATGACCCATGGATCCAAGTACTCCATCACTCAGGAGGATTTTGCAAACCTGTTCCACTTAGACTCTGCTGGAAATGACCACCTAATCATCCACAACATAGGGGTCATTGAGAGGGACGGAATGAAGTTCATGTATGAGCCCAACTCTAAGTATGTTCCTCCCTCCACAAAGAACATGAAGCCCTTCTTTGTGGTCCTGAACAGAGTTCTCCGGAAGACCATTGCCCCCAAGGATGGGAATGCAGGGAGTGTACAGGGTTACCTCCGGACTCTAATGAGGGTCATAAGCAAGAAGAGACAGTTTGATGTTGCAGACTATATTTGGAATGATATGGTCAATATCTCAAGTACCCCCAACCGATCCTATGGCTATGCCCCTTACTTGATGTTTATGATTGAGAAGGTCACAGGGATCGAGTTTGTGAAGGTTGTGGAGCACACCCCACTGAGGCCTCAGAAGCCTCAGCCAGTGAGTGTCCAGGCTGCTCCATCGCCGGCCTCAAGCCCCGAGGCACCGGCAAGGCAAGAAGAAGCTGCTAGGGCTCCTCCTCCCTCCAGGGAAGCCCCTCAGAAAGGATCCGCCAGTGGGATCCTCAAGTACTTGGCTGCAATTTTCTCCTCATGCAAGAAAACTGAAGTGAAGCTTCACAAGCTAAATCAGAAGAGGAAGGAGAACATGAGGTACATAAAAGCCAATGTGAAGCAGCTGAGTGAGAAGCTGGAGATCAACCCAATTGGATCTCCAGTACTTTTTGAAGATTCTGATCCGGACATCACCGAGCTCAGCCCCTTGACTCCCTCCGAGCTTGCCTATTTTGGCATTGGGGGCTCGAGCAGCTCCGCTCCTCCTCCTCCCTCTCAACCTCGTCAAGCGGAAAGCGATGAAGACGATGAAGACGGCAAGAGGACTGACAACGAAGAGTGAAGCCCTAGGACCTTCCTCTCTCTCTTTTTGGTGTCTTGATGCCAAAGGGGGAGAGATTGAGGGGGAGTCTCTAGTCTTAGCTTTAGCTGAATAGGATGCGAGGAGAGAGCTCTCTATGTATTTTTAATTGTGATGGTATTTGTTTAACACTATTTTCATATCATGTTTGGTCCTGTGTTAAATTGCTCAATTAATTTGCAAGTGTGTGATGAAATCTGAATTTTTGCTCCTAAAATGCCATATTCACTTGATATTAGTTGATCAATGAAAATTCTGTCATTCTTAATGCATTCATGCTCTTAGTATGCATCCCACCATAAAGAATGCACACATGAATAATTATCTTGTTGCTTGTGTATTTTTGAGTCATATGTGCATACTTTATGAAAATCTCATTTTATACCTCATTTTGTGAAATCTCAATTGGTTGTCATCAATCACCAAAAAGGGGGAGATTGAAAGTGCATCTAGGACTCCCTTGTGGGTTTTGGATGATTTATGACAAGCAATTGGGATCCTAATCCTTTTGTTGAGATGAATGCAGGAAAATGATGAAAAATGAGCAAAGTGCCAAAAAGAGGGAAATTGAGAAGGAAAATGAATTTGAGCTCAAGGAGAAGAAATTAGTAGTTTAGTATGTATGGAGTGTGTTAAGGAAACACACCCAAGAGCTCAATCTCATTTGATCACACACACACAATGCACAAAGCTATACAGGACCGGACTAGTCCGATATCAGCCGGACTAGTCCGATATCACTTTCTGCACTAGATCGGACAAGTCCGGTCTCTACCGGACTAGTTCGATATCTTTCTGATCCACTTAGGACTAGTCCTCCCCAATGCGGACTAGTCCTTAACACAATGCACAAGTCACACAAAATCGGACAAGTCCGTTGTGACCCGGACTAGTCCGATATTCATTCTGATCCACTTCGGACAAGTCCGGTGTCCACACGGACTAGTCCGATATACACACTGATCTAAATCGGACAAGTCCTCCAAGTGTGGACTTGTCATCCCAAACACTTAGGGTTTCATTTGTCCGGACAAGTCCGATGGCAATCGGACTAGTCCGAAGCTTTCCAGTAGCGAAATCGGACAAGTCCGTTTTCAACCGGACCAGTCCGATATTCCTGGACACTTAGGGTTTGCTACACACAGCACACCGGACTAGTCCGGTGACCACCACAGACTAGTCCGATCTTTCTGAACCCTAACGGTAACTTCTAGAAATCCCATATAAATAGAGGTGCACGGCCCACTTTCACCCACTCTTGAACCCTAGCGCCGTCACACCTCCCAAGAGACTCAAAAACCATCTCTCTCCACGAAATTAAGTGCAAAATCAATCAATCCATTGAAGATCACTTCTAGATCATTGGAGAGGCACTTGGCACACGATTGAGCTCTTGGTTTGAATCTCTAACACACTCTTGTATCTCAATTTGTATATTTCGAAGTGTGTTATTGGTGGTCTTGAAACTTGTAATCAAGGGAGCTCTCAACTTGTGAGATCGCCCCTTCAACTTGGTGATTTACCCCTGTGTGATTAGTGGAAGAGGATTGGCCTTTGTGGCGATCCGACGAGGGAAGGGTTGGTGAAGACCCGGTCCTTTTGTGGGCTCCTCAACGTGGACGTAGGTTGCCTTCGTGGTAACCGAACCACGGGATAAATCTTGTGTCTTGTTCGTTGTGTTCATCATTCTAGTTGATCAACATTATCTAGGGTTTGATTCATTTTGTTGAATTCAAGTTAAATAGTTGAACAAGAATCATACTTGCAATAGAACTTAACATACAACTATTGAACTGTTATTAAAGTTTATATTTCCGCTGCAAACGTCAACGAAACAATCAAATTGACCTAACTTGATCAACCTAGCCCGTGAAATCTGGACTAGTCCGCACTTTACCGGACTAGTCCGATATATCTGGTTTTGACCTTGTTGTTGAAGTGCTACAGGAACCGAGAAATTTCAAAAAGGCCTATTCACCCCCCCCCCCTCTAGGCCTACATTCAGGGGGGGGGGGGGGGGGGGGACTACGGTCAGGGACGCTTCCCCTTGGCGTCCTTCCGCGGGCTTGGTTGCGGCATTTTCTTGTCAGCCATGGTGTTCTTGGCGCGGTTTTGGGAAGAGAGGAAGAGTGGATGTGCGGAGAAGACGATGGCGTGCCCGGGTGGTCTTATAGGGTAGTAGCAGCCTGGTTGTTCGTCTCTTGACGCGTGCAGTAGTGGTGATGGGACGCGGAGTGGTTCCAATTGAATTCAAAGATGCGCATGCGCTGCGCGCATTTAAGGCGCCTTGAGGACTGGCGCACACGTAAGCTCGGTGCGCCCGATCGCATGAGCCGCCTGTACAAATGGCTACGGCTTCAAGAACCAAACCTTATACGGCAAACAGCAACATATAATACTTCCTCCACCCCAACTCAACTCTTTTTATGTTTTGGTCAAACTTACCTTTGACCAATGATTTATATGGAATTTATTAACTTCAATAACATGTAGTACTAGATTGTATATTATGGAAATATTTTTATGGTGAATCTAAAAGTACAATTCTTGCATTGTTAAAACATATCAAAATTGCAGAAATCATTGATCAAAGATAGATTTGATGAAACCTAAGACTTCCCTTTGAAAAAGTTTTATATTTTACATTATTTTTACATATGTAATATGCACATAGGATATATTACTTGATAGTTTTGCAAAAAAAACATGGAGGAGAAATATGTATCCCATATGCTACTAAGTAAATTAGGGGTGGGCAAAAAAAACAAGACCGAAAAACCAAAACCAAAAAACCCGAGACCGGAACCGAAAAGACCAAAATATCGGGTATCGAGTACTTTTCGGGTAGCAAATATAAGTAACCGAAAAATAAATGTCAGGTTCGGGTACCACTCTCGGGTAACTGAAATAACCAAATAGTCGGTCCATCAAATAATAAGTTAAATTATGCGTGGTAAACTATGAACAATTCAAATTTAGATATTTTATTTTCAAGTTGTGATGTGTAAAGTTGTTGGATTTTAACATTTATTTTTGATTTTTCATTTGTCAATTTATAATAAATTACCTTATGGGATTAAATTTATCAATCATATTAAATTTGTGCAAACATGACATGGATATAATGTATAATTCGGATATATCGGGTAGGACCGAAGACCGAACCGGAATTTTGGTACCCAAAATGTTCGGGTACCTAATATCATTACAATAATTTGGGTAGTGATTTCAAAAAACCAAATTTTGAAAAGACCGAAATACCCAAACTGAAATATCGGGTAGACCGAATGCACACCCCTAACGTAAATCCACCCGAATTAATTAGTTAGTTTGAGGATAAATGAAGTTGAACTTGCGAGCTTGATGAGCACCGTGATTGTTTTGAGAAGCGATTAGTATATGGCATCATCAAATCTGGAGTAATTTTTCTAGATCATTTGGGGCCAAAAAATTAGTTAACACGCTATATATGAGGAGAAAGATTAGGATATGCTACCTATTGCTTGTGTTGAATAACCCTGCGCCGTGGACAACATATCCGACACTTCATTCTGGTCGCCAGAATCATTCCGCCCCAAGTCATTTGGGGCAGCAGGTGGAGGACCTTGATCATAAGGATAAGGACCAGGCAACAAATCACTGGTCAAAGGTAAGTTTGACCAAAGCTAAAAATAGAGTTGAGTTGGGACGGAGGGAGGAGTATTTTTTACAGAACGCTTTGCAGGCCCCGCTGCGGGCGATCTCTTGCCTGCTGACAACTCCAGCGGCTAAAGTAGCATACAACTGCACTTTAGAAGCCATAACCCCAGTTTGCATCAAAGGAAACTCACAGGGCAATCTAAAGGAATGGAATCCTCCAAAAGGGAAAGACATTCATATGAGTTTCGCAAGTAGCATTCCAAATGATGCACTTTAGAAGCCATAACCATCATTGTGCGTGTCTCATCGTCTTCTCCGTGCGTACTAATAAAGACAAACCATCCTCTTCTACGCAATGCACACAGGCCATCCTATTCTCCGCGCGTACTCTTCCTCTTCGTCTCCGTCGCGCGCGCCCTCATTGGTTCCCCTCGAAGCCCATGGAGTTCCCCTTGCCGCACGATATTGCGGTCCTGATCGCGGGGTGGGTCGCCGCAACCTCCCCGCAGCCCATGGACGACCTCTCTAGTCTGCGCGCCACCTGCAAGGCCATGCACGCGGCGTGCCGGGCTCGCGCCGTGGGCAGGCGCGTGGCACTGGAGCAAGAGAGCATCTGTAAGCTTAACTGGAGCTACGACGGCCTCGTGGAGTGCATGGCAATCGTCGGCAACCCTCATGCGTGCAACGTCACCGGGTTCGACCTCGTCTTCCTGCATGGTCGCGCGCAACCGGGCACCCAGTTCCTTGTCTGGGCGTCCGCGAACGGCCACATGGTGGCGGCCTACGCCCTCGCCATGCTCTGCTACGACGCCGACTGTGGGGCCCGCGACGCCTTCAAGTATATCCGGCAGGTCGAAGGTGAGGCCCACGTCGGCTACAACGCGGACGGGCCCGTCGTGATGAAGTGCACCAACAAGGAGTGCTGCCGGTGTCGGCATGAAGCCATGAATAGTATCGATGGTGTCGTCTGGAGGTTCCTAGGCAGGCCTCGTCCAGAAGCGCCGCCTGTGGTGGTGCCCAACATTGATGATGACGCTTGGGGCTGCTCAATAGGGGGGAACCAGGGAACTGCCCGCTGCGGCAGGCCTACGTGGGAGGAGCATGAGCATTACCTGTACTCTATGGGTTAACCTCCATTCCCGTTTGGATGCACCCCTAGTTCTCCCAACACCAATTAAAAGAGAACAAAGGGAGTATATAAAATATACTTGTAGTATATGTGTTTCCCCTATGCCCACTCGTCTCTGATGAATGTTGCACTTGTTGTGTTTCCCCTATGCGCGCTCGTCTTTTGTTTAGTCCCGTTTGCATCAAAGGAAACTCACGAGACAGATTGAAGAAATGGATTCTTCCGTAAATGAATACATTCAATCATACAGTAGTTTGGAACAAAGGAAATCAGTGTTCCCTTCTCTCTGTTCATTGTCTCCACTTTTCATTCCAGTCGTCGCTAATCCACAGAACTAGCTGTTACATAATCCCCAATAAACACAAAATAAACTAATTGGAACATCTAGTCCGCAACACTTCCCTTGAAGCAGTGGTAATAACTTCTAGCCGCGTATAGGAGTAGTGGTAATGATTACACTGTGTATAAAGGCATAGGGCCAGTGGTACGTTGGAGTTCTACCTATCTTTTTCTAACATTTTTCTCGTCCTTTATTTTCTTTTCTCTCTGTTGATTGTCTCCACTTTTCTTTCCAGTCGTCGCTACCTGTTAGTATTGTATACTACTACTTTACAGATCGCTTTACAGGCCCCGCTGCGGGCGATCTCCTGGCACCTTTAGCGGCTAAAGTATCGTACAGGCAACTTTACAAGCCACTGGCGGTGTGGAGGGTTGTTCATTGATAGAGAATACGGATAGAACAGATAGTTCACTAAACAGCAAATAGAAAACAAAATAACAGATGGAACAGATGAACAACATTGAGTTCATTATCATAAAACATTACAGCCTCATACCTATATTACTTGTCATTAGAACAAGTTTTTTAGTTCATATTTGAACTAGAAAACTTGTCCTAATTATTATTGACAAGTAATATGGGAAGGGGGAAGTACAAAACATGAAATCGGCATCACGAAACAAGAAAAAATAAAACATCACAAAAACAAGAAGAGAAAAACATCACAACTGGATTAATCAGTGTCAAAAGATTTCCTGTTTTAAAGTTGGGTTGAACTAGAATGTAATCAGATGTTTGGTGCAATCGTGCAATTAACCATCTTCAACTGTTGGATCGATCTACATTACGGTCGTTGAATCTTTTTATTTAACCCCCTCTACCAGGTGGAGGGGTGGTGGTGGTGGTGGAAGTGGTTAAATGAAAAGATGTAATAACTTTAGGATGTATAGATCCAACGGATGAAAATCTTTGAGCCTAGGGAATAAAATATAAAACGAAGCTACACGGCTGGCCGGGTACACGTACGGTCTGGGCCGGTGTGTCGGGTGCACCTTAACCCCTGTCGTGCGTCGTCCCCAGTGGTTGTTCGGAAGACCCTTGCAGACAGACCAGGATCGCCTGACGTAGTGAATTTTATTGCATCCTATTTTCAGGAGTCTTTTTAAATATGGCATTTTATCATTAATTATTGCGGTCGATCTATACGACACTTCATGCTCCAGGCAAAAAATATACAAGATTGTACTTTATGTTGATGCAAACAAGAGGCAATGAAAATAAAAACTCTTGAGTTCTTGTCAAGTTTACAAAATGAAAGCATCGGAACCCTCCCTAATGTCCTCGATAGTTAATGTGTTTTTAATCCTGTTAATTTGTTATAGAAGTTTGTTTTATTTAGATGTTTGAAGTATGCATCATTATATGCATGTAAACTCTATCTCATGTTGAAGCAAGCAGGCAAGAGTTTAAGAAACGATTTCAATGGACCCCTTAGTTGGATAGGTGGGAAGTACAACCGTCGGATCAAAACAAATGGTAGATGCAGTCTTTACTGCACGCATGCAGTAAAATGTCGCTACGTCAGGTGATCCTGGTCCAGGCAGGTATGCTCCGATTCCTGTCCTCCAACTCCATCTAGGCTTCCGATGACGCAGGCAGTTCACCACCAGACTGTAGAGAGGATAAGCACGCACACATGTAACATTCATTGTTGACTGCGTTGGTCTAACATCATTGTTTGACTATGTTGGCCTACGTTTAGTCATTAACGCTAGCTTTTGAATCTGTCTAGTGCGAAAGGGTTTAGTTTTGGTTTCACACTACACTAGATAGCCTATATAAAGTGTATTTGTGTTCCCTGAATACACAACAAACATTCTCCATACAGAATAGTCTCAAGACCAGTAATCTTTCCCTACATGCTTCCGCTTTCTTCCGCCGGAGGTTCGAAGGAAACTAGTACACGGTTGGCCAGGTACACGTACGGTACGGGTGTGCCGGTGTACCTCAACCCTCTGTCGTCCGTCCCCGGTGGTTGTTGGGAAGAGCCTTACGGGTATGCTCTGATTCCTGTCCTCCTACTCTATCTTTAGGTTTTCGATGACGCAGGTAGTTTACCACTAGACAAACCAACAAAGCCTCGGTGTTGAGCAGCATGCAATTTTTTTGACGAAAAACCAACAAAGCCCCGCAGTCAATTTTTCAAAAAAAAAAAAACTTGCATGCCACTGGCTTGCCTCCTCCCATTTGTACTCCCATGCGTACTCCTGCTGACATGTCATCATCTTATTTGTTGTGAAGGTATGGTAGTTCAACTAAGCATTAATAAAGGGACCAATAACATTTTGACACATCAGCGGGATGACGCATGGGAGGACAGAACGGGAGGCCCCCGCAGTCAGTTTTTCATCAAGAAACTTGCATGCCGCTCATCACCGAGGCTTTGCTGGTTTGTGTGGTGGTGAACCGCATGAGTCATCGGAAACCTAGATGGAGTTGGAGGACAGGAATCAGAACATACCTGCAGGGGTTGTCCAACCACCACCAGGGACGCACGAGGGGGGTTAAGGTACACCAGCACACCCGGACCGTACATATGTGTCGGTGAAGATGGAACTCAACAGTCTCATGATTATGGATAGAAAAAAGGAAGAAGAAAAAGGATGGCACACATTTCGATCTATGAACCGTGAGACTGTTGACTTCGATTTTAATTGGTCAGTTCCCGATTCCGTTGAGTCATTGTTGTTGTACGTGGTGTTTGGTTGAGACAATGCAACTTGTGGTCATAATAATAAGAATTAAAAAGAGGAGTATATCAGATTCAAAAATCTTCATTACGCCAGGTCGTATGATGGTCGGACACTCTCCAATCCACTTAGATTGAAGTGGAACCACTGGTACCCAAACGAGGAAAAAATTATGGATATGGTATGCATATCCAAGGTTGTGCATACCGTTCCACATTTGTGACATGTCCACACGAACGGACGGATAAAGCAGTTGCATGACTGTGACATGTGTGCACATGAACGAACGAGGTCGTATGATGGCCGGACATGACAGGGATAACGCCAGGATTAATTCCAGGAATCGTATCCTCGTCACTTGCAATCTATGCACCACCTGGGCCCAGGTTGTGCAATGGTCACCTGGCATATTCTCTACGTCTGCCCCCGCGCGTGGTGTCCGTAACGAATTCATGCGAGCGATTTTGACAAGCTGTGAATGATTTGTCCCACCTCGGAAAGTTGAGCTCGTTGCAGCGAGAATATAAGCCAACGCGCGCTACTGTAGTCATACATCTGATTGAAAAAATATATCGTACAAGACTTTTGCACGCTCCGTTCGACATCGTCCGCTCGCCCGGTCGTTGCCCGGTCGAAGTCCAAAGGAATGTGTAGGAGGCTTGTACAGGGCAGATGTTTTTTAGATAAAGCCCTGGGCCCTTTCCGTGTCAAATTAAGAAAATGCCATGCAAACCGCGGTTTTTTATAAGCATGATTTTTCCCCGCATACGCTGGGCCCTTCATGTGTCAAATTAAAATTTCTCCTTTTATCGAAAAACATCTCCTTTAACGATGCACCGAAGAGCAAGTGCATACCGTTCTCAGATGATGCCACACGTACTTCTGTCTCGTGTCTTCAATCGTCGTTCCCTGATCGTGGCACCATCTATATACCACTGACCCCAATGTAACACTAGCCCAATGCCCCTATACGCGGTGTAATCATTACCACTACTCCTATACCCGGTGTTCGTAACGAATTCATGCGAGCGATTTTGACAAGCTATGAACGATTTGTGAAAGTGCATCTAGGCATCCCCGTGGGTTTTGGATGATTGATGACGACAATTAAGACGCTAATGAGCTAAAGTGATCTTAAGCACAGGTACAAGGATTGAAATGAGATGAAAACCCTCAAAAAGGAAAAGGATAAAACGTGTGTCAAAGACTCAAGCGTAGAAATTAGGGTTTCTATGGTATTGAGCTTATATGAGCCGTGTCATGTGAGAGGGTGGATGTATCATGTGCATTGAAATCATACCAAGGGGCTCAAAGTGGTGGTTTAGAGAAAAACCTAAGTGAGAAGGCTAAAAGAAAAACCCTAGGAGGCCGGACTAGTCCAGGCCTTAGGGCCGGAACAGTCCGGCCATGGCACACAAGTCCGTTTTTAGACAGACCAAACATCTCAGGAGTAAATCTGAGTGAATTTGGAGCTAAGTCCGAGAAGTCCGGACTTGTCCATTTTTGGACGGACCAAAACTCTCTGGAGTAGTTCGGACTTGTCCATTTTGATACGGACTTGTCCGTTTGAGACTTAGTGAGATTAGCCGAGAGAAACCCTAGGGGGTCGGACTAGTCTGTGCCAACGGAGAAGAGTCCATTTTGGGACAGACCAAATGGTTTTGTTCCACTTCAGACTAGTCCGTTGTTGACCGAACTAATATGTTGTTTAGTGACCGTTTGAATTTGGAAATTTGGCGGGTAGCGTGACAATCGTTGCTCAGAGTGGAAGTTGTCGGGAACTGACCAGAGGTCAGTGGTCCCATAGGGCCGGACTAGTCCGGGGTCAGAGGTCGGACTAGTCTGCCCCTCTGTTGAGGTCAGCAGTAGGGGCTCGGGACCCATATAAAAAGGGGACCCCCAGACTCATTTGAAAAAGTCTTGAACGCTAGCGCCGCCACAAGCATCCTAGAGCCTTCCAAAGCCTTCTACTCATCCTACTAATGCTCTAAGAGCAAATCTTGAAGTGATTAGGGTTTGGGGAGGAGAGTAAAGGAAGATCATCACGCTTTGGCTCTTGGTTTGATCTCTTGCACATTGTGTTGTGTTTTGTGGCTTGTGTGAGTTGAGCTTCGTGTGCTCCTCGTTGTATTGATTTGTGGGAGCCTCAAGTTGTGAGTAGCCCCATCAAAAGCGGTGATTACCCATTGATATAGTGGAAACCAAGCCGGCCATCGTGGTGGCTTGGTGAGAGAAGGGTCAAGTGAGACACGGTCCTTGTGTGGACTTCTCAACGTGGAGGTAGGCTTCTTCGTGGAGTTGAACCACAGAATAAATCTCGTTTCACTTGTCTTTCGCTTTTTGTGATCACTAGTATTACTATTAGGGTTCACTTTGCTCTTATTGCCCTACACTTTGATCATTATTGTAAACTTGCAATCTAAGTATTTAAACTTCACAATCTAAGATTTACAAGTTTACTACACATTGCTTTCTTTTGTGAACTTTAATTCCGCAAATAACTTGTAGAAATCAAGTTTTAGGGTTTCCACCCTGTGCAAACTAGTCCGGCCACAGGAATTTAACCTTATTTGATTAAGTGATTTCAGGTATTATTGTCTATTCACCACCCCCCTCTAGGCGACTTTCAATTGGTATCAGAGATGGCTTCTCCCCAAGAGTCTAACAACTCGGAGAAGTAATGGCCGGAAGGGGTGATAACGAAGTTCCGGTGGTCATCGATGACACCAAGACAAAGAACGTCGATGTTCTTGAAGATGATCCGAATGATGACAAAGAAGTTCGGATGCTCAAAGCACAGCTTCGTGAGAAGCTCAATGTGCCCAAGAAGGAGATCAAGCCAATTGCTCCGATAAATATCGACAATGGGAGTAGTTCACAAGACTACTCCCGATATCCTTACAATTATGAGCAACTTACCGCGAGCAACCATTATTTGTCTATTCCCATTGGCAAACCTCCTCAATTTGACGGAAATGATTATTCTATGTGGAAGCATAATATGAAGATGCACCTCATTTCCTTAAACCCTAGCTTGTGGCAAATTGTGATGACAGGTGTTCATCTTCTGAAGAATGAGGAAGACATCACTCCGGAGCAAGCCGTTCTTCTACATCGCAATGCTCAAGCCGTTGGAGTGATTACATCCTCAATGAATCGTGAGGAGTTCAACCGCATTGAAGGGTTGGAGGTTGCCAAGGAGATTTGGGATACCCTCAAGACGGGGCATGAAGGCAACCGCGTCATTAGGGAGGCAAAGATTGAGATGATCGAAGGATAACTTGGGAGATTCACCATCATGGAGGGTGAGTCTCCCCAAGATATGCATGACCGCCTCAAGACTCTCATCAACAAGAGTCGCTCATATGGAAGCACCCGGTGGACCGACCATCAGATTGTAAAGAGGATGATTCGATCATTCATGCCTCAAAACGTCACTCTTTGCTCACTAATTCGTGAAAGCCCGGGCTTCCACAAGATGACTCCCGAAGAAGTGCTAGGGAGAATCATCAACCATGAGATGATGGAGCAAGAAGTGATGTTCTACAATGATCTACAAAAGCTTTCCTCCTCCAAGAAAAGGGATGTTGCATTCAAAGCAACATCCTCAAAATCACAAGAAAAGATGAGAGTGATGAAGAGAGTCTCGACACTGATGAGGAAGAAGCTCTCTTCATCAACAACATTAAGAGGATGTTTAGAAGGAGGAGGAGGAGCTACCAAAATGAAAGGAGAAGCAAAGACAAGCCCAAAAAAAGATCAAAGAGGGCTTGCTACAACTGTGGAGAATATGGCCACTTCATTGTGGATTGTCCACATGAAGAAAACAAGAAGAAGAAGGAGGTCAAGTCTAAAGAGAAGAAGTACTTCAAGAAGAAGAAGCAATCCGGGCATGTCCACATTGGAAAGGAGTGGGATTCAAATGAGGAATCCTCCTCTAATGAATATGAGAAGGTAGCAATTATTGCTATGTAGAAGACCACAACGGAGAACAAGCTCTTCCCAAACTTGGAGACTTCAAAGCCAACATGTATCATGGCCAAGGAGGGAAGAAAGAAGGTTAAATCTAAATCCTCTTCTTCAATTTCTTCTCATGATGATTTTGATAGTAGTAGTGAAAACGAACATATGCTTAAAGACATGAGTAAAAGCACCTTGAAGAGATTGAGATTGTTAACGGAGGAGATATTTGAGAAGGAAGAACTCATCAACCGTCAATAGGACATGCTCATCCAACAAAAGGAGAGATGTCAAGAGGTTGAGGAGCTCTTGGAGATTGAAAGAAAAAGAAGCAAGGCACTTGAGCGTGAACTTGCTTTGAGCAAGGAAACTTGCTCAAACCTTGAGAACACTACAATTGTTCTCAAGGATGAACTTGTTAGTTTGACACAAGCTAACAAGATCCTTGAGACGCAAGTGAAGTCTCTCAAGGTCAATGCACCTTCTTCCTCTACAAGTTCACCTTCCACAAATATTAAATCCGAAGCGTCTCAACCTTGTAAATGCTCAAACCCAATCATAAAGCTTAAAGATGAGCTTAAGTTGGCACAAACCAATCAAGCACCAAAGGGTGGCATCTTTGACAAGGAGAAGGTGGCATATGCACGTAGTGCATATACAACCACAAGACATCCCCTTGTCAAGGATGGTCTTGGTTATTCTAGGGGGATGAGGCAAGGCGCCAAAACTCCCAAGAATGGCAAAGACTTGATTGTTTTTGTCAAAGGAGACTCATACAACAACAAAGGGAAGGATATTACTACCTCACCTAAAATGCCTAAGAAAGAACCTCATCCATTGTTCCATGATTTTGATGCTTCATATGTGTTGTTGAGGAACAAGTTTGGAAAGGCATATGCTAGGTATGTTGGGCCACACCGCAAGAGTCCCAAACCTTGTGTGTGGGTGCCCAAATGCCTCTTGACTAACATCAAAGGACCCAACACAGCTTGGGTACCTAAAGCCAAGGCTTAAATCCTTCTTGTAGGCATACTCCTCCGGTGGAACCAAGTGGGTTCTTGATAGTGGGTGCAAAAATCATATGATCGGAGAGAGGAAGATGTTTGTGGAGTATGAGCTAAATGAGGATCCAAGTGAAGGAATCTATTTTGGGGACAACAGCCAAGGAAAAATCCTTGGCACCGATAAAATTGCTATATCCCCTAATCATACCCTTTCAAATGTTTTCATGTTGATTCACTTGATTATAACCTCTTGTCCATATCACAACTATGTGACAAAGGTTATAATTGTTTATTCACTAATGAGGGTGTGACCGTCACAAGGAGAAGCAATGGCTCAATTGCCTTTAAGGGTGTACTCAAGGGAAAACTCTATCTTGTGGATTTCTCTGCAGATAAATCCCAACTTGATACATGCTTAATTGCAAAAACTAACATAGGGTGTCTTTGGCATAGAAGGCTAGCCCATGTTGGGATGAGGAATTTGCAAAAACTCCTTAAGGGCGAGCACATTCGGGGTTTAAAGAATGTTGTGTTTGAAAAGGATAGGTCATGTAGCGCATGTCAAGCCGGAAAGCAAATTGGAGCACCACATCCATCCAAGAACATTATGACAACATCAAGACCATTGTAGCTTCTACACATGGATCTCTTCGGTCCAATCGCCTCATTAGTATTGGTGGTAACAAATATGGTCTTGTTATTGTTGATGACTTTTCACGTTTCACTTGGGTATTCTTTTTGCATGACAAGAGCAAGACTCAAGGTGTTCTTAAGAGATACTTGAAGAGAGCTCAAAATGAGTTCTCCTTGAGTATCAATACCATAAGGAGTGACAATGGCACCGAATTCAAGAATACTCAAGTTGAAGAATTTTTGGATGAAGAAGGCATCAAGCATGAGTTCTCGGCTCCCTACTCCCCTCAACAAAATGGGGTGGCCGAGAGGAAGAATAGGACTCTAATTGAGATGTCAAGAACCATGCTTGATGAGTACAAGACGTCGGACCGGTTTTGGGTGGAAGCGGTTAACACCGCTTGCCATGCCATAAACCGGTTGTATCATCATCGCATACTTAAGAAGACATCATATGATCTCCTAACCGGTAACAAGCCCAACATCTCTTACTTTCGTGTTTTTGGTAGCAAATGCTACATTCTTAACAAAAAGCCTAGGACTTCGAAGTTCGCTTCTAAGTCCGATGAGGGTTTCTTGCTTAGCTATGATTCAAACACTTATGCCTATCGTGTCTTTAACAAATCCTCCGGAATTGTTGAAGTAGCACGTGACATAGTGTTTGATGAGACTAATGGCTCCCAAGTGGAGAAAGTTGATCGTCATGTGCTAGATCAAGAAGAAGCTCCACAAGTGGTGATAGGAAGGATGGCACTTGGAGACATACGACCACAAGAACAACCTCAAGATACAAGTGACCATCCTACACATCAAGCAAGCCCTTCCTCAAATGATCAAGATCAAGTTCCCCAAGATGCACTACAAGAAGATTAAAATGGAGGCATCAATCAAGGGGGAGAAAATGAGTATGAGGAAGACCAAGATGATGAATCAAGACCTCAAGCGCCTCACCCAAGAGTGCATCAAAGCATTCAACGGGACCACCCGTTGACAATATACTTGGAGACATCTCCAAGGGGGTAACTACTCGATCTCGTGTTGCAAAATTTTGTGAACGTTACTCTTTTGTTTCTTCCTTGGAGCCCCACAAGGTTGAAGAAGCACTACGAGATCCGGATTGGGTGATGGCCATGCAGGAAGAGCTCAACAACTTAGAGAGAAATCAAGTATGGGAGCTTGTGAAGAGGACTAATGCGAATGTTGTAGGCACCAAATGGGTGTTCCGCAACAAACAAGATGAACACGGGGTGCTTACAAGGAACAAGGCACAACTTGTGGCCAAAGGGTATTCACAAGTCGAAGGTTTGGATTTCGAAGAAACCTTTGCTCCCGTAGCTAGGCTTGAATCAATTCATATATTACTTGCCTTTGCTACTCACCATGATTTTAAGCTATATCAAATGGACGTCAAGAGCGCATTCCTCAATGGTCCGATCAAGGAAGAGGTGTATGTGGAGCAACCCCCTGGATTTGAAGATGAAAAATTCCCAAACATGTGTACAAATTACGTAAGATTCTCTATGGACTCAAACAACCTCCTAGAGCTTGGTATGAGTGCCTTAGGGACTTTCTAACTCAAAATGGTTTCAAAATTGCGAAGGCGTACTATACTTTATTCACTAAGCACTTCAATGATGATTTGTTTGTTTGCTAAATATATGTCGATGACATTATATTTTGTTCTACTAACAAAGATTTTTGTGATGAGTTTTCCAAGATAATGACGGAAAGATTTGAGATGTCCATGATGGGGGAGTTGACGTTCGTTCTAGGTTTTCAAGTGAAGCAACTCAAGGAAGGCACGTTCATTAGTAAAACCAAGTACACAAAAGATATACTCAAGAAGTTTGACATGGACAAGGCCAAACCAATCAAGACTCCTATGGCAACCAATGGGCATCTCGATCTTAATAAAGATGGTCCAAGTGTGGACCAAAAGGTATATCATTCCATGATAGGCTCATTGCTATACTTATGTGCATCTAGGCCCGATATCATGCTTAGTGTGTGTATGTGTGCTAGATTTCAAGCCGCTCCTAAGGTGTGTCATTTGACCGCCGTTAAGAGAATTCTTAGATATTTGGTTCACACTCCAAGCCTAGGACTTTGGTACCCCAAAGGCTCTAAGTTTAACCTCATTGGATATTCCGATGCGGACTATGCGGGGTGCAAAAGTGATAGGAAGAGTACATCGGGAACTTGTCAATTCCTTGGTAGATCTCTAGTGTCTTGGTCCTAAAGGAAACAAAAGTCCAGTGCTCTTTCCACAACCTAAGCGGAGTATGTCGCCGCTGGAAGTTATTGTGCACAACTTCTTTGGATGTGACAAACTCTTAGGGACTATGGCATAAACTTGCGACCTATCCCTCTCCTATGTGACAATGAGAGTGCCATCAAAATAGCCCAAAATCCATTTGAACACTCAAGGACCAAGCACATCGATATTCGCCACCATTTCTTGAGAGATCACTCCATCAAAGGAGACGTTGCAATTTCCCATGTGAGAACCGATAAACAATTGGTCGATATCTTTACCAAGCCCCTAGATGAGAAAAGGTTTTGTGAACTTAGGAGTGAGCTAAATATCCTAGATTCTCGAAATGTGGCTTAAGTCTTGCACATCTGATTGTTATATTCAAAATTCACTCATGCTTGCGAAAAACTCATCCTCCTCAATTTTTCTACAAATTATTTTGAAATTATTGAATCCTTGTGAATCATGGTCATAGTTTGATTGTTGATTGCTTACTGACCATATTTACAAAGATCTTTTGTGAAATATAGTCCAAAAGGATCAAATCTCCACTAAAAACTCAATATATAGGAATTTTAGGTCTTAGGATCACACTAGTCCGCTCTAGTGGACCGGACTAGTCCGGTGGTTCAGGTTGTCCAAACCCAGTCCGGAGGCCGAACAAGTCCGGGTCCCTGACCGGACTAGTCTGGCCCTTGGGGACTTAACCTCCCCAGGGAGCCCTCGACCTCTCCACTTCCATTCAAACACTCTCTCTCCAAAAACGCTCAAAAACCATCCACCAAACGATGATTTTCGATTCCCTCCAACAAATCTTGATTCCAATTCATCGATTGAAGCCTTAAGGTTGTTAGGAACCTTTCCCCAAGCATCGGAGGCTGATTCCTCACTCACATTTCATCAAACCAATGATTTGAAGAGGTATTCTTGACCTAACCCCAAAATCTTTGAAATTCAATTCTTTTGGGTCCATTGATAGAAACTTCTTCACAAATGTTGTTGTGCACATCAATGTGATCATGTAGCTCCATTTTTGTGGTAGGATCCGTAATTTTTGCAAAACTTCTCTAGATTAGGGTTCTTGCTGTGTGAACTGGACTAGTCTGGCCACAGGGCGGACAAGTTCGACCTAGGTCGGACTAGTCCGGCCCCTGGGCGGACAAGTCCGGGTTACACAGTGAAAAACCTAACCTAGGTTGATTTTGTGAATTCTACCATTTTATCTTGACTCCTTGGACTCATACACATTCCCTTGCTTCTCTTGTTAGCATCCATGTCGCACAATGAATATGTTCCACCTTCCGACTCCGAGATCGAAGCGGAGAAGCAAGCTCTCTTTCGCTGGAAGCAATGAAAGGATCAAGAGATGGCGGGTGCATACTTTGCCTCACAGAGGGCAAAGAAGACGCAGCGAGAGGAGCACAACTTTGCAGCTGCCGAGGCAGCCCCAAAAGAAAGTGGCTTGTGACCTTGGGTGAACAAGCCAAAACCCAGGGGGCGAGAACCTCCAAAGATAAAGGCAAGGCCCCAGTTGATGTTGCACCTGAGAAGAGGGTGATTGTGGCCAAGAAGGCTGCAAGCAAAGTCAAGAAGGGTGCTCCTCAACCCATTGGCCCATTGAGGATGTCTTCTCCTGCATGGAACCCAAACTGTGCAGCTGCTTTCAACGCCAACATCTTCAAGGGCAAGGGGGTGAGAAGGCACACAAGATAAGGAAGATCAATGTATATTAGCATGACAGGAGCACAGTGGATCCCCGGTTCTGGTGTGACTTCCACTATGACTACTACAGGACGGTCTATATGACCAAGCAGACTCCTGTCACAGATGCTCAGTGGATAGACTGGGATTATATGGCTCGGAAGGATCACATAGCCTTCAATGCTGTGATTGAGGCCATCGAGAGGCATGGGTTGAAGAAGTTTATGGCCTTCCAGTATGAATGGAATGTGGAAGTCATCACTCAGTTCTACTCCACCTTATACTTCCACAATGATGGCGGCAGGAGGATTACCTAGATGACCCATGGAGAGCAGTACTCCACCACCTATTGGGAGTTTGCTCAGTTACTTGACTTGAAGGACAAACTGGATAATGAGATCATCATTTCAAATCTGAAGCCAGTTGATCGGGACACTTTGGAGTATATGTACCCAAGTCATGCACAGTATGAGGTCGAGCACATCAGAAACATCAAGCCCTTCTATAGTGTGCCCAACCGGGTCCTCAAAAAGACCATTGCCCCCAAGGATGGAGATGCAGGGATTATACAAGGAAATTTGAGGCACTTGATGGTCCTCATTGATGGAGATGTCCGCTTCAATGTGGTGTACTATATCTTTGATGACATCTTCAACATCTCTCACACCGCCAACTGATCATGTGGATACGCTCCATACATTACGTACATGATCGAGAAGATCTCCGATCTTACATTCAAGAAAGACATCATTCACCGTAGGCTTCGACCACAACTCCCTCCTACAGAGCCGGCTGCTCCTAGGAGGAAGAATGCGGATCCTCCCGCTTCTTCCTCTTTCTTTGTGCCATCTCCTCCACCACCTCCGCCTTCGTCGCAATGCGGAAGTGGATTCTTCAAATGCTTCAAGGCTCTTTTCTCCTCTTGACGGAAGACGGAAATTCGGCAATGTTGCATGGAGCGTCGCAACGAGAAGTATCTCAAAGCGATGTGCGACAAGTTGGACATTCCAATGTCCCCCACCAAGGAGATCGATGGTGAGCTCACTTCTTTTCCGGAGTTCACTGCCGAGGAGCTCACTCAGTTTGGAGAAGCTGGGACTTCCACCGCGGCCCCGACTGATGATGATGATGATGACCATCTTGACCCGGAGGCCACAGAGAGCGACAGCAAGCGCCAAGGCAGCGATGGCAAGGATGACTCCGACAATGAGTAGACCTAAGGGCCCTTCCTCTTTTGTTTTCCTTTTTGGTGTCTTGATGCCAAAGGGGGAGAGATAGCTTGGATGGGGCACTTAGATCTAAGGGGAGAGATATAGGGGGAGATGAAGGGGAGAGATAAGAAAGATTAATTTCAGAGAGTAGTGATCCATGAAGGACTTATGTTTTAAAACTCATTTCAATTTGTATTGTAAGACTTAATCTATGTATTCATGTATCTTGCCTAAATTTGAGGTGTGTTGACTTATTTACATGTCTATCTTGCATAATTGTTGACTTATCACACTTTATGAACACATCACTTAGGCACCCCACCATAACGTATATGTATGAGAACTCTCTCAATCTCTCTTACTCATGATGCATACATTGAGGGGGAGTCACTCATACAAATACATGTTATGAAAACAAATTATTATCCTTATTGTTGAAGTATTAATGTGTTGTCATCAATCACCAAAAAGGGGGAGATTGAAAGTGCATCTAGGCATCCCCGTGGGTTTTGGATGATTGATGACGACAATTAAAAGGCTAATGAGCTAAAGTGATCTTAAGCACAGGTACAAGGATTGAAATGAGATGAAAACCCTCAAAAAGGAAAAGGATAAAACGGGCATCAAAGACTCAAGCGTAGAAATTAGGGTTTCTATGGTATTGAGATTATATGAGTCGTGTCATGTGAGAGGGTGGATGTATCATGTGCATTGAGATCATACCAAGGGGCTCAAAGTGGTGGTTTAGAGAAAAAACTAAGTGGGAAGCCTAAAATGAGAAAAACGCTAGGAGGCCGGACTAGTTCGGGCCTCAGGGCCGGACTAGTCCGGCCATGGCAGACAAGTCTGTTTTTAGATGGACCAAACATCTCTAGAGTGAATCTGAGTGAATTTGGAGCTAAGTCCTAGAAGTCTGGACATGTCTGTTTTTGGACGGACCAAAGCTCTCTGGAGTAGTTCGGACTTGTCCGTTTCGGTACGGACTTGTCCGTATGAAACTTAGTGAGATTAACCGAGAGAAACCCTAGGGGGTCGGACTAGTCCGCCCCTGTGACCGGACTAGTCCGTGCCAACCGAGAAGAGTCCATTTTGGGACGGACCAAATGGTCCTGTTCCACTTCGGACTAGTCTGTTGTTGACCGGACTAGTCTCTTGTCTAGTGATCGTTTGAATTTGGAAATTTGGCGGGTAGCGTGACAATCGTTGCTCAGAGTGGCAGTTGTCGGGAACTGAACAGAGGTCCGTGGTCCCATAGGGCTGAACTAGTCCGGGGTCAGAGGTCGGACTAGTCCGCCCCTCTGCTGATGTCAGCAGTAGGGGCTCGGGACCCCTGCAAAAAGGGGACCCCCGGGCTCATTTGAAAAAATCTTGAACCCTAGCGCCGCCACAAGCATCATAGAGCCTTCCAAAGCCTTTTACTCGTCCTACTAACCCTCTAAGAGCAAATCTTGAAGAGATTATGGTTTGGGGAGGAGAGTAAAGGAAGATCATCGCGCTTTGGTTCTCGGTTTGATCTCTTGCACATTGTGTTGTGTTTTGTGGCTTGTGTGAGTTGAGCTTCGTGTGCCCCTCGTTGTATTGATTTGTGGGAGCCTCAAGTTGTGAGTAGCCCCATCAAACTCGGTGATTACCCATTGATATATTGGAAACCGAGCCGGCCATCGTGGTGGCTTGGTGAGAGAAGGGTCAAGTGAGACACGGTCCTTATGTGGACTTCTCAACGTGGAGGTAGGCTTCTCCGTGGAGCTGAACCATGGGATAAATCTTGTTTCACTTGTCTTTCGCTTTTCGTGATCACTAGTATTGCTATTAGGGTTCACTTTGCTCTTATTGCCCTACACTTTGATCATTATTGTAAACTTGCAATCTAAGTGTTTAAACTTCACAATCTGAGCTTTACAAGTTTACTGCACATTGCTTATCTCTTTAGTGAACTTTAATTCCGCAAATAACTTGTAGAAATCAAGTTTTAGGGTTTCCACCCTGTGCTGAGCGGACTACTCTGGCCCTGTGCAGACTAGTCCGGCCACAGGAATTTAATCTTGTTGGTTAAGTGATTTCATGTATTATTGCCTATTCACCCCCCTCTAGGAGACTTTCAATTTGTTCCACCTCGGAAAGTTGAGCTCATTGCAACGAGAATATAAGGCAACGTGCGCTATTGTAGTCAGACATTCGATTGAAAAAAGATGTCGTACAAGACTCCTGCACGCTCTGTTTGATTTTGACCTTGGCGAGCTCCGTTTGACATCGTCTGCTTGCCCGGTCGAAATCAAAAGGGATGTGTAGGAGGCTTGTACGGGGCGTATGTTTTTTAGATAAAGCCCTGGGCCATTTCCCTGTCAAATTAAAAAACTACTAGTGAAGCCGATGGGACACGTCGAGTCATTGCGATAACCGAGAGGGATGCAAATCGCAGTTTTTTATAAGAATAATTTTTCCCGCATATGTTGGGCCCTTTGCGTGTCAAATTAAAAATTTCTCCTTTTATCGAAAAACATCTCCTTTAACGACGCACCAGAGAGCAAGTGCATACCGTTCTCAGATGGTGCCACACGTACTTCCTTCTCGTGTCTTCAATCGTCGTTCCCTGATTGTGGCACCATCTATATACAACTGGCCCCAACGTAACACTGGCCCAATGCCCCTATACGCGGTGTAATCATTACCCGGTGTCCGTAACAAATTCGTGCGAGTGATTATCGGAATGTGTAGGAGGCATGTGCGGGGCGGATGTTTTTTATATAAAACCCTAGGCCATTTTCGTGTCAAATTAAAAAACTGTCAGTGAAGCTGATGGGACACGTCGAGCCATTGCGATAACCGAGAGGGATGCAAACCGCGGTTTTTTATAAGCATAATTTTTCCCCGCATACATTGGGCCCTTTGCGTGTCAAATTCAAAATTTCTCCTTTTATCAAAAAACATCTCCTTTAACGATGCATCGAAGAGCAAGTGCATACCGTTCGCAGATGGTGCCACACGTACTTCCTTCTCGTGTCTTCAATCGTTGTTCCCTTATCGTGGCACCATATATATACCACTGGCCCCAACGTAACACTGCCCCAATGCCCCTATGCGCGGTGTAATCATTACCACTACTCCTATACCCGGTGTCTGTAATGAATTCGTGCGAGCGATTTTAACAAGATGTGAACGATTTGTCCCACCTCGGAAAGTTGAGCTCATTGCAACGAGAATAGAAGGCAACGCGTGCTATTGTAGTCAGACATCCAATTCAGAAAATATGTCCTACAAGACTCAGCCACGTTCCTTTCGACATCGTCCGCTCGCTCGGTCGAAGTCAAATGGAACGTGTATGAGGCGTGTATCGGGTGGATGTTTATTATATAAGCTCTGGGCCCTTTCCGTGTCAAATTAAAAAACTGCCAGTGAAGCCGATGGGACACATCGAGCCATTGCGATAACCGAGAGGGATGCAAACTGCGGTTTTTATAAGCATAATTTTTCCCCGCATACGCTGGGCCCTTTCCGTGTCAAATTAAAATTTTCTCCTTTATCGAAAAATATCTCCTTTAACCCTGCCAAATTTTCCCCTTTGATCGGAATACCACCCCCATTGCTACATTAACTTATTTAGATTACAAATTGCCAGAGCCAGAGACGCGCACCCGTACATGGGCTCACGCGTCATGGGGACGGACACCAAGCGTCCCAGCGCAGTTTCGGCCAGGAATACAAAGTGACTCAGCGCAGTTTCAGCCCACGAATAACAAGTGGCCCAGCGCAGTGTTGGGCCTACTCTGATAGCTTCATGTACGCTTTGTCCTGGTTGCCTCCCTGCCAGACCCTTCAATCCACAACAACCCCTCTCCCGATTGCACAAAACGCGCCTGGAGGAGCATCCGTCGGCTGCCATGCTCTTGGAGGAACATCCGCCGGCCGCCACGGTCTTGGAGGAGCATCCGCCGGCCGCCACGTCTTGGAAGAGCATCCGCCGTCCACTAGCGTGGAGGAGCATACGCCGACCGCCGCACATGGAGGAGCAACAGCGCTAGGTACAATTGCTCACATAATGTTATTGTAGTTCAATCCTCTTACGGATACGCTGATTGAATTGTAGGAAGCGATGTCAGAAGATAAGACATGGATGGGAAAAGACAGGCGTATGAAGGAGTGGCAGGATGGAATGAAGTCATTTTTAAATTTAGCATTCCAAGGCACTCGTGAAGAAGAAACTAAGCTTTGTCCCTGCACGAAATGTTGTAATATTTGCCACGGGACACGCAAGGAAGTTCATCTTCACTTGCTTCGTAATTGGATGTTATTTGATTATACTTGTTGGGTACACCATGGAGAAAAACGAGTTGAGAAAAATATTGCTGAGCAATCAGAAAATAATGAGGAGATAATTTCTGATGATGCTGCTATGGAAAATATGTTGTCCAGTCTTCTTAGAGGCACTAATCATGGTGGTACTTCATCAGATGTTAATGATCCAGAAAATGCTATAAACCAGCAGGAGCCAACTGGGTGTGCAAAGGCATTCTATGACTTATTAAATGACGCCAAAAAGGAGTTGTATCCAGGTTGTGAGAAGGTGACCCAATTATCCTTCATTGTCAGGTTGTACCAGATAAAGTGTTTAACTGGTTTGAGCAAAAAAGCGTGTGAGTTGATCCTTGAACTATTCTCATATGTGCTTCCAGAGGGTCATTGCATTCCTAATACACTTGATAAAGTTCAGAAGGTTGTTCGTGACCTCGGGCTGAGCTACGAAAAGATCGATGCATGTGTCAATGACTGTGTGTTATTCCAGAAGGACTATTCTCTGCTGGATTGATGCCTAAAATGTGGTGAATTAAGATGGAAAAATAGTACTGGTGGGGATGCAAGAGAGGCTTTACCCTGTGGAAAAGCCAAGAAGCTTGTAGCACGCAAAATTCTACGATACTTCCCTCTTATTCTCCGTCTTCAAAGGTTTTATATGGCAGAATCAACGACATCAAACATGCGCTAGCACAAAGAACGTATTGATGATGGAATATTACGCCATCCTGCAGATTCGAAAGCATGGAAGCATTTTGATAGCATTCACCCAAATTTCTCATCTGTTCCTCGCAACATAAGACTTGGGCTAGCATATGATGGTTTCAATCCTTTTGGAGTAATGAATGTTTCTTACAGTACATGGCCTATGATTCTAATCCCTTATAATCTACCACCTTGGTTGTGTATGAAGAAGCCTTATTGGTTGATGTCAATGATAATTCCTGGGCCAAAGTCACCTGGAAACAACATTGATGTGTATCTGCAGCCTTTGATGGATGAGCTACTAAAATTATGGTCTGATGGTGTTGAAACATACGACAGTTCAAAGAAAGATACATTTCTCATGCGAGCTTCTATATTGTGGACAATAAATGATTTTCCAGCATATGCAATGCTATGCGGATGGAGCACAAAAGGTAGGCTAGCATGTCCATACTGCCATGTAAACACTGACGCCTTGTGGTTGAAACATGGACAAAAGTATTGCTACATGGGTCATCGTCGTTTCCTACCTCAGGATCACCGGTGGCATCGGGACAAAGCTTCTTTCAACAACAAAATAGAGAATAGAGAGGCTCCAACATCACTCTCTGGTCACGAAGTACTCCAATAATACGAGACTTTTGATCAAGTGAGTTTTGGACAAACGAATAATAAGAGAAAGCGCACTGAGGAAGATAGGTGGCATAGTTGGAAGAAGAAAGTGTATTTTTCAGCTCCCATATTGGAAGACATTGCTAATAAGGCATAACTTGGATGTCATGCACATTGAGAAAAAACATTTGTGATAGCATATTGGGGACATTGCTTAATATAGATGGTAAAACAAAAGATAGTCTACAAGCTCATTTTGATATGCAGGAAATGGGTATACGGCCAAAGCAACATCCGATGGGTATGAAAGGGAAGTCTGATTGTCCATCAGCATCATATACTTTGTAAAAGGATCAGAAGACCACCTTGTGCAAGTTTTTGGCGGATGTGAAGATGCCTGATGGTTATGCCTCAAACATCAAGAGAAGTGTGGACAGAACAGCACGTAAGGTATCAGGTCTAAAAACTCATGACTGCCATATTATATTTCAGAAGCTCCTTCCTATTGCAATACGTGAAATATTGCCTTAAAAGGTTGTTGAACCTTTAATTGAGTTTAGCATATTCTTTTCTGGAATTTGTTCTAAAGAATTAGCGGAACCACATTTGGATAAGATGATTGAACAATTTCCTGAAACAATTTGTAAGCTTGAGATGTTGCTTCCTCTCGCTTTCTTTGATATCATGGTACATCTTCCAATCCATCTTGGCAAAGAAGCTCGCTTGGGTGGACCTATTTCCTACAGATGGATGTATCCAATTGAGAGGTACCTTAGTACATTGAAGAGGTGTGTACGTAACAGAGCTCACCTAGAGGGTTCTATAGCTGAGGGATATATTATGGAAGAGTGTATGACTTTTTGTAGTCATTTTTTAGATAACATCAGCACTAATCTTAATAGGTCAGAACGTCATGAAGCTGCAGCTAGGAATGAACCTTCTCTCGAGTCTAATATATTTACAGAAGTTGATAATTCTAAAAAAAGGGTTTAAATGGGGCCAACATACTATGGTGGAACTACATAACATCAGGCATTATATTATTTCTAATATTGAAGAGGTCTCTTCATGGATCAAGTATGTATAACTCAGATGTTCTATACTATATTGGATCATACTTACTGTAGATGGCTAATTTAATTTTGTACCCTTTTTAGTGAGCATTTTGAAGAGCTGAAAAAGATTCATTCTCGTGATGTTGAAAAACGCAATAGAGATGAGTTTGTTTATTGGTTTCAGAAATGAGTAAGTACATGCAAGTTTTTACTTTGATGAAATATTGAAGAAATATCTGTTTAGAAGTTAGTTTATCGATGACCCCTTTTATACTAATTAATGTGTATAGATTATGACATTACACAAAGAAGGCAAAGTAACCGATAATTTGTATGCATTATCTAGAGGACCTGATCGTCGGGCACATTTTTTTAGTTGATCATTCATAAGGGGCTTCTTCTTTCGAACAACAGAGGTGGAAAAAGATTTACGGACGCAAAACAGTGGTGTTGTTGTTCGAGATGGTGATCAGGAGTGGTATGGAGTAATCAAGAAAATGATTTTTGTTGATTTTGAAAAAAAAAATCAAGAGGTTCTGTTATATGAATGTTAATGGTTTGATCGGCCTCGTTCCGGTCAGAGCCAAAGCAGAGGCTACAAAATGGATCGATACGGAATGATAGATGTTGACACTACTATTTATCAATTTAAGTATGAGCCTTACATTCTAGCCACCCAAGCAGAACAAGTTTTTTACGTTAGAAGTATGAAGCAACCTAAATGGGCTACAGTTGTTAAAACGAAGCCACGAAACCTTTTTGCCATGCCCCCTTGAGACAGTGAAAATAATGTCACTAAGACGATGGAGGCTGAGACATCTGATGATCGACGACTTACTGATATAAATGAGGATATGACCGCATGGGATAGGAATGACATTGAGGAAGCAACCGGTGATGCTTCCGCTCTTTCAAATGAAGATGACGACGACGACGATGATGACGACGATGATACATATATCAATGATGATATTGTACCTCCAATATTGGGGGAGGACAGCGAAGATGATGATTTTTTTATATAAGTACTATGTGAGCTAGCTGTACGTGAACTACTTGATTTTCTTTTTTGAAAAAATAGAAGCCGCTATTCTATTTAGCAGCAAGCTTAGAAGCAAGCCACGAACTGGTGAATCGTGGCATAAGTTCCTAATGCAACGTTTGTGTTTTGTCGCGATAGATTGTAACCCCACGAATTGGTAAATTGTGGCAAAAGTTCGTAATGCAATGTTTATGTTCTGTGGCGATAGATCTTAACGCCACCAACCGGTATTTCGTGGAAACAGATCCTAATACAACGATAGTGTTTCATGGCAATAGATCCTATCGCCACGAACTTGTGACTCGTGGCATAAGTTCCTAATGCAACGTTTGTGTTTCGTTGCGATAGATCCTAACGCCACAAACTGGTGAATCGTGGCAAAAGTTCCTAATTCCACAATTATGTTCAGTGGCGATAGATCTTAATGCCACCAACCAGTATTTCATGGCAACAAATCCTAATGCAACGATAGTGTTGCGTGGCGACAGATCCTATCGCCACGAACTTGTGAATCGTGGCATAAGTTCCTAACGCGGCGTTTGTGTTTCGTGATGATAGATCGTAATGCTACGAACTGGTGAATCATGGAAAAAGTTCCTAATGCAACGATTGTGTTCCGTGGCGATAGGCCCTAACGCCACGTACCGGTATTTCGTGGCAACAGATTCAAATGCAACGATTGTTCTCGTGGCGATAGATCCTAACGCCACGATCCGGTATTTTGTGGCAACAGATCCTAATGCAATGATTGTGTTTCGTGGCGATAGATCCTATCACCACGAATTGGTGATGTGTGGCAAAAGTTCTTAATGCAACGATTGTGTTTCGTGGTGATAGATGCTAACGCCACGAACTAGTGAATCGTGGCGACTGATCCTAATGCAACAATCGTGTTTTGTGGCGATAGATGCTACTGCCACGAACTATTGAATCGTAGCAACAAATCCTAATGTAACGATCGGGTTCCATGGCGATAGATGCTAATGCCACAAACTAGTGAATTGTGGCAACGGATTCTAATGCAACGATCGGGTTCCATGGCGATAGATGCTAATGCCACGAACTAGTGAATTGTGGCAACAAATTTGTGGTGATAGATCCTAATGCCACGAACTAGTGAATCATGGCAACAGATCCTAATGCAATGATCGGGTTCCATGGCGATAGATGCTAATGCCACAAACTACTGGATCGTGGAAACAAATTCGTGGCGATAGATCCTAATGCCACGAACTAGTGAATCGTGGCAACAGATCCTAATGCAATGATCATATTCCGTGGCGGTAGATGCTAATGCCACAAACTAGTGAATCGTGACAAAAGACCAAGCTTACTGCAACGATTTCGTATTCGTTATAGTACAATCGTTGCATCAAGGCGGAATCCTTGTAGTGTCTGTTACTTAATGAGTTAACATATTTTGCAAATGTTGGTACCACTTTTTGTTCACAGTCTAGAAACACCACAGGCAGGTTAACGGTGTCCTGGGGGTTTTAGTTATGTTGCACTACCCTAGTGTCATCGACAGTTACCCTGCCCTGTCGTGGGATGACTATGCTCCTGTCTCTCACGAGGTCCACGACACCCTTCAGGGAGCCGTGCGGAACAATTTTATGGTAAGTTGAACTGTTTATTTTTTTCAACTCATGTTAATAGTTAATGCATATTACTACAACACTCGGAAGCTCACGACGGTGGTGTTGTCGAATGCCCGGATCCAGGCCGTGAACGCGTACCACAAGTTGCAACCCCAGCAGCAGAAGTAGAAAGGGGGTCCATTTAGAAAGGACTCCGACACGTGCTTGATAGAGTAGCATTACGTGGAGGTAAGTTTTTATTGTTAAATATTTATAATACCTACATATATTAACAGCATTAATGAAATATAAAATATGTACATATCAGTATTTCCTGGTTACAGGGTCAACCCGAGGCGTACCTAGCTCTCTGTCGGCATTGGGCTAGCGATGCTTTCATCGCTAAGTCCTTAAGCAAGACAGTGTCGGGGGTTTGAGGGCAAGCACAACTACGGCGGCGACGACTACTTGCATTCGACTAGAGGCATGGTAAGTACATTTTAAGTTCATTTATGTGTTCATAATATATTTGTCTCACTAACACGGCTATACAGGAGCAAGAGACTTGTTAGGAGCCGACCCCGACCCAGGTTTGGAAGAGAGGTCATAAGGAAAGTGACCCTTTTTAGCCTGGGTAGTGCAGTCAGGTCGCGGCCGATCGACTGGTAAGTTTTCAAAATTCATCAATTTCATTATAACTAATACTATTATTGACACGCTTACTAGATTTCTTTGTTTTTTAGGAAAGGTACGCATAGGAGGTTGCGAAGATACACGGTGAAGATTACAATTGGGAAAATGCGCCGATTGACCCCCAAGCCGTGTACGCGAGCAGAGGCAGGAAGGCACATGGATGGTGAGTTGGTCATTTGTTTGATTTCTTTTTCAATCTACCTTCGTTTACTTAGTATTTTTTATTCTTTTGCAGGTTTGCCATTATTGATGGAGTTGTCGACTCGAGGTCGGCTCGACCTTCGAGTGGTGCTTCATCGATGCAGGCTTCGTCCGTTAGACTGTCAAGTGATCATCTCTCGCAGACCCAGTTAGAGCTCATTGCATTGAAAGAGGCGCTGATGTAGACCCAGGCAGAGCTGGAGAGGTCGAGGGTGGAGTAGGAGAGGTCGAGAGCCTTCCATGAGTTCATGACCATGTACATAGCCCAGATGCAAGCAACGGTGATGGTAAGTAATTTAAATTACCGTAGTTTAATTTCATAACATTTCAGTAATATATATCTTATAATATTTTGCAACTGTGGCGGTAAGTAATTTAAACTATCGTAGTTTAATTTCATAGCATTTCAGTAACATATGTCTTCTAATATTTTGCAATGACAGAGAGGTCAGCATATCAAGATTCCTCTGTTTCGGCTGCCGCAGGTGACCCCGACACAGATGCCCCAGCACAGCTGCCCCCGGCATAGGTAATAAATTGTTTTTTTTAATATTGTTGTATTCATTTCAGTATTTTACATAGGGAGAGAACATAGGGTGAGAGAGAGAGTGAGATAGGTGAAGTAAGAGAGACAAACATAGGTTGAGAGAGAAAGAGGTGAGATAGAGGTAGAGTAAGAGGGACATAGATAGGAAGAGATGGAGTACGAGAGATAGGGTAAAGTGAGAGAGGATGCTAGAGAGGGAGAGGAAGAGAGAGAGAATGAAAGAAAGAGAGAGAGAGGAAGAGGGAAAGTGTGACACAAAGAGAGGGAAACAAAGAGAGTGAGAGAAAGTGATGGAGAGAAAGAGAGTGAGAGAATGAGAGAAAGAGGAAGAGAGAAAGTGTGACAGAAAGAGAGAGAGAAAGTGAGGGGAGGAAGAGAGTGAGCGAATGACAGAAAGAGAGAGGGAGAGGAATAGAGTGTGAGGGAAAGAGAGAAAGAGAGAGAGGAATAGAGTGTGAGATAAAGAGAGAAAGAGAGAGAGAGAGGGAGAGGGAGAGGGAGAAGGAGAGGAAGAGGAAGAGAGTGTCAGAGAAAGAGAGAAAGAGGGAGAGAGAGGAAGAGGAAGAGTGTGAGGGAAAGAGAGGGGAGAAAGAGAGTGAGAGGATGGAAGTTAGGGAGATAGAGAAAGAGTGTGAGATGCACTTGTAACAGGTCTAACTCTAATGTTCTTTTGCAGAGTTCGGGGACGGCGGTGCAAACTTCTTCGGCAGAGCTATCGGCACCCGCAGTAGGGACGCATGCAGACGAGTTTTTTTGGCTCTGGAGGTAGTCGAGGGGTAGTGTGGCTCGTCCGGAGTTTATGTTGGGGTTGATGCATTTGGAATCATTTATGATTGTTTATTGCTGTTGTGACTATATATATATATATATATATATATATATATATATATATATATATATATATATATATATATAGTGTATGTTTGTTCTGTGAGCTCGCCATCGTGCTAGGTAGACAGATTCTGTTTTTTTTTTAAAAAAAAGCATAACTTACGTCGGCTAGCCAACGTAAGTTAGTCAAAGTTAACTTAAGTCGGCTCGGTCATACCGACGTAAGTGATCCACGGTACTTACATCGACCTCACCATAACTGATGTAAGTTAGCCGATGTACTTACGTCGACTACGACGGCCGACGTAAGTTGCTGACCTACGTCGGCTACAGATGGCCAACGTAAGTTACTAACTTACGTCGGCGGCCAAAACTTAATTATGATCAAACTGTAACGTCATCCGGTAACCAACACAATTAAGGGAAACCGACGTAATTAAGTAATGTTAATTTTTCTTTAATTATATCAGTCCTAGCCGACGTAATTGATCGGGTTTTCTTGGTACTAGGCATATATTTAAGACATTATTATGGGGAAAACAACTAATGTTCACATCTGGCTAACCTGAATATCACGATATACAAATAACAAAAATTTTTCATTATCTAAAAAATGCCAGAGACGGATTTTAGGAACAAACTATAGTAAGAATTAAATAATAATCAAGTAAACAGCAATGCCACCTACTAGCATTTACATTAGTGATGATAATTTGCTAAACAAGTTTAAAATAGTACTGTAAAATCGAACTAATTTTCTATAAAATTACTGTACGGTTCATGTGACATAACTACGTGTCCAAAAGGGAGTCAGCCTAGTTAAGCTACAAGACCAGAAGACAGCAATAAAATCAAACGAGAAATTAATCCTTAGCATCACCAAAAGAAGTTGTGCATGGATTTGTTCGATGTTTGAAGCAGCAATGTATGTACCAAAATATAGTTCATCTAACTGTCCAATAATCTAGTTTGTTTATTTGAGATCAGTGAATCAAGAAATGTGTGCGAAAACCTCATAAATGTGTTTGAGGTGTTTATAAGTAAATTCAAACAAGATCTGGACTACAAAATTTATTAATTGATGATTTTATAATAGCGGTAATTATTAAACAATTGAATTAAAGTGCAGGTCTAACGGTCAACTAATGATGAATGAATAATCGATATATGTCTAGTATAAACGAGTTGTACATCCTTCATCATCAGCTTAATCTTTTAGTCATTCCGTCGGTGAATAGTAGTTTAACATAATATCAAAGTTAGAGATCTTGAATTCTAATCATGAAACACACAATTTAATAGAACAATAATAAATTATGTATAGCTGAATCTAGCTCACGTATGCAGCTTAAAAAAAAAGTAAGCTTTGTAGGCAACCGATCAGTGCACTACATGGGCAAAGGGTGTCGGGCCTGTCACTACGTAAGAAAGGCTAATCCGAAACGAGCCTTCAATGAAAAAGTGAGACGAACAAATTATGTGTCTTCGTCGTTGCGTCTCGCATTACGTTGTCATTAAAGATGTACAGCTAGCGTGTCACCGACCATTCTAAGTGCAAGACATGGTCAAAAGAACCGTGTCTCCTTTCTTTGTGTCATAACAAACGTCATTTACGGAATCATTGGAGACGTGAGTGGTGAGCGTCACCCATTAGCATACATGCGAGACAAACACTAACAAAGTCCGTCGCAGATTTCTTGACTGATCCGAGACATGCTTTATTGTAGCCCGTTGCATATTTCTTTACCGATCTGAGACGTGCTTTTATGGAAGCATGTCTACTTTATTTAAGTAATCTGAGACGTTCCCTGCTACAGCTCATCGCAGATTGTTTACAGATATGGTCTCCTATTTAGTGCCTCCCACTCCTGATTATTCAGATTGTCGGCTACATCCTGGAGCTATCCAGGATTTGACAGCCGCATTGCCAGTGTCAGCAACATACACATACATGAACATATGTATAACCAAAAAGATCACACCTTAAATTATATTTATCAATCAAATATTAACAAAGTGTTCATCTTGATTACAATTTTATTAATTACACACATCATAACTGTTATCATCTAATCATGTATACCATAATGAAAATTCTCCCGATCAATGACTTCATTAACAGTGAGCCTTCATAGACTCTAATGCTCCAATTGAGACATCCTAAAATTCAATAAAATCACTGAAATCATATAAAACATTATCAAATTACAGTCACATTCTCTTAACCAATCGCATACGATAGGAAATATCTGAAGGCTTAGGAACAAATTAGTATACAGTTGTAATAAACACAGGAACTATTAGTGAATGGAGAACCGAACTTACTTGTAGCACAGGTAGTTGGTGAGCATCTGCAAGGCATCAGCAGAGAAATTGTTCTCATGGTAAAGGATATGGTACTGAGTTGGTGTGCTTGTCCCCTGAAAAAACAAACAATTTGCATTCCACTGATGCTTTTATAGCCTGATATCAAAAACTCGTGAGAGAAACACCAATTATCGTATAGGTACCTTGATTCTAGCATGGCTGCAGAGGTAGAAATCAAACTCAGTTGAATGGCAAATGCTAGTGTCAACCACAATTTCTGCAGTTTCAAGGGTTTGCGAATACGAATTCATTATACATTGATAGTCCAAACAAATACATTACTTCTGCATTGGACATAAACAAGGAAGATGAATGTATACTGTTATGAAAATTCTCCCTTTGGATCAATGACTTTATTAACGATGAGCCTTCATTGGATATTCTCAAGTTCAATAAAATCATTGGAATGCACGCTCTGAGGGCAGGGTCGAGGCAGCAGCGTGCTCCGAGGATAGAGGATGAGGCGGTGGCGTGCTCTGGGACAAGCTGGCGGAGGCGCCGGAGCGGCAGTTCCTCAACTCTCTGATGGCTGCAGGCCGACGTGCTCCGGGGACAGGTAGAACATTTCCACTTATGTGAAGGCGACGGCGTGCTCATACCGATTATCAAGGTCCGGGTCGAGGCTGCAGTGTGCTCCAGCATGCCCAACTCTCTGATGACGAAGGTCAGGGTCGATTGCGGCAGCGCGACAATGACGAAGAGCGGGTTGAGGAAGAGGGACAGCGGTGGCGTGCTCGGGAGCTGCGGTTTTCTAGGTCGAGAGAGCGCGCAAGAGGTAAAATTTTTGCCAAGTATTAGGCGAGAGCGTGCGAGAGATAAAAATTTTTGCCAGAGAGCGCGTGTTCAGCTTTCCGTGGTGGGACAAAAGATCTTCGGCATGAATCAGAGATGAGCCCGAATAACACGTGTTTCGCATTATTTTGTAGCCGAACGGACACGCATCATGCGAAAGATGTTGTTCGCGAGAGGCAACACCATCTTTCGCATACTAGCATGTCTAACTGGCAACTGTGTAAAATGTCTTATATGATTGTTGCAACGCGCACAGCTTTCCGAGGTGAGACAAAAATCTTCGGCATGAATTGAATATGCGCGCAGCATAAGGCGTGTCTCGCATTTTGTTTTGTACTTACAGACAAGCCGCATGCAACAGTGGTACAAGTACGGCATGTCTCGCATTGTTTTTTTGCTGAATCAGAGATGCGCTTTTTTAAAGTGCATCTATCATGCACGCATCTCCCAAATGCCACTTGCACGACATCGTGAGCATCCGTTGCCACTCACACATTATTGTGAGCGTCCATTGCAGGAATAAACAAACGCAATGATATTGTAATTAAGGGATATAATTGGAATTCATGGATAAACAAACGCAATGACATTGCAGTTCAGAGATAATTTGCAACTCAATGAATTTCATAGTTCATACACATTGCATGCCCTCTAAACTAATTTTTAATCTAAACTTATTCTTAAAGCTCTCATCAATCAATCTAAACTGTACCGTCCAGCTTGCTCCTGAACACGTTTCTTATATTCCACTAGATCATGAAAATATGGACATTCTTTAAATTAACAAATGTCGAATGAGGAATGAATAACCTACATTGGTCACTAACACAAAGTGTCTAACCTTGATAAGTAGATTATAGCAATCATTTTTAACATCGGATGCATTTGGCTGATGAAGCAATTCAAGTAGTATAGTTTTGATTGTAAAACCAGTCCACCACCCCTACGAAATATCAATTAAGTAACATAAGAAACCAATTCAAATAAGTTAAACAACAATTATTTTGAACATGATCAAAATAAGTCTATCTTACAGTATCTTGATCAAGAATCTCAATGCAGAGTGCTCCTGAGCGATGGACATTTGGGTGGAAGGAACTACATGGAAAGATGCATCTTAGAGGCACCAACGGATAGTCCTCCGAGAAGGAGATTGTCAGGGGTAGTAACTACCTTTCCAGTAAGACTACAAAGGCAACTCATTAATAAGAGGACGATGGTTAAACTCATATGATTGTGCCTATTCTTCATGACTTACCCCTTCTTTACCAAGGACGATGCACTGTCACTTCAATAAAATCTCGATTCAGACTTCGTATAGAAACCCTACACAAAGAAATTGAAAATACCAAAAACAAACAGTTAAGTTCATCAGTCCACTGCAGAGCTACATATATACAACCATGCGACCGGTGCCGTATGTATATACATGGGGATGGTTCTTGCACCACGTCAAGCGCTCCTCCTTCAGTCGACTACACGCCAAGACGATATCTGACCCAGCCATGAACAGTGACGATGATGATGAGGACGGCGACAACGACGGCAATGGCGAACAGAGGCGACAGTCGCACTGGAGTTGGTCGATTAGTAAAGGAGCGTTGGTCTTAGTAAAGGAGCACCGGAGGCGAAGAGTTGAGCAAGATAAATGTGAGATGCGCGGGAGACTAAAGCGAGACGCGCTGGAGACTAAAGCGAGACGCACTATATGAAAGCTCATCTTCCATTGCTGAAAGAGAGATTCGAGGAACGAGGACTATGGAGAAATTAATTTCGTCGACGATGGTGCAGAGACGCGTGTGACCGGCGTGCGCGACCTTTCGTTTCCTCGTGGCGGTATCGATGCGTCCCATCATTCCATCAATGTGCAGGAAACCAACCGCTCCATCGTCGACTCCGCGCGGACCTTATTTAAGACGCGCCATCACCAGTCAGTTCTCCACAAGTGCGTCGCTCATTTTGAGTTTGTTTCTTCTTCTTCTTTGTCTTCTCCGCGCCGATGACCCACCACCACCATGGTCGACCTTCCACCGCCAAGCCCGTCGAGGGATCCACCATGCAAGAAATTGTGTTGCAGCTCCCCCGAGAGGTTCAACACTGAGTAACGCCTCCTTATAGCGTAAGAGGCGTACAAAAATGCGTCTCGCACCATGAGTTCCTTGGGTTTGGGTACTGTCGGTACCCTAAAAACCGTACACCCCCTGAGATTACAAAGATCTCAGGGGAAGGACGACTACTCGAGTTGAAGACCCTCGGAGGCCCACTTGTCAGACATGACCGGACCAGCTTTTCCAACATGGTTAATCCCTAGGTCGCCACGTGTACTAACGAACCGGAGCTACCGCCCACAAGGGGGAAGCACCGGACTGAGTACCGAAACGACACCTCCGGACCTAACCCCTGACCGAGAGAAGCTCCGGACCTGACACGTGTCAAGTAGCCCCGGAGCTTCCTGCTTCCCGCAGCAAGCTCCAGAGCTGCCACGTGTCTAAACATCGGAGCAAGCCGCCTCTAACCTCCGGGAGACCTTGTAACTGCTCCGGATCTTCAAAAAAGAGCCAAGGACTTCAAGACCTATTTAAATGTCATTAATGCCATATTAATGACACTTAAACGGACGATCTTAACACCTGTAACGGCACTGTCGAAGCCCGTTACAGGAACATTAATAACAATTAATCGTGTATCAATACTAGTAACCGCCAGGGCCACATGTCGGGCCAGGCAGCTTGTAACGGCCTGTCTTTGTACTATAAAAGGACAGGCCGACGATACACAGGAGGACAGACACAGACGGTAGATCATACGTGATAAGCCAATACAACATCAACACCCCCGTGGAGTAGGGTATTACGCTCAGGCGGCCCGAACCACGTAAATCCTAGTGTCTCCAGTGTTAAACCGCAATTCACCTTCTTGAGTCTCTGCGCGCCCACACCGAACTACGAACTCCTTCAACACTTTAGCTGTGTCAGGAGATCTGCCGACTCCAACAGTCGACAGTTGGCGCGCCAGGAAGGGGGGCGCCTCAGATTTTCGAGAATGGTGAACTCCGCGGCTGGATCATCCAATGGCCAACCTGCTGCTCAAGCTGTTGAGGGCAATCCCTCCAACAGGCAGCCACCAGCAGGAGCCACTCTCCCACCACCACCGTCTTCTCCGACGAATCGTGCTGGACAACGTGATGGTGCTCCGGCGTCACTGACTGCGTCAGCAAGTCATGACAACCCGGAACATGCGCTCCATGCAGCGCGTGCTCTTCTCCAACGACCACCACCTCCGGACGCATCTCGAGATGCAATGGAGCAGTGGAGGGCCGATGTGGAGCATTTGGTCGCAGCAGCGGCCGAACGCCTCAACAACCAGGGACCTCCTCCTTCCGGACGAGCCCCGTCGCAGCGGCGGACTTTGTCTGGGAGACTTGGTCCGCACGTCTCCAACAATAGGAGACGTTCTGCGTCACAGCAGGTGACATCATTGCCCTTCGGGGCACGACGTACCCATACGGTATCTAGGCTTTCAACTCATGACCTTCGGGCGGAGTTGGATCGCCGATATCGCCAACAGGATGGCCGTGTCCACATCGAGCGTGCTCGTGAAAGACGGGAAGCTCAGGACCTTTCTACTCTGGAAGGAGTAGGAGGAGGCTGTTCAGCCCTAGCCATGCACCTGCGCATGGTTAGATGGCCACAGAAGTTCCGGCCACACCTGCCGGAAAAATTCGACGGGACTGTCAATCCCGCTGAATTCCTTCAGATATACTCCACTGCAATTTTGGCAGCTGGAGGAAACGAGGCTGTAATGGCCAACTACTTTCCAGTGGCCTTAAGCGGGACCGCCAGGTCCTGGTTTATGAGCCTTCCACCCAACTCTATCAACAGTTGGGAAGAGTTGTGCTGTCAGTTCACTGCCAACTTTGGGAGTTCATACACCCGACCAGGCACTGAGCTGGATCTTTTTGCGGTCGTGCAAAAAGGGGGAGAATCTTTGCGGTCCTTCATCCAGAGGTTCTCTCAGGTACGCAACACAATCCCTTCTATCTCAAGCACTTCTGTCATTGTGGCATTCAGACAGGGCGTACGGGACAAGAAGATGTTGGAGAAGTTGGCGATCAAAGAGATCACCAGCGTCACGGAACTCTTCAGCCTGGTAGACAAATGTGCCAGAGCTGCGGAGGGCCGTGAAATGCACTCCAAACCAGCCTCGGAGGATCACAAGAAATCCTCTAAAGAAGAAGCTGCTACCTCCGAGGGTGGCAAGAAGAAAAAGAAGACCCACGGCAAGAAGAAGCCGTCGGCCGGTACATCCAACGTTGCAGCTGCTGCAACTCCTGGTGGCCGGGGGCCACGCCCCGAGAAGCGACCTCGACCGTCTTCCGAAGACGGAGGCAAACCCAAAGTGTGGTGTCCCATTCACAAAACGGGCAGCCACGATTTGGAAGACTGCCGAGAGGTCCAAAACCTTGCCGAGCGCTACAGCAAGCGCCGGGAAGGATCTCCTTTCCGACAGAGGGAAGGAAAACAGAAGGTCGACGAAGCTCCGGCTAAAGAGGAGTTAGGGTTTCAGGATCCCAAAAAGGTCCTGAAGGCCATCTACACCTCCGTCGACAACGACTCTGACGTCTCTGACAACGAGCGTCAGAAAACCATGAACACCATTTTTGGTGGGTCATGGGACATCACCTCCCGTCACGTCATTAAGACTATGCGGCGGGATATGGCCGCTGTAGCTCCTACAGCTAGACCGGAGCCACATCGAAAGTGGATGGACACACCCATCACTTTTGATGCTTCGGACTATCCACGAAGCATGGTTGGAGCTGGACAGTTACCTTTGATGGTATCTCCCACCATCAATAACATCCAGCTTCATCATGTTATGGTGGACGGAGGTTCGGGGCTGAACCTCATAAGCTTTGAAGCTTTTACCAAGCTTCAACTCCGACCTTCGGATCTCCAGCCCTCTCGACCTTTCTCCGGAGTAGGTCAGGGGGCCATTACTCCACTCGGAGCTATAACTCTCCCCGTTACCTTCGGGACACGGGAGAAGTATCGCACCGAGAAGTTGGTCTTCGACGTCGCTCAGATCAAATTACCATTCAACGCCATCTTGGGTAGACCTGCCCTATACAAATTTATGGCAGCTGCTCATTATGGATACTTGGTGTTGAAGATGCCAACACCAGTAGGCGTTCTCCGGATCTGCGGAGATCGCACCGCCGGGGTAACTGCTCTGGAGGAGCTCCATGCATTAACCACGGCGCAAGAGGAGGACTCCAGACAGGAGCAAGCTCCAAAACCCCCGAGCATTCGTCAACGGGGCTCAACCTCTGCACCACGTGTGCAACCAAGCGGCGACACCGACATTCCCGTCAAGGTCATCCAAATTGGTTCCAATGCCGCTCAAACCACCCGTATATCGGGAGGGTTGAACGACAAATAGGAACTCGCGCTCATCACTTTCCTCCGGGCTAATGTTGACGTGTTTGCCTGGCAACCGTCACAAATGCCTGGGATCCCCAGGGAAGTGATTGAGCACAATCTGAAGATTTACCCCGATGCTCGGCCTGTGCATCAGAAGCCTCGGAAGCAATCCGTAGAGCGGCAGAACTTCATCCGACAAGAAGTGAAGAAGTTGCTCGAAGCCGAATTCATCCGAGAAGTCTTCCATCCAAAATGGCTGGCGAACCCAGTCGTTGTGCCCAAGGCCGGCGGGAAGCTTCGCACATCGACTACACCACACTGAATAAGGCATGTCCAAAAGATCCATTTCCACTACCTAGAATAGATCAGATAGTGGATTCCATCTCTGGGTGTGAGTTACTGTGTTTCCTAGACGCATATTCTGGGTATCATCAAATCAGGATGTCTAGGGAGGATGAAGAGCACACTTCCTTCATAACAGTAGATGGATTGTATTGTTACACAGCCATGCCATTTGGTCTCAAGAATGCAGCTTCAACTTTTGTACGAGCTATGTACAAAACTTTTGAAGAACTCATCAGAGATATAGTGGAAGTGTACGTCGATGACATCGTGGTCAAGGTCAAGAACAAGGAGTCCCTCTTGGACACCTTGCAGGCTGTCTTCGACAAGCTGCGGGCCACCCGCACGAAGCTAAACCCAGACAAGTGTGTCTTCGGGGTTAGCTCCGGAAAACTTCTGGGGTTCCTGGTAAGTCACCGGGGCATAGAAGCTAATCCGGCGAAGATAAAAGCCATTGAAGAGATGCGGCCACCAACCCGCATCAAAGACGTCCAAAAGTTAACTGGGTGTCTAGCTGCCCTCAGTCGGTTCATATCAAGACTGGCGGAACGGGCGCTCCCCTTCTTCAAGTTGTTGAGGAAGTCTGGACCATTCCAATGGTCCGAAGAAGCAGAGAAGGCATTCCAGGAGCTGAAATAGTTCCTCACCACCCTACCAATTCTGGTAGCTCCAAACCCTGGTGAGCCTTTGCTACTTTACATTTCAGCTACTGACGAGGTTGTCAGTATGGTTCTGGTTGCGGAGAGACCAGAACTATCCCATACTCAGGAATCCAGACCCCTTCGGGAGGGTCCGGAGGTCCCTGAAAGTGAGTCTGAGTCCCAGCTCCCAGACTCAAATCCACAAGAAGTCACTTCAGAAGACTCAGACCCCTCCGAGAGGGTCCAAGTCATTTCTGAAGAAGCTCCAGGTTCCTCCAGCCAGAACCCGAAGGTCCCTGAAGAGAATCTGGACTCCTCCGACAGGATCCGGATCAATAGAGAGGAAGCTCCGGACCCCTCCGGGAGGGTCCGGACCATTCAACGTCCGGTATACTTCATCAGTGAAGTATTACATGATGCCAAGACTCGATACCAAGAGGTGCATAAGCTGCTTTATGCTGTTCTTATTGCCTCTAGGAAGCTCCAACACTACTTCCAAGCTCACAAAGTCTCGGTGGTGACCTCTTATCCACTTCGAGCGATCCTGCATAATCCCAATTCAACTGGGAATATTGCAAAGTGGGCAGCGGAATTGGCTGAATTCGATCTCGAATTTATTTCAAGACAAGCAATCAAGAGTCAAGCGTTGGCAGATTTCGTGGCGGAATGGACTCCCTCTCCATCAAACCCTGGGGGCCCCAGCAAGCAGAAGACGGAACATCAAGTTCCAACCTTCACCGAGCCTCATTGGACTCTTTACTTCGATGGCTCCATGCAGAAGCAGGGGGCCGGTGCTGGAATCCTTCTCCTTGCACCGACTGGGGAGAAGGTATAATACATGGTACACCTTGACTTCAAGGTAACCAACAACATGGCGGAGTATGAAGCACTCATCTACGGGCTAAAGGTGGCACTGTCATACGGTGTCAAGCAACTGCTGGTCAAAGGAGATTCACAGCTCATCATCAAGCAGGTGAAGGGTGAATGCTCCTGCAATAATCCCCAGCTAGCTGCTTACCTCCTTGAAGTCCAGAGGCTTCAGAAGGACTTTGAAGTCCTAGACCTCAACCATGTTCAGCGTGCCCACAACGCTGAAGCTGACGAACTCTCGACCAAAGCGTCAACCGGAGCTCCAGATCCTGACGGAATCTTTGTCCGGAGGTTGTCAAAACCCACAGTTCAGCCTGCCGAACTGAACGAAGGGGGCGAGATCAGCATCCCGAAGCTGACGGTCCCGATGGCCCTGTTACCATGGCAGCCATCAAGGGTCGTAGGTGCTGCCGGAAGCTCCGAGCAACCCAGCACGCAAGACTCAAATGCTCAAGTCAGTTCCGATGCATGGATCTTGGAGATCCGGAACTACTTGAAAGACAACATCCTTCCTGACGATGATGTATCTGCTGACCGGGTAGTCAGATTGGCTAAAAGATACACACTGGTAGAAGGGGATCTCTACCGGCGCGGTGCCAACGGCATCCTAATGCGGTGCATCACAAGGGAAGAAGGCTGCGAGCTTCTCGCAGAAATCCATGGAGGCGAGTGTGGGAACCACGCATCTTCCTGCACGCTGGTCGGAAAAGCCTTTCGGCATGGCTTCTACTGGCCTACAGCGCTCCAGGATGCCACTGAGCTGGTAAAGAAATGTGAAGCATGCCAATTTCATGCAAAGCAAATTCATACACCCGCTCAGCCCTTACAAATGATACCTCCTACATGGCCCTTCGCTGTGTGGGGGATGGACATCTTGGGACCCTTCCCAAGAGCCGTCGGAGGTTACAAGTTCCTGTACGTCGCCATCGACAAGTTCACCAAGTGGCCGGAAGCAACTCCAGTTGTGACGATCAACAAGCAATCTGCTATCAACTTTCTGCAATCCAATGTAAGCAGATTCGGAGTCCCAAACAAGATCATCACTGATAATGGGACTCAATTCACAAGCTCCGCATTCCAAGGGTATTACAAAGACCTCGGCATACAGGTTTGCTACGCTTCCGTAGCTCATCCCGCCAGCAATGGACAAGCTGAGAGAGCAAATGCAGAAATCCTTAAAGGACTCAAAACGCGCACCTATGAGCGTTTGAAAAAGCACGGAGCCAATTGGATCGAAGAGCTTCCGCCCACTCTATGGGCCAACAGGACTTCTCCAAACCGGTCAACCGGAGAAACACCCTTCTTTCTGGTGTACGGAGCTGAAGCAATCCTTCCTCCAGAAATCACCATGGGTTCGCTCCGGGTCCGGACCTACGACGAAGCCGCGCAGGACCAGCTCCGGCGTGAAGACCTAGACCTCCTCGAGGAGGGAAGGTACCAAGCAGTTGTTCGGAATGCCAGATATCGCCAGGCTCTACGGCGTTATCACCAGCGGCATGTACACAACCGACAGCTCGAAGAAGGCGATCTGGTGCTACGGAGAATACTATCCAGAGAAGGGCTAAACAAACTTTCCCCCGGCTGGGAGGGGCCCTTCCGAGTGATCAAAGTATCCCGTCCCGGAAGCGTTCGCTTGGCTACTGAGGATGGGACACCTCTCCCAAATCCTTGGAACATCGAGCACCTCCGTAAGTTCTACACTTAATTCCACGGAGGTGAGTCTTGAGTAACTTGATATGTATGTTATAGAGTCATTGTACAGAGTCGGGTAGTTCCTCCGGGAGAGCAGCCGGACCTTTTCCAAAAGGTCTGTAAAGCTCAAGCAGCACTTGTTACAGTCTCCGGACTAAAAGCGTGGCTAACTACCCTGGGTCAAACGAGAAACCAAGCACACTTAGCCTGGTCCCGTACCCTAAGAGTGTACTTGTTTCCCCTGTACCCCGGACCTATAATGAAAGACATCTTCATGTGAAATAGACTCCACGTGCATTCATTTTGTGCAGGCTCGATATTTTTATTTTTCTCTTTCTTGTCTATAACAGAAACGTGCAATTCATAAGAAATTTTAGTTTGACCGGTTTATATACGACTCGAGTTGAATTGTCAGAACTCTTGGATTTAAATATCGTTTATGGCCAACTCGCCTGAAAGCCGCCAAGCCAATCTAGGGTCGGAGTGCGCTATCGACTTAGCCTGGTCAAGCACCCTAAGTACGCCACTCTACCTACACCTCGGCAGGCCAAAGTAAGGCGGGTCCATGGACAGTTGGATCTAAGAGAAAAGACAACGCATCCAGTTGTATTTAAAATCGCGTTCAACTTAAAATTTACTTGAGAATCGTAAGCCGCGATGAAATTATAGACAAGGAACAAATTTTATTGTTTTTCTTGGCTTAAGTGTGCAGGAAAAATAAAATATACGTTGATGGAAAAAAGCCGGAGCTAACCAAGCTCCGACCCCCTCAAGGGGGTCAACCATCGGCGATGAGTAAAAGACGGTGAGAAGACCCCGTACATGGAGTCTGTTGCCAACTTACCAAGTGTTGCTAAAGGTCATTGCCGGAGCTACTAAGCTCCGACACCTTGGAGTACTAACTATCGACGCTCTACGTGTTGATAGAAGCTATTGCCGGAGCTACTAACCTCCAGCGATGGACAGTACCGGAGCTTCTAAGCTCCGACAACTTCAGGGGACCTTCACTATCAAAGACTTCGGAACTAAATTCTACAAGTTCGAAGCAAATTCGTCTTCAACAAAACTCAATATCCTTTTGGTACATGTTCACAATCAAATTGTGTACATCTACCAGGGGGCCAAGAGAAGATAAAGATGTTGAAGACAAAAAATGAAATTCGCAAAAATTTGGGGATTTCATTTATCTGGAGACAGGAGATTACATCTGGAGACAAGGGAGTACAAAATTGAGGAAGAAGAGAAAATACAAGCGGGAGCTAAAGAGATGATCCTAGACCCTATGGAAGAACTCGGCGACCTTCTGGGCGACCTCCGATACGCTGGCTCGGGTAGCTTCGCCTTCTCCTTCGACTGGACCTTCAAGCACCGGGTCCAGAGGAAATTGAGGGTTCCGGCTGGTGTAGCACGTCAACACGTATTCTATGACGTTCCTCGCCAGATATTGCCCCTCGACCTCCAGTTGGTCCGCGATGACGTCGCCCACCTTGGAGAGCTTGCTGCCTGCTGCGCTCAACGCTTGCAGCGCGAGGTCCGGCTCCGGCTCCGGATCATCCAGGCGCACGGGGCTGAAACCCATCAGCGTCAGCGCATCGTTGGCCTTGCCTAGGAACTCCCAAATCTGCAGGGAGTCCACTGTCCTCAGGCTCTTTACTTCTTCCAAGGATCTCTTGGCCGCCGTTAGTTCGGAATTCTCACGGGCGAGGCGCTCAACTTCTTTGGCGTTTTGCTGAATTTTTGCAGCAACCCGCCTCTCAAGTCTTCCGAGCTCCTCCTCCCGGAGGTGGATCTTGTTCCGACGGTCGACCAGGTCTTTCTCCCTAGCCTCCACTTTCTTCTCCCGGGCAACAAGGGCACACTCGTATTCGTAGAGTTCCTGCCCTCGCACCCAGGTCTTCTCCTCTTCCTCGAGGCAGCGCTCTTCCAACTTCTTAGTGCACTCCTCGAGGCCCTTGTCTGCCAGAGCTGTTTTCTCGGCGAGCTCCTCTTCCCTTCTCAGGATGTCATCCCGCAGCTCCAGGAGTTTTTGCTCTTCGTCTTCGAGCCGTCTCTCCCTCCCTTCGAGTGCCTCTCGGCGCTTGATGAGAGCTGCGTTGATGGCTTCAAGCTGCTCGAACCGAGCATTGGCCGCGTCGTTGGCAGCCTTGGCCTGATCATGGAACTCTCGAGAATGAGCGTCGAGGGCATGGGTCATGTTCTCCCTCTCATCCAGCAGCTTCTCCCAACACTCCAGGCGGATCTTCTCCCGCTTGATCCACTCCTTGTCGTCCGCATGCCTCGACTGCGCCAGCTTAGTCTCGAAGTGGAGCCGATTACGCCACTGCTTAAGGGTTTGGCGCTCCTCTTCAAGAGCCTTGCTGTCATGGAAGAAGGCCAGTTGGACCTGACGTAGACTGGAGCAGGCGTTGTCGATAGACATCGACAGCGGGATGGGCTCCGGACCTGCTGGGGTCTCCTCCGCTGGTTCCAGCGGGTCTTCACATACAAAAATTGGGTCCCACTCTACGAGAGCGGAACCCTGAGCTTCCAAAGCGCTAGGGCCTTCCTCCGGGATGGCCTCAGTCGCCATCGAAGAAGGCCCCGCCGGCAAGTCTTCATTCGCCCCCTCAGGCAGGGAGCCGGCGACTTCGTTTAGGCACTCTGGCTCTGCCACAGGTACCATCGATGTCGTCGCCTTCGGAGCAGGAGCTACTGCTGGCTCCGATCGGGGCACCTCTTCTGAGGGATACCTGAGCTCCCTCGCCTCTTCAACCGCCGGCTCTGCGACCGGCGCTCTAACAACAACCGGCTCAGCGACCGGTGCATCGGAGGTAACCGACTCAACTGTCGGAACTACCTCGACTTCCGGCTCGCACGCCGGAGCTTCAATCACCTCCGGTTCAATCGCCGGGGCTTCAACGAGTTCCGGCTCCGAGACCGGGACTATTACTTCTTCCGGCTCTGCAGCCGGAGCTTCCATTACTGCAGCACAAGGACCCGGAGCTTCAATCTCCGAGACAAGTGCCGCCGACATGTCTTCACTCCTGTGGTCCGGCGCTACCACGGGAAGTTCTAGGGACGAGTCGAGGTTCATGACCACGACAGCCGGCGCCGGAGCTGTCGCAGCCTCAGCCACCATCTGGGGCGGAGCCGGGACAGGAGCGGAAGCTCCCACGGCCTCAAAAATCGTGGCCGAGGGTGGAACTTCACTCCCTTTCTTAGGGACGCTGCAGAGGATGGATAAAGAGAATTAACAAACAATCACTACAACTAAAAAGTTAACCAGGGTAAACATCAAAAATTACCTTGGGAGGCTCCCGCACCAGCTTGCGCGGAACCTTTTTCCCGGACGTTCCGGGCTGGCCAGGGTCGGCGTAGGAGCTCTAGGAGGCCCCCCAGAACTCGCCGCAGCCACGGGAGATTCCCGGGTCGAGGCTCTCCTCGATCGGGAGGAACCCCTGGACCTGGAGACTCCAACCGCCCCGGGGGCCAGAGTCGTACACCCGGAGCTAGCACCACCGGAGGGCTCTACCACGGAGACGGAAGCGCTTCGGGAGGATCCCACTGCAGGAACAGTCTCATTCCGGGAGGACCCCACCACGGGAACAGTCGCCACGGCACCAGAAGATCTTCCCCCTTGGAGAGAAGGAGCCAAGGTAGAAGCAGCGGGCACGACAGACCTTCCGTCGACGTGCCGCAGCTTCCTCTTCCGACTCTCCGGCTCCTCCGCCAGCTCCTTGCCCTTGCCGATGACTTCAACCCTCGGCTGTGGAGCAGGGACTGAGCCATATTCAGGCACCCCAGGGATTGCCACCCGGGTGGTTGGTCTCCTCTCGACGACGCCAAGGTCGTCAAGCGCAGGCATCTTCCGCCGGAGCTCTCTGCTGAACTCCACTTCCACGTTCAAAGGGAGAAAGGCCGGCGGCGGAGTCAAGTAATCTCCGTCGACGTTGATGCCGTCCTGGAATTTCTTGAGGTGGAACTCCAGGGTCTTCCCCACCATGTCGGACTTCAACCCGGTTTCAACCTGGTCCTCGTCCATCACGCTGAACTTTTTAGTTGAAGAAGTCCGAGGACCACCCCATAAGGGCCCGGACCTTCTTCAAATCGTTGTCGGTCTTCAGGCGACTCTCGCGCAGACCCAACTCCATCGCAGTACAGCTAGACAAGAGAGGAAGAGCAAAGTAGATCTTATCTGCCGCCTGAGGTGTGCCACGCGTCGGGATTTAACTGTAAAATCCTGCCAACGGCACCTCCGGAGACCTTTGAAGACCCATTTCAAGAGTCGCAAAGGTGGACCCACCTCCGATGGAACGACTTCACCCCGGTGACCTTCCTCGGAGGTAGGTCCAGGGGGCCACTGTCGGTACCCTAAAAACCGTACACCCCCTGAGATTACAAAGATCTCAGGGGAAGGACAACTACTCGAGTTGAAGACCCTCGGAGGCCCACTTGTCAGACATGACCGGACCAGCTTTTCCAACATGGTTAATCCCTAGGTCGCCACGTGTACTACCGAACCGGAGCTACCGCCCACAAGGGGGAAGCACCGGACTGAGTACCGAAACGACACCTCCGGACCTAACCCCTGACCGAGAGAAGCTCCAGACCTGACACGTGTCAAGTAGCCCCGGAGCTTCCTGCTTCCCGCAGCAAGCTCCGGAGCTGCCACGTGTCTAAACATCGGAGCAAGCCGCCTCTAACCTCCGGGAGACCTTGTAACTGCTCCGGATCTTCAAAGGAGAGCCAAGGACTTCAAGACATGTTTAAATGTCATTAATGCCATATTAATGACACTTAAACGGACGATCTTAACACCTGTAACGGCACTGTCAAAGCCCGTTACAGGAACATTAACAACAATTAATCGTGTATCAATACTAGTAACCGCCAGGGCCACATGTCGGGCTAGGCAGCTTGTAACGGCCTGTCTTTGTACTATAAAAGGACAGGCCGACGATACACAGGAGGACAGACACAGACGGTAGATCATACGTGATAAGCCAATACAACATCAACACCCCCGTGGAGTAGGGTATTACGCTCAGGCGGCCCGAATCACGTAAATCCTAGTGTCTCCAGTGTTAAACCGCAATTCACCTTCTTGAGTCTCCGCGCGCCCACACCGAACTACGAACTCCTTCAACACTTTAGCTGTGTCAGGAGATCTGCCGACTCCAACAGTCGACAGGTACCCTTCCACAGTTTACTGGGATGGGTACCATCCGCTACTACCTCTTCGCCCTCACGGGTGTGGCCGATCGTCTCGGCATTTTGTTCGAGACGATGGCCCAGGTGCTCGATGCCGAGGGACGCAAAAACCTGGTGGAGGCGACGGAGAGCAACCTCGGTCTCGGGGTTGCACCGCCGGTGCAACTTGCGCAGCCGGCTCAGGCTTTTGTTGCACTGGTGCCAGAGTCACCGCCGGAAGAGGAGGAGGAGGAGGAGGATTTAGTTTTTCTTTGTTGTTTTTAGTTTTTTGTACTTTTTTCTTGTTTTTTGTAATATATGGTGTTAATGAATGAAATTTATCATTGTTCATCTATATGATTGAATATTATCTTGTGTGTTCAATAACTGTGTGAATGAATATATTACAAAATGTTGGCCACTGTGTGAATGAATGAATGTGTGGTGTGTTCATCGTGTTCCTCAGGAATCATAAGGAATGATTTGATTATTTTTTGGACAAGTGAATGATTTTAGTATCAAGTGAATGTGCTCTAAGTTCAGTGATTTGTGATATCAACAATGAACCGAAGCAAAATGGAGGAAATCATGAAGCTAAAGGAGACGTGCATAATAGGAGACGCGCTTTACGTAAGAGCGCGTCTCCCTTTTAGCAGAGGAGAGGGAGACGTCAAGCATAGGCGACGAGCTTTGATGTTAAGCGTATCTCCATTTTACTTCTCCGCACAGACCTTATTTATGGCACCATCGGTCTCACCTATTCTCTTTGTTTGTCTTCTTCATGTAGACAACCCACTATGGCCAACATTCCGCCGCCAATCCTGCCGAGGGAGCCACCCTACAAGAAACAGTGATGTTGCCCCCCCCCCCCCCCCCCCCCGAGAGGCTCAACAAGGAGCTGCTCGAGATGTTGTTCGACAGGTTCCAAAAGGCCGCTCAAGATGATGGTCGAGGTGTTCGGTGTCGAGGGCCGCATTATCCTGGTGGCGGTGATGGCGAGGAACCTCAGTCGCGAGGTTGCACTGCCGGATACAGACCAACCGGAGCAATTGGCGGAGCAGCCGAAGCAACCGGCGGAGCAGCCGGAGGAGGAGGAGGAGGGGGAGGAGGAGTAGGATTTATGTTTTCTTTTGTTGTTTTTTGATGGATGTTGTTTTTATTTTCTTGTGTCTTGTATTTTTTGTGTGTTTTGTAATATATTTGTTAATGAATGAATGTGTTATTTGTGTTCATTTGTGTGATGAATATTTTATGTATTCGATTGTGAATGAATGAATTAATCGTTTAGCGACGAGTTCATGTTTGTCTTTAAGCGAAGACAAAGGAGATGTGCTTTCTGTAAAGTACGTCTCATTTCTTTTGCTAATAGGAGACACACTTTTTAAAAGCGTGTCTCCCATTAGTCGGAGAGAAGACGTGTCTCGGATACCTACTTAACTGAGACTTGTTGTATTGTAACGCGTCTTCTTGAACGTTCAACCGAGCCATGTCACATCCTCGCTGAAGCGGGCTCGTCTTGCTTAACCTTATCAGAGACGTTCGCCTTTGAGTGCGTCGCCCATCTTTGTCTCCTGTTTGGGTTTCTTACATAGTGTGTAGCCGTGGGTAAGCAAATGAGGCCGACGTCTGTAGCTTATACTCGTCGGTTAACAGTCGATCTTAGCCAACGCTTTAAAGTTGACGTTTATAACTCGTATTGCCGTCGGTCCCGACGCTTTTAAAGCCATAAAGCCGTCGGTTATGGTGATCCGACACCTTTACTGTCCGAAGCGGTTATGGCCGTCGGGCATGGGCAGCACACCAACGGTTTTAATGTTTGGGTGGGAAAGGTTGTTTCCGGGCGCGTCGGACCCATCATATGGCCGTCGGCCAGGGAGCAGAAACTGACGCCTTTAGGTAAGGGCGTCGGAATCCTTGAAGAAACCGATGCAAATTATTATGATCGTCGACCGACACAAAGGGACTGACGGTTTTAAATTTTTCGCCGTCGGGGGTACAAAACCGACGGTGTTAGACTACTTAAGTTCGACGGCTCCGACGATTGTAACTTCTTCAACGCGCTATTGACAGATTCTTGCAGTGGTGCATAGTACCTTAACAATTTTAGCCTTAGTTCTCGAGGTTTTCCAACATTTACGTGGGGTATTTATACTTCCGTACAAAATGTGGAGCAAGGCTCGAATGGTGAAGGATTAATAGTAGATGAGAAGTTGATACATGGCCTCCTGATTATTTATGACACTGGCACGACATGGCATCTTGGTCTCCATATATTGAATACATGGACGCAGCCGAGCCAAGTAGCTTCTCGGACTACAAATTATTGGTATACGTCCTTTTCTATAATTGACGTGAGGCCAAAACGTGTGGCTAAATCCCCCTGTCAACGCAGAGGTGGACGCCCCCACAAATTGGAATTATTAACTCCTTTGCTATTTATAAATGCCTCTGCATTATTATATTTTCTAAATGAACATAGTATATATATATATACTCCATAAGCTAATAGACATTGTTACAGAAATATAATTTACATGTGCATTTTGGTTCAGGATACTTTTTGTATGTTATTATAAAAAAGCAATAAGCTCATACGCCCTCCGTCTCTATAAACGTGTTGCTTTGTAGTTCATTTTTGAACTACACAAAGCGACAAGTTCATGAGAACGGAGGGAGTAATAATTAATCTCACCACACAACACCCACCAATAGTAATCAAGTTATGCTTTGTCGCATGTGTTGCAGCGTCCTAGCTACATGCCTTTTGAAATTGTACAAGTCCAGATCACTACTAATCCTGCATTGACACTGATATTGACATGTGGGGCTCCATGTCCTTTTATTAACGATGTGGAAGTACCAACTTCGATTCATCGTGATGCAACCCTTCTCCTCTAAAGTTGTCCGCAGAGGAATACTGTAAAACATAATGGATATGTGTAAATTTAGAGAATTTAGAGAAAGATATTAAAAAATAAAAGAATAATAGTGTATAGAGTATGTTTTAGAGTAAACGAGTGTGGATAGCTTAATAAAGCAGAATATTGTATTGTTCTACAGATGTAGTATCATGCAAAAAGTGCTCTCCTATCCCCTAGAGTGCTCTCCTATCCCCTAGAGAAAACATAACATGGAGCATTACATAATGGGTAATGATGTCTCACGGTCTCACCACGGGGGATCAAACTCTTAAATGTACCTCTTCAAAATAAATATACTATGATTGGTTGATGTGAAGTGTGTTTATTACTGAAACTTTAATTTGTGTATGCATGTTCCTTTGTAATTTATAACATAATAATTTGCAATTAAGGGGCCTAGGTAGTTTGCAAATGGAGTAACAATTATTAAAGAGTATCTCAGAAGCATGTACTCCTTTTGGGTAAAAAGAGCTCAAGATGTGCATATAGCATGCACTTTGCTATGGTTATTAATACCATTTCATCTGACCGGTGAAATTGCTTCAATTGTGCTTTTGGACCCGTTCTGTGCTACCAAATGTTTCGAAATATTTGATGCTGGTTCAAAAATTGAGCCGGTCGTATATGAGTGAGTCGTGACGAAGTCTAAAACCAGTCGTGTACCCGTAGCAGGACTCATCTGTATAAACTGGAGATAGCTCAAAGATAGCTTACATATATCTTACATCAAACATAGCATTTCCCTATCCTCAGAGTGAGTTATCGTCAATATGAGCGGTTTTGAGTTTGACTATCAATGAATAGTTACTTAGACCAAATGCTTTTTCACGTAGCCAGATAGAATGATTTCTTTTATGCCACCCTTTTTAAAGCTAAATCAGGACAGTCTGTAAACAAATATCATATATAGTCCTAAATATCACAGGCATCATTGCCATATACGTAAGAGTGTTTGTTCCACTCTCCAACTGAATGAGTTGTTCCATAACTCTGATAAGCAAATTTAAACTCCTCTCAAAATGGAGAGTTGATCATTGAATTTCCCTTCATTGCTTCTATACTCCACTATACTTATTTCCCAATCAGACATTAATGATGGAGCATTAACAGTGCAACGATATTCCTTTTGGTACAAACATATAAGTTCATCACATAATGCCCAGTGATATGAATATTGCATTTATACACAATAGTGTCTGCTTGACCTGGTACTGATACTTAGAGCTGCTGCACCTGGCTACCGTAGCTGGATCACTATTAGTTTGGCTTATTTGTTTGGCTAGTCCTCCAGTTTGAATGGCTTATTTAATTTGTTTGGCTAGTGCACAAATCCAATCAATTTTTGTTTATGACCTGCAAAATTAGTTGTTCATACTCGCATAAGAAAACTGTTTATGGTTCATATGATCTGAAAAACATTGTTTACTTCAAATGAGATCAGTGAGACGATACATTGTTAAGGTAAGGCAATCAACTTTGATATGGAATTAAGTATATGCGCTATATATATTTGGAATGTTGTTAAGGGAGAAGATCTTTAACCAAAAGCTCTTATCACAGAGAAATATTAAACGTGAAACTTTATCAAGACCTCGTTCCGGATGCATCATGGGTAAAATATGACATTGGACCACAAGTCACTACGTAAGAAAGGCTCATCCGAGACGGGCCCTAAAGAAGAAGGGAGACGAACAAATTGTACGTCTCCATCATCGCGTCTTGTATTACTTTGTCACACTACTACAAAAAGCATTTTTACAGGCGCCTCAATTTTTCAAACACGGACGGTCCTTAAAAATATGCGACCGTGATGACAAATGATATAATAACCATATGTGATGAAAGAACAACACAGTCGGATTTTAAAAAACAACCGCCTAGGTAAATACTCGATCTTCTCAGGCGGTTATTACTTAAGAACCGCCTGCAATAAAATAAAATCACAGGCGGATTTTAAGAAACAACCGGCTGGGTAAATACATGATCTTCACATGTGGTTCTTAATTAATAACCGCGTGTAATGTAATAAACTTTACAGGCGGTTCTTCATTAACAACGGCCTGAGAAGATCATGTATTTTCACCAGCGGTCATTGTTTAAGAACTGTATGTAGTTGTTCAATTATCACAAGCGGTTTTTATTGAAATTACAGGGATGTAGTCGTTGCAATTATCACAACTGTATGTAGTCGTTGCAGAGAAAATTGTATCAGGAAGAAACACAGATGAGCGGATACTAGTACAGTAATGCATTATAGGAAATGCTCGATCACCAGTGAGGCTAGCTTAATTGTGATAATACACTATTAGAAGCTTTACAATTGTTCAAAGATAACATCTTTACACACTGAGCACAAGTTTAAGTGGGCCTCTCTCTGTAACAGCTGCAAACAACGATGATGAAGCGCCCTGTCAAGTAGAAAACGAAAATCATGCTACATTCATTGTAGATCAACGATGAAGCTCCCATCGATCAATCTAAATTGTACCGTCCTGCTTGCTCCCAAACACGTCTCTTATATTCCGTTGGATCCTGAAAATATTGACATTATTTAAATTAACAAATATCGAAGGAGGAATGAATAACCTACATTGGTCACTAAGTCAAAGTGTCATCTAACCTTGATAAGTAGATTATAGCAATCATTTTCAACATCGGACACATTTGGCTGATGCAGCAAACGTTGAACTTCAAGTAGTATAGTTTTGATTGTAAAAGCACTAACCACCCCTACGAAATATAATTTAAGCAATATAAGAAACCAGTTCAAATAAGTTCGACAACAATTAAGAATTAATTACATGAGCAAAATAGGTCTATCTTACAGTCTCTTGATCAAGAATCCTGATGCAGAGTGCTCCTGAACGATGGACATTTGGATGGAAGAACCCACTTGGAAAGGCGCATCTTGGAGGCACCAAGAGATAGTCCTCAGAGAAAGATATTGTCAGGGGGTAGTAACCATCTTTCCATTCAGTCTGCAAAATAAATTTATTAATAGGAGGACGATAGTTAAACTCATATTGTGCTCGTTCTTCATGACTTACACCTTCTTTACCGGGGACGATGCACTGCCACTTCAATAAATCTCCCGATTCAGGCTTCGTAGAGAAACCCTACGCAGAGAAATTGAAAATACCAAAAACAAACAAGACGGAAAAACAAACTACAGTTAAGTTCATCAGTCCATTACAAATACATATGTATATACAACCATGCGACCAGTGTGCCATATGTACATACATGGGGTTGGTTCTTGCGCCACGCCAAGCGCTCCTTCTTCAATCGTCTACACGCCTGAGACATCAATATCTAAAAGACCAAACTTCTAAATTATTGAGTCCAAACACATATGTACACAAATGCAAAAGGACACAATCCATATACCAACACACAAAACTGACAGCTTATGAAAATATACAAAGAAAAAGGTAGCATGCAATGCATAGTAAGGAAACTATGAGAATTTACTTAGGTACCTCATGGCGCGATGTGGGACTGGGCAGAGGCGTGCCTCCGGCGGGTCTTTATATAGGCGTTAGTTTTTCATAGGCGGTTTTTCAATTTTTCACAGGCGGTTGGTACTTAATAGCCGCCTGAGAAGATGTTTATCTCAGGCGGGTTTTACTTACCAACCACCTCTGATGCTGCTAAGCTCCTGTCAAGCTAATCCCTACACAGCAAGCTATTTTAGATGCAAGTAACACCCGTGGCTCATCATTTGAATTGTTGAAAGCATCAATTTGAAGTCTGACGATCCATGGAAGGATTTTCCCATCCATTTGAACGATTTATTTCCCTCCCGTCCATTTGAAAACTTAGGAAGATGCTCCTTTCTCAGTTTTAATGCCTAAATATATTGACTAAAAATCAGTACCCACTTTCTTAGTGCTTCACACAAGCGAGTAAGCGAACAACTTCAATCACAAATCTTGTTTTTACACTTTCATAGGGATTTAACCTTAATCTTTCAAGCATAGATTTATCAAATAAGTGAAGCTTCCTTATCACACATATTAATGGCAGTTATAAGTGAAGGATGTGTCAAAGCTAACGAAATCTGAATCGGATTGGAGATAAAGAGATCTTGTATATGAGTGGCAATGTACAGGTTAAACAGCGTGAAGGCTGTCATCATAGCTTCATGTTGTCTAACCTGGACATTGTCAATCATATGCAGCATCTCTTTGTCTTCAGTCCCGTTGAGATTTCGTTAGCTTCAACACACCCTTCCCTTGTAACTGTCATTAACATGTTTGATGAGAAGCTTCAATTATTGATAAATCTATGCTTGAAAGATTAAGGTCAAATTCCTATGAAAATGGTAAAAACAAGATTTATGATTGAAGTTGTACGTTTCGTCGCTTGTGTAAAGCACTAAGAGAGATGGTACTGATTTGTAGTCAATATATTCAGCCATTAGAACTGATAAAGTAGCATCTTCGTAAGTTATCAAAATGGAGAGAAGAGAAAGAAATCTTGCAGGGCTTGTTTGGGTGTACTCCTATCCAAACAAGCCCTCAAATGGACGGGAAGTATCGTTAGACTTCAATTGAAGCTTTTAACAATCTAAATGATGAGTCTCGGGTGTTACTTGCATCTACAAGAGCTTGCTATGAAGGGATTAACTTGACAGGAGCTCGAAACAGAAGCTGAATTTAATAATGTTCAAAACATGCTATCTAAAGTTGAAATAGAACATTGTTCTAAGTTGATTTCAGAAGATACAAATATATACAATATATATCATCTCGCATTGCTATATACATTTTTTCCAGCATTGACATCTTCTCGCATATAGGGTTTCAAATTCTTTTTTATGCTTCTCTCTACGCGCTTGATGTTTTCTGGTTCGATGAAAAGGTACATCTCTTCATACTGATTATATTCCTCTTCATTATCTCCCACATTCTCAACCCCAACAATATTTTGCTTTCCAGAAACAACTACGTGCATCTTCTCAGTTTTTGGATCTTGAACATAAAAAACTTGTGCAACATTATCGGTGAGAACCCACATGTCATCTTTATAACTCACTTTATTCAAGTCTATCAGTGTTAGTCCGTAATTGTCCACTTTCACACCATCAGGATGTTTGACCCATTGGCACTTAAATACAGGCATTACCATTCTTTCGCCATAATCGAGTTCCCATATTTCCTCTATGAACCCGAAATATGTGGTCTTCTGCCCTTGTGAATCATAAGCCTCAATACGAACACCACTATTTTGTGCAACACTCTTACCGTCTTTTTCTTTAGTGTAAAATGTGTAACCATTGATATCATATGCTTGCCATGATGTCACCAAAGCAGATGGGTCAGAAGCTAACTTCTTCATTGTTGCCTCTTCTATAGTGTCTCTGTATGGTATATTTTGTCCATTAACCATTCAGTGAAACATCTTCTGTGCTCTTTCATGATCCAGTCCTCTGTGCGGTCTTGGTTTTTATCACGAAGCTCAATTTGGTGTTCCTCGATGTACGACTCAGCTATTGCGAGCTGTTGTAGTACACCAAAATGTGCACGGTGTACATTCTTGTAATCTTGAACGATAAAAGTTTTCTTACCCACTTTGCCTCTGCCACATAGTCTACCCTCATGTACCGGTATAGGCACACCTATCAATTTTCCATCTTTGATGTAATCAGCGCAACCCTCAATCACTTCTTCAGTGGTGTATCCTTCCATAATTGAACCCTCTGGGTGAGCACGGTTCCGCACATAACCTTTTAATACTCCTAAATATCTCTCCAACGAAAATATATGATGTAAATATAGTGGCCCCAATGCTTTTACCTGATCAACAAGATGTATGATTAGGTGTACTTGCATTTCGAAAAAGGATGGTGAGAAACACATCTCAAGCTTGCACATTGTCTCGACGATGTATGTTTTCAGATAGTCTAAATCTTCACGTGATATCACCTTTTGCGATACTGCATTGAAGAAGTAACACAAACGTGTGATGACAACTTTTATATGCTCAGGTTGGTGACTCTTATTGCAATGGCAAGGAAAATTGTCATCATCATGTGACAGTCATGAGAATAATAACCAAATAAAGACAAGTCTTTCATCGAGACTAGTTTGCGGATATTGGATGAGAAACTCGTGTGCACTTTGATCCCACGCAATCATTCGCAAATTGTTTTTTTCTCTTCTAGCGTCAAGTTCTAGCTGGCTGGGGGAAGGTAATGCTTCTCGTTCGCCTTTTCTACTGGATGAAGCTCTGGTCTCAAATCAAGATTTACTAGGTCCATACGTGAATTTAATCCATCCTTTGTTTTCCTCGGCATGTCCAGCAAGGTCCCAATGATACTGTCAAATACATTATTTGTAACGTACATCAAATCAATACTACGGTAAAATTCCAGATTCTTCCAATACGGAAGATACTTGGAAAAAATTGATTGTTTCTTGAAAGCCATGTCAGTTGTATCATCCGAAGATGTACTTTTCTTTCTCTTAATTCCTTTACCATTTTTGCCCTTACCGAAAGCAATATGAATGTTCTTGACCATTTCAAACACAAGTTTTCCACTGTAAGGTTTTGGTGCAGTATCTTTTTCGATTTTGTTATTATATTGTTCATCTTCCTATACTTGTGTGTATCTTTCAAGAACCGTCGGTGTCTCATGTACACCATCTTTCTGGATGAAGTGAGGTACAAAAATCCAGTTCTATCCACGCACCTAACACAACCTTTCTTCCCTTTCATTTGTCCCGATAATGTAAACAGTCCGGGATAATCATGCACGGTAACGAATATCATTGCTCTTAGCGTGAAATACTCCCGCTTGTACTCATCCCATGTACGTACCCCTTCATTCCACAATTTTGCCATATATTCCATTAACGGTTCCAAGAACACATCAATTTCGATGCCGGGTTGTTTTGGACCTGGGATAAGAACAGATAACAAGATATATTTCCTTTTGTGACACAACCACGTCGGTAGGTTGTACATTGTTAAGACCACGGGACATGTGTTGTGTATGCTCCTTTTTCACCAAACGGATTCATTCCGTCTGTACCCAAGGCAAACCTCACATTTCTGATTTCCTTCACAAATTCTGGATACTGAATATTAAAATTTTTCTACTGTGTTGCATCACCAGGGTGTCGTATATGTTTTTCATTCTTCTTGCATTGCTCGGAATGCCAACGCATAAGTTCAGCCTCCCTAGGGTTTGAGAACAAACACTTCAAGCGATCAATTACTGGAAGGTACCACATCACCAAGGCAAGAATTTTTCTCTTATTCTTCCCGTCTGCATCGCCAGAAGTATCGTCATCGTCACCTTCAGGACCAATAATAAACTTCTTATTCTTCTGAGTCTTTTTCATGTTGGTAACATACTGGTGATTGTAGTCCTTATATCTACTGACACCACAAATGGGGCATCTAGTTGCGAGCTCATGCTCTTTAAGATAGAGAATACAATGGTTCACACAAGCGTGTATTTTTGTCACACCTAGTGCCATTGGGCAAAGAAGTTTCTTTGCTTTATAAGTGCTTCTGGGCAGTTTATTTGGATTTGGAAGAATTTCTACCAGAAGATTCAAAAGATCAGAAAAACTACAATCGGACCATCCGTGCATAGCTTTCAACTTTAGTAGTTCTAAGACTGCACACAATGTAGTAAACTCTTTATCACAACCGTTTGATTCATCATATAAAAGCTCCATCGCCACATTGTGCGATGTCTCCATTATACTTAAACCTTTACTTGCTCCCATAGAAGTCAATACATATGGTTCAATGTGACGCAACATCTCCTCACAATCGAGCTCATCATCATCATCACCAGCTTAATTGTCACTACCATCATCGATATAAACATTATCATCATTTGAACCTCTCTCATCATCTTTATCCACATCATGTGTATCTAACTCACCATGATCTGTCCATATTGTGTAGTTTTTTTTGAAACCTCTTTTCACCAAATGAGATTGGATTACTATAGTATCCGTCCAAGCAATCTTATTTTCACAGTCGATACATGGATATAATATGTCATCTATATTTTGCAACTTCGCATGTCTCTTGGATGCTTCAATAAAATCTGCAACATTATAAATGTACATAGGATCGGGTCTTGGCATGTTATACATCCACGCTCGACGTTTCATGCTTCAATAATAGAATTTTTGTTATATTTACAAAATTTGGCCACAAATATTCTCTAAAGGTCTTCTATAAAATGAATTTACAGAGACATAAAAAGTATGATTAGGGCAACTAATGTAGGAGACGGGCGACGTCTTGACGCAGACGGAGTCGAAGGCGTCGGGAGCAGCAAGCAGGGGTGAAGGATTGAAGTCGTGGGGTAAACAGGCCCAGTGGAATGGGCTAGGTCTGGGTGGGATCTAGGGATGACAACTATACCCGCGGGTATGGGTACCCGACGGGTATTGCACCTGACAGGTGCGGGTACGGGTGGATTCTTTTACCCGTGGGTATAACTCGTACCCGATCTGATGTGTTGCGGGTATGGGTGCGGGTATTATTTCCTACCCGCGGGTACTCGTCGGGTACCCGAAATACTGTTATGTTTTAGATGTGGCCCATAAAAAAACTCAGCTCGGAATAGTTAAAAATTCACCGCCCACAAGGCGAGGTAACTAGCTATTCATGGTATTCAGACGTCCACCATCCATTGCAATAAGACCAATCCCGATCCCTGGAGGCTGGAGTCTGGCCCTGGTGCCGCCTTCCACCCCGGTTGGAGATGGAGTTTGCGGGTAAGTCGTCGCATTGCACTTGGTGCTTTATAAAAGGGCAGAAGGTCAGAGTAAGAGGAAGAAGAATGTGCTCTGCTCTGCTGTCAATGCCAAGTACTCCTATCCGACATCAACAATCATCTGCTCTCCTGACTCGCGCCATGCAGCACGACATATGCATCGTAGCGGAATTGGGTGCAACGTGCCATGCGAGCAGTTGCTGGATCCAGCACAACTGTCCGAGGGCGGTATGCATCGTGAGCATACTTGTCCGTCGTAAACTCCGCGCGAGTAAGACAGAGTACTGTTACTCTGAGCTGACGTGACGCATGTTGCCTGGGTGCAGCTTGGTCTCACGCGCAGCACCAGCTGCAGAGTCAATACGAGAAACCCTCCTCGGTGCAGATTGGTCTCACGCGCAGCACCAGCTGCAGAGTCAATACGGGAAACCCAAAGCTCTTGTACCAACCGACAGCTTGGCTACATGCAGTCACAGGTGTAGACTTGTTCTATTGAGTCATGCATGCATTGATTTAGTTTAGACGTGGTGACTGGTGTTACTTGTGCTTGTGCCCTAGAAAGCCAACCCTAATCACTCCTTCGAAATATATGCAAGCAGGAGGTACGCACACACAAGTAGCATTTTGAAAAGTAAAACACATAAAACTACAATTACAAGTTCGGGTAAACTTCATGCATCTTATATATATTACAATAGCATCTGTTAATTAAACATCATATTCATGTCACATAATAGGTACAAACTACAATAATCTTATTACAATATAGTCCATACATCAATATATAAAAAACCAAACTAGCAGAACACACAAAAAGGAAACAATCCATATAGTCCATACATCAATATACCAGAACACAATCCATACAGTCCTTACACATGCAAAAGGACAGAATCCATATACCAGAACACACAAAACTAACAGCTTATCAGCTAATAAAAATATACAAAGAAAAAGTAAGGAAACTATATTTACCTTGCAGAGGCGTCAGCACGGTGGGGAGGCATCAGCACGGCGGGCCGGCTGGGTGGAGAAGTGGCGGTGCGGGGTTGAGCGGCAGCGCGGCAGTATGGGCTGGGTGGCACAGCGATGGAGCGGCAGCGCAGCACATGGGAAATTCGGCAGCCTTGCGGCGTCGATATAAATTCTCCAGGGTTACGGTTTGACTGTGGTGAGGGGTCCTTATATAGGCGTCAGTTTTTCACAGGCGGTTTTTAACTTTTTCTCAGGCGGTTGGTGCTTAATAACCGCCTACGAAAATGATTATCTCAGGCGGATTTTACTTACCAACCGCCTGAGAAGATATTTAATCAAGAATATTAATTAAGAAGAAGTAAATATCTTCACGGGCGGTTGGTACTTAATAACCGCCTGAGAAGATGTTTATCTCAGGCGGATATTACTTACCAACCGCCTGAGATAATGCCCGATACTGTTCTTCAGTTTTCTTATCCCTTGCTTCTTTTTTATTTAGATTCCAATATAAATACTCAAACATGTTTAGATTCTGCAAATTGTGTGCAAATTCGATGATTCTTTCTTCTACATGTGTATAAAATTAACATCTACCACCTACACAAAATATTTTAAAACTTGTATAGCTGACATTGTAATGTTTTGATAAATATCAAATTAATTTCTACTCACATATTATTCACATTTGTGTATCTAATAAAAAAAGATCATTCACTTATTTTTTTTGTATGAACATAATTGTATCATTTATACATGTATGAATTTTGTTAATTTTTTTAAAAGCATTCCAACATGTCAAACTTCAAATTATCCATCATTCTAACTAAATACTCATATATATATGAGGCCTTCCTCAAATTATGAACACACATTGATTCAAAAAAATTAAAAAAAAATCTGAAAAAATTCACAGAGGTTGGTATGATGAGTAAAAATGTCCACTGAAAAAATAAATGAAAAAAGCATTATATTCATCAAGATAGAAAAATGAAAAATAGCATTTGTTGTATGTTTTTTATGTTCTGACCAATTCCAAAGGATTTATGAAGTGAAATTTAATGGTAACCTTTACTTATCAATAATATTACAAGAAAGTGGAATTTTACCTTTTTAAAGGACCCACATTAATCAAGAGTATTAATTAAGAAGAATTAAATATCTTCATAGTCAGTTGATACTTAATAACCATCTGAGAAGATGTTTATCTCAGGCGGGTATTACTTACCAACCGCCTGAGATAATGCCCGATATTGTTCTTCAGTTTCATTATCCCTTGCTTCTTTTTTATTTAGATTCCAATATAAATACTCAAACATGTTTAGATTCTACAAATTGTGTTCAAATTCGATGATTCTTTCTTCTACATTTGTATAAAATTAACATCTACCACCTAAATAAAATATTTTAAAACTTGTATAGCTGACATTGTAATGTTTTGGTAAATATCAAATTAATTTCTACTCACATATTATTTATATTTGTGTATCTCATAAAAATAAGATCCTTCACTTAATTTTGTTTGTATGAACATAATTGTATCATTTATACATGTATGAATTTTGTTAATTTTTTTTTTAAAAGCATTCCAACATATCAAACTTCAAATTATCCATTATTCTAACTAAATGCTCATATACATATGAGGCATTCATCAAATTATGAACACACATTGATTCAAAAAAAATTAAAAAAATCTGAAAAAATTCACAGAGGTTGGTATGATGAGTAAAAATGTCCACTGAAAAAATAAATGAAAAAAGCATTATATTCATCAAGATAGAAAAATGAAAAATAGCATTTGTTGTATGTTTTTTATGTTCTGACCAATTTCAAAGGATTTATGAAGTGAAATTTAATGGTAACCTTTACTAATCAATAATATTACAAGAAAGGGGAATTTTGCCTTTATAAAGGACCCACATTTAATCAAGAATATTAATTAAGAAGAAGTAAATATCTTCACAGACGGTTGATACTTAATAACCACCTGAGAAGATGTTTATCTCAGACGGGTATTACATACCAACCGCTTGAGATAATGCCCGATACTGTTCTTGAGTTTCCTTATCTCTTGCTTCTTTTTTATTTAGATTCCAATATAAATACTCAAACATGTTTAGATTCTGCAAATTGTGTCCAAATTCGATGATTTTTTCTTCTACATTTGTATAAAATTAACATCTACCACCTGAACAAAATATTTTAAAACTTGTATAGCTGACATTGTAATGTTTTGGTAAATATCAAATTAATTTCTACTCACATATTATTCACATTTGTGTATCTCATAAAAAAAGATCCTTCACTTAATTTTGTTTGTATGAACATAATTGTATCATTTATACATGTATGAATTTTGTTAAATTTTTTTAAAAGCATTCCAACATATCAAACTTCAAATTATTCATTATTCTAACTAAATGCTCATATACATATGAGGCATTCATCAAATTATGAACACACATTGATTTAAAAAAAATTAAAAAATCTGAAAAATTTCACAGAGGTTGGTATGATGAGTAAAAATGTCCACTGAAAAAATAAATGAAAAAAGCATTATATTCATCAAGATAGAAAAATGAAAAATAGCATTTGTTGTATGTTTTTTATGTTCTGACCAATTTTAAAGGATTTATGAAGTGAAATTTAATGGTAACCTTTACTTATCAATAATATTACAAAAAAGTAGAATTTTACCTTTTTAAAGGACCCACATTTAATCAAGAATATTAATTAAGAAGAAGTAAATATCTTCACAGGCGGTTGATACTTAATAACTGCCTGAGAAGATGTTTATCTCAAACGGGTATTACTTACCAACCGCCTGAGATAATTGTATCTTCTCAGGCGGTTGGTAAGTAAAACCCGCTTGAGGTAACCATCTTCTCAGGCGGTCGGTACTTAAAATCCGCCTGAGAAAATGGGAGTCTATATATACCCCTCGACAGCGTTGGAAAAACCTAACTCGGGTGAAACACTTAAACACTGTTAGGCTGCCAAAATTTCATTTGCCGCCAAGTGTTCGCCGCCGTCGCCACCGAGCTTCGCCGACGCTGCCGAGCTTCGCCCTCGTCACTTCCAGGTACGCCGAGCGAAGCCATTGCCGTCGCCGCCGAGCTTCAAGGTAAACCCTTCGACCTTCCATCCTCCTTCACCGTGCTGCCTCCCTCCCCGCCCTCGCCGCCGCCTTGCATATCCTTGGTTAGAGGTTCAGGAATTGGAAAATGGTAGGCATCCTTTGTTAGGGTTCGGTGGAATTCAAAAAACTGTCAAGTTCGGTGGCATCTTTGGTTAGAGTTCAGTGGGTCCATCTTCTAGCGGTGTCGGATGCCAAACATATGATGTGTCACTCAAATACGTAGGATTATGATGATAATGGCCATATTGGCACAATTGAACGAAATTAGTGGCTACGATTTTTATTTTTTAGTACAATGGTCAAATTGAAATACATGAACATGTACAATAAACATATATGTATCTTATCTTTTGGAGAATAATATATTACTATGTTGAATCATTCTTGCAGATAGTGTAGCTGTTATATGACTATGAGTTTGTTTATTGAATAACTTATTCAATCATGATGATGTGAAGAATTACAGAAGGATTGCATGCGTTAAAACAATTATGTATCCCATTATTGAACTCAGCTTAATATTAAGGCATTTCACAGGAAAAAAGTTTATGTACCCATTTATGATTTGTTAGCACCATTTGTATCAAACTAGATATATTAGGACTTCATTTTTGTTGGATGATCTAGGTATCTGGTGCACCCAGTAGAGGAGTCAAACTTGGACTTTGGACAAAGGTGCGGAAACAACAGTCTAGGGGTATATGATTGTTCTAGATAAAGCAGATTTCGTCCTTAACGATATTAGTAAAGTCCTACTCTGAATAGAGTTAGGAGTCAGATTCAGTTTAGGAACAAGTCCTAGTCCTAGTACGAATTGAGTTACAATCCATATAGGATTTGGAGTCACATGAAGGGGGATTTCAAAAATAAGCCCCCAACTCTGGGGCAGGTTGTCAACCAATTAATCCTTTGGCACCGAAGCGATATCGTGTTGGACGATGAACCAATTTATAGCCCTGTCGCATCTCCAAATACTGCAACCCCATCTTCTAAGGCGAAAGTGCATGACGATCCACTCCCGGTCTAGGAAGATCCACTCTCCCTATGTCTCAGCAAGTATGATAGTAACCTTGCTAGTAAAGATATCCAAGAGCAACAAGTTGCACAACAGCTTCAAGCAGTACCAGAGCAAGCTGTTGCTAGTAAAGAGCAACCAGTTGAGCAACAGCTTGAAGTAGTACTAGAGCCAGCTGCTGGGAGTAAAGAGCAATCAGTTGAACAACAGGTTCAACAAGCCAGTGTCCAACTTCCGACGACTACTCCTCGATCATTAGTGCCTATCAAAGTTAGCCCATACGAAAATAAGAAACCTTCATCAGAAGTGTCAAAGTATTTGGAAACTATGAAGGAAAATATTATAAAATCGAGTGCATCTCGTTCTTCTCATGAGCCAGAATTAGGAAATATCGAGGAGTGGGAAGAAGACGGTGTCATGTATAATCGGCGGACGGCTTTAGTTAAACCATGAGTTCTAATATACAAGCTTGAGGATGTTCCTCCTAAATTTGAGAATGGGAAGCCGTTCATGACATCCGTACAACTTAGCAAACAACCCGTCCCGCTCAGAAGAATGCATGAGTGGTACATCCTTGCCAGCACAAGATATGGTCTTAATTGTGTAACATTTCGTATTCCAAAAGAAGCATTTTGGAGCACTGTAGAAGATAGACGAGTCATTTTATTTGAAGAGTTGCGTCCCCTTTTGCATCAGGGCATGCTCGAAGTCAACCTGCTGCTCGTCTGGTGCTTGTAAGTGCTCTAATATTTTGTGTTTGCTTTTCTTACTACACGCATACACATTTCATGATATTATAACAATTCTGGACTTCTTCAATAGGATGCAATACATGGATAATGAAAAGTTGGCGCGCAAGACAGGTATCCTTGACCCTACTAGGATTGCAAAGGCGCTATTCGACGTCCAAGCGGATCGAAACTCAGCACGGTTCAAGCACATGAAAAAAAAAAGATTTTGAAAAAGCAATCACAAAACTTAAGAAGGATAAAAGGACAGAAGTTGCAGCTTACATAGGACATGCAATGTTTAACTTTATCAGAGATGGCAAAGACCTCGTAAAGGCTCCGTACAACTTCGAGTAAGTTCAACACATGACATTGAAATAGAAGTTATTGGTAATTGTTAACACGTGTGTTTGTGTGTTTGCAGTGATCACTACATAATGATCTTCATCAAGCCAACGCAGGGAAAGGCAACAGTCTTGGACTCAGCCGATTTCCCACCAGATCGTTACAAAAATTTCCTTTCCATTTTGAAACTGTACGTTTATTCAATAATTTTAATTTACATACATTTAGAATATGTTGACAAGTTTTATATGACATTTCTTGTATTACAGCGCTTGGCGGTTTTACGCGGAACAATTTGACGGTGAGAGACCTTCCAATACGAATGCATTGGACATTAAAACGTATTATGCTTGTCCGAAGCAGCCTGCTGGGAGTGTCTTATGCAGGTATTATGTATGCGAGCATCTTCGGACCGTCGGCGTATATAGAGTGAATCGTGAGGATGTAAGTTATCCTTAATGTCGATACCTTATTTTCTTACTTTTGAGTTTCATTTTCATTGTAAGTAGCATAGTTTAATACTTATATTCTCTGTTGTTCAATATTACCAGAAACATTATTTTCATATTTTGATTCCAACTTCAAAATTCAATTGCTCATAGTACAACTGCTCTAAAAATACCAACTAAATTCCTGTATAATCTCACTTTGATCTATACTTTGAGATTGTTCAAACCAACACGTTCTAAACATTGTTATGTGTTATATTGCAGAACACGAAGAATCTGAACGAAGAATGACCGGTTTGTAGAAGTATTCCTGATGGAGGAGCCAACAAGATTGCTTCTGAACTCTATCAGTTCATTCGTCGCGAAATTTTGCACAAAAAGGGAAGTTCTTTGATGAGAATGGTGTAGCAGCTGATGTGCCAGAACTTTGCGACTATGCCAACAGAAACAGTTTTTAGTGAAAACTTGTAAACTATGAGATGAATTGTATGTGTAACTTGTACATATGTATATTGTTTTAGTGAAATTGACTTCTGTGATGATAATATTGTTGACTTTTGTTCTGTGATGATATTGTTGATGTTTGTTCTGTGATTATATTAAATTGACCTGTAAATTAGAAATAACAGCAGTAGTACTGCATAGGTTATACCTTATCACAGGCGGTTATTAACCAACAGCTAGGCATGCCTGTGAAAAACAATTATCACAGACGGCTAGATACAGGTAAAGAACCATTTGTGATAACCTAATTATCATAGGCAGTTACTGTTATGGTAGAAACTGGCTGCAGTGAAAGGTCTTCACAGGCGGCTTGATGTAGGTCAACATCCGCCTGTGATAACACCATTATCACAGGCGATTAGTTATGCTGCAAGACCTGCCTGTGATAAGACAATTATCACAGGTGGATATATATGTTGCACCACCCGCCTGTGATAACTTATCCTCACAGGCGGCTAGCATAAGCAAAAACCGCTTGTGATAATGTTTCTTCACAAGCGGTATCACTTCTTCGCCTGTGAAATTGCGGATTATCACAAGCTCTTCGTTTCAGGCGGTTTTAAAAACCGCGTGTGATAATAGGTTTGGAGCCGCTTGCGATAAGGCTTATTGCAGTAGTGTCATCCGAGATGTGCTTACGATGCATCGTCATTCATCCTAAGTGCGACACATGCTTAAAAGAAGTATGTCTCCTTTATTTGTGTCATAACAGACGGTCTTTACGGGGTCATTGGAGACGCGGGTGGCGTGCATCCCCCATCAGCATACATGCGTGACAAGCCCTAACAAAGCGCATCGCAGATTTGTGTACTTATACGAGACAGACTTTATGGAAGCTTTCTCCTTTATGTAGGTTATCCGAGACAATCTCTACTATAGCTCGTCGCGGATTGTTTTCGCGGATTGTTTACAGACAAAATCTCCTATTAAGTGCCCCCACCCTGATTATCCTGATTGCCAGCTGCATCCTGGAGCTAGCCAGGATTTGGCAGCCATATTACCAGTGTATAGCCAAAAAGGTCACACATTAAATTATATTGACCAATCAAATATTAACAAAGTGTTAATCATGGTTATCAAGTATAGTAATTACACAACAAAGACTGTTCATCCTAATTACAATGTAACTAATTACACACATCATAATTGTCATCATCTAATCCTATATATCGTAATAAAAATTCTCCCAATCAATGACTTCATTAACGATGAGCCTTCATAGCCTCTAATGCTCCGACTAGACATCCTCAAACTCAATAAAATCACTGAACATTATAAAATTATAGTCACATTCACTTAACCAGTCACATAAGGTAGTAAATATATGTTAGTGAATGGAGAATTGAACTTACTTGTAGCACAGGCAGTTGGTGAGCATCTGCAAAGCATCAACAGAGAAATTGTTCTCATGGTAAAAGACATGGTAGTGAGTTGGTGTGCTTGTCCTCTGAAAAAACAAATAATTTACATTCCACTGATGCATTTATAGTCTGATATCAAAAACTCGTTAGAGAAACACCAATTATCAGATATGTACCTTGATTCCAGCATGGCTGCAGAGGTAGAAATCAAACTCATTGGTATGGCAAATGCTAGTATCAACCACAGTTCCTGCAGTTTCAAGAGTTTGCGAATCAGAATTCATTATATACATTGATAGTCAAAACAAATACATTACTTCTGCATTGGACATAAACAAGGAAGATGAATGCATACCGTAATGAAAATTCTCCCTTTGGATCAATGACTTCATTAACGATGAGCCATCATTGGACATCCTCAAATTCAATAAAACCACTCTCTGAGGGCAGGGTCGAGGCGGCGACGTGCTTCGGGGATAGGTGACAAAGCGGCGGCGTGCTCCGGGACGAGCTGGCAGAGGCGCCGGAGTGACGGTTTCTCAACTCTCTGATAACATCAAGTCGGCATGCTCCGGGGACAGGGAGAACATTTCCACTTATGTGAAGGTGGAGAAGTGCTCATAGCGATTACCGAGATCGGGGTTGAGGCAGCGGTGTGCTCCGGGGACAAGGGACGAGGCGGCGTGCTCCAGCGTGCTCAACTCTCTGATGACGAAGGTCGGGGTTGACGGTGGGGTAGGGGTCGACGGCGGTAGCGCGACAATAACGAATAGCGAGTTGAAAAAGAGGACGGCGATGGTGTGCTCCTGGGACAGGGGACGAGCCGACGTGCTCCAGCGTGCTCAACTCTCTCATGACGCGAAGGTCGGGGTCGACGGCGGGGTTTGGGTCGACGGTGGCAGCGCGACATTGACGATGACAGGACCGCGGCGGCATGCATAGGAGCTGCATTTTTAGGTCGAGAGAGTGCGCAAGAGCTAAAATTTTTTGCCAAATGTTGGGAGAGAGCGCGCGATGGATAAAATAGCAAAACTCGGAGACGTGCCTGTATAACACCCGTCTCTCATTTCAGCGTTTGTCGAGAAAGCGTGAGAAAATTTCACCATAGAGCGTGCGCGAGTTTAAAATAAAACTCGAAGACGCACATATATAACGCACGTCTTGCATTATCATCTTTCGCATCAGGGCATCTTCTCGCATGCAAAAGACGAGCCACGGTGTGCTAAAGACGGGAACATCTTTCGCATGAGGGATTGTACCACTGGCGACTGTGCACAATGCCTTATATGATCGTTGCATTCCGCTCAGCTTTCCGAGGTGGGACAAAAGATCTTCGGCGTAAATCGGAGACAAGCCCAGATAAGACGCGTCTCTGCCAATGTAAGGCGCGTCTCACATTATTTTGTAGCCCTGAACACGCTGGAGTGCCCTGGATGCGCCACAATGTGCTAAAGCCAGGAACAATATCTAGGACATTTCGGCATGTCCAACTGGCAACTGTGCGCAATGCCATATACAATCATTGTAACATGCTCAGTTTTCTGAGGTGGAACAAAAGTTCTTCGACACAAATCAGAAACATATCTGAGACGTGCCTTTCTAAAGTACGTCTCTCGTGCACTCTTCACACCTATTGCCACTCACACGACATAGTGAGCATCCGTTGCAGGGATAAACAAACACAATGACATTGCAATTAATGGATTAATTGGAATTCAGGGATAAACAAACGCAATGACATTGCAATTCAGAGATAATTTGCAACTCAATGAATTTCATAGTTCATACATTGCGTGCCCTCTAAACCAATTTCGAAATTAAATGTATTCCTAAAGATCTCATCGATCAATCTAAACTATACCGTCCAGCTTGCTCCCGAACACATCTCTTATATTCCCCTGGATCCTGAAAATATTGACATTCTTTAAATTAACAAATATTGAAGGAGGAATGAATAACCTATGTTGGTCACTAACACAAAGTGTCTAACTTTGACAAATAGATTATATCAATCATTTTTAACATCGGGCGCATTTGGCTGATGAAGCAAATGCTGAACTTCAAGTAGTATAGTTTTGATTGTAAAACAAGTCCATCACCCTACAAAATATCAATTTAAGCAACATAAGAAACCAGTTCAAATAAGTTCGACAAGAATTATTTTTAACATGAGCAAAATAAGTCTATCTTACAGTCTCTTGATCAAGAATCCCAATGCAGAGTGCTCGTGAGCGATGAACATTTGGGTGGAAGAAACCACTTGGAAATGCGCATCTTGGAGGCACCAATGGTTAATCCTCTGAGTAGGAGATTGTGATGTTGTAGTAACCACCTTCTCAGTTAGTCTACAAAGGAAATTTATTAATAGGAGGATAATGGTTAAACTCATATTGTGCTTGTTCTTCATGACTTACCCCTTCTTTACCGTGGACGATGCACTGCCACTTTAATAAATCTCCCGATTCAGGCTTCGCGGAGAAATCCTACGCAGAGAAATTGAAAATACCAAAAACAAATAAGACGAAAAAAACTACAGTTAAATTCATCAGTCCATTGTATATCTACATATATACAACCAAGCGATTGGTGTGCCATATGTACATACATGAGGATGGTTCTTGCGCCATGCCAAGCGCTCCTCCTTCAGTCGGCTACGCGCCAAGCCGATACCAGCTATGAACAGTGACGACGAGGAGGAGGACGGCGACGACGATGACAATGGCAATGGCGAACGGAGGAGGCAATCGCATTGGAGTTGGTCGATTAGCAAAGGACCGTTGGTCGATTAGTAATGGAGCACTGGAGGTGAATAGACAAGGGAGATAAATGCGAGACGCGCTACAACAAAGAGAGACACACGTTACGTAAAAGAGCATCTTCCATTGTCGAAGAGACGGGGGTGATAAATGCGAGACGTGCTATAACAAATAGAGACGCGCGTTACGCTAAAGCGTGTCTTCCATTGTCCAAAGAGAAATGTGTGACACGAGGTCTGTGGAGAACTTAATTTCGGCGTGGTGGTGCAGAGACGCGTGCGACGTCCGTGCGCTACCTTTCATTTCCCTAAGGCGATATCGATGTGTCTCATCGTTCCATCAATGCGCAAGAAACCAACCGCTCCATTGTCGACTCCACGCGGACCTTATTTAAGACGCGCCATCACCCGTGAGTTCTCCACAAGCACGTTGCTCACTTTGAATCATCTTCTTTTCTTCGTTCTCTCCGCACTGACGACCCACCACCACCATGGCCGACCTTCCGCCGCCCAACCCTCCGAGGGAGCCACCGTGCAAGAAACTATGTTGCAGCTCCCCCGAGAGGATCAACACCGAGCAGCGCCTCCTTATGGCGCAAGAGGCGTACAAGAATACGTATCGCGCCATGAGTTCCTTGGGTCTTGGTACCCTTCCCCAGTTCACTAGAATGGGTACCATCGGCCACTACCTCTTCGCCCTCACGGGGGTGGTCGATCGTCTCGACATTCTGTTCGAGATGATGCCCCAGGTGCTTGGTCCCGAGGGCCGCAGAAACCTGGTAGAGGCGACGGAGAGCAACCTAGTTCTCGAGATTGCACCGCTGGTGCAGTCGTAGCAGCCGGCGCAACTGGCCCAGACTCCTGTTGCACCGACATCGGAGTCGCTGCTGGAGAAGGAGGAGGTGGTGGAGTAATAGGAGGAGGAGTATTAGGAGTAGGATTTGGTTTTTCTTTGTTGTTTTTAGTTGCTTCTGTTGTGTAAATATTGTTAATGAATGAAATATATCTTTGTTCATCTATGTGATTGGATATTATCTTGTGTGTTCTTAAAATGTGTGAATGAATGAATGTGTGGTGTGTTCATCGTGTTCCTCAGGTATCATAAGGAAGGTTTTGATTATTTTTTGGACAAGTGAATGATTTAGTTATTAAGTGAATGTGCTCTAAGTTCAGTGATGTGTGATATCAACAGTGAACCGAAGCAAAATGGAGAAAATCACGAAGCTAAAGGTGACGTGTGGAATGGGAGATGTGCCCTTCCTAAAAGTGTGTCTCCATTTTGCTTCTCCGCACAGACATATAAGACGCCAATAGTCTCTTCTCTTCGTTCGTCTTCTCCGCGCAAACAATCCATCATGGACAACGTTCTGCCAACAAGCCCGTCGAGAGAGCCATCCTGCAAGAAACAGTGCTGCCGCTCTCCCGAGAGGCTCAGCAAAGAGCTGCTCGAGATGTTGTTCGACAGGTTGTTCGACCAGTTCCAGAGGCTACTCGAGACGATGGTCGAGGTGCTCAGCGTTGAGGGTCGTAGTATCCTAGTGGCAGCGATGACGAGGAATCTCGATTGCGAGGTTGCACTATCGGATACGGATCAACTGGAGCAACCGACGGAGCAGCCGGAGGAGGAGGAGGGGGAGGAGTAGGATTTATGTTTTCTTTTGTTGTTTTTCAGTGAATGTTGTTTTTATTTTCTTGTGTCTTGTACTTTTTTCTTGTGTTTTGTAATATATTTGTTAATGAATGAATGTGTTATCTGTTTTCATCTGTGTGATGAATATTTAATGTGTTCAACTGTGAATGAATGAATTAATCGTTCAGTGATGAGTTCATGTCTGTCTGCAAGTGAGGACAAAAGAGACGAGTTTTCTGTAAAGTATGTCTCACTTCTTTCGCTAATAGGAGACGCGCTTTTCCTGAAGTGCGTCTCCCATTAATCGGAGAGAAGGCGTGTCTTGAATACCTACTTAACTGAGACGTGTTGTATTGTAATGCGTCTCCTTGAACGTTCAGCCGAGCCATGTCAGGTCCTTGCTAAGCAGACTCGTCTCGCTTAACCTTATCGGAAATGTTCGCCTTTGAGTGTGTCGCCCATCATTGTCTATTATTTGGATTTCATACGTAGTGAGTAAATGTTACACCAAAAGTACATTATTGAGGCATTATTTAGCCTCTAGCTTTCCACAACTTATGCCTCACAATCATCATGATTCAAAAGTCAAGATAACTTGGAACTTAACCTATTTTGGTGTCGATCTCCATCACATCCTGTCGGTGGTGTTGATTTGGCAGATCTCCCGACACTACTAAAAGTGTTTGCGGAGTTTGAAGTTCGGTGTGGGCGCGCGGAGATTCAAGAAGGTGAAATGTAAAATGACACAGGAGACACAAAGATTTATGTGGTTCGGGCCGCCTGAGCGTAATACCCTACTCCACAGGGTGTGTTGGTGTTGTATTGGATGTATGAACTCAACTCAGGTGACGTGAGTTGAGAGCGCGTGTGAGCCGATCAGACCAGATGTTCTCTATGTATCGTCGGCCTGTCCTTTTATAGTACAAGGACAGACCGTTACAAGTTGGCCTGGCCCGACATGTGGCCCCGGTGGCTACTAATATTGATACACATTTGATGCGCTTAATTACCCTTAATGACCGAGTTACGGGCTTTGACAGCACCGTTACTGGTAATAAGGGTCGTTCGATCGTGTGTCATTAATATAGTATTAATGACACTTAATCGGGTCTTGAAGTCCTTGGTTCCCCTTTGAAGATCTGAAACCGTTGTGGATTCTACCGGAGGTTTGAGGCTGAAGATCCGACGGTTGGACTCGTGGCAGCTCTGGAGCATACTGTGGGGAACAGATAGGTCCGGTGCCACCAGACACGTGTCAGTTTCGGAGCTACCCTCGGTCTGGGGTTAGGTCCGGGGGTGCCGTTATGGTACATAGCCCGGAGCTTCCCCCTTGTGGGTGGTAGCTCCGGTTTGATGGTACACGTGGCGACCCTGGGACTAACCATGTTGGAGAAGCGGGTCCGATTATGTCTGACATGTGGGCCTCCGAAGATCTTCAAATCAAGTAGATGACATTTCCTTGAGATCTTTGCAATCTCAAGGGGTATACGGTACTCAGGGTACCGACAGTGGCCCCCTGGGCCCACCTCTGGGGAAGACCCCTTGGGTGAAGTCATTCCGCCGAAGGTGGGTCCATCCTTCGACTTTTGAACTGAGTCTTCAAAGGTCTTCAGATGTGCTGTTGGCGATAGTTTTGGAGTTAAATCCTTGTCGTGTGGCATATCCCGGGTGCGGCAAATGAGATCTTTGGCGTGCGGATCTCACGCAATTGAAGGTCGCCGGTTCCCGATACGAAAATCGTATCGGTTCCGCGCACCTTGTCAGGCCGCCGCCTTCGGGCTTCCCGCCTTTCATGATGACAACCGTTCGCCTGGGTAAGAACCTCGACTTGATCGTTGGGGTGTTCCCAGGCCCTCTTGTCATCGGCAGGTTGAAATTTTTGAATAGTACCTTCGGCTTCCCTGCGGTTTCCATCCAAGCGTTGCGGGGGCTTACTTAAGAAGGAAAGCACGCATCGTCTGTGATTCTTTATGCCTCTCATCTGAACTTGCGCTCGAACTCCCAGACTTGTGCTTGCTTTTCCTCCCTTGCCTCGCTGTGCTGCGATGGAGTTGGGTCTCCGCAAGAGCCGCTTGAAGACCGAAAGTGACCTGAAGAAGGTATGGGCCCTCATGGGGTGGTCCCCAGACTTCTTCAACCACCTGGTCCGCGCCGAGGGAAAGCTCCCATTCGAGAAGGAGCACGCCAGCGAGATGGTGTACTTTTCTGCATACGCCATGGTGGGGTTGATCCCACCTTTTTCCTCCTTTTTCTTGATGCTGCTAGACTTCTATAGTCTGCACCTGTACCACCTTGGCCCCCACTCCATTCTTCTAGTGTTTGTCTTCGTCCACTTCTGTGAAATGTGGGTGGGCATCCCCCCCTGCATTGAGCTTTTCCGGACCTTCTTCACCGTCCATACCACCGGAAGGGGTGATGAGTACCTTGGCTTCTACTACTTTGTGAAGCACAAGAAGTGCCCATTCAAGTACCTTTGGTCGTTTCCCTCTGGAAAGTGGGACGATTGGAAGAAAGACTGGATAGTCATCTGGGTGGAGGAGCACGAGAAGTTGGAGCTGCACGAAGGCCCCCCCAACATCGACACTGCAGTCTGGAGTGAAGCTCCGGTGCTGTCGGATGCCTTCAACCCTGCTCTGACCAGGATCCGCCAATGTGTGGAGTGAGGATTAACTCCTCAGGCAGTATTTTGCAATTTCCTGGTCAACAGGTGGACACCGCTGAAGAGGAGAGAAAAACACGCTTGGAGCCTCAATAGTGTGATGGACGACGACCGGGTCGAGACCGGGCTGAAATCCAACATGGAGGGGGCGACCTTGGAGTTTCATCTCAAGAAGTTCCAGCACGGCATCGACGTTGTAGGTGATGACTTGACCCCGCCACCAGCTTTCCTCCCTCTGAACATGGAAGTACAGTTCAGTAGGGAGCTCCGGCGGATGATGCCGGCGCTTGACGACCTCGGTGTCGTCGAGAGACGATCGACTTCCAGGGTGGTGATCCCTGGGGCTTCTGAAGGTGGCTCCGACCCTGCCCCGAAGCCAAGGACCGAAGTCGTTGGCAAGGGCAAGGAGCCGGCGGCCGAACCCTCGAGTCGGAAGAGGAAGCTGAAGCATGCCGACGGAAGGTCCGTCAGGCCTGCACCCTCTGCAGCAGCTCCTTCTCCCCGGAGGGGGAAGTCTTCTACAACTGTGGCGACTGCACCTACAGCAGTGTCTTCCCGGGGTGCTAGCCCTAGGCATGTGACTCCAGTACCAGGGCCAGCTGAGGTCTCTGGGTTCGGAGGTCCTTCCCGATCGAGGGGGGCCTCGACTAAGGAAATGCCCGCGGCTGCAACAAGTTCTGGGGGGCCTTCCGGAGCTACCACGCCAGCGGCGGCCATGGTCAGTCCAGAACGCTCGGGAAAGAGATTTCGTGCAAGATGGTGCGGAAGCCTTCCGAGGTAATTTTTAATCTTTACCCCAGACAGTTGTTTTGTTGTAGTAACTATTTTTTAAGTTTCTTCATCCATCATCTGCAACGTCCCCAAGAAGAGGAGTGAGGCTCCGCCCTCAGCCACAGCAGCTGAAGCTGTGAGGGCGGAGGCTTCTGCTCCTGTCCCGGTGCCGCCCCAAGTGGTGGCTGAAGTTGCGGCAGCTCCGGCGCCAGCTGTCGCGGTCATGGACCTCGACTCATCCCCCGAGACTCCCGTGGTAGCACCGGACCACGGGAGAGAAGATGCGCCAGCGGCACCTGCCCTGGAGGTTGAAGCCCCGGGTCTTGATGCTGAGATGTTGGAAGCTTCAGCCACTGAGCCGGAGGAAGCAGTGATTCCGGCCCCAGAGCTGGAAATTGTTGAAGCCCTGGCTGTTGAGCCGGAGGTTATTGAAGTCCCGGCGAGCGAGCCGGATGTTGAGGAAGACCCGGCGGTTGAGCCGGCTACCTCCGAAGCTCCGACCTCAGAGCCGGTTGCCACGGAAGCTCCGGCTGCAGAGCCGGTTGCAGATGAAGACCTTCCGGCGCCTGAGCCAGTTGAGGTTGAAGCTCCGACCTCAGGGCTGGTTGTTGTTGACCTTCCGGCGCCCGAGCCGGTCGTTGCGGAGGCATCAGCACTCGAACCCATGATGGTCGAGGCGCCAACACCCGAGCCACCAGCGGAGGAGGAGCCCAGGCTGGAGCTGGAAGTAGCCCCTGCTCCGGAAGTGATGGCGGCGGAGGTGCCTGCTACTGAGCCAGGGTGCCCTGATGAAGTCGCTGGCCCCCTGCCTGAGGGGGCAAATGAAGACCTGGCGGCAGGGCCTTCGGAACCACTTCCGGAGGTCGGAACTTCTTCTGTGGGACCCTCCTCGGTGGCGACTGTGGCTATCCCAGAGGACGTCCCTAGTGCCGTGGAGGCTCAGGGGACCACTCTTGTGGAGTGGGACCCAATTTTTGTAAGCGATAACCCGCTAGAACCAGCGGAGGAGACCCCAGCAGGTCCGAACCCTATTCCCCTGTCATTGTCCATTGACAACGCTTGCTCCAGTCTACGTCAAGTCAAGCTGGCGTTCTACCACGACCGCAAGGCTCTTGAAGAGGAGCACCAAACCCTTAGGCGGTGGCGTAATCGGCTCTACTTCGAGACCAAGCTGGCGCAGTCGAGGCTGGTAGACGACAAGGAGTGGATCAAATAGAAGAAGGTCCGCCTGGAATACTGGGGCAAATTATTGGATGATAGGGAGAGCTTGACTCGTGCCCTCGACACTCAATCCTGGGCCATTTATGAGCAGGCCAAGGCAGCTAATAGTGCGGCTGATGATCGCCAAGAAAGGCTTGAAGCCATTAACACTAGCCTCATCAAGCGCTGGGAGGCACTTGAGGAGAGGGAGAAGAAGCTCGAAGACGAAGAGCAAAAACTCCTAGAGCTGCGGGACGATGTCGTGAAGAGGGAGGAGGAGCTCGCCGAAAAGGTGGCTCTGGCTGACAAGGGCCTCGAGGAACGCACCAAGAAACTGGAGGAGCGTTGTGTTGAGGAGGAGGAGAAGGCCTGGGTGCGAGGGCAGGAACTCTACAAGCAAGAGTGTGCCATCGCTTCCAGGGAGAAGAAAGTTAGGGGCCGAGAGAAGGACCTAGTCGACCGCTGGAACAAGATCCACCTCCGGGAGGAGGAGCTCGGAAAACTCGAGAAACAGGTTACTGAAAAGATTCAGCAAAATGCCAAAGAGGTTGAGCGCCTTGCTCGTGAGAATTCTGAACTGGCGGCGGCCAAAAGATCCTTGGAGGAACTGAAGAGCTTGAGGACTGCAGACTCCCTATAGGTTTGGGAGTTCCTGAGCAAAGCCAACGACGCGCTAACACCAATGGGCTTCAGTCCCGTGCGTCCGGATGATCCGGAGCCGAAGCCAGACCTGGCGTTGCAAGCGTTGAGCTCAGCGGGTGACAAACTCTCCAAGGTGGGTGACGCTATCGCGGATCAATTGGAGGCTGAGGGGCAGTCCCTGGCGAAGAACGTCGCAGAGTATGTGCTGACGTGCTACACTAGCTGGGATCCCCAATTTCCTCTGGACCCGGTGCTTGAAGGTCCTGTCGAAGGAGAAGGTGAAGCCACCCGAGCCAACGTGTCGGAGGTTGCTCAGAAGGTCGCCCAGTTCTTCCATAGGGTCTAGGACCATCTCTGTAGCTCCCACTTGTATTCTCTCTTTTTCTTCCCCAATTTTGTAATCCCTTGTCTCCAGATGAATGAAATCCACAATTTGTTAATGAATTTCATTTTTTGTCTTCAACACTTCTGTCTTCACTTGGCCCCCTGGTAGATGTACACAATTTGATTGTGAACATGTACCAAAAGGATATTGTATTTTGTTGAAGACTTGTTTGCTTCGAACTTGTAGAGTGTAGGTCCGAAGTCTTCGATAGTGAAGGCCCCCTGAGGTTGTCGGAGCTCAGAAGCTCCGGCATTGACTACCGTCGGAGCTTAGTAGCTCCGGCAATAGTCCCTATCAACGCGTAGAGCATCGATAGTTAGCCCTCCGGGGTGTTGGAGCTTAGTAGCTCCGGCAGTGACCTTTGCCAACGCGTAGCTTGTCGGCAGCAGACTCCGCTTGTGGGGTCTTCTCACCATCTTTTATTCTGCATCGACGGCTGGCCCCCCTAGCTTTGTCGGAGCTTGGTTGCTTCAGTAATGCTCGTTTTCAATGTTTAACATCGATCACAAGCCACCTAGGGGGAGTCGGAGCTTTGTTAGCTCCGGCTTTTCTCCATCAACGTGAATTCTTTATTTTTCCTGCACACTGAAGCCAAGAAAAATAGTAAAATTCGCTCCTTACCTATAATTTCGTCGCGGCTTACGATTCCCAAGAAAGTTTTAGGTCAAACACAATTCTGAATACAACCGAATGCGTTGCCTTCTTTCCTCCAGATCCAATTGTACTTGGACTCGCCTTACTTCAGCCTGTCAGGGTGTAGGTAGAGTGGCGTACTTAGGGTGCTTGACCAGGCTAAGTCGATAGCACACTCCGGCCCTAGATTGGCTTGGCGGCATTCAGGCGAGTGGGCCATGAACAATATTTGAATCCAAAAGAATTGAAAATACAACTCAAATTGTACATGAACTGGTCGAACTAAAATTTCTTAAGAATTGCACAACTTTGTTATAGACAAGAAAGAGAAAAATAAAAAATGTTGAGTCTGTACAAAATAAATGCACGTGGAGTCTGTTTCACATGAAGATGTCTTTCATTATAGGTCCGGGATACAGGGGAAACAAGTACACTCTTAGGGTACGGAACCAAGCTAAGCGTGTTTCATTTCTCGTTTGACCCAGGGTAGCTAGCCACATTTTTAGTTCTGAGACTGTGACAAGTGTTGCATGAACTTTGCGGACCTTCCGGGAAAGGTCCAGCTGTTCTCCCGGAGGAACTACCCGATTCTGTACAATGACTCTATAACATACACCTCAAGTTACTACAGACTCACCTCCGTGATATTAAGTGTAGAACTTACGGAGGTGCTCAATATTCCAAGGATTTGGGAGAGGTGTCTCATCCTCGGTAGCCAAGCGAACACTTCCGGGACGGGATGCTTTAATCACTCAAGGGTCCCTCCCAACTGGGGGAGAGTTTGTTTAACCCTTCTCTGGATTGTATTCTCCGTAGCACCAGATCGCCTTCCTCGAGCTGTCGGTTGTGTACATGCCGTTGATGATAGCACCGAAGGGCTTGGCGGTATCGGGCATTCCGAACAGCTGCTTGGCACCTTCCCTCCTCAAGGAGATCTAGGTCTTCACGTCGGAGCTGGTCCTGCGTGGCTTCGTCGAAGGTCCGGACCCGGAGTGACCCCAAGGTGATTTCCGGAGGAAGGATTGCTTCAGCTCCGTACACCAGGAAGAAGGGTGTCTCTCCAGTTGACCGGTTTGGAGTTGTCCTGTTGGCCGATAGAGTGGGCAGAAGCTCTTCAATCCAGTTGGCTCCATGTTTTTTCAAGCGCTCATAGGTGCGCATTTTGAGTCCTTTCAGGATTTCAGCATTTGCTCTCTCGATCTAGCCATTGCTTGCCGGGTGAGCTACGGAGGCGTAGCAAACTTGAATGCCGAGATCTTCGCAATATCCTTGAAATGCAGAGCTTGTGAATTGGGTCCCGTTATCAGTAATGATTTTGTTTAGGACTCCAAATCTGCATACAATGGACTGCAAAAAGTTGATAGCAGATTGCTTGTTTATTGTCACAACTAGAGTTGCTTCCGGCTACTTGGTGAACTTGTCAATGGCGACATACAGGAACTTGTAACCTCCGACGGCTCTTGGGAAAGGTCCCAAGATGTCCATCCCCCACACAGCGAAGGGCCATGTAGGAGGTATCATTTGTAGAGGCTGAGCCGGTGTGTGAATTTGATTTGCATGAAATTGGCATGCTTCGCATTTCTTCATCAGCTCAGTTACATCCTGGAGTGTTGTAGGCCAGTAGAAGCCATGCCAGAAGGCTTTACCGACCACCGTGCGAGAAGACGTGTGGTTCCCACACTCGCCTCCATGGATTTCTGCGAGGAGCTCGCAGTCTTCTTCTCTTGTGATGCACCGCATTAGGACGCCGTTGGCACCGCGCCGGTAGAGATCCCCTTCTACCAACGTGTATCTTTTAGCCAATATGACTATCCGGTCAGCGGATACATCATCGTCGGGAAGGATGTTGTCTTTCAAGTAGCTCCGGATCTCCGAGATCCATGCATCGGGCTAACTTGAGTATTTGAGTCTTGCGTGTTGGGTTGCTCGGAGCTTCCGGCAGCACCTACGACCCTTGATGGCTGCCATGGTAACAGGGCCATCGGGACCGTCAGCTTCAGGATGCTAATCTCGCCCCCTTCGCTCATTTCGGCAGGCTGAGCTGTGGGTTTTGACAACCTCCGGACAAAAATTATGTCAGGAGCTGGAGCTCCGGTTGACGCTTTCATCGAGAGTTCGTCGGCTTCAGCGTTGTGGACACACTGGACGTGGTGGAGGTCTAGGACTTCGAAGTCCTTCTGAAGCCTCTGGACTTCAAGGAGGTAAGCAGCTAGCTGGAGATTGTTGCAGGAGCATTCACCCTTCACTTGTTTAATGATGAGCTGTGAATCTTCCTTGACCAGCAACTGCTTGACACCGTATGACAGTGCCACCTTTAGTCCGTAGATGAGTGCTTCGTACTCTGCCATGTTGTTGGTCGCCTTGAAGTCAAGGTGTACCATGTATTTTACCTTCTCCCCGGTTGGTGCAAGGAGAAGGATTCTAGCTCTGGCCCCCTGCTTTTGCATGGAGCTATCGAAATAGAGGGTCCAGTGAGGCTCGGTGAAGACCGGAGCCTTGTGTTCTGGCTTCTGCTCACTGGGGCCTCCAGGGTTTGATGGAGAGAGAGTCCATTCCGCCACAAAATCTGCCAATGCTTGACTCTTGATTGCTTGTCTTGGAATGAATTTGAGATTGAATTCGGCCAATTCCGCTGCCCACTTTGCAATATTCCCAGTTGAATTGGGATTATGCAAGATTGCTCGAAGTGGGTAAGAAGTCACCACTGAAATCTTGTGAGCTTGGAAGTAATGGCGAAGCTTCCTGGAGGTGATAAGAACTGCATAGAGCAGCTTATGCACCTCTAGGTATCGAGTCTTGGCGTCATGAAGTACTTCACTGATGAAGTACACTGGGCGTTGAATGGTCCGGACCCTCCCGGAGGGGCCCGAAGCTTCCTCTTCATTGACCTGGATCCTCCCGGAGGGATCCGGACCTTCTTCGGAGACCTCCGGGTCCTTGCTGGAGGGACCCGGAGCTTCTTCAGAAGCGACCTAGACCCTCTCGGAGGGGTCTGAGTCTTCTGAAGTAACTTCTTGTGGACTCAAGTCTGGGAACTGGGACCCAGACTCGCTTTCAGGAACCTCCGGACCCTCCCGGAGGGGTCTGGATTCCTGAGCATGGGATGGTTCTGGTCTCTCCGCAACCAGGAACATACTGACGACTTCGTCAGTTGCTAAAATGTAAAGCGGCAAAGGCTCACCAGGGTTCGGAGCTACCAGAGTTGGTAGGGTGGTGAGGAGCTGTTTTAGCTCCTGGAACGCCTTTTCTGCTTCTTCAGACCATTGGAATGGTCCGGACTTCCACAATAACTTGAAGAAGGGAAGTGCCCATTCCACCAGTCTTGAAATGAACCGGCTGAGGGCTGCTAGACATCCAGTCAGCTTTTGGACATCCTTGATACGGGCTGGTGGCCGCATGTCTTCAATGGCTTTGATCTTCGTCGGATTAGCCTCTATGCCCCGGTGATTTACCAGGAAACCAAGAAGTTTTCCGGAGCTAACCCCGAAGACACACTTGTCTGAGTTTAGCTTTGTGCGGGTGACCCGCAGCTTGTCGAAGACAGCCTGTAAGGTGTCAAGGAGTGACTCCTTGTTCTTGACCTTGACCATGATGTCATCGACGCACACTTCCACTATGTCTCTGATGAGTTCTTCAAAAGTTTTGTACATAGCTCGCACAAAGGTTGAAGCTGCATTCTTGAGACCAAATAGCATGACTGTATAACAGTACAATCCATCTACTGTGATGAAAGAGGTATGCTCTTCATCTTCCCTAGACATTCTAATTTGATGATACCCAGAATATGCGTCTAGGAAACACAATAATTCACACCCGGAGGTGGAATCCACTATCTGATCTATTCTAGGTAGTGGGAATGGATCTTTTGGACACGCCTTATTTAGTGTTGTGTAGTCAATACACATCCGAAGCTTCCCGCCGGCCTTGGGCACAACGACTGGGTTTGCCAGCCATTTTGGATGGAAGACTTCTCGGATGAATCCAGCTTCGAGCAACTTCTTTGCTTCTTGTCGAATGAAGTTCTGTTGCTCCACGGACTGCTTCTGAGGCTTCTGATGCACGGGCCGGGCGTCAGGGTAGATCTTCAGATTGTGCTCAATCACTTCCCTGGGGATCCCAGGCATTTGTGACGGTTGACAGGCAAACTCGTCGACATTAGCCCGGAGGAAAGCGATGAGCGCGAGTTCCTATTTGTCATTCAGTCCCCCCCCCGATATATGGGTGGTCTGAGCGGCATCGAAACCGATTTGGACAACTTTGACGAGAATGTCGGTGTCGCCGCTTGGCTGCACACGAGGTGCAGAAGTCGAGCCTCGTTGATGAATGCTCAGGGGTTTTGGAGATTGCTCCTGCCTGGAGTCCTCCTCCTGCGCCGTAGTAAGCGCATGAAGTTCTTCCAGAGCGGTTACTCTGGCAGTGCGATCTCCGCGGATCCGGAGAACGCCTACTGGTGTTGGCATCTTTAACACCAGGTAGCCATAATGAGCAGCTGCCATGAATTTGTACAAGGCAGGCCTACCAAAGATGGCGGTGAAAGGTAAGTTGATCTGAGCAACGTCAAAGACCAACTTCTCAGTGCGATACTTCTCCCGGGTCCCGAAGGTAACGGGGAGAGTAATAGCACCGAGTGGGGTAATGGCTCCCGGACCTACTCTGGAGAAAGGTCGGGAGGGATGAAGATCCGAAGGTCGGAGCCGAAGCTTGGTAAAAGCTTCGAAGCTTATGAGGTTTAGCCCCGAACCTTCGTCTACCATAACATGGTGGAGCTGAATGTTATTGATGTTATTGATGGTTGGCCTGCTCCAACCATGCTTCGAGGGCAGTCCGAAGCATCAAAAGTGATGGCTGTGTCCATCCACTTCCGATGAGGCTCCGCCCTGGCTGTAGGTGCTACAACGGCCATGTCCCAACGCATTGTCTTGAGGACGCGGTGGGAGGTGATGTCCCATGATCCACCAAAAATGGTGTTCATGGTCTTCCGACGCTCGTTGTCAAAGATGTCAGAATCGTCGTCGACGGAGGTGTAGACGTCCTTCAGGACCTTTTTAGGATCCTGAAAACCTAACTCCTCTTCAGCCGGAGCTTCGTCAACTTTTTGTTTTCCTTCCCTCTATCGGAAAGGAACTTCTTCCCGGCGCTTGTTGTAGCGCTCGACAAGGTTTTGGACCTCCCAGCAGTCTTCCAAACTGTGGTTGTCCATCTTATGAATTGGACACCACACCTTGGGTTTGCCACCGTCTTTAGAAGACGGTCAAGGTCGCTTCTCGGGGCGTGGCCCCCGGCCACCCGGAGCTGCAGCTGCTGCAGCATTAGATGCGCCGGTCGAGGGCTTCTTCTTGTCATTGGTCTTTTTCTTCTTTTTGCCACTCCCGGAGGTAGTGGCTTCACCTTTAGAGGATTTCTTGCGATCCTCCGAAGGTGGTTTGGAGTGCATTTCACGGCCCTCCGCAGCTCTGGCACATTTGTCAGCCAAGCTGAAGAGTTCTGTGACACTGGTGATCTCCTTGATCGCCAGTTTCTCCAACATCTTCTTATCCCGTACGCCCTGTCTAAATGCCACAATGACAGAAGCGCTAGGGATAGAAGTGATAGTGTTTCGTACCTGAGAGAATCTCTGGATGAATGATCGCAGGGATTCTCCCCCTTTTTACACGATTGCAAAAAGGTCCAGTTCGGTGCCTGGTCGGGTGTATGAACTCTCGAAGTTGGCGGTGAACTGTCGGCACAACTCCTCCCAACTGTTGATGGAGTTGGGTGGAAGGCTCATAAACCAGGACCAGGTGGTCCCAGTTAAAGTCACTGGAAAATAGTTGGCCATTACGGCCTCATTTCCTCTAGCTGCCAGGATAGCAGTGGAGTAAATCTGAAGAAATTCGACGGGATTAACGGTCCCGTCAAACTTCTTCGGCAGGTGAGGCCGGAATTTCTGTGGCCACCTGACCATACGCAGATGCATGGCCAGGGCTGAACAGCCTCGTCCTACTCCTTCAGGAGCAGGAATGTCCTGAGCTTCTCGTCTTTCACGAGCACCCTCGATATGGACTCGGCCGTCTTGTTGACGGTATCGACGATCAAGCTCCGCCCGGAGGTCATGAGTTGAAAGCCTTGATACCGTGTGAGTGTGTCGCGCCCCGGAGGGCAACGACGTCACTTGATGTGACGCAGCACGTCTCCTGTTGTAGGAAATGTGCGGACCAAGTCTGCCAAACAAGGTCCATCGCTGCGACGGGGCCTGTCCTGAAGGAGGAGGACCCTAGTTACTGATGCGGTCGGCTGCTGCTGCAACCAAGTGTTCCACATCGGCCCTCCACTGCTCCATTGCATCTCGGGATGCATCCGGAGGTGGTGGGTGCTGAAGGAGAGCACGTGCTGCATGGAACGCGTGTTTCGGGTTGTCATGATTCGCCGACGCAATGATTGACGCCGGTGCACCATCGCGCTGACCAGCTTGATTTGCTGGTGGAGGTGGCGGTGGTAGAAGTGTGACTCCTGCTGGAACTGAGGTTCCTGCTGGTGGCTGCATATTGGAGGGATTGCCCCCAGCAGCTTGAACACCAGGATGACCATTGGATGATTCAGCATCTGAGTTCACCATTCTTGAAATATCAGGCGCCCCTACCTGGCGCGCCAACTGTCGGTGGTGTTGATCCGGCAGATCTCCCGACACTACTAAAAGTGTTTGCAGAGTTTGAAGTTTGGTGTGGGCGCACGGAGATTCAAGAAGGTGAAATGTAAAATAACACAGGAGACATAAAGATTTACGTGGTTCGGGCCCTATGAGCGTAATACCCTACTCCACGGGGTGTGTTGGTGTTGTATTGGATGTATGAACATAACTCAGGTGACGTGAGTTGAGAGCGCGTGTGAGCCGATCAGACCAGATGTTCTCTATGTATCGTCGGCCTGTCCTTTTATAGTACAAGGACTGGTTGTTACAAGTTGGCCTGACCCGACATGTGGCCCCGGCGGCTACTAATATTGATACACATTTGATGCGCTTAATTACCCTTAATGACCGAGTTACGGGCTTTGACAGCGCCGTTACTGGTAATAAGGATCGTCCGATCGTGTGTCATTAACATAGTATTAATAACACTTAATCGGGTCTTGAAGTCCTTGATTCCCCTTTGAAGATCCGGAGCCGTTGTGGATTCTACCGGAGGTTTGAGGCTGAAGATCCGACGGTTGGACTCGTGGCAGCTCTGGAGCATACTGTGGGAACAAATAGGTCCGGTGCCACCAGACACGTGTCAGTTCCGGAGCTTCCCTCGGTCTGGGGTTAGGTCCGGGGGTGCCGTTATGGTACATAGCCTGGAGCTTCCCCCTTGTGGGCGGTAACTCCGGTTTGATGGTACACATGGCGACTCTAGGACTAACCATGTTGGAGAAGCGGATCCGGTTATGTCTGACATGTGAGCCTCCGAAGGTCTTCAAATCAAGTAGATGACATTTCCTTGAGATCTTTGCAATCTCAAGGGGTATACGGTACTCAGGGTACTGACACATCTACTGACTAATTTATGGGTGACATAAAATATATGTGGCAAGAAAAACGTTCGTAATCCTCTTCATCCTTTTTAGGTGACCGAAATGAAAAAGTTAGTACAACGATGATCTGTATCCGATGAATGTATCTACTTCTACAACAAGGTAATTAAGATTATGAACTTAGCAGCCGTTGAGCAGTGAGTCGAGTACAAATGACTTCATTTTCTCTCTATTTTCCGTCATTGAAAGGTTCTGTTTCTGCGATGACGAAGTTGCATGTTTACCCCATGGCCCTGATTCCAACAATCAAATTTATAAGGCTCTTTTGGATCGTAGGATTTTCATATGAATTATGATATTTCTTAGCATGTTTTCCCTGTATATTGTTCTGAACACAGGAATGGACATGTTAAATTACTGTGGGATTTTTCCTAAAAAATTACTGTGGGATGCATGCATACCTCTGTTCGAGTGATGAGGAGCTTGGAACAGACGTGCTTTCTTAATCGTTTTTTGGTTTTTATATGGTGTGTGTGTGTATGAGAGAGATTTGTTTCATCTTTTCGAAAATTTAAGTTAGAAGAGAGATTTGTCCAAGATGATCTGGTCGCAGGCACAGACAATTGCTGATTACTGCACCGAAAGAGATGGGCTCCGTTTTGGATGCAGTCAGAAGAGAGCAAGGCCTGTGTAAGGTGTAACACATCTATTCCTGGATTTGGGCCTAAAGACTCGAGCCCACTGGCACATCTGGCCCGTTCATCTTGGCCCACCGACCAGGTCACGTGCTCGTCAGCGGCTCAACGCTATCACGCGCGACACACAAGGAAAAAACTGTTTAAATTTCAAGTGCCTAAAAATTTACAAAATTCAGATACCGAATAATTAACTGTTAATTACAATTGTTAACTATTCTCTCCTTATAATTTTAATTGACGTTTCAAACAAAGATTTGAACTACAAATAAACTAGTTTTTCCTGTCCTAACGTCAATTAAAAGAATCTAGGGGGAGTACTAATTCTTGTACTTAATCATTAATCCTGAATTTTATAAGTTGATCAATCATAAAATTATTTATTTTATTATTTTATAATCAGGATAATCCTTACAAAATATATATTAACAATTATTAATCATCTTCGCACTGGTGCCCGCTGAATCGCCTGAAATCTAGCGATCTGTCAGCATCTGCAAAATAGTATCGCCGTAAAACAACGTACGAGTTTTATATAAAACTAAATGAAAACCATGTCTCTCCAGGGTCCAAACCGTAAAACCGCCTTCCCCCATTCGGCTAGATATTTCGTGCCGTGCCGCAAAAGCGCAGATACCTCTCTCGTCCTCGGATCAACAGGGACCCACATGTCAGCCTCTGCCAGCAGAGATTTCAACCCCTCGTCCTCTCGCTTCTGCATCTGCATCAGCCGCCTGTCTCCGTGCGTGCGCGTCTATTCTAGGTTAGGGTTCCGGCGCGGCCTCCTTTCTCTCCCGGCGGGCGGGCGGAGATGGGCGTCCCGGCGTTCTACCGGTGGCTGGCGGAGAAGTACCCGATGGTGGTGGCAGACGTGGCGGAGGAGGAGCCAGTGGAGGTCGAGGGCGTCCAGGTGCCCGTCGACACCTCCAAGCCCAACCCCAACGGGCTCGAGTTCGACAACCTCTACCTCGATATGAACGGCATCATACACCCCTGCTTCCACCCCGAGGACAGGGTACGTTCGTGCCGCCGCTTCCTGATCTCTTCCTCTCTGTTTATCTCTCCCCTTCCCCGGCTCCGAAATTGGCCTTCGAGTAACGGTTGCCTTTTAGCGGGAGGCTACAGTTTAGTTGCTCGGATTGATTACGTAGTTAGGAGCTGATGCGTTTATTTTATGATTAGAGCGAGTTTTTAGAACATCCTAAGGCCCTGTTTGGAACCCATAGGGCTAATTGTTAGCTAGCTAATAATCTATTAGTTGGCTTGTACCAACTAATTATTAGTTGGTGCCTGTTTGGAACGTCTAGATCTAATTTTGTTTCTATACACTAATTGACTAATTGACTATAGTACCCCTCAAGGGGAGGAGGGATGAGAGAGGGTAAAGGTAAAATGGACTTTAGCCAACAATTAACTGAAATTAGCTGGGTTGGAGCAGCTAACGAGATTATTGTTAGTTGGGGGGTTAGCTAATAATTAGCTGTGTTATTAGCTGGATTGTTTGGAACCTCTATAGCTAATTTTTAGCAGCTAACTATTAGCTCTAGAGGTTCGAAATAGGGCCTAAGTGTACTGTAACGTTAAACATTCTATATGAGATCTCAAGTATCCATGCAACTGGAGCTCAGTGTTTTAAATGGGCGCCTGGACGCCTAGGGGCCAGCCCTACGCCTGGACGTCTAGGCGCCTAGGCGGGCGCCTAGGCGGGCACCTAGGCGACGTCCAGGCGAGCAGCGTCCACGTTGAGATCAAGAGCAGTTTAGGCCGGTGAGGGGCACCGGGGTAGGGGCAGGCTGGGCAGGAGCAGGCCGGGGTAGGAGCAGAGGCGAGAAGGCGACCTCGGAGGAGGTCGAAGGTAGGAGGCGGCCGTGGAGGAGGACGGAGGCGAAGTGGCGGCGGCGAGGAAGGTAGGAGATGAGAGAAGAAACTGATCGGAGGAAAGAGAGCAATGTGAGGCTAGGGGAAAGAGAGTCACACGGTCCCATTAAAAGCCCACAAGGCCCAGTAACATAACCTATGGAACTTTTCATCTGCTCTGTTCGATCTAATCCTCCGCCTTCCAGGCCGCTGCCGCCGATTCTCCCAATATCCCCTGCCTTCCAGGCCACCGCCGCCGCCACTTCTTCAGATCTCCTCCGCCTTCCTGGCCGCCGCCGCCTCAGCGATGCGTCTCCGTCACCAGCAACCCTTTTTGCACCCGTGCGCGCTTCTGCCCCACCCTTTCCGGCGATTTGGCGCCTTGGGTGAACGCCTGAAGACGACGCCTAGTGCGCCCAGGGATGCCTTGTCGTCCTGGGCAGCCGCCTAGGTGCTTCCAGGCGAGGCGAGCAGACATGGCGTCCAGGCCGGAGCGTTTGGATGCCTAAACGGTGACAGGTGACGCCTCAAAAACACCGCTGGAGCTTAGATAGTTCCTCAAGCGTAAGACTGCATATAACAAGAAACACAAGATTACATATCCCCTTATGCATCTGTGTGATGGAATAAGTCGAATAAGTCTTGTAGTCCTTTGGTCTTTGGTCCTTTGGTCTTTGGTCCCCAACTCCCTTGTACCCTTGTCCTTAGTTTGTTGTACTTTAGTCCTTGGTCTTTGGTCTTTGTTGTACTCATCTTAGACTAGAGGACAACATATTACACTAGAGGACAACATCTAGGACATCTGTTAGCATCTTTAGGACAGCAACATCTTGACTGCTTTTAGGACAGCTGTTAGCATCTTTAGGACAGCAGTTTGCATGGCATCTTGGATTGCTTTTAGAGCAGCTAGGACAGCAGCACCTTGGTTGGATAGCAGCCTATAAATAATGTATCCCAACCCCTTGGAGGGTATGGCATTGTGTGAGGAATAGATAATAAAATTGCCCCAACTCTCTAGTGTCATCCTCTCTTCAATGAGAGTAAAAATTCAGCTACTAACACTATGCTTCTCATTCTCATGATGTCAGCTCAACATTCCATGATCTGGTGTTCTGTCAATGGTTTGTTGGAAGGATTTATCTATTCTTCTTTCTTACGACCTTCATGCTGGTCCTTGTGGGTTTCATCTATAGGATACGGACTAGCTTGGGACTAAAAGGCTTTGTTGTTGTTATAGTTGTATTGGTACACTTCTAATGTCCACTGGTTGCTCTATTGCAATATTTACCGTGTTTTTCTGCTACCAGCCATCCCCCACAACATTTGCAGAAGTTTTCCAGTGCATGTTTGATTACATCGATAGGCTCTTCATCATGGTTCGCCCTCGGAAGCTTATGTCTATGGCCATCGGTATGTTTTTGGTTGATCTATTATTCAGTTCATTTATGCATCCATATATTTTAATGCCCGGGGAGTTGGAGTTTATGTGATCATTAGGAATCATGATAGTTCTGTTCTCGCGTAGAACACCTCATAATGTAAACTATATTATGCTCCGTGCCACTGCTTAAATTTTTCTGATATGTGTGCTGACTATGCAATGGGTTTATAGATGGTGTCGCTCCTCGAGCTAAGATGAACCAGCAGCGCTCTAGACGATTCAGAGCTGCAAAAGATGCATCAGATGCGGTTAGTATTCTAAGTGGAATTATCTTCCTGCATTCAGTGTATGATTAAGGTAGGGTGGATGAAGTGGCGGCAAGCATCTGAAATCCTATGTGATAAGATGGTTCCACAAAAGCTAAAAGGGAAGTTCTTAACAATACTCAGAGCTGCGATGCTCTATGGGGCGGAATGTTGGCCAACTAAAAGGCAACATATCCAACAAATGAGTGTCACATAGATGTGCGGTCACACATGGAAAGATCGAATTAGGAACGAGGTGACACATGATAGGGTAGGGTTGGCACCAATTGAAGAGAAGTTAGTCCAAAATCAACTAAGGTGGTTTGGGCATATCCAATGAAGACCTTCAGAAGCACTGTTTAACAGTGGGATTCTAAAGGATAGGGGGGCAGAGGATGACCAAGATTGACTTCGGAGGAGGCGGTAAAATGAGTCCTGAGTCATTGGAATGTACCTAGAGACTTAGCTTATGATAGGGCTGCATGAAAATTAGCAATTCATGTGCCGGAATCTTAGTTTTCTTGTATTCTATTATTCTTATCTATATCTCTTTCTCTCTCTTTTACTTCCTTTTTATTTTATTTTTGGGTTTCATATCTAGCCTACCCCAACTTGCTTGGGACAAAGGCTTTGTTGTTGTTATTGATTCAGTGCATGATTATACACTGTCATGTGTCATGTTAATTATCTGTTTTGATCCTGTTAACCATTTCAACATGCACTTACTGCCTAGTATTGTTCTATCCCCAGGCTGCAGAGGAAGAGCGCCTTCGTGAAGAATTTGAGAGTGAAGGCAGAAAACTTCCTCCAAAACAGCAATCGCAAACTTGTGATTCTAATGTTATCACTCCTGGGACAGAGTTTATGGCTGTTCTTTCAGTTGCTTTGCAGTACTACATCCATCTCAGACTGAACTATGATCCTGGATGGAAACAAATTAAAGTATGTATGACTTGGCGACCAGATTGACCTTTTATTTTGATGTCTATTTTGTTAATATGTTCCGTCACATTTTATTCTGATTTAAAAGATATATACACTGGACAAAACACTATCTGTTGGAGAAAGAAATTGTGTATGTTCTGACTAAATCCTTTTGAAGGTTATTCTCTTTGATGCAAATGTCCCTGGTGAGGGGGAACATAAAATTATGTCTTACGTTCGTGGTCAACGGAATCTTCCTGGATTTAACCCAAATACACGCCATTGTTTGTACGGCTTGGTATGTTCTATAAATTACATCTGTATTTTTTCAATTGAATTTCATTTTTTTTGTTAGTCAGCTAATGCATAGTCTTATTTTCTAACAAATGCAGGATGCAGATCTGATAATGTTAGCTTTAGCAACACACGAAGTGCACTTCTCCATACTGAGAGAGGCAAGCTCTGGTTGTAAAATTTGATATTTCAACTTTTCACATTTTATTGCCTTGAAAAATTGATTGTTGTCCTAGTTTTTCCTTGTAGTCGATGTTGCTTAAATATTTCCTTGGAGAAGACATAAGTTGCACCTTCTTGTGGTTACCATTTGTCTCAAGATCTACATTAGAAAAATATTGACGTGCATTGTATATGTGCAGGTAGTTTTTACACCTGGACAGCAGGACAAGTGTTTCTTGTGTGGCCAGGTGGGACATTTTGCCTCAAAGTGTGAAGGAAAAGCAAAAAGAAAAGCTGGTGAACATGATGAGAAAGGTGAAGCTATTGTTCCAAAGAAACCATATCAGGTATTGATGCTCTATTGCTACTTTTTCTGATCGAACTCTATTGCTACTTATGTATCATATGTATATTTCATTGATTCACATTGGGCCTTATTTTTGTTTTTAATCCTTGTGACTATGCTTTGCAGTTCTTGAACATCTGGACCCTTCGGGAGTACCTAGAATATGAGTTCAAAATGCCAAATCCTCCTTTTAAGATTGATCTTGAACGCATCATTGATGATTTCATCTTCATATGTTTTTTTGTTGGCAATGATTTTCTTCCACATATGCCGACACTAGAGATTCGTGAGGTTAGTTTTCTGGTTTGCTATTTTAACGTGATTATGAATGTCCCGACTCTGTAGCTAGTATCTGTGGAACTAAGTCAACTAACAATCTTACTATTTGCTAGGGATGGTCAATTGTTCTTCCAAACTGGTTTGTCTGCATTTTATTCACCTTCCTGTTTTGTCTGCAGGGAGCTATCAATCTGCTAATGGCTGTGTACAAGAAAGAATTTCCTTCAATGGGTGGCTATTTAACTGATACTTGCACGGTAATAGAAACTTCTACTAGAATTGGCATATTTTTTCCTTTCAGAAACTACTGTAGTTCGGTTGATTAAATTGCAATAACTTATTTTATTTCATTGTTTGTAGCCTGATCTGAATAGAGTGGAACATTTTATTCAAGCAGTTGGATCATACGAGGATAAAATATTTCAGAAAAAGAGCTCATTTGCACCAGGTGCACAAGGATGACTAACTTATATTTTTAGCCTTTAATTTTGAAATATACCTGGCATAATGTTATCGAAACGAATTTTGTTGTTTTCTTATGTTGCAAGTGCCAATTAATATCATTGTAAGAATAACAAAACAAATATGCACAACTCTTCTGCTTGTTCAAGAAAAAGATAAGACAAAAATTGTAACATTTTTGGTAGTTTAAAATCCCTATCTTGGGTTTAAGCAAACTATTTAAGTATCCAGTCTCGACCCCTATTCGGGAATCAGAGAGACGTAGTTCCTTCTTTTTATTTCTGTTGTATTGGTTCCATATATTTTTGAAATTTGCATCTTGCTTTTGTGATGGTTATGAATATGCGATGCAGTCCTGGGATATGTAAATATCTATCTGTTCAAGACCATTCATGACCCACTTCTTCATTATAATATATTATTCATGGAATTTTGCAACGTGGTGTTACATTCATTTGCTTGGTATTTATGACTCGAGTTGCAACCTCAATCGTTTAAATAATTTTTCTTACAAAATATTTGCAAGCTTATTTCTGCATGTGCTGGTCAATTGGTGTTTTTCTTACGTTTGACAACAACATTATCCTCAGCGTCAAGCTGAAAGAATAAAAAGAGAGAAGGCTCAAGCAAAGCGTGGGGATGATCTGGACCCTCATGTCAGGGATGACCTTATTGTACCTGTTACCCATTTCAAAGGCTCTCGCCTCGCATCAGGTGCTGTACCTTCACCTTTTGAGAATGGATCCCATAAAAAAGAAAACAACCGAGCTCAGAAAGCTGCGCGAGTATCATCATCAGGATCTAGTGTTGCTGCTGCCATTGTTGAAGCTGAAAAAGATCTTGAAGCACAGGTAATTCATTTCATCTGCCTGGGAAGATTATTTTGTATGTAATTTTTTCCCTTGTGCTTATATTTGACTATTTGCTGTAACTTTTTTAGGAGCGTGAAAACAAAGAAGATTTAAAGTCAATGCTTAAAGATGTTCTTCGGGAGAAATCAGATGCTTTTAATTCAGAAAATCTGGATGAGGACAAGGTATTTCATTTGTTTATTGATGTGCTAAACAAATCATGCTAAATTTGTTTTATGTGGCTTGAAATACTGCTATAGCATCTTGTTCAGTTTGAAATTTTGCAAAAATATTATTGGACTCGTAAGCTATTAATTCTTGAGTCTTTAGGTTAGTACTTTTGAAGTTAATCACGTATTCTAGAATAAACTAGAGATTAGGGGGTGTCCAAATCGGATACGATTGGTTATTAGAGATAGAGTTAGAGTTGAAGTCTAAATATTTTAGGAAGAGTCCTAGAGAGTTTTGGAGGTGTTTTTATCTGTTAAGGGCCTTTATGTACAGCCGTGTGCCCCCGACCAGAATCAAGAATAAGAAAATAACTTTTGTATCCGGATTTCAACAATTGGTGTCGAGAGCTAGATTATTTGTAGATCCTGTTTGCCCTCGGGAGAACGTGCTCCCGGGGGTGGCCACGAGTCGAGGAAGGTGACAAAGGCATCCGCAACATCCGGCGGACGAAGGCGGCTGTTGGGTCTGGCACGAGGGTTGGATCCGTCGGTGGGTGGCTCGATACTGCGGCGGCCCAAGGCGAAGCAGCGGCAGGGCAGTGGAAGGATTGCCGCACGGCGGCAAGCGCGTTGCAGAGGCGTCTGGATCTCGACGCGCGAAGGGACTATTGGGTGAGGCAGCTGGCGCTGATCAGCTCGATCTGGAGTCCGCGAAGCTGCTCATCCTGCTGAGCAGGGAGTTGATCGGAATTTGGCGCTTGGCAGAAGTCGATCTAAGCAGCTGTCGGCGAAAAAATCGACGGCCTCGTGGACGGGAGCCGCTCGCGCGTGGGAGAGCCGACTGTAGAGCTGGGCGCAGAATCCTCGTGGCAAACGCGAGATTTGGCGCTTGGGGCTGGAGACGTTGCGGAAGTTCACTCAGCGGGAACCGGTGGCTACCGGGGTGCGGGTGGAGCAGCTGAGAAAGCAGGTGGGCGACGCACGCGGGATCGAGCGCGCAAGCGCTGAGTTTCGGGAGTCAACGGGTTGACGTCTGCTAGGTTGGATCCAGCGGGTGCGAGTCTTCCAGCCAGGTGGTGCTCTGTGAGGACACTTGAATCAGTAATGTGTGGACCTGGTTGCACGTTGATCAAAAGGAAAAGATTCCCTTAGTGATGTGAGTGCTGCTTGGTCACGTGGTAGATGTAAAGACCTAGGAAGTGTTGGGCATGTTTTCCTGCACAGAGAAGAGAAGGATCACAGGTCTCAGCCAAGGAGAGAGAAAATCTTGAAGTTTGATGACTTGGGTGTTGCTATGTTGGCTGCGTACATGCAGCAGACACGTGTTCGGATTGGTGGCAGTTTTGTTTGGCTACGTGCACCAAAAAAATGTACCAGTTGAACCAAAGAAGGTGATTGAGAAGAGGTTGAGTGCTTGGGATGATGTGTTCGTCCCAATGGATGATGTGTTCGTCCCACTCAAATTCATGCTCGGGATGATGTGTTTATCTCAGAAGATGATGTGTTTGTCCCAAAGTCGTATGGGATGATGTGTTCGTCCCAAGGGGTGATGTGTTCGTCTTATGGTCATCCAAGATGTGTTCGTCTTGGGGGGTGTAGTGTGTCTACATCCTAAATTAGTGTGTCCTAGAAAACGTGATTAAGGGGGTGTGTTGAAGTTAATCACGTATTCTAGAATAAACTAGAGATTAGGGAGTGTCCAGATCGGATACAATTGGTTATTAGAGATAGAGTTAGAGTTCAAGTCCAAATATTTTAGGAAGAGTCCTAAAGAGTTTTGGAGGTGTTTTTATCTGTAAAGGGCTTTTATATACAGCCGTGTGTCCCCGGCCAGAATCAAGAAAATAAGAAAATAACATTTGTATCCGCATTTCCAACAAGTACATTTCTATATTTGGAGTTCAATACAAGTGAATACTAAGAACAAGCATGTATTTACTTTTTGCATGTCAGGTATTGACCTTATCTCTGCAGTCTAAAGGAAAATGTGTTGCATAATTTCTTCTTGCTGTAGTTTGTCCTTTTGTGTCGGTGCAGTTGGAAGGCTTAAAATAACATGAACTTTGATATTTCAGGTAAAACTTGGAGAACCAGGATGGAGGGATAGGTATTATGAAGAGAAGTTTGGGGCAAAAACACCTGAGCAGATCGAAAAAATACGAAGAGACGTTGTAAGTACGTAAGGATATTGGATGTGCTAACTTGAGACTTGGGAGTAAGATATCTCCTAATTGTATTTATCTTGTATATGATTTGCCCTATCCCTCTTTAGGCTCTCAAATACACTGAAGGTTTGAGTTGGGTAATGCACTACTACTATGAAGGGGTTTGCTCATGGCAATGGTAATTTATCTTGGTCATTCTAAAGAGTAATTGTAGCATGGATGTAGGTTCTTCTGACTCATTCTAAATTAGCATTACTACATGCAGGTTTTACCCTTATCATTATGCTCCTTTTGCTTCGGATTTAAGGAGTTTGAGTAAGCTGAATATAACTTTTGAACTTGGGTCACCATTTAAACCATTTGATCAGCTTATGGGAGTTTTCCCTGCTGCGAGGTGAATATGATAAGTTTGCAGTGTTTTTGATTTGGTTCCTTAATCGTTATGTTTTTCTATAATTTGTTGCCACATATACTTTTCAGTGCTCATGCACTTCCACTACAGTATAGGCAATTGATGACTGATCCAAGTTCACCAATAATCGATTTTTATCCAACTGGTATGCTGGTTTTGCTAAGTATGAGTGAAGCTTCTGTTGAGCAAAAATATTTCTAATGCCCCCCCCCCCCCCCCCCCCCCCCCCCCCCCCCCCCCCCCCCCGTACTACGCAGATTTTAAAGTTGACATGAACGGGAAAAGATTTTCGTGGCAGGTAAATTGTTCTTATGATGGTAGTATGCCATATATCTGTCTATTGGAACTAAAGTTCGTTGACAAATATATTCCTTTGTCTTATGAATCTGCCATATCTTACAAAATGCATCCCTTACAGGGAATAGCAAAACTACCATTTATTGATGATCGGTTGTTGGCTGAGATTAAAAACGTTGAGCATACCCTGATGGTATGAAAATGAAACTGTTTCTTGTGCATCTATGCTTATTTTCTGGAATAGAAAAATCTTCTTCTAAGATCTGCATCCCATACCTCTTCTTTTGTGTAGCCTGAAGAAGCAAGGAGAAACAGTACTATGTGCAATATGCTTTTTGTGAATGGCTCCCATCCACTTTCACCTTATATCTATTCTCTCAACAGCCAATTTGGTCATCTGCCTGACAAAGAGCGCAATAATATTAAAGAAAAGATTGACACGTCTACTAGGTTAGTTAAGCTTATTTTAATTATTTTAAAGCATTGCTGTTATTTTTACTGCTGAATGCTGGGACTCTGGATTCTACCTGTCGTGAGGAAAACTGAACATGAGTCGGCACAACTGAACTACTTCTGTATGCTGTTTTTCTTTGTGGAGATTGTAAAGTGGACTATTGTACAACCCAGCTGAAAATTTCATGAGTGGATTTCTCTAACATCTGCTCATGCTTATTTGATTTAGTGGAGGAATGAATGGTTATGTTACACTTTGCGGTGCCGATCCATGCTCTCCTGTCTTCAGGTCTCCTGTGGATGGGTTGGAGGATATTATGGACAATCAAGTGATGTAAGTGCAACCCTTTTTGTAGAATATGGTTAATACAATTTAATGTAACCAAACTAATGTTGTAACATTTCTCTTTACTAGATGTTCAATCTACAAGCTTCCAGATCCTCGTAAGCACATAGCCTGTCCACCTGTCGGTGTTATCATACCCAAGAAGGTATAGAACTGATGGGGAAAACTACTCCTGAGATGTTCTTTTAAAGTACTTAACCTTGTTTGAGCTGCTCTGCAGAGTGTTGAAGCTGGTGACTTGAAACCCCCACCGGTGCTATGGCATGAAGACAGTGGCAGGAGGCCTTATGATAACAATAATAGGAGGCCTTATGATAACAATAATAGGAGGCACTATGATAACAACAGGGGGGCTCTTGATAAGAGCAACAGGTACAATAGCACCTCTTTACATTATTTTATCATTTATTGCAGGCTCATTGAAAGTTCTAACCTATTTCTATGGTTCAGGCAAAACCCAGCTGGAGCATTATCTGGGCGACATCTTGGGGAAGCTGCCCATCGACTGGTTGCAAACAGCTTGAATGTCCGTGGTGGTGGTAAATATAATTCCCCACCTATGCCATATCAAACAATAATGAATGGTGCAAACCATCCAAATGGAAGGAATGATATGGGTATTCTGGGACTGTCGCCAAGGATGGAGCAGCCAGCTGGACGTCCTGGCTGGCATGTTCCAGGTGATAATGTGCCCAGTGGTCAAGTACCAGGATATGCATTTTCGTCAAGTCATTATCCACATGGAAGGTCAGAGCCTTCTCAGTATGAAGGGGGTTACCGTGGAAGGCAACAATCTCACTCACATTCCAGAGATAGCCACCATGATTCTAGAGGAAGGGTTCCACCTCCATCTGTACACCGTCAAAACCGTGACAATTCACATTCATCACATCCTGCTGCTCCACCAGGTCAGGGACAGTTGTTGCAGCCCCCACCGGGATACCAGTCTGCACCATATGGAGGGCAACAGTGGCAGCAGCAGCCTTATGGAGGTGTGACACCTCCAACAGGACCTAACTCACAACAATCACGGAGCCATTACAGCCACTTAGATAGAACCTCTAACAGGAGGGGTCGATAGCCCTGTCGACCTGTGGGGCCTTTTTAAATAGAGGAGATAAGATTTCGCAAACTAATGGTCCTCGTCCAAAAACCAGTTTCTATCAGCATAACTTCCCAAATACAATGGAGGACGTCATCTTAGTCATAGGCAGCGTTTTCAAGTGAGAAGCTTCTAGGTGGTCCCATCAGAGATCTCAAGGAGCAATGTTGTATAGCAGCATTTTTGTCTGACCACCATCAGGAACTGGTGGCTCTGTTGGCCGCTTTTCATTAATGCTTCTTGTTTATTCAGAACATGATCCTAAGAGGCCAGTGACCTTGGGGTTTGGAAGGGTTTAGCAAGTTTTGATTTGCGGTGATAATGTATGTAATATTAGTAGTTACAGTTTTGATGATGAATGTATTAATAGTCATGTATTTGATTGTTAGATGACAGTAGTGAAAGTTTGATTTTTTTCTATAATCCTTATCGTCAATGTAGAATACATTAATTTTTTTTGGTGTTGTAAGGTTACTCCACTGTTTCGTGTTTGATGGCTACAGAATGCAATTTGTGTGGAGAATTTTTTTTGGTACTTCTGTTATGAAGCTACTAATACTTGGAGAACATATTACTATTTACTGGCAGCAACAACAACAAAACAACAAGTCTTTGTACCAAGCAAGTTGCGTAGGATATTACAATTTGCCGAGCTGTGTGAATATTTGTAATTTATTCTTGCACCTCAATTAGTTTGATTTTTTTTCTTTCGGGAAAATTGGTGACAGTCATTGAATATATGCTTTGCGCTTGTAATGCTCTATTCTTATTATCACATCCGTGCTGTCTGTGTTAGTACTTGTTATAATCTATATTAAACATGTGATCACTTGACAACTGTCATAAAGCAGTTACTTTGTCCTTTTATGAACAAACACATTCCTCAACTATGTGTCTCCTCAACATATATAAATAGAAAGAATGAATAAATAAAGAGGACAATCAATTACAAGAATCTTTGTGTCTCTTTTTCAATTTTATTTACAACACGTAATCAGCATGCTCTAACGAGCAAATCAAGAGAGATCGAAGAAAATCTTTGGTAAGATGTCTGCAAATGGACAACTTATTGATTTTGTACTGATTGTCCTTCAATATGATCCTCGCCGATATCCTGGAGACCGCCGCCGCCATGAAGGCCGCTACCGCCGTGGTGGTTGGCGTAACTATCGCTCCATGGCCGTCACCCCTGCAAAAAGAAATCGGCGCAACCGTCGCGGTCGCTGTGGTGGCCGGCGCCACCGTCGCAGAGTGGCCGTCACACCTGCACCAACAAGAACAAACAGAATCATACCGACGGATTACGGAGCGGCCCCGTCCCCTTCTTCGGTTCCACTCTCATATCTTGGCGCCCAACCGATGGGTCGTCATGAGGAATCGCACGCCGTCCACGGTGAGGAGACCCTGAACCGGGTTGCACCGGTTCTAGATCCCTCGCCATCGAGTGGTAAGGGGGAGGAACAAGAAGGGATGAAGATGGCGGTCGAAACATCATTGTGGTCCCCGAAACCGCGGCACCACCGGCGCTACGACACACGGCAAGGATCCGCATTGGACCACGGGTCGTCCTAAAGGACCACTAGGGCCGAGGACTCCACAAAAATCACCGTCGCCACCTTCAACTGCAACCCCACCGGCGGCCCTTCAAAATGAAGTCGAGCCTTTGGGATCCGGTTTCCCATCGGCTCTCATGAGCTCGTGTGGGAACCGCATCATCCGCTGATTGGCCCACCTCGCCTGTAGTAGCCGAGCACCCCGGTCGGGGGATTCGACCATCGATCCAAGTTGGTGAGCGGTGGGGGAGCGGCATTGGAAAAGGGGGGAAGGAGGGGGTGCGGCGCCTGCGTGGATGAAAGGCGGAGGAGCAGAACATCGGCAAACTGCTGACCAAAGGCAAAGTAAGCAGGATCGGTGGAACGGTGGCTGCGGCTACGGGGAACCCTAACTGCTCGCCCTCTAACCCCTCTCCTCTTATCCACCCGCATGCCACCAGATGGGCCAAGCCGCTCCGCAGGCCACTGGCAGGGCCACGTTTTAGCCAAGTCGTGCCTATGGGCCGCGTTGGGCCTCGCCATTAGCCAGGCCAATCCATGGGCATAATTAGTATCTTTATTTTATTTTGCAGCTTAATTTAGTTCAAAATTTAAAATAGAATTTAGTTTAAATTTTTGCAAAATTTATGTAATCTAGTGAATTCTGTAATATATTTGTGATGAATTTATGTGTTAATATGACAAGTGGATATTGCATTTAAATATTATATTTATTTGCTTATGTCATGAGAAATTCTATTTTGGCTAATTTTAAAATTTTAGCCAAATAAATATGAATTTTTCGGTGACACACTATCTATATTTTATTTGTACAGACCATTTTTGAGAAAATTTGGCCCAAAAACATATAATTTTGTTCACTATATTTAGAAATTTAACATATGCTAATTTTAAGCCAAAATCAGATTTATAATTTGGCAATGTGATTACATAAAATAAATGACTTGGTTCATCTCTACTAAGCTATGTCTTATGATCTGGACTAATACGTTGAGAATCATCTATTTTTATGTGAAACAAAAGTGTATAGGTCATATTCATCAATTATGCCTGAATATGTTATATACCTGGGTTTATTTTTTTGTTAAGCTCATTTTTATAATTGGCTGGACATAAATGAATATTCCTAAGTGTTAACTTTATGATTAACACACTTATTACAACAACACTATGATGATTTTATTAATAAAATCTCTGGTTTCTATATGTAGGAATTAATGACTCGCGAGTTTGAAGAACTTGCTCTTGATGGTCACAACTATCCTACATGAGATCTTGACATCAAGATAAGCTTGACTTCTCGTGAAATCATTCCTGCACTTACTCCTTCTGCAGAAAGAGATGCAAAATTTCTGTATACATACAAGTATCATACACTATATCATTTGGAACCACCTTCACCCTGACTTAAAGTCAGAATATGTGATGGAGGATGTCAGAGTGTGATTCCGACACTTCTCCCAGTACTACCGTTGGCAGTCCGCGGAGTTTGAAGTTCGGTTGTGGGCGCGCAGAGATTCAGAGCACGATGGCAAGTTGACATGAGGATTTATGCGGTTCGGGCCGCCTGAGCGTAGTACCCTACTCCACGGGTGTGTTGTTGTTGTTGTATTGAGCATCTGAGCGCTTGTGGCGTGTATTGGTGTGTAGAAGTCTGGGAGTCTCTGTTGTGTATCGCTTGACCAATCCTTTTATAGTACAAGGACTGGTCGTTACATCATTAGCCTGAATCAACATGTGGCCCTGGCAGTTATTGATGTCTAATACATGGTTAATGAGCTTAATTACCCTTAATAGCGTGGTAACGTGCTTTGACAGTGGCGTTACTGGTATTAAGGGCCCTCCGATCGTGTGCTATTAAGATAGTATTAATGGAACTTAATCGGGTCTTGAGGTCTTTAATGTTCCTTAAAGGTCCGAGCCGTTGGAGGTCCACTAGTCTGCTTGTTGAAGTTGAAGGTCCGGTGGTTGGACACGTGGCAGCTCCGGAGCTTACTGCCTTGGACGGGTAGGTCCGGTGCTATTGTACACGTGTTGGTACCGGAACTTCCCTCTGTCGGGGGTTAGGTCCGAGGGTGCCACACAGGTATCTAGTCCGGAGCTTCCCCATGCGTGCGATGTAGCTCCGGTTTAATGATACACGTGGCGACACTAGGACTAACCATAGAAGGGAGGCAGGTCCGGTTCTGAGTGACACGTGGGGCCTTCGGAGGTCTTCAACACTGATGGGCGGAGTTCCTTTGCTCTTTTTGCAGTCCTAAGGGGTATCCGGTACGCAGGGTACCGACAGTGGCCCTCTGGGCCCACATCTGGGGGAGACTTTTTGGATGAAGTTGTTCTGCTGGAGGTGGGTCCATCCTTCGGTTTTTGAGCCGTGTCTTCAAGGGTCTTTGGATGTGCTGTTGGCGGTAGTTCGCAGTTAAACCATCACCGCGTGGCATATCCAGGATGCGGCAGCTGAGATCTGAGGGTGCGAATCTCACGCAATTGAAGGTCGCCGGTTCCCGTTACAAAAACCATATAGGTTCTGCGCGTCCTGTCAGGCCGCCGCCCTCGGGCTTCCCGCCTCTCATGATGACAACTGTTCGCCTGGGGTAAGGACATCGACTTGATTGTAAGGGTGGCCCCGAGCCCCCTTGTCATTGGCAGGGTGAAGTTTTTTAACTGTATCGTCGGCTCCTTTGCGGTTTCCATCCAAGCGTCGCGGGGGCTTACTTAAGAAGAAAAGCGCGCACCGTTTGGGGATTCTTTACGCCTTCATTTGAACTCGCGTTCGAATACTCCAAACTTTCGCTTGCTTTTCATCTCTCGCCCCGCTGTGCTGCGATGAAGTTGGAACTCCCCAAGAGCCGCATTGGGAGCAAGAAGGAGTTGTCTAGAGTCCGAACCTACATGGGTTGGTCCAGTGACTCCTTCGACAACGACATTCGCTACGGCAATCTTCCCTTCGAGAAGGAGCGAGCCAGAGATATGGCGTACTTCCTTGGGTACGCCATGGCGGGTTTGATCCTGCCTTTCTCCACTTTCTTTCTGATGCTGCTAGATTTCTATGGTCTACAGCTCCACCATCTTGGCCCCCACTCAATCTTGCTGGTGGTGACTTTCGTCCACTTTTGCGAGATGTGGGTGGGTGTGCCCCCTTGCGTGGAGTTGTTCCAGACATTCTTCACTGTCCACCCCACCGAGAAGAGTGATGAGTTCATCGACTTCTACTACTTCGTGAAGCGGAAAAACTCCCCCCTCAAGTACTTGAGGTCCTTTACTTCCGGCAAGTGGGACGACTGGAAGAAAGACTGGGTGGTCATCACCGTCGAGGGACACGAGAGGCTGGAACTGCCTGAAGGCCTCCCCCGCATCGACACCGACATTTGGAGTGACGTGTCGGAGCTGTTGAGGGAGTACAGTCCCATTCTGGACAGAATCCAGGAGTGTGTCGAAGGTGGGTTGACCCCCCCAGATGGTCTTTGGCAACTTCTTGATGAACAGGTGGGCCCTACTGAGGGCTAGGGGGCGACCTGCCTGGGCCTTCAACAGTGAGATGGATACCAACCACATTGAGGTTGGTTTGGGCACCAACTTGAACGGTGAAGCCTTGAAGACTCATATCAAGAAGTTTCGGCCTGGGAACATCGGCCCTGGCGACGTGTCTCCACCGGCGGTCTTCCTTCCTCTGAATATGATACCAGAGGAGTGCAGAGAGCTCCGGAGGAAGATGCCCCTGTTGGACGACTTGGGATTGATGGAGAGGCGATCAACCTCCAGGGTGGAGATCCCCGGAGCTTCAGAAGGTGGCTCTGCTCCCGCCCCAAAGCCAAGAGCTGAAGTCATAGGCAAGGGTAAGGAGTTGGCCGAGCCCTCGAGCCACAAGAGGAAGTTGAAGTACTCTGACGGGAGGTCCGTCAGACATGCTCCTTCCACGACAGCTCCTTCTCCCAGGCAGGGGAGGTCTTCAACGGCGACACCTACTCCAACATCGGCGTCTCCCCGGGATGCCATTTTGGCCATGTAACTCCGGTACCAGGGCCTACTAAGGGATCTATGTCCGAGGGTCCTTCTCAGTCGAGGGGGGACTCAACCAAGATGTCGCTGACGGTAGCAGCAAGCTCCGGGGAGCCTTCCGGAGCTACTATGCCAGTGATGATAGGTTCCAGTCTTGAGCGTCCGATGAAGAGGTTCCGCGCTAGCTGGAGCAGAAGCCTTCCAAGGTAAATTTGATTTTTTTACCTCAATTGATTGTCTTTGTTGTAATCATATTTTGAGTTTCTTCGTCGTTCATCCACAGGGTACCCAAGAAAGGGGCTAAAGCTTTGGTTCCTACAACAGCAACTGATGTTGCGCAGACGGAGGCTCTGGTTCCAGTTCCAGCACTGCCCCAGGTGGTGGCTGAGGCCGCGGCAACTCCGACACCAGCTATTGTGGTCCTTGACCTCGAGTCATCCCCTGAAGCTCCCGTGGTAGCGTCGGACCACGGGAATGAAGGTGTACCAGCGGAACCATCTCCGGAGGTTTAAGCTCCGGTTTTGGATGCTGATATGATGGACGCTCTGGCCTCAGAGCCGGAGGTAGCTGCAATTCCGGCCCTAGAGTCGGATGTTGTTGAATCCCCGACGGTGGAGCCAGTGGTTGATTAAGTTCCGGCGCCTAAGCCGGTTGTCGCGGAGGTGCCGGCCCCCGAACCAGTAGTGGTCAAAGCACCGACGCCTGAACCAACAGCGGAGGAGGCACCAGCACCGGAGCCGGAAGTGTCCTCAACTCCGACCGAACCTTCAACGCCTGCCCCAGAGGTGGTAGTTTCGGAGGTAACCGCGCCTGAGCCAGGGTGCCAAGACGAAGCTGCCGGTCCTCTGCCTGAGGGACTAGTTGCTGATGACCTGGCGGCGGGACCTTCGGAGCCGACTCCGGAGGTAGAAACTTCCGTTGCAGGACCTTCCTTGGCAGCGACCGAGGCTATCCTGGAGGGCGACCCTAGTGCCGTGGAAGCTCAGGGGACCGCTCTTGTAGAGTGGGACCCAATTTTTGTTACGGAGAACCCGCTGGAGCCAGCGGAGAACACCCCGGCAGGTCCGGAGCCAATCCCTTTGTCGCTGTCTATCGACAACGCCTGCTCCAGCCTTCGTCAGGTCTAGCTGGCCTTTTATCACGACAGCAAGGCCCTCGAGGAGGAGCGCCAAACCTTAGGAGGTAGCGCAACCGGCTCCAATTCGAGACCAAGCTGGCGCAGATGAGGCTGGCCGACGACAAGGAGTGGGTGAAAAGGGAGAAGGTCCGATTGGAGTACTAGGGTCAACTGCTGGATGAGAGGGAAAGCATGGTGCGATGCCTCGACAACCAGTCTCGGGCCATCCACGAGCAGGCCGTGGCTACTAATGAAGCGGTGAATGATCGCCAGGAAAAGCTCAGTGCCATCCATGACAACCTCGTCAAGCACCGGGAGGCTCTTGAGGAGCGGGAGAAAAAGCTCGAAGACGAAGAGCAAAAACTCCTGGAGCTGCGGGATGACCTCATGTAGAGGGAGGAGGAGCTTACTCAGAGGCTGACTCTAGGCGACAAGAGCCTCGAGGAGCGCACCAAGAAGCTAGAGGAGCGCTGCGAGAAAGAGGAGAAGAAGGCCTGACAGCGGGGACAAGACCTCACCAGGAGGGAGAATGAAATTGCTGTCAGGGAGAAGAAAGTGCGGGGCCAGGAGAAAGACCTGGTTGACCGCCGGAACAAGATCCACCTCCGGGAAGAGGAGCTTGGTAGGCAGGTTGCTGAAAAGATTCAGCAGAACGCCAAAGAGGTCAAGCACCTTGCCCGGGAGGATTTGGAGCTTGCGGCGACCAAGAGGTCCTTGGAAGAGGTGCGAGGATCAAGGGCTACAGAGTCCCAACAAGTTTGTGACTTCTTGGGCAAAGACAATGACGCGCTGACGCCGCTGGGTTTTAGTCCCGTGCGCCCGGACGACCCAGAGCCGGAGCTGGACCTGGCATTGAAGGCGTTGAGCTCAGCGGGCAGCAAACTCAACAAGATGGGCGATGTCATCGCGGATCAATTGGAGACTGAAGGGAAGTCCCTTGCGAGGAACGTCGCTGAGTACATGCTGACGTGCTACACAAGTCGGGATTCTCACTTCCCATTAGATCCGGTGCTTGAAGGTCCCATCGACGGAGAGGGATATGCTGCCAAGGCCAGCGTGTCGGAGGTTGCCCAGAAGGTCGCCTAATTCTTCCATAGGATTTAAGACTTTCTCTTTGTATCTCCCACTTGTATCTTCTCTTCCTTTCCTCAATTTTGTAATATCTTATCTCCAGATTAATGAAATCCAAGAATTTTATGAATTTTATTTTTTGTCTTCAACACCTTTGTCCCACTTGGCCCCCTGGTAGATGTACACAATTCGATTGTGAACATGTACCAAGAGGATGTAGAATTTTGTTGAAGACTTGCATGGTTCAAACTTGTAGTTTGTAGGTCCGAAGTCGTCGATAGTAGGGGCCCCCTGAGGTTGTCGGAGCTTAGTAGCTCCGACAGTGACCCTTGTCAACACGTAGAGCATCGACAGTTAGTCCTCTGGGGTTGTCGGAGCTTGGTAGCTCCGGCAGCGACCACTGTCAACACGTAGAGCGTCGACAGCAGACCTCACTGGGGAGTCTTCCCACCATCTTTTCTTCACGTTGACGGCTGGCCCCCTGGATTTTCCGGAACTTGGTAGCTCCGGCGACGCCTACTATCAATGTTTGAAACATCGATAGCGAATCACTTTACGGGGTGTCGGAGCTTTGATAGCTCCGGCTTCATCCACCATCATCATGAGATCTTTATTTTTCCTGCACACTGAAGTCAAGAAAAACAATAAAATCCATTTCTTATCTATAAATCGTTTGCGGCTTACTATTTCCGAAAGAAATTTTTAGGTCGAACGCAATTTTATATACGATCAAGTGCATTGGTTTGTTTTCTCCAGGTCCGATCGTTTTCTGGACTCGCCTTACTTCGGCGTGCCGGGGTGTAGGTAGAGTGGCGTACTTAGGGTGCAGGACCAGTTTAAGTCGATAGCACACTCCAGACCTAGATTGGCTTGGCAGCATTTAGACGAGTAGGCCATTCAATAATGTTTAGACCCGGAAGAATTAACAATGCAACTTGAATTATACATGAATTGCTCGAGCTAAAGTTTCTTGAGAATTGCACAACTTTTTTATAGACAAGAAAGAGAAAAATAAAAAATATTGAGCCTGTACAAAATAAATGCACGTGGAGACTGTTTTCACATAATGACGTCTTTCATTATAGGTCCGGGGTACAGGGGAAACAAGTACACTCTTAGGGTACGGAACCAAGCTAAGTGTGTTTCGTTTCTCATTTGACCCAAGGTAGCTAGCTACAATTTTAGTTCTGAGACCGTGACAAGTGTTGACTAAACTTTGCGGACCTTCCGGGGAAGGTCCGGCTGTTCTCCCGAAGGAGCTACCCGACTCTGTACAATGACGCTATAACATACATCACATGTAATTACAGACTCACCTCCGTGATATTAAGTGTAGAACTTACGGAGGTGCTCAATGTTCCAAGGATTAGGGAGCAGTGTCCCATCCTCGGTTGCCAAGCGAACGCATTCGGGACAGGATACTTTGATCACTCGAAAGGGTCCTTCCAAGCTGGGGGAGAGTTTCTTTAACCCTTCTCGAGTTTGTATTCTCTGTAGCACCAGATCGCCTTCCTCGAGCTGTCGGCTGCGAACATGCCTTTGGTGATAGCGCCGAAGAGCTTGGCGGTATCGGGCATTCCGAACAGCTGCTCGACACCTTCCCTCTTTGACAAGGTCAAGGTCTTCACATCGGAGCTGGTCCTACGTGGCATCATCGAAGGTCCGGACCCGGAGTGACCCCAAGGTGATTTCCGGAGGAAGGACTGCTTCAGCTCTGTACACCAGGAAGAAGGATGTCTCTTCAGTTGACCGGTTTGGAGTTGTCCTGTTTGCCCACAAGGTGGGCGGAAGCTCTTCAATCCAGTTGGCTCCATGTTTTTTCAGACGCTCATATGTGCGCATCTTGAGTCCTTTTAGGATTTCTGCATTTGCTCTCTCAGCTTGGCCATTGCTTGCCGGGTGAGCTACGGAAGCGTAGCTGACTTGGATGCCAAGGTCTCCGCAATATCCTTGGAATGCAGAGCTTGTGAATTGGGTCCCGTTATCAGTTATGATCTTGTTTGGGACTCCAAATCTGCATACTATGGACTGCAAGAAGTTGATAGCTGATTGCTTGTTTATTGTCACAACTGGAGTTGCTTCTGGCTACTTGGTGAACTTGTCGATGGCGACGTACAGGAACTTGTAACCTCTGACGGCTCTTGGGAAAGGTCCCAAGATATCTATCCCTCACACAACGAATGGCCATGTAGGAGGTATCATTTGTAGGGGTTGAGCTGGTGTGTGAATTTGCTTCGCATGAAACTGGCATGCTTCACATTTCTTCACTAGCTCGGTTGCATCCTGGAGTGCTGTAGGCCAGTAAAACCATGTCGAAAGGATTTACCGACAAACGTGCGGGAAGACGCGTGGTTCCCACACTCGCCTCCATGGATTTCCGCGAGGAGCTCGTGACCTTCTTCCCTTGTAATGCACCGCATTAGGATGCCGTTGGCACCATGCCGGTAGAGATCCCCTTCTACCAGTGTGTATCTTTTAGCCGATCTGACTATCCGATCGGGAGATACATTATCTTCAGGAAGGAAGTTGTCTTTCAAGTATCTCCAGATCTCCGAGATCCATGCATCGGAGCTAACTTGAGCATTTGATTCTTGCGTGCTGGGTTGCTCGGAGCTTCCTGTAGCACCTACGACCCTTGATGGACGCCATTTTAACAGGGTCATCGGGACCGCCGACTTCGAGGTGCTGGCCTCGCCCCCTTCGCTCAGTTCAGCAAGCTGAGTTGTTGGTCTTGACAATCTCTGGATGAAGGTTCCGTCGGGAACCGGAGCTCCAGTTGAAGCTTTCGTCGAGAGTTCGTCAGCTTCAGCGTTGTTGAGACGCTGAACATGGCAAAGATCCAGGACGTCGAAGTCTTTCTGAAGCTTCTGGACTTCAAGTAGGTATGCAGCTAGTTGAGGGTTGTTGCAGCAGCATTAACCTTTGACTTGTTTTATAATAAGCTGCGAATCACCCTTTACCAACAGCTGCTTGACACCATATGATAGTGCCACCTTGAACCTATAGATTAATGCTTTATACTCCGACATGTTGTTAGTCACCTTGAAGTCAAGGTGAACCATATATTTGACCTTCTCCCCAGTCGAAGCAAGGAGAAGGACTCCAGCTCTGGCCCCCTGCTTCTGCACGGAGCCATCAAAGTAGAGAGTCCAGTGAAGCTTAGTGAAGACCAGAGCCTTTGGTTCCGGCTTCTGCTCACTGGGGTCCCCAAGATTTGATGGAGAGGGGGTCCATTCCGCCACGAAGTCCGCCAATGCTTGACTCTTGATTGCTTGTCTTGGGACGAATTCAAGATCGAATTCAGCCAATTCCGCTGCCCACTTTGCAATGTTCCCAGTAGAGTTGGGGTTATGCAAGATTGCTCGCAGTGGATAGGAGGTTACCACTGAAATCTTGTGAGCTTGGAAGTAGTGTCGAAGCTTCCTAGATGCAATAAAAACTGCATAAAGTAGCTTATGCACCTCTAAGCATCGAGTCTTGGCGTCATGAAGTACTTCGCTGATGAAGTACACTGGGCACTGGACTATCTGGACCCTCCTGGAGGGGCCCGGAGCTTCCTCCTCATCAACCCAGACCCTCCCGGAGGGGTCCGGACCTTCTTCGAGGACTTCTGGCTTCCTGCTGGAGGGACCCAAAGCTTCTTCTGAAGTGACCCAGACCTTCCCGGAGGGTTCCGAATCTTCTTTTTTCAGCAACATCAACTCCTTCATTTGAAGGAGGTTGATCCTCTGGTGTCATACCTCGAGGATCTGGGTCTGGGGACTGGGACCCATACTCGCCTTCAGGTAGCTTTGGACCCTCCCGGAGGGGTCTGGACTCCTGAAGTGGGTATGGTTTTGGTCTTTCCACAACCAGGACATGCTGACAACTTCGTCAGTTGCTGAAATATAAAGCAGAAGTGGCTCACCAGGATTCGGAGCTACTAAAGTTGGTAGAGTGTGAGGAGCTGCTTTAGCTCTTGGAAAGCCTTTTCTGCTTCTTCAGACCATTGGAATGGTCCAAACTTCCTCAATAATTTGAAGAAGGGTAGCGCCCGTTCCGCCAGTCTTGAGATGAACCGGCTGAGGGCAGCTAAACATCCAGTCAGCTTCTGGACATCCTTGATGCGGGCTGGTTGCCGCATGTCTTCAATAGCTTTAATCTTCGCCGGATTTGCTTCTATTCCTCGGTGGTTCACCAAGAATCCAAGAAGCTTTCCGGATCTAACCCTGAAGACACACTTGTCCGGCTTCATCTTTGTGCGTGTGATTCGCAACTTGTCGAAGACAACTTGCAAGGTATCAAGGAATGACTCCTTGTTCTTGATCTTGACGACGATGTCATCGACATACACTTCCACTACATCTCTGATGAGCTCTCCAGAAGTTTTGTACATAGCTCGCACAAACGTTGAAGCAGCATTTTTGAGACCGAATGGCATGGCCGTGTAACAATATAATCCATCTACTGTGATGAGGGAAGTATGCTCTTCATCTTCCTTAGACATTCTGATTTGATGATACCCAAAATATGCGTCTAGGAAGCACAATAATTCACACCCGGAGGTGGAATCCACTATCTGGTCTATTCTAGGTAGTGGGAATGGATCCTTTGGACATGCCTTATTCAGTGTAGTGTAGTCGATACTCATCCGAAGCTCCCCGCCGGCCTTAGGTACAACAACTGGGTTTGCTAGCCATTTTGGGTGGAAGACTTCTCGGATGAATCCAGCTTCGAGCAACTTCTTCACTTCTTGGCGTATGAAGTTCTGTCGCTCTACTGATTACTTCCGAGGCTTCTGGTGTACAGGCCGAGCGTCGGGATAAATCTTCAGATTGTGCTCAATCACTTCCCTAGGGATCCCAGGCATTTGTGACGGTTGCCAGGCAAACACAACGACATTAGCCCGGAGGAAAGCGATGAGCGCGAGTTCCTATTTGTCATTCAAACCTCCCGATATACGGGTGGTCTGAGTGGCATCGAAACCAATTTGGACAACTTTGACGGGAATGTCGGTGTTGCCGCTTGGTTGCATGCGAGGTGCGGAGGTTGAGACTCGATGACGAATGCTCGAGGGTTTCTGAGCTTGCTCCTTTTCGGATTCTTCCTCCTGCGCTGTAGCAAGCGCATGAAGTTCTCCCAAAGCAGTAACTCCGGCGGTACGATCTTCGCGGATCCGGAGAACGCCTGAGGGTGTTGGCATCTTCAACACCAAGTAACCATAATCAGCAGCTGCCATGAATTTGTACAAGGCTGGTCTTCCCAAGATAGCATTGAATGGTAAGTTGATCTGCGCCACGGCGAAGATCAACTTCTTAGTGTGGTAATTCTCCCGGGTCCCGAAGGTCACCGGGAGATTAATAGCACCGAGTGGAGTTATGGCCCCCGGACCTACTCCGGAGAAAGGTCAGGAGGGGTGAAGATCCAAAGGTCGGAGCTGAAGCTTGACGAAGGCCTCGAAGCTTATGAGGTTCAGCCCTGAACCTCCGTCCACCATCACGTGGTGGAGCTAGATGTTGTTGATGGTCGGAGATACCATCAGAGGAAGTTGGCCAGCTCCGATCATGTTTTGAGGGCAGTCTGAAGCATCGAAAGTGATGGCAGTGTCCATCCACTTCCGGTGAGGCTCCGCCCTAGCGGTGGGAGGTAATGAGGCCATGTCCCGCCGCATCGTCTTAAGGACACGGCGAGAGGTGATGTCCCACGAACCACCAAAGATGGTGTTCATGGTCTTCCGACGCTCGTCGTCGAAGATGTCAGAGTCGTCGTCGACGGAGGTGTAAACAACCTTCAAGACTTTTTTAGGGTCTTAAAATCCTAACTCCTCTTCAGCCGGAGCTTCGTCGACTTTTTGTTTTCCTTCCCTTTGACGGAAAGGAGCTTCTTCCCGACGCTTGTTGTAGCGCTCGACGAGGTTCTGGACCTCTCGGCAGCCTTCCAAGTTGTGGCTATTTGTCTTGTGTATAGGACACCACATATTGGAGCTACCTCCGTTTTCAAACGACGGCTGGTCGTTTCTCGAGGCGTGGCCCCCGGCCACCCGGAGCTGCGGCAGCAGCGGCAGTGGGTGTGCTGACCGACGGCTTCTTCTTGCCGTTTGACTTTTTCTTCTTCTTGCCACTCCCGGAGGTTGCGGTTTCACCCTTGGAGGACTTTTTGTTGTCCTCCGGAGGTGGTTGGGAGTGCATTTCACGGCCCTCCGCATCTTTGGCACACTTGTCTGCCAAGCTAAAGAGTTTCGTGACACTGGTGACTTCCTTGGTCGCCAGCTTCTCCAGCATCTTCTCGTCTCACACGCCCTGTCTGAATGCCACAATAACAGAGGCTCTTGAGATAGAAGGAATGGTGTTTCATACCTGGGAGAATCTCTGGATGAAGGATCGCAGGGACTCTCCCCCTTCTGCTTGACAGCAAAAAGGTCCAGTTCCGTGCCTGGTCGGGTATATGAGCTCCCGAAGTTAGCGGTGAACTGTTGGCACAACTCCGCCCAACTATTGATGGAGTCGGGCGGAAGGCTCATGAACCAAGACCTGGTGGTCCCAGTTAAAGCCACAGGGAAATAGTTGGCCATCACGACCTCGTTGCCTCCAGTCGCAAGGATTGCGGTGGAGCAGATTTGGAGAAATTCGGCGGGATTGACAGTCTCGTCAAATTTCTCTGGCAGGTGAGGCCAGAGCTTCTGCAGCCATTTGACCATGTGTAGGTGCATGGCAAGGCAGAACAGTCTCCTCCTACTCCCTCGGGAGCACGACTGTCCCGAGCCTCTCGCGAGCATGCTCGATGTGGACACGACCGTCTTATTGCCGGTAACGACGATCGAGCTCCACCCGGAGGTCGTGAGTCGAAAGCCTAGTTACAGTGTGGGTACATCGCACCCCGGAAGGCAGCGACGTCACCTGTTGAGACGCAACACGCCTTCTGTGCTGTGAAGCGTGCAGACCAAGTCTACCCGAGACGGTCTGATGCTAAGATGGGGCCCGCCCCGAGGGGGGGAGGACCTTGGTTGTTGATGCGATCGGCTGCTGCTGCAACCAAATGTTCCACATCAGCTCTCCACTGCTCCATTGCACTCTAGGATGCTCCTGGAGGCGGTGTACGTTGGAGAAAATTACGCGCAACATGGAGCGAGTGTTCAGGGTTGTTGCTCGCCGATGCAGTGACCAACGCAGACGCCCCATCTAGACGTCCAACTTGATTCGCAGGAGCAGATGGTGGCGGCAGTGGCATGACTCCTGCTGGAGCCACAACACCTGCTGGCTGCTGCATGTTGGAGGGGTTACCTCCAGCAGGTTGTGCAGCAGGGTTGCCGTTGGACGATCCAACAGCAGAATTCACCATGTTTGAATCTTGGGCATCCCCTTCCTGGCGCGTCAACTGTCAGAGTGTGATTCTAGTAATTCTCCCGGTACTACTGTTGGCAGCCCGCGGAGTTTGAAGTTCGGTTGTGGGCACGCAGAGATTCAGTACACGATGGCAAGTTGACATGAGGATTTACGTGGTTCGGGCTGCCTGAGCGTAGTACCCTACTCCAGGGTGTGTGTTGTTGTTGTATTGAGCGTCTGAGCGCTTGTGGCATGTATGGGTGTGTAGAAGTCTGGGAGTCTCTGTTGTGTATCGCTCGACCAGTCCTTTTATAGTACAAGGACCGGTCATTACATCGTTAGCCTGGCCCGACATGTGGCCCCGGCGGTTACTAATGTCTAATACATGGTTAATGAGCTTAATTACCCTTAATAGCATGGTAACGTGCCTTGACAGTGGCGTTACTGGTATTAAGGGCCCTCCGATCGTGTGCCATTAAGATAGTATTAATGACACTTAATCGGGTCTTGAGGTCTTTAATGTTCCTTGAAGGTCCGATCCATTGGAGGTCCAACACTCTGCTTGTTGAAGTTGAAGGTCCGGTGGTTGGACACGTGGTAGCTCCGGAGCTTACCGCCTTGGACGGGTAGGTCCGGTGCTATTGTACATGTGTCGGTACCGGAGCTTCCCTCTGTTGGGGGTTAGGTCTGGGGGTGCCACAGAGGTATGTAGTCTGGAGCTTCCCCATGCGTGGGATGTAGCTCCGGTTTAATGATACACGTGGCGGCACTGGGACTAACCATAGAAGAGAGGCAGGTACGGTTCCGAGTGACGCGTGGGGCCTTCGGAGGTCTTCAACACTGATGGGCGGAGTTCCTTTGCTATTTTTGCAGTCCCAAGGGGTATCCGGTACGCAGGGTACCGACAGAGGAGGAATCTCATAGTCTTTGGATGGCATTAAAAGGCTGTTATGAACAACAAAAGACAATATTATTGCCATAGGCCAATTATGAATGGACTCAACTCCGTCTTCAAGACTTTAAGTCTATAGAAGACTATAGTCATGTTGTTTATAAATTCTGTGCCAAATTAAGGTTTTGTGAGAAAGAATCATCAGAGGAAGACAAAATTGAAAAGACACTTCAAACAATGCTCCCCACAGATCGGGTCTTACGACATCAATATCGAGCTTGCAACTACCAGCAATATGCTGACCTCATTCGTGATTTACATTAGTCGAAAAAGCATGATGTCGTGTTGGGAATGCTCCTCTACCTGAAATTCATCATAATGAGAAGAAAGCAAATTTTTCTAAGGATACAACTCCTAAGAAGAATGATAGATCTGCTAGATACTGTCGTAATAGGCAGAAAAATAAGAAATTCTCAAAGACAATAAAAAAGGATAGTGCTCCCTCAAAAGGGAGAAATATACAGTGTAAGGCATGTGACACTTTCAAGCATGCTTGTTGGTATTTCTTAACACCACAGATTTATCCGCAAGCACACGGAAATACCGTTGTAGCACTTCCCCTTAAAGAGTATTCCCAAGGGTATCAAATCCAAAGAACGTGTGTGCTAATCTTTCGATCTAGCTCACCCAAGGACACAAAGTTGTTTGGTAGGCAAGGAACAAAGAGGAATTCAAAGTATTGATCCTAATTCAAGGTAGTTTGCAGTAGATGCTTGCTTCGGGCACGAGCTTACTCCTAGCAATACTAGGAAGACTCCCACCAAGAGCCTATGGCATAGCCGAATGTGGAGGATTACGAAGGACAGTTAGGGCTGTCGCCACCTACTGCCTACCTCTTAAATCCGTGAGTCTAAGAGATATCCATTGATGATTTATAACCTAAGCACCACACTTACATTCTAAATCACTACTCTAGTTGTTTCGAACACAAAGCTACAAGTAGAGCCTCTAATGAATTAAAGCAGCGAACCCACAAGTAACTACTTGTGCAAACTACTAAGAATAAAAGATCAAACTTGTATTGAATTCACAAAGGCTTACTTGCTTGAGTAAAACTTTTGTAGGGGTACAAGTGTAGAAGAGGGACTTGACAAGCCCGAGCCTCCTTCTCTTAGACTCTTCACCACACTATCCTTCTACTTTGGCATCCTCTAGAACTACTCTACACCTTTGCAGTGTAGCACTATTCTCAACTTTTGGTGTGTGTGAGAACTGAGGTGAGGGGGTCTATTTATAGGTGGAGAAGGGTCGGTTCCTGCCACAATTAACGCGCGAATCAGTCATCATTGACCCCAGGGAGTCGGGAGGAGCCAACACGTGTCATTTGACCGAGTTTGGCGCTAGGAAGAGGTCAGCCGAACCCCTGGTTCGACCGACCCGGTCAAGGCTCCCCTCGGGGAGTGCTTCCTTCAGGTGGCTTCTAGATGGGCCCCCTTGATGTATATGGGTGCAACATCGTTGGATCTCCTTGTATTCTTCTGTTTGTGGGCCATTTGATCCATGTGTTGCCACATGTCATCGCCTGATTCGTTGAAATCCATTTTCATGGATTCATCCCTGCATGTTTTGGTATTTTGGGTAATAATTCACCTGCATACAAATAAACACCAACACTTGTGGAATTAGGTTAGTGTATAACCCTACCACTATGTTTTGTGTTTCTTTTATGCACATTATGAGGTGAATTGACGGTCAAAATGTGGTACTTAAGGACCGTCAATAGACTCCCCCACACTTAGTCCTTTGCTCGTCCTCGAGTGAAGGCAAGAAGAACTAGAGTGTTGTCATGAATTTGCTATAAGGTAGAAAATAAGGATACTAGATATTTCAACTTATACCTTAATTCATGGATCCCCTTTGTGTATGTGGCTACCACATCAATCTTGGGTGTTTGAAAAGTGGAACGGTTAGAATGAAGTTCCCTTGGATCATTCCCTGCTGAAATGATTAGGCAATTGCTATATTTGGAAGTCATAGGAACTTTTGCCCTTGCCTTCTCGATTGAAATCTCTCAAAGTGTTTGAGTCCTCACCATGGCATGTTTTGCCAATTCTTGTCCCTATACTAAAAGTGGCTATATCTGGAGCTTGGTAGGGATGAATGTGGCACACATTTGCAATTCATATGTTACTAAGTCAAAAACTTGATCCTATGAGAGACTTATGCAATGAACAAAGTGAAGAGAAAATTCTTGTGCACATGAATGGAATGGAGTGGCGAGGTGATAACTCCCATGAATTTGCTCTCTCTTAAGGATGAAACATGGCTACTACTTTTTTTAGCACTCTTACTCTTTTTCAAGAGTGGATGCTTTTTTTTTTTTTTCTTGTAGCCATGTCTTCTACTCCTTTTTATTTTTTTAGAGAGGCTTTCATTTGTATTGTATGGAGTTTCTTTTTGGCGGATGGATAATCGATGGATGCAAACTCAATTGGGTCACGGGTTTGACAAAGTTCAATGAAAAGCAAAGTGGCATATGCTTGTGGTTTTCAATGAAAATATCATATGGCCTTGGTGGGTATATAAATTTCCAATGAGAGATTTAGGCAAAGTCCAAGACTTCAAATAGCTACAATTGTCAAAATCAATTTCAAGCAAAAGGATGATTTCTAAGGAACTCATTTACCATATCACACTAGTCAAATACCTAGATGATGTGTTTTTCCTATTGAATTATGGGAATCATAAACAAGGTAATGAATTGAAATATAAAGTATTCAAATTTTTAGCTTAAGCAAATCCTTGACTACCAAATTTTATTTCAATTTGTTGAGTTGATTCATTTTAGATATGCAATGAAAAATATGAAATCAACTCAAACAGCAGGGCAGCGCATAAAAGTGGGGATAGGAAATCCAAACTGATTTTCTGGAGCGAAACGGAGTCGTACGAAGCAGAGCACAGGTCGGCCGACCAGGGGGTTCGGCCGACCTCCTGGTGGCTCTTCTGTGGCTCTGTTTCGTCGGGTCGTTTTGTTCATTCGATCGTGACGTGTTTTGATATGCAACGTTAATTTTTCACGTCGGGATTTCATGACTTGGGGACATGTTTCTCCCACACTTGTTTCCTGAATTCTTTATTCAACAAAATAAACTAATGGAGGAAATTTACCAGTGTTAGATGAACCGGTAAGTTCACTTTATTGAAATCAAAATATGGGGATGCTTACATTATTCAACCTAGCTTTGGAAAACAAATGATTGGAAAAGAATAAAAGCCTAAGTAGTAAGCATCATATGCTGTCAGGCGAGGGAAGTTTTGTCGTTGGCCGGCGTAATGTCCCCGCTTAGGTTGAAGGTTGAGCTGGAGGCATGAGGCACAATCTTCTTGTCAGCCATGACGAGGATGAGAGGAAGATGATGATTCAATGAGGTGTACGACTTTCCTCTCTGTTTCCGTCCTTTAAATAGGCGGGGAACGACGCATTTCACCGAGGATTTTGTGTAGGATATCGAGGAGGATCAACACGAGAAAACAGAACGCGAACGACGCGAAGGGAGAGTCGGCCAGCCCTAGGGTTCAGTCGACCCCCTTCTGGCTCCGTTTAGGCCACATTTTCTAGGGCCGACTAAATGGGCCTCATAGATGAAGAATTGGATGGTCCCATTAGTTAGACGTGGAGAATTTAAACAGAATTGAAAGAAATGGCATGGAAATCGATTAGATTTACCACATCAAATTCTTTTTTTTGTATCCTTTTGGGAATCGAGAAATAATTTGAGTCGGTGCCCATTCACTTTGAGCGTCATCACCTTGGAGTGTGATTGCTCCATGGGATGAAGTCTCTACTACAGTGAAGGGTCCTTCCCATTTACTTCTAAGCTTCCCATGTCCAAAGAGTTTAACCCTAGAGTTAAAGAGTAAAACTTTATGTCCAGGTTTGAACTCTTTCGGCGTAATCCTCTTATCGTGCCATCTTTTGGTTCTCTCTTTATAAATTCTGGCACTATGGTACGCCTTATCTCTCCATTCATCCAACTCAAAGATTTGCTTCAATCGATGATTTCCAGGTTCGTTAAGATTCATGTTCCACCGCTTGATGGCCCAATACGCTCTATGTTCCAATTCTACAAGGAGATGGCAAGTCTTCACATAGACAAGTTAGAAAGGAGACATGCTGATAGGTGTCTTGTAGGCAGTACGATATGCCCACAATGCGTCGGGTAGCTTTTCCTTCCATCCCGTTCCCATTTCCAAGGTAGTCTTTTGCAGAATATTCTTAATTTGTTTATTAGATGTTTCTGCTTGACCACTTGTCTGTGGGTGGTATGGGGTAGCAGTGTTATGTTGGACTCCAAGTTCCCTTAAAAAGTTCTGGAAGGTCTTATCTATGAAATGAGACCCTCCATCACTTATGACCATACGAGGAGTTCCAAAGCGTGGGAAAATGATATCATGGAACATTTTCCTTGCTTGCTTGGAATCAGCATTCTTGCATGGCAATGCTTCTACCCATTTTGACACATAACCGACGGCAACCAGAATATACTCGCCATCATAAGACCTAGGAAAAGGTCCCATGAAATCAATACCCCATACATCAAATAATTCCACTTGGAGATTGTATGTTAGAGGCATCGCATTGCGAGCAGAGATTCCTCCATGCTTCTGGCATTTCCAACATCCGCGAATGAATTCCTTGGTATCTTCATACATTGAAGGCCAATAGAATCCACTCTGCCAAATCTTTTCCTGAGTACTATAAACACCGTAATGACCACCGTAGGGGCCAGCATGGCATTTCTCTATAATTTTGGTGCCTTCGATTGATGGGACACACCTTCTAAGAAGGCCATCAACACATACTAAATAGAGGTAAGGGTCATCTAAAAGGTTTCTACGACTCTCATAAATGAGTTTCTTTTTATTCTCCCGTGGCGGTACGTATCCTGTGACCATAAAGTTCATGATATCCGCATACCAAGGGTGAGAGTCTGTCACCTTGAGGAGCATATCATCTCGTAGGAAGTCATTGATAGGTATGTCCATGGTTTGTGTGACTTCCATATGTGAAAGATGATCAACTACTGAATTCTCTACTCCTTTATTTTCTCTTATTTCCAAATCAAATTCTTGGAGTAGAAGAATCCATCGAATTAGCCTGAGTTTAGCATCCTTTTTGGTAAGCAGATATTTCAAAGCAGCATGGTCTGTGTAGACTATGACCTTTGCTACAATCAAGTAGGATCTAAACTTGTTGATAGCAAAAACTACTGCTAGGAGCTCTTTCTCAGTTGTGGCATAATTGAGTTGGGCTCCTGTCAGAGTTTTGCTAGCGTAGGCTATTGCGTGATGCTTTTTATCTTTGGTTTGGCCTAAGACCGCACCAACATCAAAGTCACTGGCATCACACATGATTTCGAATGGCAGCGTCCAATCAGGATGTTGGATAATTGGAGCTGAGATGAGTGCCTTTTTGAGTATATTAAATGATTTAAGGCATTCATCATCAAAATCAAAGGGAGCTTTTTTAGCTAATAGGTTAGTGAGGGGTCTAGCGATTTTGGAGAAATCCTTGATAAATCGTCGGTAGAACCCCGCATGACCTAAAAAGCTGCGGATTCCCTTAACATTGATAGGAGGTGGAAGTTTTTCAATAACTTCAATTTTAGCTTTGTCCACCTCTATCCCTCTCTCGAACACCAAGTGTCCAAGAACGATGCCTTCCCGGACCATGAAATGGCACTTTTCCCAATTAAGCACGAGGTCCTTCTCCTGGCATCTTTGTAAGACCCTGTCTAAATTTTCTAGACAATGATCAAAAGTTTTTCCATAGACGGAGAAATCGTCCATAAAAACTTCTATGATATCCTCGATCATGTCTGAAAATATAGACATCATGCATCTCTGGAAAGAGGTAGGAGCGTTACACAGTCCAAAGGACATACGCCGGTAGGCATAGGTCCCATAAGGACATGTGAACGTGGTCTTACTTTGATCATCGGGATGGAATTTGATGATATCCCGAATACCCATCAAGGAAACAGAAGTAGGAGTGTTTTGCCAATCGCTCTAACATCTCATCGATGAAGGGCAATGGAAAATGGTCTTTCCTTGTTGCCTTGTTAAGTTTTCGGTAGTCAATGCACATCCTCCATCCCATGACGGTCCATTGAGGAATTAATTCATTCTTCTCATTTTGAACGACCGTCATACCTCCCTTCTTAGACACTACTTGAACTGGACTTACCCATTCACTATGAGGAACAAGGTAAATAATCCAGACATGCAGAAGTTACAAGACTTCTTTCTTGACAACTTTCCGCATCACATTATTCAATCGCCTTTGAGGTTCCCTTGAGTGGACACTCTCAGGGTCGATAGGAATATGATGGGTGCATAACACTGGACTAATTCCCTTGAGATCCTGAAGTGAATATCCAAAAACAGCTCTATGCCTTTCTAACATGGCTATGAGTTTGAGTGTTTCATCATATGAAAGCTTGTCACTTATGATGATAGGGGCTTCCAAATCGCCATTTAGAAAGGCATAAAGTAGGCTTGGAGGTAGAATCTTGAGCTCAACAGGAGGTTTTTGGGAGGGCTCTTCTTTTGGCAATTCAATTTCCTCCTAAAATTCATCCTCCTCTTGGACGAAGTCTTCTTCTCCTTCAATTTCAGGGGGTTCTAAAAATTGAAGAGTCCTAACCTCCTCAATTGGCTCATCTTGGATGGGAGATTCTGCAGATGTGTTCTTTGAGCGCAGAATAGGTATGGAGAAATTTCTCCCTCCAAGATTGATATTGAGGCTTCCTTCCAAAGTAACTTCCATGAGAAATTTCTCTATGGGAATCCCTATCATGATGTCGAAATCTTGGATTTCGAACACGTGAAAATCTAGGAGAGCATCAACATCTTTGTGTCTAACAGACACTTCTTGCAGAACCCCACATCCTTCAAGAATGGTTCCAAATGAATCTTAGAAGGATTTGCGTGTTGGTGCCAAGGGCACATCACCAAGAATAGTGAGAGCACAAGAATCGGAAATGAGATTTGCTCCAACAGTAGGGTTGTATAGGATTCTCATTGGTGTCCCTCTAATAGAACATAAAATGGTAGCCAAAGGTGAGGTCATTCGAAGAATTTCGGGTGAATTCTCGACTTCAACTGTCCATTCTCTGCTCAGGATAGAGGCCAACTCCTTGAGCGTCTGATGGACGAACACCCCGTCAGGTGGTTCAGGTGGAGTTGGTGGCAATGAATGTTTCCTATAGCAATAATACTTCGAGGTATTTCCATAATTTTCAAAAAGCTCTTCCTCGAAGTAAAATGGAAACTACGAGGGTTGAATTTCTTCTACCTTTGTAGTCTCAGGTTCGGGAGAGGATTCCTCTAGCAAGGCTTGGGGTGAACAAGAAATGGGTTCATCCTTGTCCAGGAGTGCATCCTCTGTTCTTGACACGACTTCCTCTTGGGGAGGCTCATTAAGACCCATAATGAAGGAATTTCTAGAATTCTGTCCAGAAGATCCTTGCCTTCTTCTGGAGTCTTATGGAGGAAAGATCCTCTAGCCGTAATGTCAAGATATAGGGCAGACTCGTTGTTCAATCCCATGAAGAAATGTTGCAAAAGCATTGGATCAGGGATTAACAAATCTGGGCCAGAATTTTTCAAAAGAGAAAATCTGTCCCAAGCTGCACCTATGGATTCCTTCTCCATCTACTGGAAGCATAGTACTTCCTTTCGTAAGGAAACAATTTGGGCAATGGGAAAGAAAACAAGACAAAATTTGTCTCTTAATTCACTCCAATCACCGTTTGTCTTCCTAGCGTAGGGGTTGTACCATTGTTTGGGTTTTTCCTTGAGGGAAAAAGGAAACAACTTCCATTTGAGAGTTTCATGTGTCATACCTTTGATTAGAAGGCATGAACATAGTTGTTCGAATTCTCGTAGATGGTGGTAAGGGTTTTCACAATCTGCTCCTTAGAAGGATTGTTCTTGAACCATGGCTATAAAGCCAGGGCGAAGTTCATAGCTGGTTGAACAAATAGGTTCCGCCAAAGGCGGTGGCTCACAAAACTTAACCTTCGGAGCAAAATAAGAAATAATGGTGGGTTGCTCCATTTATATGGTGGTGGTAAGGTAAGAATAAGAAAGGTAAGATGATAGATAAGGGAGATATGATACGAGGGTGATCTTGGTTCGAAGATTAATAGCAACTGTTCCCCGGCAACGGCGCCAGAAATGCTTGTTGGTATTTCTTAACACCACAGAGTTATCCGCAATCGCACGGAAATACTGTTGTAGCACTTCCCCTTAAAGATTATTCCCAAGAGTATCGAATCCAAAGAAAGTGTGTGCTAATCTTTCGAACTAGCTCACCCAAGGACACAAAGTTGTTTGGTAGGCAAGGAACAGAGAGGAATTCAAAGTATTGATCCTAATTCAAGGTAGTTTGCAGTAGATGCTTGCTTCGGGCACGGGCTTACTCCTAGCAATACTAGGACGACTCCCACCAAGAGCCTATAGCATAGCCGAACATGGAGGATTACGAAGGACACATAGGGTTGTCACCACCTACTGCCTACCTCTTCAATTCGTGGGTCTACGAGATATCCACTGATGATTTATAACCTAAGCACCACACTTACGTTCTAAATCACTACTCTAGTTGTTTCGAACATAAAGCTACAACTAGAGCCTCTAATGAATTAAAGAATCGAACCCACAAGTGACCACTTGTGCAAACTACTAAGAATAAAAGATTAAACTTGTATTGAATTCACGAAGGCTTACTTGCTTGAGTAAAACTTTTGTAGGGGTACAAGTGTAGAAGAGGGACTTGACAAGACCAAGCCTCCTTCTCCTAGACTCTTCACCACACTCTCCTTCTACTTTGGCAGCCTCTAGAACTACTCTAAACCTTTGGAGTGTAGCACTATTCTCAACTTTTGGTGTGTGTGAGAAGTGAGGTGAGGGGATCTATTTATAGGTGTAGAAGGGTCAGTTCCCGCCACAACTAACACGCAAATCAGTCATCATTGACTCCAGGGAGTCGGGAGGAGCCAACACGTGTCATTTGACCGAGTTTGGCGCCAGGAAGAGGTGGGCCGAACCCCTGGTTCGGCCGACCTGGTCAAGGCTCCCCTCGGGGAGTGCTTCCTCCAGGTAACTTCCAGTTGGGCCCCCTTGATGTATATGGGTGCAACACCGTTAGATCTCCTTGTATTCTTCTGTTTGTGGGCCATTTGATCCATGTGTTACCACGTGTCATCGCCTGATTCGTTGAAATCCATTTTCATGGATTCATCCTGCATGTTTTGGTATTTTGGGTAATAATTCACCTGCATACAAATAAACACCAACACTTGTGGAGTTGGGTTAGTGTATAATACTACCACTATGTTTTGTGTTTCTTTTATGCACATTATGAGGTGAATTGATGGTCAAAATGTGGTACTTAAGGACTGTCAACAATACTGCTGACAAGTGTCGCACTCCTAAACACCTTGTGGCCTTGTACTAGAAATCACTGGGAAAAGAAAAGAAAGCTCAAAGATCAGAAAGTGAGTATAAAACTCACTCTAGTATCCCGACAAAGCCAGCACTTGAAGCCGGTTGTTCAAGCAAGAATGTGGAGAATCCAAGTAACAACGAGCTAACATTAAGTGTTGATAACTACATTGACATGGACAATTCTACGCTATAATACAAATCGAACAACATGTTCGGCGATCTCATATAGATCGCTTACCATAGAAATTTGTAAATATAATATTTTATGTAATAAAGTGTGTTGTAATGAACATATTTGTTCTTTTGTATTAGAGTTATTTAATACATTAATTTTGTAAATATGTGTTTTAATGCAATTAATTGAAATTTTGCAATTCTTAACTGTTGGATCTCACGAGAAGTTAAGATGGAAGAATAAATGTGCCTTGTGGATAGTTGCACCATAAACTCTATACTTAGGGAAACAAATTTTTTTGTAGACCCTAACTAGAAGGTCAGGAAATGTTTTAACCATCGTTGGACATGATGCAACAATAGTTGGCTCTGGCTGAGCCACTATATTGTTTTCAAATGGTACACAAGTTATGATCAAGGATGCTTTATTGTATTTCAGTTCTACACTTACTCCCATAAGTTTTAGAGATATCCAGAAAAATTGGTTATATATATGTACCCATGAAGATAACAAAGAAGAACTTCTTCTTATTCCTAATAATTCCGTATATGGCCATGAAGTTTTGGAAAGAATTCCTTCTACTCCATATGGATTCTAATTGAATGTGGCCTAGAGGGGGGGGGGGGGGGTGAATAGGCCTTTTTGAATTTCGTCGGAACCTGCAACACTTAACAACCAGTTCAAAACCAGAGATACCGGACTAGTCCGGTAAAGTGCGGACTAGTCCGGTGTGTACCTACTAGGTTGATTAAATTTGATCGATTAATTTGATTCTTCGATGTATGCAGCGAAAATATACAGACAAAAGAAGTGTTGCAAGATTATGGACTAGGGTATATCACAATTCAATCTTATATTTAATGATTCAACGTAAAGTATGCAATAATGATTGAAACCCTAGATTGTTGTGATGAATAAGAACGATGAACACCAGGCAAGACACAAGGATTTATCCCGTGGTTCGGTTCCCACAAAGGCAACCTACGTCCACGTTGAGGAGTCGAAAAAAGGACTAGGTCTTCTCCAACCCTACCCTCGTCGGATCGCCACGAAGGCCAATCCTCTTCCACTTATCACAAAGGGGTGAATAACCGAATTCAAAGGGGTCTTCTCACACGTTGAGGGCTCCCCTAGATTACAACACAAAATACCACCAAGAACACACTCAAAAGATTACAATGAAATCACAGGAGTGTGTTAGAGAATCAAACCAAGAGCTCAATGAGTGTTGAACGTGTCTCTCCAATGATCTAGAGTGTATCTTCAAAGGATTGATCTTTGTTGCACTTAATTTCGTGGAGAGATGTGTTTTTGGAGGATCTTGGGAGGTGTGACGACGCTAGGGTTCGAGAGAGTTTAAAGTTGGGCCATGCACCTCTATTTATATGGGGTTTCTAAAAGTGACCGTTAGGGTTCATAAATATCGGACTAGTCCGTGGTGGACACCGGACTAGTCGGGTGTGCTGTGTATAGAAAACCCTAAGTGTCCCGAAATATCGGAGTAGTCTGGCTAGGAGCGGACTTGTCCGATTTCGCTTCTGGAAATCTTCGGACTAGTCCGATGGACATCGGACTTGTCCGTGTAGTGAAACCCTAAGTGGTTATGGGGACAAGTCCACACTTGGAGGACTTGTCCAATTTAGATCAGAGAGTTTTTCGGACTAGTCCGTGCTGGTATCGGACTTGTCCGATTTAGATCAGAATGAATATCAGACTAGTCCGATGGTGATCGAACTTGTCTGATTTTGTGTGACTTGTGAAGTGTTTTGAGGACTAGTCCGCACTGGGGAGGACTAGTCCGATTCTAGTCAAAGAGATATCAGACTAGTTCGATGAATATCGGACTTGTCTGATTTTGTGCAGAGAGGATATCGGACTAGTCCGATGACATTCGGACTACTAGTCCTGTATAACTCTGTGCAATGTGTGTGTTTAATTGTGATTAAGCTCTTGGGGTGTGTTTCCTTAACACACTCCATACACAATGATCTAATATTCTTCTTCCTTGAGATCATTTCCACTTTGCTCCTCATTCTCCCTTCTTTTTGACATTTTGCTTATTTTGCTATTAAAACCTGTGCTCATCTCAACAAAGAGGTTAGGATCTCGTTTGCTTGTCATAAATCATCCAAAACCCACAAGGGATTCCTAGATGCACTTTCAATCTCCCCCTTTTTGGTGATTGATGACAACCAATTGAGATTTCACAAAATGTGATAAAATTGAGATTTTCATAAAGCATGCACATATGAGTCTAAAATACATCAAGCAATGAAAACATAATCCATATGTGCATTTTTTATGGTGGGATGCATACCTAAGTATATTGAAACAATGAGAATGACATAATTGACATTTATCAACCAAAAGCAAGCATATATGTCATTCTAGGAGCAAAATCACATAACTCAACAATTACTTCTCAAAAGATCATAAGATTGCATCACAAAACCATAATTAACTTAAGAACATAGTTAAAGCTTTACAACCCGCAAAATAGTCAAAAAGCATACAAGAGAGCTCTCTCCTCGCATCCTACAGCTAAGGCTAAGACTCCCCCTCAATCTCCCCCCCCTTTGGCATCAAGACACCAAAAAGAAGGAGAGGAGGGTCCTAAGGTCTTCACTCTTTGCTGCCAGTTCTCTCATCGTCATCTTCATCATCTTCATCTTCAGCCTGATGATGAGGAGGAGGAGGTGCGGAGCCACTCGAGCCCCCAATGCCGAAGTAGGCAAGCTCGAAGGGGGTCAAGGGCCCGAGCTCGGTGAATTCTGAGTCTGAATCTTCAGAGATTACTGGAGACCCAATGGGTTCGATCTCTAGTTTCTGGCAAATTTGCTTCACATTTGCCTTCACATACTTCATATCTTCCTTTCTTCTCTTGTTGAGCTTATGGGCCTTCACTTCGGCCTTTTTGCAGGAAGCGAAGATGGCAGCTAGGTATTTGAAGATCCCACTGGCTGATCCCCTTTGAGGGGCTGCCCTACTGGCAGGGGCAGCTCTTGCATCTTCAGTCCTTCTTGCCGGTGCCTTAGGACTGGAGGACGATGAGGGAGCAGCCTGTACACTTGGATTCTGAGGCATCTGAAGCCTCAAGGGTAGATGCTCCACATCCTTGACGAATTCAATCTCGGTGACCTTCTCGATCACAAACATTAGATATGGGGCATACCCACAAGAACTGTTGGGGGTGCAGGATATGTTGACCATGTCATTGCAGATGTAGTCCGCCACATCAATCTGTCGATCCTTTCTTATCACTCTCATCAATGTCCGGAGATAACCCTGCACACTCCCGGCATCTCCATCCTTGGGAGTGATGGCCTTCCTCAACACTCTATTGAGCACCACAAAGAACGGCTTCATGTTCTTTGTGGATGGAGGGTTGAACTTTGAGTTTGGCTCATATAGGAACTTCATCCTATCCTTCTCAATGACACATATGTTGTGGATGATCAAGCAGTCAGATCTTGAGGTATCAAGGTGAAGCAGACTCACAAAATCTTCTTGAGTGATACTGTACTTGGATCCATGAGTCATCCAAGTAACACTTTCCTCATCTTCACTTGAGAAATGGCATGTTGCAAAAAATTGTGCTATGACCTCATCATTCCAGTTGTTCCTGAAGGCAAAGAGATCCTTCAGGCCATGCCTCTCAATAGCTTCCACCACTTCAGTGAACGGGGAGCAGCCCTTTATCTCAAAGTGAGCCCAATCAATCCATTTACTGCGCACAACCGGTGTCTTCATTGGGAGATATACAGTTTTGTAGAAATCTGCATGGAAGTTGCACCAAAATCTTCCATCGGTAGCTTTGTAGGATCTAAGAGCACGTGAAAAGCTACAAGAAGGGGGGTGAATGGTAGATTTAAAATTCTTACGCAGCGGAAACAATTAAACCCCAACCCCTTCGGCAGAAAAATGATCTGTTAAAGAAATTGTGTGTGAGACTAATCTAAACGTGTTTCACCGTGACAAAAGTGATAGATATCAGAGAGAATCAAGTCACGAAGACAACACAACAAGAATCACTCAAACCGTCGAGAAAAACTCAAGTTATGATCGAAAGATCAAACAAAGGTCAATCTGTCCTACTCGAGAAAAAAAAGTTCTGGAACGCTGCAAGGAAACTCGTGTAGATCATAGACCACAAATCCAATGACCCTGAAATTTTAACAGATGATAGATAATCAAGTTGTGAAGACAAACCAAAAAGAATCACGTCAATTGGATCTGTAAAACTCGAGTTATGATAAAACCACCGACAAAAGGTAGTACTGTCTAGAAACTCGACGAGTAAAACTTGTCTGGAACAAGTCGGGCGAACAAGGCACAAAAGTTCCTTCAAACTACGAATTTTATTCAATAGAACACAATAGGAACAGCCCCAAAGTCGTGCACCACAAGCTCTGGGCTCCCTTGCTTATATAACCAGCTCAAAAGCTAACTCAACTCAAATCAAGAACCTAATCCTACTCTGTTTACGAATCGTAACTTTCCATAACTGCTTAGGATTCTTCTATACGCATATAGAAGCAATATTAAGACTTCTAAACACCTTAGGAACGTATGACACATTCCTAAACAACTCAAATTCGTGACCCACACAAAATCCTATCATAACCAACTCAAATCTTTCCATATTTGAGTCAAACCCGACTCAGCCGCAACCTAAGTCCATAACCTAGTCGGTTAGACCTTTCCGACCAACTCTTTATGTCCACATCTCTTCATCACGTCTCAGAACCATGTAGCCACGTCCATGCACTCCTTGCACACGTGCAAACATCTTCCAATGACGTCCACGATACCTTCACATGCATTGTTCTTGATTCAATCATGCTACGCAACCTCTTGATCAGCTCAACCACAATTCCTCCTGAATTTGGTTATTGGAACCTCATCTCTTCCCTGAGACTAGTCCAATGGATCCCATCACCAGCCATGTCTTGAACTCAAGCAACACCTGCACAAGAATAAACAACCAATCCATACGAGCCCAAGTCCTCGACTTGACTCAAGTTAGTTCCGAACACAACACCTTACGTGAGAACCTCACATAAGCATGTTGCAAAACCACAGTAACACGATATCATCCATGTCAACCAAAAACACACCAAAGACTTAGCAAATGAATACTAAGAAATCTTTCCAGAGATGTAAAGCAAGTACGGAACATTGCAAATGAAAAACAGAAGTATTGCAGTCAAGTTCCGGACCTTGTCAGAGCAACCCGGACCTTGAGCCGGAGCTAAAAAAAGCTAGCAGAACCTAGACAAAACTAGTCGGATCTTAATAAAAAGGTGTTTTGGTGATAATCAAAACTTTTATCGTCAAAGCAAGTGTATTCACTACAAGCCAATGTATTCAACACACATAGGTCTTACAATCTCCCCCTTGATGAATGCATTGACAACACCATTTAAAATCCGAACATTGGCTTATTCACATAAAAGTTTTGAATGCAATTTCTCCCCCTTTGTAAATCAAAAGTAAAATGAGAAGAAAATCCAAAAATTATCATCCCATATTATCTCTCCCCCTTTATTATCTCTCCTTATGCACATATTCTCTTTCTCTTCATGCTTATCTCTCCCCCTTTGACAATGTATTCAGCAAGTCATGAGCATATAAATAAATTATCTCTCCCCCTTTAGTTGTTATGAGCAAATTATAACATATACATATAAACAAAGCTCATCCGAGTCATACTATCAAGTACCTTACATTATCACATCAATGAAATACATAAAGTAGTGTAAGCCATGCTAGAGATCAAATGTAATTTTCATTTAAGCAAGTCATGATCTCACAAACTTAACTATTTCAAAACCTGAAAGGATGACACTAGTTGCTGCATTTTATTATTTTTCAAAGAATAAATTTAGATCATATGATATTTGCAAGAGATTATATGCGCATCTGCCTTATTCTAACCAACCAAGCCAAACCTATGTCATTTGACAATCAGAAGCTTAAGGACATGGTTTTAGATACACAACTTCTTCCAAGTTCATATCTAAGTGCAATGATAAGCCATCTCAATAGAAGAAGTGCGATGCATGCATATTCTCTTGATCTTTTCTCAATTTATATTTGTTCATAAAAACTCAACATGTGAGTTGATTACTTGATTAATTCTTAATAATTAAAAGCACTTGTGAGCATTTAACAAGTTCAAAATAGCAAGAAAGTTCGACCATGACCAGTTTTAGTGTAAGTAATTATTCCAATTACTAGACATGGCAAAAACTACAAAATGTATAACACAAGTAATGTAGTAAGAACTTTCAGCATGTAAAAGGAATCACAAAGTCATATATGTATGAAATACTATGCTCATATTATTTTAATTTCAGATTCACACATAGACTTCTCAAGTTTCAAAACTCCCCCTCAATTTAAGCCATGAGGATGCATAACCCCTATTTCACCACGAATGTAACAAAAACGAGTGAAATCCAAAGGTTTTGTAAAAATGTCAGCCAATTGTTGTTCGGTACCTACATGGTGAAGCACAATGTTTCCTTTTTCAACATTATCTCGGAGAAAGTGATACCTAATGTCAATGTGCTTAGTTCTAGAATGTTGCACGGGGTTTTTAGCAATGGAAATGGCACTAGTGTTATCACAGAACAGTGGAACACTATCTAGATCAACACCATAGTCCTTAAGTGTTTGAACAATCCAAAGAATTTGTGAGCAAGCACTAGCAGCAGCTACATATTCAGATTTGGCTGTGGATTGTGCAACTGAATTTTGTTTTCTAGAGGACCAAGCAACAAGAGAATTACCAAGAAAATGACAAGCACCGGAAGTACTTTTCCTATCAATCCTACAACCCCCAAAATCAACATCCGAAAAAGCTTTCAAAGTAACGGTTGATGAAGAAGAAAGAAAAATTCCAAATTCTTGAGTTCCATGTAAGTACCTGAGAATCCTTTTGACGGCTTGACGATGTGAAGCACGTGGGGAGGCTTGAAACCGTGCACAAAGACATACGCTGAATTGTATGTCTGGTCTTGATGCCGTGAGGTACAAAAGTGATCCGATCATGCTTCTATATTCTTTTTGATTTACGAATTCACCATCTTCATCAAGTCCAAGTGTTGTTGCTGTTCCCATTGGTGTCCGAAGATGCTTGCTTTTGTCCATGTTGAAGCGCCTTAGGAGATCTTGTGTATACTTCGTTTGATGCACAAAGGTACCCTCATTTGTTTGCTTGATTTGCAGCCCCAAAAAGTAAGTGAGTTCACCCATCATACTCATTTCAAATTCGGAACTCATCATTGCTGAAAACTTGGACACAAGATCATGAGAAGCACAACCAAAGATATATCATCCACATACACTTGAACGAATAATGAGTCATTGCCATGCTTAAGCACAAAAAGAGTTTTATCAACCTTACCCATGGTAAACCCTTTTTCACTTTAGAATGTTTTTAACCTATCATACCATGCTCTAGGGGCTTGTTTGAGACCATACAAGGCCTTGGACAGTTTGTAAACATGATTAGGAAAATCTGAATTTTCAAAACCTGGTGGTTGTTTCACATAAACCTCCTCATCTATGTATCCATTAAGAAAAGCACTTTTAACATCCATTTGATATAGCTTAAAACCTTTAGATGTAGCAAAAGCTAACAAAATTCTTATGGCTTCTAATCTAGCAACAGGAGTAAAAGTTTCATCAAATCTAGACCTTCAACTTGAGTGAAACCTTGAGCAACCAACCTAGCCTTATTCCTAACCACAACCCCATCCTCACTTTGTTTATTTTTAAATACCCATTTAGTTCCAATTAAAGTGTGACCTTGAGGTGGAGGTACAAGTTTCCAAACATTATTTCTTTCAAAATTTTCTAACTCTTCTTGCATGGCAATAATCCAAGATTCATTAGTGAGTGCGTGTGATATATCTTTGGGTTCAAAAGAAGCAATAAAAGTAGAATGAGCATAAGGGTTTGGATCACAAAACCTGGACCGTGTGACTCGTTTGTGCAAGCTTCCAATCATATGTTGTGGGGGATGGTCTTTGTAAAACCGTAGGGGAACAGATGTCTCACAAACTTCTTCTTCTTCATGTTCATCACAAATCGATGAGCTTGTGACTTGAGGATGATTTGAATCAGCATTGATGGTTGTCGGTGCTGGTTGATAATTAACATCGGGAGCTGAACCAAAGTCTTTAGCTGCTGAATTTTCGGGCAGCAGCTCCAATTCTTCCTCATCTTCAACGAAAATGCTCCCCCCTGCGGATATGGATCTGGACCTGCAATGTTTGAGCTAGTAACTGGGCTAGCTTCATCAAAAGACACTTCACAAGTCTCCACAATTTTTTTAGTGTCAAGTAAAAGCACACGGTAGCCTCTAGTATGAGATGGATAACCAAGAAACATTCCATCAATGGATCTAGGTTCAAATTTATCAAGATTACCATGTTTCTTAACAAAGAATTTGCAACCAAAGACCCGAAAGTGTGTAACACTAGGCCTATGTCCAAACCGGAGCTCATATGGTGTTTTACCTAGCTTAGCACGCAAGAAAACACGATTTGAGACATAACAAGCGGTTGCTAACGCATCAGCCCAAAATTTCCTAGGAGTTTGATATTCATCAAGCATATTCCTAGCCATCTCAACTAAGGTTCTGTTCTTTCTTTCTACAACACCATTTTGTTGAGGTACATATGGTAAAGAAAATTGATGATCTATTCTATTTTTAGTACAAAAGTGATCAAAAGATTGATTTTAAATTCAGTTCCATTATCACTTCTAATTGCTTTTAAAGATCCTGGATGATCAATTGATAATCTAAGAAATAAAGTTCTAAAGTGACTAAAAGCTTCATTCTTAGACGCTATAAAGTAAACCCAAGAGTATCTAGAAAAATCATCAACAATCACAAGAACATACCATTTACCTCCGAAGGATTGAACACGTGAAGGTCCTACGGTGTCAAGATGCAAAAGTTGACATGGTTCAGTTGTCATGATCATTGTTAGAGGTGTATGTGAACCTGCAACCATCTTAGCATGTCTACAAGAAGAGCACACAATTTCTTTGTCCCCTTTAAGCTTAGGCAGCCCACGTATGCGATCAAGAGCACTAACACGCGTTAGGTGATCAAAGCCTACGTGACCAAGTCTACGATGCCAAAAATATAGGTCCTTTGAATCATTAGCAACTAGACACCTATGCTTAGAGGAAGACATATCAAAATCAGCTTTAAAAACTCTTCTAAACCGAGACATGTTAAAAATAAGCTCACTATTTGACTTTACAACTTTGCAGTAGTTTTTATTGAAAATAATTTCCAGATTTTCATATAGCAATTGTAAAATAGAAAGCAAGTTGTATTTCAAATTTTTGACAAGTGCCACATCATTAAAAGTGTAGTGATCATTTACTCTAACCGAACCCTTAGCAATTATAGGAGTTGAAGAATTATCGGCAAAAGTAACATTCTCTACACATGACACAAAAGAGAGGGAGGAGAACCAATTTTTGTTACTGGTCATGTGGCGTGAGCAACCTGAATCCACGATCCAAATGTTCTCCTTCCTCAAACGTGTAACCTACATAAAAGCACAATACGTCGATGACTCAATACTGGGGTTAGTCAAAAGGCATTTAGGAATCCAGTACTGAGTCACGCGACGTGCAGCAGGAAAAACACGCGAAAGCTGAGACAAAACAGCAGGTTTATGAGTCAAGGTTTGAGATTTTTTATTCTTAACTACTGACCTATAAGGTGTTACTTGTATAGCACAAAAATCAGTAGCTCCGGAGGCAAAAACAGAAGGTCCGGAGGTAAACTTTGAATGTTTTTGACTCAAAACAGTAGGTTGTACATTCGGTTCAATACGTGCAGCAAATTTTGCATGAAAGTTATGAGATCTAGCAACCATTCTTTCCCTTTTCTATTGTTTAGCTAGTCTATAACAAAAATCTATGACATGACCATCTCTACCACAGTAGGTACAATGAAATTTAACTTTGTGTTCATGTCTAGATGAGCAAGCAATATTTTTATTTGAAACCGAATGAGACAACACTCCTGCAGATTTGAAAACCACTCCTTTTTGTTTAGGAACTGTTTGAATCAGACCACTTCCTAATGAATTTACAATTTTAGGTGGATGTTCCTTAGCATGAGCATGATAATCAAAACCTAAACCAGTTTTATCATTGCAAGACTTGGAAGAATTCAGCAGCAAGTTTAGGCTCTTATTCCCATTACAAAACCGATCTAATGTCCTATGCATGTCATCAAGTTTATTGGACAGATCAAGACAATTTTCACATGAAGTTTTTCTTTTTAGTTTGCATTTGGAACACAATTTAACTTCATGGGATCTTAAAGCATTGTTCAATATAAGAAATTTCATTCATAGCATCCTGCAGTTTCTTATCAAGATCATCACAACTAGAACAATGCAAATCAATTGTAGAACAAGAAACATCTTTTAAGTTTCCAATATTAAGCGCAACAAGCTTTTTGTTCTTTTCAATTTCAAGTTCAAGTTTATCAAGTGTGGAGGTATGTGCACTTCTTAGGGAGGACAATTGTTCATATATTAAGTCACATGAGGAACAAGAATCATCACTAGGAATCAAGGATTTCAAATGATTAATTTCAGATTCTAGTGACTTAATTTTAACAGCATTGCCCCTAAGCTTTTTATCCTTTTTCTTAACAATAACAGTGGCACGAGAAATAGCATCACACATTTCTTCGCAAGTAGGACATACCTCTTCATTGTCGCTATTGTGTGCTGCCTCCTCCATACTTGATCTTGACTTGCCCGCCATGAAGCACAAGTTTGCCAAATCATCTTCATCTTCATCACTTCCAATGTCCACGTCGCTTGAGCCAAGTTCCTGGAGTGCTGAGATAAAACTGCTCACCAATTGACGTCCTGTAAAACCCTTCTTTTTCTTTGTATCTTTTGCAGAGGAGTGCTTCGTTCTTGTTTTATTTTCATCCCGGGAAGTAGGACCTGAAAGGTTAGGGCAATCTGAACGAAAATGTCCTGTCTTACCACATTCAAAGCATCGTTGAGGTCCGGAGCTTCCTCTCCTTCTAGTTCTCACATTTTGCAATGCTTTTGAGAACCGGGTAGAGATGAGCGCTGGCTCCTCCTCTGGAAACTTCTCAATCTGTTCAAGGGTTAGAGAGGACAGCAAAGCAAGTATACCACGAGATGATGTTCGACCGAAACTAGGCATGTCACGTTGAGAAACAAAAGCAATAGACTTGTTGGGGTTCTTACGTGAGATTATGTCAATTTCATGAGTTTTTAACTTGGAATATAGCACATCTAAAGTAAGTGTACTCATGACAGTAGATTCACGAATAGATGTGACTTTCATCTCCCAAATTGACATGTCTAATGCACTTAACAATTTCCTAGCATTTTCAGCATCTGAAAAATTAACATTGACGCTACGCAGGTTGCTGAGAATTTTATTAAAGCGAGCAAAGAGATCATCAATTGACTCACCGGGTTGCATCTCGAAGCGCATGTATTCTTTCTTGAACATGTCTTGCCTTACCTACTTGATTGTGTTGGATCCTTTGTGGTAGTCACAAATTTCTTTCCACACATCGTATGCAGATCGGAGGTGTGCAACACGGTCGAAGTCACTTTGTGTTAATCCTTGTATGATCAAGTTCCGAGCCTTGCTGTTGTTATCGATATCTCTCAGATTTGTAGATGTAACTTTATCGTTTGATGGCACTTCGTAAGGCTTGTATACCTTCTCCCATATTGCAAAGCCTTGTGCCTGGATGAAAGCCTCCATGCGTGCCTTCCAAACCTGAAAATCAATACCAGCGAACACACAAGGTTTGACAGAGTACTTCTCCATGATGATTAGTCAAAAACACGTGCAAATCACAAATATTAGAGCACCATGGCTCTGATACCAATTGTAGGATCAAATATCACGTGAAAAGCTACCAGAGGGGGGGGGGGGGTGAATGGTATATTTAAAAATCTTACGTAGCAAAAACAATTAAACCCCAACCCCTTCGGCAGAAAAACGATATGTTAAAGAAATCGTGTGTGAGACTAATCTAAACGTTTTTTACCGTGACAAAAGTGAGAGATGTCAGAGAGAATCAAGTCAAGAAGATAACACAACAAGAATCGCTCAAATCCGTCGAGAAAAACTCAAGTTATGATCGAAAGATCAAACACAGGTCAATCTGTCCTACTCGAGAAAAAACAGTTCTGGAACGCTGCAAGTAAACTCGTGTAGATCATAGACCACAAACCAATGACCGTGAAATTTTGATAGATGATATATAATCATGTTGTGAAGACAACCCAAAAAGAATCACGTCAATTGGATCTGTAAAACTCGAGTTATGATAAAACCACCGACAAAAGGTAGTATTGTCCAGAAACTCGATGAGTAAAACTTGTCTGGAACAAGTCGGGCGAACAAGGCACAAAAGTCCCAAAGTCATGCACCACGAGCTCTGGGCTCCCTTGCTTATATAACCAGCTCGAAATCCAACTCAACTCAAATCAGGAACCTAATCCTACTCTGTTCACGAATCATAACTTTCCATAACTGCTTAGGATTCTTCTATACGCAGATAGAAGCAATCTTAAGACTTACAAACACCTTAAGAATGTATGCCACATTACTAAACAACTCAAATTCGTGACCCACACAAAATCCTATCATAACCAACTTAAATCTTCCCATATTTGAGTCAAACCCGACTCAGCCGCAGCCTAAGTCCATAACCTAGTCGGTTAGACCTTTCCGACCAACTCTTTACGTCCACATCTCTTCATCACGTCTCAGAACCATGTAGCCACGTACATGCACTCCTTGCACACGTGCAAACATCTTCCAATGACGTCCACGATACCTTCACATGCATTGTTCTTGATTCAATCATGATGCGCAACCTCCTGATCAGCTCAACCACAATTCCTCTTGAATTTGGTTGTTGGAACCTCATCTCCTCCCTGAGACTAGTCCAATGGATCCCATCACCAGCCATGTCTTGAACTCAAGCAACACCTGCACATGAATAAACAAACAATCCATACGAGCCCAAGTCCTCGACTTGACTCAAGTTAGTTCCGAACACAACACCTTACGTGAGAACCTCACATAAGCATGTTGCAAAACCACAGTAACATGATACCATCCATGTCAACCAAAAACGCACCAAAGACTTAGCAAATGAATACTAAGAAATCTTTCCAGAGATGTAAAGCAAGTGCGGAATATTGCAAATGAAAAACAGAAGTATTGCAGTCAAGTTCCAGACCTTGCCAGAGCAACCCGGACCTTGAGCCGGAGCTAACAAAAGCTAGTAGAACCTAGCGCCGGAACTTACCAAAACTAGTATAACCAAGTAAACTCAAAAGCCGGAGCTAGAGACAAAACTCACCGGAGCTAACCAAAACTAGTCGAATCTTAATAAAAAGGTGTTTTGGTGATAATCAAAACTTTTATCGTCAAAGCAAGCGTATTCACTACAAGCCAATGTATTCTGCACACATAGGTCTTACAAGCTTGCTTTGGTCGGCCATACCAATCAATGCTTCTGAACTTTGCTACCAAATCACTGCCTTTCCCGTTGAACTCCTCTTCAGTGGGGTCCCGGACCCCTTCCCTCGGAGCATGCAGCTTCAACGGGCCGACTGGACCCATTGCTATCCCTTTGCCTTTGCCTTTGTCTAGGCGGGCACTTGCCGAGCTAGGGCCACCACCGGTGGTAGCCCTAGAAGCTGGCACCTTGGAGGCCGGCTTCTTCGCTAGCACTTTCCCCCGAGCCTGTGGAGGAGATGGAGCTGGCTCGGAAGGTCTCTCTTGGCGCTTCTTGCCAATACTTGTCGAGGTCCGAGGTGCCACCTCGTGGTCCATCTCGGCCTCAAAGTCGGAAACTTCATTGTTCGAGCTCGACATGACCTGGGAATGAGTGGCATGAATTAGAATGAATGGTACAAGGCATAGGTGTGAAAGGATAGCAAGGAATTGCATTGAGGAATTGAAAAGTTAGGTTTTGAGTTCAGAAAAATCGGACTTGTCCGGTGTACAGGCACGGACTAGTCCGTGGGACTGGACTTGTTCGTGCATGGACCGAACTAGTCCGGTATTCATCCTCAAAAACCTAAGTGACTGGACAAATGTGGATTCCTAATGCAGAACTCGCTTAGCATAAACGTAATAAATCAAGGAGGCATGTATATAGTGGAATATGCTAGACTATTTGATCAATAATGAAGAAATTTGAGATTTCTGGGGTTAGGGTGAAAATTACCGAAGAAATCGATTGATTCTCGAAGAGGGAGGTGTTGAAGTCCGGACTTGTCCGAGAACTTCAATCTTCGAGCAAGGATGCTTGATCTCCACCCAAATGCGGAGTTTTTTGGTGGAGGGGATGCAAAATTGCCTTGGGAGCTCGAGCGTGAGAGAGAGAACGCGTGAGGCAAGAGTGAGGATGAAGGGATTAGGGTTTGGCAGCGGCTACAGTTAAGGACACGAAAAATCGGACAAGTCCGGAGATGACCGAACTAGTCCGGACTTTTCCAGAGGCTATATCGGACTAGTCCGTTATCTACCGGACTAGTCTAGCCTAACCGGCACTCCGCAGACTAGTCTGCATGGGCAGACTAGTTCAGGTAACCACGGACTAGTCCGTGGTCACCAGGCAAGAATTTCTTAGCACATTCATATATATTTGAAGGTACATATTTAGAAAATAGGGAGGCAAATCAAATCAAATAATCTTGATGAATATGATCAGTAAGCATACAACAATCAAGCAATGATCATAATTCACCAAGATCTAATAATTAACATAGTTTTCGGAATAAAGTTGAGAGAGATGATTTTCACAATCCAATCAACATATTTTGAAGAATTCATATAGGTATGCAACATTTCAAGCCACACTCCGAGCATCAAGGATATTTAGTTCATTTCAGAGTTCAGAAAAGCGCTTTTCATCAAGTGGCTTGGTGAATATGTCGGCCAATTTCTTATGGGTGTTGACATGGGAAATGGCTATATCTCCTTTCATGGAGTGGTATCTCAAAAAGTGATGTATTATATCTATGTGTTTAGTTCTATAGTGCTCAACTGGGTTGTGGGCAATTTTAATGGCACTCTCATTGTCACAAAGAAGTGGAATACGGCTCATATTGTAATCGTAATCCCTTAGAGTTTTTCGCATCCAAAGGAGTTGTGCACAACAACTCCCGGCTGCAACATACTCCGCTTCGGCTGTGGATAAGGCAATGGAATTTTGTTTCTTGGGGGACCAAGAAACTAAGGATCTCCCTAGGAATTGGTATGTGCCGGAGGTACTCATTCTATCTATCTTGCATCCTGCATGATCTGCATCGGAGTAACCAATGAGATTGAATTTTGAGCCTTTTGGGTACCAAAGACCAAGGTTGGGTGTATGAACTAAATATCTCAAGATCCTTTTTACGGCTGTCAAGTGACACTCCTTAGGATTGGCTTGAAACCTTGCACACAAACATACACTCAACATAATGTCTGGCCTAGATGCACATAAATAGAGTAGAGATCCAATCATGGAGCGATATACCTTTAGGTCGACGCTAGGTCCATCTTCATTGAGATCCAAGTGGCCATTTGTTGCCATGGGAGTCTTTATAGGCTTCGCCTTGTCCATACCAAACTTCTTGAGTATGTCTTGCGTGTACTTGGTTTGGCTTATGAAAGTACCTTCCTTTTGTTGCCGCACTTGGAATACCAAGAAGTACTTTAGTTCTCCCATCATTGACATTTCAAACCTATCCGTGATGATTTTACTAAATTCCTCAAAAAAGACTGATTAGTTGACCCAAAGATTATATCATCAATGTAAATTTGTCAAATAAAAAGATCATTGTCAAAATTCTTTGTAAATAGTGTATAATCTACTTTGCCAATATTAAAGCCATTTTCAATTAAGAAATCTCTAAGACACTCATACCAATCTCTAGGAGCTTGTTTGAGGCCGTAGAGAGCCTTACGCAATTTAAATACGTGGTCGGGGAACTCTTCGTCTTCAAACCCGGGGGGTTGCTCCACATATACCTCCTCCTTGATTGGTCTGTTGAGGAGGGCACTTTTCACACCCATTTGATACAGCTTGAAATCATGGTGAGTAGCATATGCAAGTAATATTCTAATAGATTCAAGTCTAGCTACAGGAGCAAAGGTCTCATCGAAATCCAAACCTTCGACTTGTGAATACCCTTTGGCCACAAGTCGTACCTTGTTCCTTGTCACCACCCCGTGTTCATCTTGTTTGTTGCGGAAGACCCACTTGGTGCCGACGATGTTTGCAATGGGTCTTGCCACGAGTTCCCACACCTCGTTCCGCTTGAAGTTGTTCAATTCTTCTTGTATTGCCACTACCCAATCCGGATCTTTCAATGCGTCCTCAACCTTGCACAGTTCCAAAAAGGATACAAACGAATAGTGATCACAAAAGTTAGCTATGCGAGATCTAGTGGTTACTCCCATTTGGATGTCACTGATGATATTGTCGATTGGGTGATCCCCTTGGACGCACTGGTGTACTCTTGGGTGTGGTACTTGAGGCATTGTATCTTCATGATCATCTTCTTCTCTCCCTAAATGGTTGCCTTCGTTGACTTGTTGATTATCTTCGTATTCTTGTGGTTGATCTTGTGTGGAAGCTTCCCCTTGATCGTTGACCTCCTCTTGTGGTTCATCTTCCTCATGCACGTGTAGAGGTGACTCTTGTGGTGGAACTTCACCTAAGTCCATTCTTTTTAATGCTTGACAAGGAGCTTCTTCTTTACCTAGTACACATGGATCAACTTGCTCCTTTTGGGAGCCGTTAGTCTCATCGAACACTACGTCACGTGCTACTTCAACAAGTCTGGAGGTCTTGTTGAAAACACGATAGACGTAAGTGTTCGAATCATAACCAAGCAAGAAACCTTCATCGGACTTCGAAGCGAACTTTGAAGTCCTAGGCTTCTTGTTTAAAATGTAGCATGGAGAACCGAAAACTCTAAAATATGAAATATTGGGTTCGTTACTGGTGAGTAGCTCATAGGATGTCTTCTTGAGTAGTCGATGAAGATAAAGTCGATTTGTGGCATGGAAAGCAGTGTTAATTGCTTCCGCCCAAAATCGATCAGAGGTCTTGTACTCATCGAGCATTATTCTTGCCATCTCTATGAGGGTTCTTTCTTTCGGCAACTCCGTTTTGTTGTCGGGAGTACGGAGCTGAAAACTCGTGCTTTATGCCTTCTTCATCAAGATACTCCTCCACTTGTGTGTTCTTGAACTCGTTGTCGCTTCAAATGTTCTTGATTGTCAATGAGAATTCATTTTGAGCTCGCTTGAAGAACTTCTTGAGTATTTCTTGTGTTTCTGACTTATCATGCAAAAAGAAAACCCAAGTGAAGCGAGAAAAGTCATCAACAACTACTAAACCATATTTTTTACCGCCGATGCTTATGTAAGCAATGTGACCAAATAAGTCCATGTGTAGTAGCTCGAGCGGTCTTGTTGTAGTCATGACGTTCTTGGCGGGGTGAGGTGCTCCAACTTGCTTCCCGGCTTGGCACGCGCTACAAGGCCTGTCTTTCTCAAACACAATATCCTTTAAACCTCGGATGTGATCGCCCTTGAGGATTTTTTGAAGGTTCCTCATACCAACATGCGCTAGCCATCTATGCCACAGTCAACCCATGTCGGTCTTTGCAATCAAGCATGTGTCAAGTTCGGCTTTATCCTTGTTGAAGTCAACAAGATAAAGCTTTCCCTTTAACATACCCTTGAATGCAATGGAACAATCACTCCTCCTAGAGACGGTCACACCCTTGTTAGTGAACAAGCAATTATAACCTTTGTCACATAATTGAGATATGGACAGCAGGTTATAATCTAAGGATTCAACATGTAAAATATGAGAAAGTGTGTGTTTAGAAGACATTGCAATTTTACCGGTACTGAGCACCTTTCCTTGACTATTATCTCCAAAGTAGATGCCCTCGTTTGGATCCTCATTTTCTTCATATTCCACGAACATTCTTCTTTCTCCGGTCATATGGTTGGTGCAGCCACTGTCTAGCACCCATTTAGATCCACCGGAGGAATAAGCCTGCAAAAACAAATTATGCTTTGGTTTTAGGTACCCAAGCTTGCTTGGTGGGTCCTTGGAGGTTAGTTACAAGCCATTTGGGCACCCACACATGAGACTTGGTGTTCTCATGGTGTGGCCCAACATAATGAGCATAAACTTTGCCAAAATTATTTCTCATTAAGACATACGAGGCATCGAAAGTTCTAAACAATAACTGTTGTTGTTTATGTACATGACTAGTCTGGGAGGCCGGACTTGTCCGGACCCCGACTGGACTAGTCCGAACTTTTTCAGTTTGAGAGGGTCTTCCCTTTACAAAGGCAATCCTCTCCTTGTTATTCTTATGGCTTTAGCATGTTGCTTTTCACCATAAGAATAACCAATGCCATATTTGACATTTGGAGGTCTTTGGACCAAGTATGCACTGCGTACATATTTGATCTTCTCATTGTCAAATATGCCACTTTGGGTAGGATGCTTATCCTTTGTAGAGGTTGGCTTGTCTTTCAAACTGATGTCAACTTTATTGCATGTACAAGTAGAAGCAACCTCAGTTTTAGTGAGTTGAGAAGGTGAACATGAAGAGGATGAAGGTTCACCTTGCTTGAGTGATTCAACTTGCACTTCAAGGATCTTGTTAACCTTGATCAGGTCAGCAAGTTGGTTCTTGATTGCAGTAGTTGAGTCGGTTAACTCCAAGCAAGTTTTCTTGCTTGAAGCTAACTCAAGCTCTAGTGAATTTCTTCGTTCCTTTTCAAGTTCTAGAAGCTTGTCAAGTTCGACATATTCCTCCTTTTGTGAGATGATCATGTCCTCTTGACGATGTATCAACCTCTCATTCTCAACAAGTTGATCAAGTAAAAATTTTTGTGGCAATTTTCCTATCTAGTCCAACAAGCATATCCTCATTATCACTATTGATTTCATCATCACTAGAATAGGAATGCACGAAAGGAGGTTTAATGGTTACCTTGCGTTTACCTTCCTTTGCCATAAGACATGTGCCATCTCCCTTCCATGCGCCAAGTGTAGGGAAGAGAGTAGACTTCTTGGATGTTTTCTCGATGGCTATGCTAGCCATCTCTTATTCTTCGGATGATGAGGACTCATCATTTGAGTCCCACTCTTTCCCAATGTGCGCTTGTTCGGCTTGTTTCTTCTTCTTGAAGGATTTCTTGGGTTGAGGCTTGGCTTCATTGGTCTTCTTCTTGTTCTTTTCATATGGGCAATCAACTATAAAGTGGCTATACTCACCACAATTATAGCATTCCCGCCTCAACTTTGACTTTGTTCTTTCCTTGTACTTTCCTTCCCTTGACTTTGTACCTTGTCTCTTTTTCATTATTCTCTTGAATTTCTTCATGAATAATATCATGTCTTCTTTGTCTAATTCACTGCTCTCGTCATCACTGTCTTCTGCTAGTTGTGCTTCTCTAGCTTCTTTAGATAGGGGCTTGAGGGTGGACTTCAAAGCAACCCCTTTCTTCTTTGCCGAGGTGAGGTCGGCAATCTCCTTGACATGCTTTGATTGTTTTTCCATTATCTCGAAGTTGATGATCTTTCCAAGCGAATTATCCTGAACATAGAATAAAAAGTACCGTATGGACAATACTGCTGACTTTTCATCTTGGGCCTTCAATGATTATTGTATGACTCAAGGTATTGAAGTACAACACTCTGTTCCATATGTACACACACAAAATGTTTTGGCAGAATCTCTCATAAAGAGAGTTAAACTCATAGCTAGACCATTATTGAAATGTTGCAATTTACCAACATCTTGTTGGAGTCATGCTGTTCTACACGCTGCTGATCTACTACAACTACGTCCAACTGCATATCATACCACCTCCTCACTCCAACTTGTGCGTGGAGATCAACCAAATATCTCCCATCTGTGGAAATTTGAATGTGCGGTGTACATACCAATTTTACCACCTATGCGAACCTCTATGGGCCCTCATAGAAATTTGGCAATCTATGTGGGATTTCAATCCTCGTCTATCTTAAAATACTTGGAGCCCTTAACAGATGATTTATTCACGGCCCGATTTACTGATTGTATTTTTAATGAGGGATCATTTTCCAGCTTGAAAGTGCATCTAGGCATCCCCGTGGGTTTTGAATGATTGATGACGACAATTAAGAGACTAATGAGTTGAGTTGATCTTAAGCACAGATGTGATGATTGAAATGAGACAAAATCCCTCAAAAAGGAAAAGGTTGAAACGAGCGTCGAAGCCTCAAGCATAGAAATTAGGGTTTCTATTGTGTTGAGTTTTGACTAGCTGTATCAAGTGTGAGTGTGTGTGTATCATGTGCACTGAGATCATCAAAGAGGGCTCAAAGTGGTGGTTGAGAGAAATACTTAAGTGAGAATCCTTAGAGAGAGAAAATTCCCAGTGACCAGACTTGTCCGGGCCTCAGGCCGGACTAGTCCGGATGGCCAGAGTAGTCCGTTTTGGAACAGACTAAAGGTCTCTGTTGGAGTTCAAACTTTTCCGTATGGGTACAGACTAGTCCGTTCTGCCTTGGTGAGCATTTGTGGAGATAAGTCCTGGGAGGCCGGACTTGTCTGCCCCAGGGGCTGGACTAGTCCGCCCCAGGGGCCGAACTAGTCCGGACCCCCAGAGTAGTCTGTTTTGGATGCACCAAATGGTTCTGATCGAGTTCGAACTTGTCTGTTGTGGTACAGACTAGTCCATTTAAGCCTTAGTGTGAGATACCGAAGCAAAGTCTTGGGAGGCCGAACTTGTCCGCCCTAGGGGGTCGGACTACTTCGGGCTCTCCCATAGTAGTTCGTTTTAAGTCGGACTAAAGTGTTCTGTCCGACTTCATACTAGTCCGTTTTGGGCCGGACTAGTCCGTGTTGTTAGTGACCGTTTGAAATTCAAACGTTTGGCGGGGACGTCACCTGTTTTGTCCATCGATGATTTTGAATTGTCGGTGGTCCCAAAAGGCTAGACTAGTCCATGGTACAAGGCCAGACTAGTCCGGGGTTGTATTGATGGCAACGGTTAATTGTTGGGACCCCTATAAAAAGGGAACCCCCGACCCCTATTTGAAAGGTCTTGAACCCTAATGCTGCCACAATAGTCCTTGAGTCTTCCAAAGCCTTCTACTCGTCCTACTTGCCCTCTAAGACCAAATCTTGAAGAGATTAGGGTTTGGGAAGGAGAGTGAAGGAAGATCATCGTGCTTTGGCTCTCAGTTTGATCTCTTGCACTTGGTATTGTGTTTTGTGGCTTGCGTGAGTTGAGCTTCGTGTGCTCCTTGCTATATTGATTTGTGGGAGCCTCAACTTGTGAGTAGCCCCAAGAAACTTGGTGATTACCCCTTTGATATAGTGGAAATCAAGCCGGCAATTGTGGTGGCTGAGAGAGGGTCAAGTGAGATTCGAGACTTGTGTGGACATCTCAACGTGGATGTAGGCTTCTCTGTGGAGCTGAACCACGGGATAAATCGTGTCTCGCTTGTCGCTTTACATTTCGATATTCACTAGAATTTCTATTAGGGTTCATATCGTTCTTCATATTGTTCATCGATGAAATCTTGCAACTTAATTGATTACATTTGTCAATCTAAGTTATACTTGGTTGCTAGACATTGCTTCCATCTTTTGTGAACCTAAATTCTACAAATAGTTTGTAGAAATCAAGTTTTTAGGTTTTTACCCTGTGCTGAGCGGACTAGTCCAGCCCTGTACAGACAAGTCCGGCCTCAAGAATTTAATTTCGTTTGATGAAGCAATTTCAAGTAATATTGCCTATTAACCCCCTCTAGGCAACTTTCAATTGGTATCAGACCAGGACTCTCCACCAAGAGTCTAACAACTTAGAGAGGAGATGGCCGGAAGGGGTGACAACGAAGTTCCATTGATCGTCTACGACGACAAGACGAAGAACGTCGATATTCTTCAAGATGATCCCAATGACGACGAGGAAGTGCGTCTACTCAAGGTGCGACTTCGTGATAATGCATTTTCTTACAAATGCAGGATGCAGATCTGATAATGTTAGCTTTAGCAACACACGAAGTGCACTTCTCCATTCTGAGAGAGGCAAAGCTCTGGTTGTAAAATTTGATATTTCAACTTTTCACATATTATTGCCTTGAAAAATGGATTGTTGTCCTAGTTTTTCCTTGTAGTCGATGTTGCTTAAATATTTCCTTGGAGAAGACATAAGTTGCACCTTCTTGTGGTTACCATTTGTCTCAAGATCTACATTAGAAAAATATTGACGTGCAATGTATATGTGCAGGTAGTTTTTACACCTGGACAGCAAGACAAGTGTTTCTTGTGTGGCCAGGTGGGACATTTTGCCGCAAAGTGTGAAGGAAAAGCAAAAAGAAAAGCTGGTGAACATGATGAGAAAGGTGAAGCTATTGTTCCAAAGAAACCATAACAGGTATTGATGCTCTATTGCTACTTTTTTGTGATCGAACTCTATTGCTACTTATGTATCATATGTATATTTCATTGATTCACATTGGGCCTTATTATTGTTTTTAATCCTTGTGACTATGCTTTGCAGTTCTTGAACATCTGGACCCTTCGGGAGTACCTAGAATATGAGTTCAAAATGCCAAATCCTCCTTTTAAGTGATCTTGAACGCATCATTGATGATTTCATCTTCATATGTTTTTTTGTTGGCAATGATTTTCTTGCACATATGCCGACACTAGAGATTCGTGAGGTTAGTTTCCTGGTTTGCTATTTTAACGTGATTATGAATGTCCCGACTCTGTAGCTAGTATCTGTGGAACTAAGTCAACTAACAATCTTACTATTTGCTAGGGATGGTCAATAGTTCTTCCAAACTGCTTTGTCTGCATTTTATTCACCTCCCTGTTTTGTCTGCAGGGAGCTATCAATCTGCTAATGGCTGTGTACAAGAAAGAATTTCCTTCAATGGGTGGCTATTTAACTGATACTTGCACGGTAATAGAAACTCACTTCTACTAGAATTGGCATATTTTTTTCCTTTCAGAAACTACTGTAGTTCGGTTGATTAAATTGCAATAACTTATTTTATTTCATTGTTTGTAGCCTGATCTGAATAGAGTGGAACATTTTATTCAAGCAGTTGGATCATACGAGGATAAAATATTTCAGAAAAGAGCTCATTTGCACCAGGTGCACAAGGATGACTAACTTATATTTTTAGCCTTTAATTTTGAAATATACCTGGCATAATGTTATCGAAACGAATTTTGTTGTTTTCTTATGTTGCAAGTGCCAATTAATATCATTGTAAGAATAACAAAACAAATATGCACAACTCTTATGCTTGTTCAAGAAAAATATAAGACAAAAATTGTAACATTTTTGGTAGGTTAAAATCCCTATCTCGGGTTTAAGCGAACTATTTAAGTATCCAGTCTCGACCCCTATTCGGGAATCAGAGAGACGTAGTTCCTTCTTTTTATTCCTGTTGTATTGGTTCCATATATTTTTGAAATTTGCATCTTGCTTTTGTGATGGTTATGAATATGCGATGCAGTCCTGGGATATGTAAATATCTATCTGTTCAAGACCATTCATGACCCACTTCTTCATTATAATATATTATTCATGGAATTTTACAACGTGGTGTTACATTCATTTGCTTGGTATTTATGACTCGAGTTGCAGCCTCAATCGTTTAAATAATTTTTCTTACAAAATATTTGCAAGCTTATTTCTGCATGTGCTGGTCAATTGGTGTTTTTTCTTACGTTTGACAACAACATTATCCTCAGCGTCAAGCTGAAAGAATAAAAAGAGAGAAGGCTCAAGCAAAGCGTGGCGATGATCTGGACCCTCATGTCAGGGATGACCTTATTGTACCTGTTACCCATTTCAAAGGCTCTCGCCTCGCATCAGGGGCTGTACCTTCACCTTTTGAGAATGGATCCCATAAAAAAGAAAACAACCGAGCTCAGAAAGCTGCGCGAGTATCATCATCAGGATCTAGTGTTGCTGCTGCCATTGTTGAAGCTGAAAAAGATCTTGAAGCACAGGTAATTTATTTCATCTGCCTGGGAAGATTATTTTGTATGTAATTTTTTCCCTTGTGCTTATATTTGACTATTTGCTGTAACTTTTTAGGAGCGTGAAAACAAAGAAGATTTAAAGTCAATGCTTAAAGATGTTCTTCGGGAGAAATCAGATGCTTTTAATTCAGAAAATCCGGATGAGGACAAGGTATTTCATTTGTTTATTGATGTGCTAAACAAATCATGCTAAATTTGTTTTATGTGGTTTGAAATACTGCTATAGCATCTTGGTCAGTTTGAAATTTTGCAAAAACATTATTGGACTCGTAAGCTATTAATTTTTGAGTCTTTAGGTTAGTACTTTTGAAGTTAATCATGTATTCTAAAATAAATTAGAGATTAGGGGGTGTCCAGATCGGATACGATTGGTTATTAGAGATAGAGTTAGAGTTTAAGTCTAAATATTTTAGGAAGAGTCCTAGAGAGTTTTGGAGGTGTTTTTATCTGTAAAGGGCCTTTATATACAGCCCTGTGCCCCCGACCAGAATCAAGAAAATAAGAAAATAACTTTTGTATTCGGATTTCCAACAACTGGTATCAAGAGCTAGATTATTTGTAGATCCTGTCTGCCCTCGGGAGAACGTGCTCCCGTTGGGTGGCCATGAGTCGAGGAAGGTGACGAAGGCATCCGCAAAATCTGGCGGATGAAGGCGGCCGTTGGGTCTGGTACGAGGGATGGATCTGTCGGTGGGTGGCTCGATACCGCGGCAGCCCAAGGCGAAGCAGCGGTAGAGCAGTGGAAGGATTGCCGCATGGCGGCAAGTGCGTTGCAGAGGCGTCCAGATCTTGACGCGCGAAGGGACTATTGGGTGAGACAGCTGGCGCGGATCTGCTCGACCGGGAGTCCGCGAAGCTGCTCATCCTGCTGAGCAGGAGTTGATCGAAACTTGGCGCTTGGCAGAAGTCTATCTAACCAGCTGTCGGCGAAAAAATCGATGGTCCCGTGGATGGGAGCCGCTCGCGCGTGGGAGAGCCGGCTGTAGAGCTGGGCGCGGAATCCTCGTGGCAAGCACGGGATTCGGCGCTTGGGGCTGGAGACGCTGCGGAAGTTCGCTCAGCGGGAACCGGCGACTACCGAGGTGCGGGTGGCACGGCTGAGAAAGCAGGTGGGCGACGCACGCAGGATCGAGTGTGCAAGCGCTGAGTTGCGGGAGTCAACAGACGTCTGCTAGGTTGGATCCAGCGGGTGTGAGTCTTCCAGCCTGGTGGTGCTATGTGAGGACACATGAATCAGTAATGTGTGGACCTGGTTGCACGTTGATCAAAAGAAAAAGATTCCCTTAGTGACGTAGGTGCTGCTTGGTCACGTGGTAGATGTAAAGACCGAGGTGTTGGGCATGTTTTCCTGCACGGAGAAGAGAAGGGTCATAAGTCTCAGCCAAGGAGAGAGAAAAGCTAGAAGTTTGATGACTTGGGTGTTGCTGTGTTGGCTGCGTACATGCAGCAGACACGTGTTCGGACCGGTGGCAGTTTTGTTTGGCTACATGCACCAAAAAAATGTATCAGTTGAACCAAAGAAGGTGATTGAGAAGAGGTTGAGTGCTTGGGATGATGTATTCATCCCAATAGATGATGTGTTCGTCTCACTCAAATTCATGCTCGGGATAATGTATTTGTCTCAGGAGATGATGTGTTCATCCCAAAGTCGTATGGGATGATGTGTTCGTCCTATGGTCATCCAAGATGATGTGTTCGTCTTAGGGGTGTAGTGTGTCTACATCCTAAATTAGTGTGTCCTAGAAAACATGATTAAGGGAGTGTGTTGAAGTTAATCACGTATTCTAGATTAAACGAGAGATTATAGGGTGTCCAAATCGGATACAATTGGTTATTAGAGATAGAGTTAGAGTTTAAGTCCAAATATTTTAGGAAGAGTCCTAAAGAGTTTTGGAGGTGTTTTTGTCTGTAAAAGGCTTTTATATACAGCCGTGTGCCCCCGACCAAAATCAAGAAAATAAGAAAATAACATTTGTATCCGGATTTCCAACAAGTACATTTCTATATTTGGAGTTCAATACAATTGAATACTCAGAACGAGCATGTATTTACTTTTTGCATGTCAGGTATTGACCTTATCTCTGCAGTCTAAAGGAAAATGTGTTGCATAATTTCTTCTTGCCGTAGTTTGTCCTTTTGTGTCGGTGCAGTTGGAAGGCTTAAAATAACATGAACTTTGATATTTCAGGTAAAACTTGGAGAACCAGGATGGAGGGATAGGCATTATGAAGAGAAGTTTGGGGCAAAAACACCTGAGCAGATCGAAAAAATACGAAGAGACGTTGTAAGTACGTAAGGATATTGGATGTGCTAACTTGAGACTTGGGAGTAAGATATCTCCTAATTGTATTTATCTTGTATATGATTTGCCCTGTCTCTCTTTAGACTCTCAAATACACTGAAGGTTTGAGTTGGGTAATGCACTACTACTATGAAGGGGTTTGCTCATGGCAATGGTAATTTATCTTGGTCATTCTAAAGAGTAATTGTAGCATGGATGTAGGTTCTTCTGACTCATTATAAATTAACATTACTACATGCAGGTTTTACCCTTATCATTATGCTCCTTTTGCTTCGGATTTAAGGAGTTTGAGTAAGCTGAATATAACTTTTGAACTTGGGTCACCATTTAAACCATTTGATCAGCTTATGGGAGTTTTCCCTGCTGCGAGGTGAATATGACAAGTTTGCAGTGTTTTTGACTTGGTTCCTTAATCATGATGTTTCTCTATAATTTGTTGCCACATATACTTTTCAGTGCTCATGCACTTCCACTACAGTATAGGCAATTGATGACTGTGTTGGACTGTGTTTGGACCTAGCCTGTATACCGGCCCATCTATGTATCTGACCTATGATTAATTGAACAATTCATTCTATCATGGTATCATTAGCCAAACCCTAATCCCCACCCTAACCCTAACCCTAGCCGCCGCCGCCCCCCCCTCCCCCCCATGGCCGCCGCCGCCGGCGGGGCCGTCCCTCCCCTGGCCGCCGGCGCAGGCCCCCCCCCCCCCCCCCCCCCCCCCCCCCCGCCGCCGCTGGCGGCCCCCCTCCTGGCCGCCCCTCCCCCCCATGGCCGGCGCCCCCCACGCCGCCGCCGCCGCCGGCGGGGCCGTCCCTCCCCTGGCCACCGGCGCAGGCGCCCCCCACGCCGCCGCCGCCGGCCGGCCCCCCTGGCCGCTACCGGGGCCGCACCTCTCCTGGCCGCCGACATCCCCCTCCTGGCCGCCGGCGCGGCCCTGACCCAGCCGCCGCCGGCCGCCTCCCTCCCTGGCGCGCCCCTGGTCCAGCCGCCGCCGGCTGCCCCCTACTCTGGTGCCGCCGCGCCCTTGCCGCCGTCGGCCGCCTCCCCTCCCTGGGCCGGCGCGCCCCTGGCTGGCGCCGTCCCCTCCCTGGCCGGCTCCCTCCCCTGCACCGGTGCGCCTGCCACTGGTCCTGCAGCAGGCGCGCCTCTCATCGACATGACCCGGCCTGCGTACGGCGCTGCGACTGGTCCCTCCGCAGGCGGACCACTTGCCGGCCCCACTGCCATCGCCTTCATGACGGGTTCCAGATCTGCTGTTGGCACTGCTACTGCTCCTCGTGCGGCCACTTATCCTTTCTATGGCGTCGCCAGCACCACCACGACGGTCGCGGACACCTCCAGTGTCTTCGCGGCTCTGGCTGCCTCTCGCGATCGTGAGCGGGCACTCGCTCTTGCCTTAGAGCAGGAGCGCGCCTCGGCGGCTGCTCTCTCGCACCAGATCCAGGAGAGCGCTCACCGACCATCGGGCGCGACGTATGAGCCCACCTCGGACACCGGTGTGCACTCCGCATACTCGGCGTCGCTCACCGCCGCCCTACACCCCCAGGTAGCTGGAGTTCAGAACATTCGGACACTAGTGCCGACTGTTCTGAGTTGTACCTCTACCACCTACGCCCGCTGGCGTAACGAGTTCCTTCTCACGTTACGACGGTACCAGCTTGGGGACCACGTCCAGCAGGACGACGCCCCGTGGGATGACTCTTGGATCAGCATGGACAGTCTGGTCCTTGCTTGGATCTTTGGCACTCTCGCCGATGATCTGTACAAGCTTGTCGGACGGCGCGGTGGGGGGACCGCGCGCCAGGCTTGGCAGATACTGGAGCACCACTTCTTGGGGAACCGTGCGACTCGGGCTCTTCACATTAACGCACGGTTCCAGAATACAGTGCAGGGAGACCGCTCCATCTCGGCCTACTGTGGAGAGATGAAGGGCATGGCTGACTCCTTGCGCGACCTTGGCGAGCCGGTCGCTGACAGCACTCTAGTACTTCAGGTCCTTCACGGCCTGAACGAGCGCTTCAGCCATCTTCGCTTCTGGCTTCTCCGTATGGAGCCGCCACCGACCTTCGAGAAGGTCTGGTCTGATCTCGAGCTTGAGGAGATCACGACTGGTGGATCTGCTACCTCTGGGACTGCCACGGCCTTCTATGGCTCTGGGCAGCCCTCACGCCCACCGTCTTCTGGGGGACCACTACCGCGACCACCTACTCCACCTACCGCCCCGGGTGCCTCTGCTGGCTCTGGGGGTGGTACTCGTCGACGTCGCGGCGGAAGGCGCACAGGACGAGGTGCTGGCGGCACTCCTACGTCCACTGCTCCTACTGGTAGTGGTACTGGTGGCACTGGCCAGGGAGGTGCGCCCTGGCCCACACCGTACAACCCGTGGACTGACCAGATCTCTATGTGGCCTGGGCCGTCTCCGGGTCTTCTTGGGGTGCCACCGACTTCCTCCACTCCGCGCCAGCCACGTCCTCAGGCGGCGTACGTAGCCCATCCGGGCTATGGTGGACCTGGTTGCCCTGCGGCTGGATCGCCAACTCCTGCCTACGGCGGTGTTTCCTACCCCGCTGGGTACTCGGAGCCACCAACACCTCTCCAGGAGCCGCACATGGGGTGGGACCGTCAGGACTTGGCGTCTTCCTTCAGCACCATGCACCTTACACCGCCGTCTACTGATTGGGTGGCTGATTCTGGCGCCTCCTACCACACTACCCCAGATGCTGGTATTCTCTCTTCTACTCACACACCTCATCCGTCGTTTCCTTCATCGATCGTTGTTGGAAATGGATCTGTTCTTCCAGTCACCTCAGTAGGTGACTCAGTTTCTCCGGGTTCATTCCATCTTAATAATGTCCTTGTTGCTCCAGACATTATTCAAAATTTGCTTTCCATTCGTCATTTCACCACTGATAATAATATTTTTGTTGAGTTTGATCCTTTTGGTTTGTCTGTGAAGGATCTTTCCACCCGGCGTCTTCTTCTTCGATGTGATAGTCCGGGGCCCCTGTACACTCTTCGACTTCCTTCTTCTGCTGCGTCTTCGTCCTTTGCTCTGGCTACGACAGCTTCGTCCGCTACTTGGCACCGTCGGCTTGGTCACCCTGGCGCTGATGCTATGTCGAAGTTGTCTAGTAGTTCTGTTATCTCGTGTACTAGGGGCACACATGAGTCATTGTGTCACGCTTGTCAGCTTGGTCGCCATGTTCGGCTTCCCTTTCCCACTTCTGTGTCTCATGTGCAACATATTTTTGATCTTATCCATTGTGATTTGTGGACATCTCCTGTTATCAGTGTCTCGGGTTTTAAATATTATTTGGTGGTACTTGATGATTTCTCACATTTCTCTTGGACTTTTCCCTTACGTATGAAATCTGAGACATTTGATACTCTCTCTCACTTCTTCACTTGGGTTTCCACACAGTTTGGGCGTACTGTTCGTGCTCTCCAGTGTGACAACGGACGAGAGTTTGACAACTCGCGACTCCGTGACTTTCTCCTTACACATGGCACACAGCTACGCATGTCTTGCCCATACACATCCCCCCAGAATGGCAAGGCTGAGCGCATGCTGCGCACCACTAATGATGTCATGCGTTCCTTGATGTTTCAGGCATCTATCCCCGCTCGATACTGGGTAGAGGCACTTCACACTGCCACCTTCCTCCTTAATCGCCTTCCTACCAAGGCAATTCGAGCACCGACTCCTTTCTTTGCCCTGTATGGCACTACCCCTCTCTACGACCACCTCCGTGTCTTCGGGTGCGCCTGCTACCCTAATCTTTCCACCACTGCTCCACATAAGCTTGCGCCCCGCTCTACTAGGTGTGTCTTTCTTGGGTACTCCCTTGAGCATAAGGGATACCGGTGCCTCGACCTCTCTACCCACCGCATTTTGATCTCTCGGCACGTCGTCTTCGACGAGTCATCCTTCCCCTTTTCTTCCTCCACCTCTGGTTCAGCTGCAGAGCTGGACTCTCTTTTTTCTACTGACACCGAGGTTGCTCCACCACAGCTGCCTTGGCCTTTTTTTGCAGGTACATCACCCACCAGTTTCCAGGTGGCTCCCACGACGTCGCCAGCTGCACCTTATGCAGCACCGACACCTGTGGTGACTCCGGCTGTGCCTCCTACAGCCACGACTCGATGGTTCACTGACCCTGCTCTCGTCTACCAGTGATGAGTGCGGGTTGGTGCCCAGGCTCCGTCGACCCTGGGGATGAGTGCCGCACCATGCGTGGCACCGACGTCTCCCGCTGCGCCACGCGCGGCACCGGCGTCTCCGACCTCGTCTCCTGCACCACACGAGGCCCCGACGCCTCCTACAGCTGCGCCACGCATGGCAACAGTGTCTCCGACCTCGACTCCTGCGGCACACGAGGTCCCGATGTCCCCTACGGCTGCGCCACGCACGGCCCCAACGTCTCCAGCCTCGACTCCCGCACCACACGCGGCCCCGGCGACCCCTACAGTTGCGCCACGCGCGGCCTCGGCGTCTCCGGCCTCGACTCCTGCGCCGTGCAGGGACCCGATGACTACTCCGGCTCCCGGGTCCCCCGCTGCGCCACGCGCGGCCCCTGTTCCACGGTTCGCCAATCCTGCTCTTGTCTACCAGCGACGAGAGCGGATTGGTGCCTCTAGCCTGCGCGTCCAGAGCCCTCGGTGTACCACCCACCGTTGCTTCACCGGGACCTAGGACACGTTCACCCGATGGTGACTAGACGTGCCGCTGGGGTTCTCCGGCCTCTTGAGAGGTTCTCTGGAGTGGTACTCTCTTCGACGACACCGACACCATCCACTTCCTCTTCGGTATCACCTATACCGACCTCCGTCCGTAGCGCCCTCGCTGACCCTCACTGGCGCCGCGCTATGGAGGAGGAGTATGCGGCCCTACTTGCCAACCGGACATGGGACCTTGTTCCCCGTCCTTCCCGTGGCAACGTTGTCACAGGCAAGTGGGTTTTCACGCATAAGAGGAAGGCGGATGGCTCCCTGGAGAGATATAAGGCTCGTTGGGTACTTCGGGGCTCCACTCAGCGCCCTGGAGTGGACTACGACGAGACCTTCAGTCCGGTGGTTAAGCCAGCGACAGTACGGACTGTTCTGTCGTTGGCTCTCTCGCGTTCTTGGCCTGTCCACCAGCTAGACGTCAAGAATGCCTTCCTTCACGGGACGCTGACAGAGACGGTGTACTGCAGTCAGTCGACAGGGTTCGTTGATTCAGCCCATCCAGACTTGGTCTGCCGGCTGAACAAGTCTCTATACGGGCTGAAGCAGGCGCCTCGGGCTTGGTACAGCCGGTTCGCCTCCTTCCTGGCCTCGCTTGGCTTCGTCGAGGCCAAGTCAGACACCTCGCTCTTCGTTTACAGGCATGAGGGTGACACTGTCTACCTCCTCCTGTACGTGGACGATATTGTCCTCACGGCGTCTAGCTCGGCTCTTCTTCAGCGCACGATCTCCGCACTGCAGCGCGAGTTCGCGATGAAGGACCTCGGCCAGCTCCACCACTTCCTAGGCGTTGCGGTCGAGCACCGTCCGGACGCTCTGTTCCTCCACCAGCGCCAGTACTGCCTGGATATCCTCGAGCGAGCGGGCATGGCTGATTGCAAGCCTTGCTCCACTCCCGTGGACACCCAGGCGAAGCTGGCTTCGGCTGACGGCGCCTCGGTCGCCGACCCCACCTCTTACAGGAGTCTTGCAGGTGCCCTGCAGTACCTCACCTTCACCAGGCCGGACATCTCATACGCGGTTCAGCAGGTGTGTCTCCACATGCATGATCCGCGGGAGACGCAACTCACGGCGATGAAGCGGATTCTTCGGTACCTGCGCGGCTCCCTCGACTACGACCTTCTCCTTCGACGTGACTCGCCTTCTGAGTTGGTGGTCTACACCGACGCTGACTGGGCGGGGTGCCCAGATACCCGCCGTTCCACCTCTGGCTACGCCGTCTTCCTGGGGGGGAATCTTGTCTCCTGGTCCTCGAAGCGGCAGCCTGTGGTTTCCCGCTCCAGCGCTGAGGCGGAGTACCGCGCCGTGGCTAACGGCGTAGCAGAGGCGTCTTGGCTCCAGCAGTTACTTCAGGAGCTCCACTCCCCTGTCGCCCGGAGCACGTTGGTCTACTGTGATAATGTCAGCGCCGTTTACCTCTCCACCAACCCCGTTCAGCACCAGCGCACGAAATATGTGGAGATTGATCTTCACTTTGTTCGTGAGCGGGTTGCACGCGGTGAGGTTCGAGTTCTCCATGTGCCGACGACGTCACAGTTTGCCGACATCTTCACGAAGGGACTCCCGTCGACTTTGTTTTCTGAGTTTCGGTCCTGTCTCAACATCTGTTGTGGCTAGATGTTGGGACTGCGGGGGGGTGTTGGACTGTGTTTGGGCCTAGCCTGTATACCGGCCCATCTATGTATCTATAAATATGTACCTAGACCTATGATTAATTGAGCAATTCATTCTATCAGACTGATCCAAGTTCACCAAAAATCGATTTTTATCCAACTGGTATGCTGGTTTTGCTAAGTATGAGTGAAGCTTCTGTTGAGCAAAAATATTTCTAATGCCGCCCACCCCCCCCCCCCCCCCCCCCTCCCCCTACTATGCAGATTTTAAAGTTGACATGAACGGGAAAAGATTTTCGTGGCAGGTAAATTGTTCTTATGATGGTAGTATGCCATATATCTGTCTATTGGAACTTGGAACTAAAGTTCGTTGACAAATATATTCCTTTGTTATATGAATCTGCCATTTCTTACAAAAATGCATCCCTTACAGGGAATAGCAAAACTACCATTTATTGATGAAGATCGGTTGTTGGCTGAGATTAAAAACGTTGAGCATACCCTGATGGTATGAACATGAAACTGTTTCTTGTGCATCTATGCTTATTTTCTGGAATAGAAAAATCTTCTTCTAAGATCTGCATCCCATACCTCTTCTTTTGTGTAGCCTGAAGAAGCAAGGAGGAACAGTACTATGTGCAATATGCTTTTTGTGAATGGCTCCCATCCACTTTCACCTTATATCTATTCTCTCAACAGCCAATTTGGTCATCTGCCTGACAAAGAGCGCAATAATATTAAAGAAAAGATTGACACGTCTACTAGGTTAGTTAAACTTATTTTAATTATTTTAAAGCATTGCTGTTATTTTTACTGCTGAATGCTGGGACTCTGGATTCTACCTGTCGTGAGGAAAACTGAACATGAGTCGGCACAACTGAACTACTTCTGTATGCTGTGTTTCTTTGTGGAGATTGTAAAGTGGACTATTGTACAACCCAGCTGAAAATTTCATGAGTGGATTTCTCTAACATCTGCTCAAGCTTATTTGATTTAGTGGAGGAATGAATGGTTACGTTACACTTTGCGGTGCCGATCCATGCTCTCCTGTCTTCAGGTCTCCTGTGGATGGGTTGGAGACTTGGAGGATATTATGGACAATCAAGTGATGTAAGTGCAACCCCTTTTTGTAGAATATGGTTAATACAATTTAATGTAACCAAACTAACGATTGTAACTTTTCTCTTTACTAGATGTTCAATCTACAGGCTTCCAGATCCTCATAAGCACATAGCCTGTCCACCTGTCGGTGTTATCATAGCCAAGAAGGTATAGAACTGATGGGGAAAACTACTCCTAAGATGTTCTTTTAAAGTACTTAACCTTGTTTGAGCTGCTCTGCAGAGTGTTGAAGCTGGTGACTTGAAACCCCCACCGGTGCTATGGCATGAAGACAGTGGCAGGAGGCCTTATGATAACAATAATAGGAGGCCTTATGATAACAATAATAGGAGGCACTATGATAACAACAACAGGGGGGATTTGATAAGAGCAACAGGTACAATAGCACCTCTTTCCATTATTTTATCATTTATTGCAGGCTCATTGAAAGTTCTAATAACCTATTTCTATGGTTCAGGCAAAACCCAGCTGGAGCATTATCTGGGCGACATCTTGGGGAAGCTGCCCATCGACTGGTTGCAAACAGCTTGAATGTCCGTGGTGGTGGGAAATATAATTCCCCACCTATGCCATATCAAACAATAATGAATGGTGCAAACCATCCAAATGGAAGGAATGATATGGATGTTCTGGGACTGTCGCCAAGGATGGAGCAGCCAGCTGGACGTCCTGGCTGGCATGTTCCAGGTGATAATGTGCCCAGTGGTCAAGTACCAAGATATGCATTTTCGTCAAGTCATTATCCACATGGAAGGTCAGAGCCTTCTCAGTATGAAGGGGGTTACCGTGGAAGGCAACAATCTCACTCACATTCCAGAGATAGCCACCATGATTCTAGAGGAAGGGTTCCACCTCCATCTGTACACCGTCAAAACCGTGACAATTCACATTCATCACATCCTGCTGCTCCACCAGGTCAGGGACAGTTGTTGCAGCCCCCACCGGGATACCAGTCTGCACCATATGGAGGGCAACAGTGGCAGCAGCAGCCTTATGGAGGTGTGGCACCTCCAACAAGACCTATCTCACAAGAATCACGGAACCATTACAGCCACTTAGATAGAACCTCTAACAGGAGGGGTCGATACTAGGCCCTGTCGATCTGTGGGGCCTTTTTAAATAGAGGAGATAAGACTTCGCAAACTAATGGTCCTCGTCCAAAAACCAGTTTCTATCAGCATAACTTCCCAAATACAATGGAGGACGTCATCTTAGTCATAGGCAGCGTTTTCAAGTGAGAAGCTTCTAGGTGGTCCCATCAGAGATCTCAAGGAGCAATGTTGTATACCAGCATTTTTGTCTGGCCACCATCAGGAACTGGTGGCTCTGTTGGCCGCTTTTCATTAATGCTTCTTGTTTATTCAGAACATGATCCTAAGAGGCCAGTGACCTTGGGGTTTGGAAGGGTTTAGCAAGTTTTGATTTGCGGTGATAATGTATGTAATATTAGGGTGTGTTTTGAAGACAATGTGGGATGGATTCACTCTATCCCTGTTTTTAAGGATGAGATGGTCCCGTTTTTTGTTTGTTTGGAGGGACCGGACAGTCCCTATTTTTTGTTTGTTTGGGAGGATGAAGAGGGATGAAAATAGATGGCGTTTACTGTCCGTTAGCTACCCATTAGCTGCTCGTCACTTGACCATTTTATCGAACAGCTTGTCTACAATGTCCCCGCCCATGCTGAATGCCGAGCGAACTCCACGGCCACTTGGGCATCGCGCGGCTCCTGCTCTTGAGCACGCAAGCGCACTGCAGCGCCATCGACGTGTTTGACAAGATCCGAGCGGCCGTGGTCAGATATGACGACGAGGGTGCTCCTGCTCCTGAGTCTTGACGATAATTATGCCCGTGATTGGTTTGTCACGGATGGCTCTGTTCGCTGCGTGAGCAAGTACAGAGAGGCAAGCAAACTATGGCCACCCTCTTCAAGCTCTGCAAGGTGCTAGGAGGGCTGAGCAAGGATAGTGATTCTCCCTCTTGCTCTGCCTCCTCACCATGCTATCTCCGTCCAACGGCACCGCCGTGTGCGCGTTGGCATGCACTCTTCAGCTCCCACCGCGCTGCTGATCTCCCGCTCTCCACATCGCTGCTAGGGCGACGATGCATTCTCCGTCTCAAGGCACCATCTTGCTCGCCTTCGTGTGCGTGCTCGAACGCGCTCTTCAGCTCCCACCGTGCTGTTGGCCTCCTGCTCTCCACGTCGTTGCTGGTGCGATGGTGTTGGCCGCAGATCTGAGCAGTGGCGGTAGCCTTGCTCGCAGCGCGGGCCTACGACGCGTCACACGTGGTCATTGTGGACGTGGACGAGCACCGGCTGTCGATGGAGACGCGTGGGGAGCTCGAGGAGAAGATGCGGTGCTGACGTTGGTCGCGACGGAGGCAGAGACGGACGAAGCAGAGCGTCCGGAGTGGAAGCGGGTGCCGACGGAAGCTCACATCGTTCGGGTGGGACGAGTCCGTCCACTCAATTTCGTGGGGGCGAGCACGTCCCCGATCTCTTAGGAATATTTCGTTCCGAGGATGATCCCATCCCATTTGTCTCCAAAACAAACACTTTTAAAATCAGGTTCATCCCGTCCTATCCCACTTCATCCCACCATCCAAACGCACCCTTACAGTTTTGATGATGAATGTATTAATAGTTATGTATTTGGTTGTTAGATGACAGTAGTGAAAGTTTGATTTTTTTCTATAATCCTTATCGTCAGTGTAGAATACATTAATTTTTTTGGTGTTGTAAGGTTACTCCACTGTTTCATGTTTGATGGCTACAGAATGCAGTTTGTGTGGAGAATTTTTTTTGGTACTTCTGTTATGAAGCTACTAATACTTGGAGAACATATTACTATTTACTGGCAGCAACAACAACAAGTCTTTGTACCAAGCAAGTTGCGTAGGATATTACAATTTGCCGAGCTGTGTGAATATTTGTAATTTATTCTTGCACCTCAATTAGTTTGATTTTTTTATTTCGGGAAAATTGGTGATAGTCTAATATATGCTTTGCGCTTGTAATGCTCTATTCTTATTATCACATCCGTGCTGTCTGTGTTAGTACTTGTTATAATTTATATTAAACATGTGATCACTTGACAACTGTCATAAAGCAGTTACTTTGTCCTTTTATGAAGAAACACATTCCTCAACTTTGTGTCTCCTCAACATGTATAAATAGAAAGAATGAATAAATAAAGAGGACAATCAATTACAAGAATCTCAGTGTCTCTTTTTCAATTTTATTTACAACACGTAATCAGCATGCTCTAATGAGCAAATCAAGAGAGATCGAAGAAAATCTTTGGTAAGAAGTCTGCAAATGGACAACTTATTGATTTTGTACTGATTGTCCTTCAATATGATCCTCGCCGATATCCAGTGAGACCGCCGCCGCCATGAAGGCCGCTACCGCCGTGGTGGTTGGCGTAACTATCGCTCCATGGCCATCATGTCACACCTGGTAATAAGTAAACAACCAGATGTTTTCCACATGTATGCCAGGATCAGTTCAACTCATACATGTGTAGACGAAAGTGAAATACCAAATATAATACCATGTTCGAGTACATCACCTTATTACATAAATGACCATCCAGGTCTAAAATAAAAGTACACAAGCAGCGGAAAAACATAACAAGGGCTCCAAACACAGGCGTTGCACGGGGGAGCGGCAGCCTAGAACATCTCTTCGGGGTCTCCGTAGAAGTCCTGGTTCTCCACCTCTGCGTCTTCGTAGATTGGGGGGGAAAATATGCAACTAACAAGTTTGAGTACGAACGGTACTCGCAAGTTGGGAAGTTATGTCATATGTGGTTCACAACAAGGAAGGCAATTAAAAGGCTAAGCACTATAGCAGTAACAACCTACTCTTAATTGTTTATTAAACACCTATAACTAGGTGAAATCCCAACCAACATCCCAAAATTAATCCAGGTAAGACCGATCCCAAACCATCCATTTAGTAACCATGAGCTAATTATGAATTGGTTTCCAAGCCGCTTGTGTCCGTGAGCACGGCTGTCTATACAGTTTGACAAAACTCTGCAGAGTGTGTATCCTTTACCAACAGTTCGTGATTTTGTCCCCTGTTGCCAGGTGGACTAAGGTAAACCTCCCTGATGCTCGTGGTAGCTAACCACAATACACACTTCCGTAGGTGTGTGGCCAGGAGATCACTACGAGGTGTTTCCGATGGTTCTCCAGACTTGCAATGGGTACTCTAAGGTTTCACTGCTCCGGCACCTGGAGTCTATTTTTCCTCCGCCAGGAGAAGCCCCCTCTTGAGCCATGCGGATCCCAAGGCAAAACCCATTCCCCGCCCGTTCAATTACCTATGCTACATCGGGATAGACCAAATTACTAAACCAAGTTGTCCCATATACAATTCTGTGGTGATACTAAATGGCTTAGCAACTTCTTCCACAAACCGGTCCTTAGAATCCGATAGGTGTCAAGCCCCAAACCAAGGTCTTGTGCATGCATGCACTAATCCATACAAAACCCCCTATCAGATTACTACCCACTAATTTCCATTATAGCCATCAATTCATGAATCAAGGTACTTCAAATGTAAGCTTGTAAATTATTATATCATATTTCAATTAAGCATGGCTAAGCGTATTCTAAATAATAATAAAACGCCTAAATCATGTTGACAAGGAATATTGTGGAAAAATCTAGGAAATCATAACATAGGTTTCATATTTTAATTAGCATGCAACTAACTAAAACTTAACAAAACGGGTGCAAGATGGTCAAGGAACTTGCCTCCAAACTATGCCTCGAGGTCGTCGGGAAACTGCTGCTCTTGAAGGTTAAGGGTGCGTTCTGACCCCGACTCTAAATTACGATGATGCACGAAAAATAACATACAATAAGAACATAGTAAAATGCACAATATTCAAATAAACGCAAATTCCTACGCAAAAGTGATTTTAGGGTTGAATAGACGTACATTTGTTGATGAGAATTTAAAGTTAAATGAAATTTAATGAGTAAAATATATTTTTATAGATTTTTATACCATTTTTATACTTATTAGAACCCTAAAAATTATTTTCTAGAAATTTTATCCTTCAAAATAAGCTTAAAACAGATTTATAATCAATAATATAAATTTTACAATTTTTAAATAATTTGTACTAATTATTTCTATGAGCAAAACAATTTTTATGAACTAAATATACTTAAAAGTATTTTTATGACCATTTCAGCAATTTAAATGAACTAATAAAAATAATACAGAAAGGAAAATAAATATAACATATTTAAATCTATTTTTATATTTATTTTATACAAAGTAAGGACTTTTATTTATTTTTTTAGAACTAACAGGGGCTTTTCTGCAAATACAGAACTGTTCAGAGGTTAAAAATAATTTTTATTGAGTCCAAGGATTATTTTACAATTTTTCCAGATTTTATTTGCCATTTTATAATTTTCCAGGGGCTTAAAACACTTTTTATTCAATTTACCAGTATTTTCCTAATTTCTAAAAAGTCTAGGGGCTAGTTCAACATTTACAGGGGTTAGACTTGAATTTTAGAACAACTCAGGGGGTAGCCCGCAAGTTTCCAGGGGTTTGAGTGAAATTCCGGTGGCGGGAAGACTAGTTTGAACGTGGGCCGTTGATTATAAATTGGATGGCTCAGATTTTATTAACCGAAGCGGTACGCTCGGTTCTAATCTCGGCCATAGAAACATAATGGACGACGGGCATTGAGCCACGTCGCCCCGATTAGGGTCAGGCGGCGGTGAGCGGCGGCGGCGACACGCACGCGGCGGCGGGCTCGCCGGAGACGGCCAAAATCGCACGGCAGAGGCCAAAAGGCACATCTAACTAGTGCACAATGTAGAGGGGTGCTAGGGAAACTCACTGAAGGTCGTCGCACGACCGGAGGAAGGTCGGAAAGTGGTCGGCGACGGTGTTGTGCGGCGGAGCTCCTCGGTGCCCGACGAAGTCGGCGACGCAGAGGCGACAACCACCGTTGAAGATGTCCGGCGGCCTCCTGAAGTCACGACAAAGATGTTAGGCAAGGTTTCGGGGTGAGTTAGTGGGTGAATCGATGGGAACATCGGCGCCATTACCAAGCTTGCCGAAGCTAGGGTTTTGATCGCCGGGGTGAGGAATTGAGGGGAATGGCCGGGTTGTTATAGGGTATTCAGAGTAGAAACGGTCGGCGGCCATCATGGGCACGACGCGACACTTGATTGGGGTGAAACGGCCGGGAATGAAGAGGGGGAAAAGTGGGCGGCGCGGTATTATCGCATGCAGGCGTTACGGCGCGGGCACGACGGGAGGTGGGCGACGGGTCTGACAGGCGGGGCCGGCTAGCAGCGAGGGGGAGAGAGGGTGCGGTGCGGAGAGAGGCTGGCACGCGGGACCCGGCTGGCAGAGAGAGAGGGAGGGGAGAGGAGGCGCGGGCCGGCGCGGAAGAGCGGGGAAAATTGTGCCGGATTGGGGAATTCGGCCCAGGGGCGTTTTTCCTTTTTCTTTTCCCTCTTCTTTTTCTTTTCTGCTTTCTTTTTCTTTTGTTTTATGTTTTGAATTTGTAAACCAAATTTCTAACGAATTTGAATTTTCAAAAATTCACACAATCATTCAAATATGATGCATCTTGCCTTATATGAATTTTATTCCCAAGAAAATGATTTTACTTCTTGAAAAATTAATTTTTACAATTTTTTTTCTCTCTCTAAAATAGTGGGGGTTACAATTCTACCCCCCTAAAAAGAAATCTCGCCCTCAAGATTTGGACGCCTAAGAGAATAGACTGGGAAACTCTACCTTGAGGTCTTCCTCTCTTTCCCATGTTGCCTCTTCTTCTAAGTGATGTCTCCATTGGACTTTGCACATCCGAGTAACTTTATTCCTCGTAACTCGTTCTGATGTCTCGAGAATTTTAACAGGTTGTTCTACATAGGTCAAGTCCTCTTGCACGTCTACTGCTTCCAATGGCAATTGTTCTTCTGGTACTCTTAAGCATTTCTTTAATTGTGAGACGTGGAATACATCGTGCACATCTGTTAAATGAGATGGTAGCTCGAGCCGATAGGCTACTTCTCCTCTTTTCTCCAGTATTTTGAAAGGACCAATATATCGGGGTGATAACTTGCCCTTCACCTTGAATCGTCTTAACCCTCTCACGGGTGACACCTTGAGATACACAAAATCATCAATCTCAAAGGTTAGATCACGGTGTCGAGTATCAGCATAACTCTTCTACCTTGACTGAGCCGTCTTCAAATTCTTCCGGATTTCTTGTACTTGTCTCTCAGCTTCTCTTAACACTTCAGGCCCAAATACTTGGCTTTCCCCAGTTTGATTCCAAAACAATGGCGTTCTGCACTTCCGTCCATACAAAGCTTCAAACGGAGACATCTTCAAACTGGCTTGATAACTATTGTTATAGGAGAACTCAGCATATAGTAGGTTCTTGTCCCAACTCCTACTGTTTTTCAAAGCACATGCTCTCAACATGTCTTCAAGAATTTGGTTAGTACGCTCTGTTTGACCGTCAGTTTGCGAATGATATGCCGAGCTGAAATTGAGTCGAGTATCCATAGACTCATGCAGCTTTTGCTAGAATATAGAAGTAAATTGGGTACCTCTATCTGATATTATCTTCTTCGGCACTCCATGCAGGCATACAATTCTTGCCATATATAGTTTTGCCAACCTTGAACCAGAGTAGCTTTCTTTTACTGGGATAAAGTGGGCCACTTTGGTCAAACGATCCACTATGACCCATATAGAGTCGTATCCTGACTGAGTTCTCAGCAATCCCATAATAAAGTCCATACTTATTTCTTCCCATTTCCATTCAGGTATTTTAATGGGTTGAAGTAACCCTGCGGGTCTTTGATGTTCTGCTTTGACCTTCTGACACGTGTCACACAGAGCTACATACTCCGCCACATCTCGTTTCATTCCATGCCACCAATATCGATCCTTTAGATCTTGATACATCTTTGTGCTCCCCGGATGAATAGAATATGACGAATCATGGGCTTCTCTCAGTATTAGCTCCCGAATCTCCTTGATATCATGTACACATATCTTCTTCCCTAGCCATAGAGTTCTTTGTTCATCTTCTCTAAAGTCCGGTGCTTTTCCTTCTTTCATTAGTTGCTTAGTGTTCTGGATCCACTTATCATTCTTTTGCTCTTCACGAGTATCCTTTTCCAAAGTAGAATCTACTTCCATAGGCACTACCTCAGTATTAGTTACGATACTAAGGTTTAGCCTTGCTAATTCCTCACATAATTGTGGTTGTTGACCTTGTAGTGCCAAGCTATTGCATTGAGCTGATCTGCTTAATGCATATGCGACCACATTAGCTTTCCCAGGATGATAGTTGATTCCGACATCAAAATCATTGATAAGTTCCAACCATCTGCGTTGTCTGAGATTTAGATCTGGTTGGGTGAAGATATACTTCAAACTCTTGTGGTCCGTGTAAATTTCAGTTCTTTTTCCTATAAGATAATGTCTCCATAACTTCAATGCATGAACCACTGTTGCTAACTCCAAGTCATGAGTAGGGTAATTTCTTTCATGCTTTCTGAGTTGACGTGAAGCATAAGCCACTACATGCCCCTCTTTCATTAGTACACATCCCAGTCCTTGTCCGGATGCATCACAGTAAACTGCGAATTCTTTCTGCATATCCGGCATAATCAACACTGGAGCAGTAGTCAACCTTTTCTTTAGCTCTGTAAAACTAGCTTCACACTCTGGTGTCCACTTGTATACAACTCCCTTCTCAAGTAACTTTGTTAAGGGACGAGATATTTTTGAGAATCCTTCGATGAACCGGCGATAATAGCCAGCCATGCCCAAGAAACTCCTGATTTCCCCAACATTTTCTGGTGTCTTCCAATTCAGGACATTTTTCACTTTACTAGGGTCTACTGCTATTCCTCCTTGTGATAACATGTCCTAGGAATGAGACTTCCTTCAACCAAAACTCACATTTACTTAGCTTTGCATACAACTGATGTTCACGAAGTTTTTGTAAGGCCAGTCTCAGGTGCTCCTCATGTTCCTCTTCACTTTTGGAGAATATCAAAATGTTGTCAATAAACACCACGACAAACTTATCCAGATACTCCATAAATACCTTATTCATAAGGTACATGAAATAAGCCGGGGCATTAGTTAAGCCAAAAGACATGACTGTGTACTCATATAATCCATATCTTGAAACAAATGCCGTCTTTGGTATGTCCGAGGGTCGTATCTTCAATTGGTGATACCCTGATCGTAGATCAATCTTCGAGAACACACATGCACCTCTCAACTGGTCAAACAAATCCTCAATCCTTGGTAAAGGATATTTGTTCTTGATAGTTACTGCGTTGAGTGCGCGATAATCCACACATAACCTCTGTGTGCCATCTTTCTTGGGCACAAATATCACTGGAGCTCCCCAGGGTGAGGAACTAGGACGAATGTATCCTTTTGCTAACAACTCATTGATATGATCCTTCAATTCTGCCAATTGTTTAGCATCCATCCTGTATGGTCGCTTGTAAATTGGTGCTGTACCAGGTACTAATTCAATGAGGAATTCAATTTCTCTGTCAGGCGGCATACCCGGTAGTTCATTAGGAAACACATCCGGAAAGTCACAAACAACTTTGATCTCTTGTACTCCTTCAACCTGGTTGAGTCGTATTTTCTGAACTGGTGTTTGATCAGGACGAAACTCCACGTTTGTGCCATCCGTATGAGTCAGACATACAGTTCTTGTGGCACAGTGGATCACTCCTTTGTACTTGGTTAACCAATCCATTCCGAGAATAATGTCTATTCCTTGTGACTCCAGCACTATAAGGTTTGCTAAGAATGCTACCCCCCTAATGCTTATGCTTACATTAGGGCATACTTGCCTTGTCAGCATCTCTCCTCCAGGAGAGTTGACTACTAATACTTGATTCATTAATGTAACATCCATTCCATGTCTTCTTATGAATTCTTTTGCTATGAACGAATGTGTTGCACCAGAGTCAAACAATATTGTAGAAGGATGGGAATCAGCAGAGAACGTACCGATCACCACATCTGATGCATCTTGAGCTTCCTCTAGAACAACATGATTGACCCTTCCTCTGGACTGGTTCTGCTGCGAATGCTTTTTCGGGCAGTTGTTGGAGTAGTGTCCCTTGTCACCACATATATAGCAAGATCCCCGAGTACTGGTGTCTTGAGCCTTGTTTCTTTGTTGATTTTGCTGTGATTGCCCAGTTGGTCGAGGGTTTGAAGTCATAGGACGTTGTTGATACATTTTAGGGCGTTGTGGTGGCATCTGCTGGTACTGTGGGCGTGCATACTATGATTGAGGTCTGAATGAAGAGTTGTTAGTGTACCGCTGACCTTTATTATTGCCCATGGGACGACTCAGGCGTCCCGATTGCTATGGGTTAAAGCGAGGACGATTGCTGCTTGAAGACTGCCCCATCATCATCTTCCTTTTGCGGTCTTCTCCTTCGCACTCCTTCTTCTTTCTTTCTACCGTGAAAGCTTTATCCACCAGATGTTGGAAACTAGCATAGTCACTAGAAGACATCATCAACTGTATCTCTTTGTCCAGTCCCTCTTTAAAACAGAATTGTTTCTTGGCATCAGTGTCAACATCTCCAGGGGCGTACCGAGATAATTGTGTAAACTTGTTCAAATACCCCCTTATGTTCATGTTCCCCTGCTTCAGTGTCAGGAACTCCATACGCTTGGCTTGAATTTATCCTGCAGGTACATGATGATTGCGGAAGCTTTCTCTAAACTCTTCCTAGGTAATGTTGTCTGGGTTGCCATGAGCCGTAGTAAAAGCAGTCCACCAATCAGCCGCAGGTCCATGGAGTTGGTGTGATGCCAATAACACCCTTTCCCTTCCTTCACATTGTACAATCCTTAGTTTACTTTCAATAGTATTGATCTAATCATCTGCATTCATAGGTTCTGTGGCGTTGGAGAAGCGTGGGGGTTGAGTGTTCATGAAGTCTCTTAAGCAAAATCTTGGAGGTGGGGGTGGTGGTGGTGGAGGGGGTGGTGGTGCTTGATGAGCCTGTTGCATATTGTTCACAATTTGTGTCAAGTTTTGCATCATTTGAAGTTGCATAGCTATCATATGCTGCATTTGGTTTGCAGCTGGTGCCCCACGAGCACCTCTTCCATTCCATTGAGGTAGTGGGACTTCATTATCCTGATTGGGTGGCACACCACGTCCATGTCCTCTTCCTCTTCCTGCCATCTGAAATTGGGGTGTTGCTTTAGAAATAAAAGATAAGAGAGAAACTATTCTATACGTCTTTCCCACTATATGCATCAATAAGGAGATAGAGAAATAAAGATCACTTTCATTAAACAAACACAAACATGGATAATCAAGTTCTCAAAACAAAATCATACAACTCAAGATTACACAAATCGTTACTACATCGCTCTTATTACAACTCATGGGTAAGTGTCTTAATCTTGAGTTGTAGGGCAGGCCAGAGTCTACTCTCGCTCCTCGGGGTCCTCCTCCTCATCTAGGTCTTCATCATCATCTCCATCATATCCCGAGTTGCTGCCACAAGACTCGTTGCCATGCAGAGGAGAGTTGGCTGGCTGCTGCGGCATAGAAGGCTCCCCTGAGTCTGGCTCCTCGTCTGAAGAGTAGTCCATCGAGTCGGTGTCGCCACGACCAACACGGCGATCAGGAGAGTCCGGAATCCAAGTGGAGGTGTCTAAAGCATACCCATCTGGGTCTTCGTCGGTGATCCGACAGTACCTCCTCACTTGCCTTTCATAATGTGCTGCCTGGTCACGAACATCCTAAATTTCTTGCTGAGCCTTGTGGAGGCGAATGCTGACGCACTCCACGTCATCAACTGTCTGGTGAGTCTGTTGAAGGGTCAGGGGCCCCTCCACGTACCTGGTGACGAAGTTGCCAGTGCCGCTGGGACGCTGGGGAGTGTAGGCGTGCACCGAGTTTCGCAGCTGGTAGCGGTAAGTGTGGCTCCAATAGGTGATATCCTCCCAGCTGACATCCTGCTCAGCATGGCGTCGGTAGCTCCTTGCAGCAGGGGTACAGTGCACCTTGAATAGTTCATCCCCATAGTAGACAAATAGCTTGCATGACCACTCGGTCCGGTAGGGACGCTGCATCCCAATGGAGTGGTAGGTGAGTGCCAGTCTCTCGTGTCTGTAGCTGACGTCGAGCAGTATAGCTTGAAGTCGACATCGAAGTCGTCCTGCAGCTCTTCCATCGGTACGAATCACCACCGCACGTCGAGGATCATTGAGTGGGGTACGGCGGGCAGCAATCCTTCGGTTGGGAACATAGCCTCCAGTTGACATGCGAGCGGTTCTCCTGACGTTGGCCATCTAAGATTTTGAAACAGGAGAGTGTCAGTAATAAAACAAATTAAAGAGTAAGTGAAATAAGTGCAAGGTAAAGAATACAAAGAAATTTTACAATTAATACTATTTGAAAATAGTAAAGTCCTTAAATTGTCCTTTTCTATCTAGGCTTGCGTCCTACGGGCAACATGGCTCTGATACCACTTTGTCACACCTGGTAATAAGAAAACAACCAGATGTTTTCCACATGTATGCCAGGATCAATTCAACTCATACATGTGTAGACGAAAGTGAAATACCAAATATAACACCATGTTCGAGTACATCACCTTATTACATAAATGACCATCCAGGTCTAAAATAAAAGTACACAAGCAGCGGAAAAACATAACAAGGGCTCCAAACACAGGCGTTGCATGGGGGAGCACCATCCTAGAACATCTCTTCGGGGTCTCCGTAGAAGTCCTGGTTCTCCACCTCTGCGTCTTCGTAGACTCGGGGGAAAAATATGCAACTAACAAGTTTGAGTACCAACAGTACTCGCAAGTTGGGAAGTTATGTCATGTGTGGTTCACAACAAGGAAGGAAATTAAAAGGCTAAGAACTATAGCAGTAACAACCTACTCTTAATTGTTTATTAAACACCTATAACTAGGTGAAATCCCAACCAACATCCCAAAATTAATCCAGGTAAGACCGATCCAAAACCATCCATTTAGTAACCATGAGCTAATTATGAATTTGGTTTCCAAGCCGCTTGTGTCCGTGAGCACGGCTGTCTAGACAGTTTGACAAAACTCTGCAGAGTGTGTATCCTTTACCCACAGTTCGTGATTTTGTCCCCTGTTGCCAGGTGGACTAAGGTAAACCTCCCTGATGCTCGTGGTAGCTAACCACAATCCACACTTCCGTAGGTGTGTGGCCAGGAGATCACTACGAGGTGTTTCTGATGGTTCTCTCGACTTGCAATGGGTACTCTAAGGTTTCACTGCTCCGGCACCTGGAGTCTATTTTTCCTCCGCCAGGAGAAGCCCCCTCTTGAGCCATGCGGATCCAAGGGCAAAACCCATTTCCCGCCCGTTCAATTACCTATGCTACATCGGGAGAGACCAAATTACTAAACCAAGTTGTCCCATATACAATTCTGTGGTGATACTAAATGGCTTAGCAACTTCTTCCATAAACCGGTCCTTAGAATCCGATAGGTGTCAAGCCCCAAACCAAGGTCTTGTGCACGCATGCACCAATCCATACAAAACCCCCTATCAGATTACTACCTACTAATTTCCATTATAGCCATAAATTCATGAATCAAGGTACTTCAAATGTAAGCTTGTAAATTATTAGATCATATTTCAATTAAGCATGGCTAAGCGTATTCTAAATAATAATAAAACGCCCAAATCATGTTGACAAGGAATATTGTGGAAAAATCTAGGAAATCATAACATAGATTTCATATTTTAATTAGCATGCAACTAACTAAAACTTAACAAAATGGGTGTAAGATGGTCAAGGAACTTGCCTCCAAACTGTGCCTCGAGGTCGTCGGGAAACTGCTGCTCTTGAAGGTTAAGGGTGGGTTCTGACCCCGACTCTAAATTACGATGATGCACGAAAAATAACATACAATAAGAACATAGTAAAATGCACAATATTCAAATAAACGCAAATTCCTACGCAAAAGTGATTTTAGGGTTGAATGGACATACATTTGTTGATGAGAATTTAAAGTTAAATGAAATTTAATGAGTAAAACATATTTTTATAGATTTTTATACCATTTTTATACTTATTAGAACCCTAAAAATTATTTTCTAGAAATTTTATCCTTCAAAATAAGCTTAAAACAGATTTATAATCAATAATATAAATTTTACAATTTTTAAATAATTTGTACTAATTATTTCTATGAGCAAAACAATTTTTATGAACTAAATATACTTAAAAGTATTTTTATGACCATTTCAGCAATTTAAATGAACTAATAAAAATAATACAGAAAGGAAAATAAATATAACATATTTAAATCTATTTTTATATTTATTTTATACAAAGTAAGGACTTTTATTTAATTTTTTAGAACTAATAGGGGCTTTTCTGCAAATATAGAACTGTTCCAGAGGTTAAAAATACTTTTTATTGAGTCCAGGGATTATTCTACAATTTTTCCAGATTTTATTTGCCATTTTATAATTTTACAGGGGCTTAAAAACACTTTTTATTCAATTTACCAGTATTTTCCTAATTTCTAAAAAGTCTAGGGGCTAGTTCAACATTTACAGGGGTTAGACTTGAATTTTAGAACAACTCAGGGGGTATCCCGCAAGTTTCTAGGTGTTTGAGTGAAATTCCGGCGGTGGGAAGACTAGTTTGAATGTGGGCCGTTGATTATAAATTGGATGGCTCAGATTTTATTAACCGAAGCGGTACGCTCGGTTCTAATCACGGCCATAGAAACATAATGGACGACGGGCATTGAGCCACGTCGCCCCGATTAGGGTCAGGCGGCGGTGAGCGGCGGCGGCGACGTGCACGCGGCGGCGGGCTCGCCGGAGACGACCAAAATCGCACAGCAGAGGCCAAAAGGCACATCTAACTAGCGCACAATGTAGAGGGGTGCTAGGGAAACTCACTGAAGGTCGTCGCACGACTGGAGGAAGGTCGGAAAGTGGTCGGCGACGGCGTTGTGCGGCGGAGCTCCTCGGTGCCCGACGAAGTCGGCAACGCAGAGGCGACAACCACCGTTGAAGATGTCCGGCGGCCTCCTGAGGACATGACAAAGATGTTAGGCAAGGTTTCGGGGTGAGTTAGTGGGTGAATCGATGGGAACATCGGCGCCATTACCAAGCTTGTCGAAGCTAGGGTTTTGGTCACCGGGGTGAGGAATTGAGTGGAATGGCCGGGTTTTTATATGGGATTCGGAGTAGAAACGGTCGGCGGCCATCATGGGCATGACGCGACACTTGATTGGGGTGAAACGGCCGGGAATGAAGAGGGGGAAAAGTGGGCGGCGCGGTATTATCGCATGCAGGCGTTACAGCGCGGGCGCGACGGGAGGTGGGCGACGGGTCTGACAGGCGGGGCCGGCTAGCAGCGAGGGGGAGAGAGGGTGCGGCTCGGAGAGAGGCTGGCACGCGGGACCTGGCTGGCAGAGAGAGAGGGCGGGGAGAGGAGGCGCGGGCCGGCGCGGAAGAGCGGGGAAAATTGGGCCGGATTGGGGAATTCGGCCCAGGGGCGTTTTTCCTTTTTCTTTTTCTTTTCTGTTTTCTTTTTCTTTTGTTTTATGTTTTGAATTTGTAAACCAAATTTCTAACGAATTTGAATTTTCAAAAATTCACACAATCATTCAAATATGATGCATCTTGCCTTATATGAATTTTATTCCCAAGAAAATGATTTTACTTCTTGAAAAATTAATTTTTACAATTTTTTTCTCTCTCTAAAATAGTGGGTGTTACACGTCACCCCTGCAAAAAGAAATCGGCGCAACCGTCGCGGTCGCTGTGGTGGCCGGCGCCACCGTCGCAGAGTGGCCGTCACACCTGCACCAACAAGAACAAACAGAATCATACTGACGGATTACGGAGCGGCCCCGTCCCCTTCTTCGGTTCCACTCTCATATCTTGATGCCCAACCGATGGGTCGTCATGAGGAATCGCACGCCGTTCACGGTGAGGAGACCCCGAACCGGGTTGCGCCGGTTCTAGATCCCTCGCCATCGAGTGGTAAGGGGGAGGAACAAGAAGGGATGAAGATGGCGGTCGAAACATCACTGTGGTCCCCAAACCGCGGCGCCGCCGGCGCTACAACACACGGCTAGGATCCGCATCGGACCACGGGTTGTCCTCAAGGACCACTAGGGCCGAGGACTCCATAAAATCATCGTCGCCGCCTTCAACCGCAACCCCACCAGCGACCCTTCAAAATGAAGTCGGGCCTTCGGGATCCGGTTTCCCACCGGCTCTCATGAGCTCGTGTGGGAACCGCATCATCCGCTGATTTGCCCACCTCGTCGGTAGTAGCCGAGCACCCCGGTCGGGGGATTCGGCCATCGATCCAAGTCGGTGAGCGGTGGCGGAGTGGCATTGGAAAAGGGGGGAAGGAGGGGGTGCGGCGCCTGCGTGGATGAAAGGCGGAGGAGCAGAACATCGGCAAACTGCGGACCAATGGCAAAGTATGCAGGATCGGTGGAACGGTATGGCAATGGCAAGGAGCAATGGAGGGTACGAGGTGGCTGCGGCTACGGGGAACCCTAATTGCTCGCCCTCTAACCCCTCTCCTCTTATCCATCCGCATGCCACCGGATGGGCCAAGCCGCCCCGCAGGCCACCGGCCTTCTGCAAAATTTATGTAATCGAGTGAATTCTGTAATATATTTGTGATTAATTTATGTGTTAATATGACAAGTGGATATTGCATTTAAATATTATATTTATTTGCTTATGTCATGAGAAATTCTATTTTGGCTAATTTTAAAATTTTAGCCAAATAAATATGAATTTTTCGGTGACACACTATCTATATTTTATTTGTACAGACCATTTTTGAGAAAATTTGGCCCAAAAACATATAATTTTGTTCACTATATTTAGAAATTTAACATATGCTAATTTTAAGCCAAAATCAGATTTATAATTTGGCAATGTGATTACATAAAATAAATGACTTGGTTCATCTGTACTAAGCTATGTCTTATGATCTGGACTAATACGTTGAGAATCATCTATTTTTATGTGAAACAAAAGTGTATAGGTCATATTCATCAATTATGCTTGAATATGTTATATACCTAGGTTTATTTTTTTTGTTAACCTAATTTTTATAATTGGCTGGACATAAATGAATATTTCTAAGTGTTAACTTTATGATTAACACACTTATTACAACAACACTATGATGATTTTATTAATAAAATCTCTGGTTTCTGTATGTAGGAATTTATAGCTCGCGAGTTTGAAGAACTTGCTCTTGATGGTCACAACTATCCTACATGGGATCTTGACATCAAGATAAGCTTGACTTTTCGTGAAATCATTCCTGCACTTACTCCTCCTGCAGAAAGAGATGCAGAATTTCCATATACATACAAGTATCAGACACTTTATATCATTCGGAACCACCTTCACCCCGACTTAAAGTCAGAATATGTGATGGAGGAGGAATCTCAGTCTTTGGATGACATTAAAAGGCTGTTATGAACAACAAAAGACAATATTATTGCCATAAGCCAATTATGAATGGACTCAACTCCGTCTTCAAGACTTAAGTCTATAGAAGACTATAATCATGTTGTTCATAAGGTCTGTGCCAAATTAAGGTTTTGTGAGAAAGAATCATCAGAGGAAGACAAAATTGAAAAGACACTTCAAACAATGCTCCCCACAGATCGGGTCTTACGACATCAATATCGAGCTTGCAACTACCAGCAATATGCTGACCTCATTCGTGATTTACATTAGTCGAAGAAGCATGATGTACTTACTTTTAAGAATCATCACCAACGTCGTGTTGGGGATGCTCCTCTACCTGAAATTCATCATAATGAGAAGAAAGCAAATTTTTCTAAGGATACAACTCCTAAGAAGAATGATAGATCTGCTAGACGCCGTCGTAATAGGCAGAAAAATAAGAAATTCTCAAAGACAATAAAAAAGGATAGTGCTCCCTCAAAAGGGAGAAATATACAGTGTAAGGCATGTGACACTTTCAAGCATACTGCTGACAAGTGTCGCACTCCTAAACACCTTGTGGCCTTGTACTAGAAATCACTGGGAAAAGAAAAGAAAGCTCAAGGATCGGAAAGTGAGTATGAAACTCACTCTAGTATCCCGACAAAGCTAGCACTTGAAGCCAGTTGTTCAAGCAAGAATGTGGAGAATCCAAGTAACAACGAGCTAACATTAAGTGTTGATGACTACATGGACATGGACAATTCAGTGCTAGAATACAAATCAAACGACATGCTCGACGATCTCATATAGATCGCTTACCATAGAAATTTGTAAATATATTATTTTATGTAATAAAATGTGTTTTAATGAACATATTTGTTCTTTTGTATTAGAGTTATTTAATACATTAATTTTGTAAATATGTGTTTTAATGCAATTAATTGAATTTTTGCAATTCTTAATTGTTAGATCCCACGAGAAGTTAAGATGGAAGAAGAAATGTGCCTTGTAGATAGTTGCACCATAAACTCTATACTTAGGGAAACAAATTTTTTTGCAGACCCTAACTAGAAGGTCAGGAAATGTTTTAACCATCGCTGGACACGATGCAACAATAGTTGGCTCTGGCCGAGTCACTATATTGTTTTCAAATGGTACACAAGTTATGATCGAGGATGCTTTATTGTATCTCGGTTCTGCACGTACTCATAAGTTTTAGAGATCCAAAAAAATGGGTTATATATATGTACCCATGAAGATAACAAAGAATAATTTCTTCTTATTCCTAATAATGTCGGATATGGCCATGAAGTTCTAGAAAGAATTCCTTCTACTCCATCTAGATTGTATTATACATAGATTAAACCCGTACCATATGTTGCATACAAGGCAATTTTCCAGAATGTTGATACATTCAAGACCTGACATTCAGGCCTAGGCCACCCTGGAATAGGGATGATGCGGAAAATTATTGATAATCGCACTAGCCATGAATTAAAAAATGCCAAATTTTCAAAATCTAATGATTTTGTGTGCACTTCATGTGCTATGGGCAAGTTGATCTTGAGGCCTTCTCCGCTTAAGATCCATATCGAACCATTACAGTTCCTTGAATGCATTCAATGAGACATTTGTGGTTCCATACAACCTATGTGTGGTCCTTTTAGATACTTCATGGTATTAATTGATGCATCTACTAGATGGTCACACGTGTGTTTACTATATACACGTAACCATGCTTTCTCTAAAATTATGATACAAGTCATTAGATTAAAAGCGAATTATCCTGAACATAGAATAAAAAGTATTCACATGGACAATGCTGCTGAATTTTCATCTTGGGCCTTCAATGATTATTGTATGACTCAAGGTATTGAAGTACAACACTCTGTTCCATATGTACACACACAAAATGTTTTGGCAGAATCTCTCATAAAGAGAGTTAAACTCATAGCTAAACCATTATTGCAACCATTATTGCAAAGTTGCAATTTACCAACATCTTGTTGGGGTCATGCAGTTCTACACGCTGCTGATCTACTACAACTACGTACAACTGCATATCATACCACCTCCTCACTCCAACTTGTGCGTGAAGATCAACCAAATATCTCCCATCTGCGGAAATTTGAGTGTGCAGTGTACATACCAATTTTACCACTTATGCGAACCTCTATGGGCCCTCATAGAAATTTGGCGATCTATGTGGGATTTCAATCCTCGTCTATCTTAAAATACTTGGAGCCCTTAACGGATGATTTATCCACGGCCCGATTTACTAATTGTATTTTTAATGAGGGATCATTTTCCAGCTTTAAAGTGCATCTAGGCATCCCCGTGGGTTTTGAATATTTGATGACGACAATTAAGAGACTAATGAGTTGAGTTGATCTTAAGCAGAGATGTGATGATTGAAATGAGACAAAATCCCTCAAAAAGGAAAAGGTTGAAACGAGCGTCGAAGCCTCAAGCATAGAAATTAGGGTTTCTATTGTGTTGAGTTTTGACTAGCTGTATCAAGTGTGAGTGTGTGTGTATCATGTGCACTGAGATCATCAAAGAGGGCTCAAAGTGGTGGTTGAGAGAAATACTCAAGTGAGAATCCTTAGAGAGAGAAAATTCCCAGTGACCAGACTTGTCCGGGCCTCAGGCCAGACTAGTCCGGATGGCCAGAGTAGTCCATTTTAGAACGGACTGAAGGTCTCTGTTGGAGTTTAGACTTTTCCGTATGGGTACGGACTAGTCCGTTCTGCCTTGGTGAGCGTTTGTGGAGCTAAGTCCTGGGAGGCCAGACTTGTCCGCCCCAGGTCCAGACTAGTCCGGACCCCCTAGAGTAGTCTGTTTTGGACGGACCAAATGATTCTGATCGAGTTCAAACTTGTCTATTGTAGTATGGACTAGTCCGTTTAAGCCTTAGTGTGAGATCCCAAAGCCAAGTCTTGGGAGGCCGGGCTTGTCTGCCTCAGGGGGTCAGACTAGTCCGGGCTCTCCCAGAGTAGTCCGTTTTCAGCCGGACTAAAGTGTTCTGTCCAACTTCGGACTAGTACGTTTTGGGCCGGACTAGTCCGTGTTGCCAGTGATTGTTTGAAATTCAAACGTTTGGCGGGGACGTCACCTATTTTGTCCATCGATGATTTTGAATTGTCAGTGGTCTCAAAAGGATGGACTAGTCCATGGTACAAGGCCGGACTAGTCCGGGGTTGTGTTGATGGCAACGGTTAATTGCCGGGACCCCTATAAAAAGGGAACCCCCAACCCATATTTGAAAGGTCTTGAACCCTAGTGCCGCCACAATAGTCGTTGAGCCTTCCAAAGCCTTGTACTCATCCTACTTGCTCTCTAAGACCAATTCTTGAAGAGATTAGGGTTTGGGAAGGAGAGTGAAGGAAGATCATCGTGCTTTGGCTCTCAATTTGATCTCTTGCACTTGGTATTGTGTTTTGTGGCTTGTGTGAGTTGAGCTTCGTGTGCTCCTTGCTGTATTGATTTGTGGGAGCCTCAACTTGTGAGTAGCTCCAAGAAACTTGGTGATTACCCCTTTGATATAGTGTAAACCAAGCCGGCAATTGTGGTGGCTTGGTGAGAAGAGGGTCAAGTGAGATCCGATACTTGTGTGGACTTCTCAATGTGGATGTAGGCTTCTCTGTGGAGCTGAACCACGGGATAAATCATGTCTCGCTTGTCGCTTTACATTTCGGTATTCACTAGAATTTCTATTAGGGTTCATATCGTTCTTCATATTGTTCATCGTTGAAATCTTGCAACCTAATTGATTACATTTGTCAATCTAAGTTATACTTGTTGCTAGAAATTGATTCCATCTTTTGTGAACCTAAATTCTACAAATAGCTTGTAGAAATCAAGTTTTTAGGTTTTCACCCTGTGCTGACCGGACTAGTCCGGCCCTGTCGAGACAAGTCCGGCCTCAGGAATTTAATCTCGTTTGATGAAGCGATTTCAGTTAATATTGCCTATTAACCCTCCCCCTCTAGGCAACTTTCAATTGGTATCAGAGCAGGACTCTCCACCAAGAGTATAACAACTCAGAGAGGAGATGGCTGTAAGGGGTGATAATGAAGTTCCATTGATTGTCTACGACGACAAGACGAAGAACGTCGATGTTCTTCAAGATGATCCCAATGACGACGAGGAAGTGCGTATACTCAAGGCGTGACTTCGTGAGAAGCTAGGTTTTCCCAAGAAGGAGACCAAGGCGATCAAATCAATCAACAACAACAATGGGAGTAGTTCACAAGACTACTCCCGATATCCTTACAACTATGAGCGATTAACTGCTAGCAATCACAATTTATCTATTTCTATTGGGAAATCTCCCCAATTTGATGGAAATGATTACTCTATGTGGAAGCATAACATGAAGATGCATCTCATTTCCTTAAACCCTAGCTTGTGGCAAATTGTTTTGACACGTGTTCATCTTCCCAAGAATGAGGAAGACGTTACCCCAGAGCAAGCGGTCCTACTCCATTGTAATGCTCAAGCTGTTGGAGTGATCACCTCCTCATTGACTCGAGAGGAGTTCAACCGGATTGAAGGGTTGGAGGTGGCCAAATAAATATTGGACACGCTCAAGACGGCACATGAGGGAAACCTTATCATTAGGGAGGCCAAGATCGAGATGATTAAAGGAGAACTTGAGAGGTTCACTATTATGGATGGTGAGACCCCCCAAGACATGTACAACCACCTCCAGACCCTCATCAACAAGAGTCGATCTTAAGGAAGCACCCGGTGGACAGACCATGAAGTGGTGAAGAGAATGATTCAGGCATTCATGCCTCGAAATGTTACTCTTTTCTCACTAATTCATGAAAGTCTGGGATTTCATAAGATGACTCCTGAAGAAGTGCTAGGGAGAATCATCAAACATGAGATGATGGAGCAAGAGGCTATGTTCTACAATGACCTTCAAAAGCTCTCCTACTCCAATAAGAGGGATGTTGCATTCAAGGCAACATCCTCAAGATCCCACGAAAAAGGAGAGAGTGATGAAGAGAGCCTCGACACCAATGAGGAAGAGGCACTCTTCATCAACAACTTCAAGAGGATGTTGAGAAGAAGGAAGGGGAGCTACCATCGTGAAGGCAAGAGTAAAGACAAGCCCAAGACAAGGTCAAAGAGGGCTTGCTAGAATTGTTGGGAATACAACCACTTCATTATGGATTGCCCACATGAAGAGAACAAGAAGAAGAAGGATGGCAAGTCTCAAGAAAAAAAATACTTCAAGAAGAAGAAGCAATCGGGACATGCCCACCTTGGGAAGGAGAAGAAGAAGAGAATCCTCCTCCGATGAAGAAGAGAATATAACAACTATTGCTATGAAGAAGTCAACCACGGAGAACAAGCTCTTCCCCAACTTGGAGAACCCAAGGCCAACTTGCGTCATGGCCGAGGAGGGAAGAAAGAAGGTTAAATCTAAATCATCTTCTGCAATTTCTTCACATGATAATTTCTATAGTAGTAGTGAAAATGAATATATGCTTAAAGATAGGAGTAAGAGTACATTGAAAAGGTTGAAGTTGTTAACGAATGAGATATTTGAGAAGGAATAGCTCATTAACTGTCAAAAGGACATGCTCATCTAAAAAAAGGAGAGATGTCAAGAGTTTGAGGAGCTCTTGAAGCTTGAAAGAGAAAAAAGCAATGCACTTGAGCGTGAACTCGCTTTGAGCAAGGAAACTTGCTCAAACCTTGAGAACACTACAATTGTACTAAAGGATGATCTTGTTAGCTTGACAAAAGCTAACAAGATCCTTGAAACACAAGTGGAGTCTCTCAAGGTTAATGCACCTTCTTCCTCTAAAAGCTTACTTTCTACAAATGTCAAATCCGAAACATCTCAAGCTTGTGAGTGCTCTAACTTGATATTAAAACTTAAAGATGAGCTTAATGTGGCACAAAACTACCAAGCACCGAAAGGTGGCATTTTTGACAAGGAGAAGATGGCATATGCACGTAGTGCATATACCAACACAAGGCATACCCTTGTCAAGGATGGTCTTGGTTATTCTAGGGAGATGAGGTAAAACGCCAAAACTCCCAAGAATGGCAAAGACTTGATTGTTTTTGTCAAAGTATGTTCATATAACAATAACAATGGAAATAACTTGCTACATCTCATAACATGCTTAAGAAGGAACCTCATCTATTGTTCCATGAATTTGATGCCTCATATGTTTTATTAAGGAACATGTTTGGAAAGGCTTATGCTAGATATGTTGGGCCACACCGCAAGAGTCCAAAACCTTGTGTGTGGGTGCCCAAGTGCCCCTTGACTAACATCATAAGACCCAACACTGCTTGGGTACCTAAAGACAAGGCTTAATTCTATTTTGTAGGCATACTCCTCCGGTGGAACCAAGTAGGTTCTTGATAGTGGATGCACAAATCACATGATCAGGGAGAGGAAGATGTTTGTGGAGTATGAGCAAAATGAAGATCCAAGTGAGGGGATCTACTTTGGGGGCAATAGCCAAGGGAAAATCCCTAGCACCGGTAAAATTGCTATATCCCCTAATCATACTCTTTCCAATGTTTTACATGTTGATTCCTTTGATTATAACCTCTTGTCCATATAACAACTATGATACAAAGGTTATAATTGTCTTTTTACTAATGACGGTGTGACCGTCACAAGAATAAGCAATGATTCAATTGCTTTTAAGGGTGTACTCAAGGTAAAGCTCTATCTTGTGGATTTTTCTGCAGATAAAGCCCAACTTGATACATGCTTAATTGCAAAAACTAACATGGGTTGGCTTTGGCATAGAAGACTAGCCCATGTTGGGATGAGGAATTTGCAAAAACTTCATAAGGGCGAGCACATCCATGGTTTGAAGAATGTTCTGTTTAAAAAGGATAGACCATGTAGTGCATGCCAAGCCGAAAAGCAAGTTGGAGCTTAACATCCATCCAAGAACATCATGACAAAAACAAGACCAATGGAGCTTCTACACATGGATCTCTTCGGTCCAATCGCCTACATAAGTATTAGAGGTAGCAAATATGGTCTTGTAATTGTTGATGATTTTTCACGTTTCACTTGGGTGTTCTTTTTGCATGATAGGAGTGAGACTCAAGGTGTCCTCAAGAAATACTTCAGGATAGCTCAAAATAAGTTCTCCTTAAGTATCAAGACCATAAGGAGTGACAACGACACCGAATTCAAGAACACTCAAGTTGAAGAGTTTTTGGATGAAGAAGGCATCAAACATGAGTTCTCGGCCTCCTACTCCCCTTAACAAAATGGGGTGGCCGAGAGGAAGAATAGGACTCTCATTGAGATGTCAAGAACCATGCTTGATGAATACAAGACGTCAGATCGGTCTTGGGCGGAAGCGGTTAACACCGCTTGCCATGCCATAAACCAGTTGTACCTTCACCGCATCTTGAAGAAGACGTCTTATGAACTCCTAACCAGTAACAAACTCAACATCTCTTACTTTCGTGTTTTTGGGAGCAAATGCTATATTCTCAACAAGAAGCCTAGGACTTCGAAGTTCGCTTCTAAGTCTGATGAGGGTTTCTTGCTTGGTTATGACTCAAACACTTACAACTATCGTGTTTTCAGCAAATCCTCCGGAATTGTTGAAGTAGCACGCGACGCAGTGTTTGATGATACTAATGGCTCTCAAGTGGAGCAAGTTGATCGTCATGTGCTAGATCAAGAAGAAGCTCCACAAGTGGTGATAGGAAGGATGGCACTTGGAGACATTCGACCACAAGAACAACCTCAAGACTCAAGTGATCATCCCACACATCAAGCAAACTCTTTCTCAAATAATCAAGCTCAAGACGCCCAAGATGCGCTCCAAGAAGATGAAAATGGAGGCATCAATAAAGGGGGAGACGAAGAAAATGAGGAAGATGAAGATCCAAGACCTTAAGCACCTCACCCAAGAGTGCATCAAAGTGTTCAACGGGACCATCCAGTTGACAACATCCTTGGAGACATCTCCAAGGGGGTAACTACTCGATCTCATATTGCAAATTTTTGTGAGCATTACTCCTTTGTTTCCTCCTTGGATCCTCACAAGGTTGAAAAAGCACTACGAGATCCGGATTGGGAGATGGCCATGCAAGAAGAGCTTAACAACTTTGAAAGAAATCAAGTATCGGAGATAGTGAAGAGGCCTAATGCGAATGTTGTGGGCACCAAGTGGGTGTTCCACAACAAACAATATGAACACAGGGTGGTTATAGGAATAAAACACGACTTGTGGACAAAAGTTATCCACAAGTCGAAGGTTTGGATTTCGATGAAACCTTTGCTCCCATAGCTATGCTTGAATCAATTCGTATATTATTTGCCTTTGCTACTCACCATGATTTTAAGCTATACCAAATGGACGTCAATAGTGCATTCTTCAATGATCCGATCAAAGAAGAGGTGTATGTGGAGCAACCTCCCGACTTTGAAGATCAAGAATTCCCAAACCATGTATACAAATTGTGTAAGACTCTCTATGGCCTCAAACAAGCTCCTAGAGCTTGGTATGAGTGCCTTAGAGACTTCTTAACTCAAAATGGTTTCAAAATTGGTAAGGAGGATTACACTTTATTCACTAAGCATTTCAATGATGATTTGTTTGTTTACCAAATATATGTCAATGATATTATATTTGGTTCTACTAACAAAACTTTTTGTGATGAGTTTTCCAAGATAATGATAGAGAGGTTTGATATGTCCATGATGGGGGAGTTGAAGTTCTGTAACACCCTCATTTTCATGCATCATGCATTGCATAAGTTCATATACATGTTTAACATTAATCCACATAAAAAGGAACAAGCTTAAAATGAATTAGAAGTGAAACAACACTTAAAAGTCTGTAGAAGTACAGACTTGTCCGGTTTGTACCCCGAACTAGTACGGTTTCCCTCTATGTTGCCCTCCGGACTTGTCCGTTTTTGCTGCGGACTAGTCCGATTAAGTCTCTGTTCTATTCCGATCTTGTCCACGATTAAGTCCTTTGGTCAGTTTTCGAATAAGTTGTCAAATCCCTGGACTTATCCGATCCATGCCGGACTTGTCCATTTTTCTCCCTGGACAAGACCAGATTTGTCCGAACCTCCTACCGGACTTATCCGTTCTCGCCTCTATCCAACACCGGACTAGTCCGATATGCCTGACTCAGATTCAATCTTTTCCTCCACGATTTGTTATTGGGTATTTACCTTAATTGGGCCTAAGAACGTCGTACCTAACCCCTATGGAGCCCATGTGGGACCCCTACACGGCCTCCACCCACCATAGACTCGAATTCCATCAAACCCTAGCCTCCACCTCTATATAAACAACCCCACCGCTTGACTTTACATCCTTTTGTCTCAATTGGAAGACCACAAACCCTAGTTCGTGGAGAGCCGCCATCAAGGAGGGAGAATGTAACAATCCAAAATTTTTAAAAAAGATAAAATTCACTTTGAATTAAAATTTTTATTAAATCTTGAACAAATATTACTCGCGAAAGAAAATTGAGGCACATAAGCGTGCACCTACCTACACCTACATGCCTAAATACGGAACTCATAACAAAATAGATTTGAACTAAACACAAATGTGATGGTATAGACGAAAATAAAATATAAGAATATATGTGTGTACATAAGGTCATCACTATTTAAAATAAATAAGTGAATTAGAGCCAGTAATAGAGTGAATATTGGAGGATATTAAGCTAAGTCTAATTTTAATGTGACATCACTCCACATACGTCTAATTTAAATCATAACATCAAATCGCCTAGGCAACCAGAAGTAATTAAATAAACAAGAATGCACAAATAATTGAGTGAGTATATAAAATCTTTAAATAAAATATCTACTAAAGGCGTCATGAAAACAAACAAAACAAGCTGGAATCAAACTAGAATTTATAGTCAAACTGAAAATAGAAAATAAAATAAAAAGGAGAGACACATATGGGCACAACCCACCTTCTCCTTTCCTCCCGCGGCCCAACCTTCTCCCCGTTCCTTTTCCTGTCGCGCGACCCAATCTTCCAGTCCGGCCTGCTCCTCCCCTCCTTCTCTACTGCCCAGCGCGACCCGTCCCCTTTCTCCCTGCGTGGCCCATCGCCCCCTCTCTCTCATTGATGCCATGTGGCCCTCTCCTTCTCTCCTGCGCACATAACCCGGCCTAGGGTGAACCGCCTCCGTCCCCTCACTCGTCCCCGATCGAAGCCGACCGCGGCTCCAGCCTTCCCGAGATGGGACACTGGCGAGGTGCCGCCTGTGGTACTGTGCTGCGCCAGCCAGCACCGCCTCACCGCCATGATCACCCGTGCCCATCGCCCTCGCCATCATTGCCCCAAAAGACTGAACGCCCCTGACATAGCGCACGCACCACGGAACCACGCCCGCCGCCTTGGTCACTTCCACCATATCGTGTTGCGCCGCCTCGTCGGCCTATAAAACGGCACCACTCCTTCTCCCATGAGATCGCACGCCCCTTCTCTCGCTCCCACTGCACCCCACCAAGCCTGCGCAGCCCTCCTCGAGCGGCAATTTGGAGTTCCCCACCTTCTTCCCCAATTCCAGCAACCTCGCCGTTCCGACATGTTAGAGCCGAGGTAATACAATTAACCTCCCTAATTGCTTACAAATTTTGTAGAACGCGCAAAACACTCATTGTTTGGTCGCTTAGAGCACTAAGAAGTAGATCTTGATGGCCCCTCGCCGGCGTCGCCACGCGCCATAGTAGGCGGTCAGCTAGGAGCTCCACCTACCCGATAAACATTGTCCGACGTGCTTGCTTTAGCTCACAACACATGTAGGTGCACTTCTTCGGAAAATAATACCACCGGAAGGTCGATCACGACGTGCAGCCACCAGGTCCGCCGCCTTTCCTCGTCGCCGGCTGCCGTGGGCATTGTCCTGGCCAATGCGACCGTCCCACCACTTTTCACACGCTCTAGAACACACCCTTGGCCAGTTGTCCTATAGTTATGGCCAACACACACGAGTTTCCCCGAGCGCCGCCGCCACCGCCGTCTGTGCCTTCTAGCGCCGCCCTTCGCCGTCGCCGACCGCCATAGGGACCTCCCCGACCTGGACGAGTATTCCACAACCTTCTTGGCACGCTGGAACACGTCCCTGGCAGTCCGTCTCGCTGTATTGTTGCACACGCGCATAGATTGCCGATGCGTTGCCTCGTGTGGCCGCCATGACCTGCCGCTGACCACCATTGGCGCCTCCTCAGTCCATCCTGGTGCACCTCCTCACTCCCCTCAACCCTAGCTCTGTGTAGATTAGGCTATTTCCTCGGAATATCCCACAAGCCCCCACCTCCACGATGCATGGCCACCGCTCGCCGCTGCATACCGTCGCTGGCTGCCGTCGAGGCTTCTCCGGCGCGGGAAAGTGCATAGCACACACCAGAATGCCTCGGCACATGTGCAAGGCAGCAAGCTTCCTGTAAAACTGGTGCCTGCCCGGAGAAATGCCGCCGTCGTTGCCTTCGGCCGGGGCTCCCCTCGTCTCCTCTGTTTTGGTCGTGGCTCCAACGTGGTGCACACATGGCGCAGACGTGGCTGCCAACAGGGCACCACATAAGTGCGGTTTGCCACCCGAGTGTACGACACCAGTGAGTTGAACGTCCAGCAAGGATCACTTGTCGGCCTCAAAGAAATTCATGAAATGCTAGGCACACACGCGCATACACACAACTAGTGCAAGGACCCACCAGCAGCCTCACCGTTGGTGTACCAAAAACAACTCAGAAAATTCATTTTCTTATCCAGGAAATTCTAGAAAATCATCCATAATTAGTACATGAACTCTAAAGCATGAAAACAGTGATTAGTAACAAAAATAAATGGTAGTTATTCTGAGAAATATTATTAGCTAGATAATAACAATAATTAACTAGGAGTGTGGTAATACCCATGTCCAACATTCAAATTTGATATTCTCTTCACAGATAATTATCTAAAAATCCCTAGAAAATGTTATTTACCTTATATAATATAATGTAAGTGATATTGGACTAATATAAATGATGGAATAAGAATTAGCTATCACTCCTATAGGAAAATCATAATAGATATTCAAAAATTGTAAAATGTGCACAAAACTTATAATTAGTCTTTTATCATAAATGACCTTCTGAATATTTCTAAGAGTATATCATTTGTACTCTTAGACTAGAAATTGATAAATTATAGGATAATGAACTACTCACCAATATCAAAGAAGAGCAATTAGGGAGCTTTTAATAATAGAAACTCACATGCAAAGCTCTAAATGAATAATTTCCTCACTAGTAATCCTCTAGAAATCTCAATAGTCATATACTAGAGAAGTGTAAAATGTACTCAACACTGGTAGGACCTACTAATAAAGCAACAAATTAGGAGAGTTGTATAGGTTAATAAGTCATTCACCAACTTCTAGTAAAATAATCATTTAGCTATAAAACGTCAGAACACAAGTGTAGTTTCTAAAATAAGTAAGATGTAAAACTTTAGTAAGCCTATTCATGTGAATATAGGAGAATTCTGGATGAAGTCCATAAATAAGTGATAAGCGACCCCTAGACCATAATAACAGTCTTTGGTAGTCCAAACAAGTGGTGGAAAAACTAGCGAATTAATCTGACATATCATGAATCAATAAATAAGGACTTGAGGAAGAAAATGTTAAACATGAAATCTGATTATAAGCCCATTAGTAATAACTAAAAATCCTACTTAACTTCTAAACCGTAATAAAAGTGGAAATGGTCAAGAAAGCTAGTAGGATCGATGAAACCGCTATGATTGTTCACTGATCATTTAGTGAATCCAAGAAAACTGTAATGTTTTCAAATAAGCCACTAGTAGAATTACGTATTCCCAAATAAACCTTATAAGAATCTTAATACCACATTATTGAATGATTGTTCGTATTTATTGGAGTTCTATTTGGATTTCTTGGATCTTTATCGATGTTTCATATTTTATTGGCATAGCTACAAACTTAGTAATCGGAGAGTTTGCAAAGGAGATATTCAAGACCCGAATCATGAAGAAGTGGACAAAGACTCTGATAAACATCATAAAGGCAAGCTCTAACTCCTTGATCATATTTCACCTATGTTTTGCAATCGCACCTATTGCCTATTTTCATTGCATGACTGTATGTCTATTTTAAAATGTTGTTATGCTATGAACCACTTGAACGTGGTACCATGAGCTATGTTGATGACTGAATATCGATGTTAGCTACTAGCCAACGATAAACATTAACATGGTAGTTACTCGCTATCAATGGCTTGAAACAAGACACTGCATCAGTTATGATAATAGCAGTGACTATCACAATCCCCTCCTTGACCTTGACAACACAACCCCTTGATAACCTAACAGCTTCATCACTGCACTATAGAAGTGATGTGAGCACATCCTTGTTAGTACTATGCTTAGAGACCTCTGCGATGTTCGCATCGCGAACTACTACACACTGTATACATGATTGTGAAATGTGTTAAAAGGTGTTTGGTGGTGTGATTTAGGATATGGGCGGGTTATTAATGAACTGTGTGTGTGAAGGGGAAGGGTGGTCGAGGCGGATATGGTGATGGGATGTCGTGGGCTCCCTAAGAGGTATACCAGCTGCAGCTGTATAATCGATGTAACCCACCGATCGGTGCTGAGTGCTTCATTAATAGTCTGATGACCATGTTTTCCGGACTAGCCTTATGCTGAGTACTTCAGTTTAGTTCGATGATGTGTGTTTTGAACTAGTCCTTCTACCAAGGACGGATGGAGCCGCCTCACCAATGAAAGGACCAGTTCATTTGACCTCAACATAGTGATTTTGTACAACTACATAACCTGTATGGGCGGGACTCGCCCTACCTTTCTGGTAACTGCCACAAGAGAAAACCTAGAGAGCCATGGAGGGCACGGTGCACCTGGAAATGGCATAGAGACTAAGGGTCATCTGATGTCTGGCTGGGTAGCAATTGCCCGAATAGCCCCTACGTCGGGCTGAGGTGTGATTGTGGGGTTACACGGGGAAGGTTGGATGAGCGTCATGTCATACCTCTTGCTAGGTGTGCATGGCCTGTGAGTAAAGTGTACAAACTCTGCAGAGTCTTAATCTATCCGGATAGTTGTTGTCAGAGTCTTGCACTATGCTATGAGCTCCTATTGATTAGCATTAGTGCATCTCCTTGAAGTGTGTGTGTGGGTGGTCGAGGCTGCTGTGTTTTGGGAAAGTGTTGGCATGCGTGCCAAAGTCATCAGGGCCATGGGTCTGAAGACTCATCTTAAAGTGATGGAACTGGCGGGATGGTCTGAAACTCCCCCAGGGTCTGCCAACTATAATAATACTGATTCAAATACTTCCCCCTCTTATTGCAAAACTCTTTTCAAATAGAACCTTGCATAAAATGCTTTTCAGCAAAACTAAGCCATATGGCCTCTCCTTGCTACAAGCCCAAATGCATGAAACACCTCCCCTCGAGTAGTGTTAGGGCTTGCGGAGTACCTTATGTACTCACTCTTGCTTTATATGTGGTTTATGAGAAGACAAAGAGGCTGAAGCGTGTGAGGACGACGATTAGGTCTAGTCCTACTTCCCAAGTCTGCTTGTTGGACATGGCACCGTTCTACTCCGCTGTTTCTGAGGATTTATATTTTTGGTCGTCATCCACAGTCAAGTCCAATTTAATTTAGATCATATTTGTAAGACATATATTGTTTATAAATAAATAATTATTGTATGGATCTTGATTTATTCTGTTGTGCGTACCAACTACTAATCTAGGGATTGGTACGGGATGCACAAGTGGACCCATGGAAGGTGGGTTCTGACAGAGTGGTATCAGAGCCATACTTGGCCGTAGGATGAAATCTTAGGGTCATCCTGTACCCTGTACATATATTTTGAAAAGTATAAAATTGTTTATGAAAGATCCCCCTCTCCTTTGTGTTCCTTCTGCACTTACCTCCTTCTATGTTGAAAACTTAATTTAACTTCTTCAATGGTTTCAATGACCTCAACCCAACACACCTTTATCGTTCAAGAGTGATATGGAGACCCACGCGATGTGCAAGGTTGGAATCATGCAACGTGTGCACCACATCATTCGAAGATTCAATCAGTCAAACAACATTTTAATCAACTCAAGAGAGTATGTAAAGATAAACGAAGCAATTACTCTACTAGGGCTACTCGAAGATGTCATCGACAGTATCAAGAGCGACATTAGATCCATGGGAAGGGCAACCACGTGCAACTCTACGTTCCTCAGTCACATCGATAATAATCCTAGAATGACCGTAGTGCCCATGAGTAGAATGGCTTAGCCTGTAATGACATAGAGTAAGGCACAAATAAAATGATTAATAATATAATATATAAGTTTGTAATCGAGTTATGTTTGGGTGTGATTCGCTGATTTTCATTTGGTTCTTGACTGAGTGAAATTGTTTGCTCTAATACAAACACAAGTCAATAATCAAAGGAAAGAAGATAAGTTGGGTGTCTAATAAAATAAATACATATGGGTTACGTGTATTTATATACCTATGCATGTATGCCTATACGTATATCAAATATAATGCACCAATAATAATACACTATATAAAATTTAATATATATGAAAATGTACGTATATACGTGAGGATAATAATGATAACCAAAACAAAGTTCCTTCCCTCTCCTCATTCCTCCTTGATCAGCAAAATAACACTGAGGAGCTTTCTTCTATTGAAACCCACCATGAACGAGGTACTCGATACAAAGGACTCCGTAGGCAGTAAGCCCTCCAAACAAATAAGCAAATAATAAATATAATAATAACAATAATAAAAGCACACCCATAAAAAGTAATAAAAAATAGTAATATAATATATTAGTAATAGGAAAGGAATAATAATAATAATAATAGAAAAAACAACAAAAACCATTCATACGCACATAGAAACAAAAAATATTAAAAACATTAAACTAAAAGAACCACCTTCATTTATTCTTTTTTCCCCGTAGGATGGCCTTTGAGGAATCTGCCAATGCCCCAACTCGATATGAGCATACTTCTCAAAAAGAGGAAGACCATGCTCGGTTCAGGAGAACTTATGTGCCACAAGAAATAGTCACAGAAGCCAACGTCCATAACCAAATAATGGACCCCCAGGAAACAATTGGGGAAGTGAATCCAAAAGACCACAGAGTGTGTGAAGATGAGCTAATGTCGTCACCTCCATCCGCAACCTTGGCAGATGTGATGGCTGCACAAACCCAACTACTGCAAACCATCTCTCAAGCAATGCAAGGAGGGCATTGTCCAATGATACTATACCCATCCAAGATGTCACAGTTCATGAGGCTGAAACCACTAGTGTTTGATGGCTCCAACAAGCCACTGCTGACAGTTGACAGTTGGTTACTCGACATAAATCAAAAACTTGATATAGTTGCCACCAATGTTTACGAGCGTGTTATGCTAGCCTCCCACCAACTAACTGGAACAGCTAGTGAATGGTGGTATAACTATCGTGAGGCCGCCCCAGGAGCATACACGATTGGTTGGGATGAGTTCCAACGGGCCTTTCGAGAGTACCATTTGCCAGAAGAAAACGTAGAGATGGAAACCGACAAGTTTCGTGCCTTGCGACAAGGAGCCATAACCGTGAACTTGTATGTAAAGAAACTCATAAAGTCAACCTCTTATGCTCGTGGAGAGGCCAGTACGGTTAAGGAGAAGGAAAAACTTGTTGTAAGGGATTCAGCCAACTTAGAAAAGACGCGGCTAGCCGTAGACACCAATCAGAATTGCAACACCCTGGTAAACCAAACTCTACAATTAGAGGAAACCTCTTCCCACATTAACAGGAAACGAAAGAAGAAATTTCAGATCCAAGAATGTCACCAACAAAATACAACACCATCGAGGAGGAACAATGACCACATGACGCAAACCTCAAAGACTGTCAAGAAGTGTTTCTACTGTAAAGACCCAAGACATCTGATTACAAGCTGCACATTGAACATCACCAAGAAGTGCTTCCATTGTAAGGAAATAGGACATAAATTAGCAGAATGCCCGTACTATACGAAAGGAGTAAGGACTGCCACACCTACCGAGTCCGAGTAAGAACCAAGGGAACAGATAACTAACATCTGGCAACCAAGCAGGACACAAAAACTCTAGGCAGGGTTGTGTCAACAACGATAACATGTACCAGGCCGAGAAGCCATCAAATGACATATCTGATGTGTAACTAGCAAACTTCGTCCTTGCCACCATTATCAATCAGTTTTGGATCCATGTACCTCTTATTACTCTAATGATGTTGTCTAAAAGTACATGATCGACAATCTTGTGGTGACCAAACCGTGAAAATTATGAATCGAGTGCAAGAGGTTAAAACCCTATTTAAGTGGGGTAGGGTTTTAGCAGATCCAAAAATCAACGAGGCAGACAAACACAACTGTTATCCTCATATTTGGTAGATGGGTGGTCAAACAAGGAAATACCATCTTTACCAATCGAAAGGTCAACGTGAAAGTACAACACTAAGATGCCAGTCACAAGGGCTTACACCAGAGGATACGGCGTGTGTTCCTGGAGCAACACCCTAAGAGAAAAGAGAATGTCAGCGATAGAAGAATACCCAGAATGATTTCGGAATACATTAGTAATGCTATCAGGAGGAATCATCAAACCCACCTATTAAGATAATCTGCGGAATCTCGAGGACGAGATTCTTTTTAAGTGAGGTAGATCTGTAACAACCCAGATTTTTTAAATAAGATAAAATTCACTCTGAATTAAATTTTTTATTAAATCTTGAACACATATTACTCGCCAAAGAAAATTGTGGCACATAAGCGTGCACCTACCTACACCTACATGCCTAAGTACGGAACTCATAACAAAATAGATTTGAACTAAACACAAATGTGATGGTATAGACGAAAATAAAAAATAAGAATATATGTGTGTACATAAGGTCATCACTATTTAAAATAAATAAGTGAATGAGAGCCAGCAATAGAGTGAATATTGGAGGATATTAAGGTAAGTCTAATTTTAATGAGACATCACTTCACATACGTCTAATTTAAATCATAACATCAAATCGCCTAGGCAACCAGAAGTAATTAAATAAACAAGAATGCACGAATAATTGAGTGAGTATATAAAAATCTTTAAATAAAATATCTACTAAAGGCGTCATGAAAACAAGCAAAACAAGCTGGAATCAAACTAGAATTTATAGTCAAACTGAAAATAGAAAATAAAATAAAAAGGAGAGACACATATGGGCACAGCCCACCTTCTCCTTTCCTCCTGCGGCCCAACCTTCTCCCCGTTCCTTTTCCTGTCGCGCGGCCCAATCTTCTAGTCCGGCCTGCTCCTCCCCTCCTTCTCTACTGCCCAGCGCGGCCCATCCCCTTTCTCCCCGCGCAACCCAGCACCCCCTCTCTCTAATTGATCCCATGTGGCACTCTCCTTCTCTCCCGCGCACACGGCCTCGCCGCCATGATCACACATGCCCGTCGCCCTCGCCATCATTGCCCCAAAGACTGAACGCCCCCGACGTAGCGCGCGCACCACAGAACCGCGCCCGCTGCCTTGGCTACTTCCGCCATACCGTGTCGCGCCGCCTCGTCAGCCTATAAAACGACACCACTCCTTCTCCCATGACATCGCACACCCCTTCTCTCGCTCCCACTGCACCCCACCAAGCCCGTGCAAACCTCCTCGAGCAGCAATTTGGAGTTCCCCACCTTCTTCCCCAATTCCGGCAACCTCGCTGTTTCGACATGTCGGAGCTGAGGTAATACAATTAACCTCCCAAATTGCTTACAAATTTTGTAGAACGCATAGAACACTCGCTGTTTGGTCTCTTAGAGCACTAAGGAGTAGATCTCAATGGCCCCTCGCCGGTGCCGCCGCGCGCCATAGTCATCGGCGATCTAGGAGCTCCCCCTACCTGATAAACTTTGTCCTACGTGCTTGCTTAAGCTCGCAGCACATGTAGGTGCACTTCTTTGGAAAAGAATACCACCGGAAGGTCGATCGCGATGTGCAACCACTAGGTCCACCGCCTTTCCTCATCGCCGGCCGCCGTGGGCATTGTCCCGGCCAATGCGTCCGTCCCACCACTTTTCACGCGCTCTAGAACACACCCTTGGACAGTTATCCTGTAGTTATGGCCAACACACGCGAGTTTCCCCGAGCGCCGCCGCCACCGCCATCTGCGCCTTCTGGCGCCTCCCTTCGCCGTCGCAGGCCGCCGTAGGGACCTCCCGACCTGTATGAGTATTCCACAAACTTCCTGGCATGCTGGAACATGTCCCTGGCAGTCCGTCTCGCTGTATTGTTGCACACGCGCATCAATCGCTGATGCGCTGCCTTGTGTGGTCGCCACGGACTGCCGCCGGCCACCATTGGCGCCTCCTCAGTCCATCCTGGTGCACCTCCTCACTCCCCTCAACCCTAGATCCGTGTAGATTAGGCTATTTCCTCGTATTATGCCGCAAGCCCCCACCTCCACGATGCATGGCCATCGCTCGCCGCTGCATACCGTCGCTGGTCGCCGTCAAGGCTTCTCCGGTGCGAGAAAGTGCATAGAACGCACCAGAATACATCGGCACACGCGCAGGGCAGCAAGCTTCCTGTAAAACCGGTGCCTGCCCGAAGAACCGCCGCCGACGTTGCCTCTATCCGGCAGTTCCTTCGCCTCCTCTGTTCTGGCCGTGGCGCCAACATAGTGCACGCATGGCGCAACGTGGCTGCGAACGGGCGCCACATAAGTGCGGTTTGCCACCCGAGCGTACGACATCTTCGTGGACATGGTCCACGAAGACAAGTGAGTTGAACGCCCAGCAAGGCCCACTTGTCGGCCTCAAAGAAATTCATGAAATGCTACGCACACACGCGCGTACACACAGCTAGTACAAGGACCCACCACCAGCCTCACCGTACGCTAGGAAATTGCTAGAGCCATCTGATAGTGTACCAAAAACAACTCAGAAAATGCATTTTCTTATCCAGGAAATTCTAGAAAATCATCCATAATTAGTACATGAATTCTAAAGCATGAAAACAGTGATTAGTAACAAAAATAAATGGTAGTTATTCTAAGAAATATTATTAGCTATGTAATAACAATAATTAACTAGGAGAGTAGTAATACCCATGTCCAGTATTCGAATTTGATATTCTCTTCACAAATAATTATCTAACAATCCCTAGAAAATGTTATTTACCTTATATAATATAATCTAAGTGATATTGGACTAATATAAATGATGGAATAAGAATTAGCTATCACTCCTATAGGAAAATCATAATAGATATTCAAAAATTGTAAAACGCGCACAAAACTTCTAATTAGTCTTTTATCATAAATGACCTTTTGAATATTTCTAAGAGTATATCATTGGGACCCTTAGAATAGAAATTGATAAATTATAGGATAATGAACTACTCACTAGCATGAAAGAAGAGCAATTAGGGAGCTTTTAATAATAGAAACTCACACGCAAAGCTCTAAATGAATAATTTCCTCACTAGTAATCCTCTCGAAGTCTCAATAGTCATATACTAGAGAAGTCTAAAAATGTACTCAACACTGGTAGGACCTACTAATAAAGCAACAGATTAGGAGAGTTGTATAGGTTAATAAGTCATTCACCAGCTTCTAGGAAAATAATCATTTAACTATAAAACGTCAGAACACAAGTGTAGTTTCTAAAATAAGTAAGATGTAAAACTTTAGTAAGCCTATTCATGTGAATATAGGAGAATTCTGGATGAAGTCCATAAGAAATGATAAGCGACCCCTAGACCATAATAACAGTCTTTGGTAGTCTAAACAAGTGGTGGAAAAACTAGCGATCTAATCTAACATATCATGAATCAATAAATAAGGACCTGAGGAAGAAAATATTAAACCTGGAATCTGATTATAAGCCCATTAGTAATATCTAAAAATCCTACTTAACTTCTAAACTGTAGTAAAAGTGGAAATGGGTCAAGAAAGCTAGTAGGATTGATGAAACCGCTATGATTGTTCAGTGTTCATTTAGTGAATCCATGAAAACCGTAATGTTTTCAAATAAGCCACTAGTAGAATTATGTATTCCCAAATAAACCTTATAAGAATCTTAATAACCGCATTATTGAATGATTGTTCGTATTTATTGGAGTCCTATTTGGATTTCTTGGATCTTTATCGATGTTTCATATTTATTGGCATAGCTACGTACTTAGTAATCGGAGAGTTCACGAAGGAGATATTCAAGACCCGAATCACGAAGAAGTGGGCAAAGACTCTGATAAGCATCATAAAGGAAAGCTCTAACTCCTTGATCATATTTCACCTATGTTTTGCAATCGCACCTATTGCCTATTTTCATTGCATGACTGTATGTCTATTTTAAAATGTTGTTATGCTATGAACCACTTGAACGTGGTAGCATGAGCTATGTTGATGACTGAATATCGGTGTTAGCTACTAGCCAACGATAAACAGTAACACGGTAGTTACTCGCCATCAATGGCTTGAATCAAGACACTGCATCAGTTACGATAATAGCAGTGACTATCACAATCTCCTCCTTGATCTTGACAACACAACCCCTTGATAACCTAACAGCTTCATCACTGCACTATAGCAGTGATGTGAGCACCTTCTTTTTAGTACTATGCTTAGGGACCTCTGTGATGATCGCATCGCGAACTACTACACACTGTATACATGATTGTGAAATGTGTTAAAAGGTGTTTGGTGGTGTGAGTTAGGATATGGGTGGGTTATTAATGAATTGTGTGTTTGTGAAGGGGAAGGGTGGTCGAGGCGGGTATGGTGATGGGATGCCGCGGGTTCCCTAAGAGGTATACCAGCTGCGGCTGTATAATTGGTGTAACCCACCGATCGGTGCTGAGTGCTTCAGTAATAGTCCGATGATAATGTTTTTCGGACTAGCCCTATGCTGAGTACTTCAGTTTAGTTCGATGCTGTGTGTTCCAAACTAGTCCTTCTGCCAAGGATGGATGGAGCCGCCTCACCAATATAAGGACCGGTTCATTTGAACTCAACATAGTGATTTTGTACGACCACATAACCTGTATGGGCGGGACTCGCCCTACCTTTCTGGTAACTGCCACAAGAGAAAACCTGGAGAATCATGGAGGGCATGGTGGACCAAGAAATGGCACAGAGACTGAGGGTCATCTAATGTCTGGCTGGATAGGAATTGCCCAAATAGCCCCTGCGTCGGACCGAGGTGTGATTGTGGGGTTATGCGGGGAAGATGGGATGAGCGTCCTGTCATACCCTTGCTAGGTGTGCATGGCCTGTGGGTAAAGTGTACAAACTCTGTAGAGTCTTAATCTATTCGGATAGCTGTTGTCACAGTCTTAGCACACTATGCTCTGGGCTCCTATTTATTAGCATTAGTGCATCTCCTTGAAGTGTGTGTATGGGTGACCCAGGCTGCCGTGTTTTGAGAAAGTGTTGGCATGCGTGCCAGAGTCATCAGGGCCATGGGTCCGAAGATTCATCTAAAAGTGAGGGAACTGGCGGGATGGTCTGAAACTCCTCCATGGCCTGCCAACTATAATAATACTAATTCAACTACTTCCCCCTCTTATTGCAAAACTCTTTTCAAAAAGAACCTTGCATAAAATGCTTTTCAGCAAAACTAAGCCGTATGGCCTCTCCTTGCTACAAGCCCCAATGCATGAAACACCTCCCCTTGAGTAGTGTTAGGGCTTGCGGAGTACCTTATGTACTAACTCTTGCTTTATATATGGTTTATCAGAAGACAAAGAAGCTTAAGCGTGTGAGAATGACGATTAGGTCTAGTCCTACCTCCCAAGTCTGCCTGTTGGGCAGGGCGCCGTTCTACTCCGCTGTTTCTGAGGATTTATCTTTTTGGTGGTCATCCACAGTCACATCCAATTTATTTAGATCATGTTTGTAAGACTTATATTGTTTATAAATAAATAATTATTGTATGGATCTTGATCTATTCTGTTGTGCGTACCAACTACTGATCTAGGGATTGGTACGGGATGCACAAGTGGACCCATGGAAGGTGGGTCCCGATAGAGAAGGAGATCGAAAGAGGATCAAGTAAACAAGATATTCATCGACTTTGCGTTCTTCATGGCCAATTCACCCTCAACTCTTCATCATCAACCCTAGATCGTCAAGACTTAAGTTTCATCTTCAATTCTTGATCTTTGGAGCTTTAAAAACGTGGTATACCTTCCACTTTCTCTTTTTCCACGTCAATTCAACCCCAATTCTCCAAATTCTAGTAAATAAAGAAAACCCTGATTCCAGTCTGTTCGTGGCAGACTAGCACAACCCCTGAAATCGGACTTGTCTGGCCTCTAAACCTGAATTGTGTTGAATTAATTCCAAATTGACTCGGATCAATTCCAAACCTGTTCAAACTTGTTAGAAACCCTTATAGCTAGTTAGTAAACATTAATAATAACTTATTAACGAGTTTTACCACATAATTGCATTATGCATGTCATGACATATTGTGTAATATTTGTGCACTTATCGATTGTGATTCTTGTCTTGTATGTTCATTGTGCGGATTAGACGAATTTGCGCTAGAGAGTGCCGCGGAGGATCTCCAGCACCAAGAGTTTGAAGTCTTTGATCCTAATCAAGACCAAGAGCAAGGCAAGTGTCCTTGAACATATTGATCCTATTTTCGACAATAAATTTTTTGTTTGCAAAACTGCATGCTTGTGTCAATTTGACGGGAATCCATATGATAGGAAGTTTGCTAGCTTTGTTTAACCACCCTTGTCACCTGGAATACATGGTAGAGAGTTGGGAAGGGCTTTTTACTTTTTGCTTCGCTCCAATTAATTGGGATGGAAAAACAACCAAATGACCTAACAATGAATTAATGAATTATGTAATTAATGAACATGGTTATATGGTAATGTGGGAATTGGGAGATCTAAGTAAGCATGGTTTGTGGATTGGGTTGGTCGATATGGTGGTTTTTCTTGCTTTTAGATCTAAGGACCGGTTCATGCGAGAATAAGCCAGGACAACAGTCTCACCATGAGGCCAAGTATGGGTGCGGCGTAGCTAATTAATTAGGGTATTGCTAGTATTGAGCGGATCATTTAGTGCACCGGGGAAGGGGAGTCGGATTGGGTTTGGATATGGTTGGCAGGACTCCCTGGGATTTGAATGGCACAAGAGGGTACCCTTGGTTGAAGATGTGCTCAGTTGGAGACATCGTCACTAGTGAAACCTCAGTGGATCCGTACATGCTAGTAGTCCCTTTGTAATGGATATTTTTTGATCTCTTGGCCATGCACCAAAGGAAGTGTAATTGGCATAAGGGAGGTTTCTTTAGTCGTCGACGGGTGATGAAATCACAAACACGTAGTTAAAGTGGTACAAACTCTGTAGAGTATTAAAACTATCATGATAGCCATGCTCCCGGTTATGAGCAACCTGGACAACTTCCATGATTAGAGGGGTTTTGGTATTGGGATGGTTTGGTACTGGTTATGGTTGGTAATATGGTTATGGCTGATTATGAGTTGAATTATGGTATTCGATATGATTAATGGTAATGGCGAAATCTGGTATAACGGTGACAAATATGGAATATGGACTGGTACTATATTATTAATTATGGTTTATGATGGGTTTACTTCACATACATATAATATATTGCTTTTGAAACGTTTTAATATACTTTTCAACACTTAGCCATTACTATATTCGTCATTTGAATCAGCTACATTCATACTTTCCACACTTGCTGAGTACAACATGTACTCACCCTTGCTATTCCCCCACCAACAGTTGCAGGTCAGATTTGGTAGTATAATGATGATAATGCGGAGTTCTAGGCCTTGTTTGCCGCCAGATTTGTCTGTGGTGTTGATTCCAGCTACATTACTCTTATGCCTAATTGCTTAGTTTGCTTAGTTGCTTAATCAGTTATTTCCGCTGCATTATTTCAAACTTGTCATTTATATTCATTAGAGCTTGTATTCGAGGATATTATGGAAATTGTAATAAAAGTGCTTAATTAATCTTGTTCTATGGTAATTTTCTGTATATCCTTTTGTGAATGCACTCCTGTATGTGTATTGAACGTCGTGGGCACACATATGCGTTAACTTTGTTCATTTTCAGAATCAGGTGTCACAAATTGGTATCAGAGCCACAGGTTGACCGTATGACGCAACCTAGATAGAATGGACACTTTAGAGCACATAGGAATACCCAGGAATTGATGTGTTTTTGCTTGGTGTGCTGTTTGCTTTGTATTTTTTGCTAGTGTGCTTAATAGAGGATTTTGGGATGCCTTAGCATTGCCATGTCCATATAGGCTAGTGTAGTTAGTTGCTTAGTTTCATATCCCTTGATGCATATAGTTGGGGATGTTTTCTAAATTTTTACCTATTGCGTTTCTTCAGATGGTGAGGACTCGCAACCAGAGGGATGACAATGATGAGGAGAAGAACAATGGAGCACCTCAGAACAACAATGGACAAGGAATTGCCCAAGGAGCTATCAACCTTGAGTAGCTTTTGGCGATGCAAAATTGAATGTGGTCTAGAGGGGGGTGAATAGGCCCTTTTGAACTTTTGTCAGAACCTGCAACACTCAGCAACTTGATGAAATACCGATAAATCGAACTAGTCCGATAGTGTGCAGACTAGTCCGGTACGTGCGGACTAGATCAATCAAGTTTGATCAATGACCTCGATCCAAGCACTCTACGCAGCGGAAATTAAGATGTAACTAGAGTATGTTGCTTAAATTAAACTGAAAATAGCACAAGGTAACCTTAGTTTCAAGTTTTAACGTAATTTGACTAAGATCAATTAAAACCTAGATGCAATGAACAATAAGCACAAAGTGAAGACACAAGATTTTTATCCTGTGGTTCGGTTCCATGATTAGAGGGGTTTTGAACTAAACACAAATGTGATGGTATAGACGAAAATAAAAAATAAGAATATATGTGTGTACATAAGGTCATCACTATTTAAAATAAATAAGTGAATGAGAGCCAGCAATAGAGTGAATATTGGAGGATATTAAGGTAAGTTTAATTTTAATGAGACATCACTTCACATACGTCTAATTTAAATCATAACATCAAATCGCCTAGGCAACCAGAAGTAATTAAATAAACAAGAATGCACGAATAATTGAGTGAGTATATAAAAATCTTTAAATAAAATATCTACTAAAGGCGTCATGAAAACAAGCAAAACAAGCTGGAATCAAACTAGAATTTATAGTCAAACTGAAAATAGAAAATAAAATAAAAAGGAGAGACACATATGGGCACAGCCCACCTTCTCCTTTCCTCCTGCGGCCCAACCTTCTCCCCGTTCCTTTTCCTGTCGCGCGGCCCAATCTTCTAGTCCGGCCTGCTCCTCCCCTCCTTCTCTACTGCCCAGCGTGGCCCATCCCCTTTCTCCCCGCGCAACCCAGCACCCCCTCTCTCTAATTGATCCCATGTGGCACTCTCCTTCTCTCCCGCGCACACGGCCTCGCCGCCATGATCAAGCATGCCCGTCGCCCTCGCCATCATTGCCCCAAAGACTGAACGCCCCCGACGTAGCGCGCGCACCACGGAACCACGCCCGCTGCCTTGGCTACTTCCGCCATACCATGTCGCGCCGCCTCGTCGGCCTATAAAACGACACCACTCCTTCTCCCATGACATCGCACACCCCTTCTTTCGCTCCCACTGCACCCCACCAAGCCCGTGCAAACCTCCTCGAGCAGCAATTTGGAGTTCCCCACCTTCTTCCCCAATTCCGGCAACCTCGCTGTTTCGACATGTCGGAGCTGAGGTAATACAATTAACCTCCCAAATTGCTTACAAATTTTGTAGAACGCATAGAACACTCGCTGTTTGGTCTCTTAGAGCACTAAGGAGTAGATCTCAATGGCCCCTCGCCGGTGCCGCCGCGCGCCATAGTCATCGGCGATCTAGGAGCTCCCCCTACCTGATAAACTTTGTCCTACGTGCTTGCTTAAGCTCGCAGCACATGTAGGTGCACTTCTTTGGAAAAGAATACCACCGGAAGGTCGATCGCGATGTGCAACCACTAGGTCCACCGCCTTTCCTCATCGCCGGCCGCCGTGGGCATTGTCCCGGCCAATGCGTCCGTCCCACCACTTTTCACGCGCTCTAGAACACACCCTTGGACAGTTATCCTGTAGTTATGGCCAACACACGCGAGTTTCCCCGAGCGCCGCCGCCACCGCCATCTGCGCCTTCTGGCGCCTCCCTTCGCTGTCGCAGGCCGCCGTAGGGACCTCCCGACCTGTATGAGTATTCCACAAACTTCCTGGCATGCTGGAACATGTCCCTGGCAGTCCGTCTCGCTGTATTGTTGCACACGCGCATCAATCGCTGATGCGCTGCCTTGTGTGGTCGCCACTGACTGCCGCCGGCCACCATTGGCGCCTCCTCAGTCCATCCTGCTGCACCTCCTCACTCCCCTCAACCCTAGATCCGTGTAGATTAGGCTATTTCCTCGTATTATCCCGCAAGCCCCCACCTCCACGATGCATGGCCACCGCTCGCCGCTGCATACCGTCGCTGGTCGCCGTCAAGGCTTCTCCGGTGCGAGAAAGTGCATAGCACGCACCAGAATACATCGGCACACGCGCAGGGCAGCAAGCTTCCTGTAAAATCGGTGCCTGCCCGAAGAACCGCCGCCGACGTTGCCTCTATCCGGCAGTTCCTTCGCCTCCTCTGTTCTGGCCGTGGCGCCAACATAGTGCACGCATGGCGCAACGTGGCTGCGAACGGGCGCCACATAAGTGCGGTTTGCCACCCGAGCGTACGACATCTTCGTGGACATGGTCCACGAAGACAAGTGAGTTGAACGCCCAGCAAGGCCCACTTGTTGGCCTCAAAGAAATTCATGAAATGCTACGCACACACGCGCGTACACACAGCTAGTACAAGGACCCACCACCAGCCTCACCGTACGCTAGGAAATTGCTAGAGCCATCTGATAGTGTACCAAAAACAACTCAGAAAATGCATTTTCTTATCCAGGAAATTCTAGAAAATCATCCATAATTAGTACATGAATTCTAAAGCATGAAAACAGTGATTAGTAACAAAAATAAATGGTAGTTATTCTAAGAAATATTATTAGCTATGTAATAACAATAATTAACTAGGAGAGTAGTAATACCCATGTCCAGTATTCGAATTTGATATTCTCTTCACAAATAATTATCTAACAATCCCTAGAAAATGTTATTTACCTTATATAATATAATCTAAGTGATATTGGACTAATATAAATGATGGAATAAGAATTAGCTATCACTCCTATAGGAAAATCTGTAACACCCTAAATTTTCGCATCCTGCATTGCATACATGATCATGTATTAAACATTAGTAGGATAAAAGAAAAATGATAAAATATACAAATGTATGTCGCAAAAGAAGAAATAGAAAATAATAATTTTGCCTAAAACTTGTAATGAGGAATAAGTATAAAAAAATAATAATAATAAAAATATATATAAGTATATATATAAATAATATATAACAATATATAGAAATAGATAAAATATTAATATTAATAATATATGTTATAAAAATAATAAATAATAAATATAAAATAATAATAATAATATATATATAAAAAGTAAATGAATAAAATAAATAAGATAAATAAATAATGTAAAAATAATAATAATAAATACATAAAGAAAAAAACAGTAATATGTTTCAAAAAAAAAGAGAAAAAAAAAAAGAGAAAACCCCTACCGGCCAGCGGCCGAACCGCCAGCCGGCCACGCCGCACGCGCCCGCACGCGAGGCGCCGGGCCCCGCTCCCACGCCGCCTCCCGCCGCGCGCCCCGAGGCGCTGACCCCGCGCCGCCGTAGGCCCCCGCCCAGCCCCCGCCTCCACGCACCACGCCCCAGCGCGGACCCCACCCCGCCTGCCGCTGGGCCCCGCCCGCGCCAGAGGCACGCGCCTCGGCTCCCGGGCGCCGTACGCGTCTGACCCCGCGCGGGTGCCCCTCTCGACGCCGCCTGACCTCCCGTCCCGCTCAGCGCCCCACCCCGCTGAACCGCGTGCCCCCCCCCCCCCCCCCCCCCCCCCCCGGCCCCTGATTTTCCCGCCGCCGAAGCTTCCGCCTCCCGCCGATTTTTCCGCCTGGGCCCCAGCACCCGACGCGCCTGCGCCCCGCCCAGCCGAAAATCCCACCCCGGTTCCGATTTTCCCGACCGAGTCCCGATCCCGCCCGCTCCCGATTCTAGCGCCGATTCTCCCGCGTCGTCTGTTCCGCCGCCCCTATAAATAGGACCGAGGCCCTAGGCTTTTTCCCCACGAACCAGCAGCCGCCAGCAGAGAGAAAAATCCGCCGGAACCAAGGTCCAGAAGGCTGCGCCCAGGGAAGAAAAAAGGAGAAAAAGAAGGGGAAGAAGAGAGAGAAAAAGAGGAGGGCACCACCGTTCGCCGGAGATCGTCGCCGACATCGCGCCGCCGTCGTCGTGCCGCCGAAGGACTGCTGCACCATCTATTTTGTCTACGCGTCGCATTTGTTCCGCGACCGTCAAGCCGTCAGATCTACGGTAGGATTCGTTCCCGATGCGAATTTTGGCGACACATTAGATCTAATAGACATAAATTGATTTTAGTTGCACCATAATTTTATTTTCAGCAGCATTAATTCACCCTAAAACCCCCGTAAACCCAAATGAACACGTATGAACTAGTTGCATCTAATTAATAAACAACCGTAGTTAATTAATTATTGTACCTTGCATGCATGCATATCATCGCATGTTGATTAATGTGTGTGCATCATGTTGAATTGTATGTATTTTCTTGTATGTGTGATCACGAGTAGAGGGAAGTGCTCAAGAGATCGTGTACGAGGATTTTCAGAATCAAGATTTCGAAGTGGTTGAGCAACCCTATCCGCCGGAGCAAGGCAAGTGTCCTTGAAGCAAATTGATCCTGTTTTAAAATAAATGTTTTGTTTGCGAACTTGCATGCTTGTGTCAAATTGATGGGAATTCCTATGGTAGGAAGTTTACTAGACTTGTTAAACCACCCTTGTCACCTGGAATTTATGGTAGAGAGCCGGGAAGGGTTTTTACCTTTTTGCTTCGCGTAATTAATTGGGATGGAAAAACAACACTACAAATTTAATTATGTATTAATGATATTCTGGTTAATGTGAATTGGTCAATACGATGGGTGATCTAAGCAAGCCTGGTATGTGGATGGGTTGGATGTTATGGTGGTTTGCTTGCTTTAGATCTAAGGACCGGTTCATGCGAGAATAAGCCAGGACTACAGTGCCACCACGAGGCCAAGTATGGGTGCGGCGTAGCTGATTAATTAGGGCTTTGCTAGTACTGTTTGGACCATTGTGGATGCTCGGGGAAGGGGTAGTTGGATTGGGTTTGTTGATGATTGGTGGGACTACCCTGGGATCCGAATGGCTCAAGAGGGGGCCCTTAGTTGAAGATGTGCTCAGTTGGAGGCATCGCTACCGGTGAAACCTCAGTGGGGTCTGAATAGGCTAGTGATCCCTTTGTAAAGGCTATTTTGTGATCTCTTGGCCATACACCAAAGGAAGTGTAATTGGCATAAGGGAGGTTCTTTAGTCGCCGACGGGTGATGAAATCACGAACACGTGGGTAAAGAGGTACAAACTCTGCAGAGTATTAAAACTATCATGATAGCCGTGCTCCCGGTTATGAGCGCCTGGATGACCTACATGATTAGAGGGAAATTGGGATTTGGGATGATTATGGTTATGGATATGATTATGGTTATGGTTTATGACATTGATTATGGTTATTGGTAATGGTGAATTATGGACTGGTATTATTATGGTTACATGGTTAATGATGGGTTTACATACACATAATACATATATTGCTTTTCAAATGTTTTACTGTACTTTTCAGCACTTAGCCATTATTACATTCGTCATTTGAATAAGCCACATGTCATACTTTCCACACTTGCTGAGTACGACATGTACTCACTCTTGCAATCCCCCACCCAACAGTTGCAGGTCAGAATTGTGAGTTTAATGGCGATAATGTGGAGATCTAGGCCGTGTCTACCATCAGCTTTGCCTGTGGTGTTGCATGGAGCTGCGCTATCCCTTTTGCTTAGTTTGCTTAGTTGCTTATTAGTTTATATCCGCTGCATTAGTTGAACTTATCATTAACATTCATTAGAGTTTGTATTCGAGGATATAATGAATTATGTAATAAGAGTACTTATTTAATAATTGAGCTGTGGTAATTATCTGTTTATCATTTGTGAATCACTCGTGTATGTGTGTTGAACATCCTGGGCACACATATGCGTTAGCTTGGTTCAATTTTCGGAACCGGGCATCACAGATTGGTATCAGAGCCACAGGTTGACCGTAGGACGCAGCCTAGATAGAATGGACACTTTAGAGCACATAGGAGCACTCAGGAATCGATGTGTTTTTGCTTGGAGTGCTGTTTGATATATATATTGTTTGCTTGTGTGCTTAATAGAGGATTTTGGGATGCCTTAGCATTGCCATGTCCACCTAGGCTAGTGTAGCTAGCTATTTAGTTTCATAACCCTTGATGCATATAGTTGGGGACGTTTCTATGTTCTTACCTATTGCTTTTCTCTAGATGGTGAGGACTCGCAACCAGAGGGATGCCAATGATGAGGAGGAGAACAATGGAGTACCTCAGAACAACGATGGACAAGGACCTGCTCATGGAGCTATTAACATTGAGCAACTATTGGCTATGCAAAACCAGCTCATGCAGACCATGATACAGACCATGGGACAGCTGCAGGCTGGCAATATCAACAATCAGCCCCACATGCCTCCACCGCCACCCCCGCCTCCACATGACCGATTGGGAGAGTTTATGAGGACTAGGCCGCCAACCTTTGCTCAAGCTGCTGACCCTATGGACGCTGATGATTGGCTCAAGTCCATGGAAAAGAAACTTGCCATTGTCCAATGTAGTGACCGGGAGAATGTCCTATTTGCTTCTCATCAACTCGTTGGAGCAGCCGCCGATTGGTGGGATTCACTATGCAATGCTCATGAGAATCAAGAGAGGATCACTTGGGCCGAATTCAAGGAGAGTTTCCGTTCTCATTATGTGCCGGAAGGTGTTATGATCCTGAAGAGACAAGAATTCGAGAATTTAAGGCAAGGAAGATCAAGCGTGAGTGAATATCTCAATAAATTCACTCAACTCTCAAGGTACGCGCCTGAGGATGTTAGTCGAGACAGCCGGAAGCAATATTTGTTCATGAGAGGCCTCAACAATGAGATCCAAGTGCAACTACTCAACTGCGATTATGCCAATTTCCAGAAACTTGTAGACAAAGCAATTGTGGTTGAGAACAAGATCCGTGAGATGGAACAAGAAATCAAGAGGAAGGCGCCGTATCAAGGACAACAACAAGGAAGTAATGTGCGCCCTCGCCTTGCACCACCAAATGCGCCTCATTACAGCTCCCCTATTCCTGCTCAGCGCCCTGGATATGCACCACACCCAACTCAATTTGTGCAGCAGCGCCCTGATATGCAAGCAATGTCTTATGCGCCTCGTGCTGATTTTCCTGGAACCAATGCTCAAAACCAAGCTCGTCCCAATAATTCTGGTGGAGTCAAGAGGTGCTATACTTGTGGAGAAGCCGGACACTTTGCGAATCAATGTCCTAAGTCAGGCCTTGGTCAAAGAAGCAATGCGTCGAGGCAAAACCCAAGACCCAATGGAGGACAACCACAAGGAAGCCGTGGACAACAAAATTTTTCTCGTGGCAACGTGAACCATGTCTCCACGGAGGATGCTCAACAAGCGAATGACGTGGTCATTAGTATGTTTCTTGCTAACTCCAACCCCGCGACTATGTTATTTGATTCTGGAGCATCGCATTGATTCATTGCATCAAAGTATGTTGCCAATTATAGTTGCCTGTCTCTCATATGAAGTCTACTCTATTGGTTAAGTCTCCTGGAGGAGAGATGATGACAAATATAGTATGTCCAAAAGTAAGCCTTAAAATAAGGGGGGTAGACTTCTCCGCCAACCTCATTGTTTTGGATTCACGAGAAATAAGAGGATCCGTTGGTGCAAAGTGCAATGGAAAAACCATACGGAAGCCGAAGCTACGTGGGAACGTGAAGAAGACCTCAAGGCAGAATTCCCTCACCTTTTCTCCACGCTATCGAATCTCGAGGGCGAGATTCACTTTAAGGGGGGTAGAATTGTAACACCCTAAATTTTCGCATCCTGCATTGCATACATGATCATGTATTAAACATTAGTAGGATAAAAAAAAATGATAAAATATACAAATGTATGTAGCAAAAGAAGAAATAGAAAATAATAATTTTGCCTAAAACTTGTAATGAGGAATAAGTATAATAAAAATAATAATAAAAATATATATAAGTATATATATAAATAATATATAACAATATATAGAAATAGATAAAATATTAATATTAATAATATATGTTATAAAAATAATAAATAATAAATATAAAATAATAATAATAATATATATATATAAAAGTAAATGAATAAAATAAATAAGATAAATAAATAATGTAAAAATAATAATAATAAATACATAAAGAAAAAAACAGTAATATGTTTCAAAAAAAAAGAGAAAAACAAAAAGAGAAAACCTCTACCGGCCAGCGGCTGAACCGCCAGCCGGCCATGCCGCACGCGCCCGCACGCGAGGCGCCGGGCCCCGCTCCCACGCCGCCTCCCGCCGCGCGCCCCGAGGCGCTGACCCCGCGCCGCCGTAGGCCCCCGCCCAGCCCCCCGCCTCCACGCACCACGCCCCAGCGCGGACCCCACCCCGCCTGCCGCTGGGCCCCGCCCGCGCCAGAGGCACGCGCCTCGGCTCCCGGGCGCCGTACGCGTCTGACCCCGCGCGGGCGCCCCTCCCGACGCCGCCTGACCTCCCGTCCCGCTCAGCGCCCCACCCCACCGAACCGTGTGCCCCCCCCCCCCCCCCCCCCGGCCCCCGATTTTCCCGCCGCCGAAGCTTCCGCCTCCCGCCGATTTTTCCGCCTGGGCCCCAGCACCCGACGCGCCTGCGCCCCGCCCAGCCGAAAATCCCGCCCCGGTTCCGATTTTCCCGACCGAGTCCCGATCCCGCCCGCTCCCGATTCTAGCGCCGATTCTCCCGCGTCGTCTGTTCCGCCGCCCCTATAAATAGGACCGAGGCCCTAGGCTTTTTCCCCACGAACCAGCAGCCGCCAGCAGAGAGAAAAAGCCGCCGGAACCAAGGTCCAGAAGGCTGCGCCCAGGGAAGAAAAAAGGAGAAAAAGAAGGGGAAGAAGAGAGAGAAAAAGAGGAGGGCACCACCGTTCGCCGGAGATCGTCGCCGACATCGTGCCGCCGCCGTCGTGCCGCCGAAGGACTGCTGCACCATCTATTTTGTCTACGCGTCGCATTTGTTCCGCGACCGTCAAGCCATCAGATCTACGGTAGGATTCGTTCCCGATGCGAATTTTGGCGACACATTAGATCTAATAGACATAAATTGATTTTAGTTGCACCATAATTTTATTTTCAGCAGCATTAATTCACCCTAAAACCCCCGTAAACCCGTATGAACACGTATGAACTAGTTGCATCTAATTAATAAACAACCGTAGTTAATTAATTATTGTACCTTGGATGCATGCATATCATCGCATGTTGATTAATGTGTGTGCATCATGTTGCATTGTATATATTTTTTTGTATGTGTGATCACGAGTAGAGGGAAGTGCTCAAGAGATCGTGTACGAGGATTTTCAGAATCAAGATTTCGAAGCGGTTGAGCAACCCTATCCGCCGGAGCAAGGCAAGTGTCCTTGAAGCATATTGATCCTGTTTTAAAATAAATGTTTTGTTTGCGAACTTGCATGCTTGTGTCAAATTGATGGGAATTCCTATGGTAGGAAGTTTACTAGACTTGTTAAACCACCCTTGTCACCTGGAATTTATGGTAGAGAGTCGGGAAGGGTTTTTACCTTTTTGCTTCGCGTAATTAATTGGGATGGAAAAACAACACTACAAATTTAATTATGTATTAATGATATTCTGGTTAATGTGAATTGGTCAATACGATGGGTGATCTAAGCAAGCCTGGTATGTGGATGGGTTGGATGTTATGGTGGTTTGCTTGCTTTAGATCTAAGGACCGGTTCATGCGAGAATAAGCCAGGACTACAGTGCCACCACGAGGCCAAGTATGGGTGCGGCGTAGCTGATTAATTAGGGCTTTGCTAGTACTGTTTGGACCATTGTGGATGCTCGGGGAAGGGGTAGTTGGATTGGGTTTGTTGATGATTGGTGGGATTACCCTGGGATCCGAATGGCTCAAGAGGGGGCCCTTGGTTGAAGATGTGCTCAGTTGGAGGCATCGCCACCGGTGAAACCTCAGTGGGGTCTGAATAGGCTAGTGATCCCTTTGTAAAGGCTATTTTGTGATCTCTTGGCCATACACCAAAGGAAGTGTAATTGGCATAAGGGAGGTTCTTTAGTCGCCGACGGGTGATGAAATCACGAACACGTGGGTAAAGAGGTACAAACTCTACAGAGTATTAAAACTATCATGATAGCCGTGCTCCCGGTTATGAGCGCCTGGATGACCTACATGATTAGAGGGAAATTGAGATTTGGGATGATTATGGTTATGGATATGATTATGGTTATGGTTTATGACATTGATTATGGTTATTGGTAATGGTGAATTATGGACTGGTATTATTATGGTTACATGGTTAATGATGGGTTTACATACACATAATACATATATTGCTTTTCAAATGTTTTACTGTACTTTTCAGCACTTAGCCATTATTACATTCGTCATTTGAATAAGCCACATGTCATACTTTCCACACTTGCTGAGTACGACATGTACTCACTCTTGCAATCCCCCACCCAACAGTTGCAGGTCAGAATTGTGAGTTTAATGGCGATAATGTGGAGATCTAGGCCGTGTCTACCATCAGCTTTGCCTGTGGTGTTGCATGGAGCTGCGCTATCCCTTTTGCTTAGTTTGCTTAGTTGCTTATTAGTTTATATCCGCTGCATTAGTTGAACTTATCATTAACATTCATTAGAGTTTGTATTCGAGGATATAATGAATTATGTAATAAGAGTACTTATTTAATAATTGAGCTGTGGTAATTATCTGTTTATCATTTGTGAATCACTCGTGTATGTGTGTTGAACATCCTGGGCACACATATGCGTTAGCTTGGTTCAATTTTCGGAACCGGGCGTCACAAAATCATAATAGATATTAAAAAATTGTAAAACGCGCACAAAACTTCTAATTAGTCTTTTATCATAAATGACCTTTTGAATATTTCTAAGAGTATATCATTGGGACCCTTAGAATAGAAATTGATAAATTATAGGATAATGAACTACTCACTAGCATGAAAGAAGAGCAATTAGGGAGCTTTTAATAATAGAAACTCACACGCAAAGCTCTAAATGAATAATTTTCTCACTAGTAATCCTCTCGAAGTCTCAATAGTCATATACTAGAGAAGTCTAAAAATGTACTCAACACTGGTAGGACCTACTAATAAAGCAACAGATTAGGAGAGTTGTATAGGTTAATAAGTCATTCACCAACTTCTAGGAAAATAATCATTTAACTATAAAACGTCAGAACACAAGTGTAGTTTCTAAAATAAGTAAGATGTAAAACTTTAGTAAGCCTATTCATGTGAATATAGGAGAATTCTGGATGAAGTCCATAAGAAATGATAAGCGACCCCTAGACCATAATAACAGTCTTTGGTAGTCTAAACAAGTGGTGGAAAAACTAGCGATCTAATCTAACATATCATGAATCAATAAATAAGGACCTGAGGAAGAAAATATTAAACCTAGAATCTGATTATAAGCCCATTAGTAATAACTAAAAATCCTACTTAACTTCTAAACTGTAGTAAAAGTGGAAATGGGTCAAGAAAGCTAGTAGGATTGATGAAACCGCTATGATTGTTCAGTGTTCATTTAGTGAATCCATGAAAACCGTAATGTTTTCAAATAAGCCACTAGTAGAATTATGTATTCCCAAATAAACCTTATAAGAATCTTAATAACCGCATTATTGAATGATTGTTCGTATTTATTGGAGTCCTATTTGGATTTCTTGGATCTTTATCGATGTTTCATATTTATTGGCATAGCTACGTACTTAGTAATCGGAGAGTTCACGAAGGAGATATTCAAGACCCGAATCACGAAGAAGTGGGCAAAGACTCTGATAAGCATCATAAAGGAAAGCTCTAACTCCTTGATCATATTTCACCTATGTTTTGCAATCGCACCTATTGCCTATTTTCATTGCATGACTGTATGTCTATTTTAAAATGTTGTTATGCTATGAACCACTTGAACGTGGTAGCATGAGCTATGTTGATGACTGAATATCGGTGTTAGCTACTAGCCAACGATAAACAGTAACACGGTAGTTACTCGCCATCAATGGCTTGAATCAAGACACTGCATCAGTTACGATAATAGCAGTGACTATCACAATCTCCTCCTTGATCTTGACAACACAACCCCTTGATAACCTAACAGCTTCATCACTGCACTATAGCAGTGATGTGAGCACCTTCTTTTTAGTACTATGCTTAGGGACCTCTGCGATGATCGCATCGCGAACTACTACACACTGTATACATGATTGTGAAATGTGTTAAAAGGTGTTTGGTGGTGTGAGTTAGGATATGGGTGGGTTATTAATGAATTGTGTGTGTGTGAAGGGGAAGGGTGGTCGAGGCGGGTATGGTGATGGGATGCCGCGGGTTCCCTAAGAGGTATACCAGCTGCGGCTGTATAATCGGTGTAACCCACCGATCGGTGCTGAGTGCTTCAGTAATAGTCCGATGATAATGTTTTTCGGACTAGCCCTATGCTGAGTACTTCAGTTTAGTTCGATGCTGTGTGTTCCAAACTAGTCCTTCTGCCAAGGATGGATGGAGCCGCCTCACCAATATAAGGACCGGTTCATTTGAACTCAACATAGTGATTTTGTACGACCACATAACCTGTATGGGCGGGACTCGTCCTACCTTTCTGGTAACTGCCACAAGAGAAAACCTGGAGAATCATGGAGGGCATGGTGGACCAAGAAATGGCACAGAGACTGAGGGTCGTCTAATGTCTGGCTGGATAGGAATTGCCCGAATAGCCCCTGCGTCGGACCGAGGTGTGATTGTGGGGTTACGCGGGGAAGATGGGATGAGCGTCCTGTCATACCCTTGCTAGGTGTGCATGGCCTGTGGGTAAAGTGTACAAACTCTGTAGAGTCTTAATCTATTCGGATAGCTGTTGTCACAGTCTTAGCACACTATGCTCTGGGCTCCTATTTATTAGCATTAGTGCATCTCCTTGAAGTGTGTGTATGGGTGACCGAGGCTGCCGTGTTTTGAGAAAGTGTTGGCATGCGTGCCAGAGTCATCAGGGCCATGGGTCCGAAGATTCATCTAAAAGTGAGGGAACTGGCGGGATGGTCTGAAACTCCTCCATGGCCCGCCAACTATAATAATACTAATTCAACTACTTCCCCCTCTTATTGCAAAACTCTTTTCAAAAAGAACCTTGCATAAAATGCTTTTCAGCAAAACTAAGCCGTATGGCCTCTCCTTGCTACAAGCCCCAATGCATGAAACACCTCCCCTTGAGTAGTGTTAGGGCTTGCGGAGTACCTTATGTACTCACTCTTGCTTTATATATGGTTTATCAGAAGACAAAGAAGCTTAAGCGTGTGAGAATGACGATTAGGTCTAGTCCTACCTCCCAAGTCTGCCTGTTGGGCAGGGCGCCGTTCTACTCCGCTGTTTTTGAGGATTTATCTTTTTGGTGGTCATCCACAGTCACATCCAATTTATTTAGATCATGTTTGTAAGATTTATATTGTTTATAAATAAATAATTATTGTATGGATCTTGATCTATTCTGTTTTGCGTACCAACTACTGATCTAGGGATTGGTACGGGATGCACAAGTGGACCCATGGAAGGTGGGTCCCGATAGAGAAGGAGATTGAAAGAGGATCAAGTAAACAAGATATTCATCGACTTTGCGTTCTTCATGGCCAATTCACCCTCAACTCTTCATCATCAACCCTAGATCGTCAAGACTTAAGTTTCATCTTCAATTCTTGATCTTTGGAGCTTTAAAAACGTGGTATACCTTCCACTTTCTCTTTTTCCACGTCAATTCAACCCCAATTCTCCAAATTCTAGTAAATAAAGAAAACCCTGATTCCAGTCTGTTCAGGGCAGACTAGTACGACCCCTGAAATCGGACTTGTCTGGCCTCTGAACCTGAATTGTGTTGAATTAATTCCAAATTGACTCGGATCAATTCCAAACCTGTTCAAACTTGTTAGAAACCCTTATAACTAGTTAGTAAACATTAATAATAACTTATTAACGAGTTTTACCACATAATTGCATTATGCATGTCATGACATATTGTGTAATATTTGTGCACTTATCGATTGTGATTCTTGTCTTGTATGTTCATTGTGCGGATTAGACGAATTTGCGCTAGAGAGTGCCGCGGAGGATCTCCAGCACCAAGAGTTTGAAGTCTTTGATCCTAATCAAGACCAAGAGCAAGGCAAGTGTCCTTGAACATATTGATCCTATTTTCGACAATAAATTTTTTGTTTGCAAAACTGCATGCTTGTGTCAATTTGACGGGAATCCATATGATAGGAAGTTTGCTAGCTTTGTTTAACCACCCTTGTCACCTGGAATACATGGTAGAGAGTTGGGAAGGGCTTTTTACTTTTTGCTTCGCTCCAATTAATTGGGATGGAAAAACAACCAAATGACCTAATAATGAATTAATGAATTATGTAAATTAATGAACATGGTTATATGGTAATGTGGGAATTGGGAGATCTAAGTAAGCATGGTTTGTGGATTGGGTTGGTCGATATGGTGGTTTTTCTTGCTTTTAGATCTAAGGACCGGTTCATGCGAGAATAAGCCAGGACAACAGTCTCACCATGAGGCCAAGTATGGGTGCGGCGTAGCTAATTAATTAGGGTATTGCTAGTATTGAGCGGATCATTTATTGCACCGGGGAAGGGGAGTCGGATTGGGTTTGGATATGGTTGGCAGGACTCCCTGGGATTTGAATGGCACAAGAGGGTGCCCTTGGTTGAAGATGTGCTCAGTTGGAGACATCATCACTAGTGAAACCTCAGTGGATCCGTACATGCTAGTAGTCCCTTTGTAATGGATATTTTTTGATCTCTTGGCCATGCACCAAAGGAAGTGTAATTGGCATAAGGGAGGTTTCTTTAGTCGTCGACGGGTGATGAAATCACAAACACGTAGTTAAAGTGGTACAAACTCTGCAGAGTATTAAAACTATCATGATAGCCATGCTCCTGGTTATGAGCAACCTGGACAACTTCCATGATTAGAGGGGTTTTGGTATTGGGATGGTTTGGTACTGGTTATGGTTGGTAATATGGTTATGGCTGATTATGAGTTGAATTATGGTATTCGATATGATTAATGGTAATGGCGAAATCTGGTATAACGGTGACAGATATGGAATATGGACTGGTACTATATTATTAATTATGGTTTATGATGGGTTTACTTCACATACATATAATATATTGCTTTTGAAATGTTTTAATATACTTTTCAGCACTTAGCCATTACTATATTCGTCATTTGAATCAGCTACATGTCATACTTTCCACACTTGCTGAGTACAACATGTACTCACCCTTGCTATTCCCCCACCAACAGTTGCAGGTTAGATTTGGTAGTATAATGATGATAATGCGGAGTTCTAGGCCTTGTTTGCCGCCAGATTTGTCTGTGGTGTTGATTCCAGCTACATTACTCTTATGCCTAATTGCTTAGTTTGCTTAGTTGCTTAATCAGTTATTTCCGCTGCATTACTTCAAACTTGTCATTTATATTCATTAGAGCTTGTATTCGAGGATATTATGGAAATTGTAATAAAAGTGCTTAATTAATCTTGTTCTATGGTAATTTTCTGTATATCCTTTTGTGAATGCACTCGTGTATGTGTATTGAACGTCGTGGGCACACATATGCGTTAACTTTGTTCATTTTCAGAATCAGGTGTCACAAATTGGTATCAGAGCCACAGGTTGACCGTATGACGCAACCTAGATAGAATGGACACTTTAGAGCACATAGGAATACCCAGGAATTGATGTGTTTTTGCTTGGTGTGCTGTTTGCTTTGTATTTTTTGCTAGTGTGCTTAATAGAGGATTTTGGGATGCTTTAGCATTGCCATGTCCATATAGGCTAGTGTAGTTAGTTGCTTAGTTTCATATCCCTTGATGCATATAGTTGGGGATGTTTTCTAAATTTTTACCTATTGCTTTTCTTCAGATGGTGAGGACTCGCAACCAGAGGGATGGCAAGGATGAGGAGAAGAACAATGGAGCACCTCAGAACAACAATGGACAAGGAATTGCCCAAGGAGCTATCAACCTTGAGTAGCTTTTGGCGATGCAAAATTGAATGTGGTCTAGAGGGGGGTGAATAGGCCTTTTTGAACTTTTGTCAGAACCTGCAACACTCAGCAACTTGATGAAATACCGATAAATCGAACTAGTCCGATAGTGTGCAGACTAGTCCGGTGCGTGCGGACTAGATCAATCAAGTTTGATCAATGACCTCGATCCAAGCACTCTACGCAGCGGAAATTAAGATGTAACTAGAGTATGTTGCTTAAATTAAACTGAAGATAGCACAAGGTAACCTTAGTTTCAAGTTTTGACGTAATTTGACTAAAATCAATTAAAACCTAGATGCAATGAACAATAAGCACAAAGTGAAGACACAAGATTTTTATCCTGTGGTTCGGTTCCCACGAAGGCAACCTACATCCACGTTGAGGAGCCCACGAAAGGACCGGGTCTTCACCAACCCTAACCTCGTTGAATTGCCACGGAGGCCGATTCTCTTCAACTAATCACAAAGGGAAAATCACCAAGTTCAAGGGGCCTTCTCACAAGTTGAGGGCTCCCCAAGATTTACAACTGAATACACCACCAACACAATTGAATTATATGCAATAAAAAACAACAGTGTGCGAGAGAATCAAATCCAAGAGCTCAAAACATGAAGAATCATGTCTCTCGTTTGATCTAAAGTTAATCCTCAAGGATTTGATCTTTCTTGCGTTGGATTGTGTGGAGAGACGTGTTTTCTAAGATCTTGGAGGGTGTGATGGCGCAGGGGGTTGAGAGATATTGATTAGGGTCCGTGCACCTCTATTTATACTAGGGTTTCCAAAGGTTACCGTTAGAGTTTTCAAAGTCCGGACTAGTCCGTGGTGGACTCCGGACTAGTCCGGTGTGCGGCGTGTGGGAAACCCTAAGTGCCCCCAAATTATCGGACTTGTCCGACCTTAGGCGGACTAGTCCATTTTTGTCTCTGGAGAAGATCAGACTAGTCCGACACATATCGGACTAGTCCGGCGTGGTGAATCCCTTAGTGAATTGAGGACAAGTGCGCATTTGGAGGACTTGTCCGATTTTAGTCAGAGAGGTTATCGAACTAGTCCGGATATTATCGGACTAGTCTGGTGTCGTGAAAATTTTAGGGGCTAAGGACATGGTTGAAATCTAGAGGGACTTGTCTGATGTTGGTCAGTGGGGATTTCGGACTAGTCTGTGGAATATCAGACTTGTCCGAATTTGATCAGAAGGAATATAGGACTTGTCCAGACTTCATCGGACTAGTCCGTTGCAGACAAGTCCGCACTGGGAGAACTTGTTCGATCCTGGACAGTGAGCATATCAGACTAGTCCGGGGTACTTCGGACTAGTTCGGTCTTGTGAGAGTTTGTGCTGAGGACTAGTCCGCATTGGGGAGGACTAGTCCGATCTTAGTCAGAAAGATATCAGACTAGTCCGGGGTGATATCAGACTAGTCTGGTCTGTGAAAACTGGACTGTGCAGACAAGTCCACACTAGGAGGACTTGTCCGATTCTGGACAGAGAGAAATCGGACTAGTCCGGGTATATCGGACTAGTGTGGACATGTATAACTTTGTGTAGTGAGAGTGATTAAAATTAGCTTGAGCTCTTGGGGTGTGTTTCTCCAACACACTCCATACACAAAAAGTATTATAATTATTTCTTGAGCTCCTTTCAACTTGATTCCCCACTCTCCCTTCCTTTTGCGCTTTCTTCATAATTTCAATAAAACCTACACTTATCTCAAAATTTAGTTAGGATCTCATTTGCTTGTCATAAATCCACCAAAACCCACAAGGGATGCCTAGATGCACTTTCAATCTCCCCCTTTTTGGTGATTAACCAATTGAGATTTCACAAATATGATTAAAAGTGCAGAATTTTCATAAAGAGTGCACATATGAGTTTGGAACAAATTAAGCAATGAAAACATGAGACATATGTGCACTCTTTATGGTGGGATGCAAAACTATATGTGTGTGAACAATAATCTTGATATGAATAAGATGAATGGCATAATCATGACATCATCAAGGTTATCAAGCATAAATATCAAATTTAGAGCATAACACATAAGTCATAAGCATAATAGAGTCATAGTTTCACACCACATGTCCAATAACATAAGAGAGCGCAGTCGAAGTTTTACAACCCAAAAGAAACACACATAGAACTCTCCTCTCGCAACCTTAGCTAGGACCTAGTGACCCCCCCCCCCCCCTCAATCTCTCCCCCTTTGGCATCAAGGCACCAAAAAGAAGGAGACGAGGGATCTAGAGGCTCATTCCTCGCTGTCGGTCCTCTCATCGTCTTCATCTTCAGATTGAGGAGGAAGAGGACCGGATCCACTCAAAGTGCCCCCAATGCCAAAATAGGCAAGCTTAGAGGGAGAGAAAGGTGGAAACTCCGAGAAATCTGAAGCTGAATCATCGGAGATAATGGGAGATCCAATAGGCTTGATCTCCAACTTCTAGCAAATGTGCTTGATATTTTCCTTGACATACTTCATGTCGGCCTTCCTCGCCTTGTTCAGCTTGTGAAATTTCACTTCAGCTTTCTTGCATGAGCAAAAAATGGCGGCCAAGTACTTCAAGATGCCACTTGAGGACCCTTTTTAAGGAGGGTCCCTAGTAGAGGGAGCACTCCTGGCATCTCCCTGAGCTCTCCTTGGAGCCTCTTCACTAGACACTGGAGATGGAGTAGCTGGGAGAGCAGCTTGGGTAGGCTTCCGAGGCCTCAGAAGAGTGTGCTCTACATCCTTCACGAACTCAATTCCAGTGACTTTCTCAATCATGGACATGAGGTAGGGCGCATAGCCATAGGAACGATTCGGTGTGCATGCGATATTAACCATGTCATTCCAAATATAGTCGAAGATATCAAACTTCTGGTTCTTTCTTGTCACCTTCATTAAGGTCCTCAAGTACCCTTGCACACTTCCTGCATCTCCATCTTTTGGAGCTATTGTCTTCCTTAGCACCCTGTTGAGAACTATGAAGAAGGGCTTCATCTCCTTGGTTGATGGAGGATTGAACTTCAGGCGAGTATCATAAAGGAACTCCATCTTATCCTTCTCCAAGGCACCAATGTTGTGGATGGTTAGCTCATTGTTTTAGGTGTCTTCTGGGTGAAGCAGTCTTACAAACTCATCATAAGTAATGGTGTACTTGGATCCATGAGTCATACAAGTCACCATCTCCTCTTCATCACTAGCAAAGTAGCAGATGACATAAAACTGAGCAATAATTTCATCATTCCAGTTGTACCTGAAGGCAAACAAATCCTTTAGTCCATGCCTTATTGCAGCCTCCACTACTTCATCAAAAGCATCACAACTCTTCCTTTCAAAATGAATCCAGTCAATCCACTGACTGCGGACAACTGGAGTCTTCAATGTGAGGTACACAGAGCTATAGTAGTCTGCGTGAAAGTTGCTCCAGAATCTAGCATTGGCTGCCTTCTTGGATCTGCTACAACAATCCATCATTCTGAGCTTGGAAGCCGTACCGCTTCCCCTGCCATTGAACTTCTCTTCGGAGGGATACCTGTTCCCATGCTTTGGAGCCGACATCTTGAGGGGGCCAATCGGGCCGCCGGCGATCCCTTTCCCCTTGCCCTTAGCTTGGCGAGAAGCCGCCAAGCTAGGGCCAGCTACATCCTTTGATTTGGATGCAGGTTTCTTGGCCAGAACCTTGCGGCACACCTGAGGTGGAGTAGGTGCCGGCTCGAAGGGATGCTCTTGCCGCTTCTTGCCTTGGCCCGTGGAGGACCGAAGCAAGGAATCTCGGTCCATCTCCGCCTCATAGTCGGAAATCTCATCATTTGAGCTCGACATAGTCCTGGGACGGGAATTATACAATGCATGAATGAGAATCGATGGAAAGAAAATGCATTGAGTTGAGGAATTTAGGGTTGAGTTCTATTAAAAATCGGACTTGTCCGGTCATCAAGTGCGGACTAGTCCGGAGAACCGGACTTGTTCAAACAAAGACCAGACTAGTCCGGTGTTTAACACCTCAAACCCTAACAATCAGATTAATGGTGGATCTCAATGCAGAAGTAGCTCTAGTAGGATGTAATACAACAAGTAGTCTTGCATTAACTGGAAGGAACTGAGCTATTTAATTCAAAATGAAGGAAATCAAAGTTTCTAGGGTTTGGGACGAAATTCACCAAAATGCTTCGATTCTTGAGGATGGAGGAGTTGTAGGTGCGGACAAGTCTGTGGTCTTCAATCCCCTTGCAATGGAGAATTTGAGGGGATTTAATGGAGGAACCATGTAATCGCCTTGGGAGCACTTGAGTGAGGAGAGAGAACGTGAGGTGAGTTGTGAGGATGAAGAAGATTAGGTTTTGGTGGCACCTAGGGTTATGGAGTCGAAAAATCAGACTAGTCCGTGGTCGGTCGGACTAGTCCGGACTACCAGACCTCTTCGGACTAGTCTGCAGTGTGTGGACTAGTCCGAGTAACCACAAACTAGTCTGTGTTCACCAGAACAGATATAATTAGCCCATTCGTATATATTCGAAGGTTCTTATAGAGAAAATAGGGGCAAAACACACAATAATCTTCATGAATTTGATCAGTAAACATACAACATTCAAGCTATGACCATAATTCACCAAGATCAAGTAATTGAAATAGTTTTTTGGAGAAAATAGAAAGAGATGATTTTCATAACACAATCAATGGATTTTGAATAAGCCATATAGGTATGCAAGTTTTCAAGCCACGTTACGAGCATCAAGGATATTTAGTTCATTTTGGAGCTCGCAAAAACATTTTTCATCAAGTGGCTTGGTAAATATGTTAGCTAGTTATTTTTTGGTGTTGACATGGGAAATGGCTATGTATCCTTTCATTGAGTGGTCTCTCAAAAAGGGATGCTGGAAGTGATGCTGGATGCCTATGTGTTTGGTCCTAGACTGCTCAACGGGATTATGGGCAATTTTAATGACACTCTCATTATCACAAAGGAGTGGAATACAACTCATAACCATAATTCCTTAGAGTTTGTCGCATCCAAACGAGTTGTGCACAACAACTCCCAGCTGCAACATACCCCGCTTCAGCCGTGGATAAGGCAATGGAGTTTTGTTTCTTGGAGGACCAAGAAACTAGGGATCTACCTAGGAATTGGCATGTATCGGAGGTACTTTTTCTATCTACTTTGCATCCAGCATAACCTGCATCAGAGTATCCAATGAGATTGATTTTGTAACCTTTAGGATACCAAAGGCCTAGGTTGGGTGTATGAACTAAATATCGCAAGTTTCTCTTGATGGCTGTCAAATGACACTCCTTAGGATTGGCTTGAAATCTTGCACACAAGCACACACCCAACATAATATCAGGCCTAGATGTACATAAGTAAAGTAGGGATCCAATCATAAAGCGATATACCTTTTGATACACGTTTGGTCCGTCTTTATTTAGATCCAAGTGTCCATTTGTTGCCATGGGAGTCTTTATTGGCTTCGCCTTGTCCATTCCAAACTTCTTGAGTATGTCTTGAGTATACTTGGTTTGGCTTATAAACGTCCCTTCCTTTTGTTGCCTCACTTGAAATCCCAAGAAGTATTTCAGCTCTCCCATCATGGACATCTCGAACCTATCTGTCATAATCTTACTAAATTTCTCACAAAAGGATTTGTTAGTTGAACCAAAGATAATGTCATCAACATAAACTTGACAAATAAAAAGATGATTGTCAAAGTGCTTTGTAAACAATGTATAATCTGCTTTACCAATTTTAAAACCATTTTTAATGAAGAAATATCTAAGACACTCATACCAAGCTCTAGGAGCTTTTTTGAGGCTGTAGAGAGGCTTTTGCAGTTTGCATACATGATCGGGTAACTCTTGATCTTCGAATTCGGGGGTTGCTCCACGTACACCTCTTCCTTTATTGGCCCGTTGAGGAAGGCTCTTTTCAGATCCATTTGATAGAGCTTGAAATCATGGTGAGTAGCATATGCAAGTAATATTCTAATTGATTCAAGCCTAGCTACGGGAGCAAAAGTTTCGTCGAAATCCAAACCATCGACTTGTGAATACCCTTTGGCCACAAGTCGCGCCTTGTTTCTTGTCACCACCCCGTGTTTGTCTTGTTTGTTGCGGAAGACCCATTTGGTGCCGACGATGTTGAACTTGGGTCTTTCGACGAGTTCCCACACCTCGTTCCATTTGAAATTGTTGAGTTCTTTTTGCATTGCCATCACCCAATCCGGATCTTTCAATGCATCCTCAATCCTGCGCGGTTCCAAAAAGGATACAAAAGAATAATGTTCACAAAAATGAGCAATTTGAGATCTAGTAGTTACTCCCTTTTGGATGTCTCCGATTATGTTGTCGACGGGGTGATCTCTTTGGATGCATTGGTGTACTCTTGGGTGTGGCACTTGTGGTCTTGAATCTTCATGATCGTCTTCTACCCCCACCCCCCCTGGATGATTGCCCTCAGTGATTTGTTGATCATCTTCATCTTCTTGATGTTGATCTTGTGTGGAAGCTCCCCCTTGATCATTTATCTCCACTTGTGGTTCATCTTCATCATTTTCATTTGAAGGTGGCGCTTGTGGTCGAACATCGCCCAACACCATTCTTCTCAACGCTTGACATGGAGCTTCTTCTCTATCTAGCACACATTGATCAACTTGCTCTTCTGAGAGCCATTAGTTTCATCGAACACTACGTCACGTGCTACTTCAACAAGTCCGGAGACCTTGTTGAAGACACAATAGGCGTAAGAGTTAGAATCGTAGCCAAGCAAGAAACCTTCATCTGACTTTGAAGCAAACTTTGAAGTCCTAGGATTCTTGTTCAAAATATAACACTTAGAACCGAAAACTCAAAAATAGGAAATATTCGGCTTGTTACCGGTGAGTAGCTCATATGGCGTTTTCTTGAGAAGTCGGTGAGGATAGAGTCGGTGTATGGCATGACAAGCGGTGTTAACCGCTTCCGCCCAAAACCGATCCGAAGTCTTGTACTCATCAAGCATTGTCCTAGCCATCTCTATGAGGGTTCGATTCTTCCTTTCCGTTACTCCATTTTGTTGAGGGGAATACGATGCTGAGAATTCATGCTTTATCCCTTCTTCGTCTAGGTACTCCTCAACTTGGGTGTTCTTGAACTTCGTGCCATTGTCACTTCGTATGTTCTTGATCTTCAATGAGAACTCATTTTGGGCATGCTTGAGAAACTTCTTGAGTGTTCCTTGAGTATTTGTCTTATCATGCAAAAGGAAAACTCACGTGAAGCGCGAAAAATCATCAACAATTACTAAGTCATATTTGTTACCACAAATGCTTATGTAAGAAATTGGACCAAACAGATCCATGTGAAGTAGCTCGAGCGGTCTTGTCATTGTCATGACGTTCTTCGCGGGATGAGGTGATCCTAATTGCTTCCCGGCTTGGCACGCGCTACAAGGCCCGTCTTTCTCAAAAACAACATCCTTCAAGCCTCGGATGTGATCACCCTTAAGGAGTTTTTGAAGATTCCTCATACCAACATGTGCTAGCCATCTATGCCACAGCCAACCCATGTTGGTATTTGCAATCAAACATGTGTCAAGTTCAGCTTTATCTTTGTTGACATCAACAAGATAAAACTTTCCCTTCAACACACCCTTGAATGCAACCGAGTCATCACTCCTTCTAGAGACGATCACACCCTCATTAGTAAACAAGCAATTATAACCCATGTCACATAATTGAGATATGGACATAAGGTTATAATCTAAGGAGTCGACATGCAAAACTTGAGAAAGCGTGTGTTGAGATGATATTGCAATTTTACCGGTACCGAGCACCCTTCCTTGACTATTGTCTCCAAAATAGATGCCCTCGCTTGGATCTTCATTTTCTTCATACTCAACAAACATCCTTCTTTCTCTGGTCATGTGGTTGGTGCATCCACTATCTAGCACCCATTTCGATCCACCAGAGGAATAGGACTGCAAAAACAAGTTATGCCTTGGTTTTAGGTACCCAAGCTTGCTTGGGTCCTTTGAGGTTAGTTACAAGTGATTTGGGCACCCACACATGGGACTTGGTATTCCCATGGCGTGGCCCAACATATTTGGCATACACTTTACCAAAGTTGCTTTTCATGAGAACATAAGATGCATCAAAGGTTGTAAATAAGAGTTGTTCATGTGTGTTAACCATCTTAGACTTATCAACATTATTATCTATTCTAGCTTGAGGGGAGTTTCCCTTGACAAAAGCAATGCGCTCCTTGTTATTCTTGTGGCTTCTAGCATATTTTTTTCATCATAAGAATACCCAATGCCATATTTGACATTAGGAGGCCTTGTGGCCAAGTATGCACTGCGTGCATACTTGATCTTCTCCTTGTCAAATATGCAATTACGGGAAGGATGCATGTCCTTTGTCAAGTTTGACTTGTCTTTCAAGTTAGTTTCAAATTTAGCACATGAACAAATAATAGTAGTTTCAGATTTTAGGTGTTGAAAAGGTGAGCTTGAGGAGGATGAAGGGACACTTTGTTTGAGTGACTCAACTTGTACTTCAAGCATCTTGTTAACCTTGGTTAAGTTAGCAAGTCCATCCTTGATGATAACATTTGAGTCGCTTAACTTCAAGCAAGCTTCCTTGCTTGAAGCTAACTGAAGCTCTAGTGACTTGCTTCGCTCATTTTCAAGTTCAAGGAGCTTTTTGATCTTAAGATACTCCTCCTTTTGAAGGATGATCATATAGTCTCGGTGATCAACAAGCCCCTCCTTATAAATAAGATTATCCATTAAGAATTTCATTTTTGTAGCAGTTTTCTTATCTAGGCCAACAAGCATATCTTCACTATCACTATAAGCATCACTATCGCTAGAGTAAGAATGCGAGGAGGAAGACTTAATTGTTACCTTCATTTTACCTTCCTTCGTCATGAGACATGTGTCATTGTCCTTCCATGCGCCGATAGTTGGGAAGAGGGTCGATTTCTTGGTTGTCTTCTTGATGGCTATGCTAGCCATCTCTTCTTCCTCTTCGGACGACGACTCATCATTTGAGTCCCACTCCTTTCCTAGATGCGCTTGTCCAATTAGATTTTTATTCTTGAAGGTCTTCTTGGGTTGAGGCTTTGCATCCTTGGTCTTCTTCTTGTTTTATTCATATGGGCAATCAACTATAAGTGGTCATATTCACCACAGTTATAGCAAGCTCTCCTCAACTTCGGTCTTGACTTGTCTTTGTGTTTTCCCTCATTCGATCTACCCCCTTGTCTTCTTTTCATCATCTTTTTGAATTTCTTCATAAATAGGATCATGTCTTCTTCATCTATGTCGTTGCTCTCATCATCACTGTCTTCTTGAGTCTTTCGAGCTCCTTTTGACAAGGGCTTGCAAGTGGACTTCAAGGCGACCCCCTTCTTCTTTGCCGAGGTGAGGTCGTTAATCTCCTTGAAATGTTTTGCTTGCTTCTCCATCATATCGAAATTGATGATCTTTCCAAGCAATTCGTCCGGGGTCATTTTCTTGTACCCGGGGCTTTCTCTAATCATCGAGCACAAGGTTACATTGCGAGGCATGAAAGCTCTAAGAATGAGCTTCACCACCTCGTGATCGTTCCACTTTTTACTTCCATATGCTCGAACCTTGTTGATGAGAGTCTTCAACCGGTTCTACATGTCCTGCGGTGACTCATCTTCTTCTATGGCGAATCTTCCCAATTCGCATTCGATCATTTCGATTTTAGCTTCTCGCACATGACGATCGCCTTCATGTGCAGTTTGTATTGTGTCCTATATTTCTTTTGTAATCTCGAGTCCATCCACTTTGGTGAACTCATCTCTACTTAATGAAGATGTGATGACCGCTGCAGCTTGAGCATTTCGATGAATTGCTTGCTCTTGACATGGTGTGAGCTCTTAATCGTCGTTCGGGATGTCTATTCCTGTACACACTATATGCCGCAAGCTGGGGTTAAGTGAGATTAAATGCATTTTCATATTTTGCCTCTGTCGGTACCCTAGAAACCGTACACCCCTTGAGGTTACAAAGATCTCAAAGGAAAGTCATCTAATTGATTTGAAGACCTTCAGAGGCCCACATGTCAGATATAACCGGACCCGCTTCTCCAGCATGGTTAATCCCAGGGTCGCCACGTGTACTATCAAACCGGAGCTACCGCCCACAAGGGGGAAGCTCCGGGCCATGTACCGAAATGGCACCTCCGGACTTAACCCCAGACCGAGAGAAGCTCCGGACCTGACACGTGTCAGATAGCTCCGGAGCTGCCTGTTTCCCACAGTATGCTCCGGAGCTGCCACGTGTCCAACCATCGGAGCTTCAGCCTCTGACCTCCGGAAGATTCCATAACGGCTCCGGATCTTCAAAGGGGAATCAAGGACTTCAAGACCCGATTATGTGTCATTAATACCATAATAATGACACACGATCGGATGACCTTAATTACCAGTAACGGTGCTGTCAAAGCCCATTACCCGGTAATTAAGGACAATTAAATGGGTTGAATAAGTGTCAATACTAGTAACCGCCGGGGCCACATGTCGGGCCAGGCTAACTTGTAACGGCGTGCCCTTGTACTATAAAAGGACAGGACGACGACGGACTCTACAGGTTCAGTGGGGCTAGTCAGGCGCCATAGACGCTCAACATAAGCTCATACAGCTAATACAACACCAACACACCCGTGGAGTAGGGTATTACGCTCAGGCAGCCCAAACCACGTAAACTCTTGTGTCTTCTGCGTCATTTACTACTCACCTTCTTGAATCTCCGCGCGCCCACACCGAACATCAAACTCCTCTAACACTTTAGTAGTGTCGGGAGATCTGCCGGTTCCAAACCACCGACAGTTGGCGCGCCAGGAAGGAGCACCTGAGATTTTGAGAATGGTGAACTCAGCTGCTAGATCATCCAATGGTCAACCTACTGCTCAGGCTGTTGGGGGCAATCCCTCCAATATGGAGCCACCAGCAGGAGCCTCAGCACCAGCAGGAGTCACACTCCCACCACCACCGCCTCCACCAGTAAATCAAGATGGGCAATGCGATGGTGCGCCAGCGTCAATCGCTGCGTCGGCAAATCATGACAACCTGGAACACGCGCTCCATGCAGCGCGTGCTCTTCTCCAATGCCCTCCACCTCCAGATGCATCCCGGGATGCACTGGAACAGTGGAGGGCCGATGTGGAACATTTCGTTGCAGCAGCAGCCGAACGCCTCAGCAACCAGGGTCCTCCTCCTTCAGGACGAGCCCCGTCGCAGCGGCGGACTTTGTCTGGTAGACTTGGTCTGCATGTTTCCAATAACAGGAGACGTGCTGCATCACAACAAGTGACATCATTGCCCTCCGGGGCACGACACACTCACACGGTATCCAGGCTCTCAACTCATGACCTCCGGGCGGAGCTTGATCGCCGATACTGCCAACAAGAAGGTCGAGTCCATATTGAGCGTGCTTGTGAAAGACGAGAACCTCAGGACCTTTCTACTCCTGAAGGAGTAGGAGGAGGCTGTTCAGCTCTTGACATACATCTGCGTATGGTCAGGTGGCCACAGAAGTTTCGGCCTCACCTGCCGGAAAAATTCGATGGGACTGTCAATCCCGCCGAATTTCTTCAGATCTACTCCACTGCAATCTTGGCAGCTGGAGGAAACGAGGCTGTGATGGCCAATTATTTTCCAGTGGCCTTAACTGGGACCACCAGGTCCTGATTTATGAGCCTTCCACCAGCTCTATCAACAGTTGGGAGGAGCTGTGCCGGCAGTTCACCGCCAACTTCAAGAGTTCATACACCCGACCAGGCACTGAACTGGACCTTTTTGCAGTCGTGCAAAAAGGGGGAGAATCCCTGCGATCATTCATCCAGAGGTTCTCTCAGGTACGAAACACTATCCCTTCTATCTCTAGCGCCTCTGTCGTTGTGGCATTTAGACAGGGTGTACAGGACAAGAAGATGTTGGAGAAACTGGCGATCAAGGAGATCACCAGCGTCACGGAACTCTTCAGCTTGGCTGACAAATGTGCCAGAGCTGCGGAGGGCCGTGAGATGCACTCCAAACCAACCCCGGAGGGTCACAAGAAATCCTCCAAACAAGAAGCCGCTACCTCCGGGAACGACAAGAAGAAGCCATAGGCCGGTACATCCAATGTTGCAGCTGCTGCAGCTCCGGGTGGCTGGGGACCGCGCCCCGAAAAGCGACCTCGACCGTCTTCTGAAGACGGTGGCAAACCCAAAGTGTGGTGTCCCATTCACAAAACGGGCAGCCACAGTTTGGAAGACTGCCGGGAGGTCCAAAACCTTGCCGAGCGCTACAGCAAGCGCCGGGAAGAAGCTCCTTTCCGACAGAGGGGAGGAAAACAAAAAGTTGATGCAGCTCCGACTTAAGAGGAGTTAGGTTTTCAGGACCCCAAAAAGGTCCTGAAGGCTGTTTACACCTCCGTCGACAATGATTCTGACGTCTCTGACAACGAGCGTCGGAAGACCATGAACACCATTTTTGGTGGATCATGGGACATCACCTCCCGCCGCGTCATCAAGACTATGCGTCGGGATATGGCTGCTGTAGCTCCTACAGTCAGGCCGGAACCTCATCGGAAGTGGATGGACACAACCGTCACTTTTGATGCTTCGGATTGCCCTCGGAGCATGGTTGGAGCAGGTCAGTTACCTTTGATGGTATCTCCTACCATCAATAACATCCAGCTCCACCATGTCATGGTAGACGGAGGTTCGGGGCTTAACCTCATTAGCTTCAAAGCTTTCACCAAGCTTCAGCTCTGACCTTCGGATCTTCACCCCTCTCGACCTTTCTCCGGAGTAGGTCCGGGGGCCATTACCCCACTCGGAGCTATTACTCTCCCCGTTACCTTCGGGACACGGGAGAAGTACCGCACCGAGAAGTTGGTCTTCGACGTCGCTCAGATCAACTTACCCTTCAATGCCATCTTGGGTAGGCCTGCCCTGTACAAATTCATGGCAGCTGCTCATTATGGTTATCTGGTGTTGAAGATGCCAATGCCAGTAGGCGTTCTCCAGATCCGCGGAGATCGTACTGCCGGAGTAACTGCTCTGGAAGAACTCCATGCACTCACCACGACGCAAGAGGAGGACTCCAGGCAGGAGCAAGCTCCAAAACCCCCGAGCATTCGTCAACGAGGCTCGACTTCTGCACCTCGAGTGCAGCCAAGCGGCGATAACGACATTCCCATCAAAGTCGTCCAAATTGGTTCCGATGCCGCTCAGACCACCGTATATCGGGGGGATTGAACGACAAATAGGAACTCGCGCTCATCACTTTACTCTGGGCTAACATCGACCTGTTTGCCTAGCAACCATCATAAATGCCTGGGATCCCCAGGGAAGTGATTGAGTACAATCTGAAGATCTACCCTGACGCCCGGCCTGTGCATCAGAAGCCTCGGAAGCAATCCGTAGAGCGATCGAACTTCATCCGACAAGAAGTGAAGAAGTTACTTGAAGCTGAATTCATCCGAGAAGTCTTCCATCCAAAATGGCTGGCAAACCCAGTCGTTGTGCCCAAGGCCGGCGGGAAGCTTCGGATGTGCATCGACTACACCACACTAAATAAGGCATGTCCAAAAGATCCATTCCCACTACCTAGAATAGATCAGATAGTGGATCCCACCTCCGGGTGTGAATTACTGTGTTTCCTAGACGCATATTCCGGGTATCATCAAATCAGGATGTCTAGGGAAGGTGAAGAGCATATCTCATTCATCACAGTAGATGGATTGTACTGTTATACAGCCATGCCCTTTGGTCTCAAGAATGCAGCTTCAACTTTTGTACGAGCTATGTACAAAACTTTTGAAGAACTCATTAGAGACATAGTGGAAGTGTACGTCGATGACATCGTGGTCAAGGTCAGGGACAAGGAGTCACTCCTTGACACCTTGCAGGCTGTCTTCGACAAGCTGCGGGCCACCCGCACAAAGTTAAACCCAGACAAGTGTGTCTTCGGGGTTAGCTCCGGAAAACTTCTCGGTTTCCTGATAAGTCACCGGGGCATAGAAGCTAATCCGGCGAAGATTAAGGCCATTGAAGACATGCGGCCACCAACCCGCATCAAAGACGTCCAAAAGTTAACTGGATGTCTAGCAGCCCTCAGCCGGTTCATTTCAAGACTAGCGGAACGGGCACTCCCCTTCTTCAAGTTATTAAGGAAGTCCGAACCATTCCAATGGTCCAAAGAAGCAGAGAAGGCATTCCAGGAACTGAAACAGTTCCTCACCACCCTACCAATTCTGGTAGCTCCGAACCCTGGTGAGCCTTTGTTGCTTTACATTTCAGCAACTGATGAGGTCGTTAGTATGGTTCTGGTTGCGGAGAGACAAGAGCTACCTCATACTCAGGAATCTAGACCCCTTCGGGAGGGTTCGGAGGTACCTGAAAGCGAGTCTGGGTCCCAGCTTCCAGACTCGAATCCACAAGAAGTCACTTCAGGAGACCCAGACCCCTCCGGGAGGGTCCAGGTCACTTCTGAAGAAGCCCCAGGTTCCTCCAGCCAGGACCCGGAGGTCCCCGAAGAAAATCCAGATTCCTCTAAGAGGATCCAGGTCAATGAAGAGGAAGCTCCGGACTTCTCCAGGAGGGTCTGGACCATTCAACGCCCAGTGTACTTCATTAGTGAAGTACTACATGATGCCAAGACTCGATACCTAGAGGTGCATAAGCTGCTCTATGCAGTTCTTATTGCCTCCAGGAAGCTTCGCCATTACTTCCAAGCTCACAAAGTCTCAGTGGTGACCTCTTACCCACATCGAGCAATCTTGCATAATCCCAATTCAACTGGGAATATTGCAAAGTGGGCAGCGGAATTGGCTGAATTTGATCTTGAATTTATTTCAAGGCAAGCAGTCAAGAGTCAAGCATTGGCAGATTTTGTGGCAGAATGGACTCCCTCATCAAACCCTGGGGGCCCCAGTGAGCAGAAGACGGAGCATCAAGCTCCAGCCTTCACCGAGCCTCACTGGACCCTCTACTTCGACGGCTCCATGCAGAAGCAGGGGCCCGGAGCTGGAATCCTTCTCCTTGCACCGACCGGGGAGAAGGTGAAATACATGGTACACCTTGACTTCAAGGCGACCAACAACATGGCAGAGTACGAAACGCTCATCTACAGACTAAAGGTGGCACTGTCATATGGTGTCAAGCAACTGCTGGTCAAGGGAGATTCGCAACTCATCATTAAGCAGGTGAAAGGTGAATGTTCCTGCAATAATCTCCAGCTAGCTGCTTACCTCCTTGAAGTCCAGAGGCTTCAGAAGGACTTCGAAGTCCTAGATCTCCACCATGTTCAGCGTGCCCATAACACTGAAGCTAACGAACTCTCGACGAAAGCGTCAACCGGAGCTCCGGCTCCTGACGGAATTTTTGTCCGGAGGTTGTCAAAGCCAACAGCTCAGCCTGCCGAACTGAGCGAAGGGGGCAAGATCAGCATCCCGAAGCTGACGGTCCCGATGGCCCTGTTACCATGGCAGCCATCAAGGGTCATAGGTGCTGCCGAGAGCTCCGAGCAACCCAGCACGCAAGACTCAAAAGCTCAAGCTAGTTCCGATGCATGGATCTCGGAGATCCGGAGCTACTTGAAAGACAACATCCTTCCTGACGATGATGTATCCGCTGACCGGGTAGTCAGATTGGCTAAAAGATACACACTGGTAGAAGGGGATCTCTACCAGCGTGGTGCCAATGTCATCCTAATGCGGTGCATCACAAGGGAAGAAGGCTGCAAACTCCTCGCAGAAATCCATGGAGGCGAGTGTGGGAACCATGCGTCTTCCCGCACGCTGGTTGGTAAAGCCTTTCGGCATGGTTTCTACTGGCCTATAGCACTCCAGGATGCAACTGAGCTGGTGAAGAAATGTGAAGCATGTCAATTCCATGCAAAGCAAATTCATACACCAGCTCAGCCCTTACAAATGATATCTCCTACATGGCCCTTCGCTGTGTGAGGGATGGACATCTTGGGACCTTTCCCAAGAGCCGTCGGAGGTTACAAGTTCCTGTACGTCGCTATTGATAAGTTCACCAAGTGGCCGGAAGCAACTCCAGTTGTGACAATCAACAAGCAATCTGCTATCAACTTTTTGCAGTCCATTGTATGCAGATTTGGAGTCCCAAATAAAATCATCACTGATAATGGGACCCAATTCACAAGCTCTGCATTTCAAGGATATTGCGAAGACCTCGACATTCAAGTTTGCTATGCCTCTGTAGCTCACCCAGCCAGCAATGGCCAAGCTGAGAGAGCAAATGCTGAAATCCTTAAAGGACTCGAAACGCGCACCTATGAGCGCTTGAAAAAACATGGAGCCAACTGGATCGAAGAGCTTCTGCCCACTTTATGGGCCAACAGGACATCTCAAAACCGGTCAACTGGAGAGACACCCTTCTTCCTGGTGTATGGAGCTGAAGCAATCCTTCCTCCAGAAATCACCTTGGGGTCACTCCGAGTTCGGACCTTCGATGAAGCCACGCAGGACCAGCTCCGGCGTGAAGACCTAGACCTCCTGGAGGAGGGAAGGTGCCAAGCAGCTATTCGGAATGCCTGATATCGCCAAGCCCTACGGCGTTATCATTAGCGGCATGTGCACAACCGACAGCTCGAGGAAGGTGATCTGGTGCTACGGAGAATACAATCCAGAGAAGGGTTAAACAAACTCTCCCCCAGCTGGGAGGGACCCTTCCGAGTGATTAAAGTATCCCGTCCTGGAAGCGTTCGCTTGTCTACTGAGGACGGGACACCTCTCCCAAATCCTTGGAACATCGAGCACCTCCGTAAGTTCTACACATAATACCACGGAGGTGAGTCTTGAGTAACTTGAAGTGTATGTTATAGAGTCATTGTACAAAGTCGGGTAGTTCCTCCGGGAGAACAGCCGAACCTTTCCCGAAAGGTCCGCAAAGTTCATGCAACACTTGTCACAGTCTCAGGACTAAAAGTGTGGCTAGCTACCCTGGGTCAAACGAGAAATGAAACACGCTTAGCCTGGTTCCGTACCCTAAGATTGTACTTGTTTCCCCTGTACCCCGGACCTATAATGAAAGACATCTTCATGTGAAACAGACTCCACGTGCATTTATTTTGTACAGGCTCAACATTTTTTATTTTTCTCTTTCTTGTCTATAACAAAGACGTGCAATTCTTAAGAAATTTTAGTTCAACCGGTTATATACGATACGAGTTGTACTGTCAATTCTTTTGGATTCAAATATTGTTCCTGGCCAACTTGCCTGAAAGCCGCCAAGCCAATCTAGGGCTGGAGTGTGCTATCGACTTAGCCTGGTCAAGCACCCTAAGTACGCCACTCTACCTACATCCCGGCTGGCCGAAGTAAGGCGAGTCCAAATACAATTGAATCCGGAAAAAAAGGCAACACATTCGATTGTGTCTAGAATCGCGTTTGACCTAAAAATTTCTTGAGAATCGTAAGCCGCGACGAAGTTATAGGCAAGAAACGAATTTTACTATTTTTCTTGACTTCAGTGTGCAGGAAAAATAAAATACACGTTGATGGAGAAAAGCCGGAGCTAATAAAGCTCCGACTCCCCTAGGTGGCTTGTAATCGATGTTACGCATTGAAAACGAGCATCACTGGAGTAATCAAGCTCTGGTAAAGCTAGGGGGACCAGCCGTCGACGCTGAATAAAAGATGGTGAGAAGACCCCGCAAACAGAGTCTGCTGCCAACAAACTAAGTGTTGGCAAAGATCAGTGCCGGAGCTACTAAGCTCCGACACCCCGGAGGACTAACTATCGATGCTCTACGCATTGATAGAGACTATTGCCGGAGCTACTAAGCTCCGGCGATAGACAATGCCGGAGCTTCTAAGCTCCGACAACCTCAAGGGGCCTTCACTATCGAAGACTTCGGACCTAAATTCTACAAGTTCGGAGCAAATGAGTCTTGAACAAAACGCAATATCCTCTTGGTACATGTTCACAACCAAATTGTGTACATCTATCAGGGGGCCAAGTGAAGACAAAAGTGTTGAAGACAAAAAGTGAAATTCACAAAAATTTGAGGATTTCATTTATCTGGAGACAAGGGATTACATCTGGAGACAAGGGATTACAAAATTGAGGAAGAAGAAGAGAAAATACAAGTGAGAACTACAGAGATGGTCCTAGACCCTATGGAATAATTGGGCGACCTTCTGGGCGACCTCCGATGCGTTGGCTCGGGCAGCTTCCCCTTCTCCTTCGACGGGACCTTCAAGCACCGGGTCCAGAGGAAATTGGGAGTTCCGGCTGGTGTAGCACGTCAGCACGTACTCTGCGACGTTCTTCGCCAGGGATTGCCCCTCAACCTCCAATTGGTCCGCGATGACATCACCCACCTTGGAGAGCTTGCTAGCTGCCGAGCTCAGTGCCTGCAGCGCTAGGTCCGGCTCCGGTTCCGGATCATCCGGGCGCACGGGACTGAAGCCCATTGGCGTCAGCGCGTCGTTGGCCTTGCCCAGGAACTCCCAAATTTGTAGGGAGTCCGCAGTCCTCAAGCCCTTCATTTCTTCCAGGGATCTTCTGGTCGCCACCAGTTCGGAATTCTCACGGGCGAGGCGCTCAACTTCTTTGGCATTTTGCTGAATCTTCTCAGCAACCCGCTTTTCGAGTTTTCCGAGCTCCTCCTCCCGGAGGTGGATCTTGTTCCGGCGGTCGACCAGGTCTTTCTCTTTGCCCCTCATTTTCTTCTCCCTAGCGGTAAGGGCACACTATTGCTCATAGAGTTCCTGCCCTCGCACCCAGGCCTTCTCCTCCTCCTCTACGCAGTGCTCTTCCAATTTCTTGGCGCGCTCCTCAAGGCCCTTGTCAGCCAGAGCCACCTTCTCGGAGAGCTCCTCCTCCCTCCTCAGGACGTCATCCCGCAGCTCTAGGAGTTTTTGCTCTTCATCTTCGAGCCGTTTCTCCCACTCTTCAAGTGCCTCTCGGCGCTTGATGAGTGTAGTGTTAATGGCCTCAAGCCTTTCGTGGCGTTCATCGGCCGCACTATTGGCTGCTTTGGCTGGATCGTAGATCTCCCGGGATTGAGCGTCGAGGGCGTGAGTCATACTCTCCCTGTCATCCAATAATTTACCCCAATACTCCAGGCGGACTTTCTCCTGTTTGATCCACTCCTTGTCATCCGCTAGCCTTAACTGCGCCAGCTTGGTCTCGAAGTAGAGCCGGTTACGCCACCTCCTAAGGGTTTGGCGCTCCTCTTCAAGAGCCTTGCTGTTGTGAAAGAAGGCCAGTTGAACTTGACGTAGACTGGAACATGCGTTGTCAATGGATAGTGACAACGGGATAGGTTCCGGACCTGCTGGGGTCTCCCCCGCTGGTTCCAGCGGGTTTTCAGATACAAAAATTGGGTCCCACACCACAAGAGTGGTCCCCTGTGTCTCCATGACACTAGGGCCATTTTCCGGGATGGCCTCAGTCGCCATCGAGGAGGGTCCCGCCGCCAGGTCTCAATTCACCCCCTCAGACAGGGGGCCAGCGACTTCACCAGGGCACTCTGGCTCAGCCGCAGGTACCTCCGACGTCGTCACTTCTGGAGCAGGAGCCGCTGCTGGCTCCGGACTGGGCACCTCCTCCGATGGGGGCTCGGGCTCCGACACTCCTGTATCAACCAGCGAGGGAGCTGGAAGATCTTCATCTTCAATCGGCCCTGCAGCCGGAGCTCCAACAACTACCGGCTTTGCGGCCGGTGCTTCTGAGGTAGCCAGCCCAACCGCCGGGACTTCCTCAACATCTGGCGCGCCGGCCGGGACTTCAATCACCTCCGGCTCGACCGCCGGAGCTTCAACACTTTCCGGCTCTAGGGCCGGAATCACAGCTTCTTCTGGCTCAACGGCCGGAGCTTCCATCATCTCAGCACCAGGACCCGGAGCTTCAACCTCTGGGACAGGTGCCGCTGGTGCATCTTCACTCCCACGGTCTGGTGCTACGACAGCCGGCGCCGGAGCTGTCACAGCTTCAGCCACCGCTTGGGGCGGCACCGGGACAGGAGCAGAAGCTTCCACCCTCACGGCTTCAGCCGCTGTGGCTAAGGGTGGAGCCTCACTCCCCTTCTTGGGGACGCTGCAGATGATGAACGAACAAACTTAAAAAATAGTTACTACAATTAAAACAACTATCCAAGGTAAAGATTAAAAATTACCTTGGGAGGCTTCCGCACCAGCTTGCGCGGAACCTTTTTCCCGGGCGTTCTGGGCTGGTCATAGCCGGCGTGGAAGCTCCGGAAGGCCCCCCGGAACTCGTCGCGGCCACGGGTGTTTCCCGAGTCGAGGCCACAGGTGCTGGAGTCACATGCCCGGAGCTAACACCCCGGGAAGACCCCACTGCGGGAACAGTCGCGCTCCGAGAGGACCCCACTGCGGGAACAGTCGCGCTCCGGGAGGACCCCACTGTGGGAACAGTCGCCGCAGTTGTAGAAGACCTTCCCCTCCGGGGAGAAGGAGCCGACGCAGAAGTAGCGGGCCTGACTGACCTTCCGTCGGCGTACTGCAGCTTCCTCTTCCGGCTCACAGGTTCATCCGCCAGCTCCTTGACCTTGCCGACGACCTCTTCCCTCGGCTTCGGAGCAGGGTCGGAGCCATCCTCGGGCATTCTGGGGATCGCTACCCCGGTCGTTGATCTTCTCTCGACGACACCAAGGTCGTCAAGCACGGGCATCTTCCGCCGGAGCTCCCTGCTGAACTCCACTTCCACGTTCAGAGGAAGAAAAGCTGATGGCGGAGTCAAGTCGTCACTATCGACATCGATACCGTGCTGGAACTTCTTGAGGTGGAACTCCAAGGTTTTCCCCACCATGTTGGACTTCAGCCCGGTCTCGACCCGGTCGTCGTCCATCACGCTGTTGAGGGCCCATGCGAGTTTCTCTCTCCTCTTCAACGGCGCCCACCTGTTGACCAAGAAGTTGCAAAACACCGCCTGAGGAGTCAATCCTCCCTCCACGCATTGGCGGATCCTAGTCAAAGTAGGGTTGAAGGCTTCCACCAGCACTAGAGCTTCACTCCAGATTGTCGTGTCGATGCTGGGAAGGCCTTCGGGTAGTTCCAGCCTCTCGTGCTCCTCCACCCGGACGACTATCCAGTCCTTCTTCCAGTCATCCCACTTCCCAGAGGGAAATGACCGGAGGTACTTGAATGGGCACTTCTTGCGCTTCACGAAGTAGTAGAAGCCAAGGTACTCATTGCTCCTGCCGGTAGTATGGACGGTGAATAAGGTCCGGAAGAGTTCAATGAAGGGGGGGGATGCCCACCCACATCTCACAGAAGTGGACGAAAATGGACACAAGAAGAATGGAGTGGGGGCCGAGATGATACAACTGCAGACCATAGAAGTCTAGCAGCATCAAGAAAAAGGAAGAAAAAGGTGGGATCAACCCCACCATGGCGTACGAGGAGAAGTACACCATTTCGCCGGCGTGCTCCTTCTCAAACCGAAGCTCTCCACCGGCGCGGACCGAGCGATTGAAGAAGTCCGAGGACCATCCCATGAGGGCCCGAACCTTCTTCAGGTCACCATCGGTCTTCAAGCGACTCTCGCGGAGACCCAACTCCATCGCGGCACGGCTAGGCAAGAGAAGAAAAGCGAAGCACAAGTTGGGAGTTTGAGTGCAAGATCAGATGGGAGGCGTGAAGAACTCCCGACGGTGCGCGCTTTCCTTCTTAAGTAAGCCCTGGAAACGCTTGGATGGAAATCGCAAGAAAGTCGAAGATACCATTCAAAAATTCCACCCAGCCGATGACAAGGGGGCCCGGGACTACCCCAACGATCAAGTCGAGGTTCTTACCCAGGCGAACGGTTGTCATCATGAGGCGTGAAACCCGAAGGCGGCGGCCTGACAAGGCGCGCGGAACCGATATGGTTTTCGTATCAGGAACCGGCGACCTTCAATTGCGTGAGATCCGCACGCCAAAGATCTCATCTGCCGCACGCGGGATACGCCACGCGGCGAGGATTTAACTCCAAATCCTCGCCAACGGCACCTCCGAAGACCTTTGAAGACTTAGTTCAAAAGTCGCGAGGATGGACCCACCTCCGGCGGAATGACTTCACCCCAGTGGTCTTCCCCAGAGGTAGGTCCAGGGGGCCAATGTCGGTACCCTAGAAACCATACACCCCTTGAGGTTACAAATATCTCAAAGGAAAGTCATCTAATTGATTTGAAGACCTTCAAAGGCCCACATGTCAGATATAACCGGACCCGCTTCTCCAGCATGGTTAATCCCAGGGTCGCCACGTGTATTATCAAACCGGAGCTACCGCCCACAAGGGGGAAGCTCCGGGCCATGTACCGAAATGGCACCTCTGGACTTAACCCCAGACCGAGAGAAGCTCCAGACCTGACACGTGTCAGATAGCTCCAGAGCTGCCTATTTCCCACAGTATGCTCCGGAGCTGCCACGTGTCCAACCGTCGGAGCTTCAGCCTCTGACCTCCGGAAGATTCCATAACGGCTCCGGATCTTCAAAGGGGAATCAAGGACTTCAAGACCCGATTATGTGTCATTAATACCATATTAATGACACACGATCGGATGAACTTAATTACCAGTAATGGTGCTGTCAAAGCCCATTACCTGGTAATTAAGGACAGTTAAATGTGTTGAATAAGTGTCAATACTAGTAACCGCCGAGGCCACATGTCGGGCCAGACTAACTTGTAATGGTCTGCCCTTGTACTATAAAAGGACAGGCCGACGACGGACTCTACAGGTTCAGTGGGGCTAGACACGCGCCATAGACGCTCAACATAAGCTCATACAGCTAATACAACACCAACACACCCGTGGAGTAGGGTATTACGCTCAGGCGGCCCGAACCACGTAAACTCTTGTGTCTCCTGCGTCATTTACTACTCACCTTCTTGAATCTCCGCGCGCCCACACCGAACATCAAACTCCTCTAACACTTTAGTAGTGTCGGGAGATCTGCCAGTTCCAAACCACCGACAGCCTCCACATTGAATAATCGTTGCCGTCAAAGTATGGGACTTTTCCTAGAGGGATTGACAAGTAATGGTTGTTGTTAGAATTTAAGCAATCATAATTAAAAGGATATTGAGAGTAGTCGGTGTGACTACTCCCCTTCTTCTTCTTTTCATCTTCGATCTTCAATTTGCCTTTGGAGAGAGCTTTCTTCCTTAGGAGCGCCTTGAGTTCAAGCGTCTCCTCATCATCGTCCTCGAAGTCCTGAATGGTGTCGAGGAGCTTCTCCAATTTTTGAGCCTTTTCATCTTCAACTTTCTCTTGGTTGAGGCTCTTGTGCACATCCTTCATGTCCGACATTTTTCTCTTCGAGCGATTAGTCTCCTTTTGAAGAGTCCGGCTCTGATACCAATTGAATGTGGCCTAGAGGGGGGGGGGGTGAATAGGCCTTTTTGAACTTTTGTCAGAACCTACAACACTCAGCAACTTGATCAAATACCGATAAATCGGACTAGTCCGGTAGTTTGCGGATGTTGACGGCTCCAAAGATATACTAACAAATCATCCCCGGCAACAGCGCCAGAAATGCTTGTTGGTATTTTTTAACCCCACAGATCATCTCCGGTAAAGAGATGAGATCCGCAAGCACACGGAAGATACCGTTGTAGCATTTCACCCATGAGTATTCCCAAGGGTATCATATTTATCCCAAAGGAAGGCAATGGAGTAAATTATATACTACTCTTATGGTCAAGCTATGGGATACTAATCAATTATTCGGACAGGGGGTAAGTTGATAATAGGGGTAGTGTGACACACACCTAGGCAATCTATTCTAAAGGGTAAATGGGTCCTAGAGGGAGATTGGATTAAGAGTTAGAGAGTTGCTCCTACAATGCTCCTGATACATATACATAGCCTAAGGTAGATACTAATGGTCATGTCAATGATGAATTCCTATGCAATGCTATTCAACACATCAGGCACGGGCTTACCCCTAGCAATACTAGGGCGACTCCCGCCAAGAGTCTGTGGCATAGCCTAACGTGGAGGATTACAAGGGACAGATAGGGCTATCGCCTCCTACTACCTACCTCTTCAATCATTGGGTCTACGAGACATCCAACGCTACTTAAATACCCTAGCACCATGCTAGCATACTAAGCAAATACCTTAAGAGCTGCAGCACAAGGAATCCTAAGACAATGAACTAAATCATCGTTGAACCAATGTTGATTGCATAGCATAGTTATTCATATTAACATAATCATATCATAACTACATAGACTATAGTGGGGGTCTATAGTGTTTATGACCATAAGATGTGATCATGAGAGTACAATCATAAAGACTATACCTTCCACTTACATGGACTCCACAATCAAACAAGAAACGCTTTGTCCAAGTATACGTATAAAAGAGACTAAAGATAATATCTTTATTGAGCATAAAGTCACAAATACAAGAAGGAATACATGAGACAAACCTTTCCCAATGTGGAATTGGGAAGAGAGACTACTTCTAACCCTTTCCCAATTTGGACTTGGGACTAGAGGCTCTCCTCTCTACATCTTAACTCCTGTAAGGACTATGGAAGATAGTGTATACAATAGAATGATGCCCAAGTGGTGTGTGTTGAAGTGAGGGGTATGGGGTCTTATTTATACTAGTGTTGAGGTCGGTTCCCGCCACCAAAAGCATGCGAATCAGTCGTCATTGACTCCAGGGAGCCAGGAGGAGCCAACACGTGAAAGTTGACCGCGTTTGGCGCCAGGACCAGGTCGGTCGACCCCCTGGTTCGGCCGACCTGGTCAGGGCTCCAAACGGCCCGTATTTCCTTCAGGTGCCTGCCTGGTGGGTCCCATTGACTGATATTGGTTCTAAACCGTTGGATGGCCTCATATACTTCTGTTTGTGGGCCATTTGATCCATATGGTGCCACGTGTCATCGCCTGATTGGCTGGGATGATATTTTATAGGATTGCTCCCCATACTTTTTCTCAATTCTTGTATAAATATTTGCATACACATATTTATCCAAGTACAAGTGGAAATAGGTCAAGTAGAAAGGTGATGTGTGTAAGAAATGATCAATCCTTCACATAATTGAGTTATATTGATGGCTGAAATTGGTATATAACAGCCGTCAACAAACTCCCCCAAGCTTATCCTTTGCTCGTCCCGAGCAAAGTCAAGACTTTAGGTTGATGATCAGGAGTTGCTACAATGTTCTAACTTTCGAAAGTATCAAGTGCACAACAAAATACTCTACCTAGTATTGCAAAAAGTGGATATGGTACTTCACCCTTCTTAAGTCATTATGGGAGTTATGCCTTCTCCTATTCATGGGTAATTGAAAGATAGAACAGCAAATGGAGCAAGCATAGCCTAGATATCAAGTTCCACTTAAATTCCAGAGAGATTCAAATTAGATTACAAGTAACTCAATTGATTCTCTGAATCACTCCTTTGTGTATAGTGGAAATATGTCCTCACCAAGGTATTATGCCTATACTATTCCTACTCTTTGAATATGGCTTGTACGTGGAGCTTGGTAGGGAAAGTAAGTAGGCATATTTGCAACACATAATATTGCTAAGTCAAAAGAGCAAGCCTTAGGAGAAATCAATTCAAACTTTTGAATCAAGACTTGTGCATGTGTGATGGAATGGATGTGGATGTGGAAACATTGAGATGACTCCTTTTGATGTGGACTCTCTTTATTGCAAGGATGAAACATGGCTACCCTTTTTTATGCTTATGGAGTAAGCATATTATTTTTTTCTCATGCTTATGATATAAGCATGCATTTTCTTTTTCTTTTTCTTGTAGCCATGTCTTCTACTCCTTTTTATGCAATAACTTGAAGAGAGTGCTAACTATGAATAGCATGGAGTTTCTCTTTTTATTGTGGAATGGTGCCTATGATGTAATTTTGCTTCCTTCTAGTGTAGAAGTATAGCATGTGCAAGTGAAGTCTTGAATTCAAAAAGAATTGAATGATTTCTCACATAGGTCTATACTAGTTTGACTAAGCTCAATGTGAAAGCAAATATCATATGCATAAGGTGTTGTCTATGTATGAATATCATATGGCTTTGGTAGGTATTTCCAATCAAATGAGGGAAACTTAAATCTTGATAGAATTTCTCCAGAAATCCAAGTTTCACTTTCAAAATAGGAACAGCAGCCCTATTACTAATTCAAATCTCCCAACAACCTAGAAGTAGATTAAGATTTTGCTACCCACAATTTCTAAATCAAGGAAAAGTTAATTTTAGCCAATTTAAGCAACATTCGGAGAGTAGCAAGTTGTAAACTAGGGACTTAGGAAAAATAAAACAGAGCAACTATTCATCATTTCATCTATGTGAATTCTAAATCATTCTTACCGCACATCTTTATTTGATAAGCAAAGCAAATCTAAGTTCCTATTTTTATGTTTTTTTAGATGCATGGTGGATGGTGGATGAATGGAAAGTAAATATGCAATGGATGATTTGAAATAAAAATGCAGTGGGTGTGATACAAGTTACCTCAAGTGGGGGTCCTCCCCCAAGCTTATTCTTGATCAAGGTCCGTGATAGGGGTTGAAACCCTAACGACGGAGGTAGGCCATGAGTTGGCCTATCCTTGTTGCAGCGTGGCTTTGATAGTGGAGGATTGAGTGTTGATTGTTGTGTTGCCTCCCATGGACACCATGAGTGTGGTTGAATAGAGTGTTTTCGATGTTGATCGTCCGCACATCAGGGTCTCCATGTGTTTGGTGTGATTTGTCATTCCTTGGCTAGGATAATGAGAACCTTTAGATCCAAAGGAATGACGTGCACTCAACATACATTGAGTATGTTTCGTCATTCTTTGGCTAAGGTGTATCATATCTTTTTTCCATAAGGGAGTGACATGTGACCAACATGCATTGGGTATGATCAGTTGTTCCTTGGGTAAGGTACAACATACCTTCTAGCCACATAGGAACAACTTGCACTTAATGATGGTGGCAAATCCCTTGAGCTTGAATGAGTGGTTAGAATAGTTGAGAGCATAATGCTCTCACCCATTCTTGGCAGCCCATTGGTTGCTCATGGAGGGTTCCCATTTCAAATCTCTAGCCTCGTATAGTTATGATTGACCTTCAGGCATAATTTCCGATAGGTAGCAACCATCCTCATTTACTCCTTGGCCAAGAGATGTTGAAATGGGATCCTCTAGGGATCCCAACAATCAGCCTCTTGAATGCTTGCATAGTAATATTAGTCCTGCAAACTTCCTCTCTTGAATAGAGAGGGATGGTTAGCTCCTGATACTTGTACAAATGAACATTCGGGTTATGTAACCGAACTTTCATTTGTACATACGGGGGAAGAACAAAATCAAAGATGCATTGGTTCCAATGTCAAGTGTATCCATGATCAATGTGTTATTCATTGATAAGAGTGGAGCTTTATGGATAATTCATGTTGCATATTTTCTAAAGCTCCTACTCATAACAATGAATGTGATAGAAATATACTAAATGGATCCCTACATCTTTTAAAGTTTCGAACCATCTTAGCTTTTAAGAGCAAATTTTATCATTTAGACCATGAGAAACAAGATTCTCAATTTTATCCTCCTGAACTTCACTAGGAATTTAAAATCTAGTGACTCCTCCAAAAAATGCAATTCAACTTTAGAGCAAGGATATCACTTAGTCCTAGGAGATTGAAATCTAGTGACACCATCTATGCATGAAGCTCAACTAAAAATTATGGCTATCACTATGCCCAAGTTTCTGTATGCCAATTCACCGATTAAGTCATGCCCAAAAGTTTTATTTTCTAAACCTAGACAAAAATGACTAAGTCTACAACACAATGCTTAAAGGATTCTAGGTACTTGTTTTAGATTTTTCCAAGTAAGGTGGGATTTCCTTTTGGAGATCTAAAAGTCAATACCCACACTTACTATTGTGAGGATGCATGAGAATTAAATGATGAGAACCTTCCTCACAAATGCAAGAAGATAAATTCAATTCTATGGCAAACCAAACAATGAAAAATTCTAAACTCATACCTCATTTGAAGAGCAGTTGGTGACAAAGGTCTTTGTGTGAGAAACTCACAATATTGATTTTCAGCGTAGGCTTGATGGTTGATGTCAAATGCCAAGTTGAGATTTGATTTGGCAAGGATTTGGTTCTGGCTCCTCCATTGGGTCATCATCTTGAACACTTCTCTTCCTCAAACTCAAAATGAGTTTGAAGGAGAGAAGTGTTGTCAAATCCTCCCAATGGTGACTTGAGATTGATGAAACCATCCACTTTCTTGCCATACCACCTCTTCACAATTTTGACCTAGCTGCACTTTAATCAAAAACACACAAAACAACTCGAAAACGGGTTACGTTAGCGAAAAGCAAATTGAAACCAATTTTCAAATTGTCTTGCCCAGCTTGAAATAACTTGTAAATGCAATGAGGGTCAAAGCAAATCTTTTTGGTTTGAACTAGGAAGATAAATTCAAGTGGTCATGCACGTAGTTCATAACCAATTAACCTATTGGCGAGGACTCACCGAATTTTTGAAGTCTGATGAGTAGGACTTACCTCCGTTCTCTTCAGCGCAATGATTTGTTGTCCAATCCCGGAGTTGAAGATGTGGACGATTTCTTCTGTTTTGACATGCCAAACTCATTTGGCAGTCATTTGGACATGTGGGCCACAAGGTGGCCCTAGCCTCTCCCCGTTGTATTGATATAGACATGTTGTTGTAGCGAAGGGTTCTCCCTCTTGAATGTATTCCTTCATGGTGAGGCTTTGTCCTTCTGAGGGGTTCCACTCTGGCCATATTGATATTCCATTGAATCAACCCATACCTTCATCATGAATCAAAGGCTTCCTTGGGCATGATGACAAGTGGACTCCACAATCAAACAAGAAACCCTTCATCCACAATGTCACTTGCCCTAGGTTGAATGGGTTTGGTCGAAGTGTGGTAATCCCCACAAGTGATGTGGGATATCTTGGACTTTGAATGCTCCTTAAGTTCTTGTCATTGACCAAGATCTTCATGTGAATGTTGTCTTGATTTCTGCTTGGCCAAGATACTTCAAAGTAGGCTAGTTGAACTTAAATCCCTTGGAAAGCCACAACCTCCTTGAATACAAGGGTGATGTTAATTCCACCCTTGACCTCCTTGTGAATGGCAGCCATTGGAGTTGTTGTTTGAAAAAGGTCCTCATGGATCTTAGGGAAATAAATCCCACGCGTCCCATGATGACATGGATTTTCACAAATCATGTGAATATCCACGACTTGGATTATCCAAACAAATCTCCAACGACTTGGATATTCATGACACTTCAATCCCAGGTGTAGTTCCATAACTAGCATATCCACCTTGTGAAGTGGTGTGCATGACAAGCTATGGGAACTCAAGCATTCTTCAATCCACCCCTTGAGTGGAGACCTTCTTCTCATCCATGATGAATGAGAATAGGACTCCTTCAGCTCCAGCATGAATGTGGTCATGGATTGGTGGAGCCAACCCATGACACGAGTGTTGGATGAAGAGCCAACTATCCACCCCATGGTGGAGGCAAACCAAGAAGTACTTCTTAGAGCCTTCCCCAAGCTTGGGTATGGATGACTTTGGCTCCTACTGAAAGCTGAAATTCTCCCGCAAAAGGCAATGGTGTTGCCTAGCGGACATTTTTTGAGGTACACCTTGAATCATCTTGCAATTTAGCACTTGCGTCCTCGTTGGCCATCCCATACAATGGGTTGGCCAACACTACCCTGTTTTCACACAAAGGAGAAAACAAACAAGGGTAATCTGTCTAATAACTATTAGTACCTATAGTTTAATCACAAGTGATATCTATCCTTCACTTCCTTTGCCTTCCCCGACAACGGCGCCAGAAATGCTTGTTGACGGCTCCTAAGATATACTAACAAATCATCGCCAGCAACGGCGCCAGAAATGCTTGTTGGTATTTCTTAACACCACAGATCATCTCCGGTAAAGAGATGAGCTCCGCAAGCGCACGGAAGATACCGTTGTAGCATTTCACCCATGAGTATTACCAAGGGTATCGTATTTATCCCAAAGGATGGCAATGGAGTAAAGTATATACTACTCTTATGGTCAAGCTATGGGATACTAATCAATTATCTGGATAGAGGGTAAGTTGATAATAGGGGTAGTGTGACACACACCTAGGCAATCTATTCTAAAGGGTAAATGGGTCCTAGAGGGAGATTGGATTAAGAGTTAGAGAGTTGCTCCTACAATGCTCCTGATATATATACATAGCCTAAGGTAGATACTAATGGTCATGTCAATGATGAATTACTATGCAATGCTATTCAACACATCGGGCACGGGCTTACCCCTAGCAATACTAGGGCGACTCTCGCCAAGAGCCTGTGGCATAGCCGAACATGGAGGATTACAAAGGACAGATAGGGCTGTCACCACCTACTGCCTACCTCTTCAATCCGTGGGTCTATGAGACATCCAATGCTACTTAAATACCCTAGCACCATGCTATCATACTAAGCAAATACCTTAAGAGCTGGAGCACAAGCCATCCTAAGGCAATGAACTAAATCATTGTTGAACCAATGTTGATTGCATAACACAGTTATTCATATTAACATAATCATATCATAACTGCATAGATTATAGTGGGGGTCTATAGTGTTTATGATCGTAAGATGTGATCATGAGAGTACAATCATAAGGACTATACATTACAGTTACATGGACTCTACAATCAAACAAGAAATGCTTTGTCCAAGTATACGTATAAAAGAAGACTAAAGATAATATCTTTATTGAGCACAAAGTCACAAATACAAGAAGGAATACATGAGACATACCTTTCCCAATGTGGAATTGGGAAGAGAGACTCATTCTACTCCTTTCCCAATTTGGACTTGGGACTAGAGGCTCTCCTCTCTACATCCTAACTCCTCTAAGGACTATGGAAGATAGTGTATACAATAGAATGATGGCCAAGTGGTGTGTGTTGAAGTGAGGGGTATGGGGTCCTATTTATACTAGTGTTGAGGTCGGTTCCCGCCACCAAAAGCACGCGAATCAGTCGTCATTGACTCCAGGGAGCCGGGAGGAGCCAACACGTGGAAGTTGACCGCGTTTGGCGCCAGGACCAGGTCGACCGACCCCCTGGTTCGGCCGACCTGGTCAGGGCTCCAAACGGCCCGTACTTCCAGGTGGCTGCCAGGTGGGTCCCATTGATTGATATTGGTGCTACACCGTTGGATGGCCTCAGATACTTCTGTTTGTGCGCCATTTGATCCATGTGGTGCCACGTGTCATCGCCTGATTGGCTGGGATGATATTTTATAGGATTGCTCCCCATACTTTTCCTCAATTCCTGTATAAATTTCTGCATACACATATTTCTCCAAGTACAAGTGGAAATAGTTCAAGTAGAAAGGTGATGTGTGCAAGAAATGATCAATCCTTCACATAATTGAGTTATATTGACGGCTGAAATTGGTATATAACAGCCGTCAACAGCGGACTAGTCCGGTGCGTGCGGACTAGATCGATCAAGTTTGATCGATGATCTCAATCCAAGTACTCTATGCAGCGGAAAATAAGATGTAACTAGAGTATGTTGCTTCAATTAAACTAAAGATAGCACAAGGTAACCTTAGTTTCAAGTTTTGATGTAATTTGACTAAGATCAATTAAAACCTAGATGCAATTAACAATAAGCACAAAGTGAAGACACAAGATTTTTATCCAGTGGTTCAGTTCCCACGAAGGCAACCTACATCCACGTTGAGGAGCCCACGAAAGGACCGGATCTTCACCAACCCTACCCTCGTCGAATCTCCATGGAGGCAGATTCTCTTCCACTAATCACAAAGGGCAAATCACCAAGTTCAAGGGGCCTTCTCAAAAGTTGAGGGCCCCCAAGATTTACAATTGAATGCACCACCAACAAACTTGAATTGTATGCAATAAAGAACAAGAGTGTGCGAGAGAATCAAACCCAAGAGTTCAAAACGTGAAGAATCGTGTCTCTCTTTTGATCTAAAGTTAATCCTCAAGGATTTGATCTTTCTTGCATTGGATTGTGTGGAGAGCCGTGTTTTCTAGGCTCTTGGAGGGTGTGACTACACAGGGGGTCGAGATATATTGATTAGGGGCCATGCAACTCTATTTATACTAGGGTTTCCAAAGGTTACCGTTAAGGTTTTCAAAGTCCGGACTAGTCTGTGGTGGACTCCGGACTAGTCCGGTGTGCGGCGTGTGGGAAACCCTAAGTGCCCTCGAATTATCGGACTTGTCCGACATTGGGCGAACTAGTCCGCTTTTTTCTCTGGAGAAGATCGGACTAGTCCAGCACATATCGAACTAGTCCGGCGTGGTGAATCCCTTAGTGAATTGAGGACAAGTCCGCATTTGGAGGACTTGTCCGATTTTAGTCAGAGAAGTTATCGCACTAGTCTAGTGTCGTGAAAATTTTAGGGGCTAAGGACATGTTTGAAATCTGGAGGGACTTGTCCGATGTTGGTCAGTGGTGATTTCGGACTAGTCCGTGGAATATCGGACTTGCCCGAATTTGATTAGAAGGAATATCGGACTAGTCCAAACTTTATCGGACTAGTCCGTTGCGGACAAGTCCGCACTGGGAGACCTTGTCCGATCCTGGACAGTGAGCATATCGGACTAGTCCGGGGTATTTCAGATTAGTCCGGTCTTGTGAGAGTTTGTGCTGAGGACTAGTCCGCATAGGGGAGGAATAGTCTGACCTTAGTGAGAAAGATATCGGAGTAGTCCGTGGTGATATCAGACTAGTCTATTCTGTGAAACTGGACTGTGCAGACAAGTCCACACTGGAATAGCTTGCCCGATTCTGGACAGAGAGAAATTGGACTTGTCCGGAGTATATCGGACTAGTCCGGACATGTATAACTTTGTGTAGTGAGAGTGATTAAAATTGGCTTAAGCTCTTGGGGTATGTTTCTCCAACACACTCCATACACAAAAAGTATTATAATTATTTCTTGAGCTCCTTTCAACTTGATTCTTCACCCTCCCTTCTTTTTGCGCTTTCTTCATAATTTTATTAAAACCTGCGCTTATCTCAACAATTTAGTTAGGATCTCATTTGCTTGTCATAAATCCACCAAACTCACAAGGGATGCCTAGATGCACTTTCAAAAACCAGCTCATGCAGACCATGATTCAGACTATGGGACAACTGCAGGCTGGCAACAACCTCAACAATCAGTCCAACATGCCTCCACAGCCACCCCCACCTCCTCATAACCGATTGAGAGAGTTTATGAGGGCTAGGCCACCAACCTTTGCTCAAGCTGCCGACCCTATGGATGCCAATGATTGGCTCAAGTCTGTGGAGAAGAAGCTAGCTATTCTCCAATGCAGTGACCGGGAGAAGGTGCTATTTGCGCCCCATCAACTTGTTGGAGCAGCTGCCGATTGGTGGGATTCGCTATGCAATGCTCATGAGAACCAAGAGAGAATTACTTGGGCTGAGTTCAAGGAGAGTTTCCATTCTCATTATGTGCCGGAAAGTGTCATGATCTTGAAGAGGCAAGAGATTGAAAACTTGAGGCAAGGAAGATCGAGTGTGAGTGAATTTCTCAATAAATTCACTCAACTTTCAAGGTATGCGCCTGAGGATGTGAGTAGGGACAGCCGGAAACAATACTTGTTCATGAGGGGCTTGAACAATGAGATTCAAGTGCAATTGCTCAACTGTGTGCCAACTTTCATAAGCTTGTGGACAGAGCAATTGTTGTTGAGAATAAGGTCCATGAGATGGAGCTAGATAACAAGAGGAAGGCGCCATATCAAGGATAACAACAAGGAAGTAATGTGTGCCCTTGCTTTGCACCACCCAATGCGACTTATTACAGCTCTTTTGCTCCTGTACAGCGCCCTGGATATGCGCCACGCCCATCTCAGTTTGTGCAGCAACGCCCTGTCATGCAAGCACCTAAGCCTCCAATGCCTTTTGCACCTCAGTTGACGACTGTTATATACCAATTTCAGCCGTCAATATAACTCAATTATGTGAAACATTGATCATTTCTTGCACACATCACCTTTCTACTTGACCTATTTCCACTTGTACTTGGAGAAATATTTGTATGGAGATATTTATACAGGAATTGAGGAAAAGTATGGGGAGCAATCCTATAAAATAGCATCCCAGCCAATCAGGCGATGACACGTGGCACCACATGGATCAAATGGCCCACAAACAGAAGTATCTGAGGCCATCCAACGGTGTAGCACCAATATCAGTCAATGGGACCCACCTGGCAGCCACCTAGAGGAAGTACGGGTCGTTTGGAGCCCTGACCATGTCGGCCGAACCAGGGGGTTGGTCGACCTGGTCCTGGCGCCAAAAGCGGTCAACTTCCACGTGTTGGCTCCTCCCGGCTGCCTGGAGTCAATGACGACTGATTCGCGCGCTTTTGGTGGCGGGAACCGACCTCAACACTAGTATAAATAGGATCCCATACCCCTCACTTCAACACACACCACTTGGGCATCATTCTATTGTATACACTATCTTCCATAGTCCTTATAGGAGTTAGGATGTAGAGAGGAGAGCATCTAGTCCCAAGTCCAAATTGGGAAAGGAGTAGAAGGAGTCTCTCTTCCCAATTCCACATTGGGAAAGGTATGTCTCATGTATCCCCCCCTTGTATTTGTGACTTTGTGCTCAATAAAGATATTATCTTTAGTCTTCTTTTATACGTATACTTGGACAAAGCGTTTCTTGTTTGATTGTGGAGTCCATGTAAGTGGAAGGTATAGTCTTTATGATTGTACTCTCATGATCACATCTTATGGTCATAAACACTATAGACCCCCACTATAGTCTATGTAGTTATGATATGATTATGTTAATATGAATAACTATGCTATGCAATCAATATTGGTTCAACGATGATTTAGTTCATTGCCTTAGGATGGCTTGTGCTGCAGATCTTAAGGTATTTGCTTAGTATGGTAGCTTGGTGCTAGGGTATTTAAGTAGCGTTGGATGTCTCGTAGACCCACGGATTGAAGAGGTGGGCAGTAGGTGGTGACAACCCTATCTGTCCTTTGTAATCCTCCACGTCGGCTATGCTGCAGGCTCTTGGCGGGAGTTGCCCTAGTATTGCTAGGGGTAAGCCCGTGCCCAATGTGTTGAATAGCATTGCATAGGAATTCATCTTTGACATGACCATTAGTATCTTCCTTAGACTATGTACAGGTATTAGGAGCATTGTAGGAGCAACTCTCTAACTCTTAATCCGATCTCCCTCTAGGACCCATTTACCCTTTAGAATAGATTGCCTAGGTGTGTGTCACACTATCCCTATTATCAACTTACCCCCTGTCCGTATAATTGATTAGTATCCCATAGCTTGACCATAAGAGTAGTATATACTTTACTCCATTGCCTTCCTTTGGGATAAATACGATACCCTTGGGAATACTCATGGTTGAAATGCTACAACGGTATCTTCCGTGTGCTTGTGGATCTCATCTCTTTACCGGAGATGATCTATGGTGTTAAGAAATACCAACAAGCATTTCTGGCGCCGTTGCCGGGGATGATTTGTTAGTATATCTTAGGAGCCGTCAACAACCTCGTGCTAGCTTTCCTGGTGCAAATGTTCAGAATCAAGTCCATCACAATTCTAGTGTGGTTAGGAAGTACTATACATGTGGAGAAGCAAGACATTTTTCACATCAATGTTCTAAGTCAGGCCTTGGTCAAAGAAGCAATGCTCAAAGATAGAACCCAAGACCTAATGGAGGACAACCACAAGGGAATCGTGGACAACAGAATTTTACTCATGGCAACGTGAACCATGTCTCTATGGAGGATGCTCAACAAGCGGATGACGTGGTCATTGGTATGTTTCTCTGTAAGACCTATATGTGCTGAATACATTGTCTTGTAGTGAATACACTTGCTTTGACGATAAAAGTTTTGAATATCACCAAAACACCTTTTTATCAAAGTCTGACTCTAGCTCTGAGCTACAGCAAGGTCCGACGGTAGGTCCGACTTCGTTTGAGTAGCTCCGGTTACGTTCGATGCTAGGTCCGACTAGCTTTGGTCAGCTCCGGTGAGCTTTATCTTCAGCTCCGGCATGACTTTGTTAGATCCGGCATGTCTTTGATAGCTCCGACATATATTTGATAGCTCCAGCATGCTTTTGCTAAACTCCGACGTACTCTGTCTAGCTCCGGTTTTGGGTTGACTAGTTTTGACTAGTTTTTGGTAAGCTCCGGTGCTATGATCTACAAGTTTTGGTAAGATCCGGCAGGTGCTTCATTGTACTAGTTTTGGTAAGCTCCGGCGCTAGGTTCTACTAGTTTTTGTAAGCTCCGGCTCAAGGTCCGGGTTGCTCTGGCAAGGTCCGGAACTTGACCGCAGTGCTTCTGCTTTTCATTTGCAATGTTTCATACTTGCTTTACATTGTTGGAAAGTTTTCTTAGTATTCTTTTACTAAGTTTTTGGTGCATTTTGGATGATATGGCTGATATCGTTTTGCTATGCTTTGCAACATGCTTATGTGAGGCTCTAACGTAAGGTGTTGTGTTCGGAACTAACTTGAGTCAAGTCGAGGACTTGGGCTCGTATGGATTGGTTGTTTATTCATGTGCAGGTGTTGCTTGAGTTCAAGACATGGCTGGTGACGGGATCCATTGGACTAGTCTCAGGGAGGAGATGAGGTTCCAACAACCAAGTTCGGAAGGAACTGTGGTGGAGCTGATCAGGAGGTCGCGCAGGATGATTGAATCAAGAATAATGCATATGAAGGTATCGTGGACGTCATTGGAAGATGTTTGCACGTGTGCAAGGAGTTCATGGACGTGGCTACATGGTTCCGAGACGTGATGAAGAGATGTGGACATAAAGAATTGGTCGGAAAGGTCCAACCGACTAGGTTATGGACTCAGGCTGCGGCTGAGTCGGGTTTGACTCAAATATGGAAAGATTTGAGTTGGTTATGATAGGATTTCGTGTGGGTCACGAATTTGAGTTGTTTAGGAATGTGGGATACTTTCCTAAGGTGTTTGGAAGTCTTAAAATTGCTTCTATCTGCGTATAGAAGAATCTTGAGCAGTTATGGAATGTTACGATTCGTGATCTGAGTAGGATTGGAGTCCTAGTTGATATTGGGTTGGCCTAAGGGCTGGTTATATAAGCAAGGGAGCCCAGAGCTCGTGGTTCACGACTTTTGGGGCTGTTCCTCTTGTGTTCTATTGAATAAAATTTGTAGTTTGAAGGATCTTCTGTGCCTTGTTCGTCCGACTTGTTCCAGACAAGTTTTACTCGTCGAGTTTTTGGACAGCACTACATTTCGTAGGTGGTTTTATCATAACTCGAGTTTTACACATCCAATTGATGTGATTCTTTTTGGGTTGTCTTCACAACTTGATTATCTATCATCTGTCAAAATTTCACGGTCATTGGATTTGTGGTCTATGATCTACACGAGTTTCTTTGCAGCATTCCAGAACTGTTTTTTCTCGGGTAGGGCAGATTGACCATTGTTTGATCTTTCGATCATAGCTTGAGTTTTTCTTGATGGATTTGAGTGATTCTTTTTGTATTGTCTTCGTGACTTGATTCTCTCTGATATCTATCACTTTTGTCACAGTGAAACACGTTTGGATTAGTGTCACACATAATTTCTTTAACAGATCGTTTTTCTGCCAAAAGGGTTTGGGGTTTAATTGTTTCCGCTGCGTTAGATTTTTAAATCTACCATTCACCCCCCTCTAGTAGCTTTTCACGTGCTCTTCGATCCTACAATTGGTATTAGAGCCACGGTGGTGTAATATTTGTTATTTGCGCGTGTTTTTTTGACTAATCATCATGGAGAAGTACTCCGCCAAATCTTGTGTGTTTGCTGATATTGATTTCCAGGTTTGGAAGGCACGCATGGAGGCTTTCATCCTGGCACAAGGCTTTGCAATATGGGAGAAGGTATACAAGCCTTACGAAGTGCCATCAAACGATCAAGTTACAACTACAAATCTGAGAGATGTCGACAACAACAACAAGGCTCGGAACTTGATCATACAAGGATTAACTCAAAGCGACTTCGACCGTGTTGCACACCTCCGATCTGCATACGATGTGTGGAAAGCACTTTCTGACTACCACGAAGGATCCAACACAATCAAAGAGTTAAGGCAAGACATGTTCAAAAAGGAATACATGCGCTCCGAGATGCAACCTGGTGAGTCTATCGATGACCTTTTTGCTCGCTTTAATAAGATTCTCAGCAACTTGCGTAGTGTCAATGTTAATTTTTCAGATGCTGAAAATGCTAGGCAATTGCTAAGTGCATTAGATATGTCAATTTGGGAGATGAAAGTCACATCTATTCGTGAATCTACTGTCATGAGTTCACTTACTTTAGATGTGCTATATTCCAAGTTAAAAACTCATGAAATTGACATAATCTCACGTAAGAATCCCAATAAGTCTATTGCATTTGTTTCACAACGTGATATGTCTAGCTCCGGCCAATCATCATCTTGCAATACTCTTGCTTTGTTGTCCTCACTAACCCTGGAGCAGATCGAAGAATTTCCAGAAGAGGAGTTGGCACTCATCTCTACTAGATTCTCAAAAGCATTGCAAAATGTGAGAACTAGAAGGAGAGGAAGCTCCGAACCTCAACGCTGTTTTGAATGTGGTAAAACATGACACTTTCGTACAGAATGTCCTAACCTTTCAGGTCCGACCACCCGGGAAGAAAAACAAAGCAAGGTTCGGACCTCCTCTGGAAATTCCAACAAGAAGAAGAAAGGTACCATAGGACGCAAGATGATCAACAGTTTCATCACCACGCTTCAAGTGTTCAGTTCAAGTGACGTGGACATTGGAAATGATGAAGATGATTTGGCAAACTTGTGCTTCACGGCGGGCAAGTCAAGATAAAGTATGGAGGAGGCAGAACACAACAGCGACAATGAAGAGGTATGTCCTACTTGCGAAGAAATGTGTGATGCTATTTCTCGTGCCACTATTATTGTTAAGAAAGAGGACAAAAAGCTTAGGGATAGTGCTGCTAAAATTGAATCACTAGAATCTGAAATCAACCGTTTAAAAACTTTGATTCCTAGTGATGATGCATGTTCCTCATGTGATTTAATATATGAACAATTGTCCTCATTAAGAAGTGCGCACACCTCCACACTTGATAAACTTGAGTTAGAAATTGAAAAGAACAAAGAGCTTGCTGCACTTAATGATAAAAACTTGAAAGATGCTAGTTGTTCTACAATTGATTTGCATTGTTCTACTTGTGATGATCTTAATAAGAAACTACAGGATGCTATGAATGAAATTTCTATATTGAACAATGCTTTACGTTCTCATGAAGTTAAATTTTGTTCAAATTGCAAACTAAAAAGAAAAACTTCATGTGAACATTGCCTTGATCTGTCCAATAAACTTGATGACATGCATAGGACATTAGATCAGTTTTGTAATGGGAATAAGAACCTAAACTTATTGCTGAATTCTCCCAAGTCTTGCAATGATAAATCTGGTTTAGGTTTTGATTCTCATGCTCATGCTAAGGAACATCCATCTAAAATTGTAAAGTCACTAGGAAGTGGTTTGATTCAAACAGTTCCTAAACAAAAAGGAGTGGTTTTCAAATCTGCAGGAGTGCTACCTCATTCGGTTTCAAATAAAAATATTGCTTGCTCATCTAGACATGAACACAAAGTTAAATTTCATTGTTCCTTTTGTGGTAGAGATGGTCATGTCATAGATTTTTATTATAGACTAGCTAAACAACAGAAAAGGGAAAGAATGGTTGCTAGATCTCATAACTTTCATGCAAAATTTGCTGCACACATTGAATCAAATGTACAACCTGCTGTTTTGAGTCAAAAACATTCAAAGCTTACCTTCGGACCTTCTGTTTTTGCCTCCGGAGCTACTGATTTTTGTGCTACACAAGTAACACCTTATAGGTCAGTAGTCAAGAATAAAAAATCTCAAACTTTGACTCATAAACCTGCTGTTTTGTCTCAGCTTTTGCGTGTTTTTCCTGCTGCACGTCGCGTGACTCAGTACTGGATTCCTAAATTCCTTTTGACTAACCCCAGTATTGAGTCATCAACGTATTGTGATTTTATGTAGGTTACACGTTTGAGGAAGGAGAACATTTGGATTGTGGATTCAGGTTGCTCACGCCACATGACCGGTAACAAAGATTGGTTCTCCTCCCTCTCTTTAGTGTCACGTGTAGAAAATGTTACTTTTGCCAATAATTCTTCAACTCCTATAATTGCTAAGGGTTCGGTTAGAGTAAATGATCACTACACTTTGAAGGATGTGGCACTTGTCAAAAATTTGAAATACAACTTGCTTTCTGTTTCACAATTGCTAGATGAAAATCTAGAAATTATTTTCAATAAAAACTGCTGCAAAGTTGTAGGTTCAAATAGTGAGCTTATTTTTAACATGTCTCGGTTTGAAAGAGTTTTTAAAGCTGATTTTGATATGTCTTCCTCTAAGCATAGGTGTCTAGTTGCTAATGATTCAAAGGACTTATATTTTTGGCATCGTAGACTTGGTCACGTAGGCTTTGATCACCTAACGCGTGTTAGTGCTCTTGATCGCATACGTGGGCTGCCTAAGCTTAAAGGGGACAAATAAATTGTGTGCTCTTCTTGTAGACATGCTAAGATGGTTGCAGGATCACATACTCCTCTCACAATGATCATGACAACTGAACCATGTCAACTTTTGCATCTTGATACCGTAGGACCTTCACGTGTTCAATCCTTCAGAGGTAAATGGTATGTTCTTGTTATTGTTGATGATTATTCTAGATACTCTTGGGTTTACTTTATAGCGTCTAAGAATGAAGCTTTTAATCACTTTAGGACTTTATTTCTTAGATTATCAATTGATCACCCAGGATCTTTAAAGGCAATTAGAAGTGATAACGGAACTGAATTTAAAAATCAATCTTTTGATCAATTTTGTGCTGAAAATAGAATAGATCATCAATTCTCTTCACCATATGTACCTCAACAAAACGGTGTTGTAGAAAGAAAGAACAGAACCTTAGTTGAGATGGCTAGGACTATGCTTGATGAATATCAAACTCCTAGAAAATTTTGTGCTGATGCGTTAGCAACCGCTTGCTATGTCTCAAATCGTGTTTTCTTGCATGCTAAGCTAGGTAAAACATCATATGAGCTTCGGTTTGGACATAGGCCTAGTGTTACACACTTTTGGGTCTTTGGTTGCAAATGCTTTGTTAATAAACATGGTAATCTTGATAAATTTGAACCTCGATCCATTGATGGCATGTTTCTTGGTTATCCATCTCATACTAGAGGCTACCATGTGCTTTTGATTGACACTAACAAAATTGTGGAGACATGTGAAGTGTCTTTTGATAAAGCTAGCTCAGGTACTAGCTCCGGTGTTGCAGGACCAGATCCGTATCCTCAGGGGGAGGGTATTTTCGAAGATGAAGAAGAGCCGGTGATACCGCCTGGTAGTTCCGAAGTTGACACGTGTCCAGCTCCGGACATTGAACAAGCTCCGACTATCACCTATGCTGGTCCTGATCGTCCACAAGTCACAAGCTCATCAATCTACGATGAACCTAATGAAGAAGAAGCTTGTGAGACATCTGTTCCCCTATGTTTTTACAAAGATCATCCCCCACAACAGATGATTGGAAGCTTGCACGAATGAGTCACACGGTCCAGGTTTTGCGATCCAAACTCTTATGCTCATTATGCTTTTGTTGCTTCTTTTGAACCCAAAGATATATCACACGCACTCACTAATGAATCTTGGATTATTGCCATGCAAGAAGAGTTAGAAAATTTTGAAAGAAATAATGTTTGGAAACTTGTACCTCCACCTCAAGGTCACACTTTAATTGGAACTAAATGGGTATATAAAAATAAACAAAGTGAGGATGGGGTTGTGGTTAGGAATAAGGCTAGGTTGGTTGCTCAAGGTTTCACTCAAGTTGAAGGTCTAGATTTTGATGAAACTTTTGCTCATGTCGCTAGATTAGAAGCCATAAGAATTTAGTTAGCTTTTGCAGCATCTAAAGGTTTTAAGCTATTTCAAATGGATGTTAAAAGTGCTTTTCTTAATGGCTACATTGATGAGGAGGTTTGTGTCAAACAACCACCTGGTTTTGAAAATCCAGATTTTCCTAATCATGTTTACAAACTGTCCAAAGCCTTGTACGGTCTCAAACAAGCCCCTAGAGCATGGTATGATAGGTTAAAAACATTCTTACTTGAACAGGGGTTTACCATGGGCAAGGTTGATAAAACTCTTTTTGTGCTTAAGCATGGCAATGACTCATTATTTGTTCAAGTGTATGTGGATGATATTATCTTTGGTTGTGCTTCTCATGATCTTGTGTCCAAGTTTTCAGCAATGATGAGTTCCGAATTTGAAATGAGTATCATGGGTGAACTCACTTACTTTTTGGGGCTGCAAATCAAGCAAACCAAGGAGGGTACCTTTGTGCATCAAACAAAGTATACCAAAGACCTCCTAAGGCGCTTCAACATGGACAAAAGCAAGCCTCTTCGGACACCAATGGGAACAGCAACAACACTTGAACTTGATGAAGATGGTGAACCTGTGGATCAAAAAGTATATAGAAGCATGATCGGATCACTTTTGTACCTCACGGCATCTAGACCGGACATACAATTCAGCGTATGTCTTTGTGCACGGTTTCAAGCTTCCCCACGTGTTTCACATCGTCAAGCCGTCAAAAGGATTCTCAGGTACTTACATGGAACCCAAGAATTTGACATTTTTCTTCCTTCTTCCTCAACTGTTACTTTGAAAGCTTTTTCATATGTTGATTTTGGGGGTTGTAGGATTGATAGGAAAAGTACTTCCGGTGCTTGTCATTTTCTTGGTAATTCTCTTGTTGTTTGGTCCTCTAGAAAACAAAATTCAGTTGCACAATCCACAGCCGAATCTGAATATGTAGCTGCTGCTAGTGCTTGCTCACAAATTCTTTGGATTGTTCAAACACTTAAGGACTATGGGGTTGATCTAGATAGTGTTCCACTGTTTTGTGATAACACTAGTGCTATTTGCATTGCCAAAAACCCCGTGCAACATTCTAGAACTAATCACATTGATATTAGGTATCACTTTCTCCGAGATAATGTTGAAAAAGGAAACATTGTGCTTCACCATGTAGATACCAAACAACAATTGGCTGACATTTTTACAAAACCTTTGGATTTCACTCATTTTTGTTACATTCGTAGTGAAATAGGAGTTATGCATCCTCATGGCTTAAATTGAGGGGGAGTTCTGAAACTTGGGAAGTCTATGTGTGAATCTGAAATTAAAATAATATGAGCATAGTATTTCATACATATATGACTTTGTGATTCCTTTTACATGCTGAAAGTTCTTACTACATTACTCGTGTTATACATTTTGTAGTTTTTGCCATGTCTAGTAATTGGAATAATTACTTACACTAAAACTGGTCATGGTCGAACTTTCTTGCTGTTTTGAACTTGTTACATGTTCACAAGTGCTTTTAATCATTACGAATTCATCAAGTAATCAACTCACATGTTGAGTTTTTATGAACAAATATAAATTGAGAAAAGATCAAGAGAATATGCATGCATCACACTTCTTCTTTTGAGATGGCTTGTCATTGCACTTAGATATGAACTTGGAAGAAGTTGTGTATGACTAAAACCATGACCTTAAGCTTCTGATTGTCAAATGACATAGGCTTGGCTTGGTTGGATAGAATAAGGCAGATGCGCATATAATCTCTTGCAAATATCATATGATCTAAATTTACGCTTTGAAAAATAATAAAATGCAGCAACAAGTGTCATGCTTTCAGGTTTTGAAATAGTTAAGTTTGTGAGATCATGACTTGCTTAAATTGAAAATTACATTTGATCTCTAGCATGACTTACACTACTTTATGTATTTCATTGATGTGATAATGTAAGGTACTTGATAGTATGACTTGGATGAGCTTTGTTTATATGAATATGTTATAATATGCTCATAACAACTAAAGAGGGAGAGATAATTTGTTTACATGCTCATGACTTGCTGAATACATTGTCAAAGGGGGAGAGATAAGCATGAAGAGAAAGAGAATATGTGCATAAGGAGAGATAATAAAGGGGGAGAGATAATATGCGATAATTTTTTCTTCTCATTTTACTTTTGATTTACAAAGGGGGAGAAATTTTCTTCAACACTTTTAATGAGAATAAGCCAATGTTCGGATTTTAAATGGTGTTGCCAATGCATTCATCAAGGAGGAGATTGTAAGACCTATATATGCTGAATACATTGGCTTGCAGTGAATACACTTGCTTTGACGATAAAAGTTTTGAATATCACCAAAACACCTTTTTATCAAGGTCCGACTCTAGCTCTGAGCTACAGCAAGGTCCGACGGTAGGTCCGGCTTGGTTTGGGTAGCTCCGGTTACGTTCGATGCTAGGTCCGACTAGCTTTGGTCAGCTCCGGTGAGCTTTATCTTTAGCTCCGGCATGACTTTGTTAGCTCCGGCATGTCTTTGATAGCTCGGACATATATTTGATAGCTCCGGCATGCTTTTGCTAAATTCCGACGTACTCTATCTAGCTCCGGTTTTGGGTTGACTAGTTTTGACTAGTTTTTGGTAAGCTCCGGTGCTAGGATCTACTAGTTTTGGTAAGCTCCGGCAGGTGCTTCGTTGTACTAGTTTTGGTAAGCTCCGGCGCTAGGTTCTACTAGTTTTTTTAGCTCCGGCTCAAGGTCCGGGTTGCTCTGGCAAGGTCCGGAACTTGACCGCAGTGCTTCTGCTTTTCATTTGCAATGTTTCGTACTTGCTTTACATTGTTGTAAAGTTTGCTTAGTATTCTTTTACTAAGTTTTTGGTGCATTTTGGATGATATGGCTGATATTGTTTTGCTATGCTTTGCAACATGTTTATGTGAGGCTCTCACGTAAGGTGTTGTGTTCGGAACTAACTTGAGTCAAGTCGAGGACTTGGGATCGTATGGATTGGTTGTTTATTCATGTGCAGGTGTTGCTTGAGTTCAAGAAATGGCTGGTGACGGGATCCATTGGACTATTCTTAGGGAGGAGATGAGGTTCCAACAACCAAGTTCGGAAGGAACTGTGGTTGAGCTGATCAGGAGGTCGCGCAGGATGATTGAATCAAGAACAATGCATATGAAGGTATCATGGACGTCATTGGAAGATGTTTGCACGTGTGCAAGGAGTGCATGGACGTGGCTACATGGTTCCGAGACGTGATGAAGAGATGTGGACGTAAAGAATTGGTCGGAAAGGTCCAACCGACTAGGTTATGGACTCAGGCTGCGGCTGAGTCGGGTTTGACTCAAATATGGAAAGATTTGAGTTGGTTATGATAGGATTTCGTGTGGGTCACGAATTTGAGTTGTTTAGAAATGTGGGATACGTTCCTAAGGTGTTTGGAAGTCTTAATATTTCTTCTATCTGCGTATAGAAGAATCTTGAGCAGTTATGGAAAGTTACGATTCGTGATCTGAGTAGGATTGGAGTCCTAGTTGATATTGGGTTGGCCTAAGGGCTGGTTATATAAGCAAGGGAGCCCAGAGCTCGTGGTGCATGACTTTTGTGGCTGTTCCTTTTGTGTTCTATTGAATAAAATTTGTAGTTTGAAGGAACTTTTGTGCCTTGTTCGTCCGACTTGTTCCAGACAAGTTTTACTCGTCGAGTTTCGGGACAGCACTACCTTTCATTGGTGGTTTTATCATAACTCGAGTTTTACAGATCCAATTGACGTGATTATTTTTGGGTTGTCTTCACAACTTGATTATCTATCATCTGTCAAAATTCCACGGTCATTGGATTTGTGGTCTATGATCTACATGAGTTTCTTTGCAGCGTTCCAGAACTGTTTTTTCTCGGGTAGGGCAGATTGACCATTGTTTGATCTTTCGATCATAGCATGAGTTTTTCTTGACGGATTTGAGTGATTCTTTTTGTATTGTCTTCGTGACTTGATTCTCTCTGATATCTATCACTTTCGTCACGGTGAAACACGTTTAGATTAGTCTCACACACGATTTCTTTGACAGATCGTTTTTCTGCCAAAAGGGTTTGGGGTTTAATTGTTTCCGCTGCGTTAGATTTTTAAATCTACCATTCACCCCCCCTCTGGTAGCTTTTCACGTGCTCTTCGATCCTACATTCTCGCAAACTCCAACTTGGCAACTATGTTATTTGATTCCGGAGCATCGCATTCATTCGTTGCATCGAAATGTGTTGCCAAGTTTAATTTGCCTATCTCTCATATGAAGTTTACTCTATTGGTTAAGTCTCCCGAAGCAGAGATGAGGACAAATATAGTATGTCCGGGAGGGTAGACTTCTTCGCCAACCTCATTGTCCTGGATTCTCAAGGATTGGACATTATACTTGGTATGGACTAGTTGAGGAAGCACATTGGAGTCATTGAATGTTCCACAAAGACGGTGAAGTTGACCAATGAGGAAGGGATCACCATAGAATTTGAAGCATCTCAAAATGCACCGAACCAATTGGAGCTGAATCACATAGATGGTTCTGCAATTGAGGAGATTCTGGTGGTGTGTGAATTTTTGGACGTGTTTCCAGATGAGTTGTCAGGTATGCCACCTGATCGAGACATTGAGTTTGTTATTGATTTAATACCTAGAACTGCACCTATAACTAAGAGACCATATAGGATGCCTCTTAAGGAATTAGCAGAGCTCAAGAAGCAAATCAAGAGCAACTAGAGAAGGGTTTTATTCGCCAAATCTCTTCACCTTGGGGAGCGCCCATTCTTTTCGTAGATAAGAAGGATGGATCACAAAGGATGTGTGTGGATTACCGAGCTCTTAATGAGGTGACAATCAAGAACAAGTACACTTTACCGCACATAGAGGATTTGTTTGATCAGATGAAGGGTGCTTGTGTCTTCTACAAGATTGATTTGAGGTCGGTATACTTTCAAATGAAGATCAGACCATCGGATATACCCAAGACAGCTTTCAGGACACGATATGGATCTTATGAGTACACTGTGATGTCCTTTGGATTGACGAATGCACCTACATACTTTATGTACCTCATGAATAAGGTCTTCATGGAGTACTTGGATAAGTTCGTCGTGGTGTTTATTGATGATATCATGATCTACTCGAAGGATGAAAAGGAGCATGAGGAACACTTGAGGCTTACATTGCAGAAATTGAGGGAGCACTACTACAAAAAGTATTTTCGCAGGAGTTACAATTTTTTTTACAGGCGGTCCGTAAAAAAATCTGTCTGTACTATAAAATATTTTAAAACCGTCTGCAATATGTGAATATCACAGGCGGTTCGAAACTGAAAACCGTCTATGAAAAAATATATATTATCACATGCGGTTGATGGTACAAACCGCCTATGATACTATATATTATTACAGGCGGTTTTTAAAAGCTACCGCTTGTGAAAATACAACCTCGATCCGCCCTACCAGTTCTCCACCAATCAAAACTCTTTACTCACATCTGTTCTTCTATTAATAATCTGTCTACCTCCCCACCAGCACTTCTTCCATCAGAGCCGTGCCCACTTGACTTGTGCTCTCTTGTCTCTTGTCACATCACACCACTTGCAGCTACATCCTGCCCACTTGCTCTCACACGGTGACCTGCTCTCTCCTCTCCAAGCCAGCAAAGCCCAAGCAACCATGGAGCTCTCACATGGCGTCGGTGATTCTTATGCTTCTCATACACTCCACGTTCTCCTCCCGCTACATCCGCGCTTCTCTTCTCAGGTATGTCACTTCACGTCGCCGTTTTTCTTCCCAACATGCAGCTTGCTGCTTTTCTACTCCAGATCTCTCTACTTGTTGATGTAGTCGCTTTGTACGTTGCTGCAGGTCTGTTAGCTGCAAGGATCCGGAGAAGATGACCGCGAAGACGGAAGCCACGACCACGGTCGCGTCCGCAACCACGACATTGAGGGCCACAATTTCGGTGGCCAGATCCTTCCAGCGTCCACGCCAGTTGGAGCATCGCGGACGGGGCGTTCAACTCTCCGTAGACTCTCACGGGATCAGTCTGCACACGGGGGCGGAGATACATGACGCCGACTGTGGAGGGCTGGGATTGGTCGATGACTAGGTTTTTTGCAATGATTCCTGCTATGTAATTTCTGATGTGTATTTGAGCAAGTGATGCACATTTGCAATGTAATTTTGCCTAAATCTTATCGATTTAAGTACTTTTAGACTTTCAGATTTGCAGATCTAACTATTTTAGAAAGGGACCAATTCATTTGATTCATTGCCTCCTAATTTTGGCCACCAAAAAATGCACAAAATCCGTTGGTTGTGATGTCCGCCCTACAACTTTTGAGAGTGTAAAAGCCGTCTGTGGTAATATATTATCATAGACGGTTGGTTGTAAAAAATCGCCTGTGATAATATATTTTCACAGGTGGTTGGTGATAAAAAACCGTCTGTGATAATATATTTTCACAGGCGGTTGGTGGTAAAAAACCGCCTGTGATAATACATTTTCACAGGCAGTTTTTGTAACCGTCTGTGATAATAGGCTATTTTTACAGGCTCTTGCTTACAGGTGGTTTTCAAATCCGCCTGTAATAATATGTTTAGGACCGACTGTAGAAATACTTTTTGTAGTAGTGGAGCATCAATTGTATGCCACGTTCAACAAGTGCTAGTTTTGGTTGAAAGAAGTGTCGTTTCTGGGTCATATCATCTCTGGAGGAGGAGTACCGGTTGACCCAGCAAAAGTGAACGACGTGTTGAAATGGGAACCCCTGCAAAATGTCAAGGAGATCAGGAGTTTTCTTGGAATGGCTGGATATTACCATTAGTTCATCAAGGACTTCTCCAAAATAGCCAAGCCCATGACGGAGTTGCTAATGAAGGGAAAGGCTTTCCAATGGACTCAAGCTTGTCAAGAAAGTTTTAAGGAGTTGAAGAAAAGGTTAACAACAACCCCAGTCTTGCTATTGCCGGATGTGAGCAAAAGCTTTGATATCTACTGTGATGCATAGAGACAAGGACTTGGATTTGTGCTCATGCAAGAAGGTCAAGTGGTTGCATACACATCGAGACAATTGAAGAAACATGAGCAGAATTATCCAACACATGACTTGGAACTTGCAGCCATCGTACATGCATTGAATATTTGGAGACATTATATACTTGGACGTAGGTCTGAAATTTAAACGGATCATAAGAGCCTTAAGTATATTTTCACACAAACAGATCTGAATTTGAGGCAACGAAGATGATTGGAGCTCATCAAGGATTACGATGTGGGAACCAACTATCACCCGGGGAAGGCCAATGTAGTGGCTGATGCCTTGAGTAGGAAAGGGATAAGTCACCAACTCACGGTTTGAGAGTTGCCATCCGAGTTATGTAAGGAGTTTGAATGGTTGAATCTCGGATTTGTAAATGAGATGAGGATAGGAGTTAAATCCGACATTGGAGCAAGAAATTCGAGAGGGTCAAACAAAGGACGAGAAAATCCAAGAGATCAAGGAAGGGACCCAAGAGGGGAGAGAATTCAGATTTGATGAGGATGATCATGGTAGCTGTCGATACCCTGCATACCGGATACCCCCGAATACAAGGAAGACAAGACAGCCCCGACAACCTGCAGCTACAGACATAGCCTCCCCACTGAGGAGAGGTCCGGTGCTACCACGCGTCTCTAAGACTCTGGACCTAGCCTCCCCACCAAGGAAAGCTACGGTGCTGCTGTGCGTCTCTAAGACTCTTGACCTAGCCTCCCCACTGAGGAAAGGTCCGATGCCGCCACACGTCTCTAAGACTCCGGACCTAGCCTCCGATTAAGGAAAGGTCCGGTGCTGCCACACATCTATAAGACTCCCAACCTAGCCTCCCCGCTGAGGGGGGTCCGGTGCTGCCACGCGTCTCGGGGACTTCGGACCTAGCCTCCCCGCCGAAGAGAGGTCTAGTGCTGCCACGTGTCCTGAGAACTTTGGACCTAGCCTCTTTGCTGAGGAAAGGTCTGATGCTGCCATCGCGCGTCACGCAGCTCTGGAAGGCGACGAGTACACTCAAGACCGCATTAACATGCCATCAACACAGCATTAATGTATCATCAAGACACCTTAGTGCACCATGAAGACCATTAACGTGTCATCAGGACACGTTAGTGCACAATCAAGACCATTAACATGTCATCAGGACACGTTAATGCACCATCAAGATTCATTAATGTGGCATTAAGGCACGTTAATACACTTTTATGACCAATTAACCCAGGGCCACCTGTCGGGCCCTGTCCATAATGTAACCTGTCGGCCCTTCACCTATAAAAGGATCAGGCATCCAGAATAGGGGGGAGGGCTCTCTGAGACCTTGCTCATACAATACAACACAACTCACGTGGATTTAGGGTATTACGCCTCCTGGCGGCCCGAACCACGTAAAAATCATCCATGTTCATCTAGCTCGTAGTTCTAAGAAATTCGCCCCTCCAAAAAAGAACCTCCGCGGGCTGCTCCTTAGCAGGTCCGGGGGAAGTGTCACAAAAACGCTTCGACATTTTGGCGCGCCAGGTAGGGTGGCACTTTTTTGGATCGACGAGCCTCACCTCGATGGTGAATCTTCAGTTCATCGCCGACTCTTCTCGACCCTCGCACCATGAAGGGAGCGAGGAAGACGACACCACTTCCCGCTCCATAGCGGGCTGACCAGGCGGACACACGCTTTGCGTTCCAATGGCTACTGCTACATCACACGACTGCTTCCTACCGCCACCGCCGCCAGTGGGAGGTCCAAAGTGTACAAACTTCTTAGCCTGGTCTTGCACTCTAAGTCTGTGCCCTGTGACCCTAAGCCTATACACTTTGCCTCATGGCTACTTTCGAGACCACACGATGACTACGTGCCACCACGGCAGCAACGACGTCACCAAGTAATTGTGACGTATTCAGTGTCCTTGGTTATGTTTTTTCTTTGGAGTTCCATGACATTGAATGGTCACTCCCACAAAAGGCTAATGCCAATAGAGGGTCCGGAGTATGCTGTCTGCTTAGCCTGGTCATGCACCCTAAGTATGTGCACTCTACCTTTATTGTGGCTGAATACTGGAGGTCCGGAGTGTGCTACCTGCTTAGCCTGGTCCTGCACCCTAAGTATGCACACTCTACCTTTCCAATGCTGAGGCTGAGTATTGGGAGTTGAATGTCCCCCAAAAGACCAATGTCTATGGGAGGTCAAGAGTGTGCGATCTGCTTTACCTGGTCTTGCACCCAAAGTCGTGCCCTGTGACCCTAAGCTAGCGCACTCTTCCTCCCCAGCACTGCGGTTCAATACCGGGTACTGAAAGGCACATGCTCCTGGACAAAACAATAACGAAAATACAGATACTGTCACCATGTTCACATAATTATGTTTAAATATTATGCATATTGTTCCATTTTTCCCTCCGTTACATCTTTCGGTTTGCCCACAGTGGGAGTTGTGTTATCCTGCTGCAGACGGACAGCATGTAGTACCTATGATGTGTTTGGATATTTCTGGTAGTTTGCTCATTTGGGATCTCATGCCCGCTGAATGGTCTACACGCCTGAATACCAACACCAATGACCGGTCCGGAGTCGGCTAAAGACTTAGCCTGGTCTAGCACCCTAAGTATGCCACTCTACCTATTCTGGTGTTGCGTCACAGTAAGGCAGGTCCAGACAGCACACGTTCCTGGGTGACGCAGCAACCAATACTCGAATATTATCGCACTAAATTACTCAGGCTTTGTAGCCCAGCTAAGGACCATAAGCCACAACAAAATTGAGGGCAGAAAGATTGTAACAAATGAGCACTATTACTCTTTCTATTGTCACTCTTGTGCAGGATTTCACCCTTCTTCGGGCTCTCCTGTTGGACCTCAACCTTCGGCATCGGCACCTTCAAGGGGGCCTGCTGTCGACTTTAATGATGGTGGCCCCACCTCAGGGATCATTGCCTCTCCCAAGGTGGGCCCAGGGGCCACTATCGATAGCCTACAGACTGGGTACCCCACATACAAGGAAGACAAGATGACTCCGACAACCTGCAGCTCTGGACCTAGCCTCTCCATTGAGGAGAGGTCCGGTGATACCACGTGTCTCTAAGACTACACACCTAGCCTCCCCGCTGAGGAAAGGTCTGGTGCTGCCACGCGTCTCTAAGACTCCGGACCTAGAATCCTCGCTGAGGAAAGGTCCGGTGCTGCCACGGGTCTCTAATACTCTGAACCTAGCCTCCTCGCTGAGGAAAGGTCTCGTGCTGCCACGCGTCTCTAAGACTCTGGACCTAGCCTCCCCGTTGAGGGGAGGTCTGGTGCTGCCACGCGTCTCGGGGACTCTGGACCTAGCCTCCCCGCTGAAGAGAGGTCCGGTGCTGCCATGTGTCCTGAGGACTTCAGACCTAGCCTCTTTGTTGAGGAGAGGTCGATGCCGCCACCGCGCGTCCCGCAGCTCTAGAAGGCGACGAGTACACTCAAGACCGCATTAATGGACCATCAACACAACATTAATGTGTCATCAGGACACCTTAGTGCACCATGAAGACCATTAACGTGTCATCAGGACACGTTAGTGCACCATCAAGACCATTAACATGTCATCATAACACGTTAATGCACCATCAAGATTCATTAAGGTGCCATTAAGGCGACACTTCCCCCGAATCTACTAATGAGCAGCCCGTGAAGGTTCTTGTTCGGTGGGGCTTAGGCCTCAAACTAGTGTTCTAGCGGAAGAGTATGAGACACGATGGTTTTTACGTGGTTTGGGCCACAAGGAGCGTAACACCAGTATTGCTGGTGAGTGTGTATGCATGTGTGTGTGTGTATCGGGGATTCTCAGTCTGGTCCTTGTATCGGTGGCGGTCCAAGCCTTTTATAACCAAGACCAGACGCCTTACAAGTGGGGTCTAAGGGCCCGACAAGTGGTCCCGGGGCGATCTTATCCTAAAGATCTAAGGCCTCTCGCATAAGCTTCCTCTGAGGGTGGCAGTGGAGACTCACCGTCTTGCCGCCTCCCTTGTCAGTAGCCAACGCGCCATTGTAGACTGTGGCAGAAGGTGTCCCATCAGCTTGTCTTGTTGCCGCAAGCTACCCACATGGCTGAATGGGATAGACCTGTTGCGCCTTCACTGTGATGCGATTGATCATAGCAGTCTCTTACCGTTGGCGTGCCCCACGCTGTGCGCCAGGGGTGGTTGTGGGTCTTCAATGCTTGACTGGATTGGAGTTCTCCACCCTTTAACCCCCGTACCTTGTCGCCTGGGTGAGCTGCGGGACACATGGTAGCGTCGGGGCAAGTCCTCGGTGGGAAGGCTAGCCCCAGTCCTTCATGACGCATGGCGGCTCCAGGGCTCCCCAGGGTACGTGGCAGCTCTGTGCTTTTTCCCTTGGGGGGGGGGGGGGGGCTGGTCCTTGCGCTCTGTGCTACGTGGCTGTTCCAGGGGTGCTCCCCCAAGGATGGGTGAGGTCCCGTCCCTACACGTAACATCTCAGGATCCCGTCACACCGGAGGGGCCAAGTCCCATCTTCAAGGCTTACGTGGCAGCGCCACAGCTTGATCTTTTAGGGAGGCAAAGGCCTTGGCGCCTATAGAACACGTGGCGCCTCTAGAGTCGCCTTGCTATCTTCATCCTGTGTGCGAGGGTACCCCATCTGCAGAGTATCGATAGTGACCCCTGAGTCCACCTTGGGGCATGGTGAAGAGCCCAAAGGTGGAGCCCTTTCCATATCTTCCTGCACTCTGCTTTAAATTCTGTCCTGGATAGCCAAAGTGGTGGGTGCTTCTGCCAATCGTCGCCACACGTCTTTCTCAAGTTGAGAGGTTGCGGTGACGGGATCTTTGCCTGCTGTCGCTTCTATACCTTCTGCGGCGCCTCTAAATGCTATGGTTCCTGATGCAGTTACAACACTTTCTTACGCCCCGCCTTTATGGGAGCTGCTTTAGCTATTTTTCTGGGTGGCTAACCGCCTGGGCCAGTGCTCCAACACGAGTGTGTAGGGCCTATTGCCATGGGCGCCGCATTCTGAGTGGTGTGGGCCAATCCTTCGTTCGAGGTACTCAGGCATCGCGGGGGTGATTAAAAAGGAAAACTTTAGAGGGATTATTTCCTTCTCTGTTCACACCCCGCATCCTAATCTTTCACCTCCTTCCTTGAACACTCAAGCTTTCTTACTTTATTCAAGGCTCCCACCTTCACTTTCTCCAATGGCTTCCCCATATCCTCCATCTCGCCTTCGGTCGGTTAATAACCTGTTGTCGATGCGACGACTGCTTGGCTGGTCAGCAGTGGAGCGTGCGGGGATGGTTTGCTATGGATCTCCTGCTCTTGAAGACTTGCGCGAAGACGAGACTGTCCTCTTCTCCGCCTACGTGTCTACTGGGCTTGGACTTCTGCTGTCGCAGTTCTTTTTCGCGGTGCGGGAGGGGTACAGGCTGCAGCTCCACCATCTATTGCCGAAATCCATCGCCGTGATAGCAGTGTTTGTCCACCTCTGTGAGGCGTTTGTGGGCTGTAAGCCGACGGTGGAGATGTTCCGACTCTTCTTCATGATGAAGACCACCAAAAAAGGCGAGACAACCCAGGTGGGTGCCTACTACTTTCAGCACCGGGACAAATCCTCCCGACACTACATCCCTTTGCTCAAAGGGGGCAAGTGGAAGGCGTGGAGGGAAGACTGAGTGATCATGCAGGTTGAGGCCCATCTTGCGCTGAAGGTGCCTACTGCAGGTCCTACTGCTGATCCGGTTTACCTGGGAATCATTCAAGAGGCTACCAAAAGAGTATACGCAAATATTGAGAAGGATCCGATTCTTGGCAGGCAAAGGGTTGACCTCCCTGATGGAGATGACCGACTTCTTGCACCATCGTACCGCCCCTCTACAAGATTGCCGGTACTTGGCCTGGTACTACACTGGTACTGATGATCTGTGCTGGCTAGCTCCGGACGACCTTACCCCAAAGGAGTTGGAGGGTTTGCTGAAAATGGTGACCTGTGATACGGTTGACGATGAGCACGTCTTCATCCCAATCGACTGCTAGCCGCTCTTCATGACCCCTGATGTGAGGGACAAACTTCTGAGCTTGATCCTAGTGGTCAATGTGTTCGGTGTTGTCCGCCTACACCCCGAGGATACGTCAGGGGTTTCAGTGGTTCTAGCGCAGTGCCGCATTATGTTGCAGCAAAGGTCAAATTCCTCCCACTTGTCGGAGAAGGCGGAGGTAGGATACCCAACATCTCCCGTCAGGCTGGAGGGCAGCCAGCCTGCCCCAGTTCCGTCGCCAGGAAGGCGTTCCCGCCGTCTGGCCATTGAATCGGCTGCTCTTGCGTCAAAGAAGCAGAAGTTGACGCGGGGGGATAGCACCCCAACTTCCCATTGTGATGGGGCCGGAATGGCCGATGCTCCTGTCGTAAAATTGGTTTCCGATTCCAGCAACAACTCTGGTTCCTGCGGGGGCGCAGAGGGGAATGTGTAGGAGATCGCGCCAGCGCGGGCTGATCCAGAGCCGGGGCTAGAGATGGCAGCCCCAGTCTCGAGGGCAGGTTTAAGCGACCTCAATCTATCGCCCAGGGTGGAGGGCTTGGGTCACTGGAGCGGTCCAACCCGCCGGTAAGGCAAATTTTCTTCCTCTGCTTTTTCCCTTCTTTCCCTATGCACGTTCTGACAGAGTTTTATCCTGGCTTCTTAGTGCATCGTCAGCTGACTTGGTGCCCTTGGTGCTTCCAGAGGTGGGCTTGGTAGGCCCTGCCCTTCTCGGAGCTGGAACAGGGTCTTCCATGTTGCGTCCTACGCTCGAGGCGCGTCGGCCTTAGGTGCGGTCGATGACTCTACACCCTCGTCCGTCGAGGCATGTGAGGCTGAAGTGGCGCAAAGCATGGAAGTACCAGGCGAAGAGGCGCCCGGCGAGGTTGTGCCCGACATGGGTGTGCCAGGCGACGAGGTGCCTGGCGTGGAGGTGCCCGGCGAGGAGGTGGCCGGAAAGGAGGTGCCCGGTGTGGAGGTGCCGGGCGAGGAGGTGCCCGACTTGGAGGGGGCTACACTGGTCATGGCTGCTCCCCTTGGTGAGGCTGACCTGCCCATCATTGAAGCGGCGCCGACGCCTGACGTTATTGTCGTTCAAGACGGCGTTTCGTCACCAGCGACCGATGACCCTCTTGTAGCGGAGGGAAGGGCTTCAGCGCTGGGCAGCGGCGCGGCGATTCCCGGGGCTCCAGCCAGGGCACCAACTGATCCCCAGGCGTTGGTGTCTGCCATTGTATTGGCAGAAGAGGCGAAGAGGCAGTCGCCTGTGACGACGGTCACACCGATTCCTCTTGTTGACGCTGTCACCGCGGCCCAATCCATCTTACACCAGGCTCAGGCTGCTTTCTCTCGGGAGTGGGATCAGCTTGCATAGGAGCTGAGTTTGGTGAAGATGGTCGACACTAGGAATAAGCAGCTTGAGGTGGAGTCCTTGAAGGCCCATGCTACCGCTGATGCCCGCCTGAGGCTGTGCGAGGATCAGCGGCTGGAGTTGGTCTGTCATGAGGTTGCCGTTGCTAACGCCAAACAGGACTTAGCAGCGAAGGAGGGGGAGGTCTTCCGGGGCCTGGAAGAGAAGTGCCAGGCTTTGTAGGACCTGGAGCTCATCATCGAGCGTTGGGAGTACGATCTGGAGCGTCGTGCTCGGGAGCTCGCCGACCGGGAGGAGACTGCGCGGAGAGAGGCGGAGAGCCTCCAGGCCTCTCCTACGGTCGAGGCCCAAGGGGTACGAGACTTACTGGCTCGTGCTGGGGCGGTGTTGGAACCCCTCGGCCTTGGTCCCGTGCCGCGTGGGGAGCCATCTCAGGGAGTGGTCTAGCTACTTCCTGCCATGGACTCTCTCTGTTCGTTGTTGGGGTCAATGAACATTGTCCTCACAAGGCGGCTGGAGGCTAAAGGAAAGGAACTGGCTGAGCTGGTGGCCTGCCACGTCCTGGTATACTTCCGAAGCTGGTACCTGAAGATCCCGCTGGAGGCGGTGGAGAAAGGTCCCTGTCGGTGGTTTGGAACCGGCAGATCTCCCGGCACTACTTAAGTGTTAGAGGAGTTTGATGTTCGGTGTGGGCGCGCGGAGATTCAAGAAGGTGAGTAGTAAATGATGCAGGAGACACAAGAGTTTACATGGTTCGGGCCGCCTGAGCGTAATACCCTACTCCACGGGTGTGTTGGTGTTGTATTATCTGTATGAGCTTATGTTGAGTGTCTATGGCGCGTCTAGCCCCACTGAACCTCTAGAGTCCGTCGTCGGCCTGTCCTTTTATAGTACAAGGGCAGGCCGTTACAAGTTAGCCTGGCCCGACATGTGGCCCCGGCGGTTACTAGTATTGACACTTATTCAACACATTTAATTGTCCTTAATTACCGAGTAATGGGCTTTGAAAACACCTTTACTGGTAATTAAGGTCATCCGATCGTGTGTCATTAATATGGTATTAATGACACATAATCGGGTCTTGAAGTCCTTGATTCCCCTTTGAAGATCCGGAGCCGTTATGGAGTCTTCTGGAGGTTAGAGGTTGAAGTTCCGACAGTTGGACACGTGACAGCTCCAGAGCATACTGTGGGAAACAGGGAGCTCCGGAGCTACCTGACACGTGTCAGGTCCGGAGCTTCTCTCGGTCTGGGGTTAAGTCCGGAGGTGCCATCTCGATACATGGCCTGGAGCTTACACCTTGTGGGCGGTAGCTCCGGTTTGATAGTACACGTGGCGACCCTGGGATTAACCATGCTGGAGAAGCGGGTCCGGTTATATCTGACATGTGGGCCTCCGAAGGTCTTCAAATCAATTAGATGACTTTCCTTTGAGATCCTTGTAACCTCAAGGGGTGTACGGTTTTTAGGGTACCGACAGTCCCTTTGATGAGTGGGAGGATGAGGCTAGGGCCAAAGTCCAAGACCTTGCCAGGGAGCTCGCTTCTTTGTTCCAGCGGAGTTGAGGCCGGCGGCACCTGAGTGCAAGGATTTTGTATCCGGCGATGACCCCCTTGTGTAAATAAATGCCTATGAATTCAGATTCATGTTGTTTTGTTTGTTGGCTTGTCGCATGCTTTCAGATTGTTGCCCCAATTCCTTCTATTGAGTAAGGTCTTGAAGAGCCCTTGTTCATGTCGTTAGCCTTTTAGGGACCAACACTTGCACAATTGACGCGGCCGGTTTGTCACTAGATGACATCCTGCCTATGGAATCCCCCTTAGAGGCCCCCTGGTAGGCGTGGCCAGATTGTTGGGTACGCCTCCACTTGAGTGCAGGATGTCTTTGACTGGTCCCCATCAGTAGTGAGGGAGCATGACTGGTGTCGTTGGCAGCAGGCGGAGCTTGCTCTGGCTCCGCCCTCCGTCACTGCAAAGTCGTCAATGGTAGGCCCCCTGGGAGGTGCCAGAGCTGGGTGCTCCGGCGTTGCCTACCACCATTGTGTAGTCATGGAATGCAGACGCCTCGTGGACAGGATACCACAAGCGAACTTTTTTAGCAGCAGAAACAGGGAAGGAGAGTGCACTCACTTGTCCGTGCTTGTTGCTGTTGCTGACGTGTTCGGGCGTCGACGGCAGGCCCCCTGGGGGGTGCCGGAGCTGTATGCTCCGGCATCGCCCACCATCATCGTAGAGACATCAACAGCAGGCCCCTTGGAAGGTGCCGAAGTTGGATGCTCCAGTGTTGCCCACCATCTTTGTGGAAATGTTGACAGCGCATCGTCCACAATTATCGTAGAGTCGTCAACGGCAGGCCCCTGGTGTACAGGCTATCGCGAGAGAACTCTGTTAGCAACAAGTGCAGGGCAAGAGAGTTTACTCACTTATCCATGCTTGGTGCTGACGTTGACGGTCTGCAATGTCGATGGCAGGCCCCTTGCGAGGTGCTGGTGCTGGGTGCTCCGGCGTTGCCCACCATCTCCATGAAAACGTTGATGGTAGGCCCCTTGGGAGGTGCGGGAGGTGGATGCTCCGTCGCCGCCCACCATTTTCGTGGAAACATCGACGGCAGGCCCCTTGGGAGGTGCCGAAGCTGGATGCTCTGGCGTCGCTCACCATCTTCGTTGAAACGTTGTTGGCAATCCCCTTGGGAGGTGCTGGAGCTGGATGCTCTGGCGTCGCCCACCATCTTCGTGGAAACGTCGATGGCAGGCCCCTTGGGAGGTGTCGGAGCTTGATGCTCCGACGTAACGTGCTTTGTATGTCGTGCACACATAACAGAGGTGCATATTGTTTTGCTCGCTGGTGATCTTTTCGTATCTTTAAGTATTGTCATGTCTTATAGTCCTAGGCTGGTACACGGGATTTGAGTAATTTTGTGCATTGGCGCTTAGGGTCCAGCTTCCTTCTTATTCGGGGGCGTGAGCGTCCTGGCCCCCGGTACTTAGCCGCAACACTGGGAGGCAAAGCGCACACGCTTAGGGTACAGGACAAGGCTAAGCATGTTGCACGCTCTGGACCTCCAGCTCAGCGTTGGCCTTTCGCGGGGAACCATTTGGCACCACAGGACCCCAAGTAAGAGGGCAGCCGCGAGGTTCCAAGACACCTTGCAGGTACCTCAAATACATCCGCCTGCGTAGGGTTTTATGACTCTACTAGGGCTGGTATAGAACAAATTTCATCAAGTATATGCTGACATTATACGAAAGACGAGACTAGCTTGATTGATCACAAAATTAACACGTAATTTTAAGTGAACGTAAGAGAAAACACATGGTAAGACAGTTGTCGAAGGTCGTAAACGACACTTCCCCCGGACCTGCTTAGAGAGCAGCCCGCGGAGGTTCTTTGGATTCACGAGGGCTAGTCCCAGGAGATCAAACACAACAGAATGATGGAGACCGGGGATTTATGTGGTTCGGGCCGCCGGAGCGTAATACCCTACGTCGACGGGAGTGTTGTGTATTGCCTTGCTTTTGTGTGTATGAGCCTTGGTCTAACCTTTTGTCCGTCCATATGAAGGTCGTCTGCAGAGCCCTTTTATAGTTCAAGGACACTTTAGTCACAAGCTGGGTCCCAGTACCCAACAGGTGGTCCTGGGGAGAGCCAAATCCTATACAAGATCTAGGATTAATTGCTATCTACTTCCCTTTGTCAGGGGAGTCAATGCGCCGTCCCGCCGCGTCGTGCGCCAGGGCTACACATAGTTGGTGATGATGGCGGGGCACGTCTCGCCCGTCTTGTACTCGCGGCCCATTCGTCCGTCTTGCGGCGTGGGTCTGTACCGACTACTCGGACAAGACAGGACACTGGAGCCTTGACTTTCGTAAGCGTGGCTCAGCCTGCCTGGGGAAGGCGCGTGTACTTAATGCCTGTCTAAGCAGCGCACGCATTCCTTTACGGCTTCCTACCACACTGAGTTGGGCGTCCGCCACGTGGTTATGCCGGAGCCTGCTTTTGCAGGAAGTAAAGCACTCGACAGAACAGGCCACATGGCGCATTCGGAACCCACCCCTATGGAGGGGTGGAGGCTCAGCCCTGCAGGCCACGTGGTAGCTCCGGTGCCTTTCCTTGTGCGGGCGCGGACTTGGCCCTGAGGTCCCGAATGGCCACGTGGCGGCTCTGGAGCCCTCCTCAGTGGGGAGGCGGACTTGGCCCTGAGGTTCCGAATGGCCACGTGGCAGCTCCGGAGCCCTCCTCAGCGAGGAGGCGTGGGCTTGGCCCTGCCAGCCATGTGGCAGCTTAGGAGCCTCCACCGAGGGGGAGGTAGGATCGGGTCCTTCCCTCCCCTACGTGGCAGCCTCGGATTCGGCTTCTTTGGCAGAGGCAGAGTACTTAGCGGTTTTCTCCTGTGCGCGGGGGTACCCGGTCTGCAGGGTACTGACAGTGGCCCCCGAGCCTACCTCGGGAGAGTCGTCGATACTGCGGGTGGGGTCTTCTCCCTTTTCTTCCCGCGCAACTCTTCCGATTCCGCTTCACGGTAGTTTCCTATGTGACACGCCCCTGCCGTCGAGGTGACGTGTCTCCTTCCGGTAAGCGAAGATGCTGAACAGGCGCTGCGCGACGTGACTCCTGCCTTCAATCGTGCTTTAACTGCGGTGGTTCCCATGGTGGCTCCTGCACTTCCGCTACTTTTGCCCTTTCAGAAACCGCTGAGTTACCTCCCGCACAGCTAGCTGCCCGACTCGCCTTCTTTGTCGAGCGACCCGGGCCCTCATGTCATTGCCCATACGGGTTCATTACTCTTCTGCTGGGGCTGCGGCGATCCATATTTTTGCGCCTATTGGCTTGCAGGGGTGCATAAAAAGAGAACTTTCCCCCTGAGGGTTCTTTCTCCCGCCTCTGCATCCCTGCGCTCGTGTTTCCTCCTCAAGCCCAGTTCTTGCGCTCTAGTTCCCAGTCCCCCCATCCAGAGCTTCCAACCTCAGCCCTCATGGCGAGTATCTTGCCCAAGTCCAGGCTGTCCAGGCCCACTGACCTGGCCCCTATGCGCCGCCTTCTTGGCTGGCACACTCCTGAGCGGGAGTCGTGGCTCCGTCCTGGGAGGCTCCCACTGAGCCTCACTGCCGGGGAGATGGTTCTCTTCTCGTCGTACGTGTTGGCCGGCTTTGTCCCGCCGGCATACGCCTTCTTCGTCATGCTCCTGGAGACCTTCGGCCTCCAACTCCACCACCTCGCGCCGAACTCGATCGCCATGCTGGCGGTCTTTGCTCACCTCTGCGAGATGTTCGTGGGGGTGATGTCGTTGGTAAAGCTCTTCCGGTACTTTTTTGTACTGAGGGCCACCGGTAGGAGTTCGAAGGAGCACCTCGACGCCTACTACTTCCAGCGCCGGACTAAGGTCCCCACGAGGTACATTGCTTCCTTCAACTCGGCAAGGTGGGAGATGTGGCGCGAAGATTGGATGATCGCCAAGGTCGAGGCCCATGACCGGATGTGCCTCCCCACCGGGATCCCCTACTCCGAGCGATCATTTTGGGAGGAGCGCCCAGAGCTGGAGGAGGCGTTCAACCCGGTGCTGGAGAGGATCCAGATGCTGGCGGACCACGGGCTGTCGTCTGCCATGGTGCTGAGGGACTTCATGTCCCGCCGCATAGCCCCGCTTCAGCACCGTGCCAGCCCGGCGTCGATATTCACCGGCCTGTCGGACTGCACCCGGCTCAAGACCGGCCCCGGCTCCATCCTGGGCGAGCAGCAGCTGCTCGACACGCTGGCCCGGGTCTGCCCCGACGACATCTCCACCGAGGCACTTTCTCTTTCGTTGGCCTGCTGCCCTTTGTGCTCGGACTCTAAGTTGAGGAGGCAGCTGCTAAAGATGATGCCGACCCTTGACGAGTCCGGGCTGGCGCGGCACCAGATCGGGGACCCGTTTCGGGGGGTTAGCATTGCTGACGACGCTGAGGGAGGCGAGGCTCCCTTAAGCGATGCTGGTTCTTCAAGCGGCGACTCCTCGAGCGGCCCCCAGCACCATCCATGGGGTGGCATCGTCGCCCCCGGCGACAAGGGGAAGGGGAAGGTGCCGGTTCCAGTGCTGGACCCGTCCCCCAAGAAGCGCGCCCGGTCGCCGCTGTCGGCCCCTTCTGCCCTTCGTCAGGGCTTCGGAGCCCTGCCGCGCTCGTCGCCAGGGGGCGCCGATGGCGCCACCTTGCCGCCCGAGTCTTCCACACGCAAGAGGGGGAGGCTCCTCAACGCCGACGGGACCCCAGCGTTCCCTCTCCGTTCGGAGGGGCGCCAGACCTCGGGGGTGTCGCCGACACCACAACCACAGGGGCCCCCAGCACACTCAGGGGCCCCCACTATGGGTTCGGGGGGTCCGAACCCCCCAACCCTTTCGGGAAGCGGTGGAACTTCAACGTCCCCCGGTAAGCCTGCTCACATTTTACCTTGGGTGTTCTTTGCTGTGCGCGTACCCTGTCAATCTCTTATGGTCTGAGTGCTTGGTTTCAGCGCTTCCACAGCTACTCCACCACCCGCGGGCACTTCTGCTGGAGGGTCTGCCGCTCCAGCCGGCTTGCGGGGATCGTCTGCTGCCTCGGGCCCTGCTCCGGTGCCCCAGGCTGCTGCCGCTGGGGTACCTCGGGGTCCCGTGTCTGAGACCCTCGCAGCGGCTGCCGGAGCCCAACCGGGCGCACCGATGACCGCCGCCGCGCCTACCAATGACACTGCGTCCACCGGCCACTCCGTGCCGGCCGACGCCGCCGCGCCCTCCGACACTGCTGCGTCAGCTGGCGCCACCGCCCCGGGTGCTGCCATCCGGGAGGGGGCCCTGGTCCTCGCCTCCCCAGTGGTCCTCCAAATGGAGGACGATATTGAGGAAGTGGCGAGGCAGGGGCCTGCTGCTACGGTGGAGCCCCGCCCCCTATCCGAGGCTATGGCCGTGGCCTACTCCGGCTTCCGGCAGGCCCAGGCGGCCCTTGCTCGGGAGAAAGGGCGGCTTGAGGACGAGGACAACCGGCTCCGGGAGTGGGCGAGGGCCCTGGAGGCCCGGACTCGGCTGGCAAAGAGTCTAGCGGCCCAGCGGGAGGCGGTCGTTCAGGAGGAGATGAAGATCCTCGAGCAGGAGCGAGACCTCATTGCCCAGCTGGACGCCATCACCCAGAAGCTGAAGGCAGACACCGAGGCCATCCACGCTGAGGCCAGCTCGCGCCTCCAGGCCTACGAGGACCTTCAGCACCTGCTGTCCCTCCGGGAGGCCGCTCTAGCTGAACGGGAGCAGGAGTTGGCTGCGAAGCGGGCCGAGGTGGAGGCGACCTGCCGCGGGCTCATCCTCCAGCAGGAAGGGGCGAGAGTCCGTGCCACCGAGCTGGACCGCCAGGAAGCTGCCGTAGCTGAGGCGCAGCAGGCCCAGTCCGCTGAGCGCCAGGCCCTTCTAGACCGCGAGTTCAATGTCGCCCTCAAGGAGGGTGACTTGAACCACCGTGAGGCGGGGGTCGGCGAGCACGAGAGGGCCCTAGCGGCCAGGGAGAAGCGGTTCCTGGACGGCGGCCCCCGGGCACTGGCGGCAGCCCAACAGGAGGTGGCAGAGCTGCGGGCGGCGCGATCCGCCGAGGCCCAGAAGGTCTGGGAGTTCCTCGGCGGTGCCGACTCGGCTCTCGTGCCACTCGGCTTCGGCCCGACGTGCGTGGGCGAGCTGGCGCAGGAGGTGAGTCAGGTGTTCATGGCGCTCGACTCTACCAGCTCGAGGATGCGCTCGCTGGGTGTCATCCTTGACAACCAGCTGGAGGCCGAGGGACGGATGCTGGTGAAGGAGGTGGCGACACACATCCTGTCCTGCTACCGGAGCTGATACCCCGACGTCTCCCTGCAGCTGGTCCTTGAGGGGCCCATTGCCGAGAGGGAAGAGGCCGCCAGGTCTGAAGTTTCGGATGCGGTGGCACTCATCGCCTCAAGGTTCCAGCGGAGCGGCTGAGGGCTCCCAGGGCGCCTATTTAAGTTTTTGTCTTTCTATCTTTTGTCTTGTGGTTGGCTGTGATGACAAACTCCTTATTTGTGCAATAAAAAATCTGTCCGTGGTGCCCTTTTATACTCAGCTTGCTTTTATTTCCAGCAATGTCTTCCGGCTGCTTGTTGTTCCTTAACTTCCAGGACCTGCCGCCCCCAAAAGTATGGCCCCCTGACAGGCGTGGCCAGTTGTTATGGGCACACCTGTCATATACTTAGGGCTTAGGGCGGACCGGTGCAGGAGGAGCCTAGGATTTGTAGGTAGCATTGACGTAGCTGAGTATGCAGGTATGTCGACAGCGGCCCCCCTGGGGGTGCCGCCGGAGCTTCAGTTTTGTGGTGGCCACCATCTTTATTGAGAGGTCGACAGCGGGCCCCCTGGGGTGCCGCCGGAGCTTCAGGCCGGCGGTGCCCGCCATTCTTCAGTGAGAGGTCGACAGCGGGCCCCCTGGGGGTGCCGCCGGAGCTCCAGTCCAGCGGTGCCCACTGTCTTCGCGGGTACTCTGATGATGGTTGCTGGAATACCTTCCTCAAAGACCTGTACATAGCTCAAAAAAGAGAAGTAATTTTGTCCACTGGTCACTTCACCCCTGCTTGTTTTGTAGTGTCGCTTGACTTACGATCCTGGGCTGACTCGTGGGGCTTGGGTAATTCAGTGCTTCTGCACCCAAGGCTCGTTGTCATGAATACCCAAGGGTGGTCCATCTGGCCCCCAACACTTGGCTCTAGCACTGGGGAGGCAGAACACACAGGCTTAGGGTACGGGACCAGGCTAAGCAGGCTGTGGCCCTGGACCTCCCGCTCGGCGTAAGCCATTTCCGGGGGGGGGGGGGGGGACCATCTGGAGACACAGGCCCTCGAGTATTGGAACAACCGAGGCCCCAGGTGCATCGCAGGTACCTCAAGCAACCCCACCTGCATTCCAGATAGCAAGACTCCCACTACTGTTAAAGCAGGGGAAAAACGACAGCGCTCATGATAGATCACGAGCTATGGCGGGCTTACAGCAACATCATAAAAATTAAAGATAATTTTTGAATTGAAAAACCCTATACCAGGCAGGACAACATTCTTTCATTGTAGTTTCTCATAAGATGATGCAGACTTTACAAGGGGAACAACCCGGCCTGGGTGTTAGGTGGAGCTAAGTGCACCTACTTAGGGTTCTGGGCCAGGCTAAGCGGAATGTGCACTCGGGGCCCCATCCCCTATACTAAGTGCTATCCTGAGATAATGTGTAACATTTACAATGAAATAGCATTGCCCCGACCCTGGTCTAGGGGTAGAACTTACGGAGGTGTTCGATGTTCCATGGGTTGGGCAACCGCTGTCCATCCTCCATAGCTAGGTGGACGCATCCTGGGCGGCAAACCTCTGTTACCCTGAAGGGGCCCTCCCAGCTGGGGGAGAGTTTGTTAGACCCTTCCCGGGAGATCATGCGGCGCAACACCAGGTCGTCTACCTTTAGCTCCCTACTCCGCACGGTCCTCTGATGGTAGCGCTGGAGCACCTGCCTGTACCATGCATTTCGGAGAGCTACTCGCACTCGTCCCTCGTCGACGAGGTCCAGGTCTTCACGCCGGAGCTAGTCCTGCGTGGCTTCGTTGTACCCCCGGGCACGGGGAGAGCCCATGGTAATTTCTGGGGGGAGGACGGCCTCCGCCCCGTACACCAAGAAGAAAGGCGTTTCCCCCATGGCCCGACTGGTTGATGTCCGGCTAGCCCACAGCGCACACGAAAGCTCATCCACCCAATTTGCACCATGCTTCTCAAGGTGCGAGAACGTGCGAGTCTTGAGGCCCCTGAGGATCTCTGCATTGGCTCTCTCGACCTGCCCATTGCTCTCTAGATGAGCAACAGATGCATAGCAGACTTGGATCCCCAAGTCCTCGCAGTATTCTTGGAACGCTGCACTTGTGAACTGGGTCCCGTTATCAATGATGATTCTGTTCGGGACCCCGAACCGGCAGAAGATCGACTTAATGAACTTTACTGCTGACTGCTTGTTGATGGTGACAACTGGAGCAGCCTCCAACCACTTGGTGAACTTATCTACGGCGACGTAGAGATGCCGGAATCCTCTGACGGCTCTAGGAAAGGGTCCCAGGATGTCCAACCCCCATACAGCGAATGGCCATGAGGGAGGGATCATCTGCAGCGCCTGAGCTGGTGTATGGATCTGCTTGGCATGGAACTGGCACGCCTTGCATCTCCTTACCATCTCGGCAGCATTCTGGAGTGCTGTCAGCCAGTAGAAGCCATGTCGAAAGGCTTTACCGACCAGCGTGCAGGAGGACGCGTAGTTCCCGCACTCGCCTCCATGGATCTCTGCGAGCAGGTCGCAGCCCTCCTCCCGGGTAATGCATCACAGTAGGATGTCGTTGGCGCCCCGTCGGTAGAGATCCCCTTCCACCAGCGTGTACCTTTTAGCCATGCGAACAATCCTTTCTGCCAGGGCATGTTCTTCGGGAAGGATATTGTCCTTCAAGTAGTCCCGGACCCCCGAGATCCATGCATCGGGACTTGCTTCAGCTTCTGGATCTTGGGCGCCCGGTAGCTCGGAGCCCTCGGTGGTGCATACGATCCTTGGCGGACTCCATGGTAGCAGGGTCGCCGGGACTGCCAGCTTTGAGGTGCTGGGCTCGCCCCCTTCGCCCGGCTCGGCTGCTCGGGCGGTTGGTCGTGGTAACGTCCTTGCAAAGACTCCTTGGGGCACTGGGGCCCCTGTGGAGGCCTTCGTTGACAGGTCGTCTGCGACTGAGTTGTCGGCTCGGGGTACATGGCACAAGTCCAAGACTTCAAATTCATTTTCCAGCTTCCGGACGTGCAGTAGTTATGCAGCTAATTGAGGGTCATTGCAGCTGCACTCTCCTCTGGCTTGCTTGATGATCAGTTGAGAATCACCTTTAGCCAGGAGCTGTCGGACATTGAGGGTCAGGGCAGTCTTCAGCCCAAAGATTACGGCTTCATACTCCGCCATGTTGTTTGTCGCCTTGAAGTCGAGGCGCACCATGTACTTGAACTGCTCTCCAGTCGGGGTGAGAAGCAGGACCCCAGCGTCGGCCCCCTACTTCTGCGAGGAACCATCGAAGTAGAGCGTCCAGGGGGTCTCGGTGAAAACCGGAGCCTTCGGCCCTATTTCGCCGTTGTCCGGCCCCCCGGGTTGCTTGGTGATGGGGTCCATTCAGCCAAGAAGTCCGCCAGTGCTTGGCTTTTGACTGCATGTCGAGGTAAGAACTCCAACTTGAACTCAGCCAGCTCCGCCGTCCACTTGTCAATGTTGCCAGTCGAATTGGGGTTGTGGAGTATGGTTTTCAGTGGGAAGGAGGTGACCACTGAAACCCGGTGAGCCTGGAAGTAATGTCAGAGCTTCCTCGATGCTATGAGCACTGCATACAGTAGTTTGTGTACCTCCAAGTATCTTGTCTTTGCTTCATGGAGGACCTCACTGACGTAGTAGACTGGCCGTTGGCAGGTCCGAACCCTCCCTGGGGGGTCCGGGGCTCCTTGCAATGCGTCTGTCTCCTGGGGAATGTGGCTCCCATGGTCTAGCTGGGCCTCCGGGGGCTGGGACCCGTAAGGCACTTGGTCACTGGAACTCACAGCGGGGGGGGGGGGGGGGGGGGGGGGGGGCTCTTCTGGGTTCGGGCCTTGAGGCTCGGCCTCCCCCTCTGGGGCTCCTTCTGGTACTTGTTGCGGTAGTAGATCTGGCCGTTCTGCAACCAAGACCATGCTGACCACTTCCGTTGTTGCGGTAATGTACAACAGGAGCGGCTCGCCGGGTTCTGGCGCCACCATAATGGGTAGCGTTGTCAGGTGTTTCTTGAGCTCCTGGAAGGACGCTTCAGCTTCCTCAGTCCACTCAAAGGGGCCTGACTTCCGCAAAATCTTGAAGAAGGGCAGGGCTCGCTCAGCCAGTCTTGAGATGAACCGACTCAGGGCTGCCAAACATCCTGCAAGCTTCTGCACGTCCTTGATGCGGGCCGGCGGCCGCATCAGCTCTATCGCCTTGATCTTCTCTGGGTTAGCTTCGATCCCTCGGTGCGATACCAGGAAACCAAGGAGCTTCCCTGCGGAGACCCCAAAGACACACTTGTCGGGGTTCAGCATCGTGCGTGTCGTGCGCAGCTTGCTGAAGACTCTGGTTAGGTTGTCTAATAGGGATGTGCTGTCCCTCATTTTTACCACGATGTCGTCGACATACACCTCTACCAGGTCTCTAATGAGGTCCCCGAATGTCTTATGCATTGCACGTACAAAGGTGGGGAGGGCATTTTTGAGACCATAAGGCATGGAGACATAACAATACAGGCCGTCTACTGTTATGAAAGCAGTGTGCTCCTCATCTTCCCTAGACATAGGTATTTGGTGAAAACCGAAATACACATCTAGGAAACACAGAAGGTCACAACCTGATGTTGAGTCTACTATTTGATCTATCCTAGGAAGAGGGAATGGATCCTTGGGACATGCCTTATTGAGATTGGTGTAGTCGATGCACATCCGGAGCTTCCCGCCAGCCTTAGGAACGACAACAGGGTTGGCCAACCACCGTGGGTGGTGAACCTCCCGTTTGAAACCAGCATCGAGCAGCTTCTTGATTTCTTCACGGATGAAGTTCTGCCGCTCGATGGACTGTTTCCTGGGCCTCTGCTGTACCTGCCGGGCATCAGGGTAGATCTTCAGATGGTGCTCAATCACCTCCCTGGGGATCCCGGGCATCTGTGATGGTTGATATGCAAACACATCGACGTTGTCCCAGAGGAAGGTGATGAGCGCGCATTCCTATTTGCTGTCCAGGTTCCCCGCGATTCGGGTCGTCTGGGCAGCCTCAGGGCCAATCTTGAAGACCTTCACAGGGACGTCGTCGTCGTTGGCGGGTTGCACACGAGGTGCAGCAGTGGAGGCTCGCTGCGCCGGGCCTTGCTCTGGCCGACTCTCCGTCGAGACTCTTGGGACTGGAGCCCTCCCTGCTGCAAGTGCTTGGAGCTGCTCCAAGGCTGACACTGCGGCTGAGCGGTCCCCTCTGATCCTGAGGACACCGGAAGGCGTCGGCATCTTCAGGACGAGGTAGCCGTAGTGGGCTACAGCCATGAACCTGTAGAGGGCTGGCCTCCCGATGATTGCATTGAAGGGGAGGTCGACGTCTACCACGTCGAATAAAACACTCTCCGTACGGTAGTTCTCCGGGGTCCCGAAGGTCACCGGGAGGTGTATGTTACCATACGGGAGGATTGCCCAGGTCCGACACCCGAGAACGGGATCGAGGGTGTGAGCTGGGACATCGGCAGCTGCAGCTTCCGGAAAGCCGCAATGGAGATGAGGTTGAGGCCCGCCCCTCCATCTATCAATACGTGAAAGACCTTCACGTTGGCGATGGTCGGGGACACCAGAAGCGGGAGCACTCCTGCCCCTGCCATGTTCTTCGGGCAGTCCGAAGTGTCGAAGCTGATCGCCGTGCTCATCCACTTGTGGTGGGGAGCCGGACTTGGGGCGGGGGCCACTACGGCCACTACCCGATGCAGGGTTTTTACTGCATTTCGGGACGTGGGGTCGGTGGCTACCCCGTAGATGCCATGGAGGGTCTTGCGGCGCTCCTTATCACTGCTGGAGTCGGAGTCGCCACCCTCGAAGACGGCTTTGACCGCCCGCTGGGGTTCCTGGAACCCCATCTTGCTATCATCCTCTTTCTCAGGATCAGCCTTCTGCTTGCCCTCCCTCTGGCGGGGGGGGGGGGGGGGGGTGCACCCTCCTGGTGTTGCTGCCTCTGTTTCTGTTCGCGGAATCGTTCCGCGAATCTCTTCACTTCCCGGAACTCGCTAGCACTGTGGCTATTTGTACGGTGTACCGAACACTTGAAGTTAGGCTCCTCAGGATCAGGCGACTGCCTAGGGCGCTTGTCTCAGCGCGACGCTCGGGCTCCGCCGGGCGACGCAGCTGCCACTGCCTGGGCTCCGGGCTTTGGCCTGTTCTTGCCACCGCCTTTCTTCTTCTTGCCGCTGCTCCTTGAAGAGGCCCCTTCCTCAGTCGGGGTGGTTTCCTTGCTTCTGAGGATGGCTGGGAGTTCCAGTTGCGCCCCTCAGCTGCCCTAGCACATCTGTCTGCCAGGGAGAACAACTCGGAGACATCACGCACCTCGTGCGTGGCTAACTTCTCGAGCATCTTCTTGTTCCTCACACCCTGTCTGAACGCAACGATAATCGATGCGCTAGCAACATGAGGGATGGTGTTCTGTACCTGGGAGAACCGCTGGATGAACGATCGCAGCGACTCTCCAGCGCGCTGCCTAACGACGTGGAGGTCAAGCTCAGTGCCAGGGCGCTTGTAGGAACTGCCGAAGTTAGCCACGAACTGTCGGCACAACTCATCACAGGAGGTTATGGACCCCTGGGGCAGGTTCATGAGCCATGACCGAGCTGGGCCGATCACGACGACGGGGAAGTAGTTAGCCATAATGGCCTCGTCGCCTCCTGCAGCTAGTATCGCAGTGGTGTAGATCTGCAGGAACTCGCTCGGGTTGACACTCCCATCATACTTCTCCGGCATGTGTGGCCGGAACTTTCATGGCCAGACCACGAAACGGAGGTGAGGCGCTAGCGCCGCACACCCTTGGCTAGGGCTGACTGGTGCTGGCGGCGGCAGCGCATACCCTGGGTGAGCAGGCGGGCCTGCGCACACCTGGGGCTGGAGTGGTGTTGCGTACGCCTGTACAGGAGGCGTGACGTACGCCTGGTGCGGTGGAGGCACGACGTACGTCTGGTGTGGTGGAGGCTCAACATGAGCCTGGGGCACGTGGCCCGGCGCACTGTAATCGGCCTCAAGGTTGCGCCGACGTTCCCTCTGGCGCTCGATGGTGACTCGGCAGGCCTCTCCAACCCTGCGGCGCCGCATCCCGGTTCTCAGATCCGTTGTTGAGATCCTAGTTGAGCACGAGTCTGCCGTCCACCGGTCAACTGTCGGCGTTCGCGACAATGACACATGCACCGGCTGGGCATGTGTTTCCCTCGGTGGAGGCACATTGAGTGTGGTGGTGACGAGGTGGTCGACGTCATTGATCCACTGCTGAGCTGCTCCCTGAGGGGCATCCCCAGCCGGAGGGTTGTGGAGTAGTGCGCGCGCTGCCGCGAGCGCGCTCTCCGGGCTTGCAGCCGGTGGCGCCGTGACTGCTGTCACGGCAGGAGCACGCCGTGGAGTGGCATGTCGGCCTGCAGCCGGCGAAGTGACTGCGGGGCGGCGCGAAGGTCCTGACCTTCCTGCCCTAGAGCGGTAGCCTGCTCTAGAGCGGGATGACGCCTGGTCCTCTGCCACACTCTGTCGCCGTGACTGCGCCCTGGATGATCCAGCGTTGGATTGGTCGTTCACCATTGCTGCTGGTGGAGATCTTGACGGGGAAAAAGCCCCCTACCTGGCGCGCCAAATGTCGAAGGTCGTAAACGACACTTCCCCTGGACCTGCTTAGAGAGCAGCCCGCGGAGGTTCTTTGGATTCACGAGGGCTAGTCCCAGGAGATCAAACACAGCAGAATGATGGACACCGGGGATTTACGTGGTTCGGGCCGCCGGAGCGTAATACCCTACGTCCACTGGAGTGTTGTGTATTGCCTTGCTTTTGCATGTATGAGCCTTGGTCTAACCTTTTGTCCGACCCCTATGAAGGTCGTCTGCAGAGCCCTTTTATAGTTCAAGGACTCTGCAGTCACAAGCTGGGTCCCAGTACCCGACAGGTGGTCCTGGGGAGAGCCAAATCCTATACAAGATCTAGGATTAATTTCTATCTACTTCCCTTTGTTAGGGGAGTCAATGCGCCGTCCCACTGCATCGTGCGCTAGGGCTACACATAGTTGGCGATGATGGCGGGGCACGTCTCGTCCGTCTTGTCCTCGCGGCCCATTCGTTCGTCTTGCGGCGTGGGTCTGTACCGGCTACTCAGACAAGACAGGACACTGGAGCCTTGACTTTCGTAAGCGCAACTCAGCCTGCCTGGGGAAGGCGCGTGTACTTAATGCCTGTCTAAGCAGCGCACGCATTCCTTTACTGCGGCTTCCTACCACACTGAGTTGGGCGTTCGCCACATGGTTATGCCGGAGCCTGCTTTTGCAGGAAGTAAAGCACTCGACGGAACAGGCCACGTGGCGCATTCGGAACCCACCCCTATGGAGGGGTGGAGGCTCAGCCCTGCAGGCCACGTGGTATCTCTGGTGCCTTTCCCTGCGCGGGCGCGGACTTGGCCGTGAGGTCCCGAATGGCCACATGGTGGCTCCGGAGCCCTCCTCAGCGGGGAGGCGGACTTGGCCCTGAGGTCCCGAATGGCCACGTGGCGGCTCCGGAGCCCTCCTCAGCGGGGAGGCGTGAGCTTGGCCCTGTCGGCCACGTGGCAGCTTGGGAGCCTCCACCGAGGGGGAGGTAGGATCGGGTCCTTCCCTCCCCTACGTGGCAGCCTCGGATTCGGCTTCTTTGGCAGAGGCGGAGTACTTAGCGGTTTTCTCCTGTGCGCGGGGGTACCCGGTCTGCAGGGTACCGACAACAGTGAATTGTTCTCATTGGTGGTCTCCGGAGTGGATTGACTTTACAATAAGGCAACAACCCACTCCAGTTGGCTAGGGAGGCAGAGTGTTCATGCTTACAGTACGGAACCAAGCTAAACGGCTGTATACTTTGGACCTTCACCCCCCCACCCCGCATAGTTTGGTTGTCCTAAGTGCCTCTCCTTGGCACCATGATACCCTACACTATCCTACAATTTATGCTTTAAGGGTATAACTTACGGAGGTGCTCTATGTTCCAAGGTTTAGGGAGGGGCTCTCCTTCTTCCGTGGCGAGGCGGACACACCCGGGGCGGGATACTTGTATCACTCAAAAGGGGCCTTCCCAGCTGGGGAAAGTTTGTGCGACCCTTCTCAAGAGAGTATGCGGCACAGCACCAGGTCACCTGTCTTGAGCTCTCTACTCCGCACGAACTGCTCTTGGTAGCGCCTTAGCGGCTGTCTGTGACGTGCATTTTAGATGGTGGCATGCCACCTTGCTTCGTCGATGAGGTCGACATTTTCTCGTCAGGGCTGGTCCTGTGAGGCTTCATCGAACGCTCGGACTCTGAACGAGCCCACAGCGATCTCTAGGGGGAGGACGACCTCGGCCCCATACACCAAAAGAAAGTTGTTTCTCCCGTGGCGCGGCTGGGTGACGTCTGGCTTGCCCACAGTGCACAGGGGAGTTCGTCGACCCACTTGGCACCATGCTTATCCAAGCTGTCATATGTGCGTGTCTTGAGGCCCTTGAGGATCTCAGCGTTGGCCCGTTCGACTTGCTCGTTGCTCTTTGGATGAGCCACAGATGCATAACAAACTTGGACATCGAGGTCTTCGCAGTAGTCCTGGAATGCTGCACTGGTGAACTGGATCCCATTGTCAGTGATGATCCTGTTCGGGACCCTGAACCTGTAAACAATTGATTTGATGAACTTGGCTGCAGACTCCTTGTTGAGGTTGATCACTGGGGCTGCCTCCGTCCACATGGTGCGCTTATCTATGGAAACGTAGAGGAACCAGTACCCCGCGACTGCCCTGGGGAAGGGTCCCAGGATATCCAGCCCCCAGACTGTGAAAGGCCAGAAGGGCAGGATCATCTGTAGTGACTACGCCGGAGTGTCAATTTGCTTGGCGTGGAACTGGGACGCATTGCATTTCTGGACAAGTTTGAGAGCGTCTTGTAGTGTTGTTGGCCAGTAGAAGCTATGCCGGAAGGCTTTGCCAACCAGCGTGCGGGAAGCTGCATGATTCCCACACTCTCCTTCGTGGATTTCTACGAGCAAGTCGCAACCTTCCTGCCGAGTTATGCCCTGTAGCAGTACGCCATTGGCACCACATCGGCAGAGATCACCTTCTACCAGCATGTAGCGTTTAACCATCCTCACGATCCTCTCAGCGGATGTTGGGTCCTCCGGGAGGAGGTTGTCCTTCAGGTAGTCTCGGACCTCTGTGATCCACTCGTTGGGACTCTCCTGAGCTTCTGAGTATTGGGCGCCAGGTGATTTGGGACCCCTGGTGATGGTCAAGAACCTTGGCGGCCCCCACGGTTGCAGGGCTGCCGTGGTTGCCAGTTCTATGTAGCTGGGCTCACCTTCTTCATCATGCCCTGTTGGCCTAGCGGTTGGCCGCACCAACCTCCTTCCAAAGACACCTTCTGGAACGGGGGCTCCTATGGACACTATGGTTGACAGGGCATCGACAATGGAGTTGTCGGCGCGTGGCACATGGCAGAGATCCAAGGCCTCGAATTCCAACTTCTAGCTTCTTGACATGTATTAGATATACCACGAGTTGTGAATCATTGTAGCAGCACTCACCGTGGACTTGCTTGATGATCAGCTGGCAGTCTCCCTTGACCAGCATCTACTGGACACCGAGACCCTGCGCAACTGTGAGTCTAAAGATGAGGGCTTCATACCCTGCCACGTTGTTGGTAGCCTTGAAGTCGAGGCGCACTGCATACTTGGACTGCTCCCCTATTGGCGAGGTGATAAGCACACCGGCTCTGACCCCTTGCTTCCTTGAGGATCCGTCGAAGATCAGTGTCCAGTGAGTTCCGGTAAGCACTAGAGCCCTCGGCTCTGGCTCACTGATCTCCTGGCCCCCTGGGTTGCTCGGAGAGGGGGTCAATTCAGCAACGAAGTCCGCTGGGGCTTGACTCTTTATTGTATGTCGTGGCAAGAAATCAAGCTCGAACTCCGCTAATTCAACCGCCCACATGGCGATATTGCCAGTTGCGTTCAGGCTGCGCAGCACTGCTCCCAGTGGGAACGAAGTCACCACTAATACTCGGTGTGCCTGAAAATAATGGCGGAGCTTCCTCAACACGATTAGCACCGCATATAGTAGCTTGTGGACCTCGAGGTACCTTGTATTTGCCTAATGCAGGACTTGGCTGATGAAGTACACCGGGCATTGGATGGTCCGGGACCTTTCCGGGGAATTTGGCGCATCTTCTTCCCTCTGCTCCAGGTCCAGTGAATCCATGCCTCCTGGGTCTGGCGCTTCCTTTGGGGGCTGGGACTCAAAGGCTTCTTGGACTCTAGGGCCCCCTAGGGGGACCCGGTCATCCTCTTGGGGCTAGGACCCAGAGGCTCCTTGGTGTCCGGGGCCCCCTTGGGGAGGGGCCTGGGACCCAGAGGCTCCTTAATTTCTGGGGCCCCCTAGGGGGACCCGGCCGTCCTCTGGGGGTTGGGACCCAGAGGCTCCTTGGTCTCCGGGGCCCCCTAGGGGGATCTGGACCTCCTCTGGGGCTAGAACCCAGAGGCTCCTTGCTCTCCGGGGCCCCCTTGGGAGACGCGGACGTCCTTTGGGGGCTGGGACCCATAGGCTCCTTGGTCTCCGAGGCCCCCTAGGGGGACCTAGACGTCCTTTGGGGGCTGGGACCCAGAGGTTCCTTACTCTCTGGGCCCCCCTTGGGGGACCCGGACATCCTCTAGGGGTTGGGACCTAGAGGCTCCTTGCTCTTTGGGGCCCCCTTGGGGAACCCGGACGTCCTCTAGGGGTTGGGACCTAGAGGCTCCTCTGTCATTGGGGCCCCCTACGAGCTCTAAGCCCTGGGGCGCAGAATCAGCAGCAGGGGCCCCTTCCTTTCGTTGGTGCTGCTGGGGGCCGGCCCATTCTACAACCAAAACAATACTTACCACCTCGTTGTGGCGGCAATGTAGAGGTATAGGGGCCCCTCGGGCTCTGGTGCCACCATTTTTGGTAGCAACGTCAGCTGCTGCTTCAGCTCGCGGAATGCCTTCTCCGCGTCTTCGGTCCAGACGAATGGTCCAAATTGGCACAGGAGTTTAAAGAATGGAAGAGCCCGCTCTGCCAGCCTAGAGATAAATCGGCTCAGCGCTGCCAAGCACCCTGCAAGCTTCTGCACGTCCTTGATGCGGGCTGGAGGCCGCATCAGCTCCACCGCCTTGATTTTTTCTGGGTTGGCCTCGATTCCTCGGTGTGATTAAAGAACCCGAGGAGCTTCCCAACTTTGACACCGAACACACACTTGTCTGGGTTGAGCTCTGTGCGTGTGGTTCGCAGCCTGCCAAAGACTAGGGCGAGGTTTTCTAGCAATGATGTTTGTAATTGGATTTTTACTACAATATCATCAACATATACCTCTACTAGGTCGCGAATGAGGTCCCCAAATGTTTTATGCATGGCACATACAAAGGTGGGGAGGGCATTCTTAAGACCATAAGGCATGGAGATATAGCAGTAATGTAAGACCTATGTGTGCTGAATACATTGGCTTGTAGTGAATACACTTGGCTTTGATGATAAAAGTTTTTAATATCACCAAAAAACCTTTTTATCAAGGTCCGACTCTAGCTCCGAGCTATAGCAAGGTCAGATCATAGGTCTGACTTGTTTTGGGTAGCTCCGGCTACGTTAGATGCTAGGTCCGGCTTCCTGGTAAAGTCCGACTAGCTTTGGTTAGCTCCGACATGTTTTTGATAGCTCGGGCATATACTTGATAGCTCCGGCATATACTTGATAGCTCCGGCATGCTTTTGCTAAGCTCCAACGAACTTTGTCTAGCTCCGGTTTTTGGGTTGACTAGGTTTGACTAGTTTTTTGGTAAGCTCCAGTGCTAGGATCTACTAGTTTTGGTAAGCTCCGGCGCTAGGTTCTACTAGCTTTTGATAGCTCCGGCTCAAGCTCCGGGTTGCTCTGGCAAGGTCCGGAACTTGACCGAAGTGCTTCTGCTTTTCATTTCCAATGTTTCGTACTTGCTTTACATTGTTGGAAATATTGCTTAGTATTCATTTGCTAAGTTTTTGGTGCGTTTTGGATGATATGGTTGATATCGTTTCTACTGTGGTTTTGCAACATGCTTATGTGAGGTTCTCACGTTAGGTGTTGTGTTCGGAACTAATTTGAGTCAAGTCGAGGACTTGGGCTCGTACGGATTGTTTGTTTGTTCATGTGCAGGTGTTGCTTGAGTTCAAGTCATGGCTGGTGACAGGATCCATTGGACTAGTCTCAGGAGGAGATGAGGTTCCAACAACCAAGTTCGGGAGGAACTGTGGTTGAGCAGGTCAGGAGGTCGCTCAGGATGATTGAATCAAGAGCAGTGCATATGAAGGTCGAAGGAAGGTGTTCGTACGTATGCATGAGGTGCATGACGTGGCAATATGCTTCTAGAAACGGATTATGGAAGGAAGATCTGATCGGAAGGATCGGATCGTATTGGTTGATGACTTAGGCTGCTAGCTGAGTCGGTTATGGCTCGGTATGGAAATATCGAGTTGGTTATGTTAGGATTTCGTGTGGGTCACGAATTTGAGTTGTTTAGGAATGTGGGATACGTTCCTAAGGTGTTTGGAAGTCTTAAGATTGCTTCTATCTGCGTATAGAAGAGTCCTAAGCAGTTATGAAAAGTTCCGATTGTGATCGGATTAGGATTGGAGTCCTAGTTGAGATTGGGATGGCCTAAGGGCTGGTTATATAAGCAAGGGAAGGCCAAAGATCATGAGAGACGACTTTGGGGCTGTTCCTCTTGTGTTCTATTGAATAAATTTCGTACTTTGAAGGAACTTTTGTGCCTTGTTCGTCCGACTTGTTCCAGACAAGTTTTACTTGTCGAGTTTCTGGACAGCACTACCTTTCATCGGTGGTTTTATCATAACTCGAGTTTTACAGATTCAATTGACGTGATTCTTTTTGGGTTGTCTTCACAACTTGATTGTCTACCATCTGTAAAAATTTCACGGTCATTGGATTTGTAGTTTCTGAGCTACACGAGTTTCTTTGCAGCATTCCAGAAACTGTTTTTCTCGGGTAGGTCAGATTGACCATAGTCTGATCTTTCGATCATAACTTGAGTTTTTTTCGACAGATTTGAGTAATTCTTTTTGTGTTGTCTTCGTGACTTGATTCTCTCTGATATCTATCAATTTTGTCACAGTGAAACACGTTTTAGATTAGTCTCATACACGATTTCTTTAACAGATCGTTTTTCTACCGAAGGGATTTGGGTTTTCTTGTTTCCGCTGCGTAAGATTTTTAAAATCTACCATTCACCCCCCTCTGGTAGCTTTTCACGTGCTCTTCGATCCTACAATTGGTATCAGAGCCACGGTGCTCTAATATTTGTGATTTGCACGTGTTTTTGACTAATCATCATGGAGAAGTACTCCGCCAAACCTTGTGTGTTTGCTGGTATTGATTTTCAGGTTTGGAAGGCACGCATGGAAGCCTTCATCCAGGCGCAAGGCTTCGCAATATGGGAAAAGGTGTACAAACCTTATGAAGTCCCACCTAACGATCAAGTAACGGCTACGGACCTCCGGGACGTCGACAACAACAACAAAGCACGAAACTTGATCATCCAAGGACTCACTCAAAGCGACTTTGATCGTGTCGCACACCTCCGATCAGCATACGATGTTTGGAGCGCTCTCTGTGATTACCATGAAGGCTCCAACACAATCAAAAAGGTAAAACAAGATATGTTCAAAAAGGAATATATGCGTTTTGAGATGCAAACCGGTGAGTCTATCGATGATCTCTTTGCTCGTTTCAATAAAATTCTCAGCAACTTACGTAGTGTCAATGTAAATTTTTCTGATGCTGAGAATGCTAGACAACTCCTTAGTGCATTAGATATGTCAATTTGGGAGATGAAAGTAACGTCTATACGTGAATCAACTATCATGAGTTCTCTTACATTAGATGTACTCTATTCTAAACTGAAAACTCATGAAATTGACATCCTAGCACGTAAGAACCCAAATAAGTCTATTGCATTTGTTTCACAACGTGATATGTCTAGCTCCGGCCAATCATCATCTTGCAATACTCTTGCTTTATTGTCCTCACTAACCCTGGAGCAGATCGAAGAATTTCCAGAAGAGGAGTTGGCACTCATCTCTACTAGATTCTCAAAAGCATTGCAAAATGTGAGAACTAGAAGGAGAGGAAGCTCCGGACCTCAACGTTGTTTTGAATGTGGTAAAATAGGACACTTTCGTACAGAATGCCCTAACCTTTCAGGTCCGACCACCCGGGAAGAAAAACAAAGCAAGGTCCGGACCTCCTCTAGAAATTCCAACAAGAAAAAGAAGGGTACCATAGGACGCAAGATGATTAACAGCTTCATCACCGCACTTCAAGAACTTAGTTCAAGTGATGTAGACTTTGAAAGTGATGAAGATGATGACGATCTGGCCAACTTATGCTTCATGGCGGGCAAAACAAGATCAATATCAAGTAAGGAGGATGCAGAACATAGCAATGAAGACGATGAGGTATGTTCTACCTGGAATGAAATGTGTGATGCTATTTCTCGTGCAACTATTATTGTCAAGAAAAAGGACAAAAAGCTTAGGGATAATGCTGCTAAAATTGAATCACTAGAATCTGAAATTAATCGTTTAAAAACTTTGATTCCTAGTGATGATGCATGTCCCTCATGTGACTTAATCTATGAACAATTGTCCACATTAATAAGTGCACACTCCTCCACTCTAGATAGACTTGATGAAGAAATTAAAAAGAACAGAGAGCTTGCTGCACTTAATGATAAAAACTTGAAAGATGCTAGTCGTTCTACAATTGATTTACATTGTTCTGCATGTGACAATCTTGATAAGAAACTACAGGATGCTATGAATGAAATTTCTATATTGAACAATGCTTTACGTTCTCATGAAGTTAAATTTTGTTCCAATTGCAAATTAAAAGGAAAAACTTCATGTGAAAATTGCCTTGATCTGTCCAATAAACTTGATGACATGCATAGGACATTAGATCGGTTTTGTAATGGGAATAAGAACCTAAACTTGCTGCTGAATTCTTCCAAGTCTTGCAATAATAAAACTAGTTTAGGTTTTGATTCTCATGCTCATGCTAAGGCACATCCACCTAAAATTGTAAAGTCATTAGGAAGTGGTTTGGTTCAAACAGTTCCTAAACAAAAAGAAGTGGTTTTCAAATCTGCAGGAGTGATGCCTCATTCGGTTTCAAATAAAAATATTGCTTGCTCATCTAGACATGAACACAAAGTTAAATTTCATTGTACCTTCTGTGGTAGAGATGGTCATGTCATAGATTTTTGTTATAGACTAGCTAAACAACAGAAAAAGGAAAGAAAAATTGCTTGATCTTATAACTTTCATGCAATTAGAAAAACACAACCTGCTTTAGTGAGTCAGAAATTTGAAAAGGTAGCTTCCGGACCTTCTGGTAAGAAATCCGCAAAGGCAGCTCCGGTAGTTCTGATAGCTCCGAGAGCTCCCGGATCTTCTGTTGTTCCCTCTGGAGCTTCATCTTTTGCCTCCGGACCTTTTGCTTTTACCTCCGGAGCTACTGGTTTTCACTCTAAACAAGTAGCAACTTCTAAATCAACTGTTAAGAACAAAAAACCTCAACCTTTGACTCATAAACCTGCTGTTTTGTCTCAGCTTTCATGTGTTTTTCCTGCTGCACGTCGTGTGACTCAGTACTGGATACCTAAATGCCTTTTGACTAACCCCATTATTGAGTCATCGACGTATTGTGCTTCTATGTAGGTTACACGTTTGAGGAAGGAGAACATTTGGATTGTGGATTCAGGTTGCTCACACCACATGACTGGTAACAAAGATTGGTTCTCCTCCCTCTCTTTTGTGTCACGTGTAGAGAATGTTACTTTTGCCGATAATTCTTCAACTCCTATAATTGCTAAGGGTTCGGTTAGAGTAAATGATCACTACACTTTGAAAAATGTGGCACTTGTCAAAAATTTGAAATACAACTTTCTTTCTGTTGCACAATTGCTAGATGAAAATCTAGAAATTATTTTCAATAAAAACTGCTGCAAAGTTGTAGGTTCAAATAGTGAGCTTATTTTTAACATGTCTCGGTTTGGAAGAGTTTTTAAAGCTGATTTTGATATGTTTTCCACTAAGCATAGGTGTCTAGTTGCTAATGATTCAAAGGACTTATATTTTTGGCATCGTAGACTTGGTCACGTAGGCTTTGATCACCTAACGCGTGTTAGTGCTCTTGATCGCATACGTGGGCTGCCTAAGCTTAAAGGGGACAAAGAAAGTGTGTGCTCTTCTTGTAGACATGCTAAGATGGTTGCAGGTTCACATACTCCTCTCACAATGATCATGTCAACTGAACCGTGTCAACTTTTGCACCTTGACACCGTAGGACCTTCACATGTTCAATCTTTCGGAGGTAAATGGTACGTTCTTGTTATCGTTGATGATTATTCTAGATACTCTTGGGTTTACTTTATGGCATCTAAGAATGAAGCTTTTAGTCACTTTAGGACTTTATTTCTTAGATTATCAATTGATCACCCAGGATCTTTAAAGGCAATTAGAAGTGATAATGGAACTGAATTTAAAAATCAATTTTTTGATCACTTTTGTGCTGAAAATAGAATAGATCATCAATTTTCTTCACCATATGTACCTCAACAAAACGGTGTTGTAGAAAGAAAGAACAGGACCTTAGTTGAGATGGCTAGGACTATGCTTGATGAATATCAAACTCCTAGGAAATTTTTGGCTGATGCGTTAGCAACCGCTTGTTATTTCTCAAATCGTGTTTTATTGCGTGCTAAGCTAGGTAAAACACCATATGAGCTTCGGTTTGGACATAGGCCTAGTGTTACACACTTTCGGGTCTTTGGTTGCAAATGCTTTGTTAAGAAACATGGTAATCTTGATAAGTTTGAACCTAGATCCATTGATGGCATGTTTCTTGGTTATCCATATCATACTAGAGGCTACCGTGTGCTTTTACTTGACACTAACAAAATTGTGGAGACTTGTGAAGTGTCTTTTGATGAAGCTAGCCCAGGTACTAGCTCCGGTGTTGCAGGACCAGATCTGTATCCTCAGGGGGAGGGTATTTTCGAAGATGAAGAAGAGCCAGTGGTACTGCTAGGTAGTTCCGAAGCTGACACGTGTCCAGCTCCGGACATTGAACAAGCTCCGGTTATCACCTCTGCTGGTCCTGATTGTCCAGTAGTCACAAGATCATCAATCTACGATGAACCTAATGAAGAAGAAGCTTGTGAGACATCTGTTCCCCTACGTTCTTACAAAGATCATCCCCCACAACAGATGATTGGAAGCTTGCACGAACGAGTCACACGGTCCAGGTTTTGCGATCCAAACTCTCATGCTCATTCTGCTTTTGTTGCTTCTTTTGAACCCAAAGATATATCACACGCACTCACTAATGAATCTTGGATTATTGCCATGCAAGAAGAGTTAGAAAATTTTGAAAGAAATAATGTTTGGAAACTTGTACCTCCACCTCAAGGTCACACTTTAATTGGAACTAAATGGGTATTTAAAAATAAACAAAGTGAGGATGGGGTTGTGGTTAGGAATAAGGCTAGGTTGGTTGCTCAAGGTTTCACTCAAGTTGAAGGTCTAGATTTTGATGAAACTTTTGCTCCTGTCGCTAGATTAGAAGCCATAAGAATTTTGTTAGCTTTTGCAGCATCTAAAGGTTTTAAGCTATATCAAATGGATGTTAAAAGTGCTTTTCTTAATGGCTACATAGATGAGGAGGTTTATGTCAAACAACCACCGGGTTTTGAAAATCCAGATTTTCCTAATCATGTTTACAAACTGTCCAAAGCCTTATACGGTCTCAAACAAGCCCCTAGAGCATGGTATGATAGGTTAAAAACATTCTTACTTGAAAAGGGGTTTACCATGGGCAAGGTTGATAAAACTTTTTTTGTGCTTAAGCATGGCAATGACTCATTATTTGTTCAAGTGTATGTGGATGATATTATCTTTGGTTGTGCTTCTCATGATCTTGTGTCAAAGTTTTCAGCAATGATGAGTTCCGAATTTGAAATGAGTATGATGGGTGAACTCACTTACTTTTTGGGGCTGCAAATCAAACAAACCAAGGAGGGTACCTTTGTGCATCAAACGAAGTATACCAAAGACCTCCTAAGGCGCTTCAACATGGACAAAAGCAAGCCTCTTCGGACACCAATGGGAACAGCAACAACACTTGAACTTGATGAAGATGGTGAATCCGTGGATCAAAAAGAATATAGAAGCATGATCGGATCACTTTTATACCTCACGGCATTAAGACCGGACATACAATTCAGTGTATGTCTTTGTGCACGGTTTCAAGCTTCCCCACGTGTTTCACATCGTCAAGCCGTCAAAAGGATTCTCAGGTACTAACATGGAACTCAAGAATTTGGCATTTTTCTTCCTTCTTCCTCAACCATTACTTTGAAAGCTTTTTCGGATGCTGATTTTGGGGGTTGTAGGATTGATAGGAAAAGTACTTCCGGTGCTTGTCATTTTCTTGGTAATTCTCTTGTTGCTTGGTCCTCTAGAAAACAAAATTCAGTTGCACAATCCACAGCCGAATCTGAATATGTAGCTGCTGCTAGTGCTTGCTCACAAATTCTTTGGATTGTTCAAACACTTAAGGACTATGGGGTTGATCTAGATAGTGTTCCACTGTTTTGTGATAACACTAGTGCCATTTGCATTGCTAAAAACCCTGTGCAACATTCTAGAACTAAGCACATTGACATTAGGTATCACTTTCTCTGAGATAATGTTGAAAAAGGAAACATTGTGCTTCACCATGTAGATACCGAACAACAATTGGCTGACCTTTTTACAAAACCTTTGGATTTCACTCGTTTTTGTTTCATTCGCAGTGAAATAGGGGTTATGCACCCTCATGGCTTAAATTGAGGGGGAGTTTTTTTTTGAAACTTGGGAAGTCTATGTGTGAATCTGAAATTAAAATAATATGAGCATAGTATTTCATACATATATGACTATGTGATTCCTTTTACATGCTGAAAGTTCTTACTATATTACTCGTGTTATACATTTTGTAGTTTTTGCCATGTCTAGTAATTGGAATAATTACTTACACTAAATCTGGTCATGGTCGAACTTTCTTGCTGTTTTGAACTTGTTGCATGCTCACAAATGCTTTTAATCATTAAGAATTTATCAAGTAATCAACTCACATGTTGAGTTTTTATGAGCAAATATAAATTGAGAAAAGATCAAGAGAATATGCATGCATCGCATTTCTTCTTTTGAGATGGCTTGTCATTGCACTTAGATATGAACTTGGAAGAAGTTGTGTATGACTAAAACCATGTCCTTAAGCTTCTGATTGTCAAATGACATAGGCTTGGCTTGGTTGGTTAGAATAAGGCAGATGCACATATAATCTCTTGCAAATATCATATGCTCTAAATTTATGCTTTGAAAAAATAATAAAATGCAGCAACTAGTGTCATGCTATCAGGTTTTGAGATAGTTAAGTTTGTGAGATCATGACTTGCTTAAATTGAAAATTACATATGATCTCTAGCATGGCTTACACTACTTTATGTATCTCATTGATGTGATAGTGTAAGTTACTTGATAGTATGACTTGGATGAGCTTTGGTTATATGTATATGTTGTAATATGCTCATAACAACTAAAGTTGGAGGGAAAATTTGTTTATATGCTCATGACTTGCTGAATACATTGTCAAAGGGGGAGAGATAAGCATGAAGAGAAAGAGAATATGGGCATAAGGAGAGATAATAAAGGAGGAGAGATTTTCATTTTTTTTCTCTTTTTACTTTTGATTTACAAAGGGGGAGAAATTGTTTTCAAAAACTTTTATGCGAATAAGCCAATGTTCGGATTTTAAATGGTGTTGCCAATGCATTCATCAAGGGGGAGATTGTAAGACCTATGTGTGCTGAATACATTGGCTTGTAGTGAATACACTTGGCTTTGATGATAAAAGTTTTTAATATCACCAAAACACCTTTTTATCAAGGTCCGACTCTAGCTCCGAGCTATAGCAAGGTCAGATCATAGGTCCGACTTGTTTTGGGTAGCTCCGGCTACGTTAGATGCTAGGTCTGGCTTCCTGGTAAAGTCCGACTAGCTTTGGTTAGCTCCGGTGAATCTTTAGCTCTGGCATGTCTTTGATAGCTCCGGCATATACTTGATAGCTCCGGCATATACTTGATAGCTCCGGCATGCTTTTGCTAAGCTCCAACGTACTCTGTCTAGCTCCGGTTTTTGGGTTGACTAGGTTTGACTAGTTTTTTGGTAAGCTCCGGTGCTAGGATCTACTAGCTTTGGTAAGCTCCGACGCTAGGTTCTACTAGCTTTTGATAGCTCCGGCTCAAGCTCCGGGTTGCTCTGGCAAGGTCCAGAACTTGACCGAAGTGCTTCTGCTTTTCATTTGCAATGTTTCGTACTTGCTTTACATTGTTGGAAAGATTGCTTATTATTCATTTGCTGAGTTTTTGGTGCGTTTTGGATGATATGGTTGATATCGTTTCTACTGTGGTTTTGCAACATGCTTATGTGAGGTTCTCACGTAAGGTGTTGTGTTCGGAACTAATTTGAGTCAAGTCGAGGACTTGGGCTCGTATGGATTGTTTGTTTGTTCATGTGCAGGTGTTGCTTGAGTTCAAGTCATGGCTGGTGACAAGATCCATTGGACTAGTCTCAGGAGGAGATGAGGTTCCAACAACCATGTTTGGGAGGAACTGTGGTTGAGCGGGTCAGGAGGTCGCGCAGGATGATTGAATCAAGAGCAGTGCATATGAAGGTCGAAGGAAGGTGTTCGCACATATGCATGAGGTGCATGACGTGGAAATATTCTTCTAGAGACGGATTATGGAAGGAAGATCTGATCGGAAGGATCGGATCGTATTGGTTGAAGACTTAGGCTGCTAGCTGAGTCGGTTATGGCTCGGTATGGAAATATCGAGTTGGTTATGTTAGGATTTCGTGTGGGTCACGAATTTGAGTTGTTTAGGAATGTGGGATACGTTCCTAAGGTGTTTGGAAGTATTAAGATTGCTTCTATCTGCGTATAGAAGAGTCCTAAGCAGTTATGGAAAGTTCCGATTGTGATCGGATTAGGATTGGAGTCCAAGTTGAGATTGGGATGGCCTAAGGGCTGGTTATATAAGCAAGGGAAGGCCAAAGCTCGTGAGAGACGACTTTGGGGCTGTTCCTCTTGTGTTCTATTGAATAAAATTCGTACTTTGAAGGAACTTTTGTGCCTTGTTCGTCCGACTTGTTCCAGACAAGTTTTACTTGTCGAGTTTCTGGACAGCACTACCTTTCGTCGGTGGTTTTATCATAACTCGAGTTTTACAGATTCAATTGACGTGATTCTTTTTGGGTTGTCTTCACAACTTGATTGTCTATCATCTGTCCAAATTTCACGGTCATTGGATTTGTAGTTTCTGAGCTACACGAGTTTCTTTGCAGCATTCCAGAAACTGTTTTTCTCGGGTAGGTCAGATTGACCATAGTCTGATCTTTCGATCATAACTTGAGTTTTTTTTCAACGGATTTGAGTAAGTCTTTTTGTGTTGTCTTCGTGACTTGATTCTCTCTGATATCTATCACTTTTGTCACGGTGAAACACGTTTTAGATTAGTCTCATACACGATTTCTTTAACAGATCTTTTTTCTACCGAAGGGATTAGGGTTTTCTTGTTTCCGCCGTGTAAGATTTTTTAAAATCTACCATTCACCCCCCCCCCCTTTGGTAGCTTTTCACGTGCTCTTCGATCCTACAAGTAAAGGCCATCTACGGTTATGAAAGCGGTATGTTCTTCATCCTCTCTAGACATTGGGATTTGGTGGAACCCTGAATATGCATCTAGAAAGCATAACATATCGCACCCCTAAGTGGAATCTACGATTTGATCGATTCTAGGAAGAGGGAAATGATCTTTAGGACATGCCTTGTTGAGGTTGGCGTAGTCAATGCACATCCAAAGCTTACCGCCAGCCTTGGGGACAACAACCAGATTGGCCAGCCATTTGGGATGGTGGACCTCCCGTATCAAGCCAGCATCGAGGAGCTTCTTGATATCCTCACAGATGAAGTTCTGTCGCTCGATGGACTCCTTACAGGGCCTCTATTGCTGCGGTCGTGCATCCGAGCAGATCTTCAGACGGTTCTCAATCACTTCCCTGGGGATGCCTGGCATCTGCAACGGTTGTTAAGCGAAGACGTCGATTTTAGCTCGCAAGAAGGTAGTGAGTGCAGATTCCTGCTCGTTGTCCAGACTCCCCGCGATACGGGTGGTCTGAGCCGCATCAGTGCCAATCTGGATTGTCTTTATGGGTATGTCATCGTTGTCGGAGGGCTGCACTCATGGTGCAGCGACGCGGCTGCGCATGCGTGGGTCTGGCGAAGATTCACTCGACCCAGCATCGCACAGGCAGGTGGTGGGGCCATTGCCAGCGCATAGAGCTTCTCCAAAACTGTCTCCGCAGCAACACAATCTCCGCAGATCTTGAGGATGCCGAAGGGCATTGGCATCTTGAGAACGAGGTAGCTGTAATGGACTAGAGCCATAAACCGGTACAGGGCTGGCCTACCGATAATGGCGTGGTAGGGGAGGCTAACCTCCGCGACGTCGAATAGGATATTCTCCGTTCTGAAGTTCTCGGGTGTCCCTAAAGTCACCCAGAGGTGGATGCAGCTGTACGGGATAACACTATACGGTCCTACCCCCAAGAATGATCTTGACGGGGTGAGCTCAGACACGGGGATCTTTAGCTTGTTGAAGGCCGCACGACTGATAAGGTTGAGGTAGGCTCCACCATCTACTAGAACATGGTAAAACTTTATACTAGCGACGGTGGGGGTGATGAGGAGGGGCAGCTGCCCGGCTCCCGCCATGTTCTCGGGGCAGTCGGAGGTGTCGGAGCTGATCGACGTCTCCATCCATTTGTAGTGCAGCGTCAAGACATGCGTAGAGGCTATCGAAGCCATTGCCAGGCGCAGGGTCTTGACCGCATTCCTGGATGCGGGTTCCCAAGATCCTCTACAGATGACGTGGAGTGCTTTGCGACGCTCGTGGTCGCTGTTGAGGTCGAAGCTCACAGCCTGGTGTACTGTTTCCACGGCGTGTTCCGGCCTTTCGAACTCCTTCTCCATGTCTTTTTCGACACGATGGTCGACCTTTTGCGGCTTGATCTCGCTGCAGCTCACAGGCTTGATGAACACCATGGTGGTGAAAGTGCTGCCACTTTTTTGGGGGAAAAAACCCCTACCTGGCACGCCAAATGTCAAACTGTTAATGCGACACTTCCCCCGTATCTACTAAGGAGCAGCCCGCGGAGGTTCTTGTTCGACAGCGATAGGGCTTAGGCCTAAAACAAGTTTTCTAGCGGAAGAGCATGAGACACGGTGGTTTGTACGTGGTTCAGGCCGCAAGGAGCTTAACACCCTACTCCACGGTGGATTGTATTGTTGGTGAGTGTGTATGCGTGTGTGTGTGCATGTATCGGGGATTTTGAGTCTGGTCCTTGTATTGGTGGCGGTTCGGGCCTTTTATAACCAAGACCGAACGCCTTACAAGTGGGGTCACGGGGCCTGACAGGTGGTCCTGGGGTGATCTTATCCTAAAGATCTAAGGCTTCTCGCATAAGCTTTCCTTGAGGGTGCAGTGGACACTCGCCGTCTTGCCGCCTCCCTTGTCAGTAGCCCACACGCCGTTGCAGATGGTGGCAGAAGGTGTCCCGTCAGCTTGTCTTGTTGCCGCAAGCTACCCACTTGGCTGAGTGGGATAGGCCTGCAGCGTCTTCACTGTGATGCGATTGGTCATAGTGGTCTCTGACCGTTGGCGTGCCCCACGCCGTGCGCCAGGGGTGGTTGCGGGTCTTCAATGCTTGACTGGAGCGGAGTGCTCCATCATTTAACTCCTGCACCTTACCGTCTGGGGCGAGCTGCGGGACACGTGGTAGCATCGGGGCAGGTCCTTGATTGGAAGGCTATCCCCAGTCCTTCATGACGCGTGGTGGCTCCGGGGCTCCTCAGGATACGTGGTAGCTCCGTGCTTTTTCCCTTGGGGGGGGGGGGGTGCTGGTCCTTGCACTCCGTGCTACGTGGCTGTTCCGAGGGCGCTCCCCAAAGGATGGTTAAGCTCCCGTCCCTACACGTGGCATCTCGGGAGCCCATCACACCAAAGGGGCCAAGTCCCATCTTCAAGGCTTACGTGGTAGCGCAGCAGCTTGATCTTTGAGGTAGGCAAAGGCCTTGGCGCCTATAGAACACATGGCGCCTCCGGACCGCCTCACTGTCTTCATCCTGTGTGCGAGGGTACCCCATCTGCAGGGTACCAACATCACGTTAATACACTTTTATGACCAATTAACCCGGGGCCACCTGTCGGGCCCCATTCATAATGTAACCTGTCGGCCCTTCACCTATAAAAGGATCAGGCATCCAGGACAGCGAACAGAGCTCTCTCACACCTCGCTCATACAATACAACACAACTCCTGTGGATGTAGTGTATTACGCCTCCTGGCGGCCCGAACCACGTAAAAATCATCCATGTTCATCTAGCTCGTAGTTCTAAGAAATTCGCCCCTCCAAAAAAGAACCTCCGCAGACTGCTCCTTAGCAGGTCCAGGGGAAGTGTCGCAAAAATGCTTTGACAATACCCTATGGCTTGGAAAGAGGATCATTGTGCCTAATGTGAAGCATATTCAGGAAACGATACTAAAAGAGGCACACGACTCGCTATACTCAATTCATCCCAGTTGTACGAAGATGTACAAAGACTTGAAGCTATGTTATTGGTGGGCTAGCATGAAAAAGGAGATAGCTGAATATGTAGAATTGTGTGATGTGTGCCAACGAGTCAAGGTGGAACACCAAAGGCCAGCTGGACTATTACAACCAATGAAGATTCCGGAATGGAAGTGGGAGGAAATTGGTATGGACTCTATAGTTGGTTTACCACGTACTCAGTCCGGTTATGACTCCGTATGGGTAATTGTCGATCAGTTGACCAAATCAGCACATTTCATCCTTGTCAAGACAAAGTATACTGCTGCACAATTAGCCGATTTATATATGCAGCATATTGTGTGCCGACATGGAGTTCCAAAGAGGATAGTGTCGGATAGAGGGCCTCAGTTTAACTCCAGGTTTTGGCAAAAGTTGCATGAAGCATTGGTGAAAGTGCATCTAGGAATCCCTTGTGGGTTTTGGATGATTTATGATAAGCAAATGAGATCCTAACCTATTTGTTGAGATGAGCACAGGTTTTAATAGCGAAACAAGCAAAGTGCCAAAAAGAAGGGAGAATGAGGAGCAACGTGGAAATGACCTCAAGGAAGAAGAATAGTAGATCATTGTGTATTGAGTGTGTTAAGGAAACACACCCCAAGAGCTCAATCACAACTAAACACACACATTGCACAAAGTTATACAGGACCGGACTAGTCCGAATGTCACCGGACTAGTCCGATATCCTCTCTGCACAAAATCGGACAAGTCTGATATCCATCGAACTAGTCTGATATATCTCTGACTAGGATCGGACTAGTCCTCCCCAGTGCAGACTAGTCCTCTAAACACTTCACAAGTCACACAAAATCGGACAAGTCCAATCACCACCGGACTAGTCCGATATTCATTCTGATCTAAATCGGGCAAGTCCGATGTTAGCACGGACTAGTCCAAAAAACCCTCTGACCTAAATCGAACAAGTCCTCCAAGTGCGGACTTGTCATCCAATTCACTTAGGGTTTCACATATTCGGACAGGTCCGATAACTATCGGACTAGTCCGAAGATTTCCAGAAGCGAAATCGGACAAGTCCGCCTCTAGCCGGACTAGTACGATATTTCGGGACACTTAGGGTTTGCTACACACAGCACATCAGACTAGTCTGGTGTCCACCATGGACTAGTCCGATCTTTCTAAACCCTAACGGTAACTTTTAGAAACCCCATATAAATAGAGGTGCACGACCAAACATTAAACTCCCTCAAACCCTAGCACCGTCACACCTCCCAAGAGCCTCAAACACCACATCTCTCCACGAAATTAAGTGCAACAAAGATCAATTCCTTGAGGATTCACTCTAGATCATTGGAGAGACACGTTCAACACTCATTGAGCTCTTGGTTTGATTCTCTAACACACTCCTATGATTTCATTGTAATCTTTTGAGTGTGTTCTTGGTGGTACTTCGTATTGTAATCTAAGGGAGCTCTCAACGTGTGAGAAGGCCCCTTTGAATTCGGTTATTAACCCCTTTGTGATAAGTGGAAGAGGATTGGCCTTCGTGGCGATCCGACGAGGGTAGGTTGGAGAAGACCCGGTCCTTTTGTGGACTCCTCAACGTGGATGTAGGTTGCCTCTGTGGGAACCAAACCACAGGATAAATCTCTTGTGTTCTTGTTTTGTGTTCATTGTTCTTTACATTATATCAATCTAGGGTTTCAATTAATCTTGCTCACTTTACGTTGAAATATAAAACTTAAGATTGACTTGTGATATACCCTAGTACATAATCAAAAAGGCCTATTCACCCCCCCTCTAGGCCACATTCAATTGGGAATAAGATTAAATTTCAGCTCAGCATATCACCCTCAAACGGATGGACAAACTGAGATGACCAACCAGATTTTGGAGGATATGCTAAGAGCTTGTGCTTTGAAGCATGGGAAAAGTTGAGACAAGAGCTTGCCATATGCGGAATTCTCATATAACAATAGTTACCAAGCAAGCTTGAAAATGTCACCCAATGAAGCACTTTACGGAAGGAAGGTAGGACACCCTTGTTCCGGAATTAGATAGGAGAGACTCAAGTATTTGGTTCGGATGTGTTACTAAAAGCTGAAAACAAGTTCAGATTATTCGCGAAAACTTGAGGGCTGCTCAATCAAGGCAAAACAGCTATGTGGACAATAGGAGAACGAAATTAGCCTTTGAAGTGGGAGATTTTGTCTATCTCAAGGTGTCACCAATGAGAGGTCATAAGAGGTTTAACATAAGAGGAAAGATAGCACCTCGATACATTGGGCCATCTATGATTTTGAACAAAAGAGGAGAAGTAGCGTATAAGTTGGAGATGCCAGCTCATCTTTCAGATGTGCATGATGTGTTTCATGTTTCCCAGCTCAAGATGTGCTTAAGGGTACCGGAAGAACAAGTGCCAATGGAAGAATCAGAATTAGAGGCAGATTTGACTTATGCCGACCAACTGGTCAAAATCTTGGAAACTAAGGAGAGAGTCACAAGGAACAAGGTTATTTGATGGTGCAAAGTACAATGAAAGCATCATACAGAATCAGAGGCAACTTGGGAGCTGGAAGATGATCTCAAGAAGGAATTTCCCTATCTCTTCTGTTTCGCGTCGAATCACGAGGGCGAGATTCATTTTAATGGGGGTAGGTTTGTAACACCCTCATTTTTTGCATCATGCATTGCATAAGTTCATATACATGTTTAACATTAAAAAGGAACAAGCTTAAAATGAATTAGAAGCAAAACAACACTTAAAAGTCTATAGAAGTATGGACATGTCCGGTTTGTACCCCGGACTAGTCTGATTTCCCTCTCTGTTTCCCTCCGGACTTGTCCATTTTTGCTACGGACTATTTCGGTTAAGTCTTTGTTCCATTCCGGACTTGTCTGTGATTGAGTGCGGACTAGTCCGACCTTTGGTCCAGTTTTCGAATAAGTTGTCAAATCCATGGACTTGTCCAATCCATGCCGAACTTGTCCGTTTTTCTCTCTAGACAAGACCAAATTTGTACGGACCTCCTACCGGACTTATCCATTTTCGCCTCTGTCCAACATCGGACTAGTCCGGTCCCTTCAGCAGACTTGTCTGATATGCCCGACTCGGATTCAATCTTTTCCTCCACGATTTGTTATTAGGTATTTACCTAAATTGGGCCCAATAACATCGTGCCTAATCCCTGTGGAGCCCATGTGGGACCCCCACATGGCCTCCACCCACCTTAGACTCGAATTCCATCAAACCTTAGCCTCCACCTCTATATAAACAACCCCACCCCTTGACTTTACATCCTTTTGCCTCAATTGGAAGACCACAAACCCTAGTTCGTGGAGAGCCGCCATCAAGAAGGGAGAAGGAGATACCGAGCAAGAAGAAGAAGAGGAGGAAATGAAAGAGGATCAAGTAAACAAGATCTTCATGGACTTTGCATTCTTCGTAGCCAATTCACCCTCAACTCTTCATCATCGACCCTAGATTGTCAAGACCAAAGTTTCATCTTCAATTCTTGATCTTTGGAGTTTTAAAAATGTGGTATACCTTCTAATTTCTCTTTTTCAACGTCAATTCAACCCCAATTCACCAAATTCTCGTAAATCAAGAAAATCCTGATTGCAGTCTGTCCGGGGCGGACTAGTCTGGCCCCTGAAACCGGACTTGTCCGGCCTTTGAACCTGAATTGTGTTGAATTAATAAAAAATTGACTCGGATCAATTTGAAATCTGTTCAAACTTATTAGAAACCTTTGTAACTAGTTAGTAAACATTAATAATAACTTATTAATGATTTTTACCACATAATTGCATTAATCATGCATGTCATGACATATTGAGTAATATTTATGCACTTATCGATTGTGATTCTTGTCTTGTAAGTTCGTTGTGCGGATTAGACAAATTTGCGCTAGAGAGTGCCGCGGAGGATCTCCAGCACCAGGAGTTTGAAGTCTTTGATCCTAATCAATCCCAAGAGCAAGTCAAGTGTCCTTGAACATATTGATCCTATTTTCGACAATAAATGTTTTGTTTTCAAAACTGCATGCTTGTGTCAATTTGACGGGAATCCCTATGATAGGAAGTTTACTAGCTTTGTTTAACCACCCTTGTCACCTGGAATACATGGTAGAGAGTTGGGAAGGGCTTTTTACTTTTTGCTTCACTTCAATTAATTGGGATGGAAAAACAACCAAATGACTTAATAATAAATTAATGAATGATGTAAATTGATGAACATGATTATATGGTAATGTGGGACTTAGGAGATCTAAGTAAGCATGGTTTGTGGATTGGGTTGGTCGATATGGTGGTTTTGCTTGCTTTAGATCTAAGGACCGGTTCATGCGAGAATAAGCCAGGACAACAGTGCAACCACGAGGCCAAGTATGGGTGCGACGTAGCTGATTAATTAGGGTATTGCTAGTATTGAGCGGATCATTTGGTGCACCGAGGAAGGTGAGTCGTATTGGGTTTGGATATGGTTGGCGGGACTCCCTAGGATCCGAATGGCACAAGAGGGGGCCCTTGGTTGAAGATGTGCTCCGTTGGAGACATCGCCACTGGTGAAACCTCAGTGGGTCCGTACATGCTAGTAGTCCCTTTGTAAAGGCTATTTTCTGATCTCTTTGTCATGCACCAAAGGAAGTGTAATTGACGTAAGGGAGGTTTCTTTAGTCGCCGACGAGTGATGAAATCACAAACACGTGGGTAAAGTGGTACAAACTCTGCAGAGTATTAAAACTATCATGATAGTCGTGCTCCCGGTTATGAGCAACCTGGAAAACTTCCATGATTAGAGTGGTTTTCATATTGGGATGGTTTGGTATTGGTTACGGTTGGTAATATGGTTATGGATGGTTATAAATTGAATTATGGTATTGGATATGATTAATGATAATGGTGAAATCTGGTATAAGAGTGACGGATATGGAATATGGACTGGTACTATGTTATTAATTATGGTTTATGATGGGTTTACTTCACATACATATAATATATTGCTTTTCAAATATTTTAATGTACTTTTCAACACTTAGCCATTACTATATTCATCATTTGAATCAGCTAGATGTCATGTCTTCCACACTTGCTGGGTATGACATGTACTCACCTTTGCAATTCCCCCACCAACAGTTGCAGGTCAGATTTTGGAGTATAACAATGATAATGTGGAGTTATAGGTCGTGTCTGCCGTCAGCTTTGTCTGTGGTGTTGATTGGAGCTGCATTACCCTTATGCCTAATTGCTTAGTTGCTTAATTAGTTATTTCTGCTGCATTAGTTCAAACATGTCATTTATATTCATTGGAGCTTGTATTTGAGGACATTATGGACACTACCAGGATTCAGGTTTATTGCGACGAAAAAATCGTTGCAATAGGTCGAAATTCGTCGTGATAGGTTGTTGTCGCAACGAAATAGAACGTCGCGATAGTTTTTCCGACTCGTGGCGATAACAGATGTGGCAATAGGTTATTGCGACGACTTGACATCCGTGGCAAATAGTATGGTATTGCGACGACTCCACGTTCGTTGCAAATAGTATGGTATTGCAACGGTTTAACCTATTGCGACGATTTAACGTATTACGATGAAAATATCGGTGTTGCAACGATGTCACATTCGTGGCAAAAAGTATGGTATTGCAACGACTCCACATTCGTGGCAAATGTATGGTATTGCAACGGTTTAATGTATTGCAATGATTTAACGTATTGCAACAAAAATAACGATGTTACAATGATGCCACGTTCGTGGCAAAAAGTATGGTATTGCAACGACTCCACGTTCGTGGCAAATAGTATGGTATTGCAACGGTTTAACGTATTGCGACGATTTTGACGTATTGTGATGAAAATAACGGTATTGCAATGATGCCACGTTCATGGCAAAAAGTATGGTATTGCAACGACTACACGTTCGTGGCAAATAGTATGGTATTGCAATGGTTTAACATATTGCGACGATTTAACGTATTGCAACGAAAATAATGGTGTTGCAATGATGCCACATTCGTGGCAAAAAGTATGGTATTGCAACGACTCCACGTTCTTGGCAAATAGTATGGTATTGCAATGGTTTAACGTATTGCAACGATTTAACGTATTGCAACGAATCGTACGTTATTTGCGACGATTTCACATCTGTGGCGATAAGTACGGTATCGCGACAATTTCATACCCGTGGCGAATAGTATGGTATCTTGACGATTTCATACTCGTGGCGAATAGTATGGTATCGCGACGTTTTCACATTCGCGGTGAATAGTACGGTGTTGCAACGATTTCACATCCGTAGCGAATAGTACGGTATGGCAATGTTTTTACATTCATGGCAAATAGTATGGTGTTGCAACGATTTCACATCTGTGGCGAATAGTATGGTATCGCGATGATTTCACACTCATGGCGAATAATATGGTATCGCGACATTTTCACATCCGCGGCGAATAGTATGGTATCGCGACGATTTTACACTCGTGGCGAATAATATCGTATCGCGACGTTTTCATATTCGTGGCGAATACTATGATGTTGCAACGATTTCACTTCCGTGGCGAATAGTACGGTATCGCGACGATTTCACACTCGTGGCAAATAATATGGTATCGCGACGATTTCACAGCCGTGGCCAGTAATACGGTATTGCAACGATTTCACGTTCATGGCGAATAGTACGGTATTGCAACGATTTCAAAACCGTGGCAATAGTATTGTATTGCAACGCTTTCTGATGTGTGGCAATAGGTTCGTAATGCAACATATTCAAATCTGTTGCAACAGGGTCGTAATGTGACGTTCTCTGGGTGGTGGCAATAGCAGTCTAGTGCAACGCTTTTTTGGTCGTAGCCAAATGTTTGTAGTGCAATGTTTTATAATTTGTGGCAATAGCTAGCTTCCTATTGTAACAGATTATTTTCGTCGCAATAATCTGTTAATGCCACGTTTTATAATTAGCGGCACTAGAATCCTAATGCACCAGGTTTGACAATTAGTGGCAACAGAATCAATTTATTCACACACGATACGTCTGTCGACTTAACAACAAACATCCAGCAATTGATGCAACGCTCAAGGACCCTTGCGTTGTTGTGAGATGATGTTATTTACAATTTTTTCAGTTTGCAACATTGCACCCATTAAAATAGCATCGCGACAAGTTGTAGTACTAGGAATAGTTTCTTGAACATCCAGCTTCGACTTGCTGCGAGCAGGAGGCTTTTGTGGAGTTGCTGCTAGCCGTTGTTGATTTTGCAAGCTCTCCATCATTCTGCGCATGTCTGCTAGCTCCTCTTCTTGCCGTGCAGAATTGGCTGCCATCTGATCATGTAACGCCCGGACTTCCTGGTTGAGCTGTTCATTTGCCTGGACGAAGTCATCCATTTGGGAGGTCATATTATCATTTCTTCCTTCCAACTCTTGCACCTCAGAGCTGAGGTCTTCATTTCTATTTTGCAAGGATCGAACTTGCTGGCCGAGCTGGTCAGACATCTGGATACGCAGTCTTTCAGAAACATTAGGTTTAGCCATATAACCACGCCCCCGAAACTGTGATCCTCCAGAACTGGTTGCAGATATATAAGTAAGCTGGAAGATGTTGTTTCTTTCCTCATCTGGGATTGGGACTCCCAGCTCAGCTTCCTTGACGTTGATTTGGGCACGTGCCTGGGTCTATATACAAAAAGAAAAGTCACATGTACATTGCAAATATTTATTTAAATGGGGATTGTTTGAAGTGTTTCTCACATGTACAGCTTCTGCCTGCTCGTTTGCCCATTGACCATTCTTCACATGGCTTGCCTCCCACTGTTCTATGTCATCGGGTTCTTTTCCTGTCTCTGGGTCTCGCTACATCAAATACAAGTAAAATTTGATTGAATGATTGCAGTGGAAAGTAAAAGCATGATTTAGTTTTCATACCTTGTCGTAACTAAGTTGGGCGTAGGATTTCAAGCCAAGCAAGTGTTTTGTCTTTTGAGTACTTCGATTTTGTGAATTGGTTCGGCTTATTGACTGCAATTTTAAGAATTTATTTCACGAATGGGTGTTATCAAATAGTTTTTGTAGGATATGAAGGTATTAGAAAGCTAGCTGACCTTGAATCTCTCGGACCCAAAATAGTCCATAAGCGCCAACCAATCGGAATCTGCTACGACAATAGGCTTGTTTTGTATACGTTCCTCATCGGTCGAATACTTCTTATAGGTGGCATGGAATGTTGATCGCCACCCCTTGTAGCACTCACCAGCAATCTTCTATATATTTCTTCTGGTATCATATGTGTCCTCCAAGTCCCAGGCATTCTGTACATAGTATATCACACTGTTATAAACGTACAAGATGGAGGTCGCTAGAAAAAATACTTATGTGGGGTGTCACAACACTAACCAGAATGTCTCTCACTATATCGCTCTTCGAAGTATCGCCAACCTCTGCCCACTTCCTTACACCAGCGAGGGGTGCATTTTTCTGTTGTAATAACGAAATCATCGACAAAGAGCCACTAATTAGGACCGACCGCAGCACCCAACCTATCGAACCACTGAATTTGTAGCTTCTGATTCTGATCATTCGTTCTATTTGCAGATGCTAGATAGCGCAATTTAGCAACTTTAAGTCCTTTAGCCACCACTCTTCCAAACTTCTTTCCTTCTGTTAGTGTCATTTAAACGGTAAACTTTTAAAGCAAATTAGCAACTGACCAGGCCTAGTATCATGTACAAATAGTGTGAAAGAAGAAGAAGTTTGATGTTTTACCATCTTCAGGACGAGTGCGGCAAATACGAGGGTGGGAACACCGCGTAGCAACAACATTTTGCTCCTTATTGGGCGATGCATCGACTTGTTGACTTCTTTGTTGCTGTTCATACCCTACAATCAGGCATCAGGCAGTAGTCAGTGGCGCTACAACACCCGTAGTACCTCAGGGGATTTTCAGTCCAGCTGCGAAGCAGGCAAGACAGTAGCTGGCGATGCTAGAGAAAGAGAGGTTCGTCGGGTGCTCATCCTCTGCAGTACTGCTGGTTCGGTCTGACCGACATCAGCAGGAGCGCGTCTCAAGGCAAATTGGTGGCAGGGCGAGTCATGGACGTCAGCGGTATTAGCAGGTAGTGGATGCAAGACAGATGAGGCGGACAGCTTGCGACGTTTAACAAAGCTAGGGTTCGGTCTGGCAGTGGAGTGACCACATTTAAGTCAGAGGATCGACGTCCAGATCACACCGGTGATCTCACATGACTTACATTTTTACTGCAGGCGATGCAGTAAAGATCCAACGGCGTGATTCGTTGGATATTTACTGCATCGCCTGCAGTAAAAACGTATAAGTCAGGTGATCTGTGTCCATTGATATCACCCCGGAGCAAGTCTCGAGGCTAGGAGGACAGTGTGGCGGATCAGGGAATTAAATTTAGGTGGATTGCATACTGATATTTTGCTCTGCATGTTAGCATCTCGCCCTAAAGTGCTACTAGAGCAGATACATGAATATAATCTTGCGTTAATTACCAGACATCAGCAACACATTTGGCAGTGTAAAAAACGGAATTGAGATCATATAAGCAGCAATGAACCCTCATGTACATGCATCTCTAAACTATATGATACTAACATTTCTTAGTGGACAAGGGTTAATGATATTGGACTATTTTTTCCAGGGTATGCCATGTCATATGGGGCATAGCATGTAGGAGTAGGTACGCCGTAATGGCCAGGGGTTTGCAGGCGGTGGGGTCATCATGGCACGCGAACGATGGGATGTGGAGATGGAGGGAGACATGTCGGGGAGGACAGTGAAGTGACCACCAGCAGGGCGTGGGCGCCGGCTAGTGCCGGAGTGACCGGCGGCGACATGAGTTTGCGGGCGGCGGGGTCATCATGACACGCGAAGGATGGGACGTGGCGATAGTCGAGGGAGACGCGTTTCTGAGGACACTGAAGTGAGCAGCAGCAGGGCGTGGTCGTCGGTGCTGGAGTGGCGGCGGCGAGAGAGCCCAGCGTGCGCGTGTAGGCATCAATAAATCACGCCATCACATATACTCACCAACAGGGCGTGGGCGTCGGCCGGTGCCGGAGTGACTGGCGGCGATAGGGGTTTGCGGACCGTGGGGTCATCATGACACGAGAAGGATGGGACGTGGCGATGGTGGAGGGAGACGCGTCGGGGAGGACACTGAAGTGAGCAGCAACAGGGTGTGGTCGCCAGTGCCGGAGTGGCCGGCGGCGAGAGAGCCCATCGTGCGTGTGTAGGCATCAAGAAATCACGCCATCACATATACTGATTAACTGTTAACTGGGACTAGGAAACTACAATCGCAATGCTAAAATATTTAGTTGAGCCCGGTACATATTTATACTCGTAGTACCAGCATGGGATGACGAATCTCGGGGTTCCTGAGCATCAGGTGCTGCAATATTCTCTGCATACGATGCAAAGGAATTAACGTGTTAAAAATATGTGTATTTTGATAGTAAACACATTTATAGTTATACCAGGTGATTGTTGCCTATCACGATTACTTGTAGACGACATGATGGTTTGGTGTCTTGTTCCTAAAGTAAAGAGTATATATAGTAAGTAACAGTGATAACGTCAGATTACATGAGGATGTGTATTTTAGATCGGGCGGTGTGGTTGCTATGAACTGAAAATGTTTGTTTTGAACGGAGGAATTAGAAATGAAGGAGTAGGAAAAAAACCGTACAATCCGAGAAAGAAAAACAATAAAAATGTGTATAAACTGTGGGAAGTGAAAATCTTAGGAATACAAGTTTGGAACACAGGAATGAGAGTACAACATTGGGAGTGGTTGATAAGATAACCCTGGCGTCATTTACCTCTAAATCAAGAAATTACATAGTACATGTGGTTTTTAATAGTTATCTTTCCTGACATGGAAATGTACTAGAAATACACTATCATAAACTATCGGAGCGACATTTATTTCGGGGCAGAGGTGTAGTGTATTTTATATATGGAAACAAGTAGAATGCAATCAGATGCTAGGGTAAAATAAAAAGATGAATCGACTCTAGGATGTAGATCTAACGATTGAGGATAGTTGATTGCATGATTGCACTATTAATCATATTTATACTAGACATTCATGAAACATAAGAGCATATAAGGAGTTGGGACGACAACTAGGAATGAACTGGCTGCTGCTGCTGGGACGATAACTAAAGCGATAAGGAGGGAGTAGCTCTATAAAAAGACGGCATGGATCGTGTAGAACTTACGTAGCACAAAACTGGAGTCCGGGATGTCACAGGGCGGGGTCGGCGACGAAGAGGTTCGGTAGAGCCCGTCAAACTTGGTCGCTCGATGTTGTACCCACAGTCACCACCACCACTCACACGGGAATTTCTTAGGAATGCAAGTTTGGAACACAGCACTAAAAGGAGAACATGTGTGCCGGGAACGGAAGCCACTGCGGGATTAGAGAGAGACACACATTTATATTCATCGTGGCTAGCTACAAATGGGCGAGACTGGAATTTTGGGCGCACGGAGTGAAGTTTCAATTGTGAAAATCTCAATTGTGCGCGCCAAGAAGAACGAAATTTTTTTTGAGGGACCGCTACCTGCCGTTCATCTTTGTTTTCATGGAGATGTAAAAGCAGTCATGTGGTAGTGGTACATTCCAAAAAAAATACGAATAAAAATATGAATCGCCAAATATATCATTGTGCTAATACAAACGACATGCAAATACAGAACACCCAAGTCCATGAAAGGAGGACGGCAAATCCATGGTCTAGTAAAAGGTAAACAATCAACATTTTATATATAACATTCATCGCAATGAAATGATAACATATACAGAGTATATACTACTAATACAAATAAAAACATTTTCCTCTGTGATGTCTAATCTTCAGGCCCTCGATCCAAAGCCGCCTGTGATACGAGTATTACAGGTACATACGATATATATATCAACAATGTCATCGGATATTAGTTACAATGGATAAAGTACTTTTCATGCACCTGTTGCATCAGGCGATGGACTAGTTAGCAATTTAGATGACTTAATTTCCTAATCAAGTTAATTATGCATCATGTCTGTTGTTAGTTCTATTACTTGTAAGGATAATGTTTACCGGATTTCATTCTTTTAGCCACAAGAAATACAGATGGTCCCAAGTTACAAACATATAGGAGATGTTTTCGATAAAAGAAGTTTTTCAATACTACATATATAGAACACATTGTTCATGAACATAAAGACATATTTCATTAACAAACAAGTAATAGGAAAATACATAGTAGACAGCAAGAACAAGATAAACTACACCTAATACTACTCTACTCAAAGATCACAAAATAGATAAACTACTCCTAATACTACTCTACTAGGAGAAAACCACGTCCTCCTCCTCCGCCGCTGCCGCCTCCTTCGCCTCCGCCACCGGTGCCGCCTACTCCTCCTCCTCTGCCGCCGCTGCCACTGCTGCTGCCGCCTCCACCTCCGCCGCCGCTGCTGCCTCCTCCTGCTCCTCCTTCGTCGCTGCCGCCGCCTCCATAGCCGCGTCCACCTCCGCCTCGAGAGACGCCTCCTGCTCCACCTCCTCCGCTGCCGCCGGTGCCCAAGCCGCCTCATACTCCTCAACCTCCATCACAGTCCGAAGCTTCCCGGTGACGCGGTGCTTAATCTTCAGGAGGCCCTCTACCCCAGCAACCTCCGCAATCGTCTCGTGGAGGGCGTCGAGATGACCGGCCACAGTCATCAACCCATAGTAGTAGTGGCCCGCGGTGTCCATGATCGTGTGGAGGGGAAGGGTCCCAAGACCCAGACGGCGACACGAGCGATCTGTGTCGGAAAAGACCTTCCGCACCACTGCGTTGAGCGCTAGTGCGCTATGAGCGGCGGCGGACTTGGCGTCGGTGGCCACCTTAAGGCACCGATCGAGTTCGTCGATGCGGTCAGTGAGGAGTCTGAGAGTCTGCTCAACCCAACCGGGATGAGGAAGTGCAGGCGCCGTGGGCGGAGATGCGGGTACCGCCATCAGTTCCACCGGCATTGCCGGCGGCAATGGAAACAAAGAAGGAGGTTAGCAGGACGTCGATGGCCTAGAGCGCTTCGGCGCGAGGCTACCCATTTGTGTGGCGACGGAGGTGCAGTGAAAGAACGAGAGTTGGTCGACGGTGGCGGGGGGAGAAGTTTAGAGGCTAGGATCTAAGGAGTGGTGCGGCGGAGAAGCAAGAGGACGGTGAGCCTTTATAGCGGGTCGTCGTCTAAGCGGGCGTGTAGAGATGATCGGACGCTAGAGGAAATCGCGCTTAATTATGAACCGGTCGGTGGCCCCGGTTTCCTCGAAACCGCGGTTTGCATCCTCTCGGTCCCAACGGCTCGAAGCGTCCCATTAGGAGTAAATTTACACGAGGGGAAAAACAACTTTTTCGTTATATAAAAAAAATTCGTCCGTACACGCCTAAGTCAACTTCGTGACCGCGCGTCCGTGCCAGCGGATGCCTTGCAGCGAACATGGGCCTAGTCCTGCATGCATTACTTTCATTCGGATTTTGAACTGCAACTGTGCACCATGCATTATAACGTCGGTGCACCGACCTCAACTTTTTGTGGTGGTACTAATCCTTCGCACTTGTTCCATATGTTCTTTTCTTCTCTGTCCGTTGTCTAATACTATTTCCGTTCTATGTTCAACATGCATGTGCGACCTCGATCCACGATCATATTTCATGTTGTTATACGTGGGTTTTCTCTTTTTGTTGAAAGATCGTCATGTACTGTTTGAGGTATATATATATGCATGCATGTTAGTGTTGTTAAACATGACTGAGGTGTTTTAATTCTAGCTATGTCTAACATGCACGGACCGCAAACATGATCAACCAATTACACTACATACTGGGCGACAGCAGATGTCCATCAATCACAAAGTGATGCGAGACACACTTAAAGTCATTGTTTGTCTCCTTTAGCTTTGCAAATACAAATCGAGATGAGCTTCAAACCCTAAGATCTTTTGTTTTTGTCTAATTTGCTCGGTTCACTTGTGACAGATTAACACATCACTAAACTTAGAGCACATTCACTTGATTGAAATCCAGAAATTCTAACACACCAGTATTCATTGACACGAATGAACACATATATATTACAAAACACAAGAAATATGTACAAGAACAGAATTGAAGCTAAACATGTACAAGAACTCCTAAAACTACAAAAGAAATATGTACAAGAACTCCTAAAACTACTCTGCCGGCCTCGCCTCCTAAGCCCTCTCCCCCAACTTCTCAAACCACGACACGCGGTCCTCCTCCTCCTCCTCCTCGTCATCGTCGTCGTCGTGGTGGTGGTGGTTGCTGTCGTCATCGCCATCGTCATCGTCGTCATCATCATCATCGTCGTCGTCGTCGTCATCGTCATCGTCGTCGTCATCCTCCTCCTCCTCCTCCTCCTCCTCCTCCTCCTCCTCCTCTTCTTCCTCCTCCTCCTCCTCCTCCGGCAACGATGCAGCAGGAGAGTGGGTCGGCTACTCCGGCTGAGCCGATTGCTCCGGCTGCACCGGTGGCTCTGGCTGCACCAGCGGTGGAACCCCGCCGCGATGGAAGTTCCTCTCTGTCACTGCCGCCAGGGCACTACGGCCCTCGACGCCGAGCTCCTGGGCCATCATCCCGGACAAGATGTCCAGGCGATCGGCCACACCTGTGAGGGCGTAGAGGTAGCGACCGGTGGTATCCATTCCCAGAAACTCAGGAAGGGTACCAAGACCCAAGGCGTCCAAGGCCCGAGACGTACTGTTGTACGCCTCTCGCGCCATAATGAGGCGCTATTCGTCGTTCACCCTCTCGGGGGAGCTGCAGCATATCCGCTTGCAGGGTGGCTGCCTCGGCGGGCTAGGAGGCGGAAGGTTGGAAGAAGAAGAAAGGAGTGCAAAAGTTCTGTGCTTGTACATAACCGATGACGCGCCTTATATATGGTCTGTGCGGAGTAGACGGGGGAGCGGTTCGTTTCCCGCGCATTGAACTCTTTGCAGACCTTGTGCGACGCAATTAAACCACTATGGAAGACGATCTTCAGAGATCCTTCTGTCTCTCTTGTATCCATGTGGAACGTCGCGCACGCGTCCCTGCACCACGGCTTCTTAACTTCTCCACATACCTCGTGCGGCGCATCAGTTACTTGGCGCACTAGAAAGGCCAGCAGCGAGATCTACGACGAGCCCCGCCACAGTGGCGCCGCACGCACGCCCTCGGCGCGAGGAGGAAGAAAGGGTCTGTGATGTTGGTTTTCTTGTTTCATGATGTTGTTTTTCTTGTTTTGTAGTACTATTTTTTATGTTTATGAACTAAATGTCATTGTTCCTCTATTCCATCTGTTATTTTGTTTTTTGTCTATTATTTAATGAACTATCAGTTATATATATTTGTATTCTCTGTTAATGAACGACCGTCGCTTACGTGCATTTTTTTGTTGTCAAAGGTTGATTCGATAGGATCATCCATGTTTTTGTATACTGGATCTTGATCCATGCTAGTTGATGTTTCATTGGATGTACGACGATCAAAAAGTTTTTGTTTCGTAGGTTGGATTGGACCATCCATGTTGATATTTCATATGATAATATTTATTTATATATTAATTCTTTATTTTACTAATGTATATTAATTATATACAAATAATAAATATGACGATCGTTTTTTCAACAAAAAGATAAAACACTTGTATAACACCATCAATTTAACATGATCGTGGATCGAGGTCTTGCACATGCATGTTACACATAGAACACAAATACGGAGTACGTAGTTCATTAGACAACGGACAGAGAAGAAAATAACATATGGAATAGATGAACAACATTGAGTTCAGTAACATAGAACATTACAAAACAAGAGAAATGTCATCATGAAACAACAAAATCAACATCACAAATCCTCATCAAAAAGTGATCAATCATGCATGAAACATGATGGAGACCTAGCTGACTCTCTTTCAAAAGCATGCATGCATGTCCGACCATCATACATGATCACGACAAAGCATTAATGCTCGGATAGTAGGACGTGTGGCGTACACGTGTTAATTTTCTCTTATGCTGATGGGACGCGTCGAGCCGTTGGGACCGTGCAGCATATATATTCGCCTGTGATAATTGTCTTATCAGAGGCGGGTCTTGCATCATAACTAACCGCCTATGATAATGATGTTATCAGAGACGATGTTTACCTACATCAAGCCGCCTGTGAAGACCTTTTACTGTAGCCTATTTCTACCATAACAGTAACCGCCTAAGATAATTAGGTTATCACAGATGGTTCTTTACTTGTATCTAGCCGTCTGTGATAATTGTTTTTCACAGACATGCCTAGCCGTTGGTTAATAACCGCCTGTGATAAGGTATAACCTATGCAGTACTACTGTTGTTATTTCTAATTTCTAGGTCAATTCAATATAATCACAGAACAAAAATCAATAATATCATCACAGAACAAAAGTCAACAATATTATCATCACAAAAGTCAATTTCACTAAAACAATATACATATGTACAAGTTACAGATACAATTCATCTCAAAGTTTACAAGTTTTCACTAAAAACTGTTTTTATTGGCATAGTCACAAAGTTCTGGCACATCAGCTGTTGCACCATCCTCATCAAAGAACTCCCCTCTTTTGTGCAAAATTTTGTGACGAATGAATTGACAGAGTTCAGCTATCCTGTCGGCTCCTCCACTAGGAATACTTCTACAAACCGGCCATTCTTCATTCAGATTCTTGGTGTGCTGCAATATAACACGTAACAAGGTTTAGAATGTATTGGTTTGAACAATATCAAAGTATAGATCAAAGTGAGAGTATAGGAATTTATTTGGTATTTTTGGAGCAATTGTACTATGAGCAATTGAATTTTGAAGTTGGAATCAAAATATGAAAATAATGTTTCTGGTAATATTGAACAACAGAGAGTATAAGTACTAAACTATGCTAGTTACAATGAAAGTGAAACACAAAAGTAAGAAAATAAGGTATCGACATTAAGGATAACTTACATCCTCACGATTCACTCTATATACGCCGGCGGTCCGAAGATGCTCGCATACATAATACCCGCATAAGACACTCCCAGCAGGCTGCTTCGGACAAGCATAATACGTTTTAATGTCCAATGCATTCATATTGGAAGGTCTCTCACCGCCAAGCCGTTCCGCGTAAAATCGCCAAGCGCTGTAATACAAGAAATATCATATAAAACTTATCAACACATTCTAAATGTGCGTAAATTAAAATTATTGAATAAATGTACAATTTCAAAATGGAAAGGAAATCTTTGTAACGATCTGGTGAGAAATCGGCCAAGTCCAAGACTGTTGCCATTCCCTGCATTGGCTTGATGAAGATCATTATGTAGTGATTACTGCAAACATACAGACACACGTGTTAACAATTACCAATAATTGCTATTTCAATTTCATGTGTCGAACTTACTCGAAGTGGTACGGAGCCTTTACGAGGTCCTTGTCGTCCCTGACAAAGTTAAACATCGCATGTCCTATGTAAGCTGCAACTTCTGTCCTTTTATCCTTCTTAAGTTTTGCGATTGCTTTTTCAAAATCTTTATTTTCATGTGTTTGAACTTTGCTGAGTCTCAATCCGCCTGGACGTCGAATAGCACCTTTGCAATCCTAGTAGGGTCAAGGATACCTGTCTCGCGCTCCAACTTTTCATTATCCATGTATTGCATCCTATTGAAGAAGTCTAGAATTGTTATAATTTCATGAAATGCGTATGCGTGTAGTAAGAAAAGCAAATACAAAATATTAGAGCACTTATAAGCACCAGACGAGCAGCAGGTTGATTTCGAGCATGCCCCGATGGAAAAGGGCATGCAACTCTTCAAATAAAATGACTCGTCTATCCACTCCAGTGCTCCAGAATGCTTCTTTTGGAATACGAAATGTGACGCAATTAAGACCATATTTTGTGCTGGCATGGATGTACCACTCATGCATTCTTCTGAGCTGGACGGGTTGTTTGCTAAGTTGTACGGATGTCATGAACGGCTTCCCATTCTTAAATTCAGGAGGAACATCCTCAAGCTTGTATATTGGAAATCCTGGTTTAACTAAAGCCGTCCGCCGATTATACATGACACCGTCTTCTTCCCACTCGTCGATATCTCCTAATGATGGCTCATGAGAAGAACGATATGCACTCGATTTTATAATAGTTTTCTTCATAGTTTCCAAATATTTTGACACTTCTGATGAAGGTTTCTTATTTTCGTATGAGGTAACTTTGATAGGCACCGAAGATCGAGGAGCAGTCGTCGGAAGTTGGACACTGGCTTGTTGTTGAACCTGTTGTTCAACTGATTGCTCTTTACTCCCAGTAGTTGGCTCTAGTACTACTTCAAGCTGTTGCTCAACTGGTTGCTCTTTACTAGCAACAACTTGCTCTGGTACTGCTTGAAGCTGTTGTCCAACTTGTTGCTCTTAGATATCATCCTTGCTGAGACATAGGGGGAGTGGATCTTCCTGGACTGGGAGTGGATCTTAATGCACTTTCGCCTTAGAAGATGGGGTTGCAGTATTTGGAGATGCGACGGGCTATAAATCGGCTCATCGTCCAACACGATATCGCGTCGGTGCCAAAGGATTAATTGGTTGATAGCCTGCCCCAGAGTCGCGATCCCCTCAGGTGTGACGTGGTCTATTTCATAATCTTCATAATCATTATCAATGATCTGAAGAACTTGCACCACATCATAATACAACGGAAGTGGATTCCCGTTGAAGTCACGATCAGGCTTTGCCATAGTAGTGGCAACCTGTTTGTTTTTGTTCCCTGCTCTGCCTATCGGGACAAGAAGACGACAAGATTTGTCATTATCAATATCATCGACAGGGAACTTATGGGTTGACCCTGAGCCTAGCACGGAACCAACGCTGCTAGGGTAGGCAGTTGGAGATACTAATTGCTCCTTTTGCACCGGAACCATCACTGTACTCGGTGCCACTAATCGTCCCGATTGTCTAAGTTGTTCCATTATTTCTTGCATATTTTCTTTGAACTTTTGTGCAATCGTTTCATGAAGTGTTTTCTTAAACTTCTCACGTCTTCTATATGTGTCTTTACCTTAAGGGAAACCATCTAGCCAAGACATTTGAGAAGAGACCGCTCGAACCTGTCCGCTGTGTTCAGGGTTTCCTAAGATAGCGGTAAGTTGGTCATTCTCCCTCTTCGGCTTGAAGAGACCCTTCTGTTGCTTTTCAATTACTTCTTTCATTTTATCCTCTACTTCATTCAGAGAGTCGGGCTTTTCAAGTTTGCCCTCGGTGGTCAAACCTGACCGAGCAAAGACCCAACATTGAGTTCGCTCATCGCACCCTTCTAATGGGTGAGGATTGCCCTTACTGGTAATTTTTTCTAATATCTTATTCCATTTATGGACTTTGGGGGCATATCCAGTAGATCCCAAGCGATGATGGTATTTGTTCTTTTTTGCAAGCTCTAACCTAGTTGCACTTAGAGCTTTAGCATCAGGTGTGCTCTTTTGACGAACAAACTCTTGCCACTGAGCTTGTGTGATTTTTCCCATCCTCCTCGGGCTAGGGACCTTATCGGCCTTAACATAAGCATTCATTTCACTCTTCCAGCATCGAAACTTCTTGCCGCAAGAGACCAATGTTGCTTTCTTTACAGCTTCTTCTGTGCCTTTCGGGAACTTGAATTGTTTCTTTATCATTTCCCACAACTCATTCTTGGTCTGCTCGGGTAATTTCCTCCAATTCTCGGTTGTGATCAGCACAACCTCCCTAACAAGAAAACCGCATGCATTACGGTACTTGGTAATTGAATCCAGTGGTTCTTGGGGAAGCCCCCACCTGGACCGACCCTTGTTATGTACATGATACGGTCCAATGGACCCTTATTGGGACCTCGTTTCCCTCGTTTCCGCTTGAGTGAAGTTGAGGATTCATCCATTGGAGAACCTTCTGCGGTTTTAGGAGCCGATGTCACCTCATTGTCTTCGCGATTAATGTAGATAGAAAAAAATTATAAGACTTCGTATACTTGACAACCAACATTAACTTGAACTGTTGAAGTTAAGATTCGTGATCCATACATCGTCGGCAGGATCATATTCCGGGTCTAGATCCACTGAAGTCATTTTAATTTTTATATTCGGAAAAGGATCTGATCGACTGTGATAGGAGCCTGAACTGCTGGAGTCAGTAAACTCCATATTGTCTTCTTTATTGTTACTACCAGGACCAGTCTTCTTAGGGCTTTCCATGCTAGAACTAATAAGACAAAAAATCTAATAAATGGCATATTAACTCTACATGAAGTGTTGCATGAAGAAAAAGATGGAAGCATTCTAGGATTTGATAAGGCATTTTAGGGTTTAAGGCGACTAACCAAAAGGTTCCTATACATTGCGAGGGTGACAAGCATGTTAAAGTTGCTCACCAGCAATGGCAATTTTATCTTCTTATTCTAAATAGGCTAGCTTCGTTTAGAGTGGCGACCACGTTCTTGAGGTTTACTAGGCGGCGCCTAGCTCCGGACCTATAACTGATCAAGCAACGGACAAAAAGCAAATCCTCCAGCCTTTTTCTAGTATCAAGAATCGCAAAGTGTGGCACTTGGATTTGGATGGTGAGGTGAGGCGAGGCGAGGCGAGGTAGCTGCAGGCGAAAAGAGACACTCTTTTTCAACGATGAGGGCGTACCTGGAAGTGACGAGGGCGAAGCTTGGCGGCGTACCTGGAAGTGACGAGGGCGAACACTTGGCGGCAAACGAAATTTTGGCAGCCTAACGGCGTCTAAGTGTTTCGTGCGGGTTAGGTTTTTCCTACGCTACCGAGGGGTATATATAAACTCCAATTTTCTTAGACGGATTTTAAGTACCAACCGCCTGAGAAGAAGGTTACCTCAGGCGGGTTTTACTTACCAACCGCCTGAGAAGATATTTACTACATTGATATTTTTTTGAATCAATGTGTGTTCATAATTTGATGAACGCCTACTTAAAGACCCTTCACCAACCATCTATGAAGACGTGTCGACGACCGTGCATGACCTTTCTTTTCCCCGAGGCGCGACCTTTCAATGTGCGGTAAACCAACTGTTCCATCTTCCACTCCGTGTGGCCTTAAAGACGCGCTATCACCCGTTAGTTCTCTACAAGCGCGTCGCTCACTTTGAATCCTCTTCTTTTCTTTGTCTTCCTCCACTCCGACGACCCAACACCACTATGGCCGACCTTCTGCCGCCAAGCCCTCCGAGGGAGCCACCTTGCAAGAAACCATGTTGCAGCTCCTCCGAGAGGATCAACACCCAGCAGCGCCTCCTCATGGCGTGAGAGGCGTACAACAATACATCTCACGCCATGCGTGCCTTGGGGCTGGGTACCCATCCAGAGTATCCTGGAATGGGTACCATCGGCCACTACCTCTATGCCCTCACGGGGGTGGCTGATCGTCTCAACATTATGTTTGCGACGATGGCCCAGGTTCTTGGCCCCGAGGGCCGTAGAACGCTGGTGGAGGCGACGGCTAGCAACCTCGGGGTTGCACCGCCGGTGCAGCGGTGCAGCCGGTGCAACCGGTCCTGTCTCCTATTGCACCGGCGCTAGAGTTGCCACCGGATGACGAGGAGGGGGAGGAGGAGGAAGAGGAGTAGGAGTAGGAGTAGGATTTAATTAGTTTTTCTTTGTTGTTTTTAGTTGCTTCTGTTTTGTAAATATTGTTAATGAATGAAATATATCTTTGTTCATCTATGTGATTGAATATTACTTGTATATCTTGTGTGTTCTTATGTGTTCTTGTGTAAATATTATGTATCTTGTGTGTTCTTTTGTGAGATGTGTGATTGAATATTGTTAATGAATGAGTATCTTGTGTGTTCTTCAACTGTGTGAATGAATGAATGTGTAGTGTGTTCATCGTGTTCCTTAGACTCGGGTATCATAAGGTAATTATCTCAGGCAGTTGGTAATTCAAACTCGTCTGAGAAGAAGATTATCTCAGGCGGTTGGTAAGTAATAATCGACTGAGATAAACATCTTCTCAGGCGGTTATTAAGTACCAACCGCCTGTGATGATATTTACTTCTTCTTGAATAATATTCTTGATTAAATGTGGGTCCTTTAAAAAGGCAAAATTCCACTTTCTTGTAATATTATTGATAAGTAAAGGTTACCATTAAATTTCACTTCATAAATCTTTTGAAATTGGTCAGAACATAAAAAACATACAACAAATGCTATTTTTCATTTTTCTATCTTGATGAATATAATGCCTTTTTCATTTATTTTTTCAGTGGACATTTTTACTCATCATACCAACCTCTATGATTTTTTTCAGATTTTTTTAAATTTTTTTGAATCAATGTGTGTTCATAATTTGATGAATGCCTCATATGTATATGAGCATTTAGTTAGAATGATGGATAATTTGAAGTTTAACATGTTGGAATGCTTTTAAAAAAATTAACATAATTCATACATGTATAAATGATACAAATATGTTCATACAAACAAATTTGAGTGAAGGATCTTTTTTTTATGAAATACACAAATGTGAATAATATGTGAGTAGAAATTAATTTGATATTTACCAAAACATTACAATGTCAGCTATACAAGTTTTAAAATATTTTGTTCAGGTGGTAGATGTTAATTTTATACAAATGTAGAAGAAAGAATCATCGAATTCTGACACAATTTGCAAAATGTAAACATGTTTGAGTATTTATATTGGAATCTAAATAAAAAAGAAGCAAGGGATAAGGAAACTGAAGAACAGTATTGGGCATTATCTCAGGTGGTTGGTAAGTAATACCCGACTGAGATAAATATCTTCTCAGGCAGTTATTAAGTACCAACCGCCTGTGAAAATATTTACTTCTTCTTAATTAATATTCTTGATTAAATGTGGGTCCTTTAAAAAGGCAAAATTCCACTTTCTTGTAATATTATTGATAAGTAAAGGTTACCCTTAAATTTCACTTCATAAATCTTTTGAAATTGGTCAGAACATAAAAAACATACAACAATTGCTATTTTTCATTTTTCTATCTTGATGAATATAATGCTTTTTTCATTTATTTTTTCAGTGGACAGTTTTACTCATCATACCAACCTCTATGATTTTTTCAGATTTTTTTAATTTTTTTTGAATCAATGTGTGTTCATAATTTGATGAATGCCTCATATGTATATGAGTATTTAATTAGAATGATGGATAATTTGAAGTTTGACATGTTGGAATGCTTTTAAAAAAAATTAACAAAATTCATACATGTATAAATGATACAAATATGTTCATACAAACAAATTTGAGTGAAAGATCTTTTTTTATGAGATACACAAATATGAATAATATGTGAGTAGAAATTAATTTGATATTTACCAAAACATTACAATGTTAGCTATACAAGTTTTAAAATATTTTGTTCAGATGGTAGATGTTAATTTTATACAAATGTAGAAGAAAGAATCATCAAATTTAGACATAATTTGCAGAATCTAAACATGTTTGAGTATTTATATTGGAATCTAAATAAAAAGGAAGCAAGGGATAAGGAAACTGAAGAACAGTACCGGGCATTATCTCAGGCAGTTGGTACGTAATACCCGACTAAGATAAACATCTTCTCAGGCGGTTATTAAGTACCAACCGCCTGTGAAGATATTTACTTCTTCTTGATTAATATTCTTGATTAAATGTGGGTCCTTTCAAAAGACAAAATTCCACTTTTTTGTAATATTATTGATAAGTAAACGTTACCATTAAACTTCACTTCATAAATATTTTGAAATTGGTCAGAACATAAAAAACATACAACAAATGCTATTTTTACTTTTTCTATCTTGATGAATATAATGCCTTTTTCATTTATTTTTTCAGTGGACATTTTTACTCATCATACCAACCTCTATGAATTTTTTCAGATTTTTTTAAATTTTTTGAATCAATGTGTGTTCATAATTTCATGAATGCCTCATATGTATATGAGCATTTAGTTAGAGTGATGGATAATTTGAAGTTTGACATCTTGGAATGCTTTTAAAAAAATTAACAAAATTATACATGTATAAATGATACAAATATGTTCACACGAACAAATTTGAGTGAAGGATCTTTTTATTATGAGATACACAAATGTGAATAATATGCGAGTAGAAATTAATTTGATATTTACCAAAACATTACAATGTCAGCTATACAAGTTTTAAAATATTTTGTTCAGGTGCTAGGTGTTAATTTTATACAAATGTAGAAGAAAGAATCATCGAATTTGGACACAATTTGCAGAATCTAAACATGTTTGAGTATTTATATTAGAATCTAAATAAAAAAGAAGCAAGTGATAAAGAAACTGAAGAACAGTATCGGGCATTATCTCAGTTGGTTGGTAAGTAATGCCCGACTGAGATAAACATTTTCTCAGGCGGTTATTAAGTACCAACCGCCTGTGAAGATATTTACTTCTTCTTGATTAATATTCTTGATTAAATGTGGGTCCTTTAAAAAGGCAAAATTCCACTTTCTTGTAACATTATTGATAAGTAAAGGTTACCATTAAATTTCACTTCATAAATCTTTTGAAATTGGTCAGAACATAAAAAACATACAACAAATGATATTTTTCATTTTTCTATCTTGATGAATATAATGCCATTTTCATTTATTTTTCAGTGGACATTTTTACTCATCATACCAACCTCTATGAATTTTTTCGGATTTTTTAAAATTTTCTTGAATCAATGTGTGTTCATAATTTGATGAATGCCTCATATGTATATGAGCATTTAGTTAGAATGATGGATAATTTGATGTTTGACATGTTGGAATGCTTTTAAAAAAATTAACAAAATTCATACACGTATAAATGATACAAATATGTTCATACAAATAAATTTGAGTGAAGGATCCTTTTTTTATGAGATACACAAATGTGAATAATATGTGAGTAGAAATTAATGTGATATTTACCAAAACATTACAATGTCAGCTATACAAGTCTTAAAATATTTTGTTCAGGTGGTAGATTTAATTTTATACAAATGTAGAAGAAAGAATCATCAAATTTGGACACAATGAGCAGAATCTAAACATGTTTGAGTATTTATATTGGAATTTAAATAAAAAAGAAGCAAGGGATAAGGAAACTAAAGAACAGTATCGGGCATTATCTCAGGCGGTTGGTAAGTAATACCCGACTGAGATAAACATCTTCTCAGGCAGTTATTAAGTACCAACCGCCTGTGAAGATATTTACATCTTCTTGATTAATATTCTTGATTAAATGTGGGTCCTTAAAAATGGCAAAATTCCACTTTCTTGTTATATTATTGATAAGTAAAGGTTACCATTAAATTTCACTTCGTAAATCTTTTGAATTCATCAGAACATAAAAAACATACAACAAATGCTATTTTTCATTTTTCTATCTTGATGAATATAATACCTTTTTCATTTATTTTTCAGTGGACATTTTTACTCATCATACCAACCTCTATGAATTTTTTCATATTTTTTAAATTTTCTTGAATCAATGTGTGTTCATAATTTGATGAATGCCTCATATGTATATGAGAATTTAGTTAGAATGATGGATAATTTGAAGTTTTGATATGTTGGAATGCTTTTAAAAAAATAACAAAATTCATACATATATAAATGATACAAATATGTTCATACAAATAAATTTGAGTGAAGGATCTTTTTTATGAGATACACAAATGTGAATAATATGTGAGTAGAAATTAATTTGATATTTACCAAAACATTACAATGTCAGCTATACAAGTTTTAAAATATTTGGTTCAGGTGGTAGATGTTAATTTTATACAAATGTAGAAGAAAGAATCATCAAATTTGGACACAATTTGCAGAATCTAAATATGTTTGAGTATTTATATTGGAATCTAAATAAAAAAGAAGCAAGGGATAAGGAAACTGAAGAACAGTATCGGGCATTATCTCAGGCGGTTGGTAAGTAACACCCGACTGAGATAAACATCTTCTCAGGTGGTTATTAAGTACCAACCACCTGTGAAGATATTTACTTCTTCTTAATTAATATTCTTGATTAAATATCTTATCAGGCGGTTGGTAAGTAAAACCCGCCTGAGATAAAGTTAAAACCGCCTATGAAAAACCGACGCCTGGAGGCGGGGACCCCTCACCACACGCCCGCTATTAGACGATGACCCGCTATAAAGGCTCACTGTTCTCTTGCTTCTCCGCCGCACCGCTCCTTAGATCCTAGCCTCCAAACTTCTCCCCCCGCCACCGTCGACCACCTCTTGCTCTTTCTCTGCACATCCGTCGCCACACAAATGGGTAGCCCCGCGCCGAAGCGCTCTAGGCCATCGACATCCTCCGAACCTCCTTCTCCATTTCCATCGCCGCCGGCAATGCCGGTGGAACTGATGGCGACGCCCGCATCTCCTCAGCCCGACTGGTTACAGGAGACTATCCGCTTCTTTACCGCCCGCATCGACGAATTAACACGCCGAATTAAAGATGTTGAAGACGACGTGTCCTCCGCCGTCGAACATGCAAGAGCATTGGACACAATGTCGTGGGATGTATTTAACAATACATCTCTCATCTGTCGCCGTCTGGGTCTTGGGAGGCTTCCCCAGCTCCCCAGCATGGACTCCGCCAGCTACTACTTGTTCGGGTTAAGCTTTGTGGCCACTCGTCTCGACGCCCTCCATGAGACGATCGCAGAGGTTGCTGGGGTACAGGGCCGCTGGAAGATTCTGCACAGCATCGCCTGTAAGCTCGGTGTGGAGACGGAAGAGGAGTCGCCGCCGCCGTTGGAGGCGGAGGCGGAAGCGGAGCAGTCGGAGGATGCGTCGGCCGCGACGCGCGCAACGGCGGAGGTGGACGAGACCTCCGAGTAGAATAGGATTAGGAGTAGTTTTGTTCTTGTTTCTACGTGTTTTTTGTCCATGTTTTCTTTACTCTTGTTTGTAATATATGTGTTGGTAGTATGTTAATGTAATATGTCTTTTATGTTCATGAACAATGTGTCTGATGTATTATCGAAAAATTCTCCTTTTATCGAAAAACATCTCCTTTAACGACGCCAAGTTTTAACCTTTAACCCACTTCGTGCGTGAATCGAAAAACATCTCCAGTCGTGATGTTGTGTTTCTCTTGTTATTTTTGATATTTTTTCTTTTCACGTTTTGGCATGTTGTTTTCCTGCAAAAATCTGAACAGTCGCGAGACTAGGACTGGAACAGGCCGGAAGTTACCCCTATACGCGGTGTCATCATTACAATGTCCATAGGACCCACATGTCAGCCCCTGCTACTGCACCTGCAGTACTGCAGGGGATGTGCGGCGATTCCATGTTGTTTTGCTTTATAATATAGGAGTACTCTGGAGACTCCCGAGAAACCGGAACCTCCAAATACTAGTAGTACACCCTTTGTTTCTCTTAGGCAGATTTTTTTCTTCGCCGCTCGTCGCTCATTAATGGCAAACTTCTCCATCGACCCCCGTCGGTTTTGTCCGCGGCTGATGATCCCGGAAGATGGTGGTCCTCTCAGAAGGACCAGAAGCGTGTGCCACATATCTGGCGAAATCGCGAAGAAAAATGAGGAATATGCGGTTGCGGTCACAAAGGAGGTACTAACTCCTGCCCAGCGTAATATATTTATGGACCAGATAGCAGTGTACATCCAAGATCAGGCAAGAATGCACATAGTTACTTACGGTGCACATCCCCATGGGATTGGCATGTACTACAAGTTAAGAAATAAACTGGAGAGAGATGCTTTGGTCCTAGCAAATCCCCACGTGGTCGGGAATCGGGAGTTCAGATTTGAAAAACATGATGAGGCAAGTCTTAATATTCGTCGTGCTCAGTTTACTAGAAGGTGTTGGATTTTGCTACTTGGTTATCCTCTGGATCTAAAGGAGCGAAGGTTTATTGAACAAACCTGCTCCAGTTTTGGCCAGTTGCTTCATTGGGATGAAAATGATCCAAACCTGACTAGGGTCATTCTGCTGGTGATGGTGGATAATCCACTTGACATCCCTTGAAGCCTTGTTCTCAGGAGAGGCAACGAAGTCGGCGGGGAAGGACGTTCATGGACTGTACTAGTTTACGTCCTAGGTCTTGATTTTGTGGACCACCTTCCGGGTGATGAGGAGGACCCTCCGCCTTTCAATGGCAACCCCCACCCTTACCACAAACCAGTCTTGCCTGGTCCTTATCCTGATGATCAAGGTCATCCGCCTGCTGCCCCAGATGACTTGGGGCAGAATGACCCTGGCGACCACAATAATGAAGCGTCGGATATGTTTTCCACGGCGTAGGTAGCATATAATATCCTAATATTTCTCCTCATATATAGCGTGTTAACTACTTTTTCGGCCCCAAATGATCTAGAAAAATTACTCCAAATTTGATGATGCCATAAACTAATCACTGCTGAAAACAATGACGATGGTCCAAGCAAGGTTGTCGTGATGCAGGATGCATGGAGGTAGACCCAAGCAAGGTGGTGGTGCAGGACGATGCATGGAGCTAGCTGACTGACTGAAGGTGCTGCTTGAAGAGATGTGGTGCAGACTAGGTGTGCCGATTAGTTTATTTTGTGTTTTTTTATTACTTAAGAGCTAGTACTGTCAAATTAATTAGTTTGTTGCTTGGAATGGTACGTTGAACACTATTGTTTGGTTCCGTCGATGTTTATATCTAGTATTTAATCCTTGTTTATATCACTGGGTTGCTGGTTGAAGAGATTTTATGCGTATGCTTTATTTTAATACTTGTTTATATCACTGTGTTTATATCTAGTAGTACTTAATTACGAACCTGTATAGAAGTAGCAATTTATACAACTTTATTATTAGTGAAGCCAAAATTTTATAGAACCTAGATTTTTTAAAGCACATGTGTCACTTCCGGAGGAATCCATTCCTTTAAACTACCCTGTGAGTTTCCTTTGATGCAAACGAGGCTAAACAAAAGACGAGCGCGCATAGGGGAAACACAACAAGTGCAACATTCATCAGAGACGAGCATGCATATATAGGAGAAACACATCAACATGCCTTATACAAGTCTATTTTATATACAATACTCCCTTTGTTCACTTTTCATTGGCATTGGGAGAACTAGGGGTAGCACATCCAAAAGGGAATGGAGGGAATATAACCCATAGAGTACAACACATTATGGCAGAACAGGTCCTACTCGCACTCAATCCTACAGTTCTCAGTACAGAAGACGGTCCACTCGTACCACCCTCGCCGGCCGCAGCGGGCAGGCCCCTGGTTCCCCCCTGTTGGGCAGCGGCAAACGTAATCGTCAATGTCGGGCAGCGCCACCGGAGGTGGTCCCGGAGGAGGCCTATGCAGTAACCTCCAGCTCACGAAAACGTCGAGCCTCTGCATGGCTTGATTCCGACACCGGCAGCACTCCGTGTTGGTCCTCTTCATCGCGACGGACCCGACCGCGTTGTCGCCAACGTGGGCCTCGCCTTCGACCTGCCGGATATACTCGAGGGCGTCGCGGTCCCCGCGGTCGGCGCCGTAGCAGAGCATGGCGAGGACGTAGGCCGCCACCTTGTGGCTGTTCGCGGCCGCCCGGGCAAGGAACTGGGTGCCCCGCTGTGCCTGCGCGTGGCCGTAGTTGAAGACGAGGTCGAACCCAGTGATGTAGCACGCATGAGGGTTGCCCACGTTGGCCAGGCGCTCCATGAGGGCGTCGTAGCTCCCATTCCTGTGCCGTTGGAACCACTCCCAGCTGCTCTCCCGCTCCAGCGCCACGCGCCTGCCCACAGCGGGATCACGGCATGCCGCGTGCATGGCCTTGCAGGTGACGCGCAGACTGGAGAAGTCGTCCATGGGCTGGGTGGAGGTTGCGGCGACCCACCCCGCGATCAGGACTGCAATATCATGCGGCAAGGGGAACTCCATGGGCTTCGAAGGGAACCAATGAGGGCGCGTGCGACGGAGAGGAAGAGTATGCGCGGAGAAGAGGATGGTGTGTGTGATGGAGTAGAGGATGGTGTGTCGTCTTACTACTCTTTATTAGTACACGCGGAGAAGACGATGAGGTGCCTGGTGATTTTTAGTAAGCGCGGAGAAGAGGGATGGTGGTGTGTGGGCAGTTATTTCCAGCCAATTTTTTTTTGTCCCAGCTCGACTTTACTTTCACTGTATGGTCATGTCAGCTGTGTGCTCTACACATTTTCAGCTACTGTCCTTTGTTGCCGTAGCAACTTGCTGGCATTAAATGGAAAGTGGGAGGATATGTATTGATGAAGGGTGTTAGGGTAATTTTATGTGTTGACTAATGTGCGGTTTGAATCCTAAAGATAGAGTTCACTTGGGATGGAGGGAGTATAAGATGGTCACCCGCGCCATCGTCTTTTCCGCACAACCGTTCCAACATCCTCTCTTCTCTCCACAAATCCTAGCTGCGGCTAGTATACAGCAAATGCTTTCGAGCTCGAGCAACCCTCTGCCACCGAGCCCGTCGAGGGACCCGGCCGCCGGTAAGCGGCCGCGGCTGGACCCCCTTTGCCGCCGCGCGTGAAGGATACCCTCCTGTTCAACATGGCCCAAGATGTATTTACGGATACATCTCACTCCATGGAACGCCTTGGGCTCGGTACCCTTCCACAAAGTACTGGAATGGACACCACGGGCCACTACGTCTTTGGCCTCTCGCACGTGGCCTCTCGTCTCGACTCCCTCTAGGAGACGATGGCGGCCGAGCTCGGCGTCGCGATTCGTCGCAACCTCATTGTGGCGGCGGCCTTGAGACTGGGTCACCTTCCGCTGCCAGAGCCTGAGGCGCTAGAGGAGGGTCAGGAGCCCGAGGACCCACCCGAGGAGGAGGAGGTGGAGGCTGAGTAGAGTAGTATTTAGGTGTTTTCTTTTCATGTTTTTAGTTGTAGTTTTTCGTTTCATGTTTTTAGTTGTAGTTTTTCGTTTCATGGTTTTAGTTGTAGTTTATCTTTTCTTTTGTTTGTAATATACTCCCTCCATCCAAAGCGATAAGTATTTTGGGACGGAGATACTCCCTCCATCGAAAGGGACAAGTATTTTGGGACGAAGGGAGTAATGTTTTTAAGTTGAATGTACTTGGTGTTCTTGTTCATGGATGTACTATCTGTGCAAAATTAGTTCAAATTTTCCGATCGTCAAACCCTCCTTGTCCCCAAACCAGTGGAGTTGCCAGGAGATCACCCACAGCGGGGCCCGCAAAGCGGTCTGTAAAGTAGTAGTAACAGGAAAATGCAACAGGCCGGTAGCTAGGACTGGAAAGAAAAAAGTGAAGACAATACGAGGAAGAAAATGTTTGAAAAAGGAAGGACAACTGAAATGTTAAACAAGAAATCTTTTCACGGAAATTAATCCAGTCGTAATCCTCTCAAACATAGGCCCCCTTTGAAGGATAGGATTTGTAAAGGATTTTTAGTTTCCATAGGAAACGTAACACATGAGGTAGGACACTTTGGTAGCCATACTAAAAGAGCTGCTTATCCGACTCATCCACTTCCCCACGCCGCCAGTAGAATCTCTTCATCCGCAGGAAGGTGTCCCCCAAAGAGTTCGAGGACACCGAGGAGTGTCCGTCAGAAGAGTCGCCTGATGACGAGGAGGCTGGGGAGTTGGGGTGGACCAACGGCGTATAGTCGAGGTAGTGATCCAGGTGGATGATGAGCTCCGTCGTGAGGCCGCCAGGCCGGACCACTGCGGCATGGTTGAAAGGTTCCGCCGGCGGCCCACCGTCACTCCCAGTCCGGCCATCACTTCCTGCAAAGAAGGTGGCCATTTTGGCCCGAAGCAGGAGGCTTGGGTCTTTCATCCACCCAACGACCGTGCACAGGTCAGCACGCTCCCGGTGGTAAGTGGAAGCATCGAAGTGATCAAAGAGGAAGACGTCACCCAGAACCTGTCTGATGCCCTCCGCAGACCAGACATGCAGAGGGAGGTTCTCGATGACAACCTGCACGTGGAAGAACCACCTGACGATCGGCACACCGACGCCAAAGATCCATGGCCGGAAGTAGTGGTTATCATCCAGCATAGAGATGATTGTCGTCTTGATGGCGAGCTCCTGATAGTCATCACGGGTGAACCGCACCAGGAACTCACCATCCCCAAACGTGGACACGGTGAAAGCCCAATGCGGGATTTCAAGTTGGTGATGGATGGCCAGGGTGATCTCCATGGACGTCGCCTCGCTACGAGCTCCTCTGGGTCCCAGAACAGCTGCTTGGTGGCGCAAACGGATAAACTCTGTTGTCATGAGGCGGTTGTTGACCATCGTGCATTACCCCTCACGAGGGCGCAGGGACGGTGAGCCTGCAGGTACCTGCTCGTGTCTAACATGGTTGCGAGGCATGGTGCTGCGACAACAGAGGCAAAGGACTTCTCAGGCAACACACGGGAGCATGGATGGGAATCAGTCGGGAACTTGAGCCTGGAAGCAATAGGAGGGGGGGGGGGGTTTAAGAAGGCTAGGATGAAGAGGCCAAACATCGGAAGCAGCGTCCCTTGAGGATCTCACGAAAATCCGATGATAGGACCAGACCTTTCGAGGCCTTCGGCTCTGTGCAAGCGTCAAGAATGTGCGAAGGCCCAGCTTGAATATAAAGTGAATCAGTGCAGTTTCAGCCCACAAATAACAAGCGGTCCAGCTTTTTCGTCCTTCCTGCCTGCCTGCCCGCGGCGGGAAATTTTTGTCACACCGAATGAATAAGGAAAATAAGAAACGAAAATAATATTTTATTACGGTACCCTTCGACCCGCAACGCTGGCCCCCTCTCCGCAACGCGCTTGAAGGAGCATCCGCCGGCCGCCATGATTGTAGGAGCATCCGCCGGCCGCCACGCTTGTAGGAGCATCCACGGGCCGCCACACTTGGAGGAGCATTCGCCTACCGCCACACTTGGAGGTGCATCCACCGGCCACCACGCTTGGAGCAGCATCCGCCAGCCGCTACGCTTGGAGGAGCATCTGCCGGCCGCCAAGCTTGTAGGAGCATTCACCGGCCACCACGCTTGTTGGAGCATCCGCCGGCCGCCACTCTTGTAGGAGCATCCGCCGGCCACCAAGCTTGGAGGACCAACCGCCGGCCGCCACGCTTGGAGGAGCATCCGCCAGCCGCCACGCTTGTAGGAGAATCCGCCGGCCGCAGCGCGTGGAGTAACAACAGCTAGGTACAATTGCTCACATAGTGTGTTCTTGTACATCTATCCTCTTACGGATAGGCTGATGGCTGATTGAATTGTAGGAAGCGATGTCAGAAGATAAGACATGGATGGGAAAAGACAGGCATACGAGGGAGTGGCAGGATGGAATGAAGTCATTTTTAAATTTTGCATTTCAGGGCACTCGTGAAGGAGGAACTATGCCTTGTCCTTGCACGAGATGTCATAATATTTACCACAAGACACGCAAGGGAGTTCATTTACACCTGCTCAGAAATGGGATGTTACTGGATTATACTTGTTGGATACACCATGGAGAAATAAGAGTTCAGGAAAATATTGCTAAGGAATCGGCAAATATTGAGGAGATAATTTCTGATGATGGTGCTATGCAAAATATGTTGTCCAGTCTACTTAGAGGCACTGATCATGGTGGTACTTCAGCAGATGTTGATGATAAAGAAAATGCTATAAACCAGCAGGAGCCAACTGGAGATGCAAACAAATTCTATGACTTATTAACTGATGCCAAAAAGGAGTTGTATCCAGGTTGTTCGCAGCTGACCCAATTATCCTACATTGTCAGGTTCTACCAGATAAAGTGTTTAACTGGTATGAGCAAAGTAGCTTGTGAGATGTTACTTGAAATATTCTCATTTGCGCTTCCAAAGGGCCACTGCATTCCTAATACATTTGATAAACTTCAGAAGGTTGTTCGTGACCTCGGGCTGGACTACCAAAAGATCGATGCATGTGTCAATGACTGTGTGTTATTCCATGAAGGACTATTCTCTGCTGAATAGTTGCCCAAACTGTGGTGAATTAAAATGGAAAAATGGTACTACTGGGGATGCAAGAGAGGCTTTACCTTGTGGAAAATCCAAGAAGCTTGTAGCACGCAAGATTCTACGTTACTTCCCTCTTATTCCCCGTCTACAAAGGTTTTATATGGGAGAATCAACGGCATCAAACATGCGCTGGCACAAAGAAGGTCGTGTTGATGATGGAATATTACGCCATCCTGCCGATTCGAAAGCATGGAAGCATTTTGATAGAATTCACCCAAATTTCTCATCTGATCCTCGCAACATAAGACTTGGGCTAGCATCTGATGGTTTCAATCCTTTTGGAGTAATGAATGTTTCTTACAGTACATAGCTTGTGATTTTAATCCCTTATAATCTACCACTTTGGTTGTGTATGAAGTAGTCTTATTGGGTGATGTCAATGATAATTCCTGGGCCAAAGTCACCTGGAAACAACATTGATCTGTATCTGCAGCCTTTGATTGATGAGCTACTGAAATTATGGTCTGATGGTGTTGAAACATATGACAGTTTAAAGAAAGAGACATTTGTCATGCGAGCTTCTTTATTGTGGACAATAAATGATTTTCCAGCATATGCAATGCTATGTGGATGGAGCACAAAAGGGAAGCTAGCATGTCCATACTGCCATATAAACATTGACGCCTTCTGGTTGAAATATGGATGAAAGCATTGTTACATGGGTCATCGTCGTTTCCTACCTCAGGATCACAGATGGCGTCGAAACAAAGGTTCTTTCAACAACAAGGCAGAGAATAGAGAGGCTCCAACATCACTCTCTGGTGACGAAGTACTACAACAATATGAGTGTTTTGATCAAGTGAGTTTTGGACCGACAAATAATAAGAGAAAGCACACCAAGGAAAATAGATGGCATAACTGGAAGAAGAAAAGTATATTTTTTGACCTCCCTTATTGGAAGACATTGCTAATAAGGCATAACTTGGATGTCATGCACATTGAGAAAATCATTTGTGATAGCATATTGGGGACATTGCTTGCTATGGATGGCAAAACAAAAGATAGTCTACAAGCTTGTATTGATATGAAAAATATGGGTATACGGCCAGATCAACATCCGAATTTCATAAAGAGCAAGTACACATTCCCACCAGCATTATATACTTTGGGCAAAGATGAGAAGACCACCTTGTGCAAGTTTTGGGGGAATGTGAAGGTGCCTGATGGTTATGCCTCAAACATCAAGAGATGTGTGGACATAAAAGCATGTAAGGTATCGGGTCTAAAAAACTCATGACTGCCATATTATATTTCAGAAGCTCCTTCCTATTGCAATACGTAACATATTGCCTGCAAAGGTTGTTGCACCTTTAATTGAGTTTAGCACATTCTTTTCTGGAATTTGTTCTATAGAATTGGCGGAACCAGATTTGGACAAGGTGAGCAAACAAATTACTGAAACAATTTGTAAGCTTGAGATGTTTTTTCCTCCCGCTTTCTTTGATATCATGGTACATCTTCCAACCCATCTTGCCGAAGAAGCACGGTTGGGTGGACCTGTTTCTTACAGATGGAAGTATCCAATTGAGAGGTACCTTGGTACATTGAAGAGGTATGTACATAACAAAGCTCACCCGGAGGGTTCTATAGCTGAGGGATATATTGCCGAAGAGTGTATGACTTTTTGTAGTCAGTTTTTGGATAACATAAGCACCAAGCGTAATAGGCCAGAACATCATGAAGTTGCAGCTACAAATGAACCTTCTGTTGATAATTCTAACATATTTACAAAAGTTGATAATTCTAAAAAAGGGTATAAATGGGACCAACTTACTATGGTGGAACTACATAACATCAGGCATTATCTTATTACTAACGTTGAAGAGGCCGCTCCATGGATCAAGTAATAACGTATAACTAAGATGTTGTATACTATATATATGGCTTATTGTAGATGGATAATTTAGTTTTGTACCCTTTTCAGTGAGCATATTGAAGAACTAAAAAAAATTCATTCTCGTGATGTTGATAAATGCCATAGAGATGAGTTTGTTGATTGGTTTCAAAAACGAGTAAGTACATGCAAGTTTGCACTTTGATGAAATATTGAACAAATATGTGTTCTGAAATTGGTTTGTCGTCGATAACCCCTGTTATACTAATGTGTACAGATTACGACATTACACAAAGAAGGCAAAGCAACTGATTATCTGTATGCATTATCTAGAGGACCTGATCGTCGGGCATGTTTTTTTAGTCAGTTATTCATCAATGGCTTCTTCTTTCGAACTGCAGATGTGGAAAAAGATTTACGGACCCAAAACAGTGGTATTGTTGTTCGGGGCACTGATCATGATTGGTTTGGAGTAATCAAGAAAATCATTGCTGTTGATTTTGAAAAAAATCAAGAGGTTCTGTTATTTCAGTGTGAATGGTTTGATCGGCCTTTTGGAAGCAGTCAGAACCAAAGCAAAGGCTACAAAAAGGATCAATACAGAATGATAGATGTTGACACTACTCTGTTTCAATTCCAGTATGAGCCTTACATTCTAGCCACCCAAGCAGAACAAGTTTTTTATGTTCCAAGTGTGAAGCATCCTAAATGGGCTAGAGTTGTTAAAACGAAGCCATGGAACCTTTTTGCCATGCCCCCTTGAGATAGTGAAAATAATGTGACTGAGACGATGGAGGCTGAGACATTTCATGATGATCTGCTTACTGATGATATCAATAATGAGGATACGACCACATGGGCTAGGAATGACATTGAGGGAGCCAATGGCAATGCTTCCACTCTTATAATGACAACGTAAGGTGATCGGTTTGAGGTAGATGGAGTTGCATCAGAAAATGAAGACGACGACGACGACGATACATATACCAATGATGGTCATGTAGCTCCATTGTGGGGGGACGACAGCGAAGATGATGATTTTTAGTATAATTAAGTACGTGACATGTAGCTCCACAATGAATTCATCCATCCGAACCCGACATTTATTTTTCAGTTATTTATATTTGCTACCCAAAAAGTACCCGATACCCGATATTTCGGTATTTTCAGTTCCGGTCTCGGTTTTATCGTTTTTGGTTTTTCGGTCTCGATTTATTTGCCCATCCCTAATTTACGTAGTAGTAGCATATATATGGGATATACATATTTCTCCTTCAAGTTTTTTTGCAAAACTATTTAGTGACATATCCTATGTGCATATCACATATGTAAAACTAATGTAAAGTATAAAACTTTTTCAAAGGGAAGTCTTAGGTTTTGTCAAATCTATCTTTCAGATTTACGCAATTTTGATCTGTTTTAACAATACAAGAATTGTACTTTTAGATTCACCATGAAAATATTTCCATAATATACAATGTAGTACTACATGTTATTGAAGTTAATAAATTCCATATAAATCATTTGTCAAAGGTAATTAGTTCGACCAAAATAGAAATAGAGTTGAGTTGGGGCGGAGGAAGTATTATACATTGTTGTTTGCCGCATAAAAGGTTCATCCTTCGTTCAAGCTGTAGCCATTTGTACAGGCGGGTGATGCGACCAGGCGCATCGAGCTTACGTGCGCGCCAATCACCGAGGCGCCCTAGACGCGCGCAGCGCATGCGTTGAAATCACTTGCGGTACTGCAGGTGCAGTAACAGTCACTAACATGTGGGTCCATCTATCCGTGGGGTCCACATGTCAGTGACTGTTACTGCACCTGTAGTACTGCAGAGGTTATGCATCCCGCATGCGCATCTTTGAATTCAATTGGAACCGCTCCGCGTCCCATCACCGCTTTACTGTGAACCACTATGGATGGTCTTAAAGGCAGGCCCGGCTCGGGGCCTAGGCGGGCGGAAATAAATTTTCTACGGCCCTGCCGCACAACGTCGCCTGCCGCACCCCCGCCGCCGCGCCACTGGCTCTGCCGCCGGCCCATCGCCCCTGCGCCCCCACCGCCGGCCCGCCACTCAAGAACGGATCGAGGGGAAGGATCATCACCCATAGTGGTCGTGTAGCTTCCGTCCCCTCGATCCGTTGGCGATGAGCCTTCTCCTCATTCGTTCTCGAGTTCGCGGCGGCCACGGCGCCGCTTCTACCCTGCTTCTAGACTGAGGACGCTGATGATCCGCAACATACTTTTAAATCTGCTTGCTGCTAGCCGTTGTTGATGCGTTAATACCTGATGTTTTACATCGTTGAGTATATTGCGGATCATCAGCATCGTTAGTCCAGCACTGAGTCGTCAGGAGGCAAAAAGTAATGAACATCATTGATCAGCACTGCGCTGAGGAGAACGAGAAAATTGCAGTTGGCCGCTTCAAGTCGGTTTTACGATTTTATTCACGTTTCATTTGACTTCAAGTACCACGCCTATGCTTTGAAATATATGATTATACTAATCAAGCTCTGGTCTTTTACTGATTGATACTTAACCTCGTTTGTTGCATTTGCCAAGGTCCGAGGCCAACAAGGGCTACTGTTTTGTCAACGTCACATCGCCAGATGCGGCATTCTGGCTATGGACGAAGCACCTGCATGGCTTCCGTTGGAAGGTGAACGACTCGCGGAAGATGTGCGAGGTCGACTACGCCAACATCCAGGTATGTCGCCGTGCACTGCCACCGTTTTCCATTGTGCCGCCGCTGCATGGTGTTCACCTGCCGCTGCTCGTCATCCTTTCGGAGGGTCAGGATGCGTTGGTGCCCCATTTCTCCAAGTCATTCTTCGACTGCAAAACCGAGGAGTTCCTGCCAGTGTGGTTCAGCTCGCCGAGGAAGGTGAACGACTCGCGGAAGATGTGCGAGGTCGACTATGCCAACATCCAGGTACGTCACTGTCCGCTGCCACCGTTTTCCATTGCGCCGCCGCTGCAATGTGTTCACCTGCCGCTGCTCGTCATCCTTTCGCAGGGTCGGGATGCATTGGTGGATGCGGCTAGATGGTTGCTCTTGCAGGTGTATGGTAATTACGTGAGTGTTTGGTCGGGTCATGTGGTTAGTCCATGATGCACCCTAAACCCGGTGTTGAGGCTGTGTATTTGTCATTTGTGCGTACACTCTAGTGACATGTGACAAAGTGCTCAGTCATCAATTGCGTTTGGTTTGATGTTGAAGTTCGATTGGAGATAGATCATCCATTTCTTTATGTCTTGGATCATCCAAATTAACGTTTGGTTGGATGGACTGGACGATCCAATTTTTCGTTGGTAGGTTGGATGAAACTTAATTGAGATTATTGAATCATCAAAGTTGATAATTTCATAATATTATTCGTGCGCATGATGATCGATTGTGCACGCCAAGTGCCGAGTTATTCGGATTTCTGAGCAAAGTTCGGACGTGGAGTTCGTGTGTGCCCGTGCGCCTTGCAAGATTCGGTGCGCTCGCGTATGTGGCAATCATCAGGGCAGGGTGGTATAGTCGCGGGAACCGTGTAGTGCGCCCTTGGCTATAAGATTTGGAGCGTGAACGTACGTGGCAACCATCTGGGGATGCAACTTTGGTGCTCCCGTTTGTGCTTCCATGCGTACTCCGCGCTTATGTGTCATCATCTAATTGGTTGAAATTAAATCAGACATTATGTTAGGTAAATGAAAGGGGTCCTGATGCCACGAAAAAGTGAATCTTGGCCACACATCCTAATTGCTACGATTGGGGTCCGTGGCTATTGATACTAACGCCACGAACCAGAGTATCATGGCAACACATCCTAATGCAACGATTGTGTTTCGTGGCGATAGATCCTGTAACGCCACGAACCAGTAATTCGTGGCAACAGATCCTAATGCAACGATTGTGGTTCCGTGGTGATAGATCCTAACACCACGAACCAGTGAATCGTGGCAAGACATCCTAATGCAACGATTGTGTTTCATTGCATTAGTATCCTGACGCCACGAAAAAGTGAATCGTGGCCACACATCCTAATTGCTACGATTGGGGTCCGTGGCCATTGATACTAACGCCACGAACTAGAGTATTGTGGCAACACATCCTAATGCAACGATTGTATTCCGTGGCGATAGATCCTGTAACGCCACGAACCAGTAATTCGTGGCAACAGATCCTAATGCAACGATTGTGGTCTATTGCATTAGCATCCAGACGCCATGAACCACTTTGAATCGTGGCAAGACATCCTAATGCAACGATTGTGTTTCGTTGCATTAGTATCCTGACACCACGAAAAAGTGAATCCTAGCCACACATCCTAAGTGCTACGTTGGGGTCCGTGGCCATTGATACTAACGCCACGAACCAGAGTATCGTGGCAACACATCCTAATGCAATGATTCTGTTTTGTTGCATTACGGTCCAAATGCAACTGTTCGCTGATTCATGGCAACAGATCCTAATGCAACGACTTTGTACCGTGGCAATAAAGCTATAACGCCACGAACCAATAATTCATGGCAACAGATCCTAATGCAACAATTGTGTTCCGTGGCAATAAAGCTGTAACGCCACGAACCAGAGTATCGTGGCAACACATCCTAATGCAACGATTCTGTTTCGTTGCATTACGGTCCAAATGTAATGTTTGCTGATTCGTGGCAATAGATCCTAATGCAACGACTGTGTTCCGTGGCAATAAAGCTATAACGCCACGAACCAGTAATTCGTGGCAACAGATCCTAATGCAACGATTGTGTTCCGTGGCAATAAAGTTGTAACGCCACGAACCAGTAATTCGTGGAAACAGATCCTAATGCAACGATTGTGGTCCGTGGCGATAGATCATGTAACGCCATGAACCAGTAATTTGTGGCAACAGATCCTAATGCAACGATTGTGGTCCATTGCACTAGCATCCTGATGCCACGAACTAGTGATTCGTGGCAACAGATCCTAATGCAACGATTGTGTTTCATTGCATTAGCATCCTGACGCCACGAAAAGTGAATCATGGCCACACATCCTAATTGCTACGATTGGGGTCCACGGCCATTGATACTAACGCCACGAACCGGAGTATCGTGGCAACACATCCTAATGCAAAGATTCTGTTTCGTTGCATTACTGTCCAAATGCAATTGTTTGTTGATTCGTGGCAACAGATCCTAATGCAACGACTATGTTCCATGGCAATAAAGTTGTAACGCCATGAACCAGTAATTCGTGGCAACAGATCCTAATGCAACGATTGTGTTCTGTGGCAATAAAGTTGTAACGCCACGAACCAGTAATTCGTGGCAACAGATCCTAATGCAACGATTGTGGTCCGTGGTGATAGATCCTGTAACGCCACGAACCAGTAATTTGTGGCAACAGATCCTAATGCAATGATTGTGGTCCGTGGCGATAGATCCTGTATTGCCATGAACCAGTAATTCGTGGCAACAGATCCTAATGCAACGATTGTGGTCCGTGGCGATAGGTCCTATAACGCCACGAACCAGTAATTCGTGGCAACAGATCCTAATGCAACGATTGTGTTCCGTGGCATTAGCATCCTGACGCCACGAACTAGTGATTCGTGGCAACAGATCCTAATGCAACGATTGTGGTCCGTTGCATTAGCATCCTGACGCCACGAACTAGTGATTTGTGGCAACAGATCCTAATGCAACGATTGTGTTCCGTGGCGATAGATCCTAGTGCCACGAAGTAGTGAACCGTGGCACAAAGCCAAGCTTACTGCAATGATTTAGTATTCGTTGCAGTACAATCGTTGCAACAGGTCCGAATCCTTGTAGTGGGAAATTTTAATAAAAGTGCTTAATTAATCTTGTTATGTGGTAATTTTCTGTATATCCTTTTGTGAATGCACTCGTGTATGTGTGTTGAACGTCCTTGGCACACATATGTGTTAACTTGGTTTATTTTCGGAACCGGGTGTAACAAGTTCTTTCTAGGTTTTCAAGTAAAGAAACTCAAGGATGGCACGTTCATTAGTCAAACAAAGTACACACAAGATATACTCAAGAAGTTTGACATGGACGAAGACAAACCCATCAAGACTCTAATGGGAACCAATGGACACCTCGACCTTAATGAAGATGGTCCAAGTGTGGACCAAAAGGTATATGGTTCCATGATAGGTTCATTACTTTACTTATATGCATCTAGGCCCGATATAATGCTAAGTGTTTGTATGTGTGCTCGATTCCAAACTACTTCTAAGGTGTGTCATTTGACCGCCGTTAAGAGAATTCTTAGATATTTGATCCACACACCAAGCCTAGGACTTTGATACCCCAAGGGCTCTAAGTTCAATATCATTGGATATTCCAGTGCGGACTATGCGGGGTGCAAAGTTGATAGAAAGAGCACCTCTGGAACTTGTCAATTTCTTGGTAGATCCCTAGTGTCTTGGTCCTCAAAGAAACAAAACTTCATTGCTCTCTCCACAGCTGAAGCAGAGTATGTCACCACCAGAAGTTATTGTGCACCACTTCTTTGGATGCAACAAACTATTAGGGACTATGGCATAAACTTGTGCCATATCCCCCTCCTATGTGATAATGAGAGTGTCATCAAAATAGCCCACAACCCAGTTGAACACTCAAGGACCAAACACATCGATATCCGCCACCATTTCTTGAGAGATCACTCCATCAAAGGAGACATAGCAATTTCCCATTTGAGAACCGAAAAACAATTGGCCGATATACCGATATCTTCACCAAGCCCCTAGATGAGAAAATATTTTGTGAACATAGGAGTGAGCTCAATATCTTAGATTCTTGAAATGTGGCTTGAGTCTTGCACATCTGATTGTCAATTGTATTTGCTTCAAAATTCACACATGGTTGCGAAAAACTTTCCCCTCAATTTTCTACAAAACTATAATGAAATTATTGAATCTTTGTAAATTATGGTCATCATTTGGTTTTTGATCACTCACTGACCATGTTTGCAAAGATCTTTTGTGAAAGAATAGTCCAAAAGGATCAAATCTCTGGTGAAAACTATATATATATATATATATATATATATATATATATATATATATATATATATATATATATATATATATATATATATATATATGTGTGTGTGTGTGTGTGTGTGTGTGTGTGTGTGTGTGTGTGTGTTTGTGTGTGTGTGTTTAGCCTTTGGACTGGACTAGTCCACCCCCTAAGGACGGACAAGTCCGGCACACCAAAATAGCCCAGATCAAGTCCGTAGGCCACACAAGTCCGAGTCTCCAACCGGACTAGTCCGGCCCCTGGGGACTTAATCTCCCCAGGGGACCCCCGACCTCCTCACTCCCACTCAAACCCTCTCTCTCTCTTTGAAAACGCAAAAATCACACCCCAAATCGACGGTTTTCGATTCCATCCACCAAAACATGATTCCTATTAGTGGAATGAAGCCCCAAGGTGCGTGGGAACTCGTCCCCAAGCATCCTAGGCCGATTCTTCATCCACATTTCATCGATTTGAAAATTTGAAGAGGTATTCTTGACCAAGCCCTAAATCCTTCAAAATTCTTTTAGGTCTTTTGATAGAAACATCTTCATAAAAGTTGTTCTCTATGTCATTGTGATGATATTCTTGGGATATTATGGTCGGATCTATAGATTTTGCAAAAATCCTCAATATTAGGGTTCTTACTATGTGCACTAGACTAGTCCGACTACAGGGCGGACAAGTTTGGCTCATGCGGACTAGTCCGGTCCTTGGGCAGTCAAGTCCGGATTTCACAGTGAAAATCCTACCTTTGATCGATTTTGTGAATTCTAATGAATTATTCCACACCCTTGGACTCATATGCTCTCTTTCATATCACTTCTCAGGGACGATGTTGGATTTTGACTACACACCCCTATCCGATCCCGAGGCTGTGGCAGGGAGGCAAGAAACCCATCGTTGGTCTCAACAGGAGCAAGAGCTTGCTATAGCTCTCCTCGAATCGAGATCTAAAGCAAAGAATGCCAAGAAGAAGCAAAGAGAGGTACACAACTCAGCTGCTGTTGAGCTTGCCCCAAGGAAAAAAAGACTCGTGACCATGAGCGAGAAAGCAAGAACTCAAGAGGCTAGGAGTTCCAAGGACAAGGGAAAAGCACGAGTCACTGAGGCACCAAAGAAGAGAGCAACCACTGTCAAGAGCCAACCAGCAAAGGAAAGAATACATCCTCTCAACCCATTGGTCCTTTGAGAATGTCTTCACCTGCTAGAAACCCCAACCGCCAAGCTACTGTTGAAGCCAACATATTCAAAGGCAAAGGGGCTGAGAAGGCTAGAAGACTAAGAACTGTCAATGTATATCAACATAAGAAGAGGACCGTTGACCCTCGGTTTTGGTGTGACTTCCACTGTGATTACTATCGGACCGTCTACATGTCAAAGCAAACTCCAGTGACGGATGCCCAGTGGATTGATTGGGACTACATGGCATAGAAGAATCATGCTGCATTCAATGCCGTGATTGAAGCCATAGAGCGCCATGGCTTGAAGAAACTTATGGCATTCAACTATGACCAGAATGTCAAAGTCATAGGGAAGTTCTATTCCACTATCTACTTCCACACCGATGGAGATTGAAGGATCACTTGGATGACTCATGGAGAGCAATACACTATATCTTATTGGGAGTTTGCTCAGATTCTTGACTTGGAAGATCAACCTGAAAATGAGATCATCATCTCGAACCTCAAAGCAGTTGATAGACATGTCTTGGATTACATGTATCCAAGTCATGCAGTTTATGAGGCGGGACACATTCGGAACATCAAGCCTTTTTACAGTGTCCTCAACCATGTGCTCAGGAAGACAATTGCCCCCAAAGATGGAGATGCGGGCATCATTCAGGGAAATTTGAAACATTTGATGATGCTTATTGATGGAGATGTCCAATTCAATGTGGTAGACTATATCTTTGATGACATCTTCAACATCTTCCACACACCCAATCGATCATGTGGCTATGCTCCTTATATTATGTTCATGATCGAGAAGGTGTCCAGGCTGACTTTCAAGAAGGACATCACTCATAGGATACTTCGTCCTCAGATTCCTCCTCCGGAGCCAATTGCACCAAGAAGGAAGAATGCTGATCCTCCTGCCTCATCCTCTCATCCCGTGGCTTCTCCACCTCCTCCTCCACCATCACAATTGTATTCTTTAAGTGCTTAAAGGCAATTTTTTCCTCTTGCCGGAAGGTGGAAGTACAGCAATGTCGCATGGAGCTTCGCCAAGAGAAGTATCTCAAGGCGATGTGCAACAAACTCGAAGTCCCTGTGTATCCCTCCGTGGAGAGTGATGGAGAGATGACTCCGTTCCCCGAGTTCACCGCCGAAGAGCTTGCTCAATTTGGTGATTTTAGCACCTCCATGGCGGCACCCTCCAAGGAAGAAGGCGATGATGAAAACGCTGAAGATCCGGAGACAACAGAGAGCGACAGTGAGCAGCAACAAGATGACAACGACCACGATGATGAAGAGTAGATATTAGGGCTCTCCTCCTCTCTTTTCCTTTTTGGTGTCTTGATGCCAAAGGGGGAGAGATTGGAAGGGGGTACTTAGTGTTTATTCTCGTTGTGTCTCTTTTGATCCTACTATGGACATGTATTATGTTTTAAAAACTCTCTCATCTCAATTTGTGTAAAACTTGATCTATTAAGGGTTGTATGCACTTCACAATGTTTGCTATGCTTAAGTATGATGTGATGCCTAAAATGAATTATTTATCACTCATATTCATTGTCTTATCACAAATTATGAACACATCACTTAGGCACCCTACCATAACATGTATATGTATGATAACGCTCTCAATTTCTTTATTCTTAATGAACACATTGATGGGGAGTTACTTATACACATACATATTATGAAAACCAATTATTACCCTTTTTGTTGAAACTTAATGTGTTGTCATCAATCACCAAAAAGGGGGAGATTGAAAGTGCATCTAGGCATCCCCGTAGGTTTTGGATGATTGATGACGACAATTAAGAGAATAATGAGCTGAGTTGATCTTAAGCACAGGTGTGATGATTGAAATGAGACAAAATCCCTCAAAAAGGAAAAGGTTGAAATGAGCATCGAAGACTCAAGCATAGAAATGGGTTTCTATTTTGTTGAGTTTTGACTAGCTGTATCAAGTGTGAGGGTGTGTGTATCATGTGCATTGAGATCATCAAAGAGGGCTCAAAGCTGTGGTTGAGAGAAATACCTATGTGAGAAGCCTTAGAGAGAGAAAACTGCCAATAACCGGACTTGTCCGGGCCTCAGGCCGGACCAGTCCGGATGGTCAGAGTAGTCCGTTTTGGGACAGACTAAAGGTCTCTGTTAGAGTTCGGACTTGTCCGTATGGGTACGACTAGTCTATTCTGCCTTGGTGAGCGTTTGTGGAGCTAAGTCCTGGGAGGCCGTACGTTTCTGCCCTAGGAGCCGGACTAGTCCGGACCCCCCAGAGTAGTCTGTTTTGGGACAACCCAAATGGTTCTGTTTGAGTTCGAACTTGTTCATTGTGGTACAGACTAGTCCGTTTAATCCTTAGTGTGAGATCCCGAAGCCAAGTCTCGGGAGGCCGGACTTGTCTGCCCCAGGGGGCCGGACTAGTCCGGGCTCTCCCACAGTAGTCTGTTTTCAGCTGGACTAAAGTGTTCTGTCCGACTTCGGACTAGTCCGTGTTGCTAGTGATCGTTTAAAATTCAAATGTTTGGCGGGCATGTCACCTGTTTTGTCGATCGGTTATGTTGAATTGTCAATGGTCCCAAAAGGCCGGACTAGTGTGTGGTACAGGGCCGCACTAGTCCAGGGTTGTGTTGATGGCAACGGTTAGTTCTCGGGACCCCTATAAAAAGGGGACCCTCGGCCTCTATTTGAAAGGTCTTGAACCATAGCGCCGCCACAACAGTCCTTGAGCCTTCCAAAGCCTTCTACTCGTCCTACTTGCCCTCTAAGACCAAATATTGAAGAGATTAGGGTTTGGGAAGGAGAGTGAAGGAAGATCATCGTGCTTTGGCTCTCGGTTTGATCTCTTGCACTTGGTATTGTGTTTTGTGTCTTTTGTAAGTTGAGCTTCGTGTGCTCCTTGCTGTATTCATTCGTGGGAGCCTCAACTTTTGAGTAGCCCCAAGAAACTTGGTGATTACCCCTTTGATATAGTGGAAACCAAGCCGGCCATTGTGGTGACTTTGTGAGAAGAGGGTCAAGTGAGACCCGGTCCCTGTGTGGACTTCTCAACATGGATGTAGGCTTCTTTGTGGAGCTGAACTATGGGATAAATCATGTCTCGCTTGTTGCTTTACATTTCAGTATTCTCTAGAATTGCTATTAGGGTTCATATCGTTCTTCATATTGTTCATCGTTGAAATCATGCAACCTAATTGATTACATTTTTCAATCTAAGTTATACTAGATTGCTAGACATTGCTTCCATCTTTCGTGAACCTAAATTCCACAAATAACTTGTATAAATCAAGTTTTTAGGTTTTCACCCTGTACTGAGCGGACTAGTCCGGCACTGTCCACACAAATCCGGCCTCAGGAATTTAATCTCGTTTGATTAAACGATTTCAGGTCATATTGCCTATTCACCCCCCCTCTAGGCGACTTTCACGGCTTTAGGGGTGGCACTATAAATTTATCAATGGTAGCCGAGAAATTAATCGGGATGACAAATCCATGCTAACCTCTGATCCACGTACAAGGAAGATTGAACTTCAAGTTCAAAAAATTATTGAGTTACAGCAAATTTCTAGTAACCTGTCAAATGCGTTTACTTATTATAAAAGTGTCACAGAGTCTTTGAATCCTGCTGTTAATGCACTATGTATAGTGGAGGTACCAATAAAAACCACTCTACCTCTAAAAAGGGGAGAGCAATTCAATAGAAAAATGCTTCAAATAAGTGTCCAAATACTATGAGGACAAAATCTTCCTCAAATCAAGTAAATGTGTGAGACCTATGTGTGTTGAATACATTGGCTTTGACAATAAAAGTTTTGAATGCTGCCAAAACATCTTTTTAGCAAGGTCCGACTCTAGCTCCGAGCTTCTGCAAGGTCTGACTTGCTTTGTCAAGGTCCAACATGTTTTTGGGTAGCTCCGGTGAGCTTTGCCTTTAACTCCGGCATGTCTTTGTTAAGATCCAATATGTTTTGCTAGGTTCGACATGTTTTTCTAGCTCTGGCTTTTGGGTTCACTAGGTTGTACTAGCTTTGGTTAGCTCCGATGCTAGGTTGTACTAGCTTTGGTAAGCTCTGGTGCTAGGTTGTACTAGCTTTGGTAAGCGCCGGCGCTAGGTTGTACTAGCTTTGGTAAACTCCGGCTCAAGCTTCGGTTAGCTTTGACAAGATTCGGAGCTTGATCGCAATGTTCCTAACTTTCCTGTAAAATGTTTCGAACTTGCTTTATATTCTTGGAAAGATTGCTTAGTATTCATTTGCTAAGTTTTTGGTGTGTTTTTGTTGATATGGCTGATATCATTTTGCTATGTTTTGCAACATGCTTATGTGAGGTGCTCACATAAGGTGTTGTGTTCGGAACTAACTTGAGTCAAGTCGCGGACTTGAGCTCGTACGAATTAGTTGTTTGTTCATGTGCAGGTGTTGCTTGATTTCAAGTCATGGCTGGTGATAGGATCCTTTGGACTAGTCTCAGGGAGGAGATGAGGTTCCAACAACCAAATTCAGGAGGAATTGTGGTTCAGCGGGTCAGGAGGTCACGCAGGATGATTGAATCAAGGGCAGTGCATATGAAGGTTACTAGACGTCGAAGGAAGGTGTTTGCACGTATGCATGCGGTGCATGATGTGGCAACATGGTTCTGAAGATGGACTAAGGAAGGAAAGATCGGTTGTGGCGGAGTCGGTTATGACTCGTTATGGAAAGTATCGAGTTGGTTATGGTAGTTTTCGTGTGGGACACAAAGATGAGTTATTTTAGGAATGTGGGATATGTTCCTGGTTTGTTAGGAAGTCTCGAGATTGTTTCTATCTAGGAATAGGAAGATCTTGAGCAGTTATGGAAAGTTTCGATTCGTGATTTGAGTAGGATTAGAGTCCTCGTTTGAGTTGAGTTGGCCCTCGGGCTGGTTATATAAGCAAGGGAGGCCAGCGCTCGTGGTAGACGACTTTTGGGCTGTTCCTCTTGTGTTATATTGAATAAAGGTCATAGTTGAAAATAACTTTTGTGCCTTGTTCGTTCGACATGTTCCTGACAAGTTTTTCTCATCGAGTTTCTGCACAACACTACCTTTCTTTGGTGGTTTTATCATAACTCGAGTACAGATCCGGTTGATGTGATTCTTTTTGGGTTGTCTTCACAACTTAATTTTCTATCACCTGACAAAATTTCACGGTCGTTGGATTTGTGATTTCTGATCTACACGAGTTTCTTTGCTGTGTTCCAGAACTGTTTTTCTCGGATAGGACAGATTTACCTTTGTTCGATCTTTCGATCGTAACATGAGTTTCTCTCGACGGATTTGAGTGATTCTTGTTGTGCCGTCTTCGTGACTTGATTCTCTCTGATATCTATCATTTTTGTCACGGTGAAACTATTAGGAAATTCGCGGTACGCTACTCTATCAACTTTACCGCATCACCCAGGAAACATGCGAGTACAGAGGTCATGGATCATTACCACTAGACGTGCAGCGCAGCGGAACGTAGATGCGCGTCAGTGTAGGGGAAGTAGACGATCTCATTCGTCTCCTCCTTGTCCTCGTCACAGCAGCAGGTAGACGATCATGATCGTCGTAGTCGAACAGCGCAGTAGTAGCAGCAGGGCCTGCACGGAGTCCACACGTATGGAGAGCAACATCGAGCGCCGGTGTGCTAGCACCGCACGCGCGGTAAGGGTCTCGGCGTGAGGCCTTCGAGGGGTGGTGGCTAGGGCTGTCATGTGGTGGGATGATTAGCCCCTAGCCCTACCCCTCATATTTATAGGTGTACTAATGGGCTTTTAGGTCGCAGGCCCATTAGTACCTAATTGCTTATGGATCAAATATCCAATAGGCCTTAACACGAATTGTCATGATTGCCTCTTGGGCACATCACCAACAATCTCCCACTTGCACTAGAGACAATCATCTAGTCAAGATTTTTGATATTCCAACTCCTTAAGTGTGTGACCCGTTAGTTTCATGTGCAGTCAGTTGTGAATGAAAACCGTTTTCGACCACAAGTCAGTAGAGGTACCTAGCAGGACATACTGACTCCCGAATGTACATAAAGATCATATCGGCCGAACCTAGATACATTCAACATGCTAATCCCTTTGCCTCATGATACCAGTCAAGCTCAAGGCGAGATATGTGCCATCGTTGTGATATCTCAACCATTCACTTGATCAAATAGTGGATTCATTTCGTGACTAACTTTCAGTCACTATGATTAACCGTTAATCACCTTGGCATGACCATGCACTATCAAATCCAACTATCTCGAGGGGCCTAGAGATATCTCTCCGGTTATTGAGGAGTGGCAAATCCCATCTTGATCCGCGCACATCCCGTTCTATGTTTCATTATATACCCGAAGACTACTTTTATGACTACCCAGTTACGGAGTAGTGTTTGGTAGTCTCAAAGTACACAACTACGCATAGTGAGAAACAATGGCGATCTCAGGTCTAAGGATCTAGCAGATGTATCACTCAAGACCAACTGATGGCACATATGGAAATTCCCAGCAGTGTCTCGGAGTGGGTCAATCCAACACCATGTTCACTAACATGTGTTCACATTATTAATTCTATATCTCCATATCTATGACCCAAGAAACGTGATCATCAATTAATACATGTGCTAGTCTGTATGCAATCATTATCTCATATAATGATATAGACTAGGGATTATCTAGAGTAACATTACTATTAACAAAGAGTTTCACGAACAAGTCACATACTTGATGATCAATGTAATAATGATTACTCATATAACAATTTATTTAATAGTACATAAACATAGCTGTGACACAAGTCTCCCACTACACACTATGACCACTGATGTAAGTATCTAATACCCATAGATCTCGTGTGCACCTCATGCTTTGATTGTGGAAGAGGCTTTGTCAACGGATCTGCAACATTCAAATCTGTGTGCACCTTGCATATCTTCATATCACCCCGGTCGATGATCTCTCGAATGAGGTGACAGCGTCAAAGTATGTGTTTGGATCGTTTGTGTGATCTAGGCTCCTTTGCTTGTGTGATGGCTCCACTATTGTCACTGTAGAGATCCACAGGACTGGACGCGCTAGGAAAAACACCCAACTCAGAAACAAATTTTCTGATCCAAAAAGCTTCCTTTGCGGCTTCAGGAGTTGCAATATACTGCGCCTCTATGGTTGAATATGCTACTGTATTTTGCTTGGAACTTTTCCAGCTCACTGCCCCTCCATTGAGGCAGAACACAAATCCGGATTGCGATCTAGAATCATCCTTATTAGTTTGGAAGCTGGCATCGGTTTAACCTTTTACAACAAGCTCTTCTTCACCTCCAAACACTAAGAATGCATCCTTAGTTCTTCTCAAGTACTTAAGGATGTTTTTGACAATGGTCCAATGAGCCTCACCATAATCTGATTGATACCTGCTCGTGATACTTAGAGCATAAGATACATCTGTGCGTGTATATAGCATGGCATACATGATAGATCCAATAGACGAAGCATAAGGAATCACTCTCATCCTCTTTTGCTCATCAGGTGCCAAAGGACCCTGACTCTTGCTTAGAGTAATGCCATGTGACATTGGCAAGAAACCTTTCTTGGAATCTTGCATATTGAACCGATTCAATATCTTGTCAATATATGTATCTTGGCTTAATCCAATTAGCCTTTTAGATCTATCTTTATAGATCTCTATGCCCAAAATATACGCTGCCTCTCCTAAATCCTTCATTTAGAAACTTTTTCTTAATGAGGATTTAACATCATCAAGCATTGGAATGTCATTTACGGTCAATAATATGTCATCTACATATAGGACCAGAAATACATGTGCGCTCCCACTAGACTTCTTTAAATACAAGGTTCTTCTACGTTCTTGATGAAACCAAACCCTTTGATTACTTCATCAAAATGTAGATTCCAACTTCGAGATGCTTGCATCAGTCCATAAATGTACTTTTGAAGCTTGCATATTTTTTTAGCATCTTTAGGATCGACAAAACCCTCAGGTTGTGTCATGTACACATCCTCAGTCAGACTTCCATTAAGAAAGGCTGTTTTGACATCCATCTGCCATATTTCATAATCAAAATATGCAGCAATTGCTAGAAGAATTCAAACAGACTTAAGCATTGCAACGGGTGAGAAAGTTTCATCATAATCAACACCTTGAATTTGTTTGAAACCTTTTGCCACCAATCGCGCTTTATAGATGTGAACATTTCCATCCATATCAGTTTTTTTCTTGAAAATCCATTTACAATCGATAGGTCTCACACCTTCGATTGGATCAACCAAGTTCCAAACTTGATTTTCATGCATGGATTCAATTTTGGATTCCATGGCTCCAAGCAACTTCTCAGAGTCGGGTCCCATCATTGCTTCGGTATAGGTCGTGGGCCCATTATTGTCCAACAATACCATGTCATGCTGCTTCGTGGTTGGAAGCGTTAACTTTTCAATCGCACGATGTACCCGTGTAGACCTTCGTGGGGCTGGTGTTTCATCAACTGGTTGCACAACATCTTGTACATCTTATATAGGATCAGTGGATGCTGAAACATTTTCAAGTATTTCTTGAATTTCTTCAAGATGCACCTTACTCCCACTAACTACTTTTGAGAGAAACTCTTTCTCCAAGAAGACACCATTGCGAGCGGTAAACACTTTACCCTCTGTTTTATTATAAAAATAATATCCTTTGGTTTCCCTAGGATATCCCACAAAGAAGCATTTGTCTGATTTGGGAGTGAATTTGTCTGACGTCAAACGTTTGACATAAGCATCACACCCCCAAACTTTGAGGACAGACAATCCGGAACGTTTCCCAGTCCATATCTCATATGGTGTCTTCTCAACAGACTTAGTTGGGACTCTGTTTAGTGTAAATGCAACAGTTTCAAGAGCATAACCCCAAAAGGATAGTGGAAGATCTGCTTGGCTCATCATCGACCTAACCATGTCCAACAAGGTTCGGTTCCTCCGCTCAGACACCCCATTCAATTGAGGTGTTCCAGGTGGAGTCAACTGTGGAATAATTCCACATTGTTTTAAATGATCATGAAATTCATGGCTCAAATATTCACCCCCACGATCAGATCGTAGAAGTTTAATTGTCTTGCCCAATTGATTTTGTACTTCATTCTGAAAATCTTTGAACTTTTCAAAGGATTCAGACTTGTGCCTCATAAGGTAGACATAACCATATCTACTAAAGTCATCGGTAAATGTGATGAAGTACTAAAAACCACCTCTGGCAATTGAACTCATTGATCCACATACATCTGTATGTATAAGTCCCAACAAGTTAGTTGCCCTCTCACTTTGACTAGTGAAGGGTGCCTTGGTCATCTTCCCAAGCAAACAAGATTCGCATATGTCAAGTGATTCAAAATCAAATGAGCTCAGTAAACCATCTTTAAGGAGTTTTTCAATGCGTTTCTCATTTATATGACTTAAGCGACAATGCCAAATAAAAGTAGGATTTAGATCATTTCGACAAGCCCTTTTGGTATTAATGTTACACAAAGTTTTATCCTCAAGATCAAGAACATATAATCCATTCACCAATGGACATTGAGCATAGAAAATATTATTATAATAAATAGAACAACATTTGCTCTTTATTACAATCTCATAACCATCAACTTCTTCTAAACACGAAGAAGAGATAATGTTCTTGCTCAAAGTAGGAATGCAATAACAATTATTCAATTCCAAAACTAATCCTGAGGGTAATGACAAGTGGTAAGTTCTGACAGCTATGACCGCAACCTTTGCTCCATTGTCGACACGAATATCCAACTCGCCTTTTGCAAATCTTGTAGTCTCACTTAGACCCTGCAACGATTTGCAAGTGTGAATCATCGATCCGGTATCAAATACCCATGATTCACTAGAAGATAATGCATTGTTAATTTCTATAACATTTATACCTAAAGCGGAAGTCTCACTTCCCTTCTTCTTCTTATCCTCCAAGTACTTCTTGCAGTTCCTAGACCAGTGCCCCTTACCATGACAGTGAAAGCATCCATCATCAGGAGAAGGGCCAGATTTGCCCTTTGGTTTAGACTTTGAGCTTGAAGGATCATTGGGAACCTTTCCCTTGCCTTTACCTTTAGGATGTGTCACACGCTTCCTCTTTTTATTCTCCTTTTGCACCATCATCACATGAGTGGCGTTTTTCTTAATGCTTTCTTCGGCTATTTTAAGCATCCCATACAATTCAGCCAAAGTTTTCTCCATGCCATTCATTTGAAAATTCAATATGAATGGCTCGTAGCTCGGTGGGAGCGACTGGAGAACAACGTAAATAGCCAGATTATCCTTGAGTTCAGAACCAAGTTTGCCCAAAGTTTCAATGTAACCAATCATCTTGATTACATGAGGGCTGACCGGGCTACCCTCCGCCAGCTTGCATGAGAACAAGGACTTTGAGATGTTGTATCTCTCAGCCCTTGCTTGATTCTCAAACATTCCACGCAGTCTCTCAATCATAGAATAAGCATATGTATGCTCATACTATTTTTGCAGACCAGGGGACATAATGGCGAGCATGAGGCAGCTTACATTAAGCGCATCATCGCAGTGCTTCGTATAAGCTCTACGTGCTGCATTAGTTGCATCAGCTGGGAGGTCATCAAGGTAAGGCTGCAGAAGAACGTACTCGGTTTTCTCTTGCCTAAGAACAATTCTCAGGTTGCGGTACCAATCGATAAAGTTAGCTCCATTAAGCTTTTCCTTTTCAAGCACAGATCGCAAATTGAAACCGGAATTGTTACTAGCTGACATTATCTACAATAGAAAAATATGCAAGGTTTAGCACTATGTTATGTACCAATCTTTTATTAATAGTTTAATAAAATATATCACCACTATATGATCATCGTCTTCCCTCTAACGACATATAGTGGTTCAAGATCCATATTCACTAATTCCTAGTGAGCTTTGGCTTCACTGCTAGGAAATTATTGACATAGGTAAACAACTATTGTTAATCATATACCTATATGACTCTTGTTTGTTGGGTGACATCCAATGCCCCAGCTCCCAACTCTATGCCATAAAGCCCAAAACCGTTTTGATAGCCTTGTTCAGTAAACCAACACTATGCATGTGAATGTCCAACATTCACCCTATGAATTATGATATATGATGGTACTTTGCTTTGGCAAACCTACCACACAACGATCAAAATATCATAGGTGCAGCTATTGGTAAATGGCATCAAATACTCAACTTTTGTGAGGGAAGCTATTCTATCATGACAAAACATCCACCATATGAAAAGCATGAAAAGAATAGTAATAAGCATTACAGGCATATGATCATATCACATTGTGAATAGTATGGCCTTTAGAATCATAATGATCTCCATCGCTATGGTTTCATCAAGATCTGAGCTGCCATGCCTCCCTTGTTGTGGTGATCGCCATCTCCACCATGCTTGAAGAGATCTCCATGATAATAAAAGAAGCTAATACAACTAATAGCTACCAAATAAATTACATGAGAGATCAAGCATCACAGGTCGACACGCAGGTCGTTATACAATTATGTGACAACCTCGGTTGTGTTAAATTTGCAACATGCAGGCTACACGAAATTACACACAGATCATCACATCACATTAAGGCCATACCATTCACATCATTCCCTGCAAAAATGAGTTAAGCATAGAATGATTTCTAGCGCGAAACTATATTATGTAATCGCTATAGCAGAAAGCAAAACGGCGGTCCCGCTAGCCGGTTAGCGGGTGGGGTGTCGAGGGGGAGCTGCCCCCGCGTGTTTCAGGGCAGCACCCTGAACACCAAACGGAATTACATAGATCGCATCTATGAAATCACTATTAAAATCTCATCGGATTGATCAAACAAATCCGAGCCATTCAGAATGCCTCAATTTTCAATGTGACCGGTTATTCATGAGTAGATCGTGAATCATGACCGTGGTCCATTGGCTCAATCTGTTAACTATGTACACGATTAGTCCCGATGGTGATCCCAGCCGATAGGGACAGGTTGCACACACAGTAGAAAAGGAGCACGAACTGACCCTTTAGTCATATACGATCACAATCTATTCTAACCAATTCCAAACCCCAAAAACCGTGCGATAAAATTCATCGTATGAACATGACTGTAGTATATCCCATCTACTAACAAGATCCAGACAAAAAACGACGCAACCTGGCTCTGATGCCGCTGTTAGGAAATTGGCGGTACGCTACTCTAGCAACTCTACCGCATCACCCAGGAAACATGCGAGTACAGAGGTCATGGATCATTACCACTAGACGCGCAGCGGAACATAGATGCGCGTCGGTGTAGGGGAAGTAGACGATCTCGTTCATCTCATCCTCGTCACGATAGCAGGTAGACGATCACGATCGTCGTAGCCGATCAGCGCAGCAGTAGTAGCAGCGCCTCCACAGAGTCCACATGTACGGAGAGGAACGCCGTGTTCCGGTGTGCTAGCACCGCGTGCGCGGTAAGGGTCTCGACATGAGGCCTTCGAGGGGTGGCGTCTAGGGCTGTCACGTGGTGGGATGATTAGCCCACAACCCTACCCCTCATATTTATAGGCGTACTAATGGGCTTTTAGGTCGCAGGCCCATTAGTATCCTAATTGCTTATGGATCAAATATCCAATACGCCTTAATCGAGTTGTCATGATTGCCTCTTGGGCACATCACCAACATAAACACGTTTAGATTAGTCTCACACACGATTTCTTTAACAAATTGTTTTTCTGTCGAGGGGTTTTCATTGCTTCCGCTGAAAAAGTTTAAATCTACCATTCAACCGCCCCCCCCCCTCTGGTAACTTTTCACATGCTCTTCGATCCAACAATTGGTATCAGAGACACGGTGCTCTAATCTTTGTGATTTGCATGTGTTTTTGACTAATCATCATGGAGAAATGCTCCGCCAAACCTTGTGTGTTTAGTGGCATTGATTTTCAGGTTTGGAAAACATGCATCGAAGCTTTTATTCAGGCGCAAGGCTTCGACATATGGGAAAAAGTATACAAACCTTAGGAAGTTCCACCAAACGATCAAGTTATGGCTACGAACCAACAGGACGTCAACAACAACAACAAAGCCCGAAACTTGATCAGCCAAGGACTCACTCAAAGCGACATTGACCGTGTGGCATACCTCCGATCGGCATACGATGTGTGGAGAGCGCTTTGTGACTATCACGAAGGATCCAACACGATCAAGGAGGTGAGACAAGGTATGTTCAAAAAGGAATACATGTGTTTTGAAATGCAACCCGGTGAGTCTATCGATGACCTTTTTGCCCGTTTTAATAAAATTCTCAGCAACCTTCATAGTGTCAATATTAATTTTTTTGATGCTGAGAATGCTAGGCAACTTCTTAGTGCATTAGACATGTCAATCTGGGAGATGAAAGTTACATCTATTCGTGAATCAACTGTCATGAGTTCTCTTACATTAGATGTGCTTTACTCTAAACTAAAAACTCATGAAATAGACATCTTATCACGTAAGAATCCAAATAAGTCTATTGCATTTGTCTCACAACGTGATATGCCTAGCTCCGGCCAATCATCATCTTGCAATACTATTGCTTTGTTGTCCTCACTAACCCTGGAGCAGATTGAGGAATTTATAGAAGAAGAACTAGCACTCATCTCTACTAGATTCTCAAAAGCATTGCAAAATGTGAGAACTAGAAGGAGAGGATGCTCTGGAGCACAACGCTGTTTTGAATGTGGTAAGACAGGACACTTGCATACAGAATGCCCTAATCTTTTAGGTCCTACTACCCGTGATGAGAAGCAGAATATGGACAAGACCATCTCCGGAAACTCCAACAAGAAAAAGAAGGGTACCATAGGACGTAAGATGATAAAAAGCTTCATCACCACACTTCAAGAGCTAAGTTCAAGTGATGTAGACTTTGGAAGTGATGAAGATGATGACGATCTGGCCAACTTTTGCTTTATGACAGGCAAAACAAGATCAAGATCAAGTCAGGAGGATGCAGAACACAACAGTGACGATGATGAGATATGTTCTACATGTAATGAAATATATGATGCAATTTCTCGTGCAACTATTCTTGTCAAGAAAAAGGACAAAAAACTTAGGGATAATGCTGCTAAAATTAAATCACTAGAATCTGAAATCAACCATTTGAAAATCTTGATTCTTAGTGATAATTCATGTCCCTCATGTGACATAATCTATGAACAATTGTCCACATTAAGAAGTGCACACTCCTCCACTCTAGATAGACTTGATGAAGAAATTAAAAAGAACAAAAAGATGTCGGATTTTAATATTAAACACTTAAAAAATGCTTCTTGTTCTACAGATGATTTACATTGTTCTGCATGTGTTAATCTTGATAAGAAACTAAAAGATGCAATGAACGAAATTTTCATTCTGAACAATGCTTGTTCTAACTGCAAACTTAAGGGTAAAGCTTCATGAGAAAACTGCCTAGACTTGTCTAAAAAGCTTGATGACATGAAGAGGACACTAGAGCGGTTTAGTAATAGGAATAAGAATCTAGACTTGCAGTTGAATTCTTCTAAACCTTGCAATGATAAAACTGGTTTAGGTCTTGATTCCCATGCTTATTTTAAAACACATCCACCACACGCTGTAAAAACATTTGGAAGAGGTTTAATCAAAATTGTCCCTAAACAAAAGGATGTGATTTTTAAATCTGCAGGAGTGCTTTCTAGTTCTATTTCTAATGTTGGATGCTCATCTAAACATGATTACAAAATTAAGTTTCATTGTACTTATTGTGATAAAGATGGTCATGTCGTAGATTTCTGTTATATACTAGCTAAACAAATTAAAAAGGATAAAATGTCTGATGGATCTCATAACTTTCATGATAAATCTGCTATGCTTGCTAAACAGAAAATTAGAATCATGCAACCTGCTTTAATGAGTCAAAAATTTGCAAAGGTAGCATCCGGACCTTCTGGTAAGAAATCTGCAAAGGTAGCTCCGGTAGTTTCGATAGCTCCGAGAGCTCCCGAACCTTCTGTTGTTTCCTCTGGAACCTCATTTTTTACATCCGGGACTTCAACGTTTTCTACTGGAACTTCTGTGTTTACCACCTGAGTTACTGGTTTTCGTGCTAAATGAGTAACAACTTTTGAATCAGTGATTAAGAATAGAAAACCTAAATTCTTAACTCATAAATCTGCTATTTTGTCTCAACTTTCGTATATTGTTCCTACTGGACATCGCATGGCTCAGTACTGTATTCCAAAGTGCTTATTGACTAACCCGAGTATTGAGTCATCGATGTATTGTGCTTCTATGTAGGTTACACGCTTGAGGAAGGAGAACATTTGGATTGTAGATTCAGGTTGCTCACGCCACATGACCGGTAACAAAGAATGGTTCTCACCCCCTCTCTTTTGCGTCATGTGTAGAGAATGTTACTCTTGTCGATAATTCTTCGACTCCTATTATTGCTAAAGGATCGGTTAGAGTAAATAATCACTACACTATAAAAGATGTGGCACTTGTTAAAATTTTGAAATACAACTTGCTTTCTGTTTCTCAATTGCTTGATGAGAATTTAGAAATAATTTTCTCTAAAAAGTGATGCAAAGTTGTAAATTCAAATAGTGAGCTTTTGTTTAACATGTCTTGCTTTGGAAGAGTTTTTAAAGCTGATTTTGATATGTCAACTTCTGAGCATAGGTGTCTAGTTGCCAATGATTTAAAAGATTTATTCTCCTGGCATCAGAGACTTGGTCACATAGGCTTCGATCACCTCACTCATGTTAGTGCTCTTGATCGTATACGTGGTTTACCTAAACTCAAAGGGGACATAGATAATGTATGCTCTTTGTGTAGACATGCTAAGATGGTTGCAAGTTCACATGCCCCTCTTACGATGATAATGACAACTAAACCTGGTCAACTTTTGCACCTTGACACCATTGGTTTGGCACGTGTACAATCCTTTGGAGGTAAATGGTACGTGCCTGCAATTGTTGATGACTATTCCAGGTACTCTTGGGTCTATTTTATATAATATAAGAATGAAGCTGTTGGAGTGTTTTTCCAGCAATTCTCCCGATACTACCATTGGTAGCTCGCGGAGTTTATAGTTCGGTATTGAGTGCGCAGAGATTTTGAAGAGTATGGCAAATGGACACAAGGATTTACGTGGTTCGAGCCGCTTGAGCGTAATACCCTACTCCACGGGGTGTGTAGCTGTTGTATTGAGCGTCTAAGAGCTTCAGGCCAGAGACTGTGTATGTGTCAAAGAGTGTCAGTGTCCCCTGTGTATCGTCGACCAGTCCTTTTATAGTTCAAGGACTGGTAGTTACACCATTAGCCTGGCCCGACATGTGGCCCCGGCAGTTACTAATGTTTAATACATAATTAATGAGAATAATTACTCTTAATAGCATGGTAACGAGACCTGACAGTGTCGTTACAAGTATTAAGGGCCTACTGATCGTGTGTCATTAATATGGTATTAATGACCCTTAATCAGGTCTTGAAGTCTTTGATTGCCCCTTGGAGGTCTGAGCCGTTGGGGGTTCACCAGCTTGATTGCCAAGGTAGAAGGTTTGGCGGTTCGAACACGTGGCAGCTTTGGAGCTATTCGTCTGGGACCGGTAGGTCCGGTGTAGATGTACACATGTCAATACTAGAGCTTCCCTCTGTCGGAAGTTAGGTCCAGGGGTGCCGCACAAGTGTTTATCCTGGAGCTATCCCATGTGAGGGATATAGGTCCGGCTGCAGTGTACACGTGGCAGTAGCGGGACTAACCATAGATGAAAGGCATGTCCAGTCCCGTATGACATGTAGGGCCTTCGCAGGTCTTCAACTCGGACAGGTGAAGTCCCTTTGGTTTTTTTGTAGTCCCAAGGGGTATACGGTACGCAAGGTACCGACAGTGGCCCCCTGGGCCCACCTCTGGGAGAGACCTTTTGGATGGAGTCGTTTTGCCGGAGGTGGGTCCATCCTTCGATTTTTCTGTCGTGTCTTCAAGGATCTTCAGATGTGCCGTTGGCAGTAGTTCCTAGTTAAACCACCGTCGCGTGGCATATCCTGGATGCGGCAGGTGAGATCTTAGCGTGCGGATCTCACGCAATTGAAGTTTGCCAGATCCCGATACGAATATCGTATTGGTTCCGCGCGCCTTGTCAGGCCGCCGCCTTTGGGTTTCCTGCCTTTCATGATGACAACCGTTCGCCTGGGTAAGGACCTCGACTTGATCGTCGGGGTGGCCCCGGGCCCCCTTGTCAATGGCAGGGTGAAGTTTTTGAGTTGTATCATTGGCTCCTCTGCAGTTTCCATCCAAGCATTGTGGGGGCTTACTTAAGAAGGAAAGTGTGCACCGTTTGGGGGTTCTTTACGCTTTCATTTGATCTTGCGCTCAAATCCTCCAAAATTTCGCCTGCTTTTCGTCCCTAGCCCCACTTGTGCTGCGATGGAGTTGGGTCTTTGCGAGAGCCGACTTAAGACTGACGGCAACTTGAAGAAGGTCCGGGCACTCATGGGGTGGTCCACTAACTTCTTCAACCACCAGGTCCGCACCGGCAAGCTTCCATTCGAGAAGGAGCATGCCGGCAACATGGTGTACTTCTCCGCGTACGCCATGGTGGGACTCATCCCACCCTTTTCTTATTTTTTCTTGATGCTACTTGACTTCTGTGGTCTGCAGCTGTACCACCTTGGCCCCCACTCCATTCTTTTGGTGTCGATCTTTGTCCACTTCTCCGAGATGTGGGTGGGTATTCCTCCCTGCGTCGAGCTCTTCCGCACGTTCTTCACCATCCACACCACCGGCAAGAGTGACGAGTACCTTGGCTTCTATTACTTTGTGAAGCGCAAGAAGTGCCCGTACAAGTACTTGCGGTCGTTCCCTTCTGGCAAGTGGGATGACTGGAAGAAGGATTGGATCATGATCACGACAGAGGAGCATGAGAACCTGGAGTTGCCCGTAGGCCTCCCCAACATTGACACTGAAGCTTGGAGTGAAGTTCCAGTGTTGTCGGACGCCTTCAACCCTGCTCTGACCAGTATCCGCTAGTGCGTGGAAGGAGGGGTGACTCCTCAGGCGGTATTTTGCAATTTCCTGGCCAACAGGTGGGCTCTGCTGAAGAAGAGGAAGAAGCTTGCTTGGGCCCTCAACATTGTGATGGACGATGACCGGATTGAAACCGGTTTGAAGTCCAACCTGGAAGGCGCAACCTTTGAGCTTCACCTCAAGAAGTTCCAGCACGGCATCGACATTGAGGGCGACTACTTGTCTCCACCGGCAGTTTTCCTACCTCTAAACATGGAGGCTAAGTTCAGCAGGGAGCTCCGGCGGAAGATGCTGGTGCTTGATGATCTTGGTGTCGTTGAGAGGCATTCGACCACCAGGTTGGTGATCTCCAGAGCTTCCGAGGGTGGTCCCCCTTCCGTCCCGGAACAGAGAGTTGAAGTCGTGGGCAAAAGCAAAGAGTTGGCCGAGCCCTCGAGCCAAAAAAAGGAAGTTGAAGCACTCTGATGGGAGGTCCGTCAGGCCTGCTCCTTCCACGGTGGCTCCTTCTCCCCAGAGGTGGAGGTCTTCAACGGCGGCATCCACTTCAGCATCGGTATCTCCCTGGAGTGATAGTTCCGACTGTGTGGCTATAGTACCAGGACCAGCTGAAGGCTTTGGGTCCGGAAGTTCTTCCCGATCGAGGGAGACCTCGACCAAAGCAGCGCCGATGGTTGCAGCAAGCTCCGAGGAACCTTCCGGAGCAGACATGCCAGTGGCGCCAGGGTCCAGTCCTGAGCGTCCGGAGAAGAGGTTCCGTGCTAATTGGTGCAGAAGCCTTCCGAGGTAATTTTTGTTTTTTACCTCAATTGGTTGTTTTGTGTTGTAATTGCGTTTTAAGTGTCTTCGTCCTCCATCCACAGGGTACCCAAGAGAGGAGCTGAAGCTCCCGTTCCTGCCACAACATCTGAAGCTGTGCAGGCGGAGGCTCCGGCTCCAATCCCAGCGCCGCCCTAAGGAGTGGCTGAGGCTGCGACAGCTCCGGTGCCGGCTGTCGTAGTCTTGGACCTTGACTCATCCCCAGAAGCTCCCGCGGTAGCGCCGGACCACGGGAATGAAGATGCACCAGCGGCACCTGCCCCGGAGGTTGAAGCTCCGGGTTTGGATACTGAAATGGTGGTCGCTCCGACACCAGAACCGGAGACATCTGTGATTCCAGTCTTAGAACCGGAAGTTGTTGGAGCCCCAGCAGTGGAGCGGTGTTTGATGATGATCCGGCGGTAGAGCCGGTGGTTGATGAAGTTCTCGCGCTTGAGCCGGTTATCGAGGAAGTTCCGGTGGTGGAGCCAGTTGCTGCAGAAGTTCCGGTGCCTGAGCCAATTGCTGCAGAGGTGCCGGCGCCCGAGCCCATGACGATTGAGGCATTAGCAGCTGGGTTGGCGGAGTAGGAGGCACAAGCGTTGGAGCCGGAAACAGCTCAGCTCCGATCGAACCTTCAATTCCTGCCTCGGAGGTGGTGGTCCCGGAGGTGCCCGGGGCTGAACCAGGTTGCTGAGATGAAGTTGCTGGCCCCCCGCTTGAGGACCAGTTGTTGACGACCTGGCGGTGGGACCTTTAGAGCCAACTCCGGAGGTTGAAACTTCTGTAGCAGGACCTTCCTCGACGGCAGTCGAGGCTATTCTGGAGGGCGGCCCTAGTGCCGCAGAAGCCCAGGGAACCGCTCTTGTAAAGTGGGACCCAATTTTTGTCACGGAGAACCCGCTGGAACCGGTAGAAATGACCCCGACAGGTCCGGACCCGATCCCTCTGTCATTGTCTATTGACAACGCCTGCTCCATTCTTCGCCAGGTTCAGCTGGCTTTTTACCACGACAGCAAGGCTCTCGAGGAGGAGCATCAAACTCTTAGGAGGTGGCGCAATCGGCTCCAGTTTGAGACCAAGCTGGCATAGTCGAGGCTGGCTGATGACAAAGAGTGGGTGAGAAAGGAGAAGATTCGCCTGGAGTACTGGGGTAAGCTGCTGGACGAGAGGGAAAGCATGACGCAATCCCTCAACAACCAGTCCCGGGCCATCTACGAATAGGCCAAAGCTGCTAATAGTGCAGCAGATGATCACCAAGAGAGGCTCGACGCCATCCACACCAGTCTTGTCAAGCGCCAGGAGGCTCTTGAGGAGCGGGAGAGAAAGCTCGAGGATGAAGAGCAAAAACTCCTGGAGCTGCGGGATGACGTCGTGAAGAGGGAAGAAGAGCTTACTCAGAGGCTAACTCTGGGTGACAAGAGTCTCGAGGAGCGCACCAAGAAATTGGATGAGTGCTGCGAGAAAGGGGAGAAGAAGGCCTGGCAGCGAGGACAGGAACTCCACAGGAGGGAAACTGACGTTGCTGCCAGGGAGAAGAAAGTGCAGGGCCGAAAGAAGGACCTGGTTAACCGCCGGAACGAGATCCACCTCTGGGAGGAAGATCTTAGTAAACTCGAAAGGTAGGTTGCTGAAAATATTCAGCAGAACTCAAAAGAGGTGGAGCGTCTTGCTCAGGAGAACTCAGAACTTGCGGCGGCCAGAAGATCCTTGGAGGAGATGTGAAGTGGTAGGGTTGCGGAGTCCCAACAAGTTTGGGACTTCCTGAGCAAAGCCAACGACGCACTGACGCCAATGGGTTTTAGTCCCGTGCGTCCGGATGATCCGGAACCGGAGCTGAACCAGGCGTTACAGGCGCTGAGTTTGGCAGGAAACAAGCTCTCCAAGATGGGCGATGTCATTGCGGACCAGCTGGAAACCGAGGGACAATCCCTAGCCAAGAGCATTGCATAATTTGTTCTATCGTGCAACACAAGCCGGGACCCCCAATTCCCCCTTGACCCAGTGCCCCAAGGTCCCATCGAGGGAGAGGGAGAAGCTGCCCAGGCCAGCGTTTCTGAGGTTGCCCACAAGGTCGCCTCATTCTTCCATAGGGTCTAGGATCATCTCTTTGTAGCTCTCACTTGTATCTTCTTTTCTTTTTCTCCAATTTTGTAATCTCTTGTCTCCAGATAAATGAAATCCAAGTTTTTTATGAATTTCATTTTTTGTCTTCGACACCTTTGTCCCACTTGGCCCCCTGGTAGATGTACGCAATTTGATTGTGACCATGTACCAAGAGGATGTAACAGTTGTTGAAGACTTGCGTGCTTCAGACTTGTAGAGCATAGGACCGAGGTCTTTGGTAGTGAAGGCTCCATGAGATTGTCGGAGCTTAAGGGCTCCGGCCTTGGCCATCATCGGAGCTTGGTAGCTCCAACAGTGATCTCCAGCAACATTTAGAGCGTCGACAGTTAGTCCCCGGAAGTCTTGTAACACCCTCAAATTTTCGCATCATGCATTGCATACATGATCATGCATTAAATATTAATAGAATAAAAGAAAAGATAATACATACATATATGGTGTAGCAAAAAGAAAAAAAATAATAATTATATCCTAAAACATGTATTACGGAATAAATCTAAAATAATAATAATAATATATAAATAGAAATATATATAAATAAATTATATAATAATAAATATATATATATAAAATAATAAATAAATAAAATGAATAAGATAAATAAAATATAAATAATAAAATATAATAATAATAATATGAAAAAAAAAGAAAAAAAAAGGCCGCCGGCCAGGCCGCCGACCGGCCCAGCCAGCACCGACACCCCGCCGCCTCCAGCGCGGAGCCGACCGCGCCGCCCCCTGGGCCCCGCGCACGCGCCACCCCGCGCTCGGTCGCCCGACCGGCCCCCCGGGTCGATCGCCCCCCCCCCCCCCCCCCCCCCCCGTCGCCCGATTTCCCACGCCCCGCCGCCCTCCCGCGAATCGCCCGCCTCCCGATCCAGCGCCCGATGCCGCTCCCGCTCGCCCCACACGGCACGCGCGCCCACGCGCGGAGCCGGCCACGCTACCGCGCCGAACCCCGCTCCCACGCCGCCTCCCACACAGCGACCGGCCCCACCCGCACCGCGCCTCGCTCCCGCATCGCGCCCCGCCTGGGCCCCGGACTGCAATTCCCGCCGTCGCCCCGGCTTTCCCGCCACGCAGCACCCCGCCTTGGCCCCCGTGCCGCTCGATCCCAACTCCCACGCCGAACCGTACCGCGATCCCAGCGCCCGATGCCCCACGTTCCGCGCCTGCCGCCGCACAGTGCCCTAGCGCCGGCTATAAAAGCCGAAGCGCTCGTGTTTCCCGATCCCAAAAAATCACAGCCGCCATCTCAGAAAGCCACGCCGACAGAGGCACCGCAGGGAAAAAAAGGAAGAGAAGAAGAGGGGAAAAAAGAGGAGAGTACCGTCGTCCACCGGAGATCGTCGCCGTCGTCGTGCCGCCGAAGGACTGCTGCGCCATCCACTTCGTCTACGCGTCACCCTCGTCCCTCGATCTCCGAAGCCGTCGCATCTACGGTAGGATTCGTTTTTCCAATGCGAATTTTAGCGACGTATTAGATCTAATAGACGTAAATTGATTTTAGTTGCACCATAATTTTATTTTCAGCAGCATTAATCCACTCTAAAACCCCCATAAACTCGTATGAACACGTATGAACTAGTTGCATCTAATTAATAAACAACCGTAGTTAATTAATTATTGTACTTTGCATGCATGCATATCACCGCATGTTGATTATTGGGTGTGCATCATGTTGATTTGTATGTGTATTCTTGTATGTGTGATCACGAGTAGAGGGAAGTGCTCAAGAGATCGTGTACGAGGATTTCGAGAATCAAGATTTCGAAGCGCTTGAGCAACCCCATCCGCCGGAGCAAGGCAAGTGTCCTTGAAGCATATTGATCCTGTTTTAAAATAAATGTTTTGTTTACAAAACTGCATGCTTGTGTCAACTTGATGGGAATCCTATGGTAGGAAGTTTACTAGCTTTGTTAACCACCCTTGTCACCTGGAATATATGGTAGAGAGTCGGGAAGGGTTTTTACCTTTTTGCTTCGCTTAATTAATTGGGATGGCAAACAACACTACACATTTAATTATGCATCAATGTTATTCTGGTTAATGTGGACTGGTCAATATGGTATGGTAATGGGTGATCTAAGCAAGCCTGGTATATGGATGGGTTGGATGTTATGGTGGTTTGCTTGCTTTAGATCTAAGGACCGGTTCATGCGAGAATAAGCCAGGACTACAGTGCCACCACGAGGCCAAGTATGGGTGCGGCGTAGCTGATTAATTAGGGCTTTGCTAGTGCTGTTTGGACCATTGTGGATGCTCGGGGAAGGGGTAGTCGGATTGGGTTTGTTGATGATTGGTGGGACTACCCTAGGATCCGAATGGCTCAAGAGGGGGCCCTTGGTTGAAGATGTGCTCAGTTGGAGGCATCGGCACCGGTGAAACCTCAGTGGGGTCTAAATAGGCTAGTAATCCCTTTGTAAAGGCTATTTTGTGATCTCTTGACCACACACCAACGGAAGTGTGTAATATGACTGACGGGTCATGGGTATAAGGGAGATTCTTAGTCGCCGAAAGGTGATGAAATCACGAACACGTGGGTAAAGAGGTACAAACTCTGCAGAGTTGATTAAAACTATCATGATAGCCGTGCTCCCGGTTATGAGCACCTGGACAACTTCCATGATTAGAGGGAAATTGGAAATTTGGGATGATTATGGTTTGGTAATGGTTAGGGGTGGTTATGGATTAATTTCTGGTATTGAATATGGTTATTGGCAAATGATGAAATCTGGAATCATGGATGAGGATGGTGAATTATGGACTGGTATTATGATATTAAATATGATTATGATGGGGTTAGTTCACATAATATAATATGTTGCTTTTCAAATGTTTTATTGTACTTTTCAGCACTTTGCCAATATTATTGTCGTTATTTGAATCAGCCACATGTCATACTTTCCACACTTGCTGAGTATGATATGTACTCACTCTTGCAATCCCCCCCCCAACAGTTGCAGGTTAGGATTGTGAGTTTAATGGTGATAATGCGGAGATCTAGGCCGTGTCTACCATCAGCTTTGTCTGTGGTGTTGCATGGAGCTGCGCTATCCCTTTTGCTTAGTTTTCTTAGTTGCTTAATTAGTTTATTTCCGCTGCATTAGTTGAACTTATCATTAATATTCATTAGAGCTTGTATTCGAGGATAATATGGGTTGTGTAATAAAATTTGATAATTAATCTTGTTCTGTGGTAATTTTCTGTATACTCTTTTGTGATTACACTCGTGTATGTGTGATGAACATCCTGGGCACACATATGCGATAGCTTGGTTCATTTTCGGAATCGGGCGTCACAGATTGGTATCAGAGCCACAGGTTGACCGTAGGACGCAACCTAGATAGAATGGACACTTTAGAGCACATAGGAGCACTCAGGGATCGATGTGTTTTTGCTTGGAGTGATGTTTGCTATATATATTGTTTGCTTGTGTGCTTAATAGAGGATTTTGGGATGCTTTAGCATTGCCATGTCCACCTAGGCTAGTATAGCTAGTTGGTTAGCTTCATATCCCTTGATGCATATAGTTGGGGACGTTTCTAAATTCTTACCTATTGCTCTTCTTCAGATGGTGAGGACTCGCAATCAGAGGGATGTCAATGGTGAGGAGGAGAACAATGGAGTACCTCAGAACAACAACGGACAAGGACCTGCTCATGGAGCCATCAATATTGAGCAGCTATTGGCCATGCAAAACCAGCTCATGCAGACCATGATACAAACTATGGGACAGCTGCAGGTTGGCAACATCAACAATCAGCCCTACATGCCTCCACCGCCACCCCCGCCTCCTCATAACCGTTTAGGAGAGTTTATGAGGACTAGACCACCAACCTTTGCTCAAGCTGCCGACCCTATGGATGCGGATGATTGGCTCAAGTCCATGGAGAAGAAGCTAGCTATTGTCCAGTGCACTGATAGGGAGAAGGTCCTATTCGCTTCTCATCAACTCGTTGCAACAGCTGCAGATTGGTGGGATGCTTATTGAAATGCTCATGAGAATCAAGAGAGGATCACTTGGGCAGAATTCAAGGAGAACTTTCGTTCTCATTATGTGCCGGAAGGTGTTATGATCTTGAAGAGGCAAGAATTCGAGAACTTAAGGCAAGGAAGATCAAGCGTGAGTGGATATCTCAACAAGTTCACTCAACTCTCAAGGTATGCGCCTGAGGATGTTAGTCGGGACAGCCGGAAGCAATACTTGTTCATGAGGGGCTTGAACAATGAGATTCAAGTGCAATTGCTCAATTGCGATTATGCCAATTTCCAGAATCTTGTGGACAAAGCAATTGTGGTTGAGAACAAGATTCGCGAGATGGAGCAAGAAATCAAGAGGAAGGCGCCATATAAAGGACAACAACAAGGAAGTAATGTGCGCCCTCGCCTTGCACCACCCAATGCACCCTATTACAGCTCCTCTATTCCTGCTCAGCAACCTGGTTATGCACCACACCCAACTCAGTTTGTGCAGCAGCGCCCTGTTATGCAAGCAATGCCTTATGCGCCTCGTGCTAATTTTCCTGGAACCAATGCCCAAAACCAAGCTCGTCCCAATAATTCCGGTGGAGTTAAGAGGTGCTATACTTGTGGAGAAGCTGGACACTTTGCGAATCAATGTCCTAAGTCAGGCCTTGGTCAAAGAAACAATGCGCCGAGGCAAAACCCAAGACCTAATGGAGGACAGCCACAAGGAAGCCGTGGACAGCAGAATTTCGCTCGTGGCAACGTGAACTATGTCTCTACGGAGGATGCTCAACAAGCGGATGACGCGGTCATTGGTATGTTTCTCGCCAACACCAACCCCGCAACTATGTTATTTGATTTTGGAGCATCACATTCATTCATTGCATTGAAGTATGTTGCCAAGTATAGTTTGCCTATCTCTCATATGAAGTTTACTCTATTGGTTAAGTCTCCTGGAGGCGAGATGAGGACAAATATAGTATGTCCAAAAGTAAGCCTTAGAATAAGGGGGGTAGACTTCTTCGCCAACCTCATTGTTTTGGATCCACAAGGAATAAGAGAATCCGTTGGTGTAAAGTGCAATGGAACCACCATACGGAAGCCGAAGCTACATGGGAACGTGAAGAAGACTTGAAGGCAGAATTCCCTCACCTTTTCTCCACGCTATCGAATCTCGAGGGCGAGATTCACTTTAAGGGAGGTAGATTTGTAACACCCTCAAATTTTCGCATGATGCATTCCATACATGATCATGCATTAAATATTAATAGAATAAAAGAAAAGATAAAACATACATATATGGTGTAGCAAAAATAAAAATAATAATAATAATTATATCCTAAAACATGTATTAGGGAATAAATCTAAAATAATAATAACAATAATATATAAAAAGAAATATATATAAATAAATTATATAATAATAAATATATATATAAAATAATAAATTAATAAAATGAATAAGATAAATAAAATAAATAAAATATAAATAATAAAATATAATAATAATAATATGAAAAAAGAAAAGAAAAGAAAAAAAGGCCGCCGACCAGGCCGCCGACCGGCCCAGCCAGCACCGACACCCCGCCGCCTCCAGTGCGGAGCCGACCGCGCCGCCCCCTGGGCCCCGCGCGCACGCCACCCCGCGCTCGGTCGCCCGACCGGCCCCGCCGCCTGGGCCCCCCGCCTCGATCCCCCCCCCACCCGATTTCCCATGCCCCGCCGCCCTCCCGCGAATCGCCCGCCTCCCGATCCAGCGCCCGATGCCGCTACCCGCTCGCCCCACGCGGCACGCGCGCCCACGCGCGGAGCTGGCCACGCTACCGCGCCGAACCCTGCTCCCACGCCGCCTCCTGCGCAGCGACCGGCCCCACCCGCACCGCGCCTCGCTCCCGCATCGCGCCCCGCCTGGGCCTCGGACCGCGATTCCCACCGTCGCCCCGGCTTTCCCGCCGCGCAGCGCCCCGCCTTGGCCCCCGTGCCGCTCGATCCCAACTCCTGCGCCGAACCGTACCGCGATCCCAGCGCCCGATGCCCCGTGTTCCGCGCCCGCCGCCGCACGGTGCCCTAGCGCCGGCTATAAAAGCCGAAGCGCTCGTGTTTCCCGATCCCAAAAAACCGCAGCCGCCATCTCAGAAAGCCGCAGGGAAGAAAAAGGAAGAGAAGAAGAGGGGAAAAAAGAGGAGAGTACCATCGTCCACCAGAGATCGTCGCCGTCGTCGTGCCGCCGAAGGACTGCTGCGCCATCCACTTCGTCTACGCGTCACCCTCGTCCCTCGATCTCCGAAGCCGTCGCATCTACGGTAGGATTCGTTTTTCCAATGCGAATTTCAGCGACGTATTAGATCTAATAGACGTAAATTGATTTTAGTTGCACCATAATTTTATTTTTAGCAGCATTAATCCACTCTAAAACCCCCATAAACTCGTATGAACACGTATGAACTAGTTGCATCTAATTAATAAACAACCGTAGTTAATTAATTATTGTACTTTGCATGCATGCATATCACCGCATGTTGATTAATGGGTGTGCATCATGTTGATTTGTTTGTGTATTCTTGTATGTGTGATCACGAGTAGAGGGAAGTGCTCAAGAGATCGTGTACGAGGATTTCGAGAATCAAGATTTCGAAGCGCTTGAGCAACCCCATCCGCCGGAGCAAGGCAAGTGTCCTTGAAGCATATTGATCCTGTTTTAAAATAAATGTTTTGTTTACAAAACTGCATGCTTGTGTCAATTTGATGGGAATCCTATGGTAGGAAGTTTACTAGCTTTGTTAACCACCCTTGTCACCTGGAATATATGGTAGAGAGTCGGGAAGGGTTTTTACCTTTTTGCTTCGCTTAATTAATTGGGATGGAAAACAACACTAAACATTTAATTATGCATCAATGCTATTGTGGTTAACGTGAACTGGTCAATATGGTATGGTAATGGGTGATCTAAGCAAGCCTGGTATGTGGATGGGTTGGATGTTATGGTGGTTTGCTTGCTTTAGATCTAAGGACCGGTTCATGCGAGAATAAGCCAGGACTACAGTGCCACCACGAGGCCAAGTATGGGTGCGGCGTAGCTGATTAATTAGGGCTTTGCTAGTGCTGTTTGGACCATTGTGGATGCTCGGGGAAGGGGTAGTCGGATTGGGTTTGTTGATGATTGCTGGGACTACCCTGGGATCCGAATGGCTCAAGAGGGGGCCCTTGGTTGAAGATGTGCTCAGTTGGAGGCATCGGCACCGGTGAAACCTCAGTGGGGTCTAAATAGGATATTAATCCCTTTGTAAAGGCTATTTTGTGATCTCTTGGCCACACACCAACGGAAGTGTGTAATATGACTGACGGGTCATGGGCATAAGGGAGATTCTTAGTCGCCGAAAGGTGATGAAATCACGAACACGTGGGTAAAGAGGTACAAACTCTGCAGAGTTAATTAAAACTATCATGATAGCCGTGCTCCCGGTTATGAGCACCTGGACAACTTCCATGATTAGAGGGAAATTGGAAATTTGGGATGGTTATGGTTTGGTAATGGTTAGGGATGGTTATTGATTAATTTCTGGTATTGAATATGGTTATTGGCAAATGATGAAATCTGGAATCATGAATGAGGATGGTGAATTATGGACTGGTATTATGATATTAATTATGATTATGATGGGGTTACTTCACATAATATAATATGTTGCTTTTCAAATGTTTTACTGTACTTTTCAGCACTTCGCCATTATTATTGTCGTCATTTGAATCAGCCACATGTCATACTTTCCACACTTGCTGAGTACGACATGTACTCACTCTTGCAATCCCCGCCCCCCCCAACAGTTGCAGGTCAGGATTGTGAGTTTAATGGTGATAATGCGGAGATCTAGGCCGTGTCTACCGTCAGCTTTGCCTGTGGTGTTGCATGGAGCTGCGCTATCCCTTTTGCTTAGTTTGCTTAGTTGCTTAATTAGTTTATTTCCGCTGCATTAGTTGAATTTATCATTAATATTCATTAGAGCTTGTATTCAAGGATAATATGGGTTGTGTAATAAAATTTGATAATTAATCTTGTTCTGTGATAATTTTCTGTATACTCTTTTGTGATTACACTCGTGTATGTGTGATGAACATCCTGGGCACACATATGCGATAGCTTGGTTCATTTTCGGAACCGGGCGTCACAAGTCTTCCCACCATCTTTTGTTCACTTTGACGGCTAGCCCCATGGCTTTACCGGAGCTGAGTAGCTCCAGCGATGCTAGCTAACAATGTTTAAAACATCGGCTACAAGCCATCTAGGGGATGTCGGAGCTTTAATAGCTCCGGCTTAATTCACCATCATCGTGAGATCTTTATTTTTCCTGCACACTGAAGTCAAGAAAAATAGTAAAATTCGTTTCCTATCTATAACTCAGTTGCGACTTACTATTCTCGTAACAAATTTTTGGGTCGAGTGCAATTCTTCATACAATCAAGTGCACTGAGTTGTTTTCTCCAAGTCCAATTGTTTTCAGGACCCGCCTTACTTTGGTCTATCGGGGTGTAGGTAGAGTGGCGTACTTAGGGTGCAGGACCAGGCTAAGTCGATAGCACAGTCCGGACCTGGATTAGCTGGCGGCATTCAGGAGAGTGAGCCATTCAACAACATGAAAACGTAATACCCTAATTCTTTGCATCATGCATCGCATTATATATATATTCATGCATTAAAAATTAATAGAGAAAAAGAAAATAAAAATATAAAACATGTATTAGGGAATGAATAAAAAATACACATATAATAATATATATTGATATTTGATTATGTAAAGAAAAAAGTCTCCAGAAACTTCCGGAAGTTTCCGGGGAAGCTTTGCTTCTCCTTGGAACCTTCCGGGCAAGCAGTGCCAGCCGGCACTTGGCCGAGCCGGCCTACCCGCGCCCGCTCGCCCTGGCGTTGACCCGCACCGCCCGCCGCCTGGACTCCCGCGCACCCAACCGAACCGCGCGCAACGCGCAACCCCCGCCTCCTGGCCCCCGCACCGACCCGCCCGACGTGCCCGCTCGCGCCCTGCCCGCGCGCCTCCTGCACGAGCGCGCCTGCCCACGCGCGATGCGGACCGAGCCGCCGCGCGCACTAGCTGGCCCCGCGGACTCGCACCGTGGCTGAGTCGGCCGTGCGTTCCGTGGCCGATCGGGAGACCACCGATCGCGTGCCCTAGCGCCCCGCCTATATAAACATATGGAAGTTATCGTATTTTCCTGATCCCAGGAAAACGCCGCCGCCTTCTAGAAAAGAAAGCCCTAGGGACGTAGAAAGAAACACCAGAGGCTGCTGCCGCCAGGGGAGGAAAGGAAAAGAGAAGAGGAGGGTGTCGTCGTCCGCCGGAGATCGTCGTCGCCATCGCGGCGCCGTCGTCGTGCCGCCGGAGGACCTTGCGCATCTACTTCGTCTACGCATCGTCCACATCCCGCGATCATCGAAGCCATCACATCTACGGTAGGCCACGTTCCGATGCGAATTTTAGCGACCATATGGAACCTAATAGACGTAATTTGATCGTAGTCGCACCATCTTTTTATTTTCAGCAACATTAATACCCGCTAAAACCCCCGTAAACTCATATGAGCGCGTATGAACTAGTTGCATCTAATTAATAAACAACCGTAGTAAATTAATTATTGAATTGTGTATGCATACATGTCATTGCATGTTGATTATTTTGTGTGCATCATATTGAATTGTATGTATTTTCTTGTATGTATGATCATGCGTAGAGGAACGTGCTCAAGAGGCCGCATACGAGGATTTCCAAAATCAAGACTTTGAAGCGCTTGAGCAACGCCATCCGTCGGAGCAAGGAAAGTGTCCTTGATCATATTGATCCCATTTTATTAAATGTTTTGTTTGCGAACTTGCATGCTTGTGTCAATATGATGGGAAACCCATACGTAGGAATTTACTAGCGTTGTTTGCCACCCCTTGTCACCGGGATATACACGATGAGTCGGGTATGGGTATTTTGCTTTTTGCACCGCATCGCTACATGGGTTATGGGTAACTTAAATAATGTGGTTGACAACTTTAATTACGACAACTTGGGATGGTAACAAGATGATGATTAATTTAGCAACCTGGAATTTAGGAGATCTAAGCAAGCATGGTTTTGTGGATGGGTTGGATGATATGGTGGGTTGCTTGCCTTAGATCTAAGGACCGGTTCATGCGAGAATATGCCAGGTCAACAGTGCCACCACAAGGCCAAGTATGGGTGCGGCGTAGCTGAATAATTAGGAGCGCTGCTAGTATTGTATGGACCATTGGATGGCGCAGGGAATGGGAGTCGAGGAGGACTGCCCTGGGATCCGCATGGCACACGAGGGGGCCGTGGGTGGGAGAATGGAGATTCAAGCCTGCCGGTGAAACCTTAGTGGGCCTGTACATACTAGTAGTCCCTATTGAAAGGGTATTTTGTGATCTCTTGGCCACACACCTACGGAAGTGTGAGACGGCATAATGGAGGTTTCTTAGTCACCGAAAGGTGATGAAATCACGAACGTGTGGGTAAAGTGGTACAACCTCTGCAGAGTGATAAAAACTATCATGATAGCCATGCTCCCGGTTAAGAGCACCTGGATGACCTACATGATTAGAATTGGACTTGGAATTTTGGGATGGTTGGTATGGTTTTGGGTTGTCACTTGAGTATTGTCGGTACATGAGAGATTATGAAATTGGCGTATGGTATTAATTTTATGGTTGGCTGGAATTAATGGATTGCGATGATAAATGAGAACTGTTGGATTTATGGTATGATAATTACTTGGGTCATGAAGGGAAATAAATTCACATAGACATGATATGCCGCTTTTACATGTTTATGAAATGTACTTTTCTGCAATTAGCCAGTTTATTCCAATCATTTGTTTAGCCACATGTCATCTATATCCACACTTGTTGAGTACGATACGTACTCACCCTTGCAACCCCCCCCCCCCCCCACAGCTACTGGAGATAATTGGGAGTACCCTGAGGATCACACGGAGTACTAGGTTGCGTACCGCTGTCAATTGCCTGTGAAATGGAGTCGTGCTGCTTAGTTTATTTTCCGCTGCATTATTTAGAGTTTTATCATTTGTGAACTATTGTATTATTGTAATAAAGTACTTATTTAATAGTTAAGACATGGTTAAATTCTGTATATCATTTGTGATGCAACCGTATATGTGTGATGAACTTCCTGGGCACACATATGCGTTACGCTTGGTTCGTATTCGGAACCGGGTGTCACAAATTGGTGTCAGAGCCGCGTTGACCATAGGATGCAAGCCTAGGTAGAATGGACACTCTAGAGCACTTAGGAACACTCTTCTAATCTGCTATTTTCGAAATTTTTTGCTGCTGTTCCGTTCCCTTATTTTCAGCTGCAAAAGGTATCGATCGCTGCTGCATTTTTGATAAAAAAATTTAGAAGTGAGCAATATTAGGTGCTGCTGTTTTTTCTGCTTAAATTTTCGCGAAAAGAGTGTGTTTTGCTGCTGTTATGTGTGGGTAAAATTATTGTGTTGGCTGCTGCATTTTTCTCTCTATCTTTTCGTTCTTTTGGAACCGCTGCACCGCTCTTTTTCCGCCATTTTAGCTGCTGCAATTTTCAGATTTATATTCCGTTATTCTTTCCTCTAATGTATTCTCATTTTCTGTAGATGGCCCGCACCAAGACGACCCCCCGTAAGTCGACCGGTGGACTTATGCCCCCGCGTAGGCTGGCCAGTCGCTCTCCGGCCATCGATCCCCGTCACCCCGTGGTGATCCGTTCTGACGGCAGGGCCGCAGGACGACTGCGACTTCGTCTTCGGGCCCTACTCCATGAGGCTGGCTACCATCACCACAGCCTCTCGCTCTCCTACCACACCACTGGAGTGCAGCGCCCCGGCAGGAAGGAGTGGAGCTGCAAGATCTACATCTTTTATGGTGATGAGTTGGTGAAGACCCATAGCAGTCCTGCTTGGAGGAGCTCCCACCGATATGCGGAGCAGGATGCTAGCTGGGAAGCAGCCACCTTTTGGAGTCACGCCCGCCGTTTCCGTCTGGAGGACACGGTGCATGCCTTCGTTCTGCAGCGTCCCAGTGGCACTACGGGCTTCGTCTCCAGGCACGTGGAGGGACCCCTGGACCTCCCGCAGTCTCGTCAGACTGTTGACGACGTGGCCCACCTCAGTGCCCGACTTCAGAGGGCGCAGCAGGAGATTCAGGATGGACGTGACCTCGCCCAGCGCCACGAGGCGGTGATCAGGAGGTATCGTCGGATCACTGACGAGGACCCGGACGACTACGTGTCCGATACCTCGACATGGACCCCAGACTCTCCAGACCGTCGCGACGGCCAGCGTGAGTCGTCTTCTGAGGAGTCCTCTGACGAGGAGTCGTCCAGTGTGGCATCTGCCACACCACCGCCGCCTGCTGCCTCACCACCACAGGACCCCGACGACGACGAGGAGGACCCGGAGGAGTTCCTGCTTGACGACGAGTAGTCCTCGACCTATGCCATGACTCAAGGATAGGCACACCCCCATTAGTTAAATAAGAGTGACGTAGACGTACTTGTGTGACCTTGAGTTGTGTTACTTCTTTTATGATTTTTGTCAATTTTGTTTGGTGCTTGTTTGAGTGCTTGTGTGCTTAGTAGAGAGTTGTGCGATGCTTCGGCACTTGTCCACATCCTCATATAGGTCGATATTAATAAAGGGTTATTTAGTGTCACATACCTTGATGCATATAGTTGGGACGTTTCTTTCCAAATCCTAAATCCTTCTGTCTCCACCCTTCTTTCACCAACAGATGGTGAGAACTCGTAACCAGAGGGATGTCAATGATGAGGAGGAGCGCAATGAAGTACCTCAGAACAACCAGGGACATGCTCATGGAGCTATCAATATTGAACAACTGTTAGCTATGCAGAACCAGCTCATGCAGACCATGATACAGACAATGGGACAGCTGCAAGCTGGCAACAACAATCAGCCTCATATACCGCCACCGCCACCACCCCAGCCACACCACAACCGTTTGGGAGAGTTCATGAGGACCAGACCGCCTACCTTTGCACAAGCCACAAACCCAATGGAAGCTGATGATTGGCTGAAGTCCATTGAGAAGAAACTTGCTATTGTCCAGTGCACTGATAGGGAGAAGGTTCTCTTTGCATCACATCAACTAGTTGGAGCAGCCGCTGACTGGTGGGAAGCTCTTTGCAACGCTCATGATAATCAGGAGGCAATCACTTGGGCTGAGTTTAAGCAGAGTTTCCGTTCCCACTATGTACCTGAAGGAGTTATGATACTGAGAAGACAAGATTTTGAAAATCTCAGGAAAGGAAGGATGAGCGTGAGTGAGTATCTAAAGAAATTCACTCAATTATCAAGATATGCTCCAGAAGACATCAACACTGATAGTAGGAAGCAATATCTGTTTATGAGGGGTCTGAACAATGAAATTCAAGTCCAGTTGCTCAATACTGATTATCCAAACTTCCAAAAGATGGTTGACAAGGCTATTGTGGTTGAGAACAAGATTCGTGAGATGGAGCAGGACAACAAGAGGAAGATGCCACATCATGGACCGCAGCAAGGAAGCAATGTTCGCCCCCGCTATGCACCACCTACTGCACCACACTACAACCCATCTGCTCCTGCATACCGCGCTGCTTATCTGCCCCGCCAAAATCAGCCACCGCAGCAACGCCCCGCCATGCAAGCGCCTCGCTATCCTGTGCCACCTGCGCCGCGTCCTAACATGGTGGCAAATGCTCAAAACCAGCTGCGCCCAAACTTCCCTAATGCTACGGGCGGTAAGACATGCTATGTGTGTGGAGAGCCCGGGCACTTTGCAAGTCAATGCCCCAGAAGGAACTATGGACCTATGAACAATGCACAAAGGCCAAATTACCCGCGACCAAATGGAGGAGCACCACAAGGCAACCGTGGACAGCAGAATTTTGCTCGTGGCAATTTGAATCATGTCTCTACTGAGGAAGCCCAACAAGCTGATGACGTCGTGATTGGTATGTTTCTCGCCAACTCCAACCCCGCGACTATTTTATTTGATTCGGGAGCATCTCATTCATTCATCTCGTCAAAGTATGTTGCCAAGTACAATTTTCCTATATCTCATATGAAGCAAACTATGCTAGTAAGTTCTCCTGGCGGAGAGATGAGGACAAATATAGTATGTCCAAAAGTAAGCATTAAAAAAAGGGGGTAGACTTTCTCACAAACCTCATAGTCTTGGACTCCCAAGGAATAGACATAATACTTGGAATGGACTGGCTGAGCAAGTATAATGGAGTCATTCAATGTGTCGAGAGGATTGTGCAGTTGACAAGTGAACATGGTACACGCATCGAAGTTGAGGCAGCCCAACCTACAAGAGAGAAGGAAATGCTCAATCAAGTGGAAGGAGTGACATTGGAATGCATTCCGATCGTTCGTGAGTACCCGGATGTGTTTCCAGATGAGTTATCAGGTATGCCACCTGACCGTGACATAGAATTCACCATTGAGTTGATACCCGGAACTGCACATATAGCTAAGAGGCCGTATAGGATGCCTCCTAAGGAATTAGCAGAGCTCAAGAAGCAAATTCAGGAGCAGCTAGAGAAGGGTTTTATACGCCCAAGCTCATCCCCGTGGGGAGCCCCAGTGCTCTTCGTAGATAAGAAGGATGGAACCCAGAGGATGTGTGTGGACTATAGGTCTCTCAACGAAGTGACAAATAAGAACAAGTACTCACTACCCCGTATAGAGGATTTGTTCGACCAAATGAATGGTGCCTGTATCTTCTCCAAGATTGACTTGCGGTCAGGATACTTCCAAATGAAGATTAGACAATCAGATATACCCAAGACAGCATTTCGGACACGATATGGATCTTATGAGTACACCGTCATGTCATTTGGATTGACGAACTCGCCTGCGTACTTTATGTATCTCATGAATAAGGTCTTCATGGAATATCTAGATAAGTTCATTGTAGTGTTCATCGATGACATTTTGATATACTCGAGAAGCGGGGAAGAACATGAAGAACACTTGAAGCTTACATTACAGAAGCTACGGGAACACCAATTGTATGCCAAGTTCAGTAAATGTCAATTCTGGATACGGGAAGTTTCTTTCTTAGGCCATATTATTTCCGGAGGAGGAGTATCAGTTGACCTAGGGAAGGTGAGAGATGTGCTTAGTGGGAACCGCCACAGAATGTTAGGGAAATTCGGAGTTTCCTTGGAATGGCTGGATATTACCGTCAATTCATCAAGGATTTCTACAAAATAGCCAAGCCTATGACCGAATTACTCATGAAAGGGAAGGCGTTCCGATGGACTCAAGCTTGTCAGGATAGCTTTGAGGAGTTAAAGAAAAGATTGACAACCGCGCTGGTGTTAGTATTGCCGGACGTGAGCAAGAGTTTTGATATATATTGTGATGCATCAAGACAAGGATTAGGATGTGTGCTCAAGCAAGAAGGCCAAGTGGCAGCTTATGCATCGAGGCAACTAAAGAAACATGAGTTGAATTATCCTACACACGACCTTGAACTCGCAGCCGTGGTACACGCCTTGAAGATATGGAGACACTATGTTTTTGGTCACCGATGTGAGATTTATACGGATCACAAGAGTCTCAAGTACATATTTACACAAATGGATCTGAATCTGAGGCAACGCCGATGGTTGGAGCTCATCAAAGATTATGATGTGGGGATCAACTATCACCCAGGGAAGGCCAATGTAGTGGCTGATGCTTTGAGCCGAAAAGGGGTAAGCCACCAACTCACAGTCCGGGAGCTGCCATCCGAGTTATGCAAGGAGTTTGAACGGTTGAACCTTGGATTCATAAATGAGATGGGAACAATGGAAGTCAACCCAACATTAGAGCAGGAAATACGGGAAGGGCAGACAAAGGACAAGGAAATACAGGAAATCAAGGAAAAGATCCAAGAAGGAAGAGAATTCAGATTTGATGAGGACGAACAGGGTACCTTATGGCTTGGAAAGAGGATTGTGGTACCTAATGTTAGGCATATTCGGGAAACAATATTTAAGGAGGCACATGACTCACCTTACTCAATTCATCCCCATTGTACAAAGATGTACAAGGACTTAAAGACATGCTATTGGTGGGCCGGCATGAAAAAGGACATAGCTGAATATGTTGCACTTTGTGATGTGTGCCGACGAGTGAAAGTTGAACATCAAAGGCCAGCCGGATTGTTACAACCATTGAAGATCCCAGAGTGGAAGTGGGAAGAGATTGGTATGGACTTTATAGTTGGATTACCGCGAACTCAGTCTGGCTATGATTCAATATGGGTTATTGTGGATCGATAGACAAAATCAGCTCACTTCATCCCTGTCAAGACCACATATACCACCGCGAAGCTAGCAGAATTGTATATGGAGCATATTGTGTGTCGACACAGAGTACCGAAGAAGATAGTCTCGGATAGAGGTTCTCAGTTTACCTCCAGATTTTGGCAGAAATTGCATGAAGAAATGGGAACAAGATTGAACTTCAGTTCGGCGTATCACCCTCAAACAGATGGACAAACCGAGAGGACCAACCAAATTTTGGAAGACATGTTAAGATCTTGTGCTTTAAAGCATGGGAAAAGTTGGGATAAAAGTTTGCCGTATGCTGAATTCTCGTACAACAATAGCTACCAAGCAAGTCTGAAAATGTCACCCTACGAAGCATTGTACGGAAGGAAGTGTAGGACTCCCTTGTTTTGGAATGAAACTGGAGAGAATCAAGTGTTTGGTCCCGATGTGTTACAAGATGTTGGAAGGTAAGTCCAATTAATACGGGAAAACTTAAAGGCTGCCCAGTCTCGACAGAAAGGTTATGCTGATAATAGGCGAAGGAGTCTGACTTTTAAGGTTGAAGATTTTGTATACCTCAAAGTGTCACCTATCCCAGGTCAGCGACGGTTTAACATCAAAGGAAAACTGGCACCACGTTACATCGGACCATTCAAGATTTTGGACAAACGAGGAGAAGTGGCATATCGACTTGAGCTGCTGACGTATCTCTCCGATGTACACAACGTGTTTCACGTCTCTCAACTCAAGAAGTGTCTCAGGGTACCAGAAGAACAAGTGTCGATGGACGAGTTAGAACTTCAAGAGGATTTGTCCTATGTCGAGCAACCTATCAAGATCTTGGACGTAAAGGAAAGAGTCACGAGAAATAAGAGGATCCGTTGGTGCAAAGTGCAATGGAAACACCATACGGAAGCCAAAGCTACGTGGGAACGTGAAGAAGACTTGAAGGCAGAATTCCCTCATCTTTTCTCCACGCTATCGAATCTCGAGGGCGAGATTCACTTTAAGGGGGGTAGGTTTGTAACACCCTAATTCTTTGCATCATGCATCGCATTGCATATATATTCATTCATTAAACATTAATAGAGAAAAGAAAATAAAAATATAAAACATGTATTAGGGAATGAATAAAAAAATACACATATAATAATATATATTGATATTTGATTATGTAAAGAAAAAAAGGAAAAGAAAAAAAGTCTCCGGAAACTTCCCCGGAACCTTCCGGGCAAGCAGTGCCAGCCGGCACTTGGCCGAGCCAGCCTACCCGCGCCCGCTCGCCCTCGCGTTGACCCGCACCGCCCGCCGCCTGGACTCCCGCGCACCCGACTGAACCGCGCGCAGCGCGCGACCCCGCCGCCTTGCTCCCGCACCGACCACCCCAACGCGCCCGCTCGCGCCCTGCCTGCGCACCTCCTGCGCGAGCGCGCCCGCCCACGCGTGATGCCGACCGAGCCGCCGCGCGCGCTAGCTGGCCCCGCGGACCTCGCACCGTGGCCGAGTCGGCCATGCGTTCCGTGGCCGATCGGGAGACCCGCGATCGCGTGCCCTAGCGCCCCGCCTATATAAACGTACGGAAGTTATCTTATTTTCCCGATCCCAGGAAAACGCCACCGCCTTCCTGAGAAGAAAGCCCTAGCGATGTAGAAAGAAACACCAGAGGCTGCTGCCGCCAGGGGAGGAAAGGAAAAGAGAAGAGGAGGGTATCATCGTCCGCCGGAGATCGTCGTCGCCGTCGCGTCGCCGTCGTTGTGCCTCCGGAGGACCTTGCGCATCTACTTCGTCTACGCATCGTCCACATCCCGCGATCATCAAAGCCATCACATCTACGGTAGGCCACGTTCCGATGCGAATTTTAGCGACCATATTGAACCTAATAGACGTAAATTGATCGTAGTCGCACCGTCTTTTTATTTTCAGCAACATTAATCCACGCTAAAACACCCGTAAACTCATATGAACGCGTATGAACTAGTTGCATCTAATTAATAAACAACCGTAGTAAATTAATTATTGAATTGTGCATGCATACATGTCTGTAACACCCTCAATTTTCACATCCTGCATTGCATACATGATCATGCATTAAACATTAGTAGGATAAAAGAAAAATGATAAAATATACAAATGTATGTAGCAAAAGAAGAAATAGAAAATAATAATTATAGCCTAAAACTTGTAATAGGGAATAAGTATAAAATAATAATAATAATAGATAAAAAAATATATAAATAAATCATATAATAATAAATATATATATATGTATAAAATAATAAATAAATAAATGAATAAGATAAATAAAATAAATAAAATATAAATAGTAAAATATATTATAATAATAATAATATAAAAAAATGAAAAAAATATATAAAAAGTAATAATATAAATAATAAATAAATAATAAAAAAGGAGAAAAGAAAAAAAAACCGGCCAGCGGCCGAGCCGACCAGCCCCGCCAGCCGCTCGGCCGGCCCCGCGCCAAGGCCGCGCGCCCCGAGGGCGGCACCGCGCCGCCTGCCGCCCGCCGCCTTAGGCCCCCACGCACCGACGCGCTGCCCCGCCGGGCCCCGCCTCCACGCGCCGACCGAGGCGCCTGGCCCGAGCACCTCCCGCTCCCGATGCGCGCCGCGCCTCCCACGGCCCCGCCTGGGCCCCGCTGGCCCCGACGCCCTGCCGCCGTACGCGCCCGGCTCGGCGCCCGCTCCCGCCCCCGATCCCCACTCCCGCCAGCGCCGACCCCCGATATTCCCGCCCGCCGAAAAGCTCCCGCCTCCCGCCCGGTCCCGTGACCCCCGATCCCGCCCGACCCCACCGAAAATCCCGCCCCGACACGACTCCGCGTGGCCCCCGATCCCGATTCCCTCCCGCGACCGCGTTCCCGTACCGACTCGACCGCTAATCCCGCTCCCGCCGCCCCTATATAAACGACCGAAGGCTCACGTTCTCAACGCCAACGCCCAGGGAAAAGACCCTAGCCGCCGGGAAAAACACAAGGAGTCCAGAGAGCTGCACCTAGGGAAGAAAAAGGAGAAAAAGAAGGGGAAGAAGAGGAAGAAAAGAGGAGGGCGCCACCGTTCGCCAGAGATCGACGTTGACATCGCGCCGCCGTCGTCGTGCCGCCGGAAAACGCATCTACTTCGTCTACGCATTGTCCCCATCCCGCGATCATCGAAGCCATCGCATCTACGGTAGGCCATGTTCCCAATGCGAATTTTAGTGACCGTATTGAACCTAATAGACGTAGTTTGATCGTCGTTGTGTCATCTTTTTATTTTCAGCAGCATTAATTCCCGCGAAAACCCCCGTAAACTCATATGAACACGTATGAACTAGTCGCATCTAATTAATAAACAACCGTAGTAAATTAATAATTGATCTTTGCATGCATGCATATCATCGCATGTTGATTAATGTGTGTGCATCATGTTGATTGTATATGTTTCTTGTATGTGTGATCACGAGTAGAGGGAAGTGCTCAAGAGGTCGTGTACGAGGATTTCCAGAATCAAGATTTCGAAGCGCTTGAACAACCCCATCCGCCGGAGCAAGGCAAGTGTCCTTGAAGCATATTGATCCTATTTTAAAATAAATGTTTTGTTTGCAAAATTGCATGCTGTGTCAGTTTGATGGGAATCCTATGGTAGGAAGTTTACTAGATTTGTTTAACCACCCTTGTCACCTGGAATATATGGTAGAGAGTCGGGAAGGGTTTTTTTACCTTTTTGCTTCGCTTAATTAATTGGGATAGAAAAACCAACACTACACATTTAATTATGCATCAATGATATTCTGGATAACGTGAACTGGTCAACATGGTATGGTAATGGGTGATCTAAGCAAGCCTGGTATGTGGATGGCTTGGATGTTATGGTGGTTTGCTTGCTTTAGATCTAAGGACCGGTTCATGCGAGAATAAGCCAGGACTACAGTGCCACCACGAGGCCAAGTATGGGTGCGGTGTAGCCGATTAATTAGGGCTTTGCTAGTGCTGTTTGGACCATTGTGGATGCTCGGGGAAGGGGTAGTCGGATTGGGTTTGTTGATGATTGGTGGGACTACCCTGGGATCCGAATGGCTCAAGAGGGGGCCCTTGGTTGAAGATGTGCTCAGTTGGAGGCATCGCCACCGGTGAAACCTCAGTGGGGTCTGAATAGGCTAGTAATCCCTTTGTAAAGGCTATTTTGTGATCTCTTGGACATACACCAAAGGAAGTGTAATTGGCATAAGGGAGGTTCTTTAGTCGCCGACGGGTGATGAAATCACAAACACGTGAGTAAAGTGGTACAAACTCTGCAGAGTATTAAAACTATCATGATAGCCGTGCTCCCGGTTATGAGCGCCTGGATGACCTACATGATTAGAGGGAAATTGGGATATGGTTATGGTTGTGGTTGGTTTATGGTTATGGGCTGGTAATGGTTATGGATTGTTTTTGGCTTATGGTTACGGATATGAATTTGAGTTATGGTAACTGGACATGGATAATGATGATGTTGGCAATAATTGCATATGGTTTATATTTTGTTAATATGATGGTTATGATGGGATTGTTTCACATAGACATAGTATAATGCTCTTCAAATGTTTTACTGTACTTTTAAGCACTTAGCCATTACTATTGTCGTCATTTGAATCAGCCACATGTCATACTTTTCACACTTGCTGAGTACGACATGTACTCACTCTTGCAATTCCCCCCCCCCAACAGTTGCTGGTCAAAATTGTGAGTTTAATGGCGATAATGCGGAGTTCTAGGCCGTGTCTACCGTCAGCTTTTGCCTGTGGTGTTGCATGGAGCTGCGCTATCCCTTTTGCTTAGTTTGCTTAGTTGCATAATTAGTTTATTTCCGCTGCATTAGTTGAAGTTGTCATTAATATTCATTAGAGCTTGTATTCGAGGATTTAATGAATTATGTAATAAGAGTACTTATTTAATAATTTGAGCTGTGGTAATTATCTGTTTATCATTTGTGAATCACTTGTGTATGTGTGTTGAACATCTTGGGCACACATATGCGATAGCTTGGTTCATTTTCGGAACTGGGCGTCACAGATTGGTATCAGAGCCACAGGTTGACCGTAGGACGCAGCCTAGATAGAATGGACACTTTAGAGCACATAGGAGCACTCAGGAATCGATTTGATTTTGATGACTTGATGTTTGTTATATACATTGTTTGCTTGTGTGTTTAATAGAGGATTTTGGGATGCCTTAGCATTGCCATGTCCACCTAGGCTAGTGTAGCTAGCTGTTTAGTTTCATATCCCTTGATGCATATAGTTGGGGACGTTTTCTAAATTCTTACCTATTGCTCTTCTTTAGATGGTGAGGACTCGCAATCAGAGGGATGTCAATGGTGAGGAGGAGAACAATGGAGTACCTCAGAACAACAATGGGCAAGGACCTGCTCATGGAGCTATCAACATTGAGCAACTATTGGCTATGCAAAACCAACTCATGCAGACCATGATACAGACCATGGGACAGCTGCAGGCTGGCAATATCAACAATCAGCCCCACATGCCTCCACCGCCACCCCCGGCTCCTCATGACCGATTGGGAGAGTTTATGAGGACTAGGCCGCCAACCTTTGCTCAAGTTGCTGACCCTATGGACGCTGATGATTGGCTCAAGTCCGTGGAAAAGAAGCTAGCTATTGTCCAATGTAGTGACCGGGAGAAGGTCCTATTTGCTTCTCATCAACTCGTTGGAGCAGCTGCAGATTGGTGGGATGCTTATTGCAATGCTCATGAGAACCAAGAAAGAATCACTTGGGCCGAATTCAAGGAGAGTTTCTGTTCTCATTATGTGCCGGAAGGTGTTATGATCTTGAAGAGACAAGAATTCGAGAACTTACGACAAGGAAGATCAAGCGTGAGTGAATATCTCAATAAGTTCACTCAACTCTCAAGATATGCGCCTGAGGATGTTAGTCGGGACAGCCGGAAGCAATATTTGTTCATAAGGGGCTTGAACAATGAGATCCAAGTGCAACTACTCAATTGCGATTATGCAAATTTTCAGAAGCTTGTGGACAAAGCAATTGTGGTTGAGAACAAGATCCGTGAGATGGAGCAGGAAATCAAGAGGAAGGCGCCATATCAAGGACAGCAACAAGGAAGTAATGTGCGCCCTCGCCTTGCACCACCCGATGCACCCTATTACAGCTCTTCTATTCCTGCTCAGCGCCCTGGTTATGCACCACACCCAACTCAGTTTGTGCAGCAGCGCCCTGTCATGCAAGCAATTCCTTATGCACCTCGTGCTGATTTTCCTGGAGCCAATGCTCAAAACCAAGCTCGCCCCAATAATTCTGGTGGAGTCAAGAGGTTCTATACTTGTGGTGAAGCTGGACACTTTGCGAATCAATGTCCTAAGTCAGGCCTTGGTCAGAGAAGCAATGCGCCGAGGCAAAACCCAAGACCTAATGGAGGACAGCCACAAGGAAGCCGTGGACAGCAGAATTTTGCTCGTGGCAACGTGAACCATGTCTCTACGGAGGATGCTCAACAAGCGGATGACGTGGTCATTGGTATGTTACTTGCTAACTCTAACCCCGCGACTATGTTATTTGATTCTGGAGCATCGCATTCATTCATTGCATCGAAGTATGTTGCCAAGTATAGTTTTCCCATCTCTCATATGAAGTTTACTCTATTGGTCAAGTCTCCTGGAGGAGAGATGAGGACAAACATAGTATGTCCAAAAATAAGCCTTAGAATAAGGGGGGTAGACTTCTCCGCCAAACTCATTGTTTTGGATTCACAAGAACTAAGAGGATCCGTTGGTGCAAAATGCGATAGAAACACCATACGGGAACCGAAGCTACATGGGAACGTGAAGAAGACTTGAAGGCAGAATTCCCTCACCTTTTCTCCACGCTATCGAATCTCGAGGGCGAGATTCACTTTAAGGGGGGTAGAATTGTAACACCCTCAATTTTCGCATCCTGCATTGCATACATGATCATGCATTAAACATTAGTAGGATAAAAGAAAAATGATAAAATATACAAATGTATGTAGCAAAAGAAGAAATAGAAAATAATAATTATAGCCTAAAACTTGTAATAGGGAATAAGTATAAAATAATAATAATAATAGATAAAAAATATATAAATAAATCATATAATAATAAATATATATATATGTATAAAATAATAAATAAATAAATGAATAAGATAAATAAAATAAATAAAATATAAATAGTAAAATATATAATAATAATAATATAAAAAATGAAAAAAAATAAAATATATAAAAAAATAATAATATAAATAATAAATAAATAATAAAAAAAGGAGAAAACAAGAAAAAAAAGCCGGCCAGCGGCCGAGCCGACCAGCCCCGCCAGCCGCTCGGCCGGCCCCGCGCCAAGGTCGCGCGCCCCGAGGGCCGCACCGTGCCGCCTGCCGCCCGCCGCCCGAGGCCCCCACGCTCCGACGCGCTGCCCCGCCGGGCCCCGCCTCCACGCGCCGACCGAGGCGCCTGGCCCGAGCACCTCCCGCTCCCGATGCGCGCCGCGCCTCCCACGACCCCGCCTGGGCCCTGCTGGCCCCGACGCCCTACCGCCGTACGCGCCCGGCTCGGCGCCCGCTCCCGCCCCCGATCCCCACTCCCGCCAGCGCCGACCCCCGATTTTCCCGCCCGCCGAAAAGCTCCCGCCTCCCGCCCGGTCCCGTGACCCCCGATCCCGCCCGACCCCGCCGAAAATCCCGCCCCGGCACGACTCCGCGTGGCCCCCGATCCCGATTCCCTCCCGCGACCGCGTTCCCGTACCGACTCGACCGCTAATCCCGCTCCCGCCGCCCCTATATAAACGACTGAAGGCTCACATTCCCGACGCCAACGCCCAGGGAAAAGACCCTAGCCGCCGGGAAAAACACCAGGAGTCCAGAGAGCTGCGCCCAGGGAAGAAAAAGGAGAAAAAGAAGGGGAAGAAGAGGAAGAAAAGAGGAGGGCGCCACCGTTCGCCGGAGATCGACGTCGACATCGCACCGCCGTCGTCGTGCCGCCGGAAAACGCATCTACTTCATCTACGCATTGTCCCCATCCCGCGATCATCGAAGCCATCGCATCTACAATAGGCCATGTTCCCAATGCAAATTTTAGCGACCGTATTGAACCTAATAGACGTAGTTTGATCGTCGTTGTGTCATCTTTTTATTTTCAGCAGCATTAATTCCCGCTAAAACCCCCGTAAACTCATATGAACACATATGAACTAGTCGCATCTAATTAATAAACAACCGTAGTAAATTAATAATTGATCTTTGCATGCATGCATACCATCGCATGTTGATTAATGTGTGTGCATCATGTTGATTGTATATGTTTCTTGTATGTGTGATCACGAGTAGAGGGAAGTGCTCAAGAGGCCATGTACGAGGATTTCCAGAATCAAGATTTTGAAGCGCTTGAACAACCCCATCCGCCGGAGCAAGGCAAGTGTCCTTGAAGCATATTGATCCTATTTTAAAATAAATGTTTTGTTTGCAAAATTGCATGCTGTGTCAATTTGATGGGAATCCTATGGTAGGAAGTTTACTAGATTTGTTTAACCACCCTTGTCACCTGGAATATGTGGTAGAGAGTCGGGAAGGGTTTTTTTACCTTTTTGCTTCGCTTAATTAATTGGGATAGAAAAACCAACACTACACATTTAATTATGCATCAATGATATTCTGGATAACGTGAACTGGTCAACATGGTATGGTAATGGGTGATCTAAGCAAGCCTGGTATGTGGATGGGTTGGATGTTATGGTGGTTTGCTTGCTTTAGATCTAAGGACCGGTTCATGCGAGAATAAGCCAGGACTACAGTGCCACCACGAGGCCAAGTATGGGTGCGGCGTAGCCGATTAATTAGGGCTTTGCTAGTGCTGTTTGGACCATTGTGGATGCTCGGGGAAGGGGTAGTCGGATTGGGTTTGTTGATGATTGGTGGGACTACCCTGGGATCCGAATGGCTCAAGAGGGGGCCCTTGGTTGAAGATGTGCTCAGTTGGAGGCATCGCCACCGGTGAAACCTCAGTGGGGTCTGAATAGGCTAGTAATCCCTTTGTAAAGGCTATTTTGTGATCTCTTGGCCATACACCAAAGGAAGTGTAATTGGCATAAGGGAGGTTCTTTAGTCGCCGACGGGTGATGAAATCACAAACACGTGGGTAAAGTGATACAAACTTTGCAGAGTATTAAAACTATCATGATAGCCGTGCTCCCGGTTATGAGCGCCTGGATGACCTACATGATTAGAGGGAAATTGGGATATGGTTATGGTTATGGTTGGTTTATGGTTATGGGCTGGTAATGGTTATGGATGGTTTTTGGCTTATGGTTACGGATATGAATTTGAGTTACGGTAACTGGACATGGATAATGATGATGTTGGCAATAATTGCATATGGTTTATATTTTGTTAATATGATGGTTATGATGGGATTGTTTCACATAGACATAGTATAATGCTTTTCAAATGTTTTATTGTACTTTTAAGCACTTAGCCATTACTATTGTCATCATTTGAATCAGCCACATGTCATACTTTCCACACTTGCTGAGTACGACATGTACTCACTCTTGCAATCCCCCCCCCAACAGTTGCAGGTCAGAATTGTGAGTTTAATGGCGATAATGCGGAGTTCTAGGCCGTGTCTACCGTCAGCTTTTGCCTGTGGTGTTGCATGGAGCTGCGCTATCCCTTTTGCTTAGTTTGCTTAGTTGCATAATTAGTTTATTTCCGCTGCATTAGTTGAACTTGACATTAATATTCATTAGAGCTTGTATTCGAGAATTTAATGAATTATGTAATAAGAGTACTTATTTAATAATTTGAGCTGTGGTAATTATCTGTTTATCATTTGTGAATCACTCGTGTATGTGTGTTGAACATCCTGGGCACACATATGCGATAGCTTGGTTCATTTTCGGAACCGGGCGTCACAATGTCATTGCATGTTGATTATTTTGTGTGCATCATATTGAATTGTATGTATTTTCTTGTATGTATGATCACGCGTAGAGGAACGTGCTCAAGAGGCCGCATACGAGGATTTCCAAAATCAAGACTTTGAAGCGCTTGAGCAACGCCATCCGTCGGAGCAAGGCAAGTGTCCTTGACCATATTGATCCCGTTTTATTAAATGTTTTGTTTGCGAACTTGCATGCTTGTGTCAATATGATGGGAAACCCATACGTAGGAGTTTACTAGCGTTGTTTGCCACCCCTTGTCGCCGGGATATACACGATGAGTCGGGTATGGGTATTTTTCTTTTTGCACCGCATCGCTACATGGGTTATGGGTAACTTAAATAATGTGGTTGACAACTTTAATTACGACAACTTGGGATGGTAATAATATGATGATTAATTTAGCAACCTGGAATTTAGGAGATCTAAGCAAGCATGGTTTTGTGGATGGGTTGGATGATATGGTGAGTTGCTTGCCTTAGATCTAAGGACCGGTTCATGCGAGAATATGCCAGGTCAACAGTGCCACCACAAGGCCAAGTATGGGTGCGGCGTATCTGAATAATTAGGAGCGCTGCTAGTATTGTATGGACCATTGGATGGCGCGGGGAATGGGAGTCGAGGAGGACTGCCCTGGGATCCGCATGGCACACGAGGGGGCCCGTGGGTGGGAGAATGGAGATTCAAGCCTGCCGGTGAAACCTTAGTGGGCCTGTACATACTAGTAGTCCCTATTGAAAGGCTATTTTGTGATCTCTTGGCCACACACCTACGGAAGTGTGAGACGACATAATGGAGGTTTCTTAATCACCGAAAGGTGATGAAATCACGAACGTGTGGGTAAAGTGGTACAACCTCTGCAGAGTGTTAAAAACTATCATGATAGTCGTGCTCCCGGTTAAGAGCACCTGGATGACCTACATGATTAGAATTGGATTTGGAATTTTGGGATGGTTGGTATGGTTTTGGGTTGTCACTTGAGTATTGTCGGTACATGAGAGATTATGAAATTGGAGTATGGTATTAATTTTATGGTTGGCTGGTATTAATGGATTGCGATGATAAATGAGAACTGTTGGATTTATGGTATGATAATTACTTGGGTCATGAAGGGAAATAAATTCACATAGACATGATAGGCCAATTTTACATGTTTATGAAATGTACTTTTCTGCAATTAGCCAGTTTATTCCAATCATTTGTTTAGCCACATGTCATCTATTTCCACACTTGCTGAGTACGACACGTACTCACCCTTGCAATCCCCCCCCACAGCTACTGGAGATAATTGGGAGTACCCTGAGGATCACGCGGAGTACTAGGTTGCGTACCGCTGTCAATTGCTTGTGGAATGGAGTCGTGCTGCTTAGTTTATTTTCCGCTGCATTATTTAGAGTTTTCTCATTTGTGAACTATTGTATTATTGTAATAAAGTACTTATTTAATAGTTAAGACGTGGTTAAATTCTGTATATCATTTGTGATGCAACCGTATATGTGTGATGAACTTCCTGGGCACACATATGCGTTACGCTTGGTTCATATTCGGAACCGGGTGTCAAAAATTGGTGTCAGAGCCGCGTTGACCGTAGGATGCAAGTCTAGGTAGAATGGACACTCTAGAGCACTTAGGAACACTCTTCTAATCTTCTATTTTCGAAAATTTTTGCTGTTGTTCCGTTCCCTTATTTTCAGCTGCAAAAAGTATCGATCGCTGCTGCGTTTTTGATAAAAATTTTCAGAAGTGAGCAATATTAGGTGCTGCTGTTTTTGCTGCTTAAATTTTCGCGAAAAGAGTGTGTTTTGCTGCTGTTATGTGTGGGTAAAATTATTGTGTTGGCTGCTGCATTTTACTCTCTATCTTTTCGTTCTTTTGGAACCGCTGCACCGCTCTTTTTCCGCCATTTTAGCTGCTGCAATTTTCAGATTTGTATTCCGTTATTCTTTCCTCTAATGTATTCTCATTTTTTGTAGATGGCCCGCAACAAGACGACCCCCCGTAAGTCGACCGGTGGACTTATGTCCCCGCGTAGGCTGGCCAGTCGCTCTCCGGCCATCGATCCCCGTCACCCCGTGGTGATCCGTTCTGACGGCAGGGCCGCAGGACGACTGCGACTTCATCTTCGGGCCCTACTCCATGAGGCTGGCTACCATCACCACAGCCTCTCGCTCTCCTACCACACCACTGGAGTGCAGCGCCCCGGCAGGAAGGAGTGGAGCTGCAAGATCTACATCTTTTATGGTGATGAGTTGGTGAAGACCCATAGCAGTCCTGCTTGGAGGAGCTCCCGCTGATATGCGGAGCAGGATGCTAGCTGGGAAGCAGCCACCTTTTGGAGTCACGCCCACCGTTTCCGTTTGGAGGACACGGTGCACGCCTTCGTTCTGCAGCGTCCCAGTGGCACTACGGGCTTCGTCTCCAGGGACGTGGAGGGACCCCTGGACCTCCCGCAGTCTTGTCAAACTGTTGACGACGTGGCCCACCTCAGTGCCCGACTTCAGAGGGCGCAGTAGGAGATTCAGGATGGACGTGACCTCGCCCAGCGCCACGAGGCGGTGATCAGGAGGTATCGTCGGATCACCGACGAGGACCCGGACGACTACGCGTCCGATACCTCGACGTGGACCCCAGACTCTCCAGACCGTCGCGACGGCCAGCGTGAGTCGTCTTCTGAGGAGTCCTCTGACGAGGAGCCATCCAGTGTGGCGTCTGCCGCACCACCGCTGCCTGCTGCCTCACCACCACAGGACCCCGAGGACCCCGACGACGACGAGGAGGACCCGGAGGAGTTCCTGCTTGACGACGAGTAGTCCTCGACCTATGCCATGACTCAAGGATAGGCACACACCCATTAGTTAAATAAGAGTGACGTAGACGTACTTGTGTGACCTTGAGTTGTGTTACTTCTTTTATGATTTTTGTCAATTTTGTTTGGTGCTTGTTTGAGTGCTTGTGTGCTTAGTAGAGAGTTGTGCGATGCTTCGGCACTTGTCCACATCCTCATATAGGTCTATATTAATAAAGGGTTATTTAGTGTCACATACCTTGATGCATATAGTTGGGACGTTTCTTTCCAAATTCTAAATCCTTCTGTCTCCACCCTTCTTTCACCAACAGATGGTGAGAACTCGTAACCAGAGGGATGTCAATGATGAGGAGGAGCGTAATGAAGTACCTCAGAACAACCAGGGACATGCTCATGGAGCTATCAATATTGAACAACTGTTAGCTATGCAGAACCAGCTCATGCAGACCATGATACAGACAATGGGACAGCTGCAAGCTGGCAACAACAATCAGCCTCATATACCGCCACCGCCACCACCCCAGCCACACCACAACCGTTTGGGAGAGTTCATGAGGACCAGACCGCCTACCTTTTCACAAGCCACAGACCCAATGGAAGCTGATGATTGGCTGAAGTCCAATGAGAAGAAACTTTCTATTGTCGAGTGCACTGATAGGGAGAAGGTTCTCTTTGCATCACATCAACTAGTTGGAGCAGCCGCTGACTGGTGGGAAGCTCTTTGCAACGCTCATGATAATCAGGAGGCAATCACTTGGGCTGAGTTTAAGCAGAGTTTCCGTTCCCACTATGTACCTGAAGGAGTTATGATACTGAGAAGACAAGATTTTGAAAATCTCAGGAAAGGAAGGATGAGCGTGAGTGAGTATCTAAAGAAATTCACTCAATTATCAAGATATGCTCCAGAAGACATCAACACTGATAGTAGGAAGCAATATCTGTTTATGAGGGGTCTGAACAATGAAATTCAAGTCCAGTTGCTCAATACTGATTATCCAGACTTCCAAAAGATGGTTGACAAGGCTATTGTGGTTGAGAACAAGATTCGTGAGATGGAGCAGGACAACAAGAGGAAGATGCCACATCATGGACCGCAGCAAGGAAGCAATGTTCGCCCCCGCTATACACCACCTACTGCACCACACTACAACCCATCTGCTCCTCCATACCGCGCTGCTTATCCGCCCCGCCAAAATCAGCCACCGCAGCAACGCCCCGCCATGCAAGCGCCTCGCTATCCTGTGCCACCTGCGCCGCGTCCTAACATGGTGGCAAATGCTCAAAACCAGCTGCGCCCAAACTTCCCTAATGCTACGGGCGGTAAGACATGCTATGTGTGTGGAGAGCCCGGGCACTTTGCAAGTCAATGCCCCAGAAGGAACTATGGACCTATGAACAATGCACAAAGGCCAAATTACCCGCGACCAAATGGAGGAGCACCACAAGGCAACCGTGGATAGCAGAATTTTGCTCGTGGCAATTTGAATCATGTCTCTACTGAGGAAGCCCAGCAAGCTGATGACGTCGTGATTGGTATGTTTCTCGCCAACTCCAACCCCGCGACTATTTTATTTGATTCGGGAGCATCTCATTCATTCATCTCGTCAAAGTATGTTGCCAAGTACAATTTTCCTATATCTCATATGAAGCAAACTATGCTAGTAAGTTCTCCTGGCGGAGAGATGAGGACAAATATAGTATGTCCAAAAGTAAGCATTAAAAAAAGGGGGTAGACTTTCTCACAAACCTCATAGTCTTGGACTCCCAAGGAATAGACATAATACTTGGAATGGACTGGCTGAGCAAGTATAATGGAGTCATTCAATGTGTTGAGAGGATTGTGCAGTTGACAAGTGAACATGGTACACGCATCGAAGTTGAGGCAGCCCAACCTACAAGAGAGAAGGCAATGCTCAATCAAGTGGAAGGAGTGACATTGGAATGCATTCCGATCGTTCGTGAGTACCCGGATGTGTTTCCAGATGAGTTGTCAGGTATGCCACCTGACCGTGACATAGAATTCACCATTGAGTTGATACCCGGAACTGCACATATAGCTAAGAGGCTGTATAGGATGCCTCCTAAGGAATTAGTAGAGCTCAAGAAGCAAATTCAGGAGCAGCTAGAGAAGGGTATTATACGCCCAAGCTCATCCCCGTGGGGAGCCCCAGTGCTCTTCGTAGATAAGAAGGATGGAACCCAGAGGATGTGTGTGGACTATAGGTCTCTCAACGAAGTGACAATTAAGAACAAGTACTCACTGCCCCGTATAGAGGATTTGTTCGACCAAATGAAGGGTGCCTGTATCTTCTCCAAGATCGACTTGCGGTCAGGATACTTCCAAATGAAGATTAGACAATCGGATATACCCAAGACAGCATTTCGGACACGATATGGATCTTATGAGTACACCGTCATGTCATTTGGATTGACGAACTCGCCTGCGTACTTTATGTATCTCATGAATAAGGTCTTCATGGAATATCTGGATAAGTTCATTGTAGTGTTCATCGATGACATTATGATATACTCGAGAAGCAAGGAAGAACATGAAGAACACTTGAAGCTTACATTACAAAAGCTACGGGAACACCAATTGTATGCCAAGTTCAGTAAATGTCAATTCTGGATACGGGAAGTTTCTTTCTTAGGCCATATTATTTCCGGAGGAGGAGTATCAGTTGACCCAGGGAAGGTGAGAGATGTGCTTAAGTGGGAACCGCCACAGAATGTTAGGGAAATTCGGAGTTTCCTTTGAATGGCTGGATATTACCGTCAATTCATCAAGGATATCTCCAAAATAGCCAAGCCTATGACCGAATTACTCATGAAAGGGAAGGCGTTCCGATGGACTCAAGCTTGTCAGGATAGCTTTGAGGAGTTAAAGAAAAGGTTGACAACCGCGCTGGTGTTAGTATTGCCGGATGTGAGCAAGAGTTTTGATATATATTGTGATGCATCAAGACAAGGATTAGGATGTGTGCTCATGCAAGAAGGCCAAGTGGCAACTTATGCATCGAGGCAACTAAAGAAACATGAGTTGAATTATCCTACACACTACCTTGAACTCGCAGCCGTGGTACACGCCTTGAAGATATGGAGACACTATGTTTTTGGTCACCGATGTGAGATTTATACGGATCACAAGAGTCTCAAGTATATATTTACGCAAACGGATCTGAATCTGGGGCAACGCCGATGGTTGGAGCTAATCAAATTTATGACGTGGGGATCAACTATCACCCAGGGAAGGCCAATGTAGTGGCCGATGCTTTGAGCCGAAAAGGGGTAAGCCACCAACTCACAGTCCGGGAGCTGCCATCCGAGTTATGCAAGGAGTTTGAACGGTTGAACCTTGGATTCATAAATGAGATGGGAACAATGGAAGTCAACCCAACATTAGAGCAGGAAATACGGGAAGGGCAGACAAAGGACAAGGAAATACAGGAAATCAAGGAAAAGATCCAAGAAGGAAAAGAATTCAGATTTGATGAGGACGAACAGGGTACCTTATGGCTTGGAAAGAGGATTGTGGTACCTAATGTTAGGAATATTCGGGAAACAATATTGAAGGAGGCACATGACTCACCTTACTCAATTCATCCCGGCTGTACAAAGATGTACAAGGACTTAAAAACATGCTATTGGTGGGCCAGCATGAAAAAGGACATAGCCGAATATGTTGCACTTTGTGATGTGTGCCGACGAGTGAAAGTTGAACATCAAAGGCCAGCCGGATTGTTACAACCATTGAAGATCCCAGAGTGGAAGTGGGAAGAGATTGGTATGGACTTTATAGTTGGATTACCGCGAACTCAGTCTGGCTATGATTCAATATGGGTTATTGTGGATCGATAGACAAAATCAGCTCACTTCATCCCTGTCAAGACCACATATTCCATCGCGAAGCTAGTAGAATTGTATATGGAGCATATTGTGTGTTGACACGGAGTACCGAAGAAGATAGTCTCGGATAGAGGTTCTCAGTTTACCTCCAGATTTTGGCAGAAATTGCATGAAGAAATGGGAACAAGATTGAACTTCAGTTCGGCGTATCACCCTCAAACAGATGGACAAACCGAGAGGACCAACCAAATTTTGGAAGACATGTTAAGAGCTTGTGCTTTAAAGCATGGGAAAAATTGGGATAAAAGTTTGCCGTATGCTGAATTCTCGTACAACAATAGCTACCAAGCAAGTCTGAAAATGTCACCCTACGAAGCATTGTACGGAAGGAAGTGTAGGACTCCCTTGTTTTGGAATGAAACCGAAGAGAATCAAGTGTTTGGTCCCGATGTATTACAAGATGTTGAAAGGTAAGTCCATTAATACGGGAAAACTTAAAGGCTGCCCAGTCTCGACAGAAAGGTTATGCTGATAATAGGCGAAGGAGTCTGACTTTTAAGGTTGAAGATTTTGTATACCTCAAAGTGTCACCTATCCCAGGTCAGCGACGGTTTAACATCAAAGGAAAACTGGCACCACGTTACATCGGACCATTCAAGATTTTGGACAAACGAGGAGAAGTGGCATATCGACTTGAGCTGCCGACGTATCTCTCCGATGTACACGACGTGTTTCACGTCTCTCAACTCAAGATGTGTCTCAGGGTACCGGAAGAACAAGTGTCGATGGACGAGTTAGAACTTCAAGAGGATTTGTCCTATGTCGAGCAACCTATCAAGATCTTGGACGTAAAGGAAAGAGTCAAGAGAAATAAGAGGATCCGTTGGTGCAAAGTGCAATGGAAACACCATACGGAAGCCAAAGCTACGTGGGAACGTGAAGAAGACTTGAAGGCAGAATTCCCTCATCTTTTCTCCACGCTATCGAATCTCGAGGGCGAGATTCACTTTAAGGGGGGTAGGTTTGTAACACTCTAATTCTTTGCATCATGCATCGCATTGCATATATATTCGTGCATTAAACATTAATAGAGAAAAGAAAATAAAAATATAAAACCTGTATTAGGGAATGAATAAAAAAATACACATATAATAATATATATTGATATTTGATTATGTAAAGAAAAAAAAGGAAAAGAAAAAAAAGTCTCTGGAAACTTCCCCGGAACCTTCCGGGCAAGCAGTGCCAGCCGGCACTTGGCCGAGCCAGCCTACCCGCGCCCGCTCGCCCTGGCGTTGACCCGCACCGCCCGCCGCCTGGACTCCCGCGCACCCGACTGAACCGCGCGCAGCGCGGGACCCCGCCGCCTTGCTCCCGCACCGATCACCCCGACGCCCCCGCTCGCGCCCTGCCCGCGCGCCTCCTGCGCGAGCGCGCCCGCCCACACGTGATTCCGACCGAGCCGCCGCGCGCGCTAGCTGGCCCCGCGGACCTCGCACCGTGGCCGAGTCGGCCGTGCGTTCCGTGGCCGATCGGGAGACCACCGATCGCGTGCCCTAGCGCCCCGCCTATATAAACATACGGAAGTTATCGTATTTTCCCGATCCCAGGAAAACGCCGCCGCCTTCCAAAGAAGAAAGCCCTAGCGATGTAGAAAGAAACACCAGAGGTTGCTGCCGCCAGGGAAGGAAAGGAAAAGAGAAGAGGAGGGTGCCGTCGTCCGCCGGAGATCGTCGTCGCCATCGCGTCGCCGTCGTTGTGCCGCCGGAGGACCTTGCGCATCTACTTCGTCTATGCATCGTCCACATACCGCGATCATCAAAGCCATCACATCTACGGTAGGCCACGTTCCGATGCGAATTTTAGCGACCATATTGAACCTAATAGACGTAAATTGATCGTAGTCGCACCGTCTTTTCATTTTCAGCAACATTAATCCAAGCTAAAACACCCGTAAACTCATATGAACACGTATGAACTAGTTGCATCTAATTAATAAACAACTATAGTAAATTAATTATTGAATTGTGCATGCATACATGTCATTGCATGTTGATTATTTTGTGTGCATCATATTGAATTCTATGTATTTTCTTGTATGTATGATCACGCGTAGAGGAACGTGCTCAAGAAGCCACATACGAGGATTTCCAAAATCAAGACTTTGAAGCGCTTGAGCAACCCCATCCGTCGGAGCAAGGCAAGTGTCCTTGACCATATTGATCCCGTTTTATTAAATGTTTTGTTTGCGAACTTGCATGCTTCTGTCAATATGATGGGAAACCCATACTTAGGAGTTTACTAGCGTTGTTTGCCACCCCTTGTCGCCGGGATATACACGATGAGTCGGGTATGGGTATTTTTCTTTTTGCACCGCATCGCTACATGGGTTATGGGTAACTTAAATAATGTGGTTGACAACTTTAATTACGACAACTTGGGATGGTAATAATATGATGATTAATTTAGCAACCTGGAATTTAGGAGATCTAAGCAAGCATGGTTTTGTGGATGGGTTGGATGATATGGTGAGTTGCTTGCCTTAGATCTAAGGACCGGTTCATGCGAGAATATGCCAGGTCAACAGTGCCACCACAAGGCCAAGTATGGGTGCGGCGTATCTTAATAATTAGGAGCGCTGCTAGTATTGTATGGACCATTGGATGGCGCGGGGAATGGGAGTCGAGGAGGACTGACCTGGGATCTGCATGGCACACGAGGGGGCCCGTGGGTGGGAGAATGCAGATTCAAGCCTGCCGGTGAAACCTTAGTGGGCCCGTACATACTAGTAGTCCCTATTGAAAGGCTATTTTGTGATCTCTTGGCCACACACCTACGGAAGTGTGAGACGGCATAATGGAGGTTTCTTAGTCACCGAAAGGTGATGAAATCACGAACGTGTGGGTAAAGTGGTACAACCTCTGTAGAGTGTTAAAAACTATCATGATAGCCGTGCTCCCGGTTAAGAGCACCTGGATGACCTACATGATTAGAATTGGACTTGGAATTTTGGGATGGTTGGTATGGTTTTGGGTTGTCACTTGAGTATTGTCGGTACATGAGAGATTATGAAATTGGCATATGGTATTAATTTTATGGTTGGCTGGTATAATGGATTGCGATGATAAATGAGAACTGTTGGATTTATGGTATGATAATTACTTGGGTCATGAAGGGAAATAAATTCACATAGACATGATAGGCCAATTTTACATGTTTATGAAATGTACTTTTCTGCAATTAGCCAGTTTATTCCAATCATTTGTTTAGCCACATGTCATCTATTTCCACACTTGCTGAGTACGACACGTACTCACCCTTGCAATCCCCCCCCCACAACTACTGGAGATAATTGGGAGTACCCTGAGGATCACGCGGAGTACTAGGTTGCGTACCACTGTCAATTGCTTGTGGAATGGAGTCGTGCTGCTTAGTTTATTTTCCGATGCATTATTTAGAGTTTTATCATTTGTGAACTATTGGATTATTGTAATAAAGTACTTATTTAATAGTTAAGACATGGTTAAATTATGTATATCGTTTGTGATGCAACCGTATATGTGTGATGAACTTCCTGGGTACACATATGCGTTACGCTTGGTTCATATTCGGAACCGGGTGTCACAGAAAACCTGGAGGAATTAACAATGCGACTCAAGTTGTACATGAATTAGTCGATCTAAAAAATTCTTGAGAATCGCACAACTTTTTTATAGACAAGAAACAGAAAAATAAAAAATAATTAGCTTGTACAAAGTAAATGCACGTGGAGTCTGTTTTCACACAAAGATGTCTTTCATTATAGGTTTGGGGTACAAGGGAAACAAGTACAAGTACACCCTTAGGGTACGGAACCAGACTAAGTGTGTTTTGTTTCTTGTTTGACCCAAGGTAGCTAGCTACACTTTTAGTTCTGATATTGTGACAAGTGTTGCTTGAACTTTGCGGACCTTCCAGAGAATGTTCGGTTGTTCTCCCGGAGGAGCTACCCAACTCTGTATAATGACTCTATAACATACATCGCGTGTAACTACAGACTCACCTCTGTGATATTAAGCGTAGAACTTACGGAGGTGCTCAATGTTCCAAGGATTAGGGAGAGGTGTCCCATCCTCGGTTGACAAGCGAACGTATTTGGGATAGGTTACTTTAATCACTTGGAAGGGTCCTTGCCAGCTGGGGGAGAGTTTGTTTAACCCTTCTATGGATTGTATTCTTTGTAGCACCAGATCGCCTTCCTCGAGCTGTGTGAACATGCCTTTGGTGATAGCGCCGGAGAGCTTGGCGATATCGGTCATTCCGAATAGCTGTTCGGCACCTTCCCTCTTCAAGGAGGTCAAGGTCTTCGCGCCGGAGCTGGTCCTGTGCGGCATCGTTGAAGGTTTGGACCCGGAGCGACCCGAAGGTGATTTCTGGAGGAAGGACTGCTTCAGCTCCATACACCAGGAAAAAGGGTGTCTCTCCAGTTGACCGGCTTGGAGTTGTCCTGTTGGCCCATAGAGTGGGCGGAAGCTCTTCGATCCAGTTGGCTCCATGTTTTTTCAGACGCTCATATGTGCGTGTCTTGAGTCCTTTTAGTATTTCTGCATTTGCTCTCTCGGCTTGGCCATTGCTTGCCGGGTGAGCTACGGAAGCGTAGCTGACTTGAATGCCGAGATCCTCGCAATATCCTTGGAATGCAGAGCTTGTGAATTGGGTCCCATTATCTGTTATGATTTTGTTTGGGACTCCAAATCTGCATATGATGGACTGTAAGAAGTTCACGGCTGATTGCTTGTTTATTGTCACAACTAGAGTTGCTTCCGGCCACTTGGTGTATTTGTCAATGGGGACGTACAGGAACTTGTAACCTACGACGGCTCTTGGGAAAGGTCCCAAGATATCCATCCCCCACATAGCAAAAGGCCATGTAGGAGGTATCATTTGTAGAGGTTGGGCCGGTGTGTGAATTTGTTTTGCATGAAACTGGCATGCTTCACATCTCTTCACCAGCTCAGATGCATTCTGGAGCGCTGTAGGCCAGTAAAAGCCATGCCGAAAGGCTTTATCGACCAGCGTGCGGGAAGATGCGTGGTTCCCACACTCGCCTCCATGGATTTCTGCGAGGAGCTCGCAGCCTTCCTCCCTTGTAATGCACCGCATTAGGACGCCGTTAGCACCGCGCCGGTAGAGATCCCCTTCTACTAGCATGTATCTTTTAGCTAATCTGACTATCTGGTCAGCAGATACATTATCTTCAGGAAGGAAGTTGTCTTTCAAGTAGCTTCGGATCTCTGAGATCCATGCATCAGAGCTAGCTTGAGCATTCGAGTCTTGCGTGCTGGGTTGCTCGGAGCTTCCGGCAGCACCTACGACCCTTGATGGCTGCCATGGTAACAGGGACATCGGGACTGCCAGCTTTGAGGTGCTAGTCTCGCCCCCTTCGCTCAGTTCGGCAAACTGATATGTCGGTTTAGACAACCTTCGGACAAATGTTCCATCGGGAGCCGGAGCTCCGGTTGACGCTTTCGTCGAGAGTTCGTCAGCTTCAGCGTTATGGAGACACTGTACATGGTGGAGGTCCAGGACTTCGAAGTCCTTCTAAAGCCTATGGACTTCAAGGAGATAGGCAGCTAGTTGGGGATGGTTGCAGGAGAATTCAACCTTCACCTGTTTAATGATGAGCTGCGAATCTCCCTTGACCAACAGTTGCTTGACACCATATGATAGTGCCACCTTTAGTCCGTAAATGAGTGCTTCATATTCCGCCATGTTGTTGGTCGCCTTGAAGTCAGGGTGCACCATGTATTTAACCTTCTCCCCGGTCGGAGCGAGTAGAAGGACTCCAGCTCTGGCCCCTTGCTTCTGCATGGAGCCATCGAAGTAGAGAGTCCAGTGAGGCTCGGTGAAGACCGGATCCTTGAGTTCCGGCTTCTGCTCACTAGGGCCTGCAGGGTTTGACGGAGAGGGGTTCCATTCTGCCACAATGTTCGCCAATGCTTGACTTTTGATTGCTTGTCTTGGGACGAATTCAAGGTCAAACTCGACTAATTCCGCAGCCCACTTTGCAATGTTCCCAGTGGAGTTGGGATTATGCAAAATCGCTCGCAGTAGATATGAAGTCACCACTGAGATCTTATGAGCTTGGAAATAATGTCAAAGCTTCTGGGAAGCAATAAGAACTGCGTATAGCAGTTTATGTACTTCCAGGTACCGAGTTTTGGTGTTGTGGAGTACTTCACTGATGAAGTACACTGGGCGTTGGACTGTCCGGACCCTCATAGAGGGGCCCGTAGCTTCCTCCTCATCGACCCGAACCCTCCTGGAGGGGTCCGGACCTTATTCGGGGATCGTCGGGTCCTTGTTAGAGGAACCCGGAGCTTCTTTAGGAGTGATCTGGACCCTCCCAGGGGGTCTGACTCTTCTTGCTCAACAAGAGTAACTCCTTGTTGACTCAAGTCTGGGAGCTGGGACCCAGACTCGCCTTCAGGAACCTCCTGACTCTCCTAGAGGGGTTTGGATTCCAGAGCTTGTAGCGGTTCTGGTCTCTTCGCAACCGGGACCATGCTGACAACCTCGTCAGTCGCCGAAATGTAAAGCAGTAGAGGCTCACCAGGGTTCGGATCTACCAAGGTTGGTAGAGTGGTGAGGAGCTACTTCAGCTCCTGAAACGCCTTTTCTGCTTCTTCATACCATTGGAATGGTCCGGACTTCCTCAATAGCTTGAAGAAGGGTAGTGCCCATTCCGCCAGTCTTGAGATGAACCGGCTGAGGGCAGCTAGACATCTAGTCAGCCTCTGCACATCCTTGATGTGGGTTGGTGGCCGCATATCTTCAATGGCTTTAATCTTCGCCGGATTTGCCTCTATGCCTCGATGGTTTACCAGGAAACCAAGAAGCTTTCTGGAGCTAACACCAAAGACACATTTGTCCGGGTTCAGATTCGTGCGAGTGACACGCAACTTGTCGAAGACAGCTTGCAAGGTGTCAAGAAGTGACTCCTTGTCCTTAATCTTGACGACGATGTCATCAACATACACTTCCACTACGTCTCTGATGAGCTCTCCAAAGGTTTTGTACATAGATCGTACAAATGTTGAGGTTGCATTCCTGAGACCAAATGACATGGCAGTATAACAATACAATCCATCTACTGTGATGAAAGAAGTATGCTCTTCATCTTCCCTAGACATTCTAATTTGATGGTACCCAGAATATGCGTCTAGGAAACACAGTAATTCACACCCGGAGGTGGAATCCACTATTTGATCTATTCTAGGTAGTGGGAATGGATCTTTTGGACATGCCTTATTCAGTGTTGTGTAGTCAATACACATCCGAAGCTTCCCGCCAGCCTTGGGTACAACAACTGGGTTTGCCAGCCATTTTGGGTGGAAGACCTCTCAGATGAATCTAGCTTCAAGCAACTTCTTCACTTCTTGTCGTACGAACTTATGTCGCTCTACTGAATACTTTCGAGGCTTCTGATGTACAGGCCGAGCGTTAGGGTAGATCTTCAGATTATGCTCGATCACTTCCCTAGGGATACTAGGCATTTGTGATGGTTGCCAAGCAAACACATCGACATTAGCCCGGAGGAAAGTGATGAGCGCGAGTTCCTATTTGTCATTCAGACCTCCCGATATACGGGTGGTCTGAGCAGCGTCGGAACCGATTTGGACAACTTTGATAGGAATGTCGGTGTCACCGCTTGGTTGCATGCGAGGTGCAGAGGTTGAACCCTGATGACGAATGCTCGGTGGTTTCAGAGCTTGCTCCCTTCCAGATTCTTCTTCTTGCGCTATGGCAAGCGCGTGAAGTTCTTCCAGAGCTGTCACTCCGGCGGTGTGATCTCCACGGATTCGGAGAACACCAGCTAGTGTTGGCATCTTCAACACCAAGTAGCCATAATGAGTAGCAGCCATGAACTTGTATAAGGTTGGCCTGCCTAGAATGGCGTTGAAGGGTAAGTTGATCTGAGCAACATCAAAGACCAACTTCTCAGTGCGATAGTTCTCCCGAGTCCCAAAGGTTACGGGGAGAGTAATGGCACCAAGTGGGGTTATGGTCCCCGGACCTATTCCGTAGAAAGGTCGGGAGGGGCGAAGGTCCGAAGGTCGGAGCTGAAGCTTGACAAAAGCTTCGAAGCTTATGAGGTTCAGCCCCGAACCTCCGTCTACCATTACGTGGTGGAGTTGGATGTTGTTGATGGTCGAAGATACCATCAATGGGAGTTGACCAGCTCCGATCATATTTCGAGGGCAGTCTGACATGTAGAAAGTGATGGCAGTATCCATCCACTTCCGGTGCGGCTCTGCCCTGGCGGTGGGAGCCATCGAAGCCATGTCCTGTCGCATGGTCTTGAGGACACGACGGGAGGTGATGTCCCATGAACCACCAAAAATGGTGTTCATGGTTTTCCGACGTTCATTGTCGGAGACGTCGGAGTCGTCGTCAGCGGAGGTGTAAACAACCTTCAAGACCTTTTTAGGGTCCTGAAAGCCTAACTCCTCTTCAGCCAGAGCTTCGTCGACTTTCTGTTTTCCTTCCCTTTGCTGGAAAGGAACTTCTTCCCGATGCTTGTTGTAGCGCTCAGCAAGATTCTGGGCCTCTCGGCAGTCTTCCAAGTTGTGGCTATTCGACTTATGAATAGTACACCACACTTTGGAGTTGTCGTCGTCTTCTGATGACGGCCGAGGTCGTTTCTCGGGGCGTGGCCCCCGGCCACCCGGAGCTGCGGCAGCTGCAGCAGTAGGTGTGCCGGCCGATGGCTTTTTCTTGCCGTTGGACTTTTTCTTCTTTTTGTCACTCCCGGAGGTAGTGGCTTCTCCCTTGGAGGATTTTTTATTATCCTTCTAAGGTGGTTTGGAGTGCATTTCACGACCCTCCGTAGCTTTGGCACACTTGTCTGCCAAGCTGAAGAGCTCCGTGACACTGGTAATCTCCTTGATCGGCAGCTTCTCCACCATCTTCTTGTCTCGTACGCCCTGTCTAAATACCACAATAACAGAGGCGCTGGAGATAAAAGGAATAGTGTTTCGTACTTGGGAGAACCTCTAGATAAAGGAACGCAAGGATTCTCCCCCCTTCTGCGTGACAGCAAAAAGGTCCAGTTCGGTGCCTGGTCGGGTGTATGAACTCCCGAAATTGGCAGTGAACTGTTGGTACAGTTCTGCCCAACTATTGATAGAGTTGGGCGGAAGGCTCATGAACCAGGACCTAGCGGCCCCAGTTAAAGCCACTGGGAAGTAGTTGGCCATTACGACCTCGTTACCTCCGGCCGCGAGGATTGCAGTGGAGTAAATCTGCAGAAACTCAGCGGGATTAACAGTCCCATCAAATTTCTCCAGCAGGTGAGGCCGGAACTTTTGTGGCCATCTGACCATGCGTAGGTTCATGGCCAGGGCAGAACAGCCTCCTCCTACTCCCTCGAGAGCAGGACTGTCTCGAGCCTCTCGCCTTTCGCGAGCACGCTCGATATGGACGTGACCGTCCTGCTGACGGTAACAGCGATCAAGCTCCGCCCGGAGGTCATGAGTTGAAAGCCTGGTTACTGTATGGGTGCGTTGCGCCCCGGCGGGCAGCGACGTCACTTGTTGAGACGCAGCACGCCTCCTATTTTGGGAAGCCTGTGGACCAAGTCTGCCCGACAAAGTCCGATGCTGCGATGGGGCCCGTCCCGAGGGGGGCGATATTGGTTGCTGATGTGATCGGCTGCTGCTGCAACCAAATGTTCCACATCAGCCCTCCACTGCTCCATTGCACCCTGGGATGCACCCGGAGGTGGTGGGCGTTGGAGGAGAGCACGTGCTGCATGGAGCGCGTGTTCAGGATTGTTGTTATTCGCCGACGCTGTGACCGACGCAAATGCCCCGTCCCGTTGTCCAGCTTGATTTGCTGTTGCAGACGGTGGCAGTGGAGGCATGACTCCTGCTAGAGCCACGGCACCTGTTGGTTGTTGCACGTTGGAGGGATTGCCCCCAGCAGCTTGTGCAGTGGGGTTGCCGTTGGACGATCCAGCAGTTGAGTTCACCATTCCTGAAATCTCGGGCACTGTCCCCTACCTGGCGCGCTGTGACGCCCGGTTCCGAAAATGAACCAAGCTAACGCATATGTGTGCCCAGGATGTTCAACACACATACACGAGTGATTCACAAATGATAAACAGATAATTACCACAGCTCAAATTACTAAATAAGTACTCTTATTACACAATTCATTAAATCCTCGAATACAAGCTCTAATGAATATTAATGACAAGTTCAACTAATGCAGCGGAAATAAACTAATTAAGCAACTAAGCAACTATGCAACATAAGCGACAGGGTATGTATGCGCAGCTCCAATCAACACCACAGGCAAAGCTGACGGTAGACACGGCCTAGAACTCCGCATTATCGCCATTAAAATCCCAGTCCTGACCTGCAACTGTTGGGGTGGGGGATTGCAAGAGTGAGTACATGTCGTACTCAGCAAGTGTGGAAAGTATGACATGCGGCTGATTCAAATGACGACAATAATAATGGTAAAGTGCTGAAAAGTACATTAAAACATTTGAAAAGCAATATATTATAATTATATAAATCAAAACCATCATAATCATAAGTAATACCATGATACCAAACTGAATTCATTACCATCATCAATAAGTCCAGATTTCACCATTGCCAATAACCATATTCAATACCAGAAATTAATCCATAACCATCCATACCATTACCAAACCATAACCATCCCAAATTCCAATTTCCCCCTAATCATGGAAGTTGTCCAGGCGCTCATAACCGGGAGCACGGCTATCATGATAGTTTTAGTTAACACTCTGCAGAGTTTGTACCTCTTTACCCACGTGTTCGTGATTTCATCACCCTTCGGCGACTAAGAACCTCCCTTATGCCCATGACCCGTCGGTCACATTACACACTTCCGTTGGTGTGTGGCCAAGAGATCACAAAACAGCCTTTACAAAGGGATTACTAGCCTATTTAGACCCCACTGAGGTTTCATCGGTGGCGATGTCTCCCGCAGAGCACATCTTCAACCAAGGGCCCCCTCTTGAGCCATTCGGATCCCAGGGTAGTTCCACCAATCATCAACAAACCCAATCCAACTACCCCTTCCCCGAGCATCCACAATGGTCCAAACAGCACTAGCAAAGCCCTAATTAATCAGCTACGCCGCACCCATAACTTGGCCTCGTGGTGGCACTGTAGTCCTGGCTTATTCTCGCATGAACCGGTCCTTAGATCTAAAGCAAGCAAACCACCGTAACATCCAACCCATCCACATACCAGGCTTGCTTAGATCATCCATTACCATACCATGTTTAACCAATTCATGTTAACCATAATCTCATCCATGCATAATTAAATTGAGTGATATGGTTGTTTCCCATCCCAGTTGATTAAGCGAAGCAAAAAGGTAAAAACCCTTCCCGACTCTCTCTACCATAAATTCCAGGTGACAAAGGGTGGTCAAACAAAACTAGTAAACTTCCTACCATAGGATTCCCATCAAATTGACACAAGCATGCAGTTTGCAAACAAAACATTTATTTTAAAGATAGGATCAATATGCTTCAAGGACACTTGCCTTGCTCTTGCTGTTGATTAGGGTCAAAGCCTTCAAACTCTTGATGCTGTAGATCCTCCGTGACACTTTCTAGCGCAAATCCGTCTAATCCACACAATAAACATACAAGACAAGAAACACAATCAAAGAGTGCACAAATATTACTCAATATGACATGCATGATTGATGCAATGCAAGGTAGAACTTGTTACTAGATTGCTTTTAATGATCACTAACTAGCTCTGATAGATTATACCAAGTTTATACAGGTTTGGGGTTGATTAGATCAATTTTTAGAATTAATTCAACACAATTTAACCAGGAAGATCGGACTAGTCCGCTAGGGACCGGACAAGTCCGCACTTGACGAGATCAGCAGATTAGGGTTTTCTAGATCGACGTAAATTCGGAGATTAGGGGTTGAATTCATGTAAGGAAAAGAGAATAGAAGGTATACCAGGTGTTTAGAACTCCAATGAACCAAGAAACTTGGAGGTAACACTTGGATCTTGATGATCTAGGGTTGGTGATGAACTTGGGGATGAATTGGTGGTGAAGGACGAAACTTGGTGGAGATCTTGATCCTCCTTCGTTTCCTCCTCTTCTTCTTCTTGTTTGGGATCTTCTCCTCCCTCCTTGATGGTGGCTCCCCACGAACTAGGGTTTGGGTGGGTGGAAAAGTGGCAAATAGATGTCGAACCAAGGGGTGGGGTTGTTTATATAGGGGTGGAGGCTAGGGTTAGATGGATTTCGAGTTTTGGGATGAGTAGAGGCCGGTTTAGAGTCCCACATGGGCTCTAAAAGAGTTGGGCACGACGTCCCTAGGCCCACTTGACGTGAAATCCAAGAAACAAGTCGTAAAACAAAAGGTCAATCTCGGAGTCACGAAATATCGGACAAGTCCGGACAGGACCGGACTAGTCCGAAGTCGTCCAGAGAGAAAATCGGACAAGTCTGGCCAAAAATCGGACAAGTCTGATCTTAGTCAGAAAGGAAAAACGGACAAGTCCGCTGGAACACCGGACTAGTCCGGAAAAGTCCAGGGACTTAGCAAATTTTCAAGGATTCATGGAATATCGGACTAGTCCGCACAAAATCGGACAAGTCCGAAAGTTTCCAGAGCCAAAATCGGACTAGTCCGCAGCAAAAACGGACAAGTCCGTTTTTAGTCAGAGAGAAATCGGACTAGTCCTCAGTAAAATCGGACTAGTCCGCACTTTCCTGCGTTTTAAGTGCGGTTTTGCTCCAAATCAATTTTAAATGCTCCGAACCAATGTTAAACTCGTTCCTTTTTATGTGGGTTAATGTTAAACATGTATATGAGTGCATGTAGGGCATGATGCATGAAAATGAGGGTGTTACAAACCTACCCCCCTTAAAATGAATCTCGCCCTCGAGATTCGACGCGGAAGGGAAGAGATGGGGAAATTCCTTCTTGAGATCATCTTCTAGCTCCCAAGTTGCTTCTTTTTCGGTATGGTGCTTCCATTGGACTTTACACCATCTAATGACCTTGTTCCTTGTGACTCTCTCCTTGGTTTCCAAGATTTTGACCGGTTGCTCGGCATAAGTCAAATCTTCCTCTAGCTCCAATTCTTCCATTGGCACTTGATCTTCCGGTACCCTGAGACACTTCTTGAGTTGGGAAACATGAAACACATCATGTACATCTGAAAGATGAGCTGGCATCTCCAACTTATATGCTACTTCTCCTCTTTTGTCCAAAATCTTGAATGGTCCAATATAACGAGGTGCGAGCTTGCCTCTTATGTTAAACCTCTTATGACCTCTCATTGGTGACACCTTGAGGTAAACAAAATCTCCTATTTCAAAGGCTAACTTCCTTCTCCTATTATCCGCATAGCCTTTTTGCCTTGATTGGGCAGCCCTCAAGTTTCCACGAATTATTTGGACTTGCTTTTCGGCTTCTTGCAACACATCCGGACCAAATACTTGAGTTTCTCCTGCCTCATTCCAGAATAAAGGCGTCCTACACTTCCTCCCATAAAGCGCTTCATATGGTGACATTTTCAAGCTTGCTTGGTAACTATTGTTGTATGAAAATTCCGCGTATGGCAAGCTTTTGTCCCAACTTTTCCCATGCTTTAAAGCACAAGCTCTTAACATGTCCTCCAAAATCTGATTGGTCCTCTCGGTTTGTCCATCCGTTTGAGGATGATATGCTGAACTAAAATTCAACCTCGTTCCCAAAGCTTCATGCAATTTTTGCCAAAATCTGGAGGTAAATTGAGAACCTCTATCCGATACTATCTTCTTAGGGACTCCATGTCGACACACAATATGCTCCATGTATATTTCAGCCAATCGTGCAGCTGTATACTTGGTCTTCACAGGGACAAAATGAGCTGACTTGGTTAAGCGATCCACAATTACCCAAATTGAGTCATACCCGAATTGAGTACGTGGTAACCCAACTATGAAGTCCATACCAACTTCTTCCCACTTCCATTCCGGAATCTTCAACGGTTGCAATAATCCGGCTGGCCTTTGATGTTCCGCCTTGACTCGTTGGCACACATCACATAATGCTACATATTCAGCTATGTCCTTTTTCATGCTATCCCACCAATAGCAAGTCTTCAAATCCTTGTACATCTTCGTACAACCAGGGTGAATTGAGTATGGCGAGTCATGTGCCTCCTTTAATATTGTTTCTCGAATATGCTTTACATTAGGCACAACAATTCTCTTTCCAATCCATAAGGTACCATGTTCGTCTTCATCAAATCTGAATTCTCTCCCTTCTTCGATTCTTTCCTTGATTTCCTTGATCTCCTCATCTGTGGTCTGTGCTTCTCGAATTTCTTGCTCCAAGGTAGGATTTAACTCCATCATCTCCATCTCATTTACAAACCCGAGGTTCAACCGTTCAAACTCCTTACATAACTCGGATGGTAACTCTCGAACTGTAAGTTGGTGGCTTACTCCCTTTCTACTCAAAGCATCGGCCACTACATTGGCTTTTCCCGGATGATAGTTGATCCCCAAATCATAATCTTTGATGAGCTCCAACCATCTTCGTTGCCTCAAGTTCAGATCCGTTTGTGTGAAAATATACTTCAAACTCTTATGATCCGTGTAAATCTCACACCTATGTCCAAGAATATAGTGTCTCCAAACCTTCAATGCATGTACCACGGCTGCTAGTTCAAGATCATGCGTGGGGTAATTCTGCTCATGTTTCTTCAATTGTCTCGACGCATAGGCGACCACTTGACCTCCTTGCATCAATACACATCCAAGCCCTTGTCTTGATGCGTCACAATAAATGTCAAAACTCTTGCTTACATCTGGCAATACCAAAACTGGGGCTGTTGTCAACCTCTTCTTCAACTCCTCAAAACTATTCTGACAAGCTTCAGTCCATTGGAACGCCTTTCCCTTCATTAGCAACTCCGTCATAGGCTTGGCTATCTTGGAAAAATCCTTGATAAACCGACGGTAATATCCAGCCATCCCAAGAAAACTCCTTATTTCCTTGACGTTTTGCGGTGGTTCCCACTTCAACACGTCTCTCACTTTTCCGTGGTCAACCGATACTCCTCCTCCTGAGATTATATGACCCAAAAATGGCACCTCTTTCAACCAAAACTGGCACTTGTTGAACTTGGCATACAATTGATGCTCCCTCAATTTCTGCAGCGTAAGCCTCAAGTGTTCCTCATGTTCCTTCTCATCCTTCGAGTAGATCATAATATCATCAATAAACACCACAACGAACTTATCTAAGTACTCCATGAAGACCTTATTCATGAGGTACATAAAGTAGGCAGGTGCATTTGTCAATCCAAAAGACATCACGGTGTACTCATAAGATCCATACCGTGTCCTAAAAGCTGTCTTGGGTATGTCCGATGGTCTAATCTTCATTTGAAAGTATCCCGACCTCAAGTCAATCTTAGAGAAGACACAAGCACCCTTCATCTGATCAAACAAGTCTTCTATGCGTGGCAAGGTGTACTTGTTCTTGATTGTTACCTCGTTGAGAGCTCGGTAATCCACGCACATCCTTTGGGATCCATCCTTCTTGTCCACAAATAGAACGGGCGCTCCCCAAGGTGAAGAGCTAGGGCGAATAAAACCCTTCTCTAATTGCTCTTGAATTTGTTTCTTGAGCTCCGCTAATTCCATAGGAGGCATTTTATACGGCCTCTTAGCTATAGGTGCAGTTCCAGGTATTAAATCAATAACAAACTCAATGTCTCGATCAGGTGGCATACCTGGCAACTCATCCGGAAACACATCCAAAAATTCACATACAACCGGAATCTCCTCAATTGCGGCACCGTCTATATGATTCAATTCCAATTGCTTCGGTGCGGTTTGAGATGCTTCAAATTCTACAGTTATCCCTTCCTCATTGGTCAACTTCACTGTCTTTGTGGCACATTCAATAACCCCATTGTGCTTCCTCAACCAATCCATACCAAGTATAATATCCAACCCTTGAGAATCTAAAACAATGAGGTTGGCGGAGAAGTCTACCCCCCTTATTCTAAGGCTTACTTTTGGACATACTATATTTGTCCTCATCTCTCCTCCAGGAGACTTAACCAACAGAGTAAACTTCATATGAGAGATAGGCAAACTATACTTGGCAACATACTTCGATGCAATGAATGAATGCGATGCTCCAGAATCAAATAACATAGTCGCGGGGTTGGAGTTGGCGAGAAACATACCAATGACCACGTCATCCGCTTGTTGAGCATCCTCCGTAGAGACATGGTTCACATTGCCACGAGCAAAATTTTGCTGTCCACGGCTTCCTTGTGGCTGTCCTCCATTAGGTCTTGGGTTTTGCTTCGATGCATTGCTTCCTTGACCAAGGCCCGACTTAGGACATTGATTCGCAAAGTGTCCAGCTTCTCCACAAGTATAACACTTCTTAACTCCACCAGAATTATTGGGACGAGCTTGGTTTTGAACATTGGCTCCAGGAAAATCAGCACGAGGTGCATAAGGCATCGGAGGCCTAGGTGCTTGCATGACAGGGCGCTGCTGCACAAACTGAGTTGGGCGCGGTGCATAACCAGGGCGCTGAGCAGGAATAGAGGAGCTGTAATGAGGCGCATTGGGCGGCGCAAAGCGAGGGCGCACATTACTTCCTTGTTGCTGTCCTTGATATGGCGCCTTCCTCTTGATTTCTTGCTCCATCTCACGGATCTTGTTCTCAACCACAATTGCTTTGTCCACAAGCTTCTGAAAATTGGTATAATCACAGTTGAGCAATTGCACTTGGATCGTATTGTTCAATCCCCTCATGAACAAGTATTGTTTCCGGCCGTCCCGACTAACATCCTCAGGCGCATATCTTGAGAGTTGAGTGAACTTATTGAGGTATTCACTCACGTTTGATCTTCCTTGTCTCAAGTTCTCAAATTCTTGCCTCTTCAAGAGCATAACACCTTCCGGCACATAGTGAGAACGAAAATTTTCCTTGAATTCGGCCCAAGTAATTCTCTCTTGGTTCTCATGAGCATTGCAATAAGAATCCCACCAATCTGCAGCTGCTCCAACTAGTTGATGAGAAGCGAACAAGACCTTCTCTCGGTCACTGCATTGGACAATGGCTAGCTTCTTCTCCACGGACTTGAGCCAATCATCAGCATCCATAGGGTCAGCAGCTTGAGCAAAGGTTGGCGGCCTAGTCCTCATGAACTCTCCCAATCGGTTATGAGGAGGCGGGGGTGGCGGTGGAGGCATGTGTGGCTGATTGTTGATATTGCCAGCCTGCAGCTGTCCCATAGTTTGTATCATGGTCTGCATGAGCTGGTTTTGCATGGCCAATAGCTGCTCGATGTTGATAGCTCCCTGAGTAGGTCCTTGCCCATTGTTGTTCTGAGGCACTCCATTGTTCTCCTCTTCATCATTGCCATCCCTCTGGTTGCGAGTCCTCACCATCTGAAGAAAAGCAGTAGGTAAGAATTAGAAAACGTCCCCAACTATATGCATCAAGGGATATGAAACTAAACAACTAGCTACACTAACCTAGGTGGACATGGCAATGCTAAAGCATCCCAAAATCCTCTATTAAGCACACAAGCAACCAATATATATAGCAACCAGCACCCCAAGCAAAAATACATCGATTCCTGAGTGCTCCTATGTGCTCTAAAGTGTCCATTCTATCTAGGCTGCATCCTACGGTCAACCTGTGGCTCTGATACCAATCTGTGACGCCCGGTTCCGAAAATGAACCAAGCTAACGCATATGTGTGCCCAGGATGTTCAACACACATACACGAGTGATTCACAAATGATAAACAGATAATTACCACAGCTCAAATTACTAAATAAGTACTCTTATTACACAATTCATTAAATCCTCGAATACAAGCTCTAATGAATATTAATGACAAGTTCAACTAATGCAGCGGAAATAAACTAATTAAGCAACTAAGCAACTATGCAACATAAGCGACAGGGTATGTATGCGCAGCTCCAATCAACACCACAGGCAAAGCTGACGGTAGACACGGCCTAGAACTCCGCATTATCGCCATTAAAATCCCAGTCCTGACCTGCAACTGTTGGAGTGGGGGATTGCAAGAGTGAGTACATGTCGTACTCAGCAAGTGTGGAAAGTATGACATGCGGCTGATTCAAATGACGACAATAATAATGGTAAAGTGCTGAAAAGTACATTAAAACATTTGAAAAGCAATATATTATAATTATATAAATCAAAACCATCATAATCATAAGTAATACCATGATACCAAACTGAATTCATTACCATCATCAATAAGTCCAGATTTCACCATTGCCAATAACCATATTCAATACCAGAAATTAATCCATAACCATCCATACCATTACCAAACCATAACCATCCCAAATTCCAATTTCCCCCTAATCATGGAAGTTGTCCAGGCGCTCATAACCGGGAGCACGGCTATCATGATAGTTTTAGTTAACACTCTGCAGAGTTTGTACCTCTTTACCCACGTGTTCGTGATTTCATCACCCTTCGGCGACTAAGAACCTCCCTTATGCCCATGACCCGTCGGTCACATTACACACTTCCGTTGGTGTGTGGCCAAGAGATCACAAAACAGCCTTTACAAAGGGATTACTAGCCTATTTAGACCCCACTGAGGTTTCACCGGTGGCGATGTCTCCCGCAGAGCACATCTTCAACCAAGGGCCCCCTCTTGAGCCATTCGGATCCCAGGGTAGTTCCACCAATCATCAACAAACCCAATCCAACTACCCCTTCCCCGAGCATCCACAATGGTCCAAACAGCACTAGCAAAGCCCTAATTAATCAGCTACGCCGCACCCATAACTTGGCCTCGTGGTGGCACTGTAGTCCTGGCTTATTCTCGCATGAACCGGTCCTTAGATCTAAAGCAAGCAAACCACCGTAACATCCAACCCATCCACATACCAGGCTTGCTTAGATCATCCATTACCATACCATGTTTAACCAATTCATGTTAACCATAATCTCATCCATGCATAATTAAATTGAGTGATATGGTTGTTTCCCATCCCAGTTGATTAAGCGAAGCAAAAAGGTAAAAACCCTTCCCGACTCTCTCTACCATAAATTCCAGGTGACAAAGGGTGGTCAAACAAAACTAGTAAACTTCCTACCATAGGATTCCCATCAAATTGACACAAGCATGCAGTTTGCAAACAAAACATTTATTTTAAAGATAGGATCAATATGCTTCAAGGACACTTGCCTTGCTCTTGCTGTTGATTAGGGTCAAAGCCTTCAAACTCTTGATGCTGTAGATCCTCCGCGGCACTTTCTAGCAAAAATCCGTCTAATCCACACAATAAACATACAAGACAAGAAACACAATCAAAGAGTGCACAAATATTACTCAATATGACATGCATGATTGATGCAATGCAAGGTAGAACTTGTTACTAGATTGCTTTTAATGATCACTAACTAGCTCTGATAGATTATACCAAGTTTATACAGGTTTGGGGTTGATTAGATCAATTTTTAGAATTAATTCAACACAATTTAACCAGGAAGATCGGACTAGTCCGCTAGGGACCGGACAAGTCCGCACTTGACGAGATCAGCAGATTAGGGTTTTCTAGATCGACGTAAATTCGGAGATTAGGGGTTGAATTCATGTAAGGAAAAGAGAATAGAAGGTATACCAGGTGTTTAGAACTCCAATGAACCAAGAAACTTGGAGGTAACACTTGGATCTTGATGATCTAGGGTTGGTGATGAACTTGGGGATGAATTGGTGGTGAAGGACGAAACTTGGTGGAGATCTTGATCCTCCTTCGTTTCCTCCTCTTCTTCTTCTTGTTTGGGATCTTCTCCTCCCTCCTTGATGGTGGCTCCCCACGAACTAGGGTTTGGGTGGGTGGAAAAGTGGCAAATAGATGTCGAACCAAGGGGTGGGGTTGTTTATATAGGGGTGGAGGCTAGGGTTAGATGGATTTCGAGTTTTGGGATGAGTAGAGGCCGGTTTAGAGTCCCACATGGGCTCTAAAAGAGTTGGGCACGACGTCCCTAGGCCCACTTGACGTGAAATCCAAGAAACAAGTCGTGAAACAAAAGGTCAATCTCGGAGTCACGAAATATCGGACAAGTCCGGACAGGACCGGACTAGTCCGAAGTCGTCCAGAGAGAAAATCGGACAAGTCTGGCCAAAAATCGGACAAGTCTGATCTTAGTCAGAAAGGAAAAACGGACAAGTCCGCTGGAACACCGGACTAGTCCGGAAAAGTCCAGGGACTTAGCAAATTTTCAAGGATTCATGGAATATCGGACTAGTCCGCACAAAATCGGACAAGTCCGAAAGTTTCCAGAGCCAAAATCGGACTAGTCCGCAGCAAAAACGGACAAGTCCGTAGTCAGAGAGAAATCGGACTAGTCCTCAGTAAAATCGGACTAGTCCGCACTTTCCTGCGTTTTAAGTGCGGTTTTGCTCCAAATCAATTTTAAATGCTCCGAACCAATGTTAAACTCGTTCCTTTTTATGTGGGTTAATGTTAAACATGTATATGAGTGCATGTAGGGCATGATGCATGAAAATGAGGGTGTTACACGCGCCAACTATCGGAGTGTTTTTCCGGCAATTCTCCCGATACTACCGTTGGTAGCTCACAGAGTTTATAGTTCGATATTGGGTGCATAAAGATTTCGAAGAGTATGGCAAATGGACACAAGGATTTATGTGGTTCGGGCCGCTTGAGCGTAATACCCTACTCTACGGGGTGTGTAGCTGTTGTATTGAGCGTCTAAGAGCTTCAGCCCAGAGACTGTGTATGTGTCAGAGAGTGTCAGTGTCCCCTGTGTATCGTCGACCAGTCCTTTTATAGTTCAAGGACTGGTCGTTACACCGTTAGCCTAGCCCGACATGTGGCCCCGGCAGTTACTAAGGTTTAATACATAATTAATGAGATTAATTACCCTTAATAGCGTGGTAACGGGACCTGGCAGTGCCGTTACTAGTATTAAGGGCCTACTGATCGTGTGTCATTAATATGGTATTAATGACACTTAATCAGGTCTTGAAGTCTTTGATTGCCCCTTGGAGGTCCGAGGCGTTGGGGGTTCACCAGCTTGATTGCCAAGGTAGAAGGTCCGGCGGTTCGGACACGTGACAGCTTCGGAGCTATTCGTCTGGGATGGGTAGGTCCGGTGTAGATGTACACGTGTCAATACTGGAGCTTCCCTCTGTCGGAGGTTAGCTCCGGGGGTGCCGCGCAAGTGTTTAGCCCGGAGCTATCCCATGTGAGGGATATAGGTCCGGCTGCAGTGTACACGTGGCAGTACCGGGACTAACCATAGATGGAAGGCATGTCTAGTCCCGTATGACATGTGGGGCCTTCGCAGGTCTTCAACTCGGACAGGTGAAGTCCCTTTGGTTTTTTTGTAGTCCCAAGGGGTATACGGTACGCAAGGTACCGACAGAAGCTTTTACTCATTTTAGAACTTTATTTTTTAGACTATTAATTGATCACCCAGGGCCATTAAAAGCAATCAGAAGTGATAATGGAACTGAATTTAAAAATCAATCATTTAATCACTTTTGCACTGAACACGAAATAAAACATCAATTTTCTTCACCTTATGTTCCTCAACAAAACGGTGTTGTAGAAACGAAAAATAGAACCTTAGTTGAGATGGCTAGGACTATGCTTGATGAATATCAAGCTCCTAGAAAATTTTGGGCAGATGCAATTGCAACAGCTTGTTATGTTTCAAACTGTATTTTCTTGCGCACTAAGCTTGGTAAAACACCTTATGAACATCGGTTTGGACATAGGCCCCGTGTTTCACACTTTAGGGTTTTTAGTTGCAAATGCTTTGTTAAGAAACATGCAAATCTTGATAAATTTGAAGCCAAATTCGAAGATGGCATGTTTCTTGGTTACCCATCTCGCACTAGAGGATATCGTCTATTTTTACTTGGAACTAACAAAATTGTGGAAACTTGTGAAGTTTCTTTTGATGAATCTAGCCCCGATACTAGCTCCGATATTGCAGGACCATATCCATATCCTCAAGGGGAGGGTATTTTTGAAGAAGAAGAAGAAGAGTTGGTGATATTGCCTGATAGTTCCGAAGCTGACACGTGTCCGACTCTGAACTTTGAACAAGCTCCGACTACTGCCTCTGCTAGTCCTGATCATCCACAAGCCACAAGCTCATCAATCTTCGATGAAACTAATGAAGAGTAAGCTTGTGAGACATCTGTTCCCCTATGGATTTACAAGAATCATCCCCTGCAACAGATAATTGGAAGCTTGCATGAACGAGTTACAAGATCCAAGTTTTCTAACCCCAATTCTCATGCTCATTCTGCTTTTGTTGCTTCTTTTGAACCCAAATATATATCACATACACTCACTAATGAATCTTGGATTATTGTCATGCAAGAAGAGTTAGAAAATTTTGAAAGAAATAATGTTTGGAAACTTGTACCTCCACCTCAAGGTCACACTTTAATTGGAACTAAATGGGTGTTTAAAAATAAACAAAGTGAGGATAGGGTTGTGGTTAGGAATAAGGCTAGGTTGGTTGCTCCAGGTTTCACTCAAGTTGAAGGTCTAGAATTTGATAAAACTTTTGCTCCTATTGCTAGATTAGAAGCCATAAGAATTTTGTTAGCTTTTGCTGCTTCTAAAGGTTTTAAGCTATATCAAATGGATGTTGAAAGTGCTTTTCTTAATGGCTACATATATGATGAGGTTTATGTCAAACAACCACCGGTTTTTTGAAAATCCATATTTTTCTAATCATGTTTACAAACTGTCCAAAGCCTTGTACGGTCTCAAACAAGCCCCTAGAGCATGGTATGATAGGTTAAAACATTCTTACTTGAAAAAGGGTTACCATGGGCAAGGTTGATAAAACTCTTTTTGTGCTTAAGCATGGCAATGACTCATTATTTGTTCAAGTGTATGTGGATGATATTATCTTTGGTTATGCTTCTCATGATCTCGTGTCCAAGTTTTCATCTATGATGAGTTCAGAATTTGAGATGAGTATGATGGGAGAACTAATGTACTTTTTGGGGCTGCAAATCAAGCAAACCGAGGAAGGTACCTTTGTGCATCAAACGAAGTATACAAGGGACCTTATAAAGCACTTTAACATGAACAAAAGCAAGCCTCTTCGGACACCAATGGGAACAACATCAACACTTGAGCTTGATGAAGATGGTGAACCGGTTGATCAAAAAGAATATCGAAGCATGATCGGATCACTTTTGTATCTCACGGCATCAAGACCGGACATACAATTCAGCGTATGTCTTTGTGCACGGTTTCAAGCCTCCCCACGAGCTTCACATCGTCAAGCTGTCAAACTTATTCTCAGGTACTTAAATGGAACTCAAGAATTTGGCATTTTTCATTCGTCTTCCTCAATTGTTTCTTTAAGAGCTTTTTCCGATGCTAATTTCAGAGGTTGTAGGATTGATAGGAAAAGTACTTCTGCTACTTGTCATTTTCTTGGTAATTCTCTTGTTGCTTGGTCCTCTAGAAAACAAATCTCAGTTGCACAATCCACAACTGAATCTGAATATGTAGCTGCTGCTAGTGCTTGCTCACAAATTCTTTGGATTGTTTAAACACTTAAGGACTATGGAGTTGATCTAGATAGTGTTCCACTATTTTGTGATAACACTAGTGCCATTTGCATTGCTAAAAACTCTGTGCAATATTCTAGAACTAAGCACATTGACATTAGGTATCACTTTCTTCATGATAATGTTGAAAAAGGAAATATTGTGCTTCACCATGTAGATACCGAACAACAATTGGATGACATTTTTACAAAACCTTTGGATTTCACTCGTTTCTGTTACATTCGAAGTGAAATAAGGGTTATGCATCCTCATAGTTTACATTGAGGGGAGTTTTGAAACTTGGGAAGTCTATGTGTGAATCTGAAATTAAAATAATATGAGCATAGTATTTAATACATATATGACTTTGTGATTCCTTTTACATGTTGAAAGTTCTTACTACATTACTCGTGTTATACATTTTGTGATTTTTGCCATGTCTAGTAATTGGAATAATTACTTACACTAAATCTGGTCATGGTCAAACTTTCTTGCTATTTTGAACTTGTTGCATGCTCACAAGTGCTTTTAATCATACAGAATTAATCAAGTAATCAACTCACATGTTGAGTTTTTATGAACAAATATAAATTGAGAAAAGATCAAGAGAATATGCATGCATCGCACTTCTTCTTTTGAGATGGCTTATCATTGCACTAAAGAAGTTGTGTATGACTAAAACCATGTCCTTAAGCTTATGATTGTCAAATGACATAGGTTTAGCTTGGTTGGTTAGACAGATGCACATATAATCTCTTGCAAATATCTTATGATCAAAATTTGTGCTTTGAAAAAAAATAAAATGCAGCAACAAGTGTCATGCTTTCATGTCTTGAAATATTTAAGTTTATAAGATCATGACTTGCTTAAATTGAAAATTACATTTGATCTCTGGCATGGCTTACACTACTTATGTATCTCATTGATGTGATAGTGTAAGTTACTTGATAGTATGACTTGGATGAGCTTTGTTTTATATGTATATGTTATAATATGATCATAACAATTTGTCAGTACCCTGCGTACCGTATACCCCTTGGGGCCACAAAAAGACCAAAGAGACTTCACCTGACCGAGTTGAAGGCCTGCGAAGGCCCCACTTGTCATACGGGACTAGACATGCCTCCCATCTATGGTTACCTCCAGTACTGCCATGTGTACACTGCAGCCGGAGCTATACCCCACACATGGGATAGCTCCGGGCTAAATACTTGTACGGCACCCCCGGACCTAACCTCCGACAGAGGGAAGCTCCAGTACCGACACGTGTACATCTACACCGGACCTACCCGTCCCAGACGGTTAGCTCCGGAGCTGCCACGTGTCCAAACCGTCGGACCTTCAACCTTGGCAATCAAGCTGGTGAACCCCCAACGGCTCGGACCTCCAATTGGCAATCAAAGACCTCAAGACCTGATTAAGTGTCATTAATACCATATTAATAACACACGATCAGTAGACCCTTAATACTAGTAGCAGCACTGTCAGGTCCCGTTACCATGCTATTAAGAGTAATTAATCTCATTGATTATGTATTAAACATTAGTAACCGCCGGGGCCACATGTCGGTCCAGGCTAACTGTGTAACGACCAGTCCTTGTACTATAAAAGGACTGGTCGATGGGAGACTTGGGGACACTTGGACTCTCTCACACTCTGACACTCTTAGACGCTCAATACAACAGCTACACACCCCGTGGAGTAGGGTATTACGCTCAGGCGGCCCGAACCACGTAAATCCTTATGTCATTTGCCATATTCTTTGAAATCTCTGTGTACCCAATACCGAACTATAAACTCCGTGAGCTACCAACGGTAGTATCGGGAGAATTGCTGGAAAAACACTCCGACAGTTGGCGCGCCAGGAAGGGGGTCTGCCCGAGATTTCAAAAATGGTGAACTCAGCTGTTGGATCATCCAACGGCAACCCCTCTGCGCAAGCTGCTGGAGGCAATCCCTCCAATATGCAACAACCAGCAGGTGTCGCGGCTCCAGCAGGAGTCATGCCTCCACCGCCACCGTCTGCACCAGCAAATCAAGCTAGGCAACGGGACGGATCTGCATCAGTCACAGCGTCGGCGAATAACAACAATCCTGAACACGCGCTCCATGCAGCACATGCTCTCCTACAACACCCACCACCTCTGGGTGCATCCCAGGGTGCAATGGATCAGTGGAGGGCTGATGTCGAACATTTGGTTGCAGCAGCAGCCGATCACATCAGTAACCAAGGTCATCCCCCCTTGGGGCGGGCCCCATCACAACATTGGACTTTGTCGGGCTTCCCAAAATAGGAGGCGTGCTGCGTCTCAACAAGTTACGTCACTGCCTACCGGTGCGTGACGCACCGATACAGTAACAAGGCTTTCAACTCATGACCTACGGGCGGAGCTTGATTGCCATTACCGTCAGCATGACGGCCGCATCCATATCGAGTATGCTCGCGAAAGACGAGAAGCTCGAGACAGCCTCGTTCCTGAGGGAATAGGAGGAGGTTGCCCTGCCCTGGCCATGCACTTGCGCATAGTCAGATGGCCACAAAAGTTCCGGCCTCACCTTCCGGAGAATTTTGACGGGACTATCAATCCCGTTGAGTTTCTCCAGATTTACTCCACTGCAATCCTTGCAGCCGGAGGTAACAAGGCCGTAATGGCCAACTACTTCCCTGTGGCTTTAACTGGGACCGTCAGGTCCTGGTTCATGAGCCTCCCGCCAAACTCCATCAATAGTTGGGCGGAATTGTGCCAATAGTTCACCGCCAATTTTGGGAGTTCATACACTCGACCAGGCACCGGACTGGACCTTTTTTCTATAACGCAGAAGGGGGGAGAATCCTTGCGTTCCTTCATCCAGAGGTTCTCCCAGGTACGAAACATTATTCCTTCTATCTCTAGCGCCTCTTTATTGTGGCATTTAGACAGGGCGTACGAGACAAGAAGATGTTGGAGAAGCTGGCGATCAAGGAGATCACCAGCGTCACGGAGCTCTTTAGCTTGGCAGAAAAGTGTGCTAAAGTTGCGGAGGGCCGTGAAATGCACTCCAAACCACCTCTGGAGGATAATAAAAAATCCTCCAAGGGTGAAGCCACTACCTCCGGGAGTGGCAAAAAGAAGAAGAAGTCCAACAACAAGAAAAACTCATCGGCTGTCAAACCTAATGTTGCAGCTGCTGCAGCTCCGGGTGGCAGGGGGCCATGCCCCGAGAAATGACCTCGACCTTCATCCAAAGATGGCGACAAATCCAAAATGCGGTGTCCTATTCATAAGTTGAACAGCCACAACATGGAAGATTGTCGATAGGTCCAGAACCTTGACGAGCGCTACAACAAGCGCCGGGAAGAAGTTCCTTTCCGACAAAGGGAAGGAAAACAAAAAGTCGATGAAGCTCCGACTGAAGAAGAATTAGGCTTTCAGGACCCTAAAAAGGTCTTGAAAGCTGTTTACACTTCCGTCGATGACGACTCCGACGTCTCTGAAAATGAACGTCGAAAAACCATGAACACCATTTTTGGTGGTTCGTGGGACATCACCTCCCGTCGTGTCCTCAAGACCATGCGGCGGGACATGGCTTCGGTGGCTCCCACCGCTAGGGCGGAGCCGCATCGGAAGTGGATGGATACTGACATCACTTTTGACGCGTCGGATTGCCCTCGGAATATGATCAGAGCTGGTCAACTCCCATTGATGGTATCTCTGACCATCAACAATATTCAACTCCACCATGTAATGGTGGACGGAGGTTTGAGGTTGAATCTCATAAGATTCAAAGCTTTCGTCAAGCTTCAGCTCCGGCCTTCGGACCTTCGCACCTCCCGACCTTTCTCCAGAGTAGGTCTGGGAGCCATAACCCCACTTGGTGCCATTACTCTCCCCGTAACATTTGGGACTCAGGAGAACTATCGCATTGAGAAGTTGGTCTTTGATGTTGCTCAGATCAACTTACCCTTCAACGCCATTGTGGGCAGGCCAGCCTTATACAAGTTCATGGATGCTGCTCATTATGGCTACTTGGTGTTGAAGATGCCAACACCAGCCGGTGTTCTCCGGATCTGTGGAGATCACACCGCCAGAGTGACAGCTCTGGAAGAACTTCATGCACTTGCCACAACGCAAGAAGAAGAATATGGAAAGGAGCAAGCTCCGAAACCCTCGAGCATTCATCATCGAGGCTCAACGTCTGCACCCCGTGTGCAACCAAGCGGCGACACCGACATTCCCGTCAAAGTCGTCCAAATCAGTTCCGACGCCGCTTAGACCAATCGCATATCAGAAGATCTGAATGACAAATTGGAACTCACGCTCATCAAATTCCTCCTGGCTAATGTCGACGTGTTTGCCTGGCAACCGTCAAAAATGCATGGGATCCCTAGGGAAGTGACCGAGCATAATCAGAAGATCTATCCCGATGCTCGGCCTGTACACCAAAAGCCTCGGAAGCAATCAGTAGAGCGACAAAACTTCATACGACAAGAAGTGAAGAAGTTGCTTGAAGCTGGATTCATCCGAGAGGTCTTCCACCCAAAATAGCTGGCAAACCCAGTCGTTGTACCCAAGGCCGGCGGGAAGCTTCGGATGTGTATCAACCGCACAACACTAAATAAGGCATGTCCCAAAGATCCATTCCCACTACCTAGAATAGATCAGATAGTGGATTCCACATCCGGGTGTGAATTACTGTGTTTCCTAGACGCATATTCTGGGTACCATCAAATCAGAATGTCTAGGGAAGATGAAGAGCATACTTCTTTCATCACAGTAGATGGATTGTATTGTTATACTGCCATGCCATTTGGTCTCAAGAATGCAGCTTCAACATTTGTACATGCTATGTACAAAACCTTTGGAGAGCTTGTCAGAGACGTAGTGGAAGTGTATGTTGATGACATTGTCGTCATGATTAAAGACAAGCAGTCACTTCTTGACACCTTGCAAGCTGTCTTCGACAAGTTGCGAGTCACTCGCACGAAGCTGAACCCGAACAAGTGTGTCTTCGGGGTTAGCTCCAGAAAGCTTCTTGGTTTCCTAGTAAACCACCGAGGCATAGAGTCAAATCTGGCAAAGATTAAAGCCATTGAAGATATGCAACCACCAGCCCGCATCAAGGACGTCCAGAAGCTGACTGGATGTTTACCTGCCCTCAGCCGGTTCATCTCAAGACTGGCGGAACGGGCATTACCCTTCTTAAAGATATTGAGAAAGTCCGGACCATTCCAATGGTCTGAAGAAGCAGAAAAGGTGTTCCAGGAGCTGAAGCAGCTCCTCACCACTCTACCAACATTGGTAGCTCCGAACCCTGGTGAGCCTCTACTGCTTTACATTTCGGCAACTGACGAAGTTGTCAACATGGTCTTGGTTGCGGAGAGACCAGAACCGCTACAAGCTCAGGAATCCAGACTCCTCCGGGAGAGTCAGGAGGTTCCTGAAGGCGAGTCTGGGTCCCAGCCCCCAGACTTGGGTCAACAAGGAGTTACTCTTGTTGAACAATAAGAGTCGGACCCCCCCCCCCGTGAGGGTCCAGGTCACTCCTGAAGAAGCTCCGGGTTCCTCCAACAAGGACCCGACGATCCCCGAAGAAGGTCCGGACCCCTCCGGGAGGGCCTGGGTCGATGAGGAGGAAGCTTCGGGCCCCTCCGAGAGGGTCCGGACAGTCCAACGCCCAATGTACTTCATCAGTGAAGTACTCCACGATGCAAAAACTCGGTACCTAGAAGTACACAAACTGCTATACGTAGTTCTTATTGCTTCCTGGATACTCCGACACTATTTCCAAGCTCACAAGATCTCGGTGGTAACTCCATATCCACTGTGAGCGATTTTGCATAATCCCAATTCCACTGGGAACGTTGCAAAGTGGGCGGTGGAGTTGGCCGAGTTTGACCTTGAATTCGTCCCAAGACAAGCAATTAAAAGTAAAGCATTGGCGGACTTTGTGGCGGAATGGACCCCTCTCCATCAAACCCTGGGGGCCCTAGTGAGCAGAAGCCGGAACTCAAGGTTGCGGTCTTCACTGAGCCTCACTGGACTCTCTACTTCGACGGCACCATGCAGAAGCAGGGGGCCAGAGCTGGAGTCGTTCTCCTTGCTCCGACTGGGGAGAAGGTTAAATACATGGTGCACCTTGACTTCAAGGCGACCAACAACATGGTGGAGTATGAAGCACTCATTTACGGACTAAAGGCACTATCATATGGTGTCAAGCAGCTATTGGTCAAGGGAGATTCGCAGCTCATCATTAAATAGGTGAAGGGTGAATGCTCCTGCAACAATCCCCAACTAGCTGCTTATCTCCTTGAAGTCCAGAGGCTTCAGAAAGACTTCGAAGTCCTGGACCTCCACCATGTACAGCGTCTCCATAACGCTGAAGTTGACGAACTCTCGACGAAAGCGTCAAGCGGCGCTCCGGCTCCCGACAGAACATTTGCCCAGAGGTTGTCTAAACCAACAACTCAGCCTGCCGAACTGAGCGAAGGGGGCGAGACCAGCACCTCAAAGCTAGCAGTCCCGATGGCCCTATTACCACGGCAGCCATCAAGGGTCGTAGGTGCTGCAGAAGCTTCGAGCAACCCAGCACGCAAGACTCGAATACTCAAGCTAGCTCCGATGCATGGATCTCGGAGATCCAGAGCTACCTGAAAGACAACATCCTTCCTGAAGATGATGTATCCGCTGACCGGATAGTCAGATTGGCTAAAAGATACACGTTGGTAGAAGGGGATATCTACCTTCGTGGCGCCAATGGCGTCCTGATGCGGTTCATCACAAAGGAAGAAGGATGCGAGCTCCTCGCAGAAATCCATGGAGGCGAGTGTGGGAATCACGCATCTTCCCGCACGCTAGTCGGCAAAGCCTTTCGGCATGGCTTTTACTGGCCTACAGCGCTCCAGGATGCAACTGAGCTGGTCACCGGCCCAACCTCTACAAATGATACCTCCTACATGACTTTTTGCTGTGTGGGGGATGGATATCTTGGGACCATTCCCAAGATCCGTCGGAGGTTACAAGTTCCTGTACGTCGCCATTGACAAATTCACCAAATGGCTGGAAGCAACTCTAGTTGTGACAATAAACAAGCAATCAGCTATCAACTTCTTACACTCCATTGTATGCAGATTTGGAGTCCCAAACAAAATCATAACCGATAATGGGACCCAATTTACAAGCTCTGCATTCCAAGGATATTGCGAAAACCTTGGCATTCAGGTCAGCTACGCTTTCGTAGCTCACCAGGCAAGCAATGGCCAAGCCGAGAGAGCAAATGCAGAAATTTGAAAAGGACTCAAGATGCGCACATATGAGCGTCTGAAAAAACATGGAGCCAACTGGATTGAAGAGCTTCCGCCCACTCTATGGGCCAACAGGACAACTCCAAACCAGTCAACTAGAGAGACACCCTTCTTCCTAGTGTATGGAGCTGAAGCAGTCCTTCCTCTAGAAATCACCTTGGGGTCCCTCCCGGTCCGGACCTTCGACGATGTCGCGCAGGTCAGCTCCGGTGTGAAGACCTTGACCTCCTGGAAGAGGGAAGGTGCGGAGCAACTGTTCGGAATGCCCGATACTGCCAAGCTCTCCAGCGCTATCACCACAGGCATGTTCACAGCCGATAGCTCGAGGAAGGCGATCTGGTGCTACGGAGAATACAGTCTGGAGAAGGGTTAAACAAACTCTCCCCCAGCTGGGAAGGACCCTTCCGAGTGATTAAAGTATCCCGTCCCGGATGCGTTCGCTTGGCAACCGAGGATGGGACACCTCTCCCTAGTCCTTGGAACATTGAGCACCTCCGTAAGTTTTACGCTTAATGTCACGGAGGTGAGTCTGTAGTTACACGAGATGTATGTTATAGAGTCATTGTACAGAGTCGGGTAGCTCCTCCGGGAGAACAGTCGGACCTTCTCCGGAAGGTCTGCAGAGTTCAGGCAACACTTGGCACAGTCTCAGAACTAAAAGTGTAGCTAGCTACCTTAGGTCAAACAAGAAACAAAACACACTTAGCATGGTTTCGTACCCTAAGGGTGTACTTGTTTCCCCTGTACCTCGGACCTATAATGAAAGACATCTTTGTGTGAAAACAGACTCCACGTGCATTTACTTTGTACAAGCTCAATATTTTTTATTTTTCTCTTTCTTGTCTATAACAAAGTTGTGCAATTCTCAAGAATTTTTTAGATCGACTAATTCATGTACAACTCGAGTCGCATTGTTAATTCCTTCGAGTTTTCACATTGTTGAATGGTTCACTTGCCTGAATGCCGCCAGCTAATCTAGGTTCGAAGTGTACAATCGACTTAGCCTGGTCCTACACCCTAAGTACGCCACTCTACCTACACCCTAGCAGGCCAAAGTAAGGCGGGTCCTGAAAACAATTGGACCTGGAGAAAACAACTCGGTGCACTTGATTGTATGAAGAGTTGTGCTCGGCCTAAAAATTTCTTACGAGATTAATAAGTCGCAACTGATTTATAGATAGGAAACAAATTTTACTATATTTCTTGACTTCAGTGTGCAGGAAAAATAAAGATCTCATGATGATGGTGAATTCAGCCGGAGCTACTAAAGCTTCGACATTCCCTAGAAGGCTTGTAGTCGATGTTTTAAACATTGATAGCAAGCATCGCTGGAGCTACTCAGTTCCAGTAAAACCATGGGACTAGCTGTTAAAATGAACAAAAGATGGTGGGAAGACTCCATAGGACCAACTGTCGACACTACGTGTTGATGGAGACCACCGCTGGAGCTACCAAGCTCCGATGATGGTCAAGGCTGGAGCCCTTAAGCTCCGACAACCTTAAGGAGCCTTCACTACTGAAGACTTTGGACCTACACTCTACAAGTCTGAAGCACGCAAGTATTCAACAGCAGTAACATCCTCTTGGTACATGTTCACAATCAAATTGTGTACATCTACTAGGGGGGCAAGTGGGACAAAAGTGTTGAAGATAAAAAATGAAATTCATAAAAAACTTGGTTTTCATTCATCTGGAGACAAGAGATTAGAAAATTGGAGAATAAGAAGAGAGAATACAAGCGGGAGCTACAAAGAGATGGTCCTAGACCCTATGTAAGAATGAGGCGACCTTCTGGGCAACCTTAGAAACGCTGGCCTGGGCAGCTTCTCCCTCTCCGATGATGGGGCCTTGGAGCACTGGGTCTAGGGGGAATTAGGGGTCCCAGCTTGTGTAGCACGACAGAATAAATTCTACGACGCTTTTGGCCAGGGATTGTCCCTCAGTTTCCATCTGGTCCGCAATGACATCACCCATCTTGGTGAGCTTGTTGTCTGCCGAACTCAGCGCCTGCAACGCCTGGTCCAGCTCTGGTTCTGGATCATCCGGACGCACGGGGCTAAAACCCATTAGCGTCAGCGCGTCATTGGCTTTGCCCAGGAAGTCCCAAACTTGTTGGGACTCCACAACCCTACCGCTTCGCATCTCCTCCAAGGATCTTCTAGCCGCCGCAAGCTCCGAGTTCTCCCGAGCAAGACGCTCCACCTCTTTGGCGTTCTATTGAATCTTTACAGCAACCTGCCTTTCGAGTTTACTGAGCTCTTCCTCCCGGAGGTGGATCTTGTTCTGGCGGTTGACCAGGTCCTTCTCTCGAACCTGCACCTTCTTCTCCCTAGCAGCAACGTTAGTTTCCCTCCTGTGGAGCTCCTGTCCTTGCTGCCAGGCCTTCTTCTCCTCTCTCTCGTAGCGCTCATCCAATTTCTTAGTGCGCTCCTCGAGACTCTTGTCACCCAGAGTTAGCCTCTGAGTAAGCTCTTATTCCCTCTTCACGACGTCATCCCGCAGCTCCAGGAGCTTTTGCTCTTCATCCTCGAGCTTTCTCTCATGCTCCTCAAGAGCCTCCCAGCACTTAACGAGGCTGGTGTGGATGGCGTCGAGCTTCTCTTGGCGATCATCCGATGTGCTATTAGCAGCCTTGGCCTGCTCATAGATGGCCCGGGACTGGTTGTCAAGGGATCGCGTCATGCTTTCCCTCTCATCCAGTAGCTTACCCCAGTACTCTAGGCGGATCTTCTCCTTCCTCACCCACTCCTTGTCTTCTGCCAGCCTCGACTATGCCAGCTTGGTCTCAGATTGGAGCCGGTTGCGCCACCTCCTAAGAGTTTGACGCTCCTCCTCGAGAGCCTTGTTGTCGTGGTAAAAAGCCAGCTGAACCTGGCAAAGACTAGAGCAGGCGTTGTGAATAGACAACGACAGAGGAATTGGGTCCGGACCTGCCGGGGTCATCTCTACCGGTTCCAGCGGGTTCTCCGTGACAAAAATGAGGGTCCCACTCTACAAGAGCGGTCCCCTGAGCTTCCACGGCACTAGGGCCGTCCTCCAGAATAGCCTCGACCGCCGTCGAGGAAGGTCCTGCTACAGAAGTATCAACCGCCAAAGTTGGTTCCGAAGGTCCTGCCACTAGGTCATCAACAACTGGCCCCTCAGACAGGGGGCCGACATCTTCATCTCGGCACCCTGGTTCAGGCGCGAGCACCTCCGGGACCACCACCTCCGGTGCAGGTGTTGAAGGTTCGGTCGGAGCTGAAGCCACTTCCGGCTCCGACGCTGGCACCTCCTCCACCACCGGCCCAGGCGCTGACGCTTCGACCATCACGGGCTCGGGCGCCGGCACCTCTACAGCGATTGGTTCAGGCGCCGGAACCTCTCCGACGATCGGCTCTACCGCCGGAACTTCTGCAGCAATCGGCTCTACTGCCAGAACTTCTTCGATAATGCCGGAGCTTCATCAACCACCGGCTCTACCGCCGGGGCAGCATCAAACACAGGCTCCACCGCCGGGGTTTCAACAACATCCGGCTCTAGGGCTGGAGTCACAGATATCTTATGTTCTGAAGTCGGGGCGTCCACCATTTCAGCGTCCAAACCCGGTGCTCCAACCTCCGGGGCAGGTGCTGCTGCTACATCTTCATTCCCGTGGTCCGGCGCTATCACGGGAGCTTCTGGGGATGAGTCAAGGTTCAAGACCACGACAGCCGGCACCGCAGCTGTCGCAACCTCAGCCACCCCTTGGGGCGGCACTGGAATTGGAACCGAAGCTTCCGTTTTCACAGCATCAGATGCTGTCGTAGGAGCTGGAGCTTCAGTCTTTTTCTTGGAGACACTGCAGATGAAGGACGAAGAAACTCAAAACACATTTACAACACAAAACAACTAACTGAGGTAAAAAACAAAAATTACCTCGGAAGGTTTCCGCAAAAGTTAGCACGGAACCTCTTCTCCGGACGCTCAGGGCTGGACCCTGGCGCCACTGGTGTATCTATTCCGGAAGGTTCCCCGGAGCTTGCTGCAACCGTTGGCGCTGCTTTGGTCCAGGTCCACCTCGATCGGGAAGAACTTCTGGATCCAAAGCCTTCAGCTGGTCCTGGTACTGTAGCCACTCGGCCGAAACTAGCACCCCGGGGAGATGCCGACGCTGGAGTGGATGCCGCTGTTGAAGACCTCCCCCTCCGGGGAGAAGGAGCCGCTGGGGAAGGAGCAGGCCTGACGGGCCTCCCATCAGAATGCTTCAGCTTCCTTTTCCGGCTTGAGGGCTCGGCCAACTCTTTGCCCTTGCCTGAGACTTCAACTCTCTGTTCTAGGACAGAGGGGGGACCACCCTCAGAGGCCCCGAAGATCACCAACCCGGTGGTCGAACACCTCTCGACGACACCAAGGTCATCAAGCATCGGCATCTTATGCCGGAGCTCCCTGCTGAACTCCGCCTCCATGTTCAGAGGGAGGAAAGCCACCGGCGGAGACAAGTAGTCGCCCTCAATGTCGATGCTGTGCTGGAACTTCTTGAGGTGAAGCCCCAAGGTTGCGCCTTCTAGGTTGGACTTCAAACCGGTTTCGATCCAGTCATCGTCCATCACGTTGTTGAGGGCCCAAGCAAGCTTCTCCCTCTTCTTTAGCGGAGCCCACCTGTTGGCCAGGAAGTTACAAAATACCACCTGAGGGGTCACCCCTCCTTTCACGCATTGGCGGATCCTGGTCAGAGCAGGGTTGAAAGCGTCCGACAACACCAGAACTTCACTCCAATCTTCAGTGTCGATGTTGGGGAGGCCTACGGGCAACTCCAGCCTCTCATGCTCCTCTGCCCTGATGACGATCCAATCCTTCTTCCAGTCGTCCCACTTGCCAGAAGGGAACGACTGCAAGTACTTGTCTGGGCACTTCTTGCGCTTCACAAAGTAATAGAAGCCAAGGTACTCATCACTCTTGCCGGTGATGTGGATGGTGAAGAAGGTGTGGAAGAGCTTGACGCAGGAAGGAATACCCACCCACATCTCGCAGAAGTGGACAAAAATCGACACCAAAAGAATGGAGTGGGGACCGAGGTGGTACAGCTGCAGACCATAGAAGTCTAGCAGCATCAAGAGAAAAGAAGAAAAGGGTGGGATCAGTCCCACCATGGCGTATGCAGAGAAGTACACCATTTCGCCGGCGTGCTCCTTCTCAAACGAAAGCTTGCCGGCGCGGACCTGGTGATTGAAGAAGTCACTGGACCACCCCATGAGGGCCTGTACCTTCTTCAAGTTGCCATCGGTCTTGAGTCAGCTCTCGCGGAGACCCAACTCCATCACAGCACAAGCGGGGCTAGAGACGAAAAGCAAGCGAAAGTTTGGAAGGTTTGAGCGCAAGATCGAATGAAGGCGTAAAGAACCCCCAAACGGTGTCTACTTTCCTTCTTAAGTAAGCCCCCGCATTGCTTGGATAGAAACCGCAGAGGAGCCGACGTTACAAGTTAAAAAATTCACCCTGCCAATGACAAGGGGGCCCGGGGCCACCACGATGATCAAGTCGAGGTCCTTACCCAGGCGAACGATTGTCATCATGAAAGGCGGGAAGCCCGAAGGGGGGCGGCCTGACAAGGCGCGTGGAACTGATACAATTTTCGTATTGGGAACCGGCGACCTTCAATTGCGTGAGATCCGCACGCTAAGATCTCAACCACGCGGCGGTGGTTTAACTACGAACTACTGCCAAGGGCACATATGAAGATCCTTGAAGACAGGACCCAAAAATTGAAGGATGGACCCACCTTCGGCAAAACAACTCCTTCCAAAAGGTCTCTCCCGGAACCCTAAACCCTAAACCCTAAACCCTAAACCCTAAAACTTAGTATTACCCTAAACCCTAAAACCCTAAACCCTAAACCCTAAACCCTAAACCCTAAATCCTTGTGTCATTTGTCATATTCTTCGTAATCTCTGCGCACCGAATACTGAACTATAAACTACGCGAGCAACCAACGGTAGTATCAGGAGAATTGCCAGAAAAACACTCTGACACAATTAAAATTTCTCTTTTCAATCTTGCTGAATACATTGTCAAAGGGTGAGAGATAGTATGGTGAATTTTTAAAGATAAGTATGCAAGGGGGAGAAATATGTATAGGGGAGAAATTTATTTCTATCTCATTTGATGTTCAAAAAGGGGGAGAAGTTGTTCTCAAAACTTTTCATGTTGATGTTCAGATTTTAAATGGTGTTGCCAATGCATTCATCAAGGGGGAGATTGTGAGACCTATGTGTGCTGAATACATTGGCTTTGACAATAAAAGTTTTGAATGCTGACAAAACTGCATTCAAGGTCCGACTCATTCATCAAGGGGGAGATTGCTGAAAAAACTGACCTATGTGTAATTTTCAATTTTAGCAAGGTCTGACTCTAGCCCCGAGATTCTGCAAGGTCCGACAATAGTTCCAGCTTGCTTCGTCAAGGTCCAACATGTTTTTGGGTAGCTCCGGTGAGCTTTGCCTTTAGCTCTGGTATGTCTTTATTAAGCTCTGATATGTTTTGCTAGGTCCGACTTATGTTGGTTAGCTCCAACATGTTTTTCTAGCTCCGGCTTTTGGGTTCACTAGGTTGTACTAGGTTTGGTTAGCTCTGGCGCTAGGTTGTACTAGCTTTGGTAAGCTTTGAAGCTAGGTTGTACAAGTTTTGATAAGCTCCAGCTCAAGCTCCGGTTAGCTTTGGCAAGATTCAGAACTTGATTGCAATGTTCCTAACTTTCCTGTAAAATTTTTCGAACTTGCTTTATATTCTTGGAAAGATTGCTTAGTATTCATTTGCTAAGTTTTTTGTGTGTTTTGGTTGATATGGCTGATATCGTTTTGCTATGTTTTGCAACATGCTTATGTGAGGTGCTCACGTAAGGTGTTGTGTTTGGAACTAACTTGAGTCAAGTTGCAGACTTGGGCTCGTACGAATTGGTTGTTTGTTCATGTGCAGGTGTTGCTTGAGTTCAAGTCATGGCTGGTGTCAGGATCCTTTGGAATAGTCTTAGGGAAGAGATGAGGTTCCAACAACCAAATTCAAGAGGAATTGTGGCTGAGCGGGTCAGGAGGTCGCGCAGGATGATTGAATCAAGGGCAGTGCATATGAAGGTTACTGGACATCGAAGGAAGGTGTTCGCACGTATGCATGCAGTGCATGATGTGGCAACATGGTTCCGAAGAAGGACTAAGGAAGGAAAGATCTGGTTGGAAGGATCAGATCATATCGGTTGATGACTTCGGTTGCGGCGGAGTCGGTTATGACTCGGTATGGAAAGCATCGAGTTGGTTATGGTAGTTTTCGTGTGGGACACAAATATGAGTTGTTTTAGGAATGTGAGATATGTTCCTGGTTCGTTAGGAAGTCTCGATATTGTTTCTATCTGCGAATAGGAAGATCTTGAGCAGTTATGGAAATTTTCTTCGTGATTTGAGTAGGATTAGAGTCCTCGTTTGAGTTGAGTTTGCCTTCAGACTAGTTATATAAGCAAGGGAGGCCAGAGCTCGTGGTAGACGACTTTTGGGATGTTCCTCTTGTGTTCTAATGAATAAAGATCATAGTTGAAAAGAACTTTTGTGCCTTGTTCATCCAACTTGTTCCAGACAAGTTTTTCTCGTCGAGTTTCTGCATAGCACTACCTTTCTTTGGTGATTTTTTTTGTTTGTCTTCACAACTTAAATTTATATCATCTTACGAAATTTCACAGTCATTGGATTTGTGGTTTCGGATCTACACGAGTTTCTTTGCAGTGTTCCAGAACTGATTTTCTCGGGTAGGACATATTGACCTTTGTTCGATCTTTCGATTGTAACTTGAGTTTCTCTCGACGGATTTGAGTGATTCTTATTGTGTCGTCTTCGTGACTTGATTGTCTCTGATATCTATCATTTTTTTATGCTGAAAGATGTTTAGATTAGTCTCACACACGATTTCTTTAACAGATTGTTTTTCTACCGAGGGGTTTTCATTGCTTCCGCTGAAAAAGTTTAAATCTACCATTCACCCCCCCTCTGGTAGCTTTTCATGTGCTCTTCGATCCTACAAAATGCAAGTCAACAAAATGTTGATGGACACTAATTGCATGTGATAAATTCAACACCTAGCCCTCAAGTGCGCACTAGAGCAGGCTGGAGGATCAGAAAACCCTAATTCTCACATATTGGGAAATCATGATGAGTTTCATGTGGTACAAGAAATTTCCATCAATTATACTAGCTCCAGAGAATTACTTGACCATAATACAACGATTGTAAACTCACACTTTTCAACCAAGATAGCTAAAATTATCAATGATATGATCCTAAGACCATGACAGAGTGTAAACACCGCTCAGACTAGATCAAATAGAAGAAAGCTATCAAGGCAGAACTTTACTCACTGAAAAAGAGTGGGTATTCGGTAATGTAATACCTACACCTCCGAGAACCTATCCTGTCGGATTCAAATGAGTTTTCATCCGGAAACGGAATGAAAACAATGAGGTTGTGAGACACAAGGCAAGGCTAGTTACACAAGGGTTCACGCAGAGACCTGACATCGATTTCAATGAAACATATTCTCCTGTAATGAATGAAATAACTTTCTGATATCTTATATCACTGGCAACACAAAAGCATCTATCTTTGCAGTTGATGGATGTCGTGATTGCATATTTATATGGGTCACTAGATTCGGAAATATACATGAAAGTCCCTGATGGGATACCTGTACTGAATGAAAATGTAGGACGCAACACGTTTTGTGTCAAGCTCAACAAGTCATTATATGGCTTAAACCAGTCTGGAAGGATGTGGTATAACCGACGGAAGGAGTTCCTTCTAAACAAAGGCTACTCTACTAATGAATAATAATGATTGTTCTTGTGTCTTCATTCGTAAATTCTTAACTGGATTTTTCATTATTTCAGTATATATTTATGATATAAATATCATTAGCACTGAGCTTGACATTAATGAATCTTGCAATCATCTAAAGATGGAATTCGAGATGAACGATTTAGATAAAACTAAATTTTGCTTAGGTTTACAACTGGAGCACCTTCATTTAGGCATTCTCGTACATTAATTGACTTATGTCCAAAAGGTATTGAAAATTTTTAATATGGATAAATCATATCCATCTAAAACTCGTATGGTGCTAAGAGCCTTAGAAAATGATACAGATCCATTTCGGTCACACCAAGAAGGAGAAGAGATATTGGATTCTGAATACCCATATCTAAGTGTCATTGGAGCACTTATGTATCTTGCAAATAATGCAAGACCTGATATTGCATTTGCAGTAAATCTACTAACATGATACAGTGTCGCTCCAACCATGCGTCATTGGAAAGGAGTTAAAGATGTTTTTAGATATCTTAAATGCACAACAGATCTAAGTCTTTTCTTTCAGAAAAAACCAAGATCCTAACCTCATTGGCTATGTTGATGCTGGATACTTAAGTGATCCCCATAATGGTAAATCTCAGACAGTAGTATTCATGTTCTTACATGGACAGACGACAATATCATGGAAGTCTTCTAAATAGACTTTAATTGCTACATCTTCAAATCACTTTGAAATCATAGCGTTATATGAAGCCACACGTGAATGCGCATAGCTACGTAGAGTGATTAACAACATTCAAGTCTCATGTCGCATTGGGCCTATTGAGTCACCAACCATTATCTATGAAGATAATGCAGCTTGCATTGATCAGATAGAGTCAGGTTATGTGAAAACTAATGTCAGTAAACACATAACACCTAAACTCTTTTACCCACATGAACTTCAAGTGAATAGAGAAATTAGTCTCCAACAAACGAAGTCATGTGATAATTTAGCTGATCTATTAACTAAGTCTCTACCATACTCTACATTTTCTAAATGTATTGATGGTATAGGTATGTGTCAACTTAAAGATTTATAGGGTTTAGGGAGAACTTTTTCATATAGCCACTTGACAATAGCATCAAATTGTACTCTTTTTCTTATGTGAGTTTTACTTTTATAAGTTTTTTCACGATAAGTTTTAATGAGTCAATGAGAATGCGAGATAATGTCCATTTTCTTATTTTCCCTGCAGGGATTTTTATATGCAAACGAATATGACATTTAAATGATGTGTTTTTCTCCTATTTTAACAATATTTTCAGGGGTTTTTGCACAATATATATATATATATATATATATATTCAGATTTTCCCACTGGATTTTTCGAAGATATTACTCATTTAATGCGGAGATCAAGTGCTCAAGAGCGAGTGTTATAATCCATATTAAATATGTGATCACTTGACAACTGTCATATAGCGGTTACTTTATCCCTTCATGAAGGGACACATCCCCTAACCTTGTGTCTCCTCAACATGTATAAATAGAATGACAATGAATGAATAAAAAAGACAATCAATTACAACAATCTATGTGCCTCTCTTTCAATTTTATTTACAACACTGTATCCACTGGGTGATGGAAATTTCGCTTGACATGAATATTTTTATTCAGCAAAAAATGACGATTCTCATATCAGTTTGCCTAACCTGGAAATAATAAAGCACTCAAATTAACCAAATCTTTGGCAGGACGGATGAGGTTTTCCTTGAATATACCTATATGAAAGCATCGTGTCAGCCTTTCACAACCTTTTTTCACAGCCCACTTACCTTTACCAATGTTTCCCTTTTAGCTAAACTTAAAATCAATCGAAGCTTAAATCAGTTTCTTGTGTTGCTATTCAGAGATACTCCCTCTTGACTAAAATGATTGACAATAGGACATCCACTTCAATGCAAATTTGAACTATAGTTATTGACTTAACATCAAATGTTCAATCTGGGGTAAGTATATATGTGAATCATTGATGAACAGGTTTATACAATCCGGATTTCAGATTTCCTGTCATTGGCACCAATATTTTCAACTCAGATGAAAGTAAAGCTTTGGATCTTGATCTTGATGACCTTGATGATCTCGCGGACGCCCTCGGTGAATCACTACCGGATTTCTTCCTTCTGGACTTCCTGGGTGGCTTCGGTATGTTGGGGTATGAGTTTGCTTCATGACTAGCATTTTCTGTAAATATGCCAAATGGTGATATGTCTCGGGGCTCATTAAAATCTGTCAAAGAAACAAGTGTGACAAAACATAAGAATAGAATGTCTGGAAGGTCAAATACTTTTCTTGCAGTCAAGGAAAATTATCTCTCTTTTTTATTTAAACATATGATTTAGTCTTTTGACATGTCGCTTTGCAATCTGGATTAGTGCTATAGCATTATTTGGAGGAATATCAAGAACAAAGCAAGTTATCTCATATTTTTGGTCCATGATCGACCAATTACTCCACTTGTTCGTAATATAATCACAATTTTGCTCAAGGTTGTATTGAATCAGTTAGATGGAACAGCTGAATCCATTTGTTTACATAGTGGACTTTCTGACTGAGTGCAACTTTGTGGATGACATGTTAGCAAATGTTTGGTCGGATGGAGTTCAGAAGATGCTTTTGCTTATTCTGTGATGCATGTTTTGGCTAATATATAATAAATAAAGAAGAAATTTCAAAAACTTGCGATTATTTGCACCCAAATATTAGAAAACTGCAACTTTTGGGGTCAATTTCAGAAAAATATGGCCTCACCCGTCAGTGACACATTTTCAATTTTATTAAATGTGTGACTGACGGGTGCTCCAAAATCCAAAAAGTCGTAGTTTTTGAGAAATGAAACTCTAAAGTTGTAGTTTTCTATTATTTGGGTGCAAATATTGGTAGGTTTCTAAAATTTAATCATAACTAAATCATGACACTAAAAAACTGCTGCATTAGTTCATTCAATATGTAAATTATGTTATTTTTAAGCAAATATGTTGAATGTAACTTAATGAATATGCAAATGAACTGTTCAAAAAAATGTAGCTAGTGATATATCTTGTGGAAGTATTATCATTAAAAATGTTGGTGTTGAAAACTTTTTTTGAGGTTGTTCTTTTAAATCATTCACGTTGAGAAACTCATCTCAGTTATTGGCTAAAATTTACTCACTGAAACTGGGAAAAGCATAATTGATGCATATAAAAAAAATACAAACAACAATATTTCTCAATCTGTACTATAATTAAGATCCATACAGCCCATGTCTTTTAAATTAGTCATCAGAAGTTGCATCCCAGCTCCACCAACAACACAAGATGCTGTTGGAGGTTGAAAAGCATCAATTCTTTAATAGCATCATGGATGCCTGCTACAAGATGATTAATAGATCACGATTCATCAATCAACACAAGATTGCTAATTAAACATGGCAGCATGAGAGCACAATCCTAGGATAAACGACTGCAACCTTCCTTCCTTCCTTCCTCAGAAAAATAGCCACTAGAATTCAACAAAGGAAGAATATTCTTCAACTAAAGAAGCTAGAGATAATTGGATTGTATCAATACATGTGCAGCACGACCCCACAATTTCAAGAACATATTAACAATAGGTATGGAAGTCACCTTGAGAAGCCCAGGAGGCCCCTATCGACGACCCAATGTTGTTTTGCGATGAAAAGTCCGGTGACCCATTCATTTCATTCATCTACATGGAATGTTTGGATTTATCAGTTTTCAGAATGACTGATGGAGGTATGGTCAGATGAAGAGTAGAAGCATTGCTCAGAGACTTCTATGAGTCATGAAATGTACCCAGCTAGGAGAAGCTGCACTCCCCGTCGGGCTGTCCCAACCGATATGCACGACATGTTTAACGTCAGTCGGATGACCAATCTCCATCTGATGCTCCTTGACCACTGCAAGAATGTTGGGCATATGAGCAAGAAAGAATACTAAGCTATGCAAATGAAAGGAACTTGAGATTTTTCAGGCTTTTTGCAGATCTGTCTTAGTCTGTCTGTGTTTTCTTTTTCTTTTGAAATGCATCATACACATGTTTATTACATACCAAAGATCTGAGAGATGACCTTGAGGCCCTTGAAGACCCCTTTCATCTTGTACGCCATCTTTAGATGTGCGTTGGGTGCATAACAGGATGTCCTATATATGGAAACACGTATACAAGAAGGCAGAATATGCAGAAATGAACTTCGGTTTGATAATTGTATGCATTGCTGAAAAGAGGTCTCTCCGAGAGAAAACATGCATTGCAGAAATGTATGGCGTACCCCAAGGCAGAATGGTGTTGATACGACCCTCCTTGGTTGTCTCAATGGAATGACTTGGATTATACAACGGTACTTTCATGGCCTTCCATCTCTTTTGGTCTAGTAAGACATCAGGACCATCAAGAGGAAGGCTATTCTGTTGGGCTGCTGCCTTAGAGGAACAGCTAAGCATCTAGTAACAGAGTGGAATACTTCAAGCATGAGGTGCAGCCACGTTGAGCAACAAGCCTGTCCTGTCATCGGAAGCTAAAAGGACTTGTTGGCCGTGAAGGATGGGTTGGCGGCTTGGCATGGCGTGCATGCCCTGCAATAGACTCAACCGTGAGAATGGGTTAGCATGCGCGCCTTGCAAGACTCAACTGACATCAAAACTACGGATGTTACATGATGCCGGTTGGAATATCCATACGTGACAAGATTGTGTACAAGAGGGTCTACGTGAAGTTCCAGAAGAACGTGCGTATCTGCATTAGAAATAGTAATAGAGATTAGAGAATATCTTTTGTATCAATCATGACGTGAAGAATCATTAGCCAAGGACTCGGTTGATCTGCTGGATATATTCTGCCATAGATAGATTGGTTTGTTAGGAAGTTTTAGATCAGATCATAACCGAGCTTGTGCTGATGATTCACGCGTTACTTGTACCAGGTTCCGGCCTCTATGGGTATAAATTAACATGTAACCACCTACGAATGAGGTAGGTGTTCACCTCATTTTCACATGTTAATCAGAGTCTTTGTTCTCCACTAAGAAATATGTCGAGTTCATCATCTAACTCTGTAGGGTTTAACACCCTAAATCACGTAGAAAAGCTAACCAGAGACAATTTCTTGCTCTGGAAAGCACAAGTGATGCCTGCAATCCGTGGTGCACAGCTCCATAGCTTCATTGATGGTTCAAAGAAGAAGCCTGAAGAAGAGATCCTGGTTGAAGGAGCGACCTCCAATGGAAAAAAGGTGGTGAATCCATAGTATCTCACATGGGTGACACAAGATCAACAGCTTTTGAGCTACATCAACTCAACGCTTTCCAAGGAGGTTTTGGCCCAAGTTGCCATGTACTCCACTTTTACAGAGGTATGGAAAGCTTTGCAAGAAAGTTATTCATCTCAATCCAGGGCGCGCATCATGTCTTTTGCGCACCAAGCTGTCGAACACTAGGAAAGGAGATCAATCTGTTGCAGTATATTTTACAAAAATGAAGGAGTATGTGGATGACATGGCGGCAGCAGGTAAAAGGTTAGAGAATGATGATGTTATTTCATACATTCTAGATGGCCTTGATTCTGAGTATAACTCACTTGTGGGAAATGTGAGTACAAGATTAGAGTCTATTTCTCTATCTGATCTTTTTGCGCAACTTGTTGCAACTGAAGCTAGACTTGAGCGGCAAAACCCAACAACTCAGTACCAGTACAATGCGAACCTTGTGTCACGTGGTGCTGGTCGTCGTGGTAGAGGAGGTCGTGATGGTAGTAGAGGCTGAGGAGGCCGTGGCTACCAAGGAAGAGGTCGAGGCTTAGACGGTCCTGAGCCGATTTGTCAGATTTATGATAAGGTTGGTCATGCAGCTCTCAGATGCTATAAGAGGTTTGACAGAGACTTCAAGTATGAAGACCGATCTGCAAATAGTGCAACAATGTCCTATGGTGTGGACACTAATTGGTACACTGATACTGGAGCAACGGATCACATCACAAGTGAACTAGACAAGATGTTTTGCAAAGAAAAGTACATGGGCCAGAGAGGGTGCATACCGCAAGTGGATCAAATATGAGAATTGATTTTGTTGGTACATCTACATTGCACACCCCCACCCAAAAATTAGATCTCACTAATATCCTTCATGTTCCAAATACCACAAAGAATCTTATCTCAGTCCATAAGTTAACATCTGATAATTCTGTATTTCTTTAATATCATCCTCATTGTTTCTTTGTGAAGGATCAAGCTACGAAGAAAATCCTCCTACAAGGCACATGTAAAGGGGGTCTCTATCCATGGCCATCGTTGGAAAACTCTACAACAAAGTGTGTTCTCATGACCACCAAACCATCTATTGAGAGGTGGCATGATAAATTAGGTCATCCATGCATGGCAATAGTTAATAAAGTCGTAAGCAAAAACAGTCTTCCTCATTCTCTAGAGTCTAGCAAGTCTCTAGTGTGTGATGCATGTCAACAAGGTAGGAGCCATCAATTGTCTTTTCCAAGGTCCTTAAGTGTGTCTCAGTTTCCTTTAGAACTTGTCTTTTCTGATGTTTGGGGATCAGCTCCCACTTCCATTGGAAGATACAATTATTATGTTAGTTTCATCGATGATTTTAGTAAATTCACTTGCATCTATTTCATGCGTCACAGATCTGAAGTTTTTTAGATATTTCAGATCTTCCGAACCCAAGTGGAGTGCAAGTTCAATAGGAAAATTATCTCCATGCAGACAGATTGGGGGGGTACAAAAAGTTGAATCCTTTCTTTTCCAAGATTAGAATTGCACATCAAGTCTCACGCCCACACACGCATCAGCAGAACGGTTTAGCAGAAAGGAAGCATAGACACATTATTGAGGTAGGACTCTCCCTCCTAGCCCGTGCACGTATGCCATTAAAATTTTGGGACGAGTCATTCTCAAGCGCGGCCTACCTAATCAATAGGACACCATCCAAAACAATTGCATATCAGACTCCCTTGGAAAAATTGTTTAAGGCAACACCTAATTATACACAACTTAAAATCTTTGGTTGTGCGTGTTGGCCAAACTTGCGCCTGTACAACACACACAAGTTGTCATTTAGATCAAAACAGTGTGTATTTGTTGGCTACACTTCTTTACATAAGGGATATAACTCTCTAGATGTTTCTACTGGAAGGATCTACATCTCAAGAGATGTAGTATTTGATGAGACTGTTTTTCCATTTGAAAAACTTGATCCTAACGCGGGTGCAAGATTAAAATATGAGATTACCCACCTTCATCCAACGTTGCTTAATCCTCCATGGGGTGCAATTGAAAATGACCAACAAATTGATTCTCAAGAGGCAGCAAATTCGGAACAGCAGTTTTGGCATGCAGGATGCAGATAACTCAGCCGCAACGAATCTGGACATCAGATCCGATGCAGATCTGGCTGCATACATGCAGAATCAGGCGGGAATCAGTATAGATCAAGTACCCTGGTTGGGATCCGTGCCAAATCAATTTGTTGATGATGGCAGACCTGACCCACAGCTTGACCCGCAACATGCAGCCTCAGATTCTTTGTGCTCGGGAGTTTTGTCAGGCAACAGACCGAGCGAGGCCACAACATCAGTGTCGGGATTTGTCAACATGTGAATGGAACACGGGGTGCAGCACAATTGGTTGAGCAGTCAGAATCAGCCTCGGTTTCCATGCATGGTCAAAGTAATACGAGTGAAACTCCTGTTTCATCGGATGGAATATCAAGACCACTGCGCCCTACTACCAGGTCACTGTAACACCATATTTTATGTACAAAAATTTGCTCAAACCCTTGATCATTGTAGCATGCATTTTTGTGTGAATTTTGAAGTTTAAACGAGTAGTAAACGTTTAAATTTGAATTTGAATTCAAATCAAAAGAAAAGAAAGGAAAAAGAAAAAGGAAAAGAATTAAAACCCCCTTTTGGGCCAAATCTTTCCCCCTGGCCCAATCCCCTTTCCCCTCTTGCGGCCCAGCCGAATCCCGCGCCTCCCCCCTCTCTCTCCCGCTGCCATCCCGGGCCCGCCTGTCAGCACGTTCTTCCCCCTCTCTCCCCTCTCTTTCCCGCGTCGCGCGCAACCGTCGCCGCGCCCTCCCCGCGCCCACGTTTTCCTCCCCCGATTCCACTCTCCCCCAGCGGTTTTCGCACGCGCTTCACAACCGCACCCCCCCCCCTCTGCGCTTAAGAGGAACCGGCGCCTTCATTTTCCCCCTAACCCGAGCTCTCTCCAACCCTAGACTTCATCGCCGGTGAGGCCCCTCGGCACTCACGTTCTCATCGCTGCAGTCCCCCTGCCCCCCATTTTCCTTGCCTAACGTGATCACCGCCTCACCAGGGACACGCCGAACGTGGTTGCTCGGGTGAATTGCCACTGCAACGCCGGATCGCCTAACTCCGACGAGCACCGCCGCCATTCCTCGTTGCCGACCCCTCTCCGGCCAATTCCAAGCCCTGCTACTCCTCTAGGTGAGTTCACCTACTCTCCCTCTTCGTTTCTGTGCGCTTAGATCTTAGAATTAGGGTGTAATTCTCTGGTTTGGGTGATCTCCGGCGAGTTCGCCGCTGTCGGCCGTCGGGCGCCGCCGCGCGCCGCGCTGGCGACGGTTGGGCCGACGTGGCTCAACCGGAGCCGTCCATTTCCGGCCAACGGCCACGATTAGAAGATCGTACCGGTTCGTTATTTTAAATCTCGTGCGTCCATTTTAAAATCGACGGCCCACGTTGAATCCACTTTTCCCGCCGCCAGAATTGCACCCAGGCCCCTGTAAACTTAGTTGCTACCCCCGGTGCTTCTCTGTAATTTGAATCTAGCCCCCAGAATTCGCAGACTAGCCCCTGGATCCCTAAAAATTGGTTTTAATCATTTAATTAAGCATTCTAACCCCTGTAATTTTGTAGAATAATGCATTTAGACCCTGTACAGTGTAGAAAACTATTTATTTAGCCCCTGGACTTTTATTTATTTGCTGAATAGGGTTTTTAATTGTATTTGAGGTGTAGAAATTAGATAAAAATGGTAATTAAGTGTAGGAATGTTATGAAAAATTGTTATAAACTATTTTATGCTGTGAATTAATTGTAGTATTCAGATAAAATATATTTGGTCCATGGAATATTCATTATAAAGGTTTTAAAATACATTTTTGCTATAGAAAATTCAATAAAAATGGTTTTAGGCTATAATAAAATCCCAAAATTGTAGGAAAAATATAAAATGCATACTTTGGCCATGTTAAGTGAAAATAACTCGTAGGGACGCATTAGTGTAGGATTTTGTGCTTATGTGTATGTGTGATGTATTGTTTTGTGTGCCTTTACTTATTTAGCTTTATTCTATTCTGCCATGCTTGGTATATGTCTAGAGTCGTATTACGACCCTAACCTTAACTTCCAAGACCAAGACTTCGTCAACACTCAAGTCTTCAACGAAGGCAAGTTCCCTTGACCATCTTGTACCTATTTTAGGAATTTAGCTAGTTGCATGCTAATTAAATTGATGTCCTACTTCATGTTTACATGCCCTGTTCCTTACTATTCCTTGTTACCTGAAATGGGGTGGGAAGTAGATAGGCTTTATTTATGCTTAGCCATGCTTAGATGTTGGGATTGGGATTTCATACAAATGTTCTATGCTCAACTTTATGGTTACTTTAATTTGGTGATGAATATACATAATGTTAGTGGAGGAATCTGGTGGTTGGTTAGTTTTGGTATGGTGCATTTTGCACGAGACCCGGGATTGGGGTTTGTTACCACCGGATTCTAAGGACCGGTTTATGGAGGAAGCCACTAAGCTTTATAGTACCACCACGAGATTGAGATGGGGCAGCTTGGTCAATTAATTAGGTTTCTCCTGATGAACTGCTAGTGGTTGGATGGTGCGGGGAATGAGGCGGGTGATCTGCTCTTGGAACCGCAAGGCTCAAGAGGGGGCTCTGGGGCGGAGGGTTACTCCGAGAATCCTCAGTGGTGGAAAACTTAGAGGGCTAGCACTAGTCGGGAGTACCTTTGTAAAGACCATGTAGTGATCTCCTAGCCTCACACCAAAGGAAGTGTGAAATGTGGTTAGCTACCACGGGCATTCGGGGAGGTTCGCTAGTCCACCTGGCAACAGGGGATGAAATCACTGCTTGTGGGGAAAGGGTACACTCTCTGTAGAGACTTGGTAAAACTGTCATGACAGCCGTGCTCACGGACAAGAGCGGCTTGGGGCCAGTTCATAATTAGTCTATGGTTGGGAAATGATGGTTCATTATGATTCAAGTACTTTCATTATCATTAATCATGTGTTGATTATTTATTGAATTATGATATTGATAATTGGAAGCTAAGGATAGGTTCTAAGCATAGTGCTAAGCCATATTTGGCCTTTCCTTGCTCTAGCCATTCATGTCATTCTCTTCCCGCACTTGCTGAGTACTCTATGTACTCAAGCGTTTAATTTTCCATTAGAATTTGAAGAAGAAGAAGCTGCACCGGAGGATTTCTTCATCAATCCGGAGGACTTGGCCTAGGCTGGCGACCATACGCGCAATGGCTGCCTGTGGAGATGAAGCCCCGCTTTCCTATCTTGCTTTCTCTAGTAATGAACTGTTTAGTGTTGTAATAGTTGTGGTTTGTATTTGTAGACCTTCGGGTCATACTGTAAGACTATTTATGTAATCGAACATGGCAATGTAATGGTATTTCACTTTCGTCGACGCATGTACGATTCAACTGATCCTGGCGTACATGTGATTAGCGTCTGTTCATCTTTACGATGACCGGGCGTGACAAAGTGGTATCAGAGCCGTGTTGCTCGTAGGACGCAAGCCTAGTTAGAAATGGCCGAAAATTAAGGACTATACTATTTTCTTATGAAATAGTATTTCCAAAATTTTGTGCTCTCTATCTCAAACCTTGTGCTTCTTATCTTGCTGTGCTATTTGCTTTATTCTAATTTAATTTATGGATTATTGATCTCACTCTCTTCTTTTCAAATGTTTGTAGATGGCGCGAACCAAGCAGACGGCTCGTAAGTCGACTAGGGGTCGTGTTCCACGCCACGCCCTAGCCAGTCACTCCGCACCTTACACCCCCAGGAGGGAGACAACGCTGTTCTCCACTGGGAGTGCTGCTTCGAGGATGCGTGTCCGACTTCGCTCTCTTCTTCGAGCTGCGGGGTACCGTGAGTACCGTGTTCGTCTGGTCTACCACACCACTAGGGTCTTTGCACCCTACACTGGTGGACTAGAGTGGAGTTCTCAGCTGGCCGTCTACTACGACTCGGAGCTGCTGCACTCTCACTTCTCTCCGGCCTGGAGGAGCTCCCAGCGTGCGGCTGAGGAGGACGCCACATGGGAGGCGACCACCTACTGGAGCCACGCCCACAGGTTCCTTCTTGGGTGCACGGAGCACGCGTACACCCCTCAGCGCCCTAGTGGCACGGCCGCCTTCACTGGACGTGACGTCGAGGGGCACTTGACTCACCCCCAGTGCGAGAGGCTGGTGGACGACGTTGTGGAGTTGTCTTCGCGACTCCAGCGTTGTTAGAAGGAGCTACAGGACAGCAGGGACCTGGTTGACCGCTACGAGCGACTTCGTCGACGCTACACGAGGATCACTGCAGCTGATCCTAACTCTCCTCAGTACTCTTCGGACGTGGAGCCTTGGGACCCGAACTCTCCGGACCGCCGCATGAACTCCCCCGAGAACTCAAGAGAAGACTCAGAAGAAGAAGACCCGGAGATAGAGGTTGAGGAGGACTCCGACGAGTAGGAGTGGACTCGTTTCCCCGCTGGACGACTCAGGACAGTTATCCTTAGTTTGTAGGAGCGTGTAGCTACGCCCTCTCTAGTCTTGAGTTGTGTCGTTTATGATGTTATGCTAGTAGTTTGCTTTATGTTGTGTGTGTGTGCGACATGAGTTGTGGAATGCTTCGGCATCCTGTCCTCATCCATGTCATTTGTATATAGGCTTGTTAGTGTGTCGTGCGAGTTGTGGAATGCGTTAGCATCTTGTCCACATCCGCACTAGTTGGTTAATGAATTTGCTTGCTTTATATATATATGTGTCTCCCTTGATGCATGTAGTTGGGACCGTTGCCATAGCGTACCCTTCTATATCTTATCTATTGTTCTAAAATTTCAATTCTTCCCTACACAGATGTCTGGAAGAGGTAGAGGTAGAGGTCGTGGAAGGGGTGATGTGCCCCAAGATGAAGGACTTGGAGGTGTGCCTGGATGGAATGGTAGGGGTGCCCGAGGGGCCCCAGCCGCGCAACAAATGCAGCAGATGATGGCCATCCAAACCCAGCTACTTAACAATCTCACTCAAATTGTCACCAACCTGCAGCAAGCCCCACCCCCACCACCACCAAACTACAACCTTCCGCCACCACCACCTTTTCCACCTAGGTCCTTCCTTAGGGACTTCCTGAACACTCATCCACCCACCTTCGGCACCGTTACCGAACCCATGGATGCCGATGATTGGCTCCGTACCGTTGAAAGCAAGCTGAGGCTCATCCACTGTGAAGGAAGGGAGAAGGTGCTACTAGCCTCCCATCAACTCCAAGGACCGGCAGCCGACTGGTGGACTGCCTTTATTGAAGCCCACCGGGATCCAGAAAGCATTACTTGGGAAGAATTCAGGACTAACTTCGGCAATCACTTTGTGCCAGAAGGAGAAATACAAGCAAGACGTGAAGAATTCCTGATGTTAAAGCAGGGCTGTATGACTGTGAGGGCCTATCTGAATGCATTCACTCAGTTGTCCCGCTATGCTCCAACCGATTTGGACACTGACTCCAAGAAACAATTCCGCTTCAAGAATGGGTTGGACAAGGAGTTAAAGTTCGCCATGTCTTCCAGCGACTACGGCGACTTTCAGAAGCTGGTTGACAAAGCTTTTGAAGTGGAGAGGACTAAAAAGGAACTGGATGATGAGGAAAGAAAAAGGAAGTTGACTATGGCACATGCCTCTAGCAGCAATGTGCGCCCCCGTCTTAACCCTCCGCCTGCAAACCAAATGACTCGTCCCATGAACTACTCGGGACAGAGGTTTCCAAACTCCAACTACAGGCCACCCACTCCCTACAACCACCAAATGCGCCAGCAGCAGCAGCAACAGCAGCAGCCACCATGCCAGCCAATGCAACCCCCACGTCAGCAGATGCAGCCACCCCGCCCTTCAGCTCCAGCTAACCGTCCAAGTGGCCAACCCCCAAGAAACCAATCAGGAGGCAGCAAGGGCCCAAATAATGCTGCAGGAGTACAATGTTACAAGTGCGGAGAATGGGGACACTATGCCAGCAGTTGTCCAAAGAAGCAACAGAACCCATCTGGTCGTGTCAACCATGTGACTCTGGAACAAGCACAGGAAGCGCCTGATGTGGTGATCGGTATGTTTTCTGTTAACTCCCATCCCACCGCCATATTGTTTGATTCGGGTGCTACACATTCATTTATATCCAAGGATTTCATAAAGAAGCATGACATGGTAGTTACATTCTTGAATGGGCCATTATTGATAAACTCTCCTGGAGGAGAGATGGTGGCAAGGCATCTATGCCGAAAAGTGAGTATAAACATAAGGGGGGTAGTCTTTTGGGCCAACCTAATAGTGTTGGACTCACAAGGATTAGATATCATTCTGGGAATGGACTGGTTGACGAAGAATCAAGGAGTAATTCATTGTGCAACTAGAACGGTCTGCTTAACACACCCGGATGGCACTACAGTGGAGTTCAAGCCAGATCAGACACAAGAGGCAGTAGTACAACTCAATCATCTTGAGAGTACCCAAGATATCAGGGTTGTGAAGGAATTTCCGGATGTATTCCCAGATGACTTACCAGGTATGCCCCCTGATCGAGAGATTGAATTTATCATTGAACTAGTACCTGGAACGGCCCCAATATATAAGAGGCCATATAGAATGGATGCTAAACAATTAGCTGAACTAAAGGACCATATTGAGGAGTTATTGGCAAAAGGATATATTCGTCCTAGCTCATCGCCTTGGGGAGCACCAGTCATATTTGTACCTAAGAAGGATGGAACTCAAAGGTTGTGTGTGGATTACCGCGCCTTAAATGAGGTAACAATCAAGAATAAATATCCACTACCAAGGATTGAAGATTTGTTTGATCAGTTGAGAGGAGCATGTGTGTTTTCCAAGATTGATCTTCGTTCGGGCTACCATCAACTAAAGATTAGACCGTCAAATATTCCCAAGACGGCATTTGTCTCTCGATATGGATTATATGAGTATACAGTTATGTCGTTTGGATTGACCAATGCTCCGGCATATTTTATGTATCTTATGAACAAGGTATTCATGGAGTACTTGGACAAGTTTGTAGTGGTATTCATCGATGACATACTTATCTACTCCAAGACTGAAGAAGAGCATGAGGAGCACCTTAGGATGGCCCTACAGAAGCTTCGCCAACATCAATTGTATGCCAAACTTAGTAAGTGTGAGTTTTGGCTAAAGGAGGTATCATTTTTGGGACATGTCATATCCGAAGGAGGTATAGCAGTGGATCCAGGCAAAGTGGCCGATGTTCTTAAGTGGGAAACACCTGAGAGTATACATGATATAAGAAGATTCTTAGGTATGGCTGGTTACTATCGGCGATTCATCGAGGGATTTTCAAAGATCTCTCGACCACTAACCAAGTTGCTTGAGAAAGGAGTTGCTTTCAAATGGACCCCCGAATGTGAAGTAAGCTTCGCCGAATTGAAGAAGAGGTTGACCAGTGCACCGGTGTTGGTGATGCCTGATATGCAGAAGGAGTTTGTGGTCTATTGTGATGCATCTGGTCATGGTTTAGGATGTGTCTTAATGCAAGGAGGACATGTGGTAGCCTATGCTTCAAGACAGCTTCGGAAACATGAGCGGAACTATCCAACACATGATTTAGAATTGGCAGCTGTTGTTCATGCTTTGAAGATATGGAGACACTATTTGATGGGAAAAAGAACTGAGATATAAACAGATCACAAGAGCTTGAAATACATATTCACACAGTCGGATCTTAATCTCAGACAACGTCGTTGGTTGGAATTAATAAATGATTTTGATGTGGGAATCAACTACCATCCAGGCAAGGCTAATGTGGTCGCTGATGCTCTAAGTAGGAAGGGACAAAGCAATAACTTGTCAGTACAAGCTCTTCAACCCCAGCTATGTGAAGAGTTTGCAAGGTTAAACCTATGTCTAGTGTATAGCACTGAAGCAGTTGCTATGGAAGTGGACTCAACCCTTGAACATGATATACGAGAAGGGCAAAAGAATGATGAGAAGGTCAAGGAGATCAAACAGTTGATGAAGAAAGGGAAAGCTCCGAACTTTAGAGAGGATGAACAAGGAACCTTATGGCTTGGGAAGAGGATTTGTGTTCCAGATGTCAAGGAGATTAGAGAGTTGATATTAAGAGAAGCTCATGACTCATCATACTCCATTCATCCCGGAAGCACAAAAATGTATCAAGATCTCAAAGATCGATATTGGTGGCATGGAATGAAACGGGATGTAGCCGAATATGTGGCCATATGTGACACATGTCAATTGATTAAGGCGGAACATCAAAGACCAGCAGGGTTATTGCAACCAATCAAAGTGCCAGAATGGAAATGGGAAGAAATTAGTATGGATTTCATTGTGGGACTACCAAGAACACAGTCTGGCTATGACTCTATATGGGTTATTGTGGATCGTTTGACTAAAGTTGCTCACTTTATTCCCGTGAAAGAAACATATAATGGCCCCAAGTTAGCGGAACTGTACATCTCCAGGATTGTATGTTTACATGGAGTTCCAAAGAAGATCATCTCAGACAGAGGCACCCAATTCACCTCAAGATTCTGGCAGAAGTTGCATGAATCAATGGATACCCGTCTAAATTTTAGATCGGCGTATCATCCTCAAACTGATGGTCAGACAGAACGCACCGACCAGATATTAGAAGACATGTTGAGAGCATGTGCTTTGAAGAATAGCAAGAGTTGGGACAAGAATCTGCCATATGCCGAATTTTCTTACAACAACAGTTATCAAGCCAGTTTGAAGATGTCTCCTTTTGAAGCATTGTATGGGCGAAAATGTAGGACACCGTTGTTTTGGAATCAAACTGGGGAAAGTCAAGTCTTTGGGCCTGACGTGTTACAAGAGGCTGAAAGACAAGTACAAGAAATTCGGAAGAATCTAAAGGCAGCTCAAACAAGACAGAAGAGTTACGCGGATACTCGAAGACGTGATCTCACATTTGAAGTTGGTGATTATGTATACTTAAAGGTATCACCTATGAGAGGATTAAGAAGATTTAAAGTAAGAGGCAAGTTGTCACCCCGCTACATTGGTCCATTCAAGATACTCGAAAGACGAGGTGAAGTAGCATATCAACTTGAGCTTCCGCCACACTTGTCAGATGTGCATAATGTGTTCCATGTATCACAGCTTAAGAAGTGCTTAAGAGTGCCTGAAGAGCAATTGCCTATGGAAGCCGTGGATGTACAGGAAGACTTATCTTATGTGGAGCAGCCTGTCAAGATACTTGAGACACTGGAAAAGATCACAAGAAACAAAGTCATTCGCATGTGTAAAGTGCAATGGAAGCATCATTCAGAGGCAGAAGCAACATGGGAAAGAGAAGAAACTCTCAAGGCGGATTTCCCTCATCTATTCTCTTAGAACGTCCGAATCTCGAGGGCGAGATTCCTTTTAAGGGGGCTAGAGTTGTAACACCCATATTTTATGTACAAAAATTTGCTCAAACCCTTGATCATTGTAGCATGCATTTTTGTGTGAATTTTGAAGTTTAAACGAGTAGTAAACGTTTAAATTTGAATTTGAATTCAAATCAAAAGAAAAGAAAGGAAAAAGAAAAAGGAAAAGAATTAAAACCCCCTTTTGGGCCAAATCTTTCCCCCTGGCCCAATCCCCTTTCCCCTCCTGCGGCCCAGCCGAATCCCGCGCCTCCCCCCCCTCTCTCTCCCGCTGCCATCCCGGGCTCGCCTGTCAGCACGTTCTTCCCCCTCTCTCCCCTCTCTTTCCCGCGTCGCGCGCAACCGTCGCCGTGCCCTCCCCGCGCCCACGTTTTCCTCCCCCGATTCCACTCTCCCCCAGCGGTTTTCGCACGCGCTTCACAACCGCACCCCCCCCTCTGCGCTTAAGAGGAATCGGCACCTTCATTTTCCCCCTAACCCGAGCTCTCTCCAACCCTAGCCTTCATCGCCGGTGAGACCCCTCGGCACTCGCGTTCTCGTCGCTGCAGTCCCCCTGCCCCTCATTTTCCTTGCCTAACATGATCACCGCCTCACCAGGGACACGCCGAACGTGGTTGCTCGGGTGAATTGCCACTGCAACGCCGGATCGCCTAACTCCGACGAGCACCGCTGCCATTCCTCGTCGCCGACCCCTCTCCGGCCAATTCCAAGCCCCGCTACTCCTCTAGGTGAGTTCACCTACTCTCCCTCTTCGTTTCTGTGCGCTTAGATCTTAGAATTAGGGTGTAATTCTCTGGTTTGGGTGATCTCCGGCGAGTTCGCCGCCGTCGGCCGTCGGGCGCCGCCGCGCGCCGCGCTGGCGACGGTTGGGCCGATGTGGCTCAACCGGAGCCGTCCATTTCCGGCCAACGGCCACGATTAGAAGATCGTACCGGTTCGTTATTTTAAATCTCGTGCGTCCATTTTAAAATCGATGGCCCACGTTGAATCCCCTTTTCCCGCCGCCGAAATTGCACCCAGGCCCCTGGAAACTTAGTTGCTACCCCCGGTGCTTCTCTGTAATTTGAATCTAGCCCCCAGAATTCGCACACTAGCCCCTGGATCCCTAAAAATTGGTTTTAATCATTTAATTAAGCATTCTAACCCCTGTAATTTTGTAGAATAATGCATTTAGACCCTGTACAGTGTAGAAAACTATTTATTTAGCCCCTGGACTTTTATTTATTTGCTGAATAGGGTTTTTAATTGTATTTGAGGTGTAGAAATTAGATAAAAATGGTAATTAAGTGTAGGAATGTTATGAAAAATTGTTATAAACTATTTTATGCTGTGAATTAATTGTAGTATTCAGATAAAATATTTTGGTCCATGTAATATTCATTATAAAGGTTTTAAAATACATTTTTGCTATAGAAAATTCAATAAAAATTGTTTTAGGCTATAATAAAATCCCAAAATTGTAGGAAAAATATAAAATGCATACTTTGGCCATGTTAAGTGATAAATAACTCGTAGGGACGCATTAGTGTAGGATTTTGTGCTTATGTGTATGTGTGATGTATTGTTTTGCGTGCCTTTACTTATTTAGCTTTATTCTATTCTGCCATACTTGGTATATGTCTAGAGTCGTATTACGACCCTAACCTTAACTTCCAAGACCAAGACTTCGTCAACACTCAAGTCTTCAACGAAGGCAAGTGCCCTTGACCATCTTGTACCTATTTTAGGAATTTAGCTAGTTGCATGCTAATTAAATTGATGTCCTACTTCATGTTTACATGCCCTGTTCCTTACTATTCCTTGTTACCTAAAATGGGGTGGGAAGTAGATAGGCTTTATTTATGCTTAGCCATGCTTAGATGTTGGGATTGGGATTTCATACAAATGTTCTATGCTCAACTTTATGGTTACTTTAATTTGGTGATGAATATACATAATGTTAGTGGAGGAACCTGGTGATTGGTTAGTTTTGGTATGGTGCATTTTGCACGAGACCCGGGATTGGGGTTTGTTACCACCGGATTCTAAGGACCGGTTTATGGAGGAAGCCACTAAGCTTTATAGTACCACCACGAGACTGAGATGGGGCAGCTTGGTCAATTAATTAGGTTTCTCCCGATGAACTGCTAGTGGTTGGATGGTGCGGGAATGAGGCGGGTGATCTGCTTTTGGAACCGCAAGGCTCAAGAGGGGGCTCTGGGGCGGAGGGTTACTCCGAGAATCCTCAGTGGTGGAAACCTTAGAGGGCTAGCACTAGTCGGGAGTACCTTTGTAAAGACCATGTAGTGATCTCCTAGCCTCACACCAAAGGAAGTGTGAAATGTGGTTAGCTACCACGGGCATTCGGGGAGGTTCGCTAGTCCACCTGGCAACAGGGGATGAAATCACTGCTTGTGGGGAAAGGGTACACTCTCTGCAGAGACTTGGTAAAACTGTCATGACAGCCGTGCTCACGGACAAGAGTGGCTTGGGACCAGTTCATAATTAGTCTATGGTTGGGAAATGATGGTTCATTATGATTCAAGTACTTTCATTATCATTAATCATGTGTTGATTATTTATTGAATTATGATATTGATAATTGGAAGCTAAGGATAGGTTCTAAGCATAGTGCTAAGCCATATTTGGCCTTTCCTTGCTCTAGCCATTCATGTCATTCTCTTCCCGCACTTGCTGAGTACTCTATGTACTCAAGCGTTTAATTTTCCATTAGAATTTGAAGAATAAGAAGCTGCACCGGAGGATTTCTTCGTCAATCCGGAGGACTTGGCCTAGGCTGGCGACCATACGCGCAACGGCTGCCTGTGGAGATGAAGCCCCGCTTTCCTATGTTGCTTTCTGTAGTAATGAACTGTTTAGTGTTGTAATAGTTGTGGTTTGTATTTGTAGACCTTCGGGTCATACTGTAAGACTATTTATGTAATCGAACATGGCAATGTAATGGTATTTCACTTTCGTCGACGCATGTACGATTCAACTGATCCTGGCGTACATGTGATTAGCGTCTGTTCATCTTTACGATGACCGGGCGTGACAGTCACAAAACAGGATTTTTAAACTCAAATCTTTTGGTAACAATTTTGTCTACATGTTTGTCTCTACAAGAGAACCACAAAACCTAGAGGAGGCACTTGGAGATGAAAACTGGAAACGGGCGATGGATGTGGAATTTCGTGCTTTGGAGAAAAATAAAACGTGGGGCCTTGTACCAAGTGAAGGAGTAAGTAATGTGATTGATTCTAAATGGCTGTATGAACTTAAAAGAAATGCAGATGGATCAATTGATAGGTTTAAAGCACGCTTGGTGGCTGAAGGCTTCAAACAGAGGTATGAAATTGACTATGAGGATACATTCAGTCCAGAAGTTAAAGTTGCTACAGTTAGAATTGTATTATCAATTGTTGTTTCAAAAGGTTGGTGCCTGATGTTCAGAATGCTTTCCTTCATGGTGACATGGAAGAGGAAGTCTACATGAATCAACCTCCAGGCTATGAAAATGCACTCTATCCTAACTATGTTTGTAAATTAAAGAAGGCGCTATATGGACTCAAGCAAGCACCAAGAGCATGGTACTCAAAACTTAGTTCAAAGCTCCTGCGTCTTGGGTTCAAAATGTCAAAGGGTGATACTTCTTTTTTATGTACTCTCGAAATGATGTTACAATATTTTTGCTTATTTATGTTGATGACATAGTAGTTGCTAGCTCATCAGAAAATGCAGTGGGCGCGCTCCTAGAGGATCTGAGAAAAGACTTCGCCTTGAAGGACTTGGGCATGTTGCATTATTTCTTAGGTATTAAAGTACAATCAATAAAAGGAGGGATTCTGTTGAATCAAAAGAAATACGCTATGGAGATTATAAAGAAAGCAGGTATAGAAAAATGTAAGTCAGTCAATACTCCCTTGTCCACCTCAGGGAATTACTCGGCACATGTTGGTATACCTCTTGATACGGTTGGAGCAGCCAAATATAGGAGTCTGGTTGGAGGATTGCAATATCTTACTTTAACTAGACCTGATCTAGCCTTTTCGGTAAATAAAGCTTGTCAATTTTTACATACACCCACAGATGCACATATGGTCTTAGTTAAGAGAATTCTAAGATATGTTTAGGGAACAGTTAACCTTGGAATTCGCTTCTTGGAAGATAGCTCATTATAGATTAATGCATTCTCTGACGCTGATTGGGATGGATGTTTATATGACAGGAGATCTACTGGTGAATTTGTCATTTTCTTGGGCTCTAATATGATTTCTTGGAGTGCTAGAAAACAACTCACCGTGTCCAGATCTAGCACTGCGGCAGAATATAAATCTCTGGCAAGTGCTACAGCTGAAGTTATTTGGACGTAGACTATTTTGAAAGAACTGAGTATAACTAAAAAAAGAAACACCATGTTTGTGGTGTGACAATCTGGAAGCTACGTACATGACCGTCAATCCAGTCATTCATGCCCATTACTAAACATATTGAGATCGATTATCATTTTATTCGAGAAAGAGTGGCTAACAAATTATTGCAAGTCAAATTTGCTTCTTCCAAGGATCAAGTAGCGGATGGGTTTACCAAAACCAAACCATTGCCGGTCAAGAAGTTTGTTGATTTCTGCTACAACCTTAACATGAGATGTTAGGTTGAGGGGAGGTGTTGAAATATCCATACGTGACAAGATTGTGTATAAGAGGGTCTACGTGAAGTTCCAGAAGGACGTGGGTATGTGCATTAGAAATAGTAATAGAGATTAGAGAATATCTTTTGTATCAATCATGACGTGGAGAATCATTAGCCAAGGACTCGGTTGATCTGCTAGATATATTCTTCCATAGATAGATTGGTTTGTTAAGAAGTTTTAAATCAGATCATAATCGAGCTTGTGCTGATGATTCACGTGTTACTTGTACCAGGTTCCAACCTCTCCAGGTATAAATTAACACGTAACTACCTACCGACGAGGTAGGTGTTCACCTCATTTTCACAATGCGATCGTTACCACGCGCGAGCTCCTGGCATTCTAAAATGCTTGCGTTGTTGAACTCGGTCAGAAGGGAGGATCAGGCAACCCAGCTTGGATTGGATGGAGTGAATAAATTTGTAGATGTTTGCCAGACGCGACTTTGTGTCTATATTGAAAACTAAATGCATTTTAGTTTCACTTATTCTTATTTTTTACTTCTGTACATGACATTTTGTTTCAACTACAGCTGTCGCTTGTTTGTCTGAAGACTCACTCGCTTTGTAAAATAAAATGAACCTGCATGGTGATGTCTGCAGTTTTATCCTAACATGTTTGTTGCTGCCTTCAGATGCAGATCTTCGTGAAGACCCTCACCGGCAAGACCATCACCCTCGAGGTGGAGTCGTCCCAGACTGTTTGATCAAAGACCAGATCTGGAGCAGCCTACTGATCAAAGACCAGATGCTGGTCGAGGCAAAGATTCAGGACACTGCTTGCCGGCGGGAGCAGCCTACTGATCAAAGACCAGATCTGGAGCTGTAAATCCTCAAGTTGCAGGGCTTGCCATGTCTGGCGGGATCGAGTGTTCGCAGTAAGATTTTTGTTGGCGTGGCAAGATACACACTAGGTGAAGACGGTCATACAGAGATTAATCATGCACTTCACAGTTGCACCGCTGTGGTTGTTCATGGACGATGCTCCACCTCCGCTCCAAGCATGGATGATGGCGGTGGCCGCAACGAGGCGTGCCGGCCAGGGTTGTCTCATTCTACATTCTTGTCCGATGGCATGAGGTGGGTGATGGACAGGGCCGGCCCTGAGCCAGTGTCTTAGGGGCGACCGCCCTGGGCCCCCGAATATTAAGGGCCCCCATTTTATTATGTACATTTAACTTGGTCTATTAGAATGTAAATTAATTTTAGGGTATACAAACCTAAGGAAGGCAAACAGGCAGCGGTACCCTGGCCGCCGTAAGTTGCGTCCCGCGTGCCTGCGCAGAGCGGAAGCAGGTGCTCTCCCTGGTAAGATCTGACACCAGCTGTAAAATCATATTATAATATATTTTCTATTGTTAATTACTCTACGGTTCCAACTCAAACATGCAGGTAGCAAGGTCAGTCCTGACAGGTAGCTGAATACTAGGCTATCAACCCATCTCTTAGGTCTCCAGATTCAGGTATTTTTTTAATCGCTTCAGATATTTAAAAATATATTTGGATTTTTACTAAGCTCAAGAACATTGACGTCAATGGATGATACTGAACTTAGAGAATATTGCATGAGATTTGCACAAACTTTCTCATCAGATGATTCATGTGAGGTGAATTTAAATGATCTAATATCTGAATTAAAGGTTTTGCAGTTCACTTTGCCACAAAAACATATGCCTGCCATGGAGATTTTTTGAGTCTGTTAGAGAAGTGAACAACTATCCCAATGTGTTTATTGCTTATCGAATTTTATTTACTATGCCGATACCTGTTGCATCAGCCGAAAGAAGCTTCTCAAAGTTAAAATTACTAAAAAATTATTCGAGATCAACAATGTCTCAGGAAAGGTTAAATAGTTTGGGTACTCTATACATCGAGACGAGTTTGTTGGATGAAATTGATCTCTATTGTTACTGACTTCGCATCTAGTACTGTTAGTAGGAATTGTTTTAAATGATTTACATATACTTTATTTACATATTTTATTTTTATGATTGTGATACGATACGTAATAAAAATATATAATATAGTTATAATTGATAATTTTCATGTTAAATTCGTAGTTAAAAAAGGGCCTCCAAATTTTGATTTGCCCCGGGCCCAAAAAAAGTCAGGACCGGCCCTGGCGACAGAGACTGACACTACACATAATTATTTCCGTAAGTCAGAAGCTCATGAAAATAGATGAAAAGTTCACGAAAATACTTATTTTTGTAGGCCGAGTTTCGTGAGCCTTTTGGCCATATTCGCTTGTCTAAACTAAATGCACTTTTTGGATCTCCAGCGAAAGTAAAATTATTTTCATGAATCAAATTGAGACCCACGACAATACGTGTCAGTTATTTGGGTCAACATCTGAGCCACGAAAATAATTGTTTGTATTTTCATGGGTCAACTTCTAGCGAAAATATTCTGGTTATTTTCATAGACCGGCTTCATCTCAGGAAAATAACTTGATTATTTTCGTGGGTGAGCTTCTAGCTAATGAAAATAACCTGAATATTTTATGGATCAGTTTCTGGCTCACGAAAGTAACCAGATGTATTTTCATGAGACAAGGCTTAGTACCACCCTAACCTGACCTAACACGAAAAAAACTTCTTTGTTGTTAGTGCCTGTTGGAATTCATTTCTAGCCTGAAACTGGAGGGAACTCGGAAGAATTAATCATTGATATATTCAAAAGTCCTAAACATGAGGAAAGCCAAAAGGATGGCAGGTTTTTCGGCTATAAACAGGTGGATCATGACAGGGACAGGAGGGCGCCGCCTCTGGTGTTGCTGTTGAATCTCACTGGCAATAACTTTTTTAAAAAAAATCGCTGGTTCCAGGCTGCAATGTCCAGGTTGCGAGTGCCGAGTGCGTAGATCAAACCCCCGTCGGTCCGGGAGCAGGTCCACCGGTCCTCAAGTCCGTTCGCGCAAGGCGCGATAACCCAAAATTGGTGGACACTTCCTGCATACATATGTAATTCCTGATTGTTATAACTTTTAAACTAGAGAAATATTTATTAATTTAAAATCAAACTATGCACACAATAGGGAAAAATCAATAAAAACATATAAATAAAAAATTCAATAATGTACATTTAGGTCAAGAATATCTCTAAATTACTCCACACATCATGTATCGTCCAACAAAATTAGGCCGACTCTTTCAACTTGAGCCCATCCTATCGTCCTGGGCATGGGACTGGGCCTGGGCCATTCGATAATCTGTTTGTTGGTTGGTAACCTGGCCGGTTACGTCTAGTACGACTGTACGAGACCCGTCGATGCAGGCCATAAATACCAGCCACCAGCTCCTCGTTCTTCATCCAGCGCAAGTCATGATGTGAAATACTGCGGCATGAATCTCAGGGAAGTGTAAACAGTTGGCTGTTTGTGGCGGTCATGTGGAATAAACACATCATAATTATGATGAGTCCACCTTTCATGGCGCGCACTACTACAATAAGCCTTATCGTAAGCGGCTCCAAACCTATTATCACATGCGGTTTTTAAAACCGCCTGAAACAAAGAGTCTGTGATAATCCGCAACTTCACAGGCGGAGAAGTGATACCGTGTGTGAAGAAACATTATCACATGCGGTTTTTACTTATGCTAGCCGTCTGTGAAGATAAGTTATCACAGGCGGGTAGTGCAGCATATATATCCGCCTGTGATAATTGTCTTATCACAGACGGGTCTTGCAACATAACTAATCGCTTGTGATAATGGTGTTATCACAGGCGGATGTTGACCTACATCAAACCGCCTATGAAGACCTTTTACCGCAGCCGGTTTCTACCTTAACAGTAACCGCCTGTGATAATTAGGTTATCACAGATGGTTCTTTACCTGTATCTAGCCGCCTGTGATAATTGTTTTTCACAGGCATGCCTAGCCGTTGGTTAATAACCGCCTGTGATAAGGTATAACCTATGCAGTACTACTGTTGTTATTTCTAATTTCCAGGTCAATTCAATATAATCACAGAACAAACATCAACAATATCATCACAGAACAAAAGTCAACAATATTATCATCACAGAAGTCAATTTCACTAAAACAATATACATATGTACAAGTTACACATACAATTCATCTCATAGTTTACAAGTTTTCACTAAAAACTGTTTCTATTGGCATAGTCGCAAAGTTCTGCCACATCAGCTAATGCACCATTCTCATCAAAGAACTTCCCTTTTTGTGCAAAATTTTGCGACGAATGAACTGACAGAGTTCAGAAGCAATCCCGTCGGCTCCTCCATCAGGAATACTTCTACAATCATTCTTCGTTCAGATTCTTCGTGTGCTACAATATAACACAAAACAAGGTTTAGAATGTGTGGTTGTTTGAACAATCTCAAAGTATAGATCAAAGTGAGAGTATACAAGAATTTAGTTGGTATTTTTGGAGCAGTTGTACTATGAGCAATTGAATTTTGAAGTTAGAATCAAAATATGAAAATAATGTTTCTGGTAATATTGAAAAACATAGAATATAAGTATTAAACTATACTAGTTACAATGAAAATGAAACTCAAAAGTAAGAAAATAAAGTATCGATATTAAGAATAACTTACATCCTCACGATTCACTCTATATACGTCGGCGGTCCGAAGATGCTCGCATACATAATACCCGCATAAGACACTCCTAGCAGGCTGCTTCGTACAAGCATAATACGTTTTAATGACCAATGCATTCGTATTGGAAGGTCTCTCACCGCCAATCTGTTCCGCGTAAAATCGCTAAGCGTTGTAATACAAGAAATATCATATAAAACTTGTCAACACATTCTAAATGTGTGTAAATTAAAATTATTGAATAAACGTACAATTTCAAAATGGAAAGGAAATCTTTGTAATGATCTGGTGGGAAATCGGACAGTCCAAGACGGTTGCCTTTCTCTGCGTTGGCTTGATGAAGATCATTATGTAGTGATCACTGCAAACACACAAACACATGTATTAACAATTACCAATAACTGCTATTTCAATGTCATGTGTCGAACTTACTTGAAGTTGTACAGAGCCTTTACGAGGTCCTTGCCGTCTCTGACAAAGTTAAACATCGCATGTCCTATGTAAGTTGCAACTTCTGTCCTTTTATCCTTCTTAAGTTTTGCGATTGTTTTTTCAAAATCTTTTTTTTTCATGTGCTTGAACTGTTCTGAGTTTTGATCCGCCTGGACGTCGAATAGTGCCTTTGCAATCCTAGTAGGGTCAAGGATACCTGTCTTGCGTGCTAACTTTTCATTATCCATATATTGCATCCTATTGAAGAAGTCCAGAATTGTTATAATATCATGAAATGCATATTCGTGTAGTAAGAAAAGCAAATACAAAATGTTAGAGCACTTACAAGCACCAGACGAGCAGCAGGTTCATTTCGAGCATGCCCCGATGCAAAAGAGGACACAACTCTTCAAATAAATTGACTCGTCTATCTTCTCCAGTGCTCCAGAATGCTTGTTTTGGAATATGAAATGTGACGCAATTAAGATCATATCTTGTGCTGGCAAGGATGTACCACTCATGCATTCTTCTGAGCAGGAAGGGTTGTTTGCTAAGTTGTACGGATGTCATGAACGGCTTCCCATTCTCAAATTTAGGAGGAACATCCTCAAGCTTGTATATTGGAACTCCTGGTTTAACTAAAGCCGTACGCCGATTATACATGACACCGTCTTCTTCCCACTCCTCAATATTTCGTAATTCTGGCTCATGAGAAGAACGAGATGCACTCGATTTTATAATATTTTCCTTCATAGTTTCTAAATACTTTGGCACCTCTGATGAAGGTTTCTTATTTTCGTATGGGCTAACTTTGATAGGCACTAATGATCGAGGAGTAGTCATCGGAAGTTGGACACTGGCTTGTTGAACCTGTTGTTCAACTGATTGCTCTTTACTCCCAGCAGCTGGCTCTAGTACTACTTAAGGTTGTTGCTCAACTGGTTGCTCTTTACTAGCAACAGCTTGCTCTGGTACTGCTTGAAGTTTTTGTCCAACTTGTTGCTCTTGGGTATCTTTACTAGCAAGGTTACTATCATCCTTGCTGAGACATAGGGGGAGTGGATCTTCCTGGACTGGGAGTGGATCTTCATGCACTTTCGTCTTAGAAGATGGGGTTGCAGTATTTGGAGATGCGACGGGGCTAGAAATTGGCTCATCGTCCAACACGATATCGCGTCGGTGCCAAAGGATTAATTGGTTGACAGCCTGCCCCAGAATCGCGATCCCCTCAGGTGTGACATGGTCTATTTCATAATCTTCATAATCATTATCAATGGTCTGAAGAACTTGCACCACAGCATAATACAATGGAAGTGGATTCTTGTTGAAGTCACGATCAGGCTTTGCCATAGCAGTGGCAACCTGTTTGGTTTTGTTCCCTGCTCTACCTATCGGGACAAGAAGACGACAAGATTTGTCGTTAGCAATATCATTGACAGGGAACTTATGGGTTGACCCTGAGCCTGGCACAGAACCAACACTGCTAGGGTGGGCAGTCGGAGATACTAATTGATCCTTTTGCACCGGAACCATTACTGTACTCGGTGCCACTAATTGTCCCGATTGTCTAAGTTGTTCCATTATTTCATGCATATTTCCTTTGACCTTTTGAGCAATCGTTTCATCAAGTGTTTTCTTAAACTTCTCACGTCTTCTATATGTGTCTTTATCTTTAGGGAAACCATCTAGCCAAGACATTTGAGAAGAGACCGCTCGAACCCGTCCGCTGTGTTCAGGGTTCTGTAAGATAGCGGTAAGTTGGTCATTCTCCCTCTTCGGCTTGAAGAGACCCTTCTGTTGCTTTTCAATTACTTCTTTCATTTTATCCTCTACTTCATTCAGAGAGTCGGGCTTTTCAAGTTTGCCCTCGCCGGTCAAACCTGACCGCGCAAAGACCCACCATTGAGTTCGCTCATCGCACCCTTCTAATGGGTGAGGATTGCCCTTACTAGTAATTTCTTCTAATATCATATTCCATTTCTGGACTTTGGGGCCATATCCGGCAGACCCCAAGCGATGATGGTATTTGTTCTTTTTTGCAAGCTCTAATCTAGTTGCACTTAGAGCTTTAGCATCAAGTGTGCTCTTTTGACGAAAAAACTCTTGCCACTGAGCCTGTGTGATTTTTCCCATCTTCCTCGGACTAAGGACCTTATCGGCCTTAACATAAGCATTCATTTCACTCTTCCAGCCATGAAACTTCTTGCCGCAAGAGACTAATGTTGCTTTCTTTATAGCTTCTTCTGTGCCTTTCGTGAACTTGAATTATTTCTTTATCCTTTCTCACAACTCATTTTTGGTCTGCTCGGTTAATTTCCTCCAATTCTCGGTTGTGATCGGCACAACCTCCCTAACAAGAAAACTGCATGCATTACAGTACTTGGTAACTGAATCCAGTGGTTCTTGGGGAAGCCCATCTGGACCAACCCTTGTTATGTACATGATGCGGTCCAATGGACCCTTATTGGGACCTCGTTGCCATCGTTTCCGCTTGGGTGGAGCTGGGGATTCATCCATTGGAGAACCTTCTGCGGTTTTAGGAGCCGATGTCACCTCATTGTCTTCGCGATTAATCTAGGTAGAAAAAAATTATAAGACTTCGTATACTTGACAACCAACATTAACTTGAACTACTGAAGTTAAGATTCGTGATCCATACCTCGTCGGCAGGATCATATTTCAGGTCTAGATCCACTGAATTCTTTTTAATTTTTATATTTGGAAAAGGATCCGATGGACTGTGATAGGAGTCTGAACTGCTGGAGTCAGTAAACTCCATATTGTCTTCTTTATTGTTACTACCAGGACCAGTCTTTTTAGGGCATTCCATGATAGATCTAATAAGACAAAAAAAATCTAATAAATGGCATATTAACTCTACATGAAGTGTTGCATGAAGAAAAACATGGAAGCATTCTAGGATTTGAAAAGACATTCTAGGGTTTAAGGCGACTGACCAAAAGGTTCCTATACATTGCGAGGGTGACAAGCATGTTAAGGTTGTTCACCAGCAATGGCAATTTTATCTTCTTATTCTAAATAGGCTAGCTTCGTTCAGAGTGGCGACCACGTTCTTGAGGTTTACTAGGCGGCGCCTAGCTCCAGACCTATAACTGATCAAGCAAGGGACAAAAAGCAAATCCCCACACAGCTCCTACCTAGCTTAGAGGGCATTATCGTAGCCGCTCTCAAGTTTCCTCTTATTCCCTGTCATTGGTTCTTCTGCCTACTGAATGAAAAACAACATGCTGATGCGTACTTGTGCAGATGCAGTGCCTAGAAGAGACTGATAGCAGCAGCAGCAACTAGCAAGCTCACTTTACACCGACAACCCAAGGCATAACTTAGTCAAAATTAGTCAAGTATAGCTATATCTAATTTAACTTAGCCAAAATTAGCCAAATTTGCTCAACTTAACCAAATATAGCTAAATCTTGCCCTGCATAGTCAAACTTGCTTGATTATGCTTCAGTTAGCTAAATTTGGTCATATTTAAAACAAATTTTCTCAATTTTGACTCAATTAAGTAAATTTAGCCAAAACACATTTTTGAAGTTATATAGGTCTAACTAAATTCTTGTATCATAGAGATCGGCAGCATATGCTCAGACTGCATCGCCACACCTAGTGGTACCAAGATATGGGCGTGAGGATGCTCCTGGCATCACAAATGAGTTGGCCAACAACTTGTTTGGCTTCAGAGCTAAATATAGCATAACTTTGGTAGCACAAATTAGCTACAATTGCTCAAATGAAGCTGATGGAGTCACAAGTGCAGACATCTTTGGTAGCACAGATTAGCTACAATTGCTCAAATGAAGCTAACTTAGAGAAATAAAAGCAAACTTAGCCAAACTTAGTCTAGCTTAGCTAACTCTAAGTAAAAGTAGCCAAATATAGCTAAATATAGCATAACTTAGTCAAAATTAGTCAAGTATAACTATATCTAATGTAACTTAGCCAAAATTAGCCAAATTTGCTCAACTTAACCAAATATAGCTAAATCTTGCCCCTAATAGAGAATTATGTGGTATATGCAAGGCTGGTGATAGAAATAGGGAATATACTGCTGTTACTAACTACCAATTTCACAGTTTTAGACACACATAACGAACTACCAATTTATCGTGATATAACCATCCACATAAATCTTGCCCCACCGAACCCTAACCAAAGATGCCACCGAACTTGACAGTTTTTCGAATTCCACCGAACCCTAACCAAGGATGCCTACCATTTTCCAATTCCTGAACCCTAACCAAGGATATGCAACGCGGCGGCGAGGGCGGTCTAGGAGGCTAAACGGCGAAGGAGGATGGAAGGTCGAAGGGTTTAGGGTTTACCTTGAAGCTCGGCGGCGATGGCAATGACTTTGCTCGGCGTACCTGGAAGTGACGAGGGCGAAGCTCGGCGGCGACGACGGCGAACACTTGGCGGCAAACGAAATTTTGGCAGCCTAACGGCGTCTAAGTGTTTCACCCGGGTTAGGTTTTCCTAACGCTGCCGAGGGGTATATATAGACTCCCATTTTCTCAGGCAGATTTTAAGTACCGACCGCCTGAGAAGATGGTTACCTCGGGCGGGTTTTACTTACCAACCGCTTGAGAAGATAAAATCATCTCAGGCGGTTGGTAAGTAAAACCCGCCTGAGATAAACATCTTCTCAGGCGGTTATTAAGTACCAACTGTCTGTGAATATATTTACTTCTTCTTAAATAATATTCTTGATTAAATATGGGTCCTTTAAAAAGGCAAAATTCCACTTTCTTGTAATATTATTGATAAGTAAAGGTTACCATTAAATTTCACTTCATAAATCCTTTAAAATTGGTCAGAACATAAAAACATACAACAAATACTATTTTTCATTTTTCTATCTTGATGAATATAATGCTTTTTTCATTTATTTTTTCAGTGGACATTTTTACTCATCATACCAATCTCTATGAATTTTTTCAGATTTTTTTAATTTTTTTTTGAATCAATGTGTGTTCATAATTTGATGAATGCCTTATATGTATATGAGCATTTAGTTAGAATGATGGATAATTTGAAGTTTGACATGTTGAATGCTTTAAAAAAATTTAACAAAATTCATACATGTATAAATGATACAAATATGTTCATACAAACAAATTTGAGTGAAGGATCTTTTTTTTTATGAGATACACAAATATGAATAATATGTGAGTAGAAATTAATTTGATATTTATGAAAACATTACAATGTCAGCTATACATGTTTTAAAATATTTTGTTCAGGTGGTAGATGTTAATTTTATACAAATGTAGAAGAAAAAATCATCGAATTTGGACACAATTTGCAGAATCTAAACATGTTTGAGTATTTATATTGGAATCTATATAAAAAAGAAGCAAGGATAAGGAAACTGAAGAACAGTATCGGGCATTATCTCAGGCGGTTGGTAAGTAAAAGCCGCCTGAGATTAATATCTTCTCAGGCGGTTGGTAAGATAAACTTCTTCTCAGGCGGTTATTAAGTACCAACCACCTGTGAAGATATTTACTTCTTCTTAATTAATATTCTTGATTAAATATCTTCTCAGGCGGTTGGTAAGTAAAACCCGCCTGAGAAAAAGTTAAAAACCGTCTGTGAAAAACCGACGCCTATATAAGGACCCCTCACCACAGTAAAAAAGTAACCCTGGAGAATTTATATCGACGCCGCAAGGCTGCCGAATTTCCCCTGCGCCGCGCCGCTGCTCTACCACTCCGCCGCCCAGCCCATACTGCCGCGCCACTGCTCAACCCCGCACTGCCACTTCTCCACCCAGCCGAGTCCACCATGTTGACGCCTCCCCACCGTGCTGACGCCTCTGCAAGGTAAATGTAGTTTCCTTACTTTTTCTTTGTATATTTTCATTAGCTGATAAGCTGTTAGCTTTGTGTGTTCTGGTATATGGATTCTGTCCTTTTGCATGTGTAAAGGACTGTATGGATTGTGTTCTGGTATATTAATGTATGGACTATATGGATTGTTTCCTTTTTGTGCGTTCTGCTAGTTTGGTCTTTTATATATTGATGTATGGACTATATTGTAATACACTTATTGTAGATTGTACCTATTATGTGACATGAATATGTTGTTTAATTAACAGATGCTACTGTAATATATATAAGATGCATGAAGTTTACCCGAACTTGTAATTGTAGTTTTATGTGTTTTTCTTTTCAATAAGCTACTTGTGTGTGCGTACCTCCTGCTTGCATATATGTTGAAGGAGTGGTTAGGGTTAGCTTTCTAGGGAGATGGTTTTATAACTCACCCATTTAGTTACCATCGTTGGATGGGATCCGACGTCAAGATATAATGGACCGGATCCCACCTAGACCTAGCCCATGCTGCTGGGCTGTTTGCCCCACGACTTCTATCCTTCACCCCGATTGCTGCTCTCGACACCTTCGACTCCGTCGCCTCAAGCTGCAGTAGGGTTGGGCGTTGGCGACCATACCTCCTCGTTGCTAGGTGACATCAATGGTGGCAGGGTGCAGAAGCCAACGACAGGGCCATCTGCAAGCCGGCAGCGCAGGTCGGGAAATGGCACCGGGGGTGGAAGGCGGCACCGGGGCCAGCTGCAGGTGGCGACAAGGATGGATACAGTGTTGGAGGCACCAGGGCCAGCTGCCGGCGGCGTCGAGACCGAACGACGGAGGTGATGGTCGGAGCCGCAGGCGACAACACGCGGTGGTTGGTGGAAAGTCGGCGGCAGTCACCGAAGTGGTGAAGTGGAGCCGTGCCACGCTCAAACAGCGTGCCTCTCCATCGCGTCAGGTCGGGGGGGGGGGGGGGGGGCGGCAAAAATCCACCCGTACCCGCACCCGTCGGGTGCAATACCCATCGGGTACCTGTACCGCGGGTATAATTGCCATCCCTAGATCCCACCCAGACCTAGCCCATGCCACTGGGCCTGTTTGCCCCACGACTTCAATCCTTCACCCCCGCTTGCTGCTCCCGACGCCTTCGACTCCGTCCGCCTCAAGACGTCGCCCGTCTTCTACATTAGTCGCCCTAATCATACTTGTTATGTCTCTGTAAATTTATTTTATAGAAGACCTTTAGAGAATATTTGTGGCTAAATTTTGTAAATCTGACAAAAATTCTATTATTGAAGCATGGACCGTCGAGCGTGGATGTATAACATGCCAAGACCCGATCCTATGTACATTCATAATGTTGCAAATTTTATTGAAGCATCCAAGAGACATGCGAAGTTGCAAAAGATAGATGACATATTATGTCCATGTATCGACTGCGAAAATAAGATTGCTTGGACGGATACTATAGTAATCCAATCTCATTGGTGAAAAGAGGTTTCAAAAAAAACTACACAATATGGACAGAGCATGGTGAGTTAGATACACATGATGTGGATAAAGATGTTGAGAGAGGTTCAGATGATGATAATGTTCATATGGATGATGGTAGTGACAATCAAGCTGGTGATGATGATGATGATGATGAGTTGGATTGTGAGGAGATGTTGCGTCACATTGAACCATATGTATTGACTTCTATGGGAGCAAGAAAAAGTTTAAGTAAAATCGAGACATTACAGAATGCGGCGATGGAGCTTTTATATGATGAATCGAACGGTTGTGATAAAGAGTTTACTACATTGCGTGCAGTCTTATAACTACTAAAGTTGAAAGCTACGCACGGATGGTCCGATTGTAGTTTTTATGATCTTTTGAATCTTCTGGCAGAAATTCTTCCAAATCCAAATAAACTGCCCAGAAGCACTTATAAAGCGAAGAAACTTCTTTGCCCGATGGCACTAGGTGTCACAAAAATACACGCTTGTGTGAACCATTGTATTCTGTATCGCAAAGAGCATGAGCTCGCAACTAGATGCCCCATTTGTGGTGTAAGTAGATATAAGAAGGACTACAATCACCAGTATGTTACCAACATGAAAAAGACTCAGAAGAATAAGAAGTTTATTATTGGCCCTGAAGGTGACGATGACGATACTTCTGGCGATGCAGACGGGAAGAATAAGAGAAAAATTCCTGCCTTGGTGATGTGGTACCATCCAGTAATTGATCGCTTGAAGCGTTTGTTCTCAAACCCTAGGGAGGCTGAACTTATGCGTTGGCATTTCGAGCAATGCAAGAAGAATGAAAAACATATACGACACCCTGGTGATGCAACGCAGTGGAAAAATTTTGATATTCAGTATCCATAATTTGCGAAGGAAATCAGAAATGTGAGATTTGCCTTGGGTACAGACGGAATGAATCTGTTTGGTGAAAAAAGGAGCATACACAGCACATGGCCCATGGTCTTAACGATGTACAACCTACCGACGTGGTTGTGTCACAAAAGGAAATATATCTTGTTATCTGTTCTTATCCAAGGTCCAAAACAACCCGGCATCGAAATTGATGTGTTCTTGGAATATTTAATGGAAGATATGGCGAAATTGTGGAATGAAGGGGTACGTACATGGGATGAGTACAAGCGGAAGTATTTCATGCTAAGAGCAATGATATTCGTTACCGTGCATGATTATCCCGAACTGTTTACATTATCGGGACAAATGAAAGGGAAGAAAGGTTGTGTTAGGTGCGTGGATAGAACTGGATTTCTATACCTCACTTCATCTAGAAAGACGGTGTACATGAGACACCGACGGTTCTCGACAGATACACACAAGTATAGGAAGATGAAAGAACAATTTGATAACAAAATCAAAAAAGATACTGCACCAAAACCTTATAGTGGAAAACTTGTGTTTGAAATGGTCAAGAACATTCATATTGCTTTCGGTAAGGGCAAAAATAGTAAAGGAATTAAGAGAAAGAAAAGTACATCTTCGGATGATACAACTGACATGGCTTTCAAGAAACAATCAATTTTTTTCAAGTATCTTCCGTATTGGAAGAATCTGGAATTTTGACATAGTATTGATTTGATGCACGTTACAAAGAATGTATTTGACAGCATCATTGGGACCTTGCTGGACATGCCGAGAAAAACAAAGGACGGATTAAATTTACGTATGGACCTAGTAAATCTTGATTTTATACCAGAGCTTAATCCAGTAGAAAAGGCGAACGGGAAGCATTACCTTCCCTCAGCCAGCTACAACTTGATGCTAGAAGAGAAAAAAGCAATTTGTGAATGCTTGCGTGGGATCAAAGTGCCCACGAGTTTCTCATCCAATATCCGCAAACTAGTCTCGATGAAAGACTTGTCTTATTCGGTTATAATTCTCACGACTGTCACATGATGATGACAGTTTTCCTTGCCATTGCAATAAGAGTCATCAAATCTGAGCATATAAAAGTTGTCATCACACGTTTCTGTTACTTCTTCAATGTAGTATCGCAAAAGGTGATAGCACGTGAATATTTAGACTATCTAAAAGCATACATCATCGAGACAATGTGCAAGCTTGAGATGTGTTTCCCACCATCCTTTTTCGATATGCAAGTACACCTAATCATACATCTTGTTGATCAGATAAAAGCATTGGGGCCACTATATTTACATCATATGTTTTTGTTGGAGAGATATGTAGGAGTATTAAAAGGTTATGTGCGGAACCGTGCTCACCCAGAGGGTTCAATTATGGAAGGATACACCACTGAATAAGTGATTGAGGGTTGCGCTGATTACATCAAAGATGGAAAATCGATAGGTGTGCCTATACCGATACATGAGGGTAGACTACGTGGGAGAGGAAAAGTGGGTAAGAAAACTTTTATCGTTCAAGATTACAAGAATGTACACCGTGCACATTTTGGTGTACTACAACAGCTCGCAATAGCTGAGTCGTACATCGAGGAACACCAAATTAAGCTTCGTGATAAAAACCAAGACCGCACAGAGGACTGGATCATCAAAGAGCACAGAAGATGTTTCACTGAATGGTTAATGGATAAAAATATACCATATGGAAACACTATAAAAGAGGCAACAATAAAGAAGTTAGCTTCTGGCCCATCTGCTTTGGTGACATCATGGCAAGCATATGACATCAATGGTTACACATTTTACACTAAAGAAAAAGACGGTAAGAGTGTTGCACAAAATAGTGGTGTTCGTATTGAGGCTTATGATTCACAAGGGCAGAAGACCACATACTTCGGGTTCATAAAGGAAATATGGGAACTCGATTATGGCGAAAGAATGGTAATGCCCGTATTTAAGTGCCAATGGGTCAAACATCCTGATGGTGTGAAAGTGGACAATTACGGGCTGATACTGGTAGACTTGAATAAAGTGGGTTATAAAGATGACCTGTGGGTTCTCGCCGATAATGTTGCACAAGTTTTTTATGTTCAAGATCTAGAAACTGAGAAGATGCACGTAGTTGTTTTTGGAAAGCAAAATATTGTTGGGGTTGAGAATGTGGGAGATAATGAAGAGGAATATAATCAGTATGAAGAGATGTACCTTTTCACCGAACTAGAAAACATCAAGCGCGTAGAGAGAAGCATTAAAAAGAATTTGAAACCCTATATGCGAGAAGATGTCAATGCTGGAAAAAATGTATATAGCAATACAAGATGATATATATTGTATATATTTGTATCTTATGAAATCAACTTAGAACAATGTTCTATTTCAACTTTAGATAGCATGTTTCGAACATTATTAAATTCAGCTTCTGTTTCGAGCTCCTGTCAAGTTAATCCCTTCACAGCAAGCTCTTGTAGATGCAATTAACATCCGAGACTCATCATTTGGATTGTTAAAAGCTTCAATTGAAGTCTGACGATACTTCCCGTCCATTTGAGGTCTTGTTTGGATAGGAGTACACCCAAACAAGCCCTGCAAGATTTCTTTCTCTTCTCTCCATTTTGATAACTTACGAAGATGATACTTTATCAGTTCTAATGGCTGAATATATTGACTACAAATCAGTACCATATCTCTTAGTGCTTTACACAAGCGACAAAATGTACAACTTCAATCACAAATCTTGTTTTTACCATTTTCATAGGAATTTGACCTTAATCTTTCAAGCGCATAGATTTATTAATAATTGAAGCTTCTTCATCAGACATGTTAATAGAAGTTACAAGGGAAGGGTGTGTCGAAGCTAACGAAATCTCAATGGGACTGAAGACAAAGAGATGTTGCATATGAGTGATAATGTCCAGGTTAGACAGCATAAAGCTATGATGACAGCCTTCACGCTGTTTAACCTGGATATTGCCACTCATATGCAGGATCTCTTTATCTTCAGTCCGATTCAGATTTCGTTAGCTTCAACACATCCTTCACTTATGACTGCCATTAATATGTTTGATAAGTAAGCTTCACTTATTTGATAAATATATGCTTAAAAGATTAAGGTTAAATCCCTATGAAAGTGTAAAAACAAGATTTGTGATTGAAGTTGTTCGCTTACTCGCTTGTGTGAAGCACTAAGAAAGTGAGTACTAATTTGTAGTCAATATATTTAGGCATTAAAACTAATAAAGGAGCATCTTCCTAAGTTTTCAAATAGACAGGAGGGAAAGAAATCGTTCAAATGGATGGGAAAATATTTCCAAGGATCGTCAGACTTCAAATTGTTGCTTTCAACAATTCAAATGATGAGCCACGGGTGTTACTTGTATCTACAATAGCTTGCTGTGCAGGGATTAGCTTGACAGGAGCTTAGCAGCATCAGAGGCGGTTGGTAAGTAAAACCCGCCTGAGGTAAACATCTTCTCAGGCGGTTATTAAGTACCACCCGCCTGTGAAAAAATTAAAAACCGCCTATGAAAAACTGACGCCTATATAAAGACCCCGCAGAGGCACGCCTCTGCCCAATCCCACATCGTGCCAAGAGGTACCTAAGTAAATTCGCATAATTTCCTTACTATGCATTGCATGCTACCTTTTTCTTTGTATATTTTCATAAGCTGCCAGTTTTGTGTGTTGGTATATGGATTGTGTCCTTTTGCATTTGTGTACATATGCGTTTGGACTCAATAATTTGGAAGTTTGGTCTTTTAGATAATGATATCTCGGGCGTGTAGCCGATTGAAGGAGGAGCGCATGGCGTGGCGCAAGAACCATCCCCATGTATGTATATATAGCACACCAGTCACATGGTTGTATATACATATGTATCTGTAATGGACTGATGAACTTAACTGTAGTTTGTTTTTCCGTCTTGTTTGTTTTTGGTATTTTCAATTTCTCAGCATAGGGTTTCTCTGCGAAGCCTGAATCAGGAGATTTATTGAAGTGGCAGTGCATCGTCCCCGGTAAAGAAGGGGTAAGTCATGAAGAACAAGCACAATATGAGTTTAACCATCGTCCTCCTATTAATAAATTTCTTTTGCAGACTGAATGGGAAGATGGTTACTACCCCCTCACAATCTCCTTCTCTAAGGACTATCCCTTGGTGCCTCCAAGATGCGCCTTTCCAAGTGGATTCTTCCACCCAAATGTCCATCGTTCGGGAGCACTCTGCATCGGGATTCTTGATCAAGAGACTGTAAGATAGACCTATTTTGCTCATGTAATTATTAATTAATTGTTGTCAAACTTATTTGAACTGATTTCTTATATTGCTTAAATTATATTTCATAGGGGTGGTGCAGTGCTTTTACAATCAAAACTATACTACTTGAAGTTCAGCGTTTGCTGCATTAGCCAAATGTGCCTGATATTGAAAATGATTGCTATAATCTACTTATCAAGGTTAGATGACACTTTGGCTTAGTGACCAATGTAGGTTATTCATTCCTCCTTCGACATTTGTTAATTTAAATAATGTCAATATTTTCAGCATCCAGCGGAATATAAGAGACGTGTTCGGGAGCAAGCATGACGGTACAATTTAGATTGATCGATGGGAGCTTCATTGTCGATTTACAATGAATGTAGCATGATTTTTGTTTTCTACTTGACAGGAGGCTTCATCGTCGTTGTTTGCAGTTGTTACAGAGAGAGGCTCACTTAAACTTGTGCTCAGTGTGTAAAGATGTTATCTTTGAACAATTGTAAAGCCTCTAATGGTGTATTATCACAATTAAGTCAGCCTCACTGGTGATCAAGCATTTCCTATAATGCATTACTGTACTAGTATCCGCTCATCTATGTTTTTTTTCTTGATACAATTTTCCCTGCAACGACTACATACGGTTGTGATAATTACAATGACTACATCCCTGTAATTTCAATGAACACCGCTTGTGATAATTGAACAACTACATACGGTTCTTACACAATGACCGCCGGTGAAAATACATGATCTTCTGAGGCCGTTGTTAATTAAGAACCGTCTGCGAAGTTCATTACATTACAGGCGGTTCTTAATTAATAACCGCCTGTGAAGATCATGTATTTACCCAGACGGTTGTTTCTTAAAATCCGCCTGTGATGTTAATTTATTGCAGACGGTTCTTAAGTAATAACCGCCTGAGAAGATCGAGTTATTACCCAGGCGGTTGTTTTTTAAAATCCGCCTGTGTTGTTCTTTCATCATAGGCGGTTATTATATCATTCGTCATCACAGTCGCATATTTTTAAGAACCGCCTGTGTTTGAAAAATGGAGGCGCCTGTAAAAAGGTTTTTTTGTAGTAGTGACGGTAGCATTTTCCCCAATCAATCATCTAGCAACAGAACAACCAAGACATAACTGCCTAACTCAACTAAGACCGAGTGTGATTCACTCGCTTAGTTAGATTTTCAGCCACTTGCCATGGTCATGCCTACCTTACTAGGCTTTGTACTTGTATATACTAAGTTCCGACTATAATACTCTCTCTGTGTTCCTAGTTACTCGACATGGGCAATTATTTTATTTCAAAATAAAATATAAATCTTATCTTAAACGTCAATAATTCTATTAGAAAACGGGCGACGAATAATATAGATCAAAATAGAGACATAAATTTTAACGTGGAAAATCCCTACAAGACAAAGTGGAAAAATCACGAGTGTCGGCCGACAAATCTCTACTATACCAGGAGTTTACAATCACAAGAGAATACAATATTTTCGGTTGCCCCTCTCTCTGTGGCTTACAAGAGATATTTATAAGGTAACGGTTTAGATTCCTAGTTAGTTATAATCCGTACCACGGGGGGCGGCGACGGCCTCCACTTCGCGACGAAAATTCTGTCTCTTTTACTTCATTTGAATTTGGATCATCAATTAACAGATTCTGCAGGGTGATACTACTGATAAGTGATAAGCTTCTCATGTATCAGTTAGTCTTGAGTTAGTTTTGTGACGTGTCTGCTAGCTTTACTAAACTTCTTATATGATGCTGGTAGATAATAAGTTCAGTCAAAGTATAACTATCGGCACTGATCCTAACAAGCTGTAGCTTTCGCTTTTGTCCTAACATATTTTTCCCTGCATTCAGATGCAAATCTTTGTGATGACCCTGACATGCAAGACCATCACCGTTGAGGTGGAGTCTGTTCTATTTAACTGGTGTTGAGGATGATTACTAGCCACTAATCAATTCGGAATAGATCTAATCTGAGAACTAATTGAGCACTTAATTGCCATACATTTGCTCGTACCTTGTGAGCAGTGCAGAGAAGGTGGCCACCATGGCTACGATGGTGGAGGCGACGGTGAAGCCTTGGAGCACCTTCTCCAACCTTCTACCTATTGTCTGATCGGTGGTCTGATGAATTTGTAGGTTCTGTGTTGTAGATCCAAGATCAACTGAATTATGAGAGATGTCCATCTATTTATAGGGAAGGGAGCGATTGAGGGGGCCTCCAACCAATTTAGTTGGTGTGCCCCGATCAAATACGTAGGGTAGATTTCTAAGAGATTGAGTTGGTTACAAAGTAACCAACTCCTATTATTTGATTCCTTTCTCATCGCGGGATAAGGGCTGAGGCGTTAACTTAAGTACTAAAGCTGCTTTCAATGTGATCAATCCTAACATTCTCTCACTTGATCACGAAACTACGTAACTTAGTAACACAAAATTAAACTGAACGTATATTTCCTCATGTTTGATATAATAGACACGGTGAATCAAAAACAACCAGTTACGTACTGCTTGACCCGACGATCACATTACATCTCACACTTAGAAACATACACTAATTCTGAATTGACCCCTAAGTATCCAGGGAAACATAGGTTCTTCCTTAAACCCATACGCGTTATGTGTTCACATAACACATTGGGTAGAAGTCCCTTTTGTATGCGGGATTCGCATGAATCTAATTGCTCAATGCTAAGTATGATCCTGGATATACTTATTTGCAACACACAACTGATGTCAATGTGTTTGGCTGCACATTTGACTTGTTGCCTTAGAAGTACGAATAACTTATGTGATTTATGCTGTCTACCACTTCTTAGCCCGGGTTTTTCTTATTTTGTCCGCTCAGTGGCCTCATCGCCAAGTTAGTGTGCGACGATCATGATGCAGTTACCTGTGGTTTGGAGCTTTTTCCACAATAAAGCTCTGTGTGCGAGTGTTATTTTCTTATGTGGATTTTACTACACATCTCACAGGAACTTAGTTTTACTGATCCATGACTTTTCTAATAATACTAAACTTATCATGAGGTTGAGTTTCTTGCAAGACTGCAAGTTCATACTAATCTTCAGTCCAGTGGTCTAGATTGAATTTATTAATGCCAAAACAACCCAGCAGACTATGTCAAGGTTGGTTAATGAGCAAACTGAGAGCTTTCGACAGCAGAAAGCTTTGGAACTCATTTTAGTCGATCAATCTCTTAGTGGTTCTCATACTAATTAACCTTGACTTTTTTGAGTAGACGAATTTGTTCGCATACATACCGTACTACTAAAGTACACTCTCATGTATGCCTAATAATCACAATACCTCTTAGTGTCGAAATCAGAGGACAACTCTTATTGTTATCTAATAGTAGATTGACATTATACTCAACAGCAGAGCGTCAACTACAAAGGCGAGAAAAGTTGATTTCTTGTTCTAAACTAAGTGAAAACTGAATTTGTCCTCATAATACTTAGTATAACCCAAACTTACTAATTTACTTATAGAACTTGAGATACCTTGTATCTCATATGTTCCTTTTGCTTAAATGACAACTCTTCAGTTATCACACAGACGTTCTTTTGTAGATCCCAATTTAGAATTGTCATTATTACATCAGTCTGATGTAATACTAAGTCATAACGCGCTGCTAATGTAGTATAAATTCTGAACGAATCCTAAGTTGAGACAATTGAAAACGAATTAACGTAATCAATGTCTTCTTAATAAAATCATTAGCCACAAATATTTCCTTACTATTTTGACTTTTCTTTTTTGAGTCACGTATTTGTGTAGAACATTAACAGCCTACCGATTTGGCTCTATCAGGAATGTTGACTGAGTTATAGACTTTATTGGCTTACTTATGCCTCATCTAATCCTAGCTAGCTTGACACCATTCAGATGGATGAGAGCTTTATGTAGCTTAGTTCAAATAAGGTTAGATCAACCTTTATTTGAATATTGATCTCTCAACGAGATCCACTTATTTACGAATTATTTACTAATTAAGGCGATTGTTGCTCTTCATCATAAGCGGTTAATTTAATCAACACTGAAAACTAAGATGTCCTGTGCAGCAGGAGCTTTACTTAATTTCGCCACTGAAGAGCTAACAAAAGGCGTTGAGTCAACAATAATAAGATATGTTGACTCAACAGCAGCACGTATCGAGAAGAATGGTTCTTGAGTCATAGAGGTGGATCTTGCATCCACTTCTCGTCAAGATCATTTACTCAACTTACGTTGCTCCCCGTAATCTTAGCATATATTATTTCCATAAACTTAGTGTCTGTCAAGATAATAGAAATAATATTATCTTGCTGAATAGCCATCAAGATGGCTTACTAATGTTTGAGCTAATTGACTTGGTGACAACCTCATTAAAGTTTTAATGAGGATTTATGTCATGTTCTTGTCTAGTATGATGTTTTAAAACACCAACTATTCAAAATTTTGATTTAGCATGTGAATAGAGGTTTCGAGCCTCGATCGTTTAGCTAATCGACTAAGTTTAAGGACTTCACTGATTTCTTAGGAAACACGGGGTACACCGATCGTAGTACTCTCCCTCACGATCGGATTCTAATATTAGTTATTTATAATATGCATTCATCTGAGTAGAAAGTTCTTAGTAGGGATAATCGATTGAGAAACGGAGCGTTCAATTCTCCCCCACGAAATATGGCGATATCGAAAGAGCCATAATTTTGAAGATGTTTCACGATCGATTCTTATGCGCTTACTAAAACTTGTTCATTCTGAGAGGTAATTTGATTATATAATCATGCGGGGATTATGAGAATGTCTGGTCGAAAGACAAGACTCAACTTATTCAAACAAGTATATCAAGGTGACATACTCAACTTAGTTGTCCGAGCAAGATTATTAAAATCAAATTCCTTTAATAAGAGGGTAAATAATGAACTGAGAACTTAGTGAAGCGTAAGTATAAAGCCATCTTTTGTTACTAATGGGAGTTCGTGTTTGACTTCTACTTTTTGCTTCATGACCATTAGCGACTTTAACGGTTCTAATCCCTCTCCTGAGTATCCTCCTGTAATACTGAGTCGCTCATAGCAATGAGGTTTTTCTAAAATCCACTACCTTTGCTTAGTGTTACAAATGCTATGTATTGTTTTTCACGTAGGCTACTTGACAAAACTCAGCAATCATAATTATCTGTCATTCTAAGTATGTGTACACGCACAACACCTCTATTTTGTTTCTTAGTTACAAGTTTCTTTGTGCGAATACTTACATCAACTTAGTATAGTCAGTAAACTAACCTTTTGTGCTAATGGAGGTTCTAATAGGTAGTGAAAAATTCGGAAATCGCTCTCCGAACGTGCTTAGTAGAATCATCAAACATATCATGTTTAATGACTCACTAAATACGATCGAAATCGTACTTAAACTAAATGCTTTCATCATTACGAAGAAAACATACCGAGTTTCTCCATCTCGTAAGACGGAAAACTAAAACTGAGTACTGTGCTGAACTGAGTATGGAAGATTCAACTGACTAACATATTCAAAAGAATGCATAAACTGAAGCAAGACTTAGAAATAAATGAACTAAAGTGTTATGTTTTGACTTTCACGTTAGCTACTCAGCAAAACATAACGTGACTAATAACATAGCAATTTTTGTCTTTCACGTTGGCTACTCGAGCAAAATTTTCTATGGACTAATATGAATAATATTAGCTGAGATGAATTGTCATCTTTTGTTGTTAAAACAAAATATGACATTCAATTTATCTGAGAAAATATAGTAAATTTTTTCTTTCACGTTGGCTACTCGAACAAAATTTTCTATGAACTGATTCAAAACACTTAACTGAGGTGAAATGTCGTCTTTTGTTATTCCAACAAAATATGACATTCATAATAACATAGAAAACATAGCAAATTTCGTCTTTCACGTTGGCTACTCAAACAAAACTTTCTATGCACTAAATAACCGAGTTAAATAAAAATATTGTCTTTTGTCTTTCACGTTGGCTACTCGATAAAATTTCCATACAACTAAATAATCGAGAACATAGTAATTATCAAAATTACTATGCATAAACTTAGTGATCTAAAATCATAGCAATTCTATCATTCACATTGGCTACTTAGCAAAAGTATTATGAGTACTTAGTAAACTGAGCACATAGTATAAATTTGTTATTCATAAAAATACCATGCAAAATGTAGTACACAGCGGAAGCTTAATTTCTAAGTGGACATACTTAATAACTTAAACCATAGAATATTAAATAACTAAGATCAATATCATCTAAATAAATAACTGAGAAAATTACTAATTATTGAATAAGATGCAATAATACATTCAAGTAGGCTATCTAATTATTGCAACAGGTACGCAAAATTGCTAAAGTTTTATTATTCATAATAACTAAATTTTGTAGCCTCAAAATTAATTTTAACCCACACTAAAATTCCTTAAATAATTGCAAAAATGAAATTGGATCATTCTCTAATTTTGTCACATTCTAATATTTTTCAAAAATCATAAAAGATTAAATGCCCCAATGCTGATTTTCAGCCTGAAGGCCATGTTCTAAAACTTGTTGAACCGAATTTAATTAAATCTTAATAAATAAATCAATCTTAGGGAAAACCCAAGAGGACTAGTGAACTAGCTGGCTCTGATACCATTGTTGTATTTAATTGATGCTGAGGATGATTACTAGCCACTAATCAATTCGGATTAGATCTAATCTGAGAACTAATTGAACACTTAATTGCCATACCTTTGCTCGTACTTTGTGAGCAGTGCAGAGAAGGTGGTCACCATGGCTACGATGGTGGAGGCGACGATCTACAGTTGATGGCGGCGGTGAAGCCTTGGAGCACCTTACCCAACCTTCTCCCTATTGCCTGATTGATGACCTGAGGAATTTGTGGGCTCTGAATTGTAGATCTAAGATCAACTGAATTATGAGGGGTGTCCATCTATTTATAAGGAAGGAAGTGGTTGAGGGGGCCTCCAACCGATTCGGTTGGTGTGTCCCGATCAAACACGTAGGAGAGATTTCTAAAAGATTGAATTCGTTACAAAGTAACCAACTCCTATTATTTGATTACTTTTATTCAACGTGATCAATCCTAACAGAGTCATCTTACACGATCGACAATGTAAGGCAAAGATTGAGGACAACGAGGGCCGGCATTCCTCCGGCCCAGCAATCTTGTCCTAGGTCTCGTCTGCGCGGTGGTTTCTGAGCTCAACCTGCTGGTTGGCTGCATATTTTCAGGCCATTATTTCAGTTGATCTCGGTTATGTAGGATGATGTGTCTTTGAACTATCCGAGCGTGGCTCGCAAGTGTTGCCTATCTGGTGTCTGTTCTGGTGGTATAAGAACATGTGGCTGTGACTGCTCTAGCCCCTAGAACTCTGCTTCTTTTAGATGGTGTACTTTGATGCTAAAGTAATCTTGATTTAATTGTCTGCTGGTGCCGGTCTTATGGTTTCACTGCGTTACCGTGCTGCAGAGGACGCAATATATGCTAGAATACTTGCTTGGGCGATTTATAAGCTGCAGATCGTGTATTTATGCTCTCTACCCTGACAGACAGACTGCTGATCTATTTTTTCTTGCCTGTTTGGCTCATGGTTGTGCATTGAACTAGTTCAGCAGCCTTTTGAATATGCAAATTTTTCGACTCTGATTCTGACAAAGTTATTTTAATTTCAGCTGGTATTCTATTTTTTCTGAATGTGTAAAATTTTTACTGTCATTCTGACAACAATATTTTAATTTCAATGGAATCTACTAAATATTCCTTTTCTACGTGTTTAAATCTGAATGGGGAGCGCTAAGGAAGAAGTCCAACTATTTTTATAAGCTTGAGGGTTCTTTTAATTGAAGATAATGCATCTTCAATGTTTATTGCTCCCTCCTTGAAGGCGTATGAAGAGGCAATGAATGTGCACTGAACTAAGAGATCAAATAGCAAAATCACACGCCCGACTCCCTCAGGTCTCTCCCATCTAAATGCATTGTTTAATTGCATCTATACCAGTGCACGTTTTTATTTGAAAAATACTTGATAGGTTTTGCACAACAAGGTCATGGTGCAATACTATTGTGTACTTGAGTCGTACGTACATACAGTGTCAATGAAAATCTAAGCTTGCAAACTACTCGAGTTCGAGTCGTTATAAAAGTTCGATTTGAGCTCAATTCAAAAAATAAATGAGTTAAAGTCGAGTTTAATTCAAAGCTCGTAAGCCTGACGAGATCAATCAAACTCGTTTAGATAAGTTTTATAATATGAACATTATTTTGTTATTATTTTTCCTTATATATTGTTTATTGTTATTGTTTAAATGAGCATCCCGAACTTGAACTCGAGCTTTTACGAGCTTCGGTGCAACCTAACTATTTAAACAAGCTTTATAGAGTCGAACTCGTGCTTGAATGCAGGATCGAATGTATTTCAACCTCGGCTCGAGCTCGACTCGAATTTTTACCGAGCTCGATCCTGGAAAACAAGTTCGCTCAACCTCGACTTGTAGACAGCCCTACGAGAATCTTTATTAATAACATGTACGCCTTTCAGCCCATATCACTTGCTTGTGTTTGATAATTGCATAGATTGAATCTATTTTGAATTGTTTGAGCATAGATTTTATTCAGAAAGTCAAAACGGATAATATGAATTATTAAAAAAGAGTAAAGCAGTCTCGTTATAAAAAGGAGGAAAAAGTCACAACAGCCCACGGCCAATTTTCAGCCCTAGCGTGGTGCGCAGGTGCGTCAGCAACCGGTGGCGTAAAGCTTCATGATTTTTCTAGTCCACTTCGCGACTTCGGAACGGGTGCGAAAAAAAATAACGTTCCGCTTCCACAAGGTTACGTATGCTGCGATTGTTTTAGATCACGTCACTGCTGACCCAAGACCACATTGTTCGTTTGTTTAGGAGGATCATACTAACATATAAAATTCTCGCCAAGCCATACATTGGTTTAAAACAAAATAAAATACATAATCTTTTGTTAAATTAAAATATTGGTGTGCTTAAAAAATCTGATCGACTCTTCATGTCCGTAAGTGACCGATACCGATCTGAGACGCGGAATCTAAAGGCCGCTGAGGGCCGTATCGTCAGGGCCCCACTATCCAAAAGGCGAAACTCTCAAACGGGTCAAACTACCTTTCTCCATCGAGGAGGGGCCACCGACCTTACCAAACCTCTTAACTGGATCATCTGCCTTTCAAGCCCGTTTATAGTAGTGGACGTCCACTACCACCATTATCGATATTGTAACGAGGGCGCTGAGTGGAGTGGCGCAGGATTGCGGAAGAGGCGCGTGGCGGCGTGCATGATGGGGTTTCGGGATTGGGTGGAAGGGAAGATAGAAAATAAAACCTAAAAAGATTATATTTACATAAGGTTGTAGGAGATCCACATTTTTGTGAACGGATATTGTATGTTTTTTATCCGATAATAATTATCCGTGAGTATCACCATTATTTTTTAGAAATAACTACAGTGAGGTTGACCTACCTAAATTCTCTCATTTAATTAAAAGTATTTTTTACTAAGTATTTCGTCGTACGGTGACGAATCGTTATCATAAATACATGAGAAGGTGACAGATCAATTACTATGATGCTGCATCCACAATCTGATTATACCATTGGAAAATGTCGATACCATGCATATATCAGGTATCCCTTCGTACCAGAAGAAGACACGTCGAGTTCCACCTTCCAGTATTGTGGACTTTAGAAGGCAACACGTGTCCCGCAGTGCCGGACCTGCCTCCCTCCTTAGGGTGGCTCTAGTGCTGCCACGTGTCCCGTAGTGTCGGACCTGCCTCCCTCCATAGGGTGGCTCCAGTGCTGCCATGTGTCCCGTAGTACCGGACCTGCTTCCCTCCTTAGGGTGGCTCCGGTGCTGCCATGTGTCCCAGGGCGCCAGACTTGCCTCCTCGACAGGGGAAGCTTCGATGCTGCCACGTGTCTAGTAGTTCCGGACCTGCCTTCCCGCAGAGAGAAGCTCCAGTGCTGCCACGTGTCACACGCCTGGACCTATGTCTACAATAGGAAGACATCGGGATATCCAACAGCGCTGACATTCAAGGGCTATCAATCGGCCGTTACAAGATCTGGTTAATGTGTCATTAGTGCTATATTACTGATGCACAATCAGAGGACTGTCAAGACCTATAACGCTGGCATTAAGGTACGTTATCATGCTATTAAACACCCTTAACACCCGTAGGTCGTGTATAAGATTGTTATTACAGCCGGGCCACCTGTCGGGTTATGGCGCACATTGTAACAGTTAGTTCTTGGCATATAAAAGGGTTGCGCTGCACGGTAGAAGCTAATCTAAGCTGATCACAAGCCATCCATTCTCACTCAAGCTCATACAATACACAAACACCCCGTGGAGTAGGGTATTATGCTCAGGCAGCCCAAACCGTGTAAGAACTCTCTGTGTCACCGTGTTCTTGGATCTTGATTAGCGTCCCGCCTAAATATGAACCTTCACAGACTACTTCTTAGTAGTACCGGGGGAAGTGTCGTTGGCACACTTCGACATTTGGCGTGCTAGTTAGGGGGCTTTCAAGATCTCCAAGATGGTGAACTCAACCGCTGTTTCCAACGGATCGACTGCACAAGCAGTTGGGGGAGTTCCCTCCAATCCCCAGCAGCCGCCCAACGAAATCTCGACAAACGTTCCACAACCACCACCTGCTGAGGCAGCCAACGCTGGATAGCAGGATGGTGACTTTGCATCGGCCACATCATCGACAAAAATTGTGGAGAACGCCCTAAACGCAGTGAAAACTCTTCTTCAGCGTCCTCCAGTGTTGGGAGCTCCCTCGGCCGCGCTGGAACAATGGTGTGCTGATGTTGAGCATACGGTTGCACCTGTAGACATTGCGATCAACAACCAGGGTCTATCTCATGCAGAGCAGGCACCTTCCCATAACAGGACCTTGTGTGGAAGGCTTGGTCCTACGGTGTCATAGCCCAGGAGATGTGCGCCCTCTCAGCACACAACGTCTCTGACCTGCGGGGCTCGTTGTACTCATACAGCGTCGAGGCTCTCAGCTCAGGACCTCAGTCAAAGCTTGACCGCCGGTACATGTGGCAGGACGGTCGCGTCAGCATCGAGCGTACACGCGAGAGGCGACTTGCTCGAGAAAACCCTTCTCCTCTTGGAGTTGGAGGCGTCTGTTCAACTCTTGCCATGCATCTCCGCATGGTGGAATGGCCACCCATGTTTTGACCTCATTTGCCGGAGAAATATGATGGGACAGTCAACCCCGTCGAGTTCTTTCAAATCTACTCCACCGCCATCCTCGCGGCTCTAGGGAATGAGGTCGTCATGGCCAACTACTTCCCCGTGGCTTTGACCGGGACTGCAAGGTCCTGGTTTATGAGCTTATCCCCTGACTCCATCTACAGTTGGGGGAAACTATGTTGTCAGTTCACCGCCAACTTCGGGAGCTCCTACACCTGGCCTGGCACTGAGCTGGATCTCTTCGTCGTATAGCAGAAGTCGGGAGAGTTACTGCGATCATTCATCCAGTGATTCTCTTAGGTATGGCACTACACCTTCTATCTCCAACGCTTCTGTCGTCATTGCATTCCGACAGGGGGTTCGAGGCAAGAAGATGTTAGAGAAGCTGGTAACTAAGGATGTTAGCAGCGTCACGAAACTCTTCAGTCTGGTTGACAAATGTGCCAGAGCTGCGGAGGGCCATCAGATGCACTCCAAATCAGCTACGGAGGCTGATCAATCTACCTCCAAAGCTGAAGCTACTGCCAGCGACAGTGGCAAAAGGAAAAAGAAGTCAAGTGGCAAGAAGAAGTCACTTACCAGCACACCTACTGCTGCCGCTGCCGCAGCACCCGGTGGCTAGGGGCCACGCCCCAACAAACGACCTCGACAATTGTATGAGGACAGTGATAAGATGTGGTGCCCGATCCACTAATCCACGGGCCATATTTTCGAAGATTGTCGCGAGGTCAAGAGGCTTGCTGAACGCAACAGCAAGCGTCAAGATGAGACCCCTTTCCGTTAGCAGGAAGGGAAACAAAAAGTCGATGAAGCTTCGTCTGATCAGGATCTAGGCTTCCAAGACGCCAAGAAGGTGTTAAATGCGATCTACAACACTGTCAATGTCTCCGACACCAGCTTTGACAACGAACGTCGGAAGAATCTCCATATGATGTATGGAGGGTCCTGTGATATCACCTCTCGACGCATTCTGATTACTATGCATTGGGAGATGGCTGCTGCTGCTCCTACCGCCAAGGCGGAACCTCATCAGAAGTGGATGGACACTCCCATCACCTTCAACGCTTCGAACTATCCGAAGAACATGGCAGGAGCTGGACAATAGCCTCTGATGGTCTCTCTGACTATCAAGAATGTCCACCCTCATCCATGTCTTGGTGGATGGAGGCACGACGCTCAACCTCATCAGCTTCACAACCTTTGTGAAGCTCCAACTCAGCCTCTGGGACCTCAGGCCTTCACGTCCATTCTCTGGAGTGGGTCTGGGAGCTATCACGCCTCTCGGATCTGTTACTCTTCTGGTGACCTTCGGGACACCGGAGAACTACCGTTCTGAGAAGCTGGCGTTTGATGTAGCACACATCAACTTTCCCTTCAACGCCATCCTAGGCAGGCCAACCCTGTATAGGTTCATGGCAGTGACCCACTACGACTACCTTGTGTTGAAGATGCCAATTTCGTCAAGCGTCCTCTGGCTCAGAGGGGACTACACTACTGGAGTCACTGCGCAAGAGAAACTTCATGCGCTTGCAACAGCGCAAGAAGATGAATCCGGCAAGGAGCAATCTGTTCAGCAACCACCGAGCTCGCGCCAGTGCGGCTAGACTTCAGCACCTCATGTGCAGTCGAGAGGTGACATCGACGTTCCCATCAAAGTCATCCAAATCGGTTCTGATGCCACTCAGACCACCCGTATATCGGGAGGTCTGGATGACAGACAGGAACTCGCGCTTGTCATTTTCCTCTGGGGCAAATGTCGATGTGTTTGCATGGCAACCGTCATAGATGCTTGAAATCTCCAGGGAGGTGATCGAGCACTATCTGAAGATATACCCCGACACACGGCCTATACAACAGAAGCCCCACAAGCAATCTGTTGAGCGGAAGAACATCATCGAAGAAGAATTCAAAAAGCTGCTTGACGTTGGATTCATCCGGTAGGTTCATCATCCATGATGGCTGGCAAACCTAGTTGTCGTGCCAAAAGCTGGCGGGAAGCTCGGATGTGCATCGACTATACCACTTTGAGTAAGGCATGTCCTAAAGATCCCTTTCCACTACCAAGAATAGATCAGAAAGTGGATTCTACCTCCGATTGTGAGCTTTTATGTTTCTTAGGCGCATATTCTGGTTTCCGTCAAATTCCAATGTCTAAGGAAGATGTAGAGCACACCGCTTTCATTACGGTAGATGGTCTCTACTGCTACACAACAATGCCTTATGGTCTAGAAAATGCACTCTCCACCTTTATGCGAGCTATACATAAAACCTTTGTGGAGCTCATTCGGGACCTAGTGGAAGTCTATGTCGATGACATAATTGTCAAGGTGAAGAACAAAGGCTCACTCATTGGCAACCTTCAATCTGTTTTCATCAAGTTGCGCTTGACGCGCACGAAGATCAACGTTGACAAGTGTGTCTTCGGGGATAACTCCGGAAAGCTTCTTGGTTCTTGGTGACCCACCGAGGAATTGAAGAAAATCCGGCTAAGATGAAAGCCATCGAAGTGATGCGGGCTTCAGCCCATATCAAGGACATCCAGAAGCTTACTGGGTGTCTAGCTTCGCTTAGCTGGTTCATCTCAAGGCTGGCAGAGCAGACACGTCCCTTCTTCAAGCTGTGAGGAAGTCCGGATCACTCGATTGGTCTGAAGAAGAAGAGAAGGCGTTCCAAGAGCTCAAGCAGCTCCTCACCACACTATCAATCATGGTTGCCCCGAAACCTGGTGAGCCTCTTCTGCTTTACATCGCTGCAACTACAGAGGTTCTCAGCATGGTTCTGGTTGCGGAAAGACCAGAAACATCTTCAACTCAGGAGCACAGACCCCTCCGGAAGGGTTCAAAGCTACTTGAAGGAGAGTATAGGTCCCAGCCCCCAGGCATGGATTCTAAAGGCAAGATGCCTGTGGATCAACCTCTCTCATCCGAGGGAGTATCTACTGCTCAATAAAGAGATCCGGACCCCTCCGGGAGGGTCCCGTTTGATGAAGAAGAAGCTTTGGACCCCTCCGGGAGGGTTCAAACTGTCCAGTGGCCAATGTACTTCATCAGAAAAGTACTTCATGATGCCTAGACTCGGTACATTGAGGTGCATAAGCTGCTGTACGCAGTTCTTATCGCCTCAAGGAAACTTCGTCATTACTTCCAAACCCACAAGATATCAATGGTAACATGAAGCTTCGTCACTACTTCCAAACCCACAAGATATCACTGGTAACATCTTATCCACTGCATGTAATATAACATAATCCCAATTCAATGGGAAATATCGCCAAGTGGGCAACAGAGTGTTGACGGTCCTTAAGTGCCATATTTAGACCGTCACGTCACCTCATAATGTGCATGAAAAAGAAACACAACATAGTGGTAGGGTTAAGAACTAACCAATTTCACAAGTGTTGGTGTTTATTTGTATGTAGGTGAATTTAGACCCAAAAGTACCAAGACATGCAGGGAGTACGCCATAAAATAGGGTTTCAACGAATCATGCGACACCACATGTCATCACATAGATCAAATGGCCCACAAATAGAAGTATCCAAGGCCATCCAACGGTGTAGCACCAATATCAGTCAAGGGGACCCACCTGATAGAGACCTGGAGAAAGCACAGCCCCAATAGAGCCAAGACCAGGTCGGCCGACCCCCCCTCCCCCCCCCCCCCCCAAGTCTACCGACTTGTTCTTGCCCCCAAAAGCGGTCACACGCCACGTGTTGGCTCCTCCCAGCTTGAAGAGGTCATGGGTGATTGATTTGCGAGCATTTGGTGGCAGGAACCGACTCTTCTCCTCCTATAATAGAACCTCACACCTCACTTCACACACACACACACCAAAATTTGAGAATAGAACATCACTCCAAAGGTTTAGAGTAGTCCTAGAGGCTGCCAAGTAGAAGGAGAGTGTGGTGAAGAGTTTAGGAGGAGGCTTGGGCTTGTCAAGTCCCTCTTCTACACTTGTACCCCTACAAAGATGTTATTCAAATCATGTAAGCCTTTGTGAATTCAATTCAAGTTCGATTCTCAATTCAAAGTAGTTTGCACAAGTAGTTACTTGTGGGTTCATTGCTTTAACTCATTAGAGGCTCTAGTTGTAGCTTTGTGTTTGAAACAACTAGACTTATGATTTATAATGTAAGCGTGGTTCTTAGGTTAGAAATCAGTAGTGAATATCTTGTAGACCCACAGATTGAAGAGGTAGGCAGTAGGTGGTGACAACCCTATGTGTCCTTTGTAATCCTCCACGTTCGGCTATGCCATAGGCTCTTGGCGGAAGTCGCCTAGTATTGCTAGGGGTAAACCCGTGCCCGAAGCTAGCAGCGACTGCAAATTCCTTTGAATTAGAATTAATACTTTGAATTCCTCTCTCTTCCTTACCTAACAAACAACTTTGTGTCCTTGGGTGGATTAGTTTGTAAGATTACAGACATGTTCTTGGATTTGATACCCTTGGAATACTCTCTTGAGGGGAAGTGCTATACGACAGTTTCCATGCGCTTGCGTATTTTTATCTATGACGTAAGAAACGTCAACAACAAGCATTTCTGACACTGTTACCAGGAAACAGTTGCTGTTAATCTTCAAACCTTGTTCACCATCATATCTATATTCTTATCTTTCCTTTTCTTACCTCTACCACATATATGGAGCAGCCCACTATTTGTTCATATTTTGCCCCAATGGGCAAGTTCTGTCAGCCACCGCCTTTGGCGGAACCCATTTGTTCTACTAGCTATGAACTTTGCCCTGACTTTATAGCCATGGATCGGGAGCAATACTTCTTAGGGACGGATTGTAAAAACCCTTACAACCATCTGAGAGAGTTCATTTAGTTGTGTTCATGCCTTCTAATCAAGGGTATGACATAAGAGACTCTCAAATGGAAGTTGTTTCCTTTTTCCCTTAAGGAAAAAGCCAAACAATAGTACGACCACAACGTTGGGAAGACAAACGGAAATTGGAATGAATTGTGAGACATATTTTGTCTTGCTTTCTTTCCGATTGCCCGAATTGTGTCCTTACAGAAGGAAGTACTATTCTTCCAGTAGATGGAAAAGGAATCCATAGGTGCAACTAGGGATGGCAATTATACCCGCGAGTTCGGGTACCCGTCGGGTATTGCACCAGACGGGTACGGGTGCGGGTAGGAATTTTTACCTGCGGGTATGATCCATACCCGACCCAAAATATTACGGGTACGAGTACGGGTTTTGTTTCTTACCCGCGGGTACCCGTCGGGTACCCGAAATATCGTAAAAACGGAATTTGGCCCATTAAAAAATAGCCGAAATGGGCCAAAACCACAGCAGACAGCCCATATAATAGCCCATTCCTTGCTTTGACCACGGTAGTCTCTGTGAGCCTCACACCCAGACCACCAGACGCTCACTCGCCCGGCAACAACCCTAGCAGCCGCCGCTCCATTCGGTGATTCGCCGCCGCCTCGGCCGTCCGCCGTCGACTCCCGTGCCTCCACCGTGGACGTCCTGTTTGTCCATCGTTGTCACCCAGGCAATCCGCCGGTGTTCCTCCAGGTAGGTCTTCGCGTTCATGGTGGTGACAAGGCTTGCATGTACTCACGTACGCTCATCTCCATGCTGTTCCTGAGGCAGGTTGGTCTGTCGCTCGTCGGGGTCCCTGGTGCTGGGCTTCGGCAACATCACCACACCACCTGCTGCCTGCAAGGTATCGTCGCACCTTCGATCTCTTTCGTAGTCAAAAGCGGGTACCCAACGAGTACCCGAAACCCGTCAGGTGCGGGTTCGGGTACCATTTTTACCCGCGGGTTCGGGTTCGGGTACAAAATTTTACCCGTATATGTTTTTATTTCGGGCGGGTATTTGCTTTACCCGACCCGAACCCGACCCGTTGCCATCCCTAGGTGCAACTTGGGATAAAATTTCTCTTTTGAGAAATTCCAGCCCAAATTTGTCTATCCCTGATCCGTTGCTCTTGCAACACTTCTATATGGGATTGAACAAAGAGTCTTCCCTACATCTCGACATTATGGCTGGAGGATCTTTCCTCCATAAGACACCAGAAGAAGGCAAGGATCTTCTAGACTGAATTCTAGAAAATTCTTCCTTCATTATGGGTCTTAATGAGCCCCCTCAAGAGGAAGTAGTGTCAAGATCTTAGGATGAATCAATGGACAAGGAAGAACCCATCTCTTGCTTATCCCACACCTTGTCGGAGGAATCCTCTCCCGAACCCGAAACTATGAAGGAAGAAGAAATTTAACCTTCGGAGTTTCCCTTCTACTTCGAGGAAGAGATATTTGAAGGTTTTGGAAATACCTAGAAGTACTGTTGTCATAGGAAACCATCATTGCTATTAACTCCACCTGACCCACTTGATGGAGTGTCCGTCCAACGGACGGTCAAGGAGTTAACTTCTATATTAAGCAGGGAATGGACTGCAGAAGTTGTGCTGCCACCTGAAATCCTTCGGATGACCCCACCTTTGGAAACTATTCTATGTTACAATAGAGGGACACCAATGAAGGTCCTATACAACTCCACTGTTGGAGCAAATCTCATTTCCGATTCTTGTGCTCTCGCCATTCTTGGCGATGTGCCATTCGCACCAACACGTAAATCCTTTTGAGATTCTTTTGGAAACATCCTTGAAGGATGCGGGGTTTTGCAATAGGTGTCTGTAAGACACGACGATATTGAGGCAATCCTAGATTTCCATATGTTCGAAATCCAAGATTTCGACATTATGATTGGGATTCCCATTGAGAAATTTCTCATAGAAATTCCTTTGGAAGGAAACCTCAATGTCAACTTTGGAGGGAGAATGTTTTTTGTTCCTATCCTGTGTTCCAAGAACACATCCGAAGAATCTCCCATCTAAGATGAACCATTAGAGGAGGTTAGAACTCTTAAATTCTTAGCCCCTCCCGAAATAGAAAGAGAAGAAGATTTCATCCAAGAGGAGGATGAATTTCAGGAGGCAATTGAATTGCCAAAAGAAGAGTTCTTCGCAAAACCTCCTGTTGAGTTAAAAATTCTACCTCCAGACCTCCGTTATGCCTTTCTAAATGAAGATTTGGAAGCCTCTGTCATCATACGTGACAAGCTTTCAGATGATGGGACACTCAAGCTCATTGCCATGTTAGAAAATCATAGAGCTGTTTTTGGCTATTCATTAGAGGATCTTAAGGGGATTAGTCTAGCGTTATGCACCCATCACATTCCCATTGACCCCGAGAGTGTCCCCTAAAGGGAACCTCAAAGGCGATTAAATAATGTGATGCAGAAAGTTGTCAAGAAGGAAGTCTTGAAACTTCTGCATGTTGGGATTATCTACCCTGTCCCTCATAGCGAATGGGTAAGCCCAGTTCAAGTAGTGACCAAGAAGGGAGGTATGACAGTCGTTCAAAATGAGAAGAATGAATTGATTCCTCAACAAACCGTCATGGTATGGAGGATGTGCATTGATTACCAAAAACATAACAAGGCTACAAGGAAGGATCATTTTTCACTGCCCTTCATCGATGAGATGTTAGAGCGGTTGGCAAAACATTCCTACTTTTGTTTCCTTGATGTGTATTCAGGTTATCATCAAATCCCAATCCACCCCGACGATCAAAGTAAGACCACATTCACATGTCCCCATGGGACTTATGCCTACCAACGTATGTCTTTTGGACTGTGCAATGCTCCTGCCTCTTTTCAAAGATGCATGTTGTCTATCTTTTCCAACATGATTGAGGAGATCATGGAAGTTTTCATGGAAGATTTCTCTGTCTATGGGAAAACTTTTGATTATTATCTATACAATTTAGACAAGGTCTTACAAAGATGCCAAGAGAAGGACCTAGTACTTAATTGGGAAAAGTGCCATTTGATGGTCCGTGAAGGCATCGTCATTGGGCACTTAGTGTCCGAAAGAGGGATAGAGGTGGACAAAGCAAAGATTGATGTCATAAAAAAACTTCCACCTCCTATCGATGTTAAGGGAATCCGCAACTTTTTATGTCATGCGTGGTTCTATCGGCGATTCATCAAAGATTTCTCAAAAGTTGCTAGACCCCTCACTAACCTATTATCTAAGGAAGCTCCCTTTGATTTCGATGATGAAAGGCTTAAATCATTTGAAACACTCAAAAAGGCACTCATCTCAACTCCATTCATTTAACACCCCGATTGGACACTGCCATTCGAAATCATGTGTGATGCTAGTGATTTTGTTGTTGGTGCGGTCCTAGGCCAAACCAAAGATAAAAAGCATCATGCAATAGCCTACGGTAGCAAAACTTTAACAGGAGCTCAACTCAATTATGCCACAACGGAAAAAGAGCTCTTGGCTGTAATTTTTGCTATCGATAAGTTTAGGTCCTATTTCATTGGAGCCAAGGTCATAGTCTACACAGACCATGCATCCCTGAAGTACTTGCTCACTAAAAAGGATGCTAAACCAAGGCTAATCTGTTGGATTCTTCTACTCCAAGAGTTTGACATAGAAATCAAGGATAAGAAGGGAGTAGAGAATTTCGTGGCAGATCATCTCTCACATATGGAAGCCACCCAAACCATGGACATTCCTATCAATGACTTCCTATGAGATGATATGCTTCTCAAGGTGACTAACTCTCACTCTTGGTATGCGGATATGGTCACGGGATACGTACCACCAGGGGAAAACAAAAAAAAACTGATCTATGAGAGTTGAAGATAACTTTGGGATGACCCATACCTCTATCGAGTTTGTGCTGATGGCCTTATTAGAAGGTGCGTCCCATCAATCGAAGGAACCAAGATTATTAAGAAATGCCATGCTAGCCCCCATGGTGGCCATTACGGTGTTTACCGTACCTAGGCAAAGATCTGGCAATGTGGATTCTATTGGCCTTCTATGTATGAAGATACAAAAGAATTCATTTGCAGATGTTGGAAATGCAAAAGCATGGATCAATCTCATCTCGCAATGCGATGCCCCTTACATATAATCTCCAAGCAGAATTATTTGATGTGTGGGGTATTGATTTCATGGGACCTTTCCCTAGGTAATATGATTGCGAGTATATCCTGGTGGCTGTAGATTATGTGTCAAAATGGGTAGAAGCTTTACCATGCAAAAATGCTGATTCCAAGCAAGCTAGGAAAATGTTCCATGAGATCATTTTCCCACGCTTTGGCACTCCCCGTATGGTCATAAGTGATGGAGGGTCTCATTTTATAGATAAGACCTTCCGGAGCTTTTTGAGGGAACTTGATGTCCAGCATAATATTGCTACCCCATATCACCCACAAACAAGTGGTCAAGCAGAAACATCTAATAAGCAAATTAAGAATATTCTGTAAAAGACCGTCTTGGAAATGGGAACGAGATGGAAGCATAAGCTACCCGACACATTGTGGGCATACCGTACTACCTACAAAACTCCCATCGGTGTGTCTCCTTTCCAACTTGTCTATGGGAAGACTTGCCATCTTCCTGTAGAGTTGGAACATAGAGCCTATTGGGCCATCAAGCGGTGGAACATGAACTTTCACAAAGCAGAAAAGCACCGATGAAGCAACTCTCCGAGTTGGAAGAGTGGAGAGATAAGGCGTATCATAGTGCCAAAATCTACAAGGAAAGAACTAAAAGATGGCACGATAAGAGGATTACGCCTAAAGAGTTCAAACTTGGAGACAAAGTCCTACTCTTCAATTCTAGGGTTAAACTCTTTGGACATGGGAAGCTCAAAAGTAAATGGGAATGACCCTTCACCGTAGTAGAAATCTCATCCCATGGAGCAATCACACTCCAAGGTGATGATGATCATCTATTTAAAGTTAATGGGCACTGACTCAAATTATTTCTCGAATCCCATAGGGATGAGACAAAAAAAGAAATTGACGTGATAAATCTTATTGATTTTCACGCTGTTTCTTTAAACTCTGTCTAAATTCTCCGCGTCAAATTAATGGTCCAATCAAATTGTTCATCTATGGGGCCCAAGTCAACCCATGAAAATTGGCCCAAACGGAGCCAGGAAGGGGTCGACCGAACCCTAGGGTCGACCGACGCCCCCTTGCGCCATCAGCCTTCTGTTTTTGCTTGCGAACTCTCCCGACGTATCTCAACAAGACTCTCGGTGCTATCGTACTTCTCCTGCTTATTTATTGGCGGGAACAAAGAGGGGAACCTTGCACCATATAGAAAAATCCATCTCCTGTTCCATGTCATGGCCGACAAGAAGATTGTGCCTCATCCCCACTCAAGCTCAACCTTCAAACTGAGCGGAGACATCACACCGGCCAATGACAAGTCCCCCCTTGCTTTGGAGTCCGTCATGGAATTGGATGTTGTGCCCCTCGCTATGATCCCACAACCGACGAAGACTCCGTGTGGGTGTAGCATCACACCTCGTGGTGCTGAACGGTCACTCTCCCCTCAGAGGATGCCCATGAAGTCGACAACACCTGCACGTCGTCTGACTACAGCTGGCCTTAAGTCAGTCAAGACCTATCTTTTTCCTTGGAAAAGACGAGTCCCTCCCAACGCTACAACCTGGTGAGGAGTTCATTTATACTCTGAAGACCAAGAACGGTGACGTAGTGAGCCACCACTACAAGTCAACTACGCGTACCTCACCTGAGCGTGTGGGAGACCGCCTCATTATCCACAGGGTGAACCAGCCTGATAGAGGCTATGCAAAAGGTTTTTTCAAGCAAGTGGATAATTTGGCGATGGAGGAATCAACGGGCTCGTCACCCTCCAAGATTTGGCATCACCTTTCGCCGCCTGCTATCAGAGGGCCACCTGGCCAATTTGAGGACAGCGACGGGAAATCTCCTCGTGCCCCTAAAGTGATACAACTTTCTAAGGAGTTAGCTTCTCTCCATTTGGAGAACAAGAAGCTATCAGACTTAGTGGTTGAATGGCGCATCGAGAGGGCGGATTTGAAGGATGAACTTATATCCCTCAAGGAGGAGATTGATGGTGTTCGTCGTGGCATGAGTGCCAAGCTGTGGTGCATATGCAATGCAGTCGGGAAGCCTGCCATCTACAACGCTCCTTAGTGTAGATGTCCCGACCACATAGAATGCTTACTAGTTTCGTTTTGTTTGATTCCAGTTTTTATTTATTTATTTTTTCATTCAGTTTAGGTTGAACAATGTAAGCATCCCCATATTTGAGTTCAATAAAAGGAACTTACCTGTTCGTCTAACCCGATAAACTTCCATCTTTAGTTTATTTTGTGTGAAAAAAGAATTCAGGGAACAAGTGTGGGAGAGTACCCCAAATTCGTGAAATCCCAACATACAAAATTAGCGTTGCATCTCAAAACATGTCGCAACCAATTATACGACTCAACGCGTCGAAACAGAGCAACAGAGAGGCCAAAAGGGGGTCGGCCGAACCCCCTGGTCGGCCGACCTGTTGTGGGCCCCACATGGCTTCGTTTCACTTCACAAATTCGGTTTGGATCTCCTACCCTTGAATATGCATGCTACGTTACTGTTTGAGTTGATTTCATGTTTAATACTGAATATATGAAGGGAATTCAACCCAACAATTAACATTTAAAACTTGGTAGTCAAAATCTATTTGAGCTAAAAATTTGAATACTCTATATTTAGATTTATTGCCCTGTTTATGATTCCCACAAGCATAATAGGAAAACATGTCATCTAAGTATCTGACTAGTGTGATATGGTAAATGAGTTACTTGAGGAGATATCTTCTTGCCTGAAATTGTTTTGTTGATGCTTGCACAATTTGGAGTCTGGAACTTTGCCTGATTCTCTCATTGGAAATTTAAATACCCACCAAGGCCATATGATACAAATTCTTGGAAACCACATGCATATGCCACTTTGCTTTTTATTGAACTTTGTCAAACTCGTGACGCAAATAACTGACATTCATGAACTTTTGAGTTAGAAATTCTTGTGCACCCTATTCATGCAAAATTTCTCACAATGAGAATTTGCATCCACCATTCATCCATCAAATAAAGAAACTCCATACATTTTGGTCATAAAAAATCTCTCTAGAAAAAATAAAAAGGAGTAGAAGACATGGCTACGGAATTCAAAAAAGGAGCATCTACAGTTCAAAGAGGAAGCATGCCAAAGAAAAGAGGAAAAAGAGAGTAGGCATGTTTCATCCTTAAAGAGAGAAAACCATAGAGTCCACATATATCCATCCCATTCATGTGCACAAGGATTTCCTTTGTCAATTTGTTTGTTGCATAAGTCTCTCATAAGATCAAGTTTTTGACTTAGTAATACATGAACTGCAACGTGTGCCACATTTCTCCCTACCAAGCTCCAGATATAGCCATGTTTAGTATAGGGACAAAATTGGCACAACATGCCAAAAGGTGAGGATGAAAACACTTTTAGAGACTTGAGAGATTCCAATTGAGAGATAAGGGCAATTGCTCTGTTGACTTTCCGAATATAGCAAATCGTCATATCATTTCGGCAGGGGAAGATCCAAGAGAACTACATTCCAACCATTCCACTCTTCAAACACCCAAGATTGATATGGTAGCCACACTCCACAAAGGGAATTCATGAGTTGAGGTATGAGTCGAAATATCTAGTATTCCCTTATAAGCAAATTTATGACAACACCTTAGTTCTTCTTCCCGCCTTCACTCGAGGACGAGCAAAGGACTAGTGTGGGGGAGTTTGTTGACGGTCCTTAAGTGCCATATTTAGACCATCAATTCACCTCATAATGTGCACAAAAGAGATACATAACATAGTGGTAGGGTTAAGACCTAACCAATTCCACAAGTGTTGGTGTTTATTTGTATGCAGGTGAATTTAGACCCAAAAGTACCAAGACATGCAGGGAGTAATCCACAAAATAGGGTTTCGACGAATTAGGCGATGCCACATGTCATCACATGTATCAAATGGCCCACAAACAGAAGTATCCGAGGCCATCCAATGGTGTAGCACCAATATCAGTCAAGGGGACCCACTTGGCAGAGACCTAGAGAAAGCACAACCCTAACGGGGCCAAGAACAGGTCGGTCGACCCCCCTAGTCAGTCGACTTGTTCTTGCCCCCAAAAGCGGTCAAATGCCACGTGTTGTCTCCTTCCGGCTTGAAGAGGTCATGGATGACTGATTCGCGTGCATTTGATGGCAGGAACCGACTCTTCTCCTCCTATAAATAGAACCCCACACCTCACACACAAACCAAAAGTTGAGCATAAAACATCACTCCAAAGGTTTAGAGTAGTCTTAGAGGCTACCAAGTAGAAGGAGAGTGTGGTGAAGAGTTTAGGAGAAGGAGGCTTGGGCTTGTCAAGTCCCTCTTCTACACTTGTACCCTTACAAAGGTGTTATTCAAATCAAGTAAGCCTTTGTGAACAAGTTTGATTCTCAATTCATAGTAGTTTGCACAAATAGTTACTTGTGGGTTCATTGCTTTAATGCATTAGAGGCTCTAGTTGTAGAATTGTGTTCTAAACAACTAGAGTTGTGATTTAGAATGTAAGCGTGGTGCTTAGTTTAGAAATCACCCACAGATTGAAGAGGTAGGCAGCAGGTGGTGACAGTCTTATCTGTCCTTTGTAATCCTCCACATTCGGCTATGCCATAGGCTCTTGGCGGGAGTCACCTAGTATTGCTAGGTGTAGACCCGTGCTCGAAGCAAGTAGCTACCGCAAATTCCTTTGAATTATAATCAATACTTTGAATTCCTCTCTCTTCCTTATTTACCAAACAACTTTGTGTCCTTGGATGGATTAATTCGTAAGATTACACACACGTTTTTGGATTCGATACACTTGGAATACTCTCTTAAGGGGAAGTGCTATACGACAGTTTCTGTGCGCTTGCGGATTTTTATCTATGATGTAAGAAACGTCAACACAGAGTTGGTAGAATTTGATCTCGAATTCCTACCTCGACACACACTTAAGAGTCAGACGCTGACTAATTTCGTGGTGGAGTGGACACCTTATTAATAAAGTCCGGGGGGCCTCAATGAGTAGAAGTCAAAACCTAAGGTCCCAATCTTCACCGAGCCTCACTGGACTCTCTACTTCAATGGCTCCTGCAGAAGGAGGGGGCCGGAGCTGTAATCCTTCTCCTCGCTATGACCGGAGGGGGGGAGGGAAGTCAAGTACATGGTGCGCTTCAACTTCAAGGCAACCAACAATATGGCAGAATATGAAGCTCTCATATTTGGACTCAAGGTGACACTATCATATGGCGTCTGACAGCTACTGGTGAAGGGTGACTCGTAACTCATCATCAAACAAGTCAAAGGTGAATGTAGTTGCAATAATCCTCAGCTTGCTGCATATCTACTTGAACTCCAGAAGTTGCAGAAAGACTTCCACATCCTGGACCTCTGCCATGTCCAGCGTCTCAACAACACTGAAGCTGATGATCTTTCGACGAAGGCTTCAATCGGTGCTCAGGAACCCGACGGAATTTTTCTTAGAAGATTATCGACACCCGCTGCTCAGCCTGCCAAAATGAGTGATGGAGGCGAGACCAGCACCTCGAAGCTGGCGGTCCCGGTGGCCCTATTACCATGGCGCCCACCAAGGATCATAGGCGCTAGAGGAAGCTCCGAGCAACCAAGCGCGAAAGATCCAGAAGCTCAAGTTAGTCCTGATACATGGATCTCGAAGGTCCGGGATGTGACACATGATTCCGAAAATGAACCAAGTGCAGTATATGTGTGTCCAGGATGTTTAACACACATACACAAGTGCAATCACAAAAGGATATACAAAAAATTACCACAAAACAAGATTAATTAACCATTTTTATTACACAATTCAGAATATCCTCGAATACAAGCTCTAATGAATATTGATGACAAGTTCACAAATGCAGCGGAAATAAACTAAATAAGCAACTAAGCAAACTAAGCAGCATAAGAAAAAGGGATATATGCACAGCTCCCATCAACACCATATGAAAGCTGACGGTAGACACGGTCTACTACTCCGCATTATCATCATTAAACTCCTAATCCTGACCTGCAACTGTCGGGGGGGGGGGGATTGCAAGATTGAGTACATGTCGTACTCAGCAAGTGTGGAAAGTAGGACATGTAGCTAATTCGAATGACGATAATAATAATGGCTAAGTGCCGAAAAGTACATTAAAATATTTGAAAAGCAATATATTATATGTATGTTAAGTAAACCCATCATAAACCATGTAATCATCATAACTCCAATCCATATTCATTACCATCATCCATATTCCAGATTTCACATTACCATTAACCATAACCATTGCCATAAACCATAATACCATCTCATAACCAATACCAAACCATAACCTTCCCAAAAACCATCCCAATACCAAGTTCCCTCTAATCATGTAGGTCATCTAGGCGCTCATAACCGGGAGCACGGCTATCATGATAGTTTATTAGACCCTGCAGAGTTTGTACCACTTTACCCACGTGTTTATGATTTCATCACCTTCCATTGCCTAGAAACTCTATTATGTCGTCTCACACTTCCATCGGTGTGTGGCCAAGAGATCACAAAATAGCCTTTACAAAGGGATTACTAGCCTGTTTAGACCCCACTGAGGTTTCACCGGTGGCGATGTCTCCTACAGAGCACATCTTCAACCAAGGGCCCCCTCTTGAGCCATTCGGATCCCAGGGTAGTCCCACCAATCATCAACAAACCCAATCCAACTACCCCTTCCTTGAGCATCCTTAATGGTCCAAATAGCACTAGCAAAACCCTAATTAATCAGCTATGCTGCACCCATACTTGGCCTCGTGGTGGCACTGTAGTCCTGGCTTATTCTCGCACGAACCGGTCCTTAGATCTAAAGCAAGCAAACCACTATAACATCCAACCCATCCACATACCAGGCTTGCTTAGATCACCCATTATCATATTACATTAACCAATTCATGTTAATCATAATCTCATAAATGCATCATTAATGTGTAGTATTGTTTTCCCATCCCAATTAATTAAGCGAAGCAAAAAGGTAAAAAGCCCATCCCGACTCTCTACCATGAATACCAGGTGACAAGGGTGGTTAAACAACGCTAGTAAACTTCCTACCATAGGATTCCCATCAAATTGACACAAGCATGCAGTTTTGGAAATAAAACATTTATTTCAAAATAGGATCAATATGCTTCAAGGACACTTGCCTTGGTCTTGGGTTTGGTTCGAGTCAAAGCCTTCAAACTCTTGGTGCTGGAGATCCTCCGCAACACTCTCTAACGCAGATCCGTCTAATCCACACAATAAACATACAAGACAAGAAACACGATCAAAGAGTGCACAAATATTACTCAATATGGCATGACATGCATGATTTATGCAAATGCAAGGTGGAATTTGTTAATGAGTTGCTTTTAATGATCACTAACTAGTTCTAATAGCTTTTAACAAGTTTATATAGGTTTGGAATTGATTTGATCTAATTTTAAAATTAATTTAACACAATTTAACCAGGAAAATCGGACTAGTCTGCTAGGGACCGGACAAGTCCGCACTTCGTAGAATTGGCAAACTAGGGTTTTCTAGATCGACGTGAATTTGGGGATTAGGGGTTGAATTCACGTAAGGAAAAGAGAATAGAAGGTATACCAGGTGTTTAGAACTCCAATGAGTCAAGAAACTTGGAGACAACACTTGGATCTTGATGATCTAGGGTTGATGATGAACTTTGAGATGATTTGGCGATGAAGAACAAAACTTGATGGAGATCTTGATCCTCTTTCGTTTCCTCTTCTTCTTCTTCTTGCTTGGGATCTCCTCCTCCCTCCTTGATGGTGGCTCTCCACGAACTAGAGTTTGGGTGGGGTGGAAAAGTGGCAAATAGATGTCAAGCCAAGGGGTGGGGTTGTTTATATAGACGTGGAGGGCTAGGGTTAGATAGATTTCAAGTTCGGGATTAGTAGAGACCGGTTTAGAGTCCTACATGGGCTCTAAAAGAGTTATACATGATGTCCCTAGGCACACATAACGTGAAACCCAAGAAACAAGTCGTAAAACAAAAGATCAATTCAGAGTCACGATTTATCGGACAAGTCCAAAAAGGACCGGACTAGTCCGAAGTTAGTCAGAGAGGAATCGGATCCGCACTGGACATCAGACAAGTCCGAACTTATCCAGAGAGGAAAACAGACAAGTATGATGGAATACCGGACTAGTCCGGACAAGTCCAAGGACTTAGCAAAATTTCCAAGGGAGTTGGAACACCGGACTAGTCCGCACTAAGACGGACAAGTCCGAAAGTGTACAGAGGCAAAAACAGACTAGTCTGCAGCAAAATTGTACAAGTCCGATCGAGATCAGAGAGAAATCGGACTAGTCCGCACCAAAATCAGACTAGTCCGCACTCCCCAGAATTCTTAAGTGCAATTTTGTTCCAAATTTATTTTAAACTTGTTCCTTTTTATGTGGAATAATTTTAGACATATATATGAATGTATGCAGGGCATGATGCATGAAAATGAGGGTCTTACAAACCTACCCCCCTTAAAATGAATCTCGCCCTTGAGATTCAATGCAGAAGAGAAGAGATAGGGAAATTCCTTCTTGAGATCATTCTCCAGTTCCCATGTTGCCTCTAATTCTGTATGATACTTCCATTGAACCTTGCAGCATCTGATGACCTTGTTCCTTGTGACCTTCTCCTTAGTTTCCAAGATTTTGATCGGTTGCTCGGCGTAAGTCAAGTCTTCCTCTAGTTCCAATTCTTCCATTGGCACTTGTTCTTCTAGTACTCTCTGTAGGATCGAAGAGCACATGAAAAGCTATCAGAGGGGGGGTGAATGGTAGATTAAAAAATCTTACGCAGCGGAAACAATTAAATCCCAACCCCTTAGGTAGAAAAATGATCTGTTAAAGAAATTGTATGTGAGACTAATCTAAACGTGTTTAACCGTGACAAAAGTGATAGATATAAGAGAGAATCAAGTCATGAAGATGACAAAACAATAATTACTCAATTATGTTGAGAGAAACTCAAGTTACGATTGAAAAATCGAACAAAGGTCAATCTGTCCTACCTGAGAAAAACAGTTCTGGAACACTGTAAAGAAATTCGTGTAGATCAGAAACCACAAATCCAATGACTATGAAATTTTCACATATGATATAAAATGAAGTTGTGAAGACAACCAAAAAAGAATCACATCAATCGGATCTGTAAAACTCGAGTTATGATAAAACCATGGAAGAAAGGTAGTGCTGTGCAGAAACTCGATGTGAAAAACGTGTATGGAACAAGTCAGACGAACAAGGCACAAAAGTTCCTTTCAACTACGAATTTTATTCAATAGAACACAAGAGGAACAGCCCCAAAGTCGTATACAATGATCTTTGGCCTCCCTTGCTTATATAACCAGCCCTTAGGCCAACCCAATCTCAACTAGGACTCTAATCATACTCAAATCACGAATCGAAACTTTCCATAACTGCTTAGGACTCTTCTATACGCAGATAGAAACAATCTTAAGACTTCCAAACACCTTAGGAACGTATCCCACATTCCTAAAACAACTAAAATTCGTGACCCACACGAAATCCTATCATAACCAACTCAAATCTTTCCATATTTGAGTCAAACACGACTCAACCGTAGCTTGAGTCCATAACCTAGTTGGTTGAACCTTTCCAACCAGTTCTTTACATCCACATCTCTTCATCACGCCTTGGAACCATGTAGCCATGTCCATGCACTCCTTTCATACGTGCAAACATCTTCCAACGACGTCCACAATACCTTCATATGCATTGTTCTTGATTCAAACATGCTGTGCAACCTCCCGATCAATTCAACCACAATTCCTCCCGAACTTGGTTGTTGAACCTCATCTTCTTCCTAAGACTAGTTCAATGGATCCCATCACCAGCCATGTCTTGAACTCAAGCAACACCTGCACATGAATGAACAACCAATCCATACGAGCCCATGTCCGCGACTTGACTCAAATTAGTTCCGAACACAACACCTCACGTGAGCACCTCACATAAGCATGTTGTAAAACCACAGTAAAACAATATCAGCCATATCAACCAAAACGCTCCAAAAACTTAGCAAATGAATACTAAGCAATCTTTCCAACATACTAAAGCAAGTTTGAAACATTTCACAGTAAAAGCAGGAACATTGCAATCAAGCTCCGAACCTTGCCAAAGCTAACCGAAGCTTGAGCCGGAGCTTACCAAAGCTAGTACAACCTAGCACTGGAGCTAGAAAAACATGTCGGAGCTGACCAACATAAGTCGGACCTAGCAAAAACATATCGGACCTTAACAAAGACAAGTTGGCGCTACCAAGGACATGCCAGAGCTAAAGTCGGACCTTGCTAAAAAGATGTTATGGCAGCATTCAAAACTTTTATTGTCGAAGCCAATGTATTCAACACACATAGGTCTCACAATCTCCCCCTTGATGAATGCATTGACAATACCATTTAAAATCCGAACATTAGCTTATTCACATTAAAAGTTTTGAAAACAATTTCTCCCCCTTTGTAAAATAAAAATAAAATGAGAAGAAAAACAAATTCCCCCCTGAGAAGAATCGTGCCAAAAACAATTGTGAATATGTGCAATGTGTAATCAATTTGTCCCCCTTGCATACTTATCTTTAAAATTTCACATATTATCTCTCCCCCTTTGACAATGTATTCAACAAGGTTGAAAAGAGAAATTTATATTGTTATGAGCATATTATAACATATACATATAAACAAAGCTCATCCAAATCATACTATCAAGTAACTTACACTATCACATCAATGAGATACATAAAGTTGTGTAAGCCATGCTAGAGATCAAATGTAATTTTCAATTTAAGCAAGTCATGATCTCACAAACTTAACTATTTCAAAACCTAAAAGCATGACACTTGTTGCTGTATTTTATTATTTAAAGCACAAACTTTTAACATATGACATTTACAAGAGATTATATGCCGCATCTGCCTTATTCTAACCAACCAAGCCAAGCCTATGTCATTTGACAATCAGAAGCTTAAGGACATGATTTTAGTCATACACAACTTCTTCCAAGTTCATATCTAAGTGCAATGATAAGCCATCTCAAAAGAAGAAGTGCGATGCATGCATATTCTCTTGATCTTTTCTCAATTTATATTTGTTCATAAAAACTCAACATGTGAGTTGATTACTTGATTATTATTTATGATTAAAAGCACTTGTGAGCATGCAACAAGTTCAAAACAGCAAAAAAGTTCGACCATGACCAGATTTAGTGTAAGTAATTGTTCCAATTACTAGACATGGCAAAAACTACAAAATGTATAACACGAGTAATGTAGTAAGAACTTTCAACATGTAAAAGGAATCACAAAGTCATATATGTATGAAATACTATGCTTATATTATTTTAAGTTCAGATTCACACATAGACTTTCCAAGTTTCAAAACCCCCCCTCAATTTAAGCCATGAGGATGCATAACCCCTATTTCACTACGAATGAAACAAAAACGAGTGAAATCCAAAGGTTTTGTAAAAATGTTAGCCAATTGTTGTTCGGTATCTACATGGTGAAGCACAATGTTTCTTTTTTCAACGTTATCACGGAGAAAGTGATACCTAATGTCAATGTGTTTAGTTCTAGAATGTTGCACGGGGTTTTTAGCAATGCAAATGGCATTAGTGTTATCACAAAACAGTAGAACACTATCTAGATCAACCCCATAGTCCTTAAGTGTTTGAACAATCTAAAGAATTTGTGAGCAAGCACTATCAGCAGCTACATATTCAGATTCGGCTGTGGATTGTGCAACTGAGTTTTGTTTTCTAGAGGACCAAGCAAAAAGTGAATTATCAAGAAAATGACAAGCACCGGAATTACTTTTCCATTGAAAGTGCACCTAGCAATCACTTGTGGGTTTTGGATGATTTATGACAAGCAAATGAGATTCTAACCTCTTTGTTGAGATGAGCACAGGTTTTAATAGCAAAATAAGCAAAGTGCCAAAAAGAAGGGAGAATGAGGAGAAAAGTGGAAATGAGCTTAAGGAAGAAGAATAGTAGATCATTGTGTATGGAGTGTATTAAGGAAACACACCCCAAGAGCTCAATCACAATTAAACACACACATTGCACAAATTTATACAGGACCGGACTAGTCCGAGTGACACCGGACTAGTCCGATATCCCTTCTGCACTAGATCGGACAAGTCCGATATCTCTCTAACTAGAATCGGACTTGTTCTCTCCAGTGCGGACTAGTCCTCAAAACATTTCACAAGTCATACAAAATTGGACAAGTCTGATCACACACCGTACTAGTCCGATATCTTTCTGATGTCAATCAGACAAGTCCGATACTAGCACGGACTAGTCCAAAAAACTCTCTGACCTAAATCAGACAAGTCCTCCAAGTGCGGACTTGTCCTCATAACCACTTAGAGTTTCACTGTCCGGACAAGTCTGATGACTATCAGACTAGTCCGAAGATTTCTAGAAGCGAAATCGGACAAGTTCGCTCCTAGCCGGACTAGTCCGATATTTCGGGACACTTAGTGTTTGCTACGCACAGCACACCAGACTAGTCTGGTGTCCACCACGGACTAGTTCGATCTTTCTAAACCCTAACGGTCACTTTTAGAAACCCCATATAAATAGAGGTGCACGACCCAACTTTAATTACTCTCAAACCCTAGCGCCGTCACACCTCCCAAGAGCCTCAAAAATACATCTCTCCACGAAATTAAGTGCAACAAAGATCAATCCTTTGAGGATACACTCTAGATCATTGGAGAGACACGTTCAACAATCATTGAACTCTTGGTTTGATTCTCTAACACACTCCTGTGATTTTCATTGTAATCTTTTGAGTGTATTCTTGGTGGTGTTTCTTGTTGTAATCTAGGGGAGCCCTCAACGTGTGAGAAGGCCCCTTGAATTCTGTTATTCACCCCTTTGTGATAAGTGGAAGAGGATTGACCTTCGTGGCGATCCAATGAGGGTAGGGTTGGAGAAGACCCGGTCCTTTTGTGGACTCCTCAACGTGGATGTAGGTTGCCTCTGTGGGAGCCGAACCATGGGATAAATCACTTGTGTATTGCTTTGTGTTCATTGTTCCTATTCATTACAACAATCTAGAGTTTGAATCAATATTGCTTACTTTACATTGAATCATTAATTATAAGATTGAATTGTGATATATCCTAGTACATAATCTTGCAACATTTGAATTAACTGTACATTTCCATTGCATACATCGTAGAATCAAAGTAATCGATCAAACTTATTCAACCTAGTCGGTACACACCGTACTAGTCCACACTTTACCGGACTAGTCCAATATCTCATGTTTTGATCTGGTGATTAAGTGTTGTAGGTTCCGACAAATTTCAAAAAGGCCTATTCACCCCCCCCTCTAGGCCACATTCAATTGGTATCAGAGCAGGTTCTTCAAGAAAGAGACTAATCGCTCGAAGAAGATCATGTCGGACATGAAGGACATCCACAAGAGCAACAACCAAGAAAAGGTTGATGATGACAAGAACCTAAAGGTGGAGAAGCTCCTCGAAGCCATTCAAGACTTCGAGGACGATGATGAGGAGACGCTAGAACTAAAGGCGCTTCTAAGAAAGAAGACACTTTCCAAAGGGAAAGTGAAGATTGAAGAAAAGAAGAAGGGGAGTAGTCACACTGACTACTCACGATATCCTTTCAACTATGATCGTCTCAATTCCAACAATAATCATTATTGGTCTATCCCACTTGGAAAAGCCCCACATTTTGATGGAAGTGATTACTCAATGTGGAAGCAAAATATGAAAATCCATCTAATCTCTCTCAATCCAAGTCTATGGCATATTGTGTGCATAGAAATAGATATCCCGGACGACGACGAAGAGCTCACACCAAGCCAAGAGCAGGCTATTCATCGAAATGCTCAAGCCGCGGCAGTAATTACCTCTTTGCTCAGTCGGGACGAGTTCACCAAGGTGGATGTACTCGAGATTGCTAAGGAGATATGGGACACACTACAAACTGCACATGAAGGTGACCGACATGTGCATGAAGCAAAGATCAAAATGATCGAAGGCGAATTAGGAAGATTCACAATCAAAGAAGACGAGTCACCTCAAGATATGTACAACCGATTAAAGACACTCATCAACAAGGTTTGATCACACGGAAGCAAGAAGTGGAATGACCACAAGGTGGTGAAGCTCATCCTTAGAGCCTTCATGCCTCGCAACATCACCCTATGCTCAATGATCAGAGAAAGCCCCGGATACAAGAAAATGACTCCAGATGAATTACTTGGAAAAGTCATCAATTTCGAGATGATGGAAAAACAAGCAAAGCATGTCAAGGAAATTGCCGACCTCACCTCGGCAAAGAAGAAAGGGGTTGCTTTGAAGTCCACCCTCAAGCCCCTATCCAAAGAAGCTCGAGAAACTCAGCTAGAAGAAGACAGTGATGATGAGAGCAGCGAATTAGATGAAGAAGACATGCTATTGTTCATGAAGATATTCAAGAGAATAATGAAGAAAAGACAAGGCACTAAATCAAGCGATGGAAAGTACAAGGAAAGAACAAAGCCAAAGTTAAGGCGGACATGGTATAATTGTGGTGAGTATAGCCACTTTATAGTTGATTGCCCATATGAAGAGAACAAGAAGAAGACCAAAGAAGCCAAGCCTCAACCCAAGAAATTCTTCAAGAAGAAGAAACAAGCCGAGCAAGCGCACATAGGGAAAGAGTGGGACTCAAATGATGAGTCCTCATCATCCGAAGAAGAAGAGATGGCTAGCATAGCCATCGAGAAGACATCCAAGAAGTCTACTCTCTTCCCTACACTCGGCGCATGGAAGGGAAATGGCACTTGCCTCATGGCAAAGGAAGGTAAATGCAAGGTAAACACCAAACCCCCTTCCGTGCATTCCTATTCTAGCGATGATGAAATCAATAGTGATAATGAGGATACACTTATTGGACTAGATAGGAAAACTGCCACAAAAATGAAATTTTTACTTGATCAACATGTTGAGAAGGAGAGGTTGATACATCGTCAAGAGGACATGATTATCTCCCAAAAGGAGGAACATTTCGAACTTTACAAACTTCTAGAGCTTGAAAAGGAGCAAAGCAAGTAACTAGAGGTTGAGTTAGCTTCAAGCAAGGAAGCTTGCTTGGAGTTAAACGACTCAAATGCTGCAATCAAGGAAGAACTTGCTAACCTAATCAAGGTTAACAAGATCCTTGAAGTGCAAGTTGAGTCACTCAAGCAAGGTGACCCTTCATCCTCCTCAAGTTCACCTTCTCAACCCATTAAAACTGAAGCTACTTCTACTTGTACATGTAATAAAGTTGACACCAGTTTGAAAGACAAGCCAACCTCTACAAAGGATAAGCATCCTGCCCAAAGTGGCATATTTGACAAGGAGAAGATCAAATATGCACGTAGTGCATACTTGGTCACAAGACCTCCAAATGTCAAATATGGCATTGGTTACTCTCATGGTGAAAAGCAACAAGCTAGAAGCCATAAGAATAACAGGGATATAAATGTCTTTGTAAAGGGAGGAGCCTTCCAAACTGGAAAATCAAAAATTAATAAGTACAAAATGCATGACCGCCAGACTAGTCCGGTGAGGGTCCGGACAAGTCCGGTACCCCGGACAAGTCCGGCCTCCCAGACTAGTCCTGTGTATAAACAACAAAAGTTACTTTTCAATACTTTCGATGCCTCATATGTCTTAATGAGAAATAATTATGTAAAGGTTTATGCTCATTATGTTGGGCCACGCCATGGGAACACCAAGTCTCATGTGTGGGTGCCCAAATCTCTTGTGACTAACCTCTGAGGACCCAAGCAATCTTGGGTACCTAAAACCAAGGCATAAATTGTTTTTGCAGGCCTATTCCTCCGGTGGATCTAAATGGGTGTTAGACAGTGGATGCACCAACCATATGACCCGAGAAAGAAGAATATTCGTTGAATATGAAGAGATGAGGATCCAAATGAGGGCATCTATTTTGGAGATAATAGTAAAGGGAAGGTGCTCGGTACTGGTAAAATTGCCATATCATCTAAGCACACACTTTCTCATGTATTACATGTTGATTCCTTGGATTATAACCTGCTGTCCATATCTCATTATGTGACAAGGGTTATAATTGCTTGTTCACTAACGAGGGTGTGACCGTTTCTAGGGGGAGTGATGGTTCCATTGCATTCAAGGGTATGTTAAAGGGAAAGCTCTATCTTGTTGACTTCAACAAGGATAGAGCTGAACTTGACACATGCTTGATTGCAAAAACCAACATGGGTTGGCTGTGGCATACACGGCTAGCGCATGTTGGTATGAGGAACCTTCAAAAACTCCTCAAGGGCGATCACATCCGAGGTTTAAAGGATGTTGTGTTTGAGAAAGACATGCCTTGTAGCGTGTGCCAAGACGGGAAGCAAGTTGGAGCACCTCACTCCGCCAAGAACATCATGACAACAACAAGACCACTCGAGCTACTTCACATGGACTTATTTGGTCCAATTGCCTACATAAGCATCGGCGGTAACAAATATGGTTTTGTAGTTGTTGATGATTTTTCTCACTTCACTTGGGTTTTCTTTTTGCATGACAAGTCAGAAACACAAGGAATACTCAAGAAGTTCTTCAAGTGAGCTCAAAATGAATTCTCATTGACTATCAAGAACATTTGAAGCGACAATGGCACGGAGTTCAAAAACACACAAGTGGAGGAGTACCTAGATGAAGAAGGCATAAAGCACGAGTTTTCAGCTTCGTACTCCCCTCAACAAAACGGAGTTGCCGAAATAAAGAACCGAACTCTCATAGAGATGGCAAGAACAATGCTCGATGAATACAAGACCTCAGATCGATTTTGGGCGGAAGCGGTCAACACCCCTTGCCACACCATAAATCGACTTACTTTCATCGACTACTCAAGAAGACATCCTATGAGCTACTTACCCGTAACAAGCCTAATATTTCATATTTTCAAGTTTCGGTTCTCCATGTTATATCTTGAACAAGAAGCCTAGGACTTCAAAGTTCGCCGAAGTCCGATGAAGGTTTCTTGCTTGGTTATGATTCGAACACTTACGCCTATCGTGTTTTCAATAAGACCTCCGGACTTGTTGAAGTAGCACGTGACGTAGTGTTCGATGAAACTAATGGCTCCCAAAAGGAGCAAGTTGATCCATGTGTGCTAGATAAAGAAGAAGCTCCATGTAAAGCATTAAGAAGAATGGCGTTAGGCAAAGTTCGACCACAAGAACCATCTCTACATATCCATGAGGAAAACGAACCACAAGAGGAGACCAATGATCAAGGGGGAGCTTCCATACAAGATCAACCTCAAGAAAGTGAAGATGACCAACAAGTTAATGAAGACAACTATTTAGGGAAAGAAGAAGATGATCGTGAAGATACAACACCTCAAGTGCCACACCCGAGTACACCAATGCGTCCAAAGGGATCACCCAATTGACAATATCATCGGTGACATCCAAAAGGGAGTAACCACTAGATCTCGCATAGCTAACTTTTGTGAGCACTATTCGTTTGTATCCTTTTTGGAACCACACAGGGTTGAGGATGCATTGAATGATCCGAACTGGGTGGTGGCAATGCAAGAAGAATTGAACAACTTCAAGCGGAACGAGGTGTGGGAACTCGTGGCAAGACCCAATGCAAACATTGTCGGCACCAAGTAGGTATTCTGCAACAAACAAGATGAACACGGGGTGGTCACAAGGAACAAGGCACGACTTGTGGCCAAAGGGTATTCACAAGTTGAAGGTTTGGATTTTGATGAGACCTTTGCTCCCGTAGCTAGACTTGAATCTATCAGAATATTACTTGCATATGCTACTCACCATGATTTCAAGCTCTATCAAATGGATGTGAAAAGCGCCTTCCTCAACAGACCAATCAAGGAGGAGGTGTATGTGGAGCAACCCCCGGGGTTTGAAGACGAAGAGTTCCCCAACCACATATTTAAATTGCTTAAGGCTCTCTACGGCCTCAAACAAGCTCCTAGAGCTTGGTATGAGTGTCTTAGAGATTTCTTAATTGAAAATGGCTTTAATATTTGCAAAGTAGATTATACACTGTTCACAAAAATTTTTGACAATGATCTTTTTGTTTGTCAAATCTATGTTGATGATATAATCTTTGGTTCAACTAACCCATCTTTTTGTGAGGAATTTGGTAAAATTGTGACAGATAGGTTTGAGATGTCCATGATGGGAGAGCTAAAGTACTTCTTGGGATTCCAAGTGCGGTAACAAAAGGAAGGGACATTCATAAGCCAAACGAAGTACAATCAAGACATACTAAAGAAGTTTGGAATGGACGAGGCGAAGCCCATAAAGACTCCCATGGCAACAAATGGCCACTTGGATCTCAATGAAGATGGACCTAGCATCGACCAAAAGGTATATCGCTCCATGATTGGATCTCTAAACTATTTATGTGCATGTAGGCCATACATTATGTTGAGTGTATGTTTGTGTGCAAGATTTCAAACCAATCCTAAGGAGTGTCACTTGACAGCCATAAAAAGGATCTTGAGATATTTAGTTCATACACCCAATCTTGGTCTTTGGTATCCAAAAAGCTCCAAATTCAACCTCATTGGCTACTCAGATGCAGATTACGCCGGATGCAAGGTAGATAGAAAAAGTACCTACAGTACATGCCAATACCTAGGGAGATCTCTAGTTTCTTGGTCCTCCAAGAAACAAAATTACATTGCCTTATCCACAGTCGAAGCGGAGTATGTTGCAGCCGGGAGTTGTTGTGCACAACTCCTTTGGATGCAACAAACTCTAAGGGATTACAGTTACAATATGAACTGTATTCCACTCCTTTGTGACAATGAGAGTGCCATTAAAATTGCCCATAATCTCATTGAGCACTCTAGGACCAAACACATAGACATAAGGCATCACTTTTTGAGATACCACTCCATGAAAGGAGATATAGCCATTTCCCATGTCAACAACCAAAAGCAATTGGCTGACATATTCACCAAGCCACTTGATGAAAAGTGCTTTTGTGAACTCAGAAATGAACTAAATATCCTTGATGCTCGGAGTGTGGCTTGAAAATTTGCATACCTGTATGAATTCTTCAAAATATGTTGATTGGATTATGAAAATTATCTCCCTCAATTTTCTCCAAAAACTATGTTAATTATTAGATCTTGGTGAATTATGATCATTGCTTGATTGTTGTATGCTTGCTGATCATATTCATCAAGATTATTTGATTTGATTTGCCTCCCTATTTTCTAATTATGTACCTTCAAATATATATGAATGGGCTAAGAAATTCTTGCCTGGTGACCACGGACTAGTCCGTGGTTACCCGGACTAGTCCGCCCATGCACACTAGTCCACATAGTGCCGGTTAGACCGGACTAGTCCGGTAGACCACGGACTAGTCCAATATAGCCTCTCGAAAAGTTCGGACTAGTCCGATCATCTCCGGACTTGTCCGATTTTTCGTGTCCACAACCCTAGCCATCGCCAAACCCTAATTTCTTCACCTCCACTCTTGCCTCACGCGTTCTCTCTCTTCGCGCTCGAGCTCCCAAGGCAATTTTGCATCCCCTCCACCAAAAACCTCCACATTTGGGTGGAAATCAAGCTTCCTTGCTCGAAGATTGAAGTTCTCGGACAAGTCCGGACTTCAACACCTCCTTCTTCGAGAATCAATCGATTTCTTCGGTAATTTTCACCCAAACCCTAGAAATCTTGATTTTCTTCATTGTTAATCGAATAGCCTAGCATCTTTCACTATATACATGCCTCCTTGATGTATTATGTTTGTGCTAAGCTAGCTCTGCAATAGGAATCAACATTTGTCCAGTTGCTTAGGTTTTTGAGGATGAATACCGGACTGGTCCGGTCCATGCACGGACAAGTCCGTGCCTGTACACCGGACAAGTCTGATTTTTCTGAACTCAAAACCTAACCTGTCAATTCCTCAATGCAATTCCTTGTTATCCTTTCTCACCCATTCCTTGAATAATCCATTGTTATTCATGTATTGCATAATTCATTCTCAGGACATGTCGAGCTCAAACGACGAGATCTCCAATTTCGAGGGCGAGATGGACCACGAGGTGGCACCTAGGCCCTCGACGAGCCTTGGCAAGAAACGCCAAGAGAGACCTTTTGAGCCAGCTCCATCTCCTCCTCAGGCTCGGAGGAAGGTGCTTGCCAAGAAGCCACCCTCCGAGGCAACTGCAGCAACAAGTGGCCCTCGCCAAGCTAAGGGCAAGGGCAAGGGAATAGCAACGGGCCCGGTTGGCCCCCTGAGGCTGCATGCTCCAAGGGAAGGGGTCAGGGACCCCACTGAAGACAGATTCAATGGAAAGGGCAGTGACTCGGTGGCGAAGTTCAGAAGCATTGATTGGTATGGCCGTCCGAAGCAAGCTGCCAACGGCAGATTTTGGAGCAATTTCCATGAAGATTTCTACAAATCTGTGTACCTCCCAATGAAGACACCGGTAGTGCGCAGTCAATGGATTGGTTGGGCACATTTTGAGAAAAAGAGCTGCTCCCCGTTTATTGAAGTGGTGGAAGCAATTGAGAGGCATGGACTGAAGGACCTTTTTGCCTTCAGAAACAATTGGAATGACAAGGTCATAGCGCAATTCTTTGCGACATGCCACTTCTCAAGTGAAGATGAGGAAAGTGTTACTTGGATGACTCACGGATGCAAGTACAGTATAACTCAAGAAGATTTTGCAAGCCTGCTCCACCTTGACACCTCAAGACCTGACTGCTTGATCATCCACAACATAGGTGTCATTGAGAAGGACAGGATGAAGTTCCTATATGAGGCAAACTCAAAGTTCAACCCTCCCTCCACAAAGAACATGAAGCCCTTCTTTTTGGTTCTGAACAGAGTCTTGAGGAAGACGATTGCTCCCAAGGATGGAGATGTTGGGAGTGTGCAGGGTTATCTCCGGACCCTGATGAGAGTGATAAGCAAGGACCGTCAGTTTGATGTGGCTAACTACATTTGGAATGACATGGTGAACATTTCCTGCACACCCAACAGGTCATGTGGATATGCTCCCTATCTTATGTTTATGATTGAGAAGGTCACCGGGGTTTAATTTGTCAAGGATATGGAGCACCAACCGCTTAGGCCTCAGATGCCTCAGAAGCCAAGCATCCAGGCTGCTCCTTCTCCGGCCTCCAGTCCTGAGGCTCTGGTGAGAAGAAACGAAGATGCAAGGGCTGCCCCCTCTACTGGGGTAGCTCCTCAAAGGGGATCTGCAAGTGGGATCTTCAAGTACTTGACTGCTATCTTCGCCTCCTGCAGAAAGGTTGAAGTGAAGGCCCATAAGCTTAACAAGAGAAGAAAGGAAGATATGATCCGAGCTTGCCTACTTTGGCATTGGGGGCTCGAGTGGCTCCACACCTCCTCCTCCTCCTCCTCATCAGCCCGAAGACAACGATGAAGACGATGAGAGGACCAACAGCGAGGAGTGGAGACTTTAGGACCCTCCCTCCTTCTTTTTGGTGTCTTGATGCCAAAGGGGGAGAGGTTGAGGGGGATTCTTAGTCTTAGCTGTAGGATGCAAGGAGAGAGCTCTCTTTTATGGCTTTTTGGCTATTTTGTGGGTTGTAAAGCTTTTACTATGTTCTTATGATGATTATGGTCCTGTGATGCATTATTTTGATCTACATGAGAAGTAATTTTTGAAAACTGTGTTATTGCTCCTAGAATGACATACATGCTTGGTTTTAGTTGACTAATGTCATTTATGTCATTCTCATTAGTTCAATGTACTTAGTCATGCATCCCACCATAAAGAATGCACATATGGATTATGTTTTCATTGCTTGATGTATCTTAGACTCATATGTGCATACTTTATGAAAATCTCAATTTTTATCATATTTTGTGAAATCTCAATTGGTTGTCATCAATCACCAAAAAGGGGGAGATTGAAAGTGCATCTAGGAATCCCTTGTGGGTTTTGGATGATTTATGACAAGCAAATGAGATCGTAACCTCTTTGTTGAGATGAGCACAGGTTTTAATAGCCAAATAAGCAAAGTGCCAAAAAGAAGGGAGAATGAGGAGCAAAGTGGAAATGAGCTCAAGGAAGAAGAATAGTAGATCATTGTGTATGGAGTGCATTAAGGAAACACACCCCAAGAGCTCAATCACAACTAAACACACACATTGCACAAATTTATACAGGACCGGACTAGTCCGAGTGACACTAGACTAGTATGATATCCCTTCTGCACAAGATCGGACAAGTCCGATATCCATCGGACTAGTCTGATATCTCTCTGACTAGAATCGGACTAGTTCTTTCCAGTGTGGACTAGTCCTGAAAACACTTCACAAGTCACACAAAATCGGGCAAGTCCGATCACTCACCGGAGTAGTCCGATATCTTTCTGATGTCAATCGGACAAGTCCGATACTAGCACAGACTAGTACGAAAAACTCTCTGACCTAAATCGGACAAGTCCTCCAAGTGCGGACTTGTCCTCATAACCACTTAGGGTTTCACTGTCCGGACAAGTCCGATGACTATTGGACTAGTCCGAAGATTTCCAGAAGCAAAATCGGACAAGTTCGCTCCTAGCCGGACTAGTCCGATATTTCGGGACACTTAGGGTTTGCTACACACAGCACACCGAACTAGTCCGGTGTCCACCACGGACTAGTCCGATCTTTATAAACCCTAACGGTCACTTTTAGAAACCCCATATAAATAGAGGTGCACAGTCCAACTTTAATTACTATCGAACCCTAGCGCCGTCACACCTCCCAAGAGCCTCAAAAACACATCTCTCCACGAAATTAAGTGCAACAAAGATCAATCCTTTGAGGATACACTCTAGATCATTAGAGAGACACGTTCAACACTCATTGAGCTCTTGGTATGATTCTCTAACACACTCCTGTCATTTTCATTGTAATATTTTGAATGTGTTCTTGGTGGTGTTTCTTGTTGTAATCTAGGGGAGCCCTCAACGTGTGAGAAGGCCCCTTGAATTCGGTTATTCACCCCTTTGTGATAAGCGGAAGAGGATTGGCCTTCGTGGCGATCCGACGAGGGTAGGGTTGGAGAAGACCCGGTCCTTTTGTGGACTCCTCAACATGGATGTAGGTTGCCTCTGTGGGAGCCGAATCACTTGTGTCTTGCTTTGTGTTCATTGTTCTTATTCATTACAACAATCTAGGGTTTGAATCAATATTGCTTACTTTACATTGAATCATTAATTATAAGATTGAATTGTGATATATCCTAGTACACCATCTTGCATCATTTAAATTAACTGTATATTTCCGCTGCATACATCGTAGAATCAAAGTAATTGATCAAACTTAACCAACCTAGTCGGTACACACCAGACTAGTTCGCACTTTACCAGACTAGTCCGATATCTCAAGTTTTGATATGGTGATTAAGTGTTGCAGATTCCGACAAATTTCAAAAAGGCCTATTCACCCCCTCTAGGCCACATTCACCTATCAATCCTACAACCCCCAAAATCAGCATCCAAAAAAGCTTTCAAAGTAACGGTTGAGGAAGAAGGAAGAAAATGCCAAATTCTTGAGTTCCATGTAAGTACCTGAGAATCCTTTTGAGGGCTTGACGATGTGAAGAACGTGGGGAGCCTTAAAACCATGCACAAAGACATTCGCTGAATTGTATGTCCGGTCTTGATGCCGTGAGGTACAAAAGTGATCCGATCATGCTTCTATATTCTTTTTAATCCACGGGTTCACCATCTTCATCAAGTTCAAGTGTTTTTGCTGTACCCATTGGTGTCCGAAGAGGCATGCTTTTGTCCATGTTGAAGCGCCTTAGAAGGTCTTTTGTATACTTTGTTTGATGCACAAAGGTACCCTCCTTGGTTTGCTTGATTTGCAGCCCCAAAAAGCATGTGAGTTCTCCCATCATACTCATCTCAAATTCTGAACTCATCATAGCGGGACCGTGTGACTCGTTCGTGCAAGCTTCCAATAATTTGTTGTGGAGGATGACTTTTGAGAACCCGGAGGGGAGTGGACACTTCACAAGCTTCTTCTTCTTCATGTTCATCACAAATCGATGATCTTGTGACTTGAGGAGGATCTGGACCAGCAATGGTGGTCATCGGTGCTGGCTGTGAATCAAAATCAGAAGCTGGAACAATGTCATGAGCTGCTGAATTTTCGGGCAGCAGCATCACTTCTTCCTCTTCTTCAACAAAAATACTCCCCCCTGCAGATATGGATCTGGACCTGCAATGTTTGAGCTAGTACCTGGGCTACCTTCATCAATAGACACCTCACAACTCTCCACAATTTTGTTAGTGTCAAGTAAAAACACACAGTAGCCTCTAGTATGAGATGGATAAGCAAGAAACATGCCATCAATGGATCTAGGTTCAAATTTATCAAGATTACCATGTTTCTTAACAAAACATTTGCAACCAAAGACTCAAAAGTGTGTGACACTAGGCCTATGTCAAAACCAGAGCTCATATGGTGTTTTACCTAGCTTAGCATGCAAGAAAACACGACTTGAGACATAACAAGCGGTTGCAATCGCATCAGCCCAAAATTTCCTAGGATTTTGTTGAGGAACATATGGTGAAGAAAATTGATGATCTATTCCATTTTCAGCACAAAAGTGATCAAAATATTGATTTTTAAATTTAGTTCCGTTATCACTTCTAATTGCTTTTAAAGATCCTGGGTGATCAATTGATAATCTAAGAAATAAAGTTCTAAAGTGACTAAAAGCTTCATTCTTAGATGCCATAAAGTAAACCAAAGAGTATCTAGAATACTCATCAACAATCACAAAAACATACCATTTACCTCTGAAGAATTGAACGCGTGAAGGTCCTACGGTGTCAAGGTGCAAAAGTTGACCCGGTTCAGTTGTCATGATCATTGTGAGAGGAATATGTGAACCTGCAACCATCTTAGCATGTCTACAAGAAGAGCACACAATTTCTTTGTCCCCTTTAAGCATAGGCAACCCACGTATGCGATCAAGAGCAGTAACACGCGTTAGATGATCAAAGCCTACGTGACCAAGTCTACGATGCCAAAAAATATAAGTCCTTTGAATCATTAGCAACTAGACACCTATGCTTAGAGGAAGACATATCAAAATCAGCTTTAAAAACTCTTCCAAACTGAGACATGTTAAAAATAAGCTCACTATTTGAATTTACAACTTTGCAGCACTTTTTAGTGAAAATTATTTCCAGATTTTATCTAGCAGTTGTGAAACAGAAAGCAAGTTGTATTTCAAATTTTTAACAAGTGCCACATCCTTCAAAGTGTAGTGATTATTTACTCTAACTGAACCCTTAACAATTATACGAGTTGAAGAATTATCGGCAAAAGTAACATTCTCTACACGTGACACAAAAGAGAGGGAGGAGAACCATTCTTTGTCACCGGTCATGTGGCGTGAGCAACCTGAATCCACAATCCAAATGTTCTCCTTCCTCAAGCGTATAACCTACATGGAAGCACAATACGTCGATGACTCAATACTGGGGTTAGTCAAAAGGCATTTAGGAATCCAGTACTTAGTCACATGACGTCCAGCAGGAATAACACGTGGAAGCTGAGACAAAACAACAGATTTATGAGCCAAAGTTTGAGGATTTTTGTACCCAACTACTGACTTATCATATGTTACATGTGTAGCACAAAAACAATAGGTTTGGGAGCAAACTTTGCATGTTTTCGACTCATTACAGAATGTTGCATCTTCCTATCATTCGGTTTAACATGTGCAGCAAGTTTTGCATGAAAGTTATGAGATCTAGCAATCATTTTTTATTTTTCTGTTGTTTAGCTAGTCTATAACAAAAATCTATGACATGACCATCTCTACCACAGTAGGTACAATGAAATTTAACTTTGTGTTCATGTCTAGATGAGCAAACAACATTTTTATTTGACACCGAATGAGACAACACTCCTGCAGATTTGAAAACCACTTCTTTTTGTTTAGGAACTTTTTGAATCAATCCACTTCCTAATGACTTTACAATTTTAGGTGGATGTGCCTTAGCATGAGCATGAGAATCAAAACCTAAACCAGTTTTATCATTACAAGACTTGGAAGAATTCAGCAGCAAGTTTAGGTTCTTATTCCCATTACAAAACCGATCTAATGTCCTATGCATGTTATCAAGTTTATTGGACAGATCAAGGCAATTTTCACATGAAGTTTTTCCTTTTAATTTGCAATTGGAACAAAATTTAACTTCATGAGAACGTAAATCATTGTTCAATATAGAAATTTCATTCATATCATCTTGTAGTTTCTTATCAAGATCGTCATAAGTAGAACAATGCAAATCAAATGTAGAACAGCTAGCATCTTTCAAATTTTTATCATTAAGTGCAGCAAACTCTCTATTCTTTTCAATTTCTAACTCAAGTTTATCAAGTGTGGAGGTGTGCGCACTTCTTAATGAGGACAATTGTTCATATACTAAATCACATGAGGGACATGCATCTTCACTAGGAATCAAAGTTTTTAAATGGTTGATTTCAAATTCTCGTGATTCAATCTTAGCAACACTATTCCTAAGTTTTTTACCCTTTTTCTTAACTATAATAGTGGCACGAGAAATAGCATCACACATTTCTTCGCAAGTAGGACATACCTCTTCATTGTCGTTGTTGTGTTTGGCATCCTCCATACTTGATCTTGTCTTGCCCGCCATGAAGCACAAGTTTGCCAAATCATCTTCATCTTCGTCTCTTCTAATGTCCACATCGCTTGAGCCACGTTCTTGAAGTGCGAAGATAAAACTGCTCACCAATTGACGTCCTGTAAAACTCTTCTTTTTCTTCGCATCTTTTGCATAGAAGTGCTTTGTCCTTGTTTGCTTTTCCTCCTGGGAAGTAGGACCTGAAAGGTTAGGGAAATCTGAACAAAAATGTCCTATCTTACCACATTAGAAACATCGTTGAGGTCCGGAGCTTCCTCTCCTTCTAGTTCTCACATTTTGCAATGCTTTTGAGAACCTAGTAGAGAGAAGTACTAGCGCCACCTCTGGAAACTCCTCAATCTGTTCAAGGGTTAGAGAGGACAACAAAGCAAGTGTACCACAAGATGAAGATTAACCGGATCTAGGCATGTCACGTTGAGAAACAAAAGCAATAGACTTGTTCGGGTTCTTACATTATATTATGTCAATTTCATGAGTTTTTAACTTGGAATATAGCACATCTAAAGTAAGTGTACTCATGACAGTAGATTCACGAATAGATGTGACTTTCATCTCCCAAATTGACATATCTAATGCACTTAACAATTGCCTAGCATTTTCAGCATCTGAAAAATTAACATTGATACTACGAAAGTTGCTGAGAATTTTATTAAAGCGAGCAAAAAGGTCATCAATAGACTCACCGGGTTGCATCTCGAAGCGCATGTATTCTTTCTTGAACATGTCTTGCCTTACCTCCTTGATTGTGTTGGATCCTTCGTGGTAGTCACAAAGTGCTTTCCACACATCGTACGCAGATCGGAGGTGTGCAACACGGTCGAAGTCGCTTTGAGTTAATCCTTGTATGATCAAGTTCCGAGCCTTGTTGTTGTTGTCGACATCTCTCAGATTTGTAGCTGTAACTTGATCATTTGATGGCACTTCGTAAGGCTTGTATACCTTCTCCTATATTGCAAAGCCTTGAGCCTGGAAGAAGGCTTCCATACGTGCCTTCCAAACCTGAAAATCAATACCACTAAAGACACAAGGTTTTGTGGAGTATTTCTCCATGATGATTAGTCAAAACATGTGCAAATCACAAATATTAGAGCACTGTGGCTCTGATACCAATTGTAGGATCGAAGAGCACATGAAAAGCTACCAGGGGGGTGAATGATAGATTAAAAAATCTTACGCAACGGAAACAATTAAATCCCAACCCCTTCGGCAGAAAAACGATATGTTAAAGAAATCGTGTGTGAGACTAATTTAAACGTGTTTCACAGTGACAAAAGTGATAGATATCATAGAGAATCAAGTCACAAAGACTACACAACAAGAATTACTCAATTCTGTCGAGAGAAACTCAAGTTAGGATTGAAAGATCGAACAAAGGTCTATCTGTCCTACCCGAGAAAAACAGTTCTGGAACACTGCAAAGAAATTCGTGTAGATCAGAAACCACAAATCCAATGACCGTGAAATTTTTACATATAATAGATATTCAAATTGTGAAGACAAACCAAAAAGAATAACGTCAATCGGATCTGTAAAACTCGAATTATGATAAAACCACCGACAAAAGGTAGTGCTGTCCAGAAACTCGATGTGAAAAACTTGTCTGGAACAAGTCGGACGAACAAGGCACAAAAGTTCCTTTCAACTACGAATTTTATTCAATAGAACACAAGAGGAACAGCCCAAAAGTCGTCTACCACGAGCTCTGGTCTCCCTTGCTTATATAACCATCCCTTAGGCCAACCCAATCTCAACTAGGACTCTAATCCTACTCAAATCACGAATCGAAACTTTCCATAACTGCTTATGACTCTTCTATACGCAGATAGAAGCAATATTAAGACTTCCAAACACCTTATAAACGTATCCCACATTCCTAAAACAACTCAAATTCGTGACCCACACGAAATCCTATCATAACCAACTAAAATTTTTCCATATTTGAGTCAAACAGGACTCAGCCGCAGCTTGAGTCCATAACCTAGTCGGTTGGACCTTTTCGACCAATTCTTTACGTCCACATCTCTTCATCACGCCTCGGAACCATGCATCCACGTCCATGCACTCCTTGCATACGTGCAAACATCTTCCAACGATGTCCATGATACCTTCATATGCATTGTTCTTGATTCAAACATGTTGCGCAACCTCCCGATCAACTCAACCACAATTCCTCCTGAACTTGGTTGTTGAACCTCATTTTCTCCCTAAGACTAGTTCAATGGATCCCGTCACCAGCCATGTCTTGAACTCAAGCAACACCTGCACATAAATAAACAACCAATCTGTACGAGCCCAAGTCCGTGACTTGACTCAAATTAGTTCCGAACACAACACCTCACGTGAGCACCTCACATAAGCATGTTGCAAAACCACAGTAAAATGATATCAGCCAAATCAACCAAAACATGCCAAAAACTTAGCAAATGAATACTAAGCAATCTTTCCAACAATGTAAACCAAGTTTGAAACATTTCACAGTAAAAGCAGAAACATTGCGATCAAGCTCCGAACCTTGCCAAAGCTAACTGGAGCTTGAGCCGGAGCTTACCAAAGCTAGTACAACCTAGCACCGGAGCTAGAAAAACATGTCGGAGCTAACCAACATAAGTCGGACCTAGCAAAAACATATCGGGACTTAACAAAGACATGCCGGAGAAACCAAAGACATGCCAGAGCTAAAGTTGGACCTTGCTAAAAAGATGTTATGGCAGCATTCAAAAATTTTGTTGTCAAAGCCAATGTATTCAGCACACATAGGTCTCACACTCTCAGACACTTTTTTAGCTGGGAAACATGAAACACATCATGTATATCTTAAAGATGAGTTGGCATCTCCAACTTATATACTACTTCTCCCCTTTTGTCCAAAATCTTGAATGGTCTAATATAGCAATGTGCTAGCTTGCCTCTTATGTTAAACCTCTTATGACCTCGCATGGGTGACAGCTTGAGATAGACGAAGTCTTTGACTTCAAAGGCTAGTTTTCTTCTCCTATTTCCGCATAGTCCTTTTGCCTTGATTGAGCGGCCCTCAAGTTTTTGCGAATAATCTGAACTTGTTTTACGGCTTCTTGCAACACATCAGGTCCAAATACTTGAGTTTCTCCTATCTCATTCTAGAATAAGGGTGTCCTACACTTTCTTCCATAAAGCGCTTCATAAGGTGACATTTTCAAACTTGCTTGGTAACTATTGTTATATAAAAATTCTGCATATGGCAAGCTCTTGTCCCAACTTTTCCCATGCTTCAAAGCACAAGCTCTTAACATGTTCTCTAAAATCTGATTAGTCCTCTCGGTTTGTCCATCCGTTTGAGGGTGATATGCTAAAGTAAAATTCAACCTCATTCCCAAAGCTTCATGCAATTTTTGCCAAAACCTGGAGGTAAATTGAGAACCTCTATCTGAGACTATCTTTTTTGGGACTCCATGTCGACACACAATATGCTCCATATACAATTCTACTAGCTTCGCAGTGGTATAGGTGGTCTTGACAGGAACAAAACGAGCTGATTTAGTCAATCGATCCACAATTACCCAAATTGAGTCATAATCGGACTGAGTACGCGGCAGTCCAACTATAAAGTCCATTCCAATCACTTCCCACTTCCACTCCGGAATCTTCAATGGTTGCAACAATCTGGCTGGCCTTTGATGTTCCGCCTTAACTCGTTGGCACACATCACACAATGCTACGTATTCATCTATGTCCTTTTTCATGCTAGCCAACCAATAGCACGTCTTCAAGTCCTTGTACATCTTTGTACAACCGGGATGAATTGAGTATGGAGAGTCATGTGCCTCTTTTAATATGGCCTCCCGAATATGCTTCACATTAGGCACAACAATCCTTTTTCCCAGCCATAAGGTACCATGTTCATCCTCATCGAATCTGAATTCTCTCCCCTCTTGGGTCCTTTCCTTGATTTTTTTGAATTTCCTCATCCTTAGTTTGACCTTCCCGAATTTCTTGCTCCAATGTTGGGTTTAACTCCATCATCTCCATCTCATATACAAATCCGAGGTTCAACCGTTCAAACTCCTTGCATAGCTCGGATGATAACTCTCGAACCGTGAGTTGGTGACTTACTCCTTTTCTATTCAAGGCATTGGCCACTACATTGTCCTTTCCCGGGTGATAATTAATTCCTAAATCATAATCCTTGATAAGATCCAACCATCTTTGTTGCCTTAAATTCAGATACTTTTGTGTGAAAATATTCTTAAGACTCTTGTGATCCGTGTAAATTTCACACCTATGTCCAAGGATATAGTGTCTCCAAATCTTCAATACGTGTACCACGGCTGCAAGTTCCAAATCATGCGTCGTATAATTCTGCTCGTGTTTCTTCAATTGCCTCGATTCATATGCAACTACTCGACCTTCTTGAATAAGCACGCATCCAAGTCCTTGTCTTGATGCATCACAGTATATGTCAAAACTTTTGCTCACATCCGGCAATGTCAAAACTGGGGTTGTTGTCAACCTCTTCTTTAACTTCTCAAAACTCTCTTGACAAGCTAGAGTCCATTAGAAAGCTTTCCCCTTCAGTAGTAACTCCGTCATTGACTTGGCTATCTTGGAAAAATCCTTGATGAATCGAGGGTAATACCCAACCATTCCAAGAAAACTCCTTATTTCCTTGATGTTTTGCGGTGGTTCCCACTTCAACACGTCCATTCCCTTTCCGGGGTCAACCAAAACTACTCCTCTTGAAATGATATGACCCAAAAACGATACTTATCTCAACCAAAACTGACATTTGTTGAACTTGGCATATAATTGACGCTCCCTCAATTTCTGCAACATAAGCCTCAAGTGATCCTCATGCTCCTTCTCATCCTTCGAGTAGATCATAATGTAATTAATGAACACCACGACAAATTTATCTAAGTACTCCATGAAGACCTTATTCATGAGGTACATAAAGTATGCAGGTGCATTGGTCAATCCAAAGGACATAACAGTGTACTCATATGATCCGTACCGTGTCCTAAAAGTTGTCTTGGGTATGTCCGACGGTATGATCTTCATTTGAAAGTATCCCAACCTCAAATCAATCTTGGAGAAAACACATGCACCCTTCATCTGATCAAACAAATCTTCTATGCGTTGCAAGGTGTACTTGTTCTTGATGGTCACTTCGTTGAGAGCTCGGTAATCCACACACATCCTTTGCGATCCATCCTTCTTGTCCACAAACAGCACGTGCACTCCCCAAGGTGAAGAACTAGGGCGAATAAAACCTTTATCTAGTTGCTCTTGAATCTGCTTCTTGAGCTCTGCTAATTCCATAGGAGGCATCCTATAAGGCCTCTTAGCTATAGGTGCAGTTCCAGGTATTAAATCAATAACAGACTCAATGTCTCGATCAGGTGGCATACCTGGCAACTCATCCGGAAACACGTCCAGAAATTCACACACCACCGAGATTTCCTCAATTGCGGCGCCGTCCACGTGATTCAGCTCCAACTGTTTTGGTGCGTGTTGAGATGATTCAAATTCTACGGTGATCCCTTCCTCATTGGTCAACTTCACCGTCTTCATGGCACACTCAATGACTCCATTGTGCTTCCTCAACCAGTCCATACCAAGTATGATGTCCAATCCTTGAGAATCCAAGACTATAAGGTTGGCGAAGAAGTCTACCCCCTTATTCTAAGGCTTGCTTTTGGACATACTATATTTGTCCTCATCTCTCCTCCAGGAGACTTAACCAATAGAGTAAACTTCATATGAGAGATAGGCAAACTATACTTGGCAACATATTTCGATGGAATGAATGTGATGCTCCAGAATCAAATAACATAGTCGTCGAGTTGGAGTTTTCGAGAAACATACCAATGACCACATCATCCGCTTGTTGAGCATCCTCCGTAGAGACATGGTTCACGTTGCCACGAGCAAAATTCTGCTGTCCACGGCTTCCTTGTGGCTATCCTCCATTGGGTCTTGAGTTTTGCCTCGGCGCATTGCTTCCTTGATCAAGGCCTGACTTAGGACATTGATGCGCAAAGTGTCCAGCTTCTCCACAAGTATAGCACTTCTTTGCTACACCAAAAATTGGACGGACTCAATTTTGAACATTTGCACCCGGAAAGTTGGCACGAGGTGCGAAAGACATTGGATGTCTAGGTGCCTGCATGACAGGGCGCTGCTGCACAAACTAAGTTGGACGCGGTGCAAATCCAGGGCGCTGTACAGGAGCATTAGGAGGCGCAAAGCAAGGGCGCACATTACTTCCTTGTTGCTGTTTTTGATATGGCGCCTTCCTCTTATTGTCTTGCTCCATCTTACGGACCTTATTCTCCACCACAATTGCTTTGTTCACAAGCTTCTGGAAATTTGCATAGTCACAATTGAGCAATCGCACTTGGATTTTATTGTTCAAACCCCTCATGAACAAGTATTGCTTCCGGCTGTCCCGGTTAACATCCTCAGGTGCATATCTTGAGAGTTGAGTGAATTTGTTGAGGTATTCACCCACACTCAATTTTCCTTGCCTTAAGTTCTCAAATTCTTGCCTCTTCAAGATCATCACTCCTTCCGGCACATAATGAGAACGGAAGCTCTCTTTGAATTCGGCCCAAGTAAGTCTCTCTTGGTTCTCATGAGCATTGCATAGTGAATCCCACCAATCGGCAGCTGCTCCAACTAGTTGATGAGATGCAAATAGAACCTTCTCCCGGTCGTTGCATTGGACTATAGCAAGCTTCTTCTCCACGGACTTGAGCCAATCATCCGCATCCATAGGGTCAGCGGCTTGAGCAAAGGTTGGCAGCCTAGTCCTCAAAACTCTCCCAACCGATTATGAGGAGGTGGGGGTGGCGGTGGAGGCATGTGAGGTTGATTGTTGTTATTGCCAGCCTACAGTTGTTCCATAGTTTGTATCATGGTCTGCATGAGCTGGTTTTGCATAGCCAAAAGCTGCTCGATACTCATAGCTCCATGAGCAGGTCCTTGTCTATTGTTGTTCTGGGGTACTCCATGGTTCTCCTCTTCATCATTGCCATCCCTCTGGTTGTGAGTCCTCACCATCTGAAGAAAAGAAATAAGTAAGAATTAGAAAACCGTCCCCAACTATATGCATCAAGGGATACGAAACAAAACAACTCACTAGCCTAGGTGGACTTGGCAATGCTAAAGCATCCCAAAATCCTCTATTAAGCACACAAGCAAGCAATATATAGCAAACAACACACTAAACAAAAGCACATCAATTCCTGAGTGCTCCTATTTGCTTTAAAGTGTCCATTCTATCTAGGCTGCATCCTACGGTCAACCTGTGGCTCTGATACCAATTTGTGACACCCGGTTCCGAAAATGAACCAAGTGCAGTATATGTGTGCCCAGGATGTTTAACACACATACACAAGTGCAATCACAAAAGGATATACAGAAAATTACCACAGAACAAGAATAATTAACCATTTTTATTACACAATTCAGAATATCCTCGAATACAAGCTCTAATGAATATTGATGACAAGTTCACTAATGCAGGGAAATAAACTAAATAAGCAACTAACCAAACTAAGCAACATAAGCAAAAGGGATATATGCGTAGCTCCCATCAACACCACAGGCAAGCTGACAGTAGACACGAACTAGTACTCCGCATTATCATCATTAAACTCCCAATCCTGACCTGCAACTATTGGGGGGATTATAAGAGTGAGTACATGTCGTACTCAGCAAGTGTGGAAAGTATGACATGTAGCTAATTCAAATGACGACAATAATAATGGCTAAGTGCTGAAAAGTACATTAAAACATTTGAAAAGCAATATATTATATGTATGTTAAGTAAACCCATCATAAACCATGTAATCATCATAATTCCAATTCATATTCATTACCATCATCCATATTCCAGATTTCACATTACCATTAACCATAACCATTGCCATAAACCATAATACCATCCCATAACCAGTACCAAACCATAACCTTCCCAAAAACCATCCCAATACCAAGTTCCCTCTAATCATGTAGGTCATACAGGCGCTCATAACCGGGAGCACCGCTATCATGATAGTTTATTAGACTCTGCAAAGTTTGTACCACTTTACCCACGTGTTTGTGATTTCATCACCTTCCAGTGACTAGAACCTCTATTATGCCGTCTCACACTTCCATCGGTGTGTGGCCAAGAGATCCCAAAATAGCCTTTACAAAGGGATTACTAGTCTATTTAGACCCAACAGAGGTTTCACCGGTGGCGATGTCTCCTACAGAGCACATCTTCAACCAAGGGCCCCCTCTTGAGCCATTCAGATCCCAGGGTAGTCCCACCAATCATCAACAAACCCAATCCGACTACCCCTTACCCGAGCATCCTTAATGGTCCAAATAACACTAGAAGAACCCTAATTAATCAGCTATGCTGCACCCATACTTGGCCTCGTGGTGGCACTGTAATCCTGGCTTATTCTCGTATGAACCGGTCCTTAGATCTAAAGCAAGCAAACTACCGTAACATCCAACCCATCCACATACCAGGCTTGCTTAGATCACCCGTTGTCATATTACATTAACCAATTCATGTTAATCATAATCTCATAAATGCATCATTAATGTGTAGTATTGTTTTCCTATCCCAATTAATTAAGCGAAGCAAAAAGGTAAAAAGCCCATCCCGACTCTCTACCATGAATACCAGGTGACAAGGGTGGTTAAACAACACTAGTAAACTTCCTACCATAGGATTCCCATCAAATTGACACAAGCATGCTGTTTGGAAATAAAACATCTATTTCAAAACAGGATCAATATGCTTCAAGGACACTTGTCTTGGTCTTGGGATTGGTTCGAGTCAAATCCTCCAAACTCTTGGTGCTAGAGATCCTCCGAAACACTCTCTAATGCAGATCCATCTAATCCACACAATAAACATATAAGACAAGAAACGCGATCAAAGAGTGCACAAATATTACTCAATATGGCATGACATGCATGATTTATGCAAATGCAAGGTGGATTTTGTTAATGAGTTGCTTTTAATGATCACTAACTAGTTCTAATAGCTTTTAACAAGTTTATACAGGTTTGGAATTGATTTGATCTAATATTAGAATTAATTTGACACAATTTAACTAGTAAAATCAGACTAGTCTGCTAGAGACTGGACAAGTCCGCACTTCGCAGAATTGGCGAACTAGGGTTTTCAAGATCGACGTGAATTTGGGAATTAGGGGTCAAATTCATGCAAGGAAAAGAGAATAGAAGGTATACCAGGTGTTTAGAACCCCAATGAGTCAAGAAACTTGGAGACAACACTTGGATCTTGATGATCTAGGGTTGATGATGAACTTGGAGATGATTTGGTGATGAAGAACAAAACTTGATGGAGATCTTAATCCTCTTTCGTTTCCTCTTCTTCTTCTTGCTTGGGATCTCCTCCTCCCCCCTTGATGGTGGCTCTCCACGAACTAGGGTTTGGGTGGGGTGGAAAAGTGGCAAATAGATGTCAAGCCAAGGGGTGGGGTTGTTTATATGGACGTGGACCGCTAGGGTTAGATAGATTTCGAGTTTGGGATGAGTAGAGACCGGTTTAGAGTCCCACATGGGCTCTAAAAGAGTTAGGCATGATGTCCCTAGGCCCACTTAACGTGAAAACCAAGAAACAAGTCGTAAAACAAAAGATCAATTCGGAGTCGCGATTTATTGGACAAGTCCGAAAAGGACCGGACTAGTCCGAAGTTAGTCAAAGAGGAATCAGACAAGTCCGCACTGGACATCGGACAAGTCCGAACTTATCCATAGAGGAAAACGGACAAGTCCACTGGAATACCGGACTAGTCCAGAGAAGTCCAGGGACTTAGCAAAATTTTCAAGGGAGTTGGAACACCGGACTAGTCCACTCTAAGCCGGACAAGTCCGAAAGTGTCCAGAGGCAAAAACAGACTAGTCCACAGCAAAATCGGACAAGTTCGATCGAGGTTAGAGAGAAATCGGACTAGCTCGAACCAAAATCGGACTAGTTTGCACTTCCCAGAATTCTTAAATGCAGTTTTGTTCCAAATTGATTTTAAACTTGTTCCTTTTTATGTGGATTAATGTTAGACATATATATGAATGTATGCAGGGCATGATGCATGAAAATGAGGGTGTTACACGGGACAACTTTAAGGACAACATCCTTCCTAAAAACGGTGCATTCGTTGAGCGAATTGTCAGATTGGCTAAAAGATACACGTTGGTAGAAGGGGATCTCTACTGATGTGGTGCCAACGGCGTTCTAATGCGATGCATTTCTCGGGAAGAAGGTTGTGAACTTCTCGTAGAGATCCATAGAGGTGAGTGTAGAAATCACGCATCATCCTGCACGCTGGACGGTAAAGTCTTTCGGCAGGGTTTTTACTGGCCTACATCACTCCATGATGCAATCGAGCTAGTCAAGAAGTGCGAAACGTGCCAATTCAACGCGAAGCAAATTCATACACCAGCACATTCACAACAAATGATTCCTCTCTCATGGACATTCGCTGTGTTGGGGATGGATATTTTGGGACCTTTCCCAAAAGCCGTCGAAGGGTACTGGTTCTTATACGTTGCCATCGACAAGTTCACAAAGTGGCCGGAAGCTACTCCAGTTGTGACAATCAACAAGCAATCTGCTATCAAGTTCTTGAAGTCCATTGTCTGTAGATTTGGAATTCCGAACAGAGTCATCACTGACAACGGAACCCAATTCACAAGCGCATCATTCCAAGAGTACTGCGAAGACCTTGGCATAACAGTCAGCTACACATCAGTAGCTCATCCAGCAAGCAATGGCCAAGCTGAGAGAGCAAATGCAGAAATACTCAAGGGACTCAAGACGCGCACTTATGCGCACTTGAAGAAACATAGCGCTGACTAGATAGAAGAGCTTCTATGTGCACTGTGGGCGAGCCGAACAACACCCAGCTGGGCAACAGGAGATACACCCTTCTTCTTGGTGTACGGAGCTGAAGCAGTCCTTCCTCTGGAGATCACCATGGGTTCTCTCCGAGTCCGGACCTACAATGAAGCCACTATTGATGGTTCCTATGAACTACTAACAATTCATCTCTAGTAGTGGTGCCAAAAATGTTTGTTAATAGATTTTAGATTATTTATGTAAATTCGCAAGCACATGGAAACTATCGATGTAGCATTTTCCCTCTAAGAATATTCCCAAAGGGTGTCATTTATATTCTCCCAAAGGAAGGCTAGATGGAAGTAAAACAATCATCAAGTGGAGAGGCTAGGTTGGCCTAGGTAGGGTTCTAGCAAGGATGGATAAATGATAGTTGGAGTAGTGTGACACACACAATAGCATTCTATCCGAAGGGGATAAATGAGGTAAGAGGGACTAGACTAAGGGTTAGGTAGATACTACTACGGTGCTTCTAATGTACATCTACATAGCCTAAGTTAGTTACTAATGATCATGTTAATTATGAATTCTAATGCTAAGTGGATTAACACATCGGGCACGGGTTTACTCCTTACAATACTAGGACGACTCTTGCCAAGAGCCTATGGCATAACCGAACATGGAGGATTACAAAGGATAGATAGGGCTGTCACCACCTACGGCCTACATTTTCAATTTGTGGGTCTACGAGATATTCAACGCTAATCTCTATCCTAGCACCATGCTGGCATATTAAGTAATTACCTTAGAAGCCTAGGCACAAGCCATCCTAAGGCAATGAACTAAATCATCATTGAACCATTGTTAATTCATAGCATAAGTGATTCATGTTAACATAATCATATCATAGCTAATTAGACTATAGTGGGGGTTTGTAGTGTTTATGATGATATAATGATAATGGTATAGCATAATCATAAATACTACTCCTACGACATACATTGCATCCACAATCAAACAAGAAACGCTTCATCCAAGTAAATGAACAATGGAAGACTAAAGATAACATCTTTATTAAGAATAAAGTCACAAATACAAATAGGAATATGAGAGTCATACCTTTCCTAATTAGGAATTGGGAAGAGACTCCTTCTACCCCTCTCCTACTTGGACTAAGGACTAGAGACTCTCCTCTCTACAGCCTACACTCCTCTAAACCTATGGAGAGTAGTGGATACAATGGATGAATACTCAAGTGGTGTGTGTTGAATGAGAGGTGAGGGGTCCTATTTATAGCTTGGAGAAGGATCGGTTCACGCCACCAAAAGTGCACAAATCAGTCACCCATAAACTCTTCAAGACGGGAGGAGCCAACACGTGGAGTTTGACCGTGTTTGGCGCCAGGACGTAGTCAGCCAACTAGGGGGGTCGGCCGACTAGGTCTTGGCTCCTTTTGCGGTGTGCTTCCTACAGGTCTTTGCCAGGTGGGTCCCATTGACTAATATTGATGCTACACCGTTGGATGGTCTCGAATACTTCTGTTTGTGGGCCATTTGATCCATGTGGTGCCACATGTCGTCGCTTGATTGGCTGGAATGATATTTTATAGGATCCATCCTCTTGTTTCACTTCAATTCTGCATAGAATCCCTGAATGCACTACTTTCTCCAAAGACAAGTGGAAATAGGTTAAATAGAAAGGTGATGTGTGCAAGAAATGATATTTCCATCACATAATTGAGTTATATTGATGGGTGGAATTGGTATATAACAACCGCCAACAAACTCCACAAGCTTATCCTTTGCTTGTCCCGAGCAAAGTCAAGACTTTAGGTTGATGATAAGGAGTTGCTACAATGTTCTACTTTTCAAAAGTACCATGTGCACAACGAAATACTCTACCTAGTATTGCAAAAACTAGCATGGTACTTTACCCATCTTATGTCACTATGGGGCTTATGCCATCTCCTATTCATGGGTAGTTGAAACATAGAACATCAAATGGAGCACATATACCCTAGAAATCAAGTACCACTCAAATTCTGGAGAGTTCAATTTAGATTTTAAGTATCCCAATTTGATTCTCTTGTTCTCTCTTTTATGTGTAGCGGAAATGTATCCTCACCAAGGCATTGTGCCTAAATTCATCCTACCTCTACATAAGGCGTGTATGTGCATCTTGGTAGGGAATATAGTAGGCATATTTGCAACACATAATATTTCTAAGTAAAAAGAGTAAGCCTTAGGAGAAATCAATTCAAAACAATTTGATTCAAGACTTGTGCATGTGTGACGAATTGGGGTGGATGTGGATATTGAGATGACTCCTGTTTGAGTGGACTCTCTTATTTTGCAGGGATGAAACATGGCTACTTTTCTTTCTCTTTTTTTTTCTCATGCTTATGATGTAAGCATGCATTTTCCTTTTTTTTCTTTTTTTTTCTTGTAGGCATGTCTTGTACTCCCTTTTTATGCAATACATTTTGGAGAGAGTACTAAGCATGAATGATATGGAGTTTCTTTTTTTTATTGTGGAATGGTGGTATGGTAGAATTTTGCAAACTTCTAGTGTAGAAGTATAACATGTGCAAGTGAAGTCTTGATTTAAAAAAGTAGTGAATGAATTCTCACATAGGTCTACACTATTTTGACAAAGCTCAATGTGAAGACAAATAGCATATGCATAAGGTCTATCAATGTGATGTATCATATGGCTTTAGTAGGTAGTTCCAATCAAATGAGAGCAACTTAAATCTTTTTAGAATTTCTCTAGAAATCTAAGTTTCACTTTCAACTAGGAATAGCAGCCCTATCAGTATACCATATCTCACAACAACTTAGAATAGATTAAGCTTTTGCTACCCACAATTTCTGAATCAAGGCAAAAGCAACTTTAGCCAATGAGAGCAATATATTGGAGAGTAGTAAGTTGTAAACTAGGCACTTAGGAAAATTAAAGCAGAGCAACTATTCATCATTTCATCTATGTGAATTCCAAACCATTCTTATCGCACATCATTTATTTTATTTGAAAGCAAATCTATCCTACTTTTTTTATATGCAAGGTGGATGATGGTTGAATGGAAAATAAATATGCAAAGGGGTTGATATAATTTACCTCAAGTGGGGATCCTTCCCCAAGCTTGTTCTTCACTCACCTCCGTGATGAGGGTTGAACCCTTGATGACGGGAGTATGCCGTGATATCGGCTTGTTGTTGTTGTTGTAGCGTAGAGTTGAGGTTGATGAATTGAGCGTCCATGTGTTGTTGCCAATCTTGGGTACCTTGGACATGCACTTGGAGAGTGTTGTAGATGTCACCCGTTCTCACTTCAAGCCCATCCATACGTTTAGTGGGATCCGTCATTCCTTGGCTATAGTCATGATGACTTCTAGCCGAAGAGGAACGACATCTTCTCATGGATGTTGGAGGCAAGATGCTAGAGCTTGAAGTGGATAGAGGTGGCTCCCATGTGGCACCTATCCATCCATGCCAAGACGGACTTTTGTTCTCATAAGATGGAGGTTGAGTCCATCCAGGTGCATAACCCGTTGGGGTTCTCTTCCTCTTTGTACTCATGGACCGTGGAGGTTGTCGGAGGCATGCCCGCTCTACTTGCACAACTTCGAGTTACCATACCAGAGACATTACTTCTTCGTGCTTTCTTGATGGGAAGAAGGTCAATGGTTAGCCTCCGACATCTGTACAAATCATAATCCGTGTTAGGTAACTGAATTTCATTGACAAAGTCAGGATAATAAAATAACAAAGATCCATCTGTATCGTGCTTAAGGGTATGTCCTTACACTAAATAATGTTCATCAATTAATTCTCTTTCATTTTCAATATACTCAAATGAAGAATATTCTAGTGCTTCTACCCTAGTAGCAATATGGGTAATCAATGAAGTGCATTCAATTGGCCCTGTTCTTGGAATGTAATCTAACCATTGTGTCATCATGGCAATAACAAGAGCAACTTTTATCTTTTTAATCATGGCAAAAAAAATTCAGCTCATCATCACGCACTACCCTTACGTCCCCTCTGGGGAACATAGTCATAGCCATGCATCTATGCATGAAGCGTAAAGTGGGGTTGTGTAAGTGGATATTTCTAGGTGCACTACATCTGACCTCACAAGTTAAATCTTGCCAAAAACTATGTTTGTTAAACTTAGGCAAAGCGTCTAAATCTAGCAAATCATCTATGGAAGCCTAGGATTTCACTTAATTCTTTCCATAGGATATTATATTCTTTTTGAAATAACTGAAAAGTAATACCATCAAATCCTATTTTGAGTGTGCAAAGGAATTTTATGGATAGAAGGCAAGAACCTCTGTCCTCTATGTGAGCAAAGTTTTCCCATCCTAGTGCACACCAAATGGAAAAGAATTCGCAATCCATACCTATTTTGGAGATCAAATCCAGATCATAAGCTTTCATATGAGAAAACTCACGATCTTGGAAGATCTTGCGTGCTTGATCTTCAACTTCACTTTGTATGTCGAGGTCATCGTCGTGAAGAAGTTGATGAGGGTTGCTTCTCTCACCCATGGGAGTGTCTTCACCTACACCCCTCCTCCGTGAACTTGGTGTAGCAACGGAAGAGGGGCGTGCACTTGAGTCTCCACCATGGCTCGAGCTTGCAGCCTCCTTCCTTTTTCCAAACAACCTCTTCATCCCTTTCATGGCTACAACAAACAAGAACACAACAAGGCAAAAACTTGAAAGAGGTGATGTTAGCGAAAGCAAAACCCCGATGAATTTTCCCTTGAAGAACTTGAGAGCAAATTGCAAATGCAAGCAAAATAAAATCTTTTTGAGTTGAGAACTGATCAAGAATACTTCAATGAACAACAAGAAAACAATGTGAGCAAGAGTGACTATGGGAAGGTATGCAATGAGGTGAAGTGTGGGGAGAAATGCCCCTTCACGACCACCATTTATAGTGCACACTCCCCAACGGTCACTAGGATACCAAATGTAGCCGTTGGATGAGATAGAGCCAAAATGGCTCCTTCCCCTAGTCGGTCGAACAAGGGGGGGGGGGGGGGGGGGGAGGGGGGTCAGCTAAACTGACAAGTGGGCCCCCCTATTCTCCCTTTTGGCAGGTGGCTTTCCAACGGCTATGGGATTAGCACGTTGATGAATTACCAATTTTGCAGCTCAAAAAATTGTTTTCCAAATAAAAATTGCTTTTTCAAAACCCAACAATTTTCTTTTTGTGAAAACAAATAAAAATTGATAGTTGAGAATATAAGATTCTCAACTTACTAAGAAAACCAAATATGCAGTGGGGAAAAATCAAACTAAGTGGGGAAAACTAAATAAAGAGAAAAGAAAAACAAAGAAAAGATAACTACCAATTTAACCTATTGGCTAGGTCTCACCACCGTCCGACGAGATGGACATTCCTCCTTCTTAATTTCTTGACATCCGGGCCCAGAGGGATGGGCTCGAACTGCTTGTCTTGCTTCTTCTGCCATACCTTCTTTGGTGGCTTGGTGGACCTGAGCCTTTGGGGAGGCCCGGACTTCTGCGTCTTCATCGGGTGTCGGCGTGGATGATAAGACATATTTTCTGCATAGATCAAATTCCTCATGAATGCAATGAGCGGGTCCACCTTTGGAGGTGTGATTTTGAACTCTTGAATGTGTTTAACATTCGGTCCATACTCGATACAGATCATGGATCATTGCTCAAACTTTGGGCGAAAGTTAAACTTCTCCTCCTTGCCATTAATATGGAAGTTGATTTCTCCAGTTTCCGCATCTATGCGAGCCTTCGCGGTGCTTAGGAATGCTCACCCAAGAATGAGCAGTGTATCCTTTTCGACCTCCATGTCGGGCAGCACGAAATCCACGGGTTTGAAGCAATTCTGGATTTTTATCAGAACATCTTCAGTGATACCCGCCAGATAACGGACTGAAGAATCAGTCAGTTGGAGCTGCATTGGTGTTGGAGTAAGTTTCGTAAAGTTCATCTTGTCGAAAACCACCTTGGGCATCACACTCACGCTTGCTCCAAGGTCACAAAGGGCCTTGTCAAAGTGGTGAGCCCCAATTGAGCATGATATTGTAGGACATCCATAGTCCTTCTTCTTTTCTGGAAGCCTATTGAGGATGGATGTGTTGTAGTCTTCCGTAAGCTTGACAACCTCAATGGTGGGCAATGGCCGCTTGTTATTCAATATGTCCTTGATATAGCGAGCATAAGTGGGTACTTGCATCGCGTCAATCAAGGGCACATTGATGTGGATTTTCTGGATGATCTGAACAAAGAGGTTGAATTGCTCATCCACTATTGGCTTTCTTTGCTGGTGAGGGAATGGCAATAAGTTGGTGTCCTCAAAGTGCTTGGCCATTCTCTCACTAAGTGGTTCACTTATGCCAACTGGGGCATCCTCCTTCTCCCTTGTAGTTGACCTCTTCTCTTGTGTGGGGTATGGTGGGTCACGAGTGGTCTTGCCACCTCTCGTAGCCACCACACTCACTTTCTCCATTGGAGGAACATCTGTAGCCAGTTGAGGCAATTGAGTTTCCAACATCTTGTTGAAACTTCATTGATTGTTGAAGGCTGAGGATATCCCTTCAATTTTGGCATTAATGCTTTTTAGGATCTTGTCATTGGCTGACAACTTCTTGGATATAGCCTCATTGACCTTTAGCTGGCCAATGGTAAGTTCACTCAGGTTGGGTTGATTTCCATAGTTGCCATTGTTGTTGTACCCTCCTTGAAAGAACGGGCGTGGTTGGCTCCACCCTTGACCTCTGGATGATAGACATTGTTGTTTCCATTGTTGGCTACGTATAGGGCATCCTCACGGGGTTCTGGGCAGTCATTGCCCAAATAGCCTTTGTTGCCACAGACTTCACAAGTGATGTGAGATTCTAAGGCATAGGCATTGCCACATACCTCACCATTGCTTTGTCCATCAATGTTCTTCATAATGAGGTGTGCATGCCTCACTAGCGGGTATGAAGATGCTCGTTGCTCCAACCCATGTTTGACACCATCTTCTCAATTATAATTGGCTTTGAGCACTGTTAATAAGAAGAAGGCACCTCCAGCAGTAGCATCAACATGGTCACAATCAGAAGGGATCAGCCCATTGTAGAAGTTTTGGATTATTAACCAATCATCCATCCCATGGTGGGGACAGGCTAGGATGCACTCCTGAAGCCTTTCCCAAGCCTCGAGAATAGATTCCTTGGCATCTTGTTGGAAGCTGGAAATTCTTCCACGTAAGGCAATGGTCTTGCCCAACAGAAAAAACATGGTGAGGAATACCATAGAACACTTCTCCCAAGTATCTACAGCACTTTGGTTCGTGTAGAACCACTGTTTCGCTCTCCCAAGAAGAGAGAAGAGAAACAGCCTAAGACAGACAACATTGGGAGATACATCCTTGATCTTAAAAGTGATGCAGATCTCAAGGAACTGTTGCAGGTGAGCACTTGCATCCTCGTTAGCCTTCCCACAAAATGGGTTGGCTTGCACCATAGTGATTAGGCCAGTCTTGATTTTGAAGTTTACGTATCCCGTGTTAACAGTGGGCGCAACAGACACATTGTTAGCAGAGGGAGCTGAAACTCACGAAGGGTCTTTTGGGCCATTGGTGTTTCGGTTGTTGGTGCAGTTTTGCTGGCTTGCTTTGCCGCTCGAAGCTTCTGAGGAGTAACGACACGAGGTCAATCTCTCTGAAGGGATTCGGGATCTTCAACAAAGTTTTCTGGCAAGCTAAAACCAGACATACACTACCCTGTTTTCCCATAAAATGCGAAAACAAAGAAGGGCCTACTAAAACCTACCAGGGTCCTATCCTATTCAATCAATCATGCAATACTTCGGTTGCCTTCCCCAGCAACGGCACCAAAAATGCTTGTTGATGGTTCCTACGCACTACTAACAATTCATCTCTAGCAGTGGAGCCAGAAATGTTTGTTAATAGATTTTAGATTATACATGTAAATCCGCAAGCACACGGAAACTATCGATGTAGCATTTCCCCTCTAAGAGTATTCCCAAAGGGTGTCATCTATATTCTCCCAAAAGAAGGCTAGATGGAAGTAAAACAATCATCAAGTGGAGAGGCTAGGTTGGCCTAGGTAGGGTTCTAGCAAGGATGGATAAATGATAGTTGAAGTAGTGTGACACACACAAGAGAATTCTATCCTAATGGGATAAATGAGGTAATAGGGACTAGGCTAATGGTTAGGTAGAGACCCCTACGATGCTTCTAACGTAATCTCTATCCTAGCACCATGCTAGCATATTAAGTAATTACCTTAGAAGCCTAGGCACAAGCCATCCTATGGCAATGAACTAAATCATCGTTGAATCAATGTTAATTCATAACATAAGTGATTCATGTTAACAAAATCATATCATAGCTAATTAGACTATAGTGGGGGTTTGTAGTGTTTATAATGATATAATGATAATAGTATAGCATAATCATAAATACTACTCTTACCACATACATGGAATCCACAATCAAACAAGAAACACTTCATCCAAGTATATGAACAACGGAAGACTAAATATAACATCTTTATTAAGAATAAAGTCACAAATACAAATAGGAATATGAGAGCCATACCTTTCCCAATTAGGAATTGGGAAGAGACTCCTTCTACTCCTCTCCTACTTGGACTAAGGACTAGAGACTCTCCTCTCTATAGCCTACACTCCTCTAAACCAATGGAGAGTAGTGGATACAATGGATGAATACTCAACTGGTGTGTGTTGAAGCGAGGGGTGAGGGGTCCTATTTATAGCTTGGAGAAATGTCGGTTCCCGCCACCAAAAGTGTGCAAATCAGTCACCCATGACCTCTTCAAGCTGGGAGGAGCCAACACGTGGAGTTTGACCGCGTTTGGCACTAGAACCTAGTCAGCCGACTAGGGGGGTCGGCAGACCTGGTCTTGGCTCATTTTGCGGTGTGCTTCCTCCAGGTCTCCTGCCAGGTGGGTCTCATTGACTGATATTGGTGCTACGATGGCTTCGAATACTTCTGTTTGCGGGCCATTTGATCCGTGTGGTGCCACATGTCGTCGCTTGATTGGTTGGAATGATATTTTATAGGATCCATCCCTTTGTTTCACTTCAGTTCTGCATAGAATCCCTACATGCACTACTTTCTCCAAAGACAAGTGGAAATAGGTTAAATAGAAATGTGATGTGTGCAAGAAATGATATTTCCTTTACATAATTGAGTTATATTGATGAGTGAAATTGGTATATAGCATACGTCAACTGCCACACATGACCAACTTCGGCATGAAGACCTAGAACTCATCGACGAGGCAGGGTGCCAAGCATTTGTCCAAAACGCACGATACTGCTAGACACTCCGGCGCTATCACCAAAGGTATGTGCGCAACTAGCAATCTGAAGAAGGCGATCTAGTGCTCCAGCGAATACTTACTCGCGAAGGGATGAACAAACTTTCTTCCGACTGGGAATGTCCCTTTAGAGCAGTCAAAGTTCCCCATTCCAGATGTGTTCGCTTGGCAATAGAGGATGGGATAGCATTTCCCAACCCCTAGAACATTCAGCACCTTCATAAGTTCTACACTTAGTTACACGGAGGTGAGTATGTATTTGTATAAAAGTTAATTTATAGAGTCTATGAACAGAGTCGGGTTGGTTCTAGATAAAAAGAACACTTAACTTGGTCCTGTACTTCATGTGTGTCTTTACCTTCCCTAAGTTAGTACAAGATGAATAGCACACTTAACTTGGTCTTGTACTTTAAGTGTGTCCTTGTCTCCCCTATTATTCGGACGTATAATAAAATACATTTATATGCAAACATACTCTACTTGCATTAATTTTGCACATGCTCATTATTTTTCCCATTTTTACCTTCTTGTCAATAGCAATGTTGTGCAATACACATGAATTTAGTCCTACATATTCACGAGATATATAAATTTTATTGGTAATCTTCTATTAGATCTTAGTATTGCTAGATGGTCTACTCACCTAAAAACCAAAGCCAATAACAGGTCCAGAGTGCGCTATCGACTTAGCCTGGTCCAACACCCTAAGTACATCACTCTACCTATTCTGGTGGGTTTCAGTAAGGCGGTTCCGGAAAGCATACAAACCTAATGAAGTTTAATCAGTATACTTATGTTGTCACAGTGAGTTTGTTAGGATCTAAAATTCAAAGAAGGATAATAAACCGCAAATAAGCTATAGGCAAGAGGACGAATTTTACTAATTTTCTTGCCCCTCATGCGCAGGAAAAATGAATAATGATGGCAATTTGCACGGCGATGGTGGATGCTGCCAGAGCACTAAGATCCGGCATCACCCAGGGGGCTTGTCGTCGACGTTTTATGCGTTGATAGTGGGCGCCGTCGAAGCAACTAAGCTTTGACAACTCCCAGGGGGCCTGCCGTTGACGTCAACAACGCGACAAAGGGTCCTTGGAGATTTTGGAAGCAAGCCTCGGACCTCGGAGCTATCATATTGGCTACGAGTTTGGAGCAATCAAGTTTTCAACACATTGCCAATTTCATTATCGTAGATGTACTCAATTAATTTAGCATATCTACCAGTGGGCCAACAGGATAAAAGCAGTGTAACACTGAAGACAAAAATGGAATTCAAAAGGATTTCATTCATTAAGAACTTGGAGATTTACAAGATGAAGGTAAAAAGGGAAAAGTTCTAGCTACTGAGTTCCGCTCGAAGTATGAAGCAACCTTCTGGGCGGCTTCTTGGATGCTTGCCTTGGCAACTTCTTCTTCCTCAGTGATGGGTCCTTCAACCCCCGGAGCTAAAGACATCGAGGGGTCTCAGCTTTGAAAGCACGTCAGCACATATTTTGCGATATTCCTAGCCAGAGAATTTCCTTCAGTCTCGAGCCGGTCGACGACCACATCTCCCACTGCATCCAGCTTAGTACAGGCGGAGTTTAGCGCCACCAAGGCCTTGTCCATCTCTGGCTCTGACACAGCCGGTCGAACCGGGCTAAATCCCAAAGGCAACAGAGCATCTTCCACTTGCCCGAGGAAGTCCCAGACCTGCTGGGACTCAATTTATCTTGTGCTCCAGAGCTCCTCGAGTGACCTTCTTGCAGACGATAGCTCCGCATAACCCTGTTTTGATAACCACTTGATCTCTTTGGCGTGCTGCTGGATCTATTTAGCCGGCAACCTCTCTTGGTCAGCAATTTGCTTCTCTCAGAGGTGCAAGCGGTCTCGCCTTTTTGCAAGGTCCTTTTTCTTCCCCTTCACCTTGTTCTCCCTGGCAGAGACAACATTCTCTCTTTTGCTGACTCCTTCCCCTGCCAGCCGTACTTGATGCTTTTCTTTTTCGCACCAAGACTTGAATTTTTCCACTCGGTCAGCCAAGTCCTGCTCGCCGCGTGCTAGCTTCTGAGATATTTCATCCTCCTTATTGTCAAGCTCATCCCGACACTTGAGGAGTTGTTCCCTCAAAGCCTCGAGACTCTCCGGGCGACTATCTGCCACTCTCGTTCATCCAGCTCCTTGTTCAGACGCGACTGCCGAGCTTTCTCAGCCTCCAACCACTCCCTTTGGTCCGCTAGTTGAAATTGTGTCAACTTCGTCTTGAAGTACATCAGCTTGCGCTAGCGCCTAAGGGTGTCACACTCCTCCTCTAGGGCCTTGCGCTCGTATTTGAAGGCAAGTTAGACTTGGCGATGGCTTGAGCAAGCATTGTATATTGACATACCCAGGGGTATTTGTTCAGGACCTGCCGGAGGTTCCTCCTCTGGCTCCTCCGAGTCTTTTGGAATGGTCATCGGAGCCCATGACACAAGCATGAACTCCAATAGCTCGACATCAGCGGCGCTGAGCTCCGGGAGCTTATCCACCTACAACGCAAAAGTGGAAGGCCCCACAGCTGGATCTTCTTGTGCCGACTCAGGCATGGCCACCTCCTGCATAGCAATGTCAGGTGCCATCACCTCCAGAGCTAGTGCCGGAACATCCGTCGGAGCTTCAAAAATTTCTGGTGTTGATGCTGAAACCTCCACAACTGGCTCCAGAGCAGTTGAATCTTGCTCCGACATTTCTTCCTCATGGTCCAGCGCAACCACGGGTTCTTCGGCTGCTGGCGCTAAAGTCGTCTCGATGATAGCCGGCGTCGGAGCTACCGTGTTGTCCGCCATGATCATAGGAGGAGTCGGATCAGCAGCGGAGGCTTCAGTCCATGCGGTCTCTATGGCTGAGGCAGGTGCTGGAGCAGCACCTCCTCTTCTTGAAATTCTGGTAACAGAGGATAGAGGGTTCGAGGAAAAGCAAAAAGCTAAAACAAGACACAAGTTAAAGAATCGATCATTACCTGGGCACATTGCCAATCTAGTCGCCACGAAGCTTCTTCCTTGGACGGCCGGAGTCAGAACCCACCGTCGTCGGTGAGGCAGAGACTCCGGACTTCATCCCAGGTGTCGTGGTAGCCATCGTTGCTGCCTTAGCTAGGATTTCCCTCGTTCGAGAAGGGACTCGGGACTCGGAGCCCGCCGCTGGCACCAGGATCGGAGTCGACTTGCCAGACCTAGCGCCCACAGTAGGCGGTGGATCCAAAGATGATCTGGCCGTCAGAGCTGAAGTTGCCGTTGGTGGAGGCACAACCAGCACTGACTTCAAAGCTTGGCGAGGTAGAGGAACTACTTCCATCAGAGTTGATCTGACCAAACTGCCATCAGATCGTGTCAGCTTCCTCTTCCGGCTAGAGGAGTTGACAGACTCCTTGACTTTGCACTGACTTGAGTCAGGGTTTTTCTAGCTTGAATCTGCAGGAGCCTTGCCCTTGGAAGCTCTGAGGATTGCAACCCCTACTGGCGGAGTGCTCCTTTGACGCACTGCAAGACCCATATTGTCAAGCAGCAGCATCATCTCCTGCAGCTCCCTTCTGACCTCCAGAACTACATTCAGGGGCAGGAACTCAGCCAGAGGTTCGAGGTCATCCCTTGAAAAGGTTCCACAGTTTATCTTTTGAAGATGGATCTTCAAGGCGCGCTCATCTAGATTGGTACCCTGACCAACCTCAATCTGGAGAAAATCCATTTCTCCAGAGAAAGACCAGGACGTGAACTCTCGCTCCTTGAGTGGTGCCCAGCGGTTGGTCAGGAAGTTGCAGAGGACCATCAGAGACGTTAATCCTCCATCCACTAGGTGTCGGATCCTTGTCAGCATGGGGTTGTACTTCTCGGACAGCTCTGGGAGCTCCTCCCAGGAGTTAGACTCCGTTGTCAGAAACCCTTCTGATAGCTCCAACTGATCATGAGAGTCCACTCGGATCACAACCCAATCGGTCTTCCAAGTCTCCCACTTCATGGAAGGAAAGGTCTTGATGTACTTGAATGGGGCATTTCTACGCTTTACGAAGTAGTAGAACCCCAACAAACAGTTACCTTTGCCTTTTGTCTGGAGAGTGAAGAGGGTCCAAAACAGAGGGATGCATGGCGACACACCCACCCACATCTCGCAAAAGTGGACAAAGATCGCCACCAGCAAGATGGAGTGAGGTCCAAGGTGATGCAGTTGGAGCCCGTACGACTCCAGCAGCATCAGCAAAAAGTTGGACACTTGTGGAACCAACCAAACCATAGTGTACGCCAAGAAGTAAACAATGTCGCCAGGGGAGTCCTTCTTAAATGTGAGCTTGCCGCGGTGAATAGCATCATTCAAGGAATCACTTGTCCAACCCATTAGCTTTCGAACTCTTAACAACTCACCATCGCTCACAATCTTGCTGGGGGGGGGAGTTCGAGTTCCATCGCTACAAAGTGGAGCAAAAGTAGGAGCGCAGCGCAAGGGTTCAAGCAGAGAACTCTATGGCAAGAATAAATCAATGCTTAAGAGTTCTCCGACCTTGCAGCGCCTCTTCCTTTATTAAGCCTTCACAACGCTTGGATGACAACTGCATTTGGACTATAATCACACTTTTCAAAGTTACCTCATCAATGACAAGGGGACATGGGTCCACTTTGTTAAAAAGGTCACACCAGGTGAACCGTTTTCATGATGAGAAGTTGGAAGCCTGAGGGCGGCGTCCTGACAGTTATACAGAGATTACGCTGGGAACCAATATTAAAATCGTATTGGGAACCGGCGCCCTTCAATTTCGTGATATCAGCATTTCATGTATCTCACCTACCAAATCAAGAAGGTTCGAGTGTTCCAAAGGGAAGACTGAAGCAGCAATGCAAGAGAGATAATGGTCCCACCTACGACATCAAAACCTCATAATCTCATAAGTGGTGGACCCAAGGGCCACTATCGATACCCTACATATCAGGTATCCCTTCGTACCAGAAGAAGACGCGTCGAGTTCTACCTTCTAGTATTGTGGACTTCTGGAGGCAACACTTGTCCCGCAGTACCGCACCTGCCTCCCTCCTTAGGGTGGCTCCCGTGCTGCCATGTGTCCCGTAGTGTTGGATCTTCTTTCCTCCATAGGGTGGCTCTGATGCTGCCATGTGCCCCGCAGTACCGGACATGTTTACCTCCTTATGGTGGCGCTGGTGCTGCCATGTGTCCCAGGGCACCCGACCTGCCTCCGCGGTAGGGGAAGCTCCGGTGCTGCCACGTGTCCAGTAGCTCCAGACCTGCCTTCACGCAGATGGAAGCTCCGGTGCTATCACATGCCACACGCCCAGACCTATGTTTGCAACAGGAAGACAACGAGATCTCCAACAGCGCAGACTTTCAAGGGCCATTAATCGGCCGTTACAAGACCTGGTTAACGCGTCATTAGTACTATATTAATGACGCACGATTAGAGGACTGTCCAGACCGGTAACGCTGGCATTAAGGCACGTTATCACGCTATTAACCACCCTTAACACCCGTAGATCTGGTATAGGGTGGTTATTACAGGCAGGGCCACCTGTTGGTCATGGAACACACTGTAACAGCCAGTCCTTGGCATATAGAAAGGCTATGCTGCACCATAGAAGCTAATCTAAGCTGATCACAAGCCATCCATACTCACTCAAGCTCATACAATACACAAACACCCCGTGGAGTAGGGTATTACGCTTAGACGGCCCGGACCACGTAAAAACTCTCTATGTCATCGTGTTCTTGGATCTTGATTAGCGCCCCGCCTAAATACGACCCTCGCAAACTACATTTTAGTAGTACCAGAGGAAGGTTCGTTGCACACTTCAACAAATAGCTTCATCGGTTGATAAGGAACGTGGAGCACGTACCACCCACAACTTGAGATGTTCAGATAACATGCGAGCAATAGTGATGTTCCAGATCACCCATAAAGACAAGAAGAAACAGAGTGTTAGCAACTGAAGGTTGCTATTGAAGGAAATAGTCCTTCATTTTTCTTGCCAAGTCATCAACTTTGGATGGGATAGTCTGATCTTGGAGAATGCAGGGACCAAATCTCCGTCGTTGCTGGACACTTGTTTCTAGCACAGAGGCAGAACACGGACAATTAGCATAATCAATAAGCCAAAGACATGGAGGAAAGCTCTTGTATGTGTGTTTTCATGCCTAAAGATCCAAAAGAATACTTGCACATTTTTTGGTTCAAAATTGGTCTAATTCTGTTTTTGGAAGCGCACATCATTGTCCCCAGAGGTCCAATCGGTTTGTATACTATGTAGGAGGTGTTGAGACCACACGCGGCGGTTTCCTCTAGAACTTACTCTATTCCTCTACACTTTCACTATATCCTCTATACTTCCAGCATTTCACCTCTCGACACATACTCTATACTTCTAGTAATCTACTCTATATTACAGTGCAGTAAGCTTAACAGTGAATCACTGTGGATGGTCTGAGCCACGAAGCTATGGTTGGTGGTTGGTGGAAGATTGGTTTTGAGCATATATACCTTCTCTAGCTTCTACATGCATCAGTATCGAGATCGCAAGGTGTTATGTTGACAAGGCATTACACACTAAAATGTCTTGATTATATACAATAAAAAATCATCTATTATTCGAATCCTGTATCCACAGATACAATTTTGTACCCAATTCATACTCATCGAATTGAATATTCACGGATACATGGTTCATAGATACCCAATGGTAGAGTCGCTATTGATCCCTCACTTGTCCGTCAGCTGCGGGCCATGAAACGGTTCTCATCCTGCCCTTTAAATCTAGCAGAGGGCCGCGCGAGAGGGATCAACGCTTTCTTCTCTATCACTGCGTGCTTCACTCCTTCGCTTCTTCCTCTTCTCTCTCATCAACTACCTTCTCCGGTTAACAGGGGACCTTGTCGTCGGGCCGCAGCCGATAAGCACTCGGGGAAGCACGATGACGGCGATCGGCTTCGGCATCCTGTTGCTTTCGGTCGGCGTAGGCGTCATCAGCTCTAGCGGGACTGGCTTACTCCTTGCACTCATAGGCGTTCTCGCAGGCGCCAGCTACCATCGCCGTCGGCTACTGGACCGTCCACGACCCATCATTCGCCAAAACCCCCACCGTGTTCCTCGGTATCAGCACACTCGTCACAGGGGTCTCTGCGTCACAACCTCGCCGTTGCATGCCTCGTTATCGCGGTCTTCCGCCGTCATGACAGTCGCTGGCGGTGATGGCCCCGTGCTCTGTTTCGACTACTTTGTTGCTTTCCTTCTCGGGATTACCCTTGTCAACGTTGTGATTCTTAGATGATGCATGTCACCAGAAACCTGACTTGTGGTAAGATAATAATGATATGTCGAGTCTTGCTTGAATATCTCTGCTTTTTTTCTTTTCTCTTGAGACCTTCTGTTGGATTTTTTTGTCTTTTTAGGCCTGCTTGAATGTTGAATCGAAAATTTGTTGGATATTCTCTTCTCTTTTCTTTTCTTTTCTTTTTGGGGCCTGCTTGAGTGTTTGAATCAAACATATATTGGATGTTTGTCTTTTCTTTTTGAGGCCCTGCTTAAATCGGAATGTCTGGTGCATGTTTTAGTTAAAACATGATTTCACTACAAGAAATGATAAAAATGACGTCGGGATAAATACAGCCGTCGGCAACCGTCGATTTTAAAAGCGCTAAAGCCGTCGGTTTTTAGTACTGACGGCCATAATGTTATAACTGACGGGTTGTCAAAAGCAATCGACGTCTACAATTAAATACATCGGGACAAGAGCAAAAACCTACGAACAAACTAAAAACGTCGGCCGAAAATCAAAAACCGACAGCCTTAGGAACGCCCGTCGGTTAGGCCACCCAAGCCGACGGCTTTAAGCCTGGGCCCAGCGTGCCCCTTAACCATGCCTCCGTTCCCAGTGGAATCCGTCCATTTAATTGCCAATTGCCCTTGCGGCCCCGTGCCCACAGCCCACTTGCCCTCCACGATAAACTCTCAAACCCTAGCACGCTCCTCTTCCGCCGCGGCCAGTGCTGCCGAGCTCTTGCCGCCGCTGCTCCTTCCCACCAGCGCTGCCTAGCCCTTGCCGCCGCCGCTCCTCCTTCCGCCAGCGCCTGGTCCGCGCCGACGAGGACCTCGGCGGGGGCATGGTGTTCTGCACCTCAGACGTGGCCAACCAGGACCTCGGTGCGCGCATGGCGGTTCGTCGGCGGGTGGCGCCCCTCACTCGGCCGCCGCCCCACGGCCGCTACTACCGGCAACGCCCTCCAAGGCCGCCGCCCCGGTGGTGCCTCCCATACCCGTGGCGGTTTAAGGTGGCCCAAATCCGACCCGTTCCTCCGCCCACCTCGTCCTCTCTCCGTTTCTCTCCTTCCTCTGCGCTCGGCGCTGGCATCAGCCACCTTTACTTCACGCGCGCGCCGACTGTGGTGAACGCGGATGCCGGCGGCGGCGAGGCGCAAAGACCTCAGGTTGTTGCTCCCAAGAACCGCGAGATCTGGAGTTCGTGGATGCAGCCTTGGTGCGGTATGTTCTGTTATTGTCCCTTGGCCGTGGCTCGTCGGAACCCCGGCGTGAGCGCGTACAGATCGCCGGCGAGCGGCCGTGATCGACGAGAAGAGCATGTAAGTGGTCTGGTAGATTTTTTTTTCTTTTCTCCCTCCAAGCGTTCTGTTTCGCTTACGTACCGACGGGCGCCTCACCCTGGCCCCACACGCACGCGTGACCCCACCTGTCACCCTGGATTACAACTCATGCACACTCCACGACCTCATCCGTTCCCCACTCACCCGAGACCTCCCTCGAAGACTCCGACTCCTCCTCAGCTGGCGACGCCGACTCCGCCCGGTGGATCCGCCGCCGTAACAATCTTCCCCCCTCGAGGACCGGCTTGTCCCCAAGCCGCCACTTCCGGAAACCGCTTGATGAGCACATACCAATCTTCCCAGCTCTCTGCCTCCTCTGGTGTCGACCAGACAACCCTAACCAGAGGTATGGCCTTGTTCCCTTTTTTGACGAGCCTCCGCTCCACAATCTTCACAGGCACGAGCGGATCTGCACTAAAGTCAGCAACTTTTGGCATATTGGAGTAGATTGGCGCATAGTTGGCAGTGAAGGGCTTGATCTGTGAAGTGTGGAACACCGGATGGACCAGGGCGCCGGCCGGCAACTCCAACCGGTAAGCTTCTCTGCCCCACTCCCTCGAGTACCTTATAGGGACCAAAGAACTTGTATGCCAGCTTAGGATAAGGTCGATTCACCACAGATGACTGGGCGTAGGGCTGCAGGTGCAGCAGCAACCATTTCCCCTTCTTGAAAGACACGATATTTCCTCTTCTTATGAGCCATTTGTTTCATACGGTTCTGAGCTACTGCGAGCTTCTGCTTTAACATCTCCAAGTGTGTACTGCGCTCTGCTAGGAACTCATCAACTTCCTCATCTCCTGTGTAAGGTACCTTAGGAGCCAAGATGGGATTGGGGGCATAGCCATAGAGTGCCTGGAATGGAGAGCAGCCCAGCGCTGAGTGGTGAGAGGTGTTGTACCAATACTCCGCAAGAGGTAACCATTTCTTCCACTTGGTAGGGGATTTCTGGACTGCACACCTCAAGTAGGATTCCAAGCATTGATTTACTCTCTCAGTCTGCCCATCAGTCCGTGGGTGGTAGGCAGTGCTCAGTAGGAGCTTAACATCCAAGCTCTTGAATAGCTGATTCCAGACAGTACTGGTAAATATCTTGTCTCTATCTAAAATCATTGATTTTGGAAGGCCATGTAGCTTAATGACATTGTCCAGTAAGGCATTTGCTACCTGAGCAGCTGTATAAGGGTGCTTAAGGGGTATGAAGTGGGAATACTTAGACAATCTGTCTACAACCACCAGTGAATAGTATTATATCCTTCAGATTTGGGTAACCCCTCCACAAAGTCCATGGTGACATCTTGCCACAGCCCATTAGGATAGGTAGAGGCTGTAGAAGACCTGCAGATGACTCCTCTCCCCTTTTACTTGTTGACACACTTGACATTGTTTCACCTAGTCTTTCCACATCTTGTTTGAGGCCCCTCCACTCAAATAATTTCTTCACTCTTTGATAAGTGTTCTGGATGCCAGAATGGCCTCCCACAGCACTATCATGGCAGGCTGCAATAATTTTAGTTCTGAGAGGCAGAGTTTTCACCCACCCAAATACGACCTTTATGTCTGATTACTCCTTTGTACACAGTAAAGCCTTGCTCATTAGGACTAGACACCATCAACTGAGCTAGCAAGTCTTGGGCATTCAGGTCTGTGATATAAGAATTTCTGACTTCCTGGATCCATAGAGGAGTTACTTCTGAAATAGAGGTTAACTCCATCAATTGGGCCACCCTGGACAAAGCATCTGCAGCCAAGTTCTCTTTCCCCTTCCCTGTAAACAATCTTGAAATTCAGGCCCATCATCTTGGCCATGGCTTTCTTCTGAAGGTCAGATTGGAGGACTTGATCATCCAGGAAACCTAAACTCTTGTGATCAGTTCTGATTTGAAACTCAGTCCTCTGCAGATAAGGCCTCCATTTCTCCACTGCCATTATTAAGGCTAGAAATTCTTTTTCATAGATGGACTCAATGTCTGTGTTGCTCAGCCAGGGCCTTACTCAAAAATGCAATGGGTCTGTCATTCTGCATCAAGACAGCCCCTATGCCCATTTCACAAGCATCAGTCTCCACCACAAAAGGCTCATTAAAGTCTGGCAGTGCTAGCACTGGGGTAGTACTCATTGCCTCCTTGAGCTGCTGGAAAGCCTTGTTTGGCCTCCTCTGTCCACTGAAAAACTTGTTCCTCAAGAGAGTAGTTAGAGGCTTGGCAATTACTCCATACCCCCTCACAAACTTCCTATAATACCCAGTTAAACCCAGAAATGCTCTGAGCTCTGTGAAAGATTTAGGAATTGGCCAAGCTTGCATAGCCTCAATCTTGTGACCATCAGTTTGCACTCCTCTTGCTGAAATAACATGACCCAAGTACACCAATTCCTCTTGTGCAAAGTGACACTTAGATAACTTGAAATAAAACTGATGTTGCCTCATTAACTCCAACACCATCCTCAAGTGGTGCAAGTGTGTCTCTAAGGATGGACTATAGATCAAGATGTCGTCTATGAACACTAACACAAACTTCCTCAAATAAGGGTCAAGAATGGAATTCATAGCACACTGGAATGAGGCAGGTGCATTAGTCAGGCCAAAGGGTATTACCTTGAATTGGTAGTGTCCACAATGAGTTTTGAAATCTGTCTTGAATTCTTCTCCCTCCTTCATTCTGATTTGATGATATCCAGCTTTCATGTCCAAACATGTAAAATATTTGGCTCCAACCAACTCATCTAGGATCTCCTCCACCATAGGCATAGGGAATCTATTCTTGATAGTTATATCATTTAGTTTTCTGTAATCGATGCAAAACCTCCAACTTCCATCCTTCTTTTGCACCAAGAGCACAGGAGAGGCAAAGGGGCTCACACTGTGTTCAATGAGGCCAGATTGCAGCAGCTCAGCCACTTGCCTTTCAATTTCAGTTTTGTCTAGAGGAGAGTACCTATAAGGTTTGGCATTAACAGGGATAGCTCCTGGAATTAGGGAGATCACATGATCAAAAGTCCTAGAAGGTGGTAGAACTTTAGGATCTTCAAAAACATCCTTGAATTCTCCTACCAACTGCTGCACTTGGGCTATTTCCCCTTTTCCTTGTTCTGGACAGTGTTGTGCCATACTACTATCCACCACAGCCATTGCCCAAACATCATTGCCCCCAATCCACTTCGCCAACTGCATAGATGTCAACAGGGGCACCTTCTTCTGTTGTGGAGGTAGATCACCCTGCAGTGTCACCACTTTACCTCTCATAGGGAATTGTATAGTTTTGTGGATCTAGTCACACTGCATAGGGCTATGGGAGGACAGCCAATCATACCCCAATATAGCATCATAAGCGCCCAAGGGTAGCACACGCATGTCTGTTTGAAAAGTGTGTCCATCACACCACCACTCCAAGACCTGCACTTCAAAATTGCTACATAACTCCTCACCTGAGGCCACCTTCACCTTCATAGGGCTACAACTCTTCCTTTGCAGTCCCATCCTATCAACAAAGGCAGTGTTCACAAAAGACACTAAACTTCCAGAATCTATCAGGATAAGAAAAATCTGATTCTGGACCAAGGCCCTCAACCTCATACTCATGTCTCCTTGGGTGCCTAATACAGCATGTGCTGACAACTGCAGGCACTCAACGTCCTGATAATCCTCCTGCTCTAGCTTCAGAAGTACCTCATCCGTAAGTATCTCATCACTCTCCTCCATTGGTAACACATTGAGCTGAGGCTGGGCTCTTTTCGCACACTTTAGAATATGGCCTGGCTCAAATTTCTCCCCACAAGCATAACAGAGGCCATTCAATCTTCTGAAATCTCTCAGCTGTCTTTCTCTGCTCAACTCTGTATTGGTCGGCACAGTTCTAGGGTCTCCTCTATTTCCATATCCTAGTCTTCCTCCACCTACACCCTTGCTAACTCTAAACTTCCCCTTCTCCTGAATATCTCTCTGCACCTTGGCCAACACTACTGCTCTGTTGACATCAATAGGGATCTGAGACTGCACTGGGCCCTTTAGCTCATGTTTGAGCCCCTTCATAAATCGAGTTACAAAGAATACTTCATCGAGCTCTGGGTTATGCATGGATGTGGTGTACCTGGCCTCCTCAAACTCTGCTACATAGTCCTCCAACCCAGCAGTCTGTCTCAGATGAAGCAAATCATGCATTGCCTGAGGGTATTCATAGGCCCCAAACTTCTCTTTAACAGCCCTCACAAACCTCTGCCAGGTACTCAGACCCTCTGTCAGTTTGAATACTTGCAACCATTTTGAAGCATTACCTTCCATGTGCATACTAGCAGCTCGCACCCACATTCCCTCAGGCACATTGTAAATAGTAAAATAGTCTTCACACTTGTCAATCCATATGGCTGGATGATCTCCTGTAAACTTCGGGAATGACAACTTCATCAATGATTTGTCTGCTAGAACCCCTCTCTGCTGATGGCCACCCTCCTCTCTGAGGTTACCTATCCCTTCTATCTCCCCTCGTGGGTGCTGCTCCCTTCCTCCACCTCCTCTCAGATTTCCCCCGTGCAACCTAGGAGGTTCCTGAACCCTACGCTCCAGAACTAAGGCTTCAACCCTCTTCTCCAGCCCCTCCATCTGCCTAGCGAGAAGGTCCCTCTCCTTGGCCGCCTGCTCTGCTATGGAGGCCGCGAGAGCTTGTTGGCCCTGCACATCCCTCTGACCCCTCGTCAACTGCTCCAACAACCCAAACACCTTCTCCCACCTGCCTTCGTCCACCCTCGCCAAGTCCTCCATGGCCTCGAGCACAAATCGGGTCTGAACCGAGGGCTTAGGTGCCGGCGCCGTGATGAGCACCTGGTGGTCGAGATCGCTCACTCCTCCCGGCCCCTTACTCCGATCACCCAATACCTCACTCCGATGATCTCAGGAACTCCCCCCCCCCCCCCCCCCCCCCGCCCAAAAAAAATTTCAGAGCCCCAAGGAAGGAGAAAGCTCTGATACCAGCTGTTATGTCCCTTGGCCGTGGCTCGTCGGAACCCCGGCGTGAGCGCGTACAGATCGCCGGCGAGCAGCGTGATCAACGAGAAGAGCGCGTAAGTGGTCTGGTAGATTTTTTTTTTCTTTTTCTTTTCTCCCTCCAAGCGTTCCGTTTCGCTTACATAGCCGACGGGCGCCTCACCCTGGCCCCACACGCACGCGTGACCCCACCTGTCACCCTGGATTACAACTCACGCCACACTCCACGACCTCATCCGTTCCCCACTCACCCGAGACCTCCCTCGAAGACTCCGACTCCACCTCAGCTGGCGACGCCGACTCCGCCCGATGGATCCGCCGACGTAACATGTTCTTGCGGCGCGCTCTTTGTTCATCTTTTTTTTTTCAAAGTGTAATGAGAATATGAAATTGATGTTCGCATTCTGTTCAAAGGTACTGAATCTGAGAATGTACAAGAAACGATGTTTAGATTCAGGTTCATATATTTTACTGATAAGAGTGTACAGTGTGTGCAAACGATGTTTATAGATTCAGGTTCATATATGTTTTACTGATAAGAGTGTACAGTGTGTGCGGTGAGGACGGGGACGGAAGGTGCGAAGAGGTACGGACCCTGAACGAACAGGCACTGGTGTTTCTCATAAAAAAAAAATTTAAAAGTCTTAATCGACGGTTATATCTTTAAAGCTGTCAGCTCCGACAGTTATAGTTGTTAAAAACGTCGGTTTATAAGTGACGGTTAAAACTGTCGGTTCCCCGATGTTTATATGTTAAAAGCGTCGGCTACAGTACACAATTGACAGCTATAAAGCCGACACTCTTTTACTCGTTTCCTGTAGTGTTTGGTCAAATTACCTCTTCCATTCCAAATTATTTGTCACTATCTAGTTTATTTTTGAATAAGAGAGTGACAATTTGACGGAGCTTTGGTTTGACACAAAACGATTTTTTGTTTATATTCTGTTTTTAGTTTATTTTAAGAAACTGAACTAATGAATTACTGTAGAAGTTTGCTATTTGACACACCTTACACTTATTTTTGTTGAATAAGTTGTGTCAGGAACTATGACAAAGAGGGTGAAAGCAAGAGCTCTCGTGAGACGGAAACAAATTTCTAGTTAAAACATGATTTTGGTCAGAGTGCTAAGAAATGAAATAAAGAAACTATGAGAGACAGTGACATTCCAGAAGAGTACTAGCTGCTACAATTTATGGGATCGCTACTTTATTTTACGAGAAATATAATTTTACAAAAGAGAACCCTATAAACTTTATACGCATAATGTTTATGAGAGATATCAGATAAACTGAACAGTTTAGGAAAGTTGGGTAAAATGAACACATTTAAGATAATTGGTAGTTTTTGCTGCACATAATATTTTTCTTTTGACGATATAAGGTACGTAGGTGCCTTGTCATTTCATTAATGGGAGGAGAAAAATTAGAGTGTAGAAAAACTGAGCCCGAGTATGTTTTTACTACACGTAACACCAAACTAAGATCCTGGCAAATCTACCATAGGTCACATAAACACGCCGCAGCTGCAGTGGACTGAAAAAACCGCAGCGACAAGGCAATAGGAAGAGAGCACAGCTGGGGAGGGGGGAAGCATGCAGCAAATCTTAACTGAGCGCCAGTTTACGTTGCGTGCAAGCAACCGTACGTCGTTGGATAAGTCTCACTACAAATGGACTTACTAAGAAACATAAATAGCATTCGCATGTATTTTTTTTTAAAAAAATTCCCCCCAGGCAGCGCCGGACGGAGAATTTCATATAAAGTAGATGAAAACAAATTACAGACGGCCGTTACAAGTTCATCTCCGGGCATGGCCAAGGCCTGGGGGGCTAACTCATAAAAGGGAGAGGGAAGACAGGGGGATGGGAGGGAGGGAACTAGTTGTCGAGTTCATCGATCAGGTCTCCCAGGTGCTTGGCACCAGAGCAATCTTGCACTGAAGCGTTGCCTCCTTGATCTCGGTCAGGAGGCATCCGACATTCTTCTCCTTGCCTTCAAAGACAAGCGTATTGCGCTCCTTCTAGAGAGTCCAACAGGTGAGGATCGCGATCGAGCGTAGCGCCTTGCTGTGTCGGCTACTAGGGCTGAGGAAATTTAGCCATTCGGTCAGGCATCGCATATATACTTGTGGTAGGCACAAAGTAAAGTTAGGAAGATCGATCTACATTATCAATTTGACAAAATATGTTTTACCAAACACTCAAAAATTTAAATTGCTTTCACTACTCCTTTAATATTGAATTGGCAGAAACATGTAGTCTTTTTGTCAAAAAATTACTTTAAAACCAAACGGAAAATTTAATTTTCACAAGACAAAAATATATACTCTCTCCGTCTCAAAATGTTTGTCGCTTTGTAGTTTATTTTTTAACTAAGTGACAACCATTTTGGGACGAAGGAAGTAGTTTTTCGTTTGAAGGAAGCACCATTGCCTTTGAGCAGGGCAAACTAAGGAGACGGCTTATTGTGGAGAGCTGACCAATGCGTGTACCAGCACACTTGCGAGCATTATTCACTACTACAAAAAACATTTTTATAGGCGCCTTAATTTTTTACACAGGCGGGTCATAAAAAATTCGTCTATATTGTCGAATGCCTTAATAGCCCTCTGTGATAATGTAACTTCATATGCAGCTGTGTAAATTAACAATTTCTATAGGTGGCCCTTGGAAGATGAGCCGCCCGCACAGTAGAAATTTGTACAGACAGCTGATGCGACCAGGTGCACCGAGCGTGTGTGCCAATAACCGAGGTGGTTTAAACGCGCACAACACATGCACATCCTTTGAATTCAATTCGAACCACTCCACGTCCCATCACCACTACTGTGTGCGTCGAGAGACGAACCGCCAGGCTGTTGCGCTATAAGATCACCCGCGCACGCCATCATCTTCTCCGCACAGCCACTCTTCTTCTCTTCCCAAAACCGCGCCAAGGACACCATGGCTGACACCACCGCCAAGCCCGCCGAAGGATCCCAAGAGGAAGCGCCTCCGACCGGACTCCCCCCCGGACAATACATCGCGCTCCATGCGCCGTCTTGGGCTTGGTCCCCTTCCTGATTATACTGGAATGGAGACCACTAGCCAATATATCTTCGGCATGACACACTCGACTGATCGCCTCGACGTCCTTTGCGACACGCTGGCGGTCAAGCTCGGTGCCGCCGGCCGCGACAATCTGGTGGCGGCGATGTCCAGGAGACTGGGCTTCCCGTCTCCGCCGCGGAAGGCGCCCCAGATGCCCCTGCCCTCCGAGGAGCCCAAAGAGGAGGGGGAGGAGGAGGAGAAGAAGTAGTTTTTTTTTCTTGTTTTCAGTTGTGTTGTTTTTAGTTTGTGTTTTTCTTGTTTGTAATATATTGTTTTAAGGTAATGGACTTTATTTTGCTGTTCATTGGCCTGCAAAAATAGTTCTAATGTTATTGTCCTAACGATAAACCACTAAACATAAATCTAATAACGTGTTATCCTAACGATAAATAAAATATTTATAGAAAATCATGGATGTGTTACACATTGTTATCTTTCATGGATGTGTTATAAGAAAATCTTTATTATAAAAACATAAACTAGTTGACTATTTATCTCTTTCATGGATGTGTTACACATTGTTGATGTAGAAAATCATTATAGATATGTATTAAGACTAAAGAGGCATGTGAAAATAGTATTCTTAGGAGCGTGCGTCAGCTCAACTTCCCAGGCAGTTATTAAGACTATACCACCAAAGAAAATTAGTTTTATAATTTATTTAAAATGTTTCTCCAGGCGGTGATTAAGAAACTGTCGCCTGTGGTAAATATTTTCTCTATAAATAAAACGTCAGCCGCGTCTTGCAAGCCTAACATTTTCATTTTGCCGCAAAGCCCCCCCCTCCCCCCCCCCCCCCCCCGCCGACTCCAAACCCTCACCTTCACCATCCTCTCCCTTGCCGTTGCAGTCAACACCGAGCGTCGTCCTCACCCTCGACGTTGCTGCCGAGCGTCGTCCCCGCCCTCGCCGTCGCCGTGCATGCCAAGCGCCGACCTCACCCTGTAGGATCGAAGAGCACGTAAAAAGCTACAAAAGGGGGGGGGGTGAATGGTAGATTTAAAAATCTTACACAGCAGAAACAATTAAACCCCAAACCCTTACGGCAGAAAAACGATCTGTTAAAGAAATCATGTGTGAGACTAATCTAAACGTGTTTCACCGTGACAAAAGTGATAGATATCAGAGAGAATCAAGTCACGAAGACAACACAAAAAGAATCACTCAAATCCATCGATAAAAACTCAAGTTATGATCGAATGATCAAACAATGGTCAATCTACCCTACCCGAGAAAAACAGTTCTGTAACGCTGCAAAGAAACTCGTGTAGATCATATACCACAAATCCAATGACCGTGAAATTTTGACATATGATAGAAAATCAAGTTGTGAAGACAACCCAAAAATAATCACGACAATTGGATCTGTAAAACTTGAGTTATGATAAAACCACCGACGAAAGGTAGTGCTGTCCAGAAATTTGACAAGTAAAACTTGTCTGGAACAAGTCGGACGAACAAGGCATAAAAGTTCCTTCAAACTATGAATTTTATTCAATAGAACACAAGAGTAACAGCCCCAAAGTCGTGCACCATGAGCTCTGGGGTCCCTTGCTTATATAACCTGCTCGAAAGCCAACTCAACTCAGATCAGGAACCTAATCCTATTCTGTTCACGAATCGTAACTTTCCATAACTGCTTAGGATTCTTCTATACGCAGATAGAAGCAATCTTAAGACTTCCAAACACCTTAGGAACGTATCTCACATTCCTAAACAACTCAAATTCGTGACCCATACGAAATCCTATCATAACCAACTCAAATCTTTCCATATTTGAGTCAAACCCGACTCAGCCGCAGCCTGAGTCCATAACCTAGTCGGTTGGACCTTTCTGACCAACTCTTTACGTACACATCTCTTCATCACGTCTCGGAACCATGTAGCCACGTCCATGCACTCCTTGCACACCTGCAAACATCTTCTAATGATGTCCACAATACCTTCATATGCATTGTTCTTGATTCAATCATGCTGCGCAACCTCCTGATCAGCTCAACCACAATTCCTCCTGAATTTGATTGTTGGAACCTCATCTCCTACCCGAGACTAGTCCAATGGATCCAGTCACCAGCCATGTCTTGAACTCAAGCAACACCTGCACATGAATAAACAACCAATTCATACGAGTCCAAGCCCTCGACTTGACTCAAGTTAGTTCCGAACACAACACCCTACGTGAGAACCTCACATAAGCATGTTGCAAAACCACAGTAACACGATATCATCCATATCAACCAAAACGCACCAAAAACTTAGCAAATAAATATTAAGCAATCTTTCCAACAATGTAAAGCAAGTACGAAACATTGCAAATGAAAAGCAGAAGCACTACGGTCAAGTTCTGGACCTTGCCAGAGCAACCCGGACCTTGAGCTGGAGCTAACAAAAGCTAGTAGAATCTAGCGCCAGAGCTTACCAAAACTAGTACAACCAAGATCCCGTCAGAGCTTACAAAACTAGCAGGACCTAGTGTCGGAGCTAACTAGAACTAGTCGTTGATGAGGACATCACAACAGCGGAGACGCGCATTGAACTGCAAGGACCAATCACAAGAGCACGGGCATGGTTATTAAATCAGCAGGTGAATTCATTCTTAACTTCTTTTGCATGTGAGTTTGAGAATAGATTGCTATGTGATGATTTATGTTATTAGGAGTAATGGAGAGTGAAGGAAGGAGGCCTTGGGAGCGTGGAGAACCAGCTGGGACGTCCACAAGTTGATGGAAACAGTTTACAACTCGGACTCGAGTTCAACTCGGAGTCCAGGAGCAGTCCACCTTAAAACAGACGCCCAGGAGGCATACAGACTCCGTTTTTGACGTTCTACATATGCACAGAAAGAGGAGAAGATAAACTTTCCAATGGTTGTGGTCCCACCTCAAAATTCCTCCGGAGTCATTGGGAATCATCGAAACAAGTCGAGTCCAGATTTCCGTCCGGTGCTGCACCACCGAATCGGGCCTTTGGGCCTTGTATCCCGTAAGAGTCCATTATGGACGCGTCTAATCGTGTTTTGGTCGAACCCTAGCCTATAAATACTGCAGCCGCTGGTCATATTCAGTGGGTTTTGCTTAGATCAATAATATCGCCGTTCTACGGTTTGTGAGACCCCAACTTCGCAATTTCAGATCGTGTCTTCTACGTTCTTGCTCGTGTTCTCGGTTGCACTTGCAGGGATTAGTCTTCTTGGCGAGGTCAAGCGTGTGCAGCACGGTTGATAACCAACGGATCCGTGGTGTAGTCATTGCAGGGGTACTCGTACCGCTCGAGTGCCGCGGATCATCAACGTCGAGTTCTCCACCCCAATCGACATACCTTTCGGAAGATTGGGCCTAAACCTACTCATCAATTGGTATCAGATTTCCAGGTTGCCTGTGAGGTATCTTTGTTTTCTTTCCTTCCATTAGATCGATTTTGTTTCGTACCTAGAGTCCACAGAAAAGCCACAAAAAAAATTAGATCGTTTTTACCGCTTCCGAGACTATAGTGCCTGTAGTTTCGTTTTTCAGTCTGCATTGTTGAGTTTGCATTCGTGTGGTTGAGTCTTGTTGCTGGTTTAGATTTGTGTTTTGGGTCCTAGTTATCATGTTTCGTCCTTGTTTTCTTGCTGTTTGACACCTATTCCACGATCCCTAAATAAAAACCGATCCACCACGTTCATCGGTTTGCCCTAGCTAGCCGCCTTGCGTGAACTCCCGCATCGCCAGCCCTAGATTACGTGACAAACCTTTGTGCCACTCATCCTTGAATCATCACACACCACCCCATTAGTTGCTGTGCAAATTCCCGATTGTTTTTATATCCGATTGCGAGTTCTGTTCTCAAACCGAGTTGAAATCAACATCCAAAAAAACGTAACTCGGACATCCTACCTTAAAACAGCCATAACTTTCGCATACGAACTCGAAATTGGGCGATTTTTTTTCAAATTCATCTACGCAAAATTTCGCATCCGATTTTCCACCGCGTAGCCGCGTTCGGCGAAATTAGATTGCCCAAATTCCCCTCGGAAGATAGGCTATCCGACCTCCAAAGTTTCAGCACGAATTTTAAAGAATATTCTTGATTTTCTATAGGCCGCATATTACATCCAATTGAGCTGCAAATTTGTGTGCTACCTATATTTGTGCTCGTGAGTAAAGAAAAAATATCAAAAAAATATTACAAAAAAGAAAAAAAAATAGTGAAGAGCACGCATATTGAAGCAATTGGCCTATACCACTTGGTGCTGTTTTGTTGGTTATATCATTCTGTCTTTCTTTTGCCTTGATACTTCCTTGTGTTGTGCTAGGCTCTAGGGCACTCGGTTGACCAGCAACAATTTCCTACATTGAATACTTATTCAACTTTGTTTAGCTGTTAACTATTTTCTGCTTATTAGCCACCATATTGTGCCATCCAAGCTCCACCTTTCTCTTGAGCATAACAGGTACCTTTGCAATTATCCCACGCTTTATTGGTTCATCTCACCGCCCACACCACCTGCTGTGTCAGTAAGAACACTTGTAAGAGCGTGATAAGACGCTTGAGCGAGAGAGATTGTTTTCTTCTACCTTCCACATTGTCACTGTAGTTGATAGGGATAACATATTTTTTTGTTGTCTTTTGTTTCCTACTAACAATGGCAGGAGAAGAAAATAATGACGAATGTGTTCAACATGCTGAGTTACGTGATATGATGAAGATCATGACGGATATGTTCGCCAAATACAATGCAGCAACGGAGGACTCATTGGCGAACTTGACTCGCCAACTGGATGACCTTGCTCTTCGGATGAATACTTTTGAGGCTCGGTTGCCTCTCGCTGGAAGACAAGAAGAAAATTCTTATGATGAACTGGAAAATCACAATAATCACAATATTCGAGGTATGGGAGGTAATAATCATAACAATTATAATCGCCCTCCTGATGATCCTTTTGCTAAAGTGAAATTTACTATACCCTCCTTTCCTGGTGCTTATGATGCTGAGGCTTATCTTGATTGGGAGATGACAGTAGAGCAAAAATTTAATTCCCATCTTGTTCCTGAACAACATAGAGTTCGTCAAGCCACTAGTGAGTTTAAGGACTTTGCTATCATATGGTGGAATGAACTTGTTAAAACTAGAACTGATCCTCCAACATGGGATAGATTAAAGGAAGCTATGCGTGTTCAATTTGTTCCTCCATCTTTTCAGTGGGACCTTCGCAAAAAATTGCAGCGTTTAGACCAAGGTAACATGTCCGTAGAGGAGTATTATCAAGAGTTACAAAAGGGTATGCTGCGTTGTGGGGTAGTAGAGGACATGGATGATAAAATAGCTCGTTTTTATGGGGGGCTGAGGCGTGAAATTCAGGACATTGTTGATTACAAGGAATATGATACTGTTAACAGATTGTTTCATCTTGCTATGTTGGCAGAAAAAGAATTGCAGGGCCGACAACAACAGCAACAACACACGAGGAGCAACTTCACGCCGCGTGCAGCGACTACACCATCCAAAACAGCACCATCTTCGACCCCCCTGTGTAGCGACTACACCACCCAATGGCGGCCAACGAACTATACCTGCTGCTCCACCTTCTCGCGTGCCGGAAGGCAGCAAGGCGACATCATTCAAGCCTTCGTCGTCCACTCCTTCTATGGGTCGTACTTCCGACATTAAGTGTCACCGCTGCCAGGGACTTGGTCATATGATGAGAGATTGCCCGAGCAAACGAGCATACATAGCACGCGACGATGGCGGGTATGATAGTACTTCGGATGTTGAAGATGAAAATTCTCTTGCTACCGACTTTACAGATCCAAATGACGAACACACCGAAGAAGAGGTACTTGGTACAGCGGCGACGGAAAACTATAGGAGCATCATTGTGCAGCGTGCCTTGAGCTCCAAAGTGGAGACCGACGACAAGCTACAACGACACAACCTCTTCCACATGTTTCTCGTCGTCAAGGACTGCCGTGTACACACTATAATTGATGGAGGTAGCTGCAATAACTTGGTGAACACGGACGTCATCAAGAAACTCGGTTTGACAACAAGAGCACACCCTCATCCGTACCAGATTCAATGGTTCAACAACAGCGGTAAGGTTCGGGTAACAAAAACAACGAGAATACATTTTTCAATTGGTTCATACCATGATTTTGCTGATTTTGATGTTGTTCCTATGGATGCTTGTTCTCTTTTATTGGGTCGTCCTTGGGAATTTGATACATATGCTATTAATCATGGTAGAACCAATAAATATACTCTCATGCATAAGGGAAAGAAAATCACTTTGCTCCCCATGTCTCCTGCTGAAATTGTGCATTTTGAGAAGAGTAAAATTCGTGAGGGCAAAGCAACAAAATTAGAATCTGAAAAACAGCAAGTTATTAAGTTAAAATCACCATCGTTGCTCGAAACTAAATCTGAACTTGCTGATTTATTCGATGCTAAGGGGATGTGCTATGCTTTAGTTTGCAAAGAAGCCATGTTTTCACTTCATGAATTGTCTATTGCATTGCCCCCTACTGTTGCTAACCTGTTGCAGGAGTTTGAGGATGTGTTTCCCTCTGAGATACCCCCTGGTTTACCACCGATGAGAGGCATTGAACACAAGATCAATTTGATTCCAGGAGCAAGTTTGCCAAATCGTGCAGCATACAGGGCAAATCCACAAGAAACTAAGGAAATTCAGCGATAAGTCCAAGATCTTTTGGACCGCGGGTACATTCGTGAAAGCCTTAGCCCTTGTTCCGTTCCTGTTCTTTTGGTTCCTAAGAAAGATGGTGGTTGGCGTATGTGTGTTGATCGTCGAGCGATTAATAACATCACCATTCAATATCGTTATCCTATTCCTCGATTAGATGACATGCTTGATGAACTGTGTGGTGCTATCATCTTCACAAAAATTGACTTGCGTAGTGGTTACCTCCAAATTAGAATGGCACTAGGAGATGAATGGAAAACTGCATTTTAAACCAAGTTTGGACTTTATGAGTGGTTAGTCATGCCTTTTGGTTTAACTAATGCACCCAACACCTTTATGCGATTAATGAACGAGGTTTTACGTGCTTTCATTGGATAATTTGTGGTGGTTTACTTTGATGATATCCTCATTTACAACAAGTCATATGATGAACATCTTGATCATTTACGTGCTGTTTTTAGTGTTTTGAGAGATGCACGTTTGTTTGGTAACCTCGAAAAGTGCGTCTTTTGCACCAATCGAGTCTCGTTTCTTGGCTATGTCGTTTCTTCGCAGTGAATTGAGATGGATGAGGCCAAAATTTAAGCAATCACCAGCTGGCCAGCCCCAACAACCGTCACACAGGTTCATAGTTTTCTTGGTCTTGCAGGTTTTTATCGGCACTTTGTGCGGGATTTCAGCACCATTGCAGCACCTCTACATGAGCTAACGAAGAAGGGAGTTCCATTTCGATGGGGCGAACAGCAGCAGCAAACTTTTGATGCTCTCAAATCGAAGCTTACACAAGCACCGTTGCTACAACTTCCTGATTTTGACAAGACCTTTGAGCTAGAATGCGATGCAAGCGGCATTGGTATTGGAGGCGTTCTCATACAAGGAGGTAAACCCGTTGCTTTCTTTAGTGAAAAACTTCATGGTCCTTCTCTGAATTATTCTACTTATGATAAGGAATTGTATGCCTTAGTGCGTGTATTACAAACTTGGCAACATTATCTTTGGTCTAAGGAGTTTGTCATACATTCCGATCATGAATCATTGAAGTATCTTAAGTGTCAAACCAATCTGAATAAACGACATGCTAAATGGATTGAGTTCATAGAGTCGTTTCCATACATCATTAATCATAAGAAAGGGAAGGAAAATATCATTGCCGATGCATTATCTAGGCGTTATACCATACTGTCCCAACTTGATCAAAAAATCTTTGGTTTGGAAACAATTAAAGCATTATATCCTACTGATTTGGACTTCAAAGATGCTTTTGAAAATTGTAGAGAAGGCAGAACTTGGAATAAATATGTGCTGCGAGAGGGTCTCCTCTATCGTGCTAACAAGCTATGCATTCCAGCTAGCTCCGTTCGTCTATTGCTTTTGCAGGAAGCACATGGAGGAGGTTTGATGGGATATTTTGGAGTGAAGAAAACTGAAGACGTGCTGTCCACACACTTCTTTTGGCCAAAGATGAGGCGTGATGTCGAGCTCTACGTGTCGCGATGCACTACTTGCAACAAAGCTAAGTCTCGCCTTAACCCACATGGTCTTTATATCCCTCTTCCTGTTCCTAGTGTACCTTGGGAGGATATTTCTATGGACTTTATTTTGGGATTGCCTAGGACTAAGAGGGGGAGGGATAGTATTTTTGTAGTTGTTGATTGTTTTTCCAAAATGGCACACTTTATACCTTGTCATAAGAATGATAATGCTTCACACATTGCTGATTTATTTACGACAAAAATTGTTCGTTTACATGGTGTGCCAAATACCATTGTTTCTGATCGTGATGCAAAAATTTTAAGTCATTTTTGGAGAACTTTGTGGTATAAATTGGGAACCAAGTTGCTGTTTTCAACTACATGTCACCCACAGACGGATGGACAGACCGAGGTAGTTAATCGTACTTTATCCACTATGTTGCGGGCTGTCTTGAAAACAAATTTGAAGTTATGGGAGGAGTGTTTACCACATATAGAATTTGCTTACAACAGATTTGTTCACTCCACGACAAAGGCAAGTCCATTCCAGGTAGTGTATGGTTTCAATCCCCGTGCTCCTATTGATTTACTATCTTTACCTCCTTCTGAAACTATAAATTTGGATGCTACACAACAATCTGAATTCATTCTTAAGATGCATGAAACTACAAAGAAAAATATTGAAATGATGAATGAGAAGTATAGGATTGCAGGTAGTAAAGGTAGAAAAGAAGTAAAACTTGAACCGGGTGATTTGGTGTGGTTACATTTGAGAAAAGAGCGATTTCCCGACTTGAGAAAATCTAAACTTATGCCACAAGCTGCTGGTCCTTTTAAGATCGTTGAAAAGATTAATGATAATGCATATAAGCTTGAATTGCCTCCCAATTTTGGGGTTAGTCCTACATTTAACATTTCAGATTTGCGACCGTACTTGGGAGAAGAAGATGAACTTGAGTCGAGGACGACTCCAATTCAAGAGGGGGAGGATGATGAGGACATCACAACAGCGGAGACGCGCATTGAACTGCAAGGACCAATCACAAGAGCACGGGCACGGTTATTAAATCAGCAGGTGAATTCGTTCTTAACTTCTTTTGCATGTGAGTTTGAGAATAGATTGCTATGTGATGATTTAAGTTATTAGGAATAATGGAGAGGATCAACAAGTGAAGGAAGGAGGCCTTGGGAGCGTGGAGAACCAGCTGGGACGTCCACAAGTTGATGGAAACAGTTTACAACTCGGACTCGAGTTCAACTCGGAGTCCAGGAGCAGTCCACCTTAAAACAGACGCCCAGGAGGCATACGGACTCCGTTTTCGACGTTCTACATATGAACGGAAAGAGGAGAAGATAAAATTTCCAATGCTTCTGGTCCCACCTCAAAATTCCTCCGGAGTCATTGGGAATCGTCGAAACAAGTCGAGTCCAGATTTCTGTCCGGTGCTGCGCCACCGAATTGGGCCTTTGGGCCTTGTATCCCGTAAGAGTCCATTAGGGACACGTCTAATCGTGTTTTGGTCGAACCCTAGCCTATAAATACTGCAGCCGCCGGTCATATTCTGTGGGTTTTGCTTAGATCAATAATATCGCCGTTCTACGGTTTGTGAGACCCCAACTTCGCGATTTCAGATCATGTCTTCTACGTTCTTGCTCGTGTTCTCGGTTGCACTTGCAGGGATTAGCCTTCTTGGCGAGGTCAAGCGTGTGCAGCACGGTTGATAACCAACGGAGCCGTGGTGTAGTGATTGCAGGGGTACTCGTACCGCTCGAGTGCCGCGGATCATCAACGTCGAGTTCTCCGCCCCAATCGACATACCTTTCGGAAGATCGGGCCTAAACCTACTCATCAGTCGGAACTAGTAATCCCAAAAGCCGGAGCTAGAAAAATCAACTTCGGAGCTTAGCAAAAACACGGTGAAGCTATCAAAAACATGTCGGAGCTATCAAAGACATGCCGGAGCTAAAGACAAAACTTCACCGGAGCTGACCAAAGCTAGTCGGACTTTGCTGTAGCTCGGAGCTAGAGTCGGACCTTGATAAAAAGGTGTTTTGGTGATATTAAAAACTTTTATCATCAAGACCAAGTGTATTCACGACAAGCCAATGTATTCAGCACACATAGGTCTTACAATCTCCCCCTTGATGAATGCATTGGCAAGACCATTTAAAATCCAAACATTGGCTTATTCACATAAAAGTTTTGAAGGCAATTTCTCCCCCTTTGTAAATCAAAAGTAAAATGAGAAGAAAAATTATCCCATATTATTTCTCCACCTTTATTATCTCTCCTTATGCACATATTCTCTTTCTCTTCATGCTTATCTCTCCCCATTTGACAATGTATTCAGCAAGTCATGAACATATAAACAAATTATCTCTCCCCTTTTAGTTGTTATGAGCATATTATAACATATACATATAAAACAAAGCTCATCCAAGTCATACTATCAAGTAACTTACACTATCACATCAATGAGATACATAAAGTAGTGTAAGCCATGCTAGAGATCATATGTAATTTTCAATTTAAGCAAGTCATGATCTCACAAACTTAACTATTTCATAACTTGAAAGCATGACACTAGTTGCTGCATTTTATTATTTTTCAAAACACAAATTTAGATCATATGATATTTGCAAGAGATTATATGTGCATCTGCCTTATTCGAACCAACCAAGCTAAGCCTATGTCATTTGACAATCAGAAGCTTAAGGACATGGTTTTAGTCATACACAACTTCTTCCAAGTTCATATCTAAGTGCAATGATAAGCTATCTCAAAAGAAGAAGTGCGATGCATGCATATTCTCTTAATCTTTTCTCAATTTATATTTGTTCATAAAAACTCAACATGTGAGTTGATTACTTGATTAATTCTTAATGATTAAAAGCACTTGTGAACATGTAACAAGTTCAAAGCAGCAAGAAAGTTCGACCATGACAAGTTTCAGTGTAAGTAATTATTCCAATTACTAGACATGGCAAAAACTACAAAATGTATAACACGAGTAATGTAGTAAGAATTTTCAGCATGTAAAAGGAATCACAAAGTCATATATGTACGAAATACTATGCTCATATTATTTTAATTTCAGATTCACACATAGACTTCCCAAGTTTCAAAACTCCCCCTAAATTTAAGCCATGAGGATGCATAACCCCTATTTCACTACGAATGTAACAAAAACGAGTGAAATCCAAAGGTTTTGTAAAAATGTCAGCCAATTGTTGTTCGGTATCTACATGGTGAAGCACAATGTTTCCTTTTTCAACATTATCTCAGAGAAAGTGACACCTAATGTCAATGTGCTTAGTTCTAGAATGTTGCACGGGGTTTTTAGCAATGCAAATGGCACTAGTGTTATCACAGAATAGTGGAACACTATCTAGATCAACCCCATAGTCCTTAAGTGTTTGAACAATCCAAAGAATTTGTGAGCAAGCACTAGCAACAGCTACATATTCAGATTTGGCTGTGGATTGTGCAACTGAATTTTGTTTTCTAGAGGACCAAGCAACAAGAGAATTACCAAGAAAATGACAAGCACCGGAAGTACTTTTCCTATCAATCCTACAACCCCCAAAATCAGCATCCGAAAAAGCTTTCAAAGTAACGGTTGAGGAAGAAGGAAGAAAAATGCCAAATTCTTGGGTTCCATGTAAGTACCTGAGAATCCTTTTGACGGCTTGACGATGTGAAACACGTGGGGAAGCTTGAAACCATGCACAAAGACATACGCTGAATTGTATGTCCGGTCTTGATGCCGTGAGGTACAAAAGTGATCCGATCATGCTTCTATATTCTTTTTGATTCCCAGATTCACCATCTTCATCAAGTTCAAGTGTTGTTGCTGTTCCCATTGCTGTCCGAAGAGGCTTGCTTTTGTCCATGTTGAAGCGCCTTAGGAGGTCTTTGGTATACTTCGTTTGATGCACAAAGGTACCCTCCTTGGTTTGCTTGATTTGCAGCCCCAAAAAGTAAGTGAGTTCACCCATCATACTCATTTCAAATTCGGAACTCATCATTGCAGAAAACTTAGACACAAGATCATGAGAAGCACAACCAAAGATAATATCATCCACATACACTTGAACGAATAATGAGTCATTGCCATGCTTAAGCACAAAAAAAGTTTTATCAACCTTGCCCATGGTAAACCCCTTTTCAAGTAAGAATGTGTTTAACCTATCATACCATGCTCTAGGGGCTTGTTTGAGACCGTATAAGGCTTTGGACAGTTTGTAAACATGATTAGGAAAATCTGGATTTTCAAAACCCGGTGGTTGTTTGACATAAAACTCCTCATCTATGTAGCCATTAAGAAAAGCACTTTTAACATTCATTTGATATAGCTTAAAACCTTTAGATGCTGCAAAAGCTAACAAAATTCTTATGGCTTCTAATCTAGCGACAGGATCAAAAGTTTCATCAAAATCTAGATCTTCAACATGAGTGAAACCTTGAGAAACCAACCTAGCCTTATTCCTAACCACAACCCCATCCTCACTTTGTTTATTTTTAAATACCCATTTAGTTCCAATTAAAGTGTGACCTTGAGGTGGAGGTACAAGTTTCCAAACATTATTTCTTTCAAAATTTTCTAACTCTTCTTGCATGGCAATAATCCAAGATTCATTAGTGAGTGCGTGTGATATATCTTTGGGTTCAAAAGAAGCAACCAAAGCATAATGAGCATGAGAGTTTGGATCGCAAAACCTGGACCGTGTGACTCGTTCGTGCAAGCTTCCAATCATCTGTTGTGGGGGATGATCTTTGTAAAACCGTAGGGGAATAGATGTATCACAAGATTGTTCTTCTTCATGTTCATCACAAATCGATGAGCTTGTGGCTTGAGGACGATTTGAATCAGCATTGATGGTTGTCGGTGCTGGTTGAGAATTAACATCCGGAGCTAAACCAAAGTCTTTAGCTGCTGAATTTTCTGGCAGCAACTCCAATTCTTCCTCATCTTCAATGAAAATGCTCTCCCCCTGTAGATATGGATCTGGACCTGCAATGTTTGAGCTAGTACCTGGGCTAGATTCATCAAAAGACACTTCACAAGTCTCCACAATTTTGTTAGTGTCAAGTAAAAGCACACGGTAGCCTCTAGTATGAGATGGATAACCAAGAAACATGCCATCAATGGACCTAGGTTCAAATTTATCAAGATTACCATGTTTCTTAACAAAGCATTTACAACCGAAGACCCGAAAGTGTGTAACACTAGGCCTATGTCCAAACCGGAGCTCATATGGTGTTTTACCTAGCTTAGCACGCAAGAAAACACGATTTGAGACATAACAAGCGGTTGCTAACGCATCAGCCCAAAATTTCCTAGGAGTTTGATATTCATCAAGCATAGTCCTAGCCATCTCAACTAAGGTTCTGTTCTTTCTTTCTACAACACCATTTTGTTGAGGTACATATGGTGAAGAGAATTGATGATCTATTCTATTTTCAGCACAAAAGTGATCAAAAGATTGATTTTTAAATTCAGTTCCATTATCACTTCTAATTGCTTTTAAAGATCCTGGGTAATCAATTGATAATCTAAGAAATAAAGTTCTAAAGTGACTAAAAACATCATTCTTAGATGCCATAAAGTAAACCCAAGAGTATCTAGAATAATCATCAACAATAACAAGAACATACCATTTACCTCCGAAGGATTGAACACGTGAAGGTCCTACGGTGTCAAGATGCAAAAGTTGACATGGTTCAGTTGTCATGATCATTGTGAGAGGTGTATGTGAACCTGCAACCATCTTAGCATGTCTACAAAAAGAGCACACAATTTCTTTGTCCCCTTTAAGCTTAGGCAGCCCACGTATGCGATCAAGAGCACTAACACGCGTTAGGTGATCAAAGCCTACGTGACCAAGTCTACGATGCCAAAAATATAAGTCCTTTGAATCATTTGCAACTAGACACCTATGCTTAGAGGAAGACATATCAAAATCAGCTTTAAAAACTCTTCCAAACCGAGACATGTTAAAAATAAGCTCACTATTTGAACCTACAACTTTGCAGCAGTTTTTATTAAAAATAATTTCTAGATTTTCATCTAGCAATTGTGAAACAGAAGCAAGTTGTATTTCAAATTTTTGACAAGTGCCACATACTTTAAAGTGTAGTGATCATTTACTCTAACCGAACCCTTAGCAAATATAGGAGTTAAAGAATTATCGGCAAAAGTAACATTATCTACACGTGACACAAAAGAGAGGGAGGAGAACCAATCTTTGTTGCCGGTCATGTGGCGTGAGCAACCTGAATCCACAATCCAAATGTTCTCCTTCCTCAAACGTGTAACCTACATAGAAGCATAATACATCGATGACTCAATACTGGGGTTAGTCAAAAGGCATTTAGGAATCCAGTACTGAGTCACGCGACGTGCAGCAGGAAAAACACGCGAAAGCTGAGACAAAACAGCAGGTTTATGAGTCAAGGTTTGAGATTCTTTTTATACTTAACTACTGACCTATAAGGTGTTACTTGTGTAGCACAAAAATCAGTAGCTCCGGAGGCAAAAACAGAAGGTCCAAAGGTAAACATTGAATGTTTTTGACTCAAAATAGCAGGTTGTACATTCGGTTCAATGTGTGCAGCAAATTTTGCATCAAAGTTATGAGATCTAGCAACCATTCTTTCCCTTTTTTGTTGTTTAGCCAGTCTATAACAAAAATATATGACATGACCATCTCTACCACAGAAGGTACAATGAAATTTAACTTTGTGTTCATGTCTTGATGAGCAAGCAATATTTTTATTTGAAACCGAATGAGACAACACTCCCGCAGATTTGAAAACCACTCCTTTTTGTTTAGGAACTGTTTGAATCAAACCACTTCCTAATGACTTTACAATTTTAGGTGGATGTGCCTTAGCATGAGCATGAGAATCAAAACATAAACAGTTTTATCATTGCAGGACTTGGAAGAATTCAGCAGTAAGTTTAGGTTCTTATTCCCATTACAAAACCGATCTAATGTCCTATGCATGTCATCAAGTTTATTGGACAGATCAAGGAAATTTTCAGATGAAGTTTTTCCTTTTAGTTTGCAATGGAACAAAAGTTAACTTCATGAGAACGTAAAGCATTGTTCAATATAGAAATTTCATTCATAGCATCCTGTAGTTTCTTATCAAGATCATCACAAGTAGAACAATGCAAATCAATTGTAGAACAACTAGCATCTTTCAAGTTTTTATCATTAAGTGCAGCAAGCTCTTTGTTCTTTTCAATTTCTAACTCAAGTTTATCAAGTGTGGAGGTGTGCGCACTTCTTAATGAGGACAATTGTTCATATATTAAATCACATGAGGAACATGCATCATCACTAGGAATCAAAGTTTTTAAACGATTGATTTCAGATTCTAGTGATTCAATTTTAGCAGCACTATCCCTAAGCTTTTTGTCCTTTTTCTTAACAATAATAGTGGCACGAGAAATGGCATCACACATTTATTCGCAAGTAGGACATACCTCTTCATTGTCGCTGTTGTGTTCTGCCTCCTCCATACTTGATGTTGACTTGCCCGCCATAAAGCACAAGTTTGCCAAATCATCTTCATCTTCATCACTTCCAATGTCCACGTCGCTTGAACTGAACTCTTGAAGCGCGGTGATGAAACTGTTGATCATCTTGCGTCCTATGGTACTTTTCTTCTTCTTGTTGGATTTTCCAGAGGAGGTCCGAACCCTGCTTTGTTTTTCTTCCCGGATTGTCGGACTTGAAAGGTTAGGGCATTCTGTACGAAAGTGTCCTGTTTTACCATATTCAAAACAGCGTTGAGGTCCGGAGCTTCGTCTCCTTCTAGTTCTCACATTTTGCAATGCTTTTGAGAATCCAGTAGAGATGAGTGCCAACTCCTCTTCTGGAAATTCTTCGATCTGCTCCAGGGTTAGTGAGGACAACAAAGCAAGAGTATTGCAACATGATGATTGGCCGGAGCTAGACATATCACATTGTGAAACAAATGCAATAGACTTATTGGGGTTCTTACGTGAGATTATGTCAATTTCATGAGTTTTTAACTTGGAATATAGCACATCTAAAGTAAGTGAACTCATGACAGTAGATTCACGAATATATGTGACTTTCATCTCCCAAATTGACATATCTAATGCACTTAGCAATTGCCTAGCATTTTCAGCATCTGAAAAATTAACATTGACACTACGCAAGTTGCTAAAAATCTTATTAAAGCAAGCAAAAAGGTCATCAATAGACTCACCGGGTTGCATCTCGAAGCGCATGTATTCTTTCTTGAACATGTCTTGCCTTACCTCTGTGATCGTGTTGGATCCTTCGCGGTAGTCACAAAGTGCTTTCCACACATCGTATGCAGATCGTAGGTGTGCAACACGGTCGAAGTCGCTTTGTGTTAATCCTTGTATGATCAAAGTTCCGAGCCTTGTTATTGTTGTCGACATCTCTCAGATTTGTAGCTGTAACTTGATCGTTTGATGGCACTTCATAAGGCTTGTATACCTTCTCCCATATTGCAAAGCCTTGTGCCTGGATGAAAGCCTCCATGCGTACCTTCCAAACCTGAAAATCAATACCAGCGAACATACAAGGTTTGGCAGAGTACTTCTCCATGATGATTAGTCAAAAACACGCGCAAATCACAAAGATTAGAGCACCATGACTCTGATACCAATTGTAGGATCGAATAACACGTAAAAAGCTACCATAGGGGGGGTGAATGGTAGATTTTAAAATCTTACGCAGCGGAAACAATTAAACCCCAAACCCTTACAACAGAAAAATGATCTGTTAAAGAAATCGTGTGTGAGACTAATATAAACGTGTTTCACCGTGACAAAAGTGATAGCTATCAGAGAGAATCAAGTCACGAAGACAACACAAAAAGAATCACTCAAATACGTCGAGAAAAACTCAAGTTATGATCGAAAGATCAAACAATGGTCAATCTGTCCTACCCGAGAAAAAACAGTTCTGGAACGCTGCAAAGAAACTCGTGTAGATCGTAGAACACAAATCCAATGACCGTGAAATTTTTACATATGATAGACAATCAATTTGTAAATACAACCCAAAAATAATCACGTCAATTGGATCTGTAAAACTCGAGTTATGATAAAACCACCGACGAAAGGTAGTGCTGTCTAGAAATTCGACGAGTAAAACTTGTCTGGAACAAGTCGGACGAACATGGCACAAAATTTCCTTCAAACTATGAATTTTATTCAATAGAACACAAGAGGAACATCCCCAAAGTCGTGCACCATGAGCTCTGGGCTCCCTTGCTTATATAACCAGCTCGAAAGCCAACTCAACTCAGATCAGGAACCTAATCCTACTCTATTCACGAATCGTAACTTTCCATAACTGCTTAGGATTCTTCTATACGCAGATAGAAGCAATCTTAAGACTTCCAAACACCTTAGGAACGTATCCCACATTCCTAAACAACTCAAATTCGTGACCCATACGAAATCCTATTATAACGAACTCAAATCTTTCCATATTTGAGTCAAACCCGACTCAGCCGGAGCCTGAGTCCATAACCTAGTCGGTTGGACCTTTCTGACCAACTCTTTACGTCCACATCTCTTCATCACATCTCAGAACCATGTAGCCACGTCCATGCACTCCTTGCACACGTGCGAACATCTTCCAATGACGTCCACGATACCTTCATATGCATTGTTCTTGATTCAATCATGCTGCGCAACCTCCTGATTAGCTCAACCAGAATTCCCCCTGAATTTGGTTGTTGGAACCTCATCTCCTCCCTGAGACTAGTCCAACAGATCCCGTCACCAGCCATGTCTTGAACTCAAGCAACACCTGCACATGAATAAACAACCAATCCATATGAGCCCAAGTCCTCGACTTGACTCAAGTTAGTTCCAAACACAACACCCTACGTGAGAACCTCACATAAGCATGTTGCAAAACCACAGTAACACGATATCATCCATATCAACCAAAATGCACCAAAAACATAGCAAATGAGTACTAAGCAATCTTTCCAACAATGTAAAGCAAGTACGAAACATTGCAAATGAAAAGCAGAAGCACTACGGTCAAGTTCCTGACCTTGCCAGAGCAACCCGAACCTTGAGCCGGAGCTAACAAAAGCTAGTAGAACCTAGCGCAAGAGCTTACCAAAACTAATACAACCAAGATACCGCCGGAGCTTACAAAACTAGCAGGACCTAGCACCGGAGCTAACCAGAACTAGTCAGAACTAGTAATCCCAAAAGCTGGAGCTAGAAAAATCAACTTCGGAGTTAGCAAAAACATGACGGAGCTATCAAAAACATGTCGGAGCTATCAAAGACATGCCGGAGATAAAGACAAAACTTCATCAGAGCTGACCAAAGCTAGTCGGACTTTGCTGTAGCTCGGAGTTAGAGTCGGACCTTGATAAAAAGGTGTTTTGGTGATATTAAAAACTTTTATCATCAAGGCCAAGTGTATTCACGACAAGCCAATGTATTCAGCACACATAGGTCTTACACACCCTGTCACCGCCGATCACCATACTCGCCCTCGGCATCACCACCGAGCGTTGTCCTCACCCTCACCGTCGTTGTCCACGCCGAGCGCCGTCCTCACTCTTGGCGTCGCCGCCAAGCGATGTACTCACCCTCGGCATCGCCGCCGAGCGTCGTCCTCATCGTCACCGTCAACGCTAGGCACCGTCCTCACCCTCGGCGTCGCCATCGAGCGCCGTCATCACCCTCGCCTTCGCCGCAAGGTCTGCCCCTCTTCATCCTTCACGTATCCACCTTCATACTATTATAGTGTAGTAAGATACTGTTAGATATGTGGCACTTTGTATTGTTACAATGTTACTATATTATTAATGTTAGATACAAAATACTTATCCTTTTGTAATATACTATTATAGTGCAGTTACCGTTCTTTGTATTGTTACAGTCATAATTGGCCTTCTTAGTCTTGTAGTAATATATGTTGCACAATTCATTTTGCAAGAACAATTAACAGGTCGTGCGTGACTAAACTTGTTATAGACAACCAGTATGGACAACCAGTTTCTCAGTGCATGAATCCTAATTCTAATATAGACAACCAAAATTTTCAAAATGTTGCCCTTAAAATCAATGTGAAGGTCAGTGCATCCGGCAGTCATGTTGTCCCCTTTAGCAATGTTCTTTGTTTGTTCTGGATATTAATATGTATATATTGTATGTATCAGGTTGGAGGATGCAATTGTGAAGAATCTACCATTCATCTCGAAAGACTGGAGAATTTATTGGTCCTCCTTGATGACTATGATAGTGTGGAAGTAGTGTCTTCCTTCTTTATCTCCATTAGGCACCAAGCTGTAAATAGAGAAGACATTGATGCTACAGATTAGGAGGTGAAACTTCATCAATAATGTCTTTCGGATTGCAGCTCGATCTAGATTCAAGGAGACACAACCGTTTTCTATTTATAGGAACACAACCGTTTCCTATTCATTGCAATGTTAGGGAGAGCAAACTATGAATTGCAATGTATGAACTATGAATTATAGATGCACGCTGAGAGAAACTATGAATTGCTATGTATGGAACTATATTTTGCAAATGTACACACTATAAAAAGCAATGTATGAAGCTATGATTTGCAATGTATGAACTATGAATTGCAATGTATAAATTATGAATTGCGTTGAATATATTTGTGATTTATGTTACTTAATTTTGATCAAGAAATTTAAAATAATAGCATTTATTTAGTACTGTCCTACTGCTTTATCACAGGTGGAGTTGTATGTTAGGACCCGCCTGAGATAATAAATCATCACAAAGGGCACGTTGTACGTAAACAACCTGTAGGATCGAAGAGCATGTGAAAAGCTACCAGAGGGGGGTGAATGGTAGATTTAAAAATCTTACGCAACGGAAATAATTAAATCCCAACCCTTTCGGCAGAAAAACGATCTGTTAAAGAAATCATGTGTGAGACTAATCTAAACGTGTTTCACCGTGACAAAAATGATAGTTAATATGACACAACAAGAATCACTCAAATCCGTCAAGGGAAACTCAAGTTACAATCAGAAGATCGAACAATGGTCAATCTGTCCTACCCGAGGAAAAAACATATCTATAATACTGCAAAGAAACTCGTGTAGATCAAAAACCACAAATCCAATGACCGTGAAATTTTGACAGATGATAGATAATAAAGTTATGAAGACAACCCAAAAAGAATAACGCCAATTGGATCTGTAAAACTCGAGTTATCATAAAACTGTCGAAGAAAGGTAGTGTTGTGCAGAAAACTCGACGAGAAAAACTTGTTTGGAACAAGTCGGACGAACAAGAGACAAAAGTTCCTTTCAACTACGAATTTTATTTAATAGAACACAAGAGGAACAACTCAAAGGTCGTCTACCATGAGCTCTGACCTCCATTGCTTATATAACCAGCTCGAAAGCCAACTCAACTCAAATCAGGACTCTAATCCTACTCCGTTCACGAATCGAAACTTTCCATAACTGCTTAGAACTCTTCTAAACGCAGATAGAAGCAATCTTAAGACTTCCAAACACCTTAGGAATGTATCCCACATTTCTAAAACAACTCAAATTCGTGACCCACATGAAATCATATCATAACTAGCTCAAATCTTTCCATATTTGAGTCAAACCCGACTCAGCCGCAGCCTGAGTCCATAACCTAGTCGGTTGGACCTTTCCGACCAATTCTCTATGTCCACATCTCTTCATCACGCCTCGGAACCATGTATCCACATCCATGCACTCCTTGCATATGTACAAACATCTTCCAACGACGTCCACAATACATTCATATGCATTGTTCTTGATTCAAACAAGCTGCGCAACCTCCCGATCAACTCAACCACAATTCCTCCCGAACTTGGTTGTTGAACCTCATCTTCTCCCTAAGACTAGTTCAATGGATCCTGTCACCAGCCATGTCTCGAACTCAAGCAACACTTGCACATGAATAAACAACCAATATTTCAAGCACAATTCCTCGACATGACTCACATTAGTTCCAATACTACAACATCTTACGTGAGCACTTCACATAAGCATGTTGCAAACCATAGGAAAATGATATCAAACCATATCAACCAAAACGGACCTAAAACATAGCAAATCAATACTAAGCAATCTTTCCAACAATGTAAAGCAAGTTCGAAACATTTCACAGAAAAAGCAGGAACATTGCGATCAAGCTTCGAATCTTGCCAAAACTAACCGGAGCTTGAGCCGGAGCTTACCAGAGCTAGTAAAACCTAGCACTGGAGCTTACCAAAGCTAGTACAACCTAGCGCCGGAGCTAGAAAAACATGTCGGAGCTAACCAACATAAGTCGGACCTAGCAAAAATATATTGGAGCTTAACAAAGACATGTCGGAGCTATCAAAGACATGCCAGAGCTAACAAAGACATGTCGGACCTAGAGTCAGACCTTGTTAAAAAGGTGTTTTGGTAGTATTCAAAACTTTAATCGTCATAGCTAATGTATTCAGCACACATAGATCTCACAATCTCCCCCTTGATGAATGCATTGGAAACACCACTTAAAATCCGAATATTAGCTTATTCACATTAAAAGTTTTGAAAACAATTTCTCCCCCTTTGTAAAACAAAAATAAAATGGGAAGAAAAATAAATTCTTCCTCTAAGAAGAATCGTTCCAAAATAATTGTGAATATGTGCAATGTGTAATCAATGTCCCCCCCCCGTGTATACTTATCTTTAAAAATTCATATATCATCTCTCCCCCTTTGACAATGTATTCAGCAAGGTTCAAAAGAGAAATTTCACATGTTATGAGCATATTATAACATATACATATAAACAAAGCTCATCCAGGTCATACTATCAAGTAACTTACACTATCACATCAATGAGATACATAAAGTAGTGTAAGCCATGCTAGAGATCAAATGTAATTTTCAATTTAAGCAAGTCATGATCTCACAAACTTAACTATTTCAAAACCTGAAAGCATGACACTAGTTGCTGCATTTTATTATTTTTCAAAGCACAAATTTAAATCATATGATATTTGCAAGAGATTATATGTGCATCTGCCTTATTCTAACCAACCAAGCCAAGCCTATGTCATTTGACAATCAGAAGCTTAAGGACATGGTTTTAGTCATACACAACTTCTTCTAAGTTCATATCTAAGTGCAATGATAAGCCATCTCAAAAGAAGAAGTGCGATGCATGCATATTATCTTGATCTTTTCTCATTTTTATTTGATCATAAAAGCTCAATATGTGAATAGTTGTTTGATTAATTTTTCATTATTAAAAGCACTTGTGAGCATGCAACAAGTTCAAAACAGCAAGAAATTTTGACAAAGACCAGATTTAGTGTAAGTAATTATTCCAATTACTAGACATGGAAAAAACTACAAAATGTATAACACGAGTAATGTAGTAAGAACTTTCAGCATGTAAAAGGAATCACAAAGTCATATATGTATGAAATACTATTCTCATAATATTTTAATTTCATATTCACACATAGACTCTCAAGTTTGAAAACTCCTCCTCAATTTAAGCCATGAGGATGCATAACCCCTATTTTACTACGAATGAAACAAAAACGAGTGAAATCCAAAGGTTTTGTAAAAATGTCAGCCAATTGTTGTTCGACATCTACATGGTGAAGTACAATGTTTCCTTTTTTGACATTATCACAGAGAAAGTGATACCTAATGTCAATGTGCTTAGAATGTTGCACGGGGTTTTAGCAATGCAAATGGCACTAATGTTATCACAAAATAGTGAAACCCTATGTAGATCGACCCCATAGTCCTTAAGTGTTTGATCAATCCAAAGAATTTGTGAGCAAGCACTAGCAGCAGCTACATATTCAGATTCAACTGTAAATTGTGCAACTGAGTTTTGTTTTCTAGTGGACCAAGCAACAAGTGAATTACCAAGAAATGACAAGCACCAGAAGTACTCTTCCTATCAATCCTACAACCCCCAAAATCAGCATCCGAAAAAGCTTTCAAAGTAATGGTTGAGGAAGAAGGAAGAAAAATGCCAAATTCTTGAGTTCCATGTAAGTACCATAGAATCATTTTGACGGCTTAACGATGTGAAGCACGTGAGGAGGCTTGAAACCGTGCATAAAGACATACGCTGAATTGTATGTCCGGTCTTGATGCCGTGAGGTACAAAAGTGATCCGATCATGCTTCTATATTCTTTTTGATCTACGGGTTCACCATCTTCATCAAGTTCAAGTGTTGTTGCTGTTCCCATTGGTGTCCAAAGAGGCTTTCTTTTGTCCATGTTGAAGCGCCTTAGAAGGTCTTTTGTATACTTCATTTGATGCACAAAGGTACCCTCCTTGGTTTGCTTGATTTGCAGCCCCAAAAAGTACGTGAGTTCTCCCATCATACTCATCTCAAATTCTGAACTCATCATAGCTGAAAACTTGGACACAAAATCATGAGAATCACAATCAAAGATAATATCATCCACATACACTTGAACGAATAATGAGTCATTGCCATGCTTAAGCACAAAAAGAGTTTTATCAACCTTGCCCATGGTAAACCCCTTTTCAAGTAAGAATGTTTTTAACCTATCATACCATGCTCTAGGGGCTTGTTTGAGACCGTACAAGGCTTTGGACAGTTTTTAAACATGATTAGGAAAATCTGGATTTTCAAAACCCGATGGTTGTTTGACATAAACCTCCTCATCTATGTCGCCATTAAGAAAAGAACTTTTAACATCCATTTAATATAGATTAAAACCTTTAGATGCAGCAAAAGATAACAAAATTCTTATGACTTCTTATCTAGCAACAGGAGCAAAAGTTTCATCAGAATCTAGACCTTCAACTTGAGTGAAACCTTGAGCAACCAACCTAGCATTATTCCTAACCACAACCCCATCCTCACTTTGTTTATTTTTGAACACCCATTTAGTTCCAATTACAGTGTGAACTTGAGGTGGAGGTACAAGTTTCCAAACATTATTTCTTTCAAAATTTTCTAACTCTTCTTGCATGGCAATAATCCAAGATTCATTAGTGAGTGCGTGTGATATATCTTTGGGTTCAAAAGAAGCAACAAAAGCAGAATGAGCATGAGAGTTTGGATCGCAAAACCTAGACCGTGTGACTCGTTCGTGCAAGCTTCTAATAATTTGTTGTGGAGGATGACTTTTGAGAACCCGGAGGGGAGTGAACACTTCACAAGCTTCTTCTTCTTCATGTTCATCACAAATTGATGAGCTTGTGACTTGAGGAGGATCTGTACCAGCAATGGTGGTCGTCGGTGCTGGCTGTGAATCAAAATCTGGAGCTGGAACAATGTCATTAGCTACATAATTTTCGGGCAGCAGCTCCACCTCTTCCTCATCTTCAACGAAATGCTCTCCCCCTGTGGATATGGATCTGGACCTGCATTGTTTGAGCTAGTACTTGGGATAGCTTCATCAAAAGACACCTCACAAGTCTCCACAATTTTATTAGTGTCAAGTAAAAGCACACGGTAGCCTCTAGTATGAGATGGATAACCAAGAAACATGCCATCAACGGATCTAGATTCAAATTTATCAAGATTACCATGTTTCTTAACAAATCATTTGCAACCAAAGACCCGAAAGTGTGTAACACTAGGCCTATGTCCAAATCAAAGCTCATATGGTGTTTTACCTAGCTTAGCGCACAAGAAAACATGATTTGAGACATAACAAGCAGTTGCAATTGCATCAGCCCAAAATTTCCTACGAGTTTGATATTCATCAAGCATAGTCCTAGCCATCTCAACTAAGGTTCTGTTCTTTCTTTCTACAACACCGTTTTGTTGAGGTACATATGGTGAATAAAATTGATGATCTATTCCATTTTCAGCAAAGAAGTGATCAAAAGATTGATTTTTAAATTTGGTTTCATTATCACTTTTAATTGCTTTTAAAGATCCTGGGTGATCAATTGATAATATAAGAAATAAATTTCTAAAGTGACTAAAAGCTTCATTCTTAGATGCCATAATGTAAACCCAAGAATATCTAGAATAATCATCAAAAATTACAAGAACATACCATTTATCTCCGAAGGATTGAATACGTGAAGGTCCTACGGTGTCAAGGTGCAAAAGTTGACCCAGTTCAGTTGTCATAATCATTGTGAGAGGAGTATGTGAACCTGCAACCATCTTAGCATGTCTAAAAGAAGAGCACACAATTTATTTGTCCACTTTAAGCTTAGGAAACCCACATATGCGATCAAGAGCACTAACACATGTTAGATGATCAAAGCCTACGTGACCAAGTCTACGATGCCAAAAATATAAGTCCTTAGAATCATTAGCAACTAGACACCTATGCTTAGAGGAAGACATATCAAAATCAATTTTAAAAACTCTTTTAAACCGTGACATGTTAAAAATAAGCTCACTGTTTGAATTTACAACTTTGCAGCAATTTTTAGTGAAAATAATTTCTAGATTTTCATCTAGCAGTTGTGAAACAGAAAGCAAGTTGTATTTTAGATTTTTAACAAGTGCCACATTCTTCAAAGTGTGGTGATCATTTACTCTAGTTGAACCCTTAGCAATTACAGGAGTTGAAGAATTATCGGCAAAAGTAACATTCTCTACATGTGACACAAAAGAGAGGGAGGAGAACCATTCTTTGTTACTGGTCATGTGGAGTGAGCAACCTGAATCCACAATCCAAATGTTTTACTTCCTCAAGCGTGTAACCTACATAGAAGCACAATACGTCGATGACTCAATACTGGGGTTAGTCAAAACACATTTAGGAATCCAGTACTGAGTCACACGACGTCCAGCAGGAATAACACGTGAAAGGTGAGATAAAACAACAGATTTATGAGCCAAAGCTTGAGGATCTTTGTACCCAACTACTGTCCTACGAGATGTTACATGTGTAGCACAAAGAACAGTAGGTTTGGGAGCAACCTTTGCATATTTTCGACTCATTACAACAAATTTCATGTTCCTATCATTCGATTTAGCAAGTGCAGCAAATCTTGCATGAAAGTTATGAGATCTAGCAATCATTCTTTCTTTTTTCTATTGTTTAGCTAGTCTATAACAAAAATCTATGACATGACCATCTTTACCATAGTAGGTACAATGAAATTTAACTTTGTGTTTATGTCTAGATTAGCAAGCAACATTTTTACTTGAAACCGAATGAGACAACACTCCTGCATATTTGAAAACCACTTCTCTTTGTTTAGGAACTATTTGAATCAAACCACTTCCTAAATTTTAGGTGGATGTGCCTTAGCAAGAGCATGAGAATCTAAACCAGTTTTATTATTGCAAGACTTGGAATAATTCAGCAGCAAGTTTAGGTTCTTATTCCTATTACAAAACTGATCTAATGTCCTATGCATGTTATCAAGTTTATTGGACAGATCAAGGCAATTTCCACATGAAGTTTTTCCTTTTAATTTGCAATTGGAACAAAATTTAACTTCATGAGAACGTAAAGCATTGTTCAATATAGAAATTTCATTCATATCATCTTGTAGTTTCTTATCAAGATCATCACAAGTAGAACAATGCAAATCAAATATAGAACAGCTAGCATCTTTCAAGTTTTTATCATTAAGTGCAGCAAGCTTTCTATTCTTTTCAATTTCTAACTCAAGTTTATCAAGTGTGGAGGTGTGCGCACTTCTTAATGAGGACTATTGTTCATATATTAGTTCACATGAGGAACAAGAATCATCACTAGGAATCAAAGATTTCAAATGATTAATCTCAGATTCTAGTGACCCAATTTTAATAGCATTGTCCCTAAGCTTTTTCTCCTTTTTCTTAACTATAACAATGACACGAGAAATAGCATCACACATTTCTTCGCAAGTAGGACATACCTCTTCATTGTCGCTGTTGTGTTTAGCCTCCTCCATATTTGATCTTGACTTGCCCTTTGTGAAGCACAAGTTTGCCAAATCATCTTCATCTTCATCACTTCCAATGTCCACATCGATTGAGCCAAGTTCTTGAAATGAGGAGATAAAACTGATCACCAATTGACGTCCTGTAAAACCCTTCTTTTTCTTCTTATCATTTGTAGAGGAGTGTTTTGTCCTTGTTTGATTTTCATCCCGGGAAGTAGGACCTGAAAGGTTAGGGCAATCTGATCAAAAATATCCTGTCTTACCACATTCGAAACATCGTTGAGGTCCGAAGCTTCCTCTCCTTCTAGTTCTAACATTTTGCAATGCTTTTGAGAACCTAGTAGAGAGAAGTACTAGCTCTTCCTCTACAAATTCCTCAATCTGTTTAAGGGTTAGAGAGGACAATAAAGCAAGTGTACCACAAAATGAAGATTGACTGGAGCTAGGCATGTCACATTGAGAAACAAAAGCAATAGACTTGTTGGGGTTCTTACGTGATATTATGTCAATTTTATGAGTTTTTAACTTAGAATATAGAACATCTAAAGTAAGTTTACTCATGACAAGATTCACGAATAGAAGTTACTTTCATCTCCTAAATTGACATATCTAATGCACTTAACAATTGCCTAGCATTTTCAGCATCTAAAAAATTAACATTGACACTACGCAAGTTGCTGAGAATTTTATTAAAGCGAGCAAAAAGGTTATCAATAGACTCACCGGGTTGCATCTCGAAGCGCATGTATTCTTTCTTGAACATGTCTTGCCTTACCTCCTTGATTGTGTTGGATCCTTCTTGGTAGTCACAAAGTGCTTTCCACACATCGTATGCAGATCGGAGGTGTGCAACACGTTCGAAGTCGCTTTGAGTTAATCCTTGTATGATCTAGTTTCGAGCCTTGTTGTTGTTGTCGACATCTCTCAGATTTGTAGCTGTAACTTGATCGTTTGACAGCACTTCGTAAGGCTTGTATACCTTCTCCCATATTGCAAAGCCTTGAGCCTGGATGAAGGCTTCCATACGTGCTTTCCAAACCTGAAAATCAATACCACTAAAGACACAAGGTTTTGCAGAGTATTTCTCCATGATGATTAGTCAAAACACGTGCAAATCACAAAGATTGGAGCACCGTGGCTTTGATACCAATTGTAGGATCGAAGAGCACGTGAAAAGCTACCAGAGGGGGGGTGAATGGTAGATTTAAAAATCTTACGCAACAGGAACAATTAAATCCCAACCCTTCGGCAGAAAAATGATCTGTTAAAGAAATCGTGTGTGAGACTAATCTAAACGTGTTTCACCGTGACAAAAATGATAGATATCAGAGAGAATCAAGTCACGAAGAAGACAACAATAATCACTCAAATCCGTCGAGGGAAACTCAAGTTACGATCAAAAGATCAAACAAAGGTCAATCTGTCCTTCCCGAGAAAAAAAACAGATCTGTAATACTGCAAAGAAACTCATGTAGATCAAAAATCACAAATGCAATGACCGTGAAATTTTGAAAGATGATAGATAATAAAGTTCTGAAAACAACCCAAAAATAATCATGTCATTTGGATATGTAAAACTCGAGTTATGATAAAACTACCGAAGAAAGGTAGTGCTGTGCAGAAAACTCGACGAGAAAAACTTATGTGGAACAAGTCCGACGAATAAGGCACAAAAGTTCCTTTCAAGTACGAATTTTATTCAATAGAACACAAGAGGAACAGCTCAAAAGTCGTCTACCATGAGCTCTGGCCTCCCTTGCTTATATAACCAGTTCGAAAGCCAACTCAACTCAAATCAGGACTCTAATCCTACTCCGTTCACGAATCGAAACTTTTCATAACTGATTAGGATTCTTCTATACGCAGATAGAAACAATCTTAAGACTTTCAAACACCTTAGGAACGTATCCTACATTCCTAAAACAACTCAAATTCGTGACCCACATGAAATCCTATCATAACCAACTCAAATCTTTCCATATTTGAGTCAAACCCGACTCAGCCGCAGCCTGAGTCCATAACCTAGTCGGTTGGACCTTTCCGACCAATTCTTTACGTCCACATTTCTTCATCACGCCTCGGAACCATGTAGCCACGTCCATGCACTCCTTGCATACGTACAAACATCTTCCAATGACGTCCACGATACATTCATATGCGTTGTTCTTGATTCAAACAAGCTGCGCAATCTCCTGATCAACTCAACCATAATTCCTCCCGAACTTGGTTGTTGAACCTCATCTTCTCCCTAATACTAGTTCAATTGATCCCGTCACCAGCCATGTCTTGAACTCAAGCAACACCTGCACATGAATAAACAACTAATACTTCGAGCACAAGTCCTCGACTTGACTCACATTAGTTCCAAAATTACAACATCTTACGTGAGCACTTCACATAAGCATGTTGCAAACCATATATAACCATATTGCAAACCATAGCAAAATGATATCAACCATATCAACCAAATTGCACCAAAAACTTAGCAAATAAATACTAAGCAATCTTTCCAACAATGTAAGACAAGTTCGAAACATTTCACAGAAAAAGCAGGAACATTGCGATCAAGCTTCAAATCTTGCCAAAACTAACCGGAGTTTGAGCTGGAGCTTACCAAAGCTAGTATAACCTAGCGCCGGAGCTTACCAAAGCTAGTACAACCTAGCGCCGGAGCTTACCAAAGCTAGTACAACCTAGCGCCGGAGCTAGAAAAACATGTCGGAGCTAACCAACATAAGTCGGATCTAGCAAAAACATATCAGAGCTTAACAAAGACATGCCGGAGCTATCAAAGACATGCCGGAGCTAACAAAGACATGTCGGACCTAGGGTCGGACCTTGTTAAAATGTGTTTTGGTAGTATTCAAAACTTTTATCGTCATAGCTAATGTATTCAGCACACATAGGTTTCACAAGTATTTGAGAATTCGTTGGCACATGCGGTTTCTAGAGCCGCCTATGAAAATGACCTATTATTCACAGGCTTTTCGTTTCAGACGGTTTTTAAATCTAGTTATGATAATATGTTTAAAGCCGCATGTGATGAAGCTTTTTGGAGTAGTGATTTAATTTGTGCATGTGATATGCGTCTCCTTAGCTAGGCGACAAAACCCACGTTGCAATGGCGTCGTCGCGCTGCCGCAGCAGCTAAACGGATCGTGGGAACAGCAACCGCTCGTGGAGAATATGCGCGGGAGCGAGTCATACGTCCCGTTGACCACCACCAGCGAGCCCAGCGCCTTGCATGATAAACTACTACAAAAAACATTTTTACAGGCGCTTCTATATTTTTTTTACAGACGGTCCATTAAAAGTGCCGCCTGTGATGTCCAATGAGTTAATAATAGTCTGTGATAATAGATTTTCACAGGCGGTTTGTAACAAACAACCGCCTGTAAAAATATAATGATTTTCATAGGCGGTCCGTAGCAAAAACCGCGTGTGATAATAGTCATTATCACAGGCGATCTGTAACAAACAACCGCCTGTGAAAATATAATAATTTTCATAGGCGTTCTGTAACATAAAAACTGCCTGTGATAATGATGGCTCCTCATTGGTCCGCTGCTTCATCCCACAGATCACTCTTGGACTTCGTATCTCCGCAGTCCGCGGCTTATCGATCCAACGACTCAGTTTAGAAGTAGCACAATAGATATGTCTATAACAGCAGCAGCCACGGTTCAGTCCATGATCCTCCGTTAGCCTCCCAAGGTACGGCTTCCGGCGGCATCTCCCAAGGCGCGACTGCCGGCGGCCTCTCTCAAGGCGCGACTAAGGCGTGACTTCAGTTGCTCCAGACCTCGGCAGCTCCGGCGCGGCCTCCCGACGAGTGCGAGCCCTGCCGACGCGAGCACAGGCACGGATCTGGCACAGTCTACCTCGGGCTCCCGGCGGCGCGGCTGCCGGCGTGAGCGCGGGCACAGATCTGGCGCGGTCTACCTCCAGCACCCGGTGGCGTGGTCTACCTTGGGCTCTCGACGGCGCAGCTCCTCCGGCTCCAAGCGGCACGGCCTCGTCAGGCTTCAGGCGGCACGGCTCCTCCGGCTCTCGGCGGTGCGACCTCCTTCGACACTTGGCGGCGCTCTTCCGGCTCCCGGCAACGCGGCGGCCTCCAGGCGGCGTGGCCTCTTCTGACTCGCGGCGGCACATGTGAATTTTTTTTTGTTTCAGTAGCCATTTTCACAGGCGGTTTTTAATTAAAAACCGCATGTGTAAATGTAGTTTCACAGGCGGATTATGCCACCGCCTGTGTTAATCGATCATTTTCACAGGCTCTTCGTTACAGATTGTTTTCAAAACCGTATGCAATAATATGTTTAGAACCGCCTGCGATGAAGCATTTTGTAGTAGTGATCACAATGACCGCAGCGGCTTCGGTGGCTCGGCTCGACCGGCAGGCCGCACATCCGGACGTAGCAGGCGCAGGGCAGCTGCATGCACGCGCCCACGCTGAGCAGCGACGCCACCAGCACCATCACAGGTACCCGAAGAAGGGAAGGGCACCGCCAGTGCCACGGCAACCGTGCTCAGCACCCGCAGCATCCGCACCGCCACGGAGACGGAGCGGCCGCCGCAGACGATCCGGCCGCGTGGCGAATGACGTCACCACCAGAGCGTACTTGGATTGGAGCTCAGCCTCGGTGGTCGCTGCGGGCATGCAGGTTCAGCATCACCTGGGACTCCACGCCGTCGCGGCCATGCTGGATCCATAATGAGGCTTCTATACTTCTATTCGGTACTTCTATAATATTATTGGTCTCTTCATTAATACTCAGTTTAACTACTATATCTTAATATCAAATCAGATCATGACACGTCAACAAGAGCACACGTGAGAGCATAAATAGAAGTAGAGAAGCTGCATCCGTAGCCCAGCATGGCCATTGCCCCGTAATTTAGCGTGCACTGCACGAAGCATGTCGCAGCATCTTCGGGAACCAGGACTTTTACACGGCGTGGCCACAGTAGCAGAAGGTGTACAGCCCCATGGCCGTGGGGAGCTCGGTGGGCCGCAGCGCCGTCGTCCCCGGTCCCGTGAAGCCCATGCGCACCTCACAAACAAAAAATAGTTAGCAAGTTTCTCTTTCTGAATCTTCCCATGTATCTATGTTTTTGTAATCGAAGAAAGCCTGATACAAACTGAATTCGTTCCATTGGAATCAAGATATATAATACTCGCTTTACCACTCCTAAATAAATGACGTTTTTCGAACTAGAATTAGTTAAAAAATATCATTTATTTGGTGATAGTGGGAGTATTTAGTAAGCTCAATAACATAAGAAGCAAAAAAAAACTCCAATCACACGTCAAAAAAGGTAGAAAAAAATCAGAAACAGTTTGATATGGTTACTTCATACAGTGTCTTCAATGTGATATGGTTCGTAGCTCAGTTACAATTTAGTGAAATCTATGCTTCACTCTTTCATAAAACTTGTAATGTTATCGTATCAATTTGGACAGCTCCTGTCACCACTACAGGGATCCCGACGATTTGCCACGGCCAAAGCCATCACAAATAAGTATAAAACCGTCGCAAATAGCTTATTTGCGATGGTTTCCGACCGTCATCCGTTTTTTGTCTCAATTTAGCTTATTTTCAACGGTCATCGTCGCAATTTAACTAATTTGCGACGGTGACCCGTAGCCGTCCCAAATAAGGGCCCAGGCCCGGCGGATGGGCTGGGCCCATTAACTTGCGACGATTGCACCGGCAGTCGCAATTAAAGGCTTTATTTGTGATGGCCTGCCTTAGCCGTCACCAATTATTATGGTTAATTTGCGATGACCACAACAATCGTCACAAATAATAGGTCTTATTTGCGATGATACTGTATAAAAGCCGTCACAAATAAGGTTTTTTATTAAAAAAACAGAAAATGCTGCTCAACTCAATGGTCAAAGACACAACAGACAACAGCAAATAAGCATCACATATCACAACAACAAATAAGCATCATTACACAAAGTCACCACATCATTACAGAATTGTCTCGCATCGCATCACAAATTGGCAAAACAAACAAGAGGAGCTATAAAGTGGCCCCTCCACCACCTCCACAGCCTAGAACGTCATTGTCACACGTCATTCCAGGCACCGGTATCGAAGGTGACGGAATTTGAGCTTCCGTCGCCGATCCTTGCAATACATGTAAGTTGTTTGACATATTTATTTGTTTAAAACTTTGTTTTCGACTACAATTGATTAAACAAGCTAGAATTAATCATATTTAGCTTACTTTAGCTAAGTAAAGTTAGATTTGGATATGTTAGATGAGATAAAACTAGAATGGCTAAGTTGGGTTAGATTTGCCTATGTTTGATGAAGACTGAGGAAGTACATTTTTTATTACCTAAATGGTCTGCAGCGGCGGGGGTAGCTGCACCGGTGGCAGTGGCGGTAGCTCGATCGGCACCCCTAGACCCCTGGGCTAGACATATTTTCTGTCATTGCAAACATTACAGGTTACATATTATTAAGAATACGATGAATTTAAATTACTTTAGCTTACCTCCATCATCTGCCGCATCTGCGCCATGCAGGCTTGCTGGTACAAGATGGTGACCTCCATTGTTACCCTTTGCGCCTCGGTTGCTTGCACCTCTCTTCAAGTTAACGGGCGAGAGTCTCCACCTGCGAGACATAGCAACTCAGACCCGCCGCGGAAGCCTGCGTGAAGCTGCCTCTTGAAGGTCACGCCGCCCTTGACTCGACAACTCTGTCGAATATGGCGAGCCTACAAAAAAAGAATCAATAATATGAAACTGAAATATATTGAATTGAAAACGATAAAATGAAGTACGAACTCACCTTCTGTGGGCTTTGCTATCTCCGTTTGCATACGCGACTTGAAGATTGATATGTTCATTTTCCCAAACGAACTCTGAGTCGTGTTCCCCAAAGCCTCCTCCCCCTACCTAGCCTGAAAACAAGAAAACCGTGCAAGTTCAACAATCAATATAGTTAGAATTTATTTGAATGATTTTTAAACATACCAGGCGCTCGGCTGCCACCTGAATGCATCCTTCAGGCTGAGAAGGGTCCCTATGACATCTCTTTCAGACCTAAGCAGGAATTGGTGCCACCTCCGTCTTGCACTCCTGTCAATACGTGTTAGTACGAACAATATATTATGAATGTATAAAAATAAGTTAAACACACTTACCATGCGTTTATCTAAACACAAGTGGTTATCTTAAATGTGGTTGTGCTTCTAGTCGACCCATTTGCACCCTCGAGCCCTATTGGACTTAGACTTGAACTCATCGCTAGCACAATACCTACAAAGAACCCGATATGCATCGGATCGACCCTGCAACTAGCTCACGTGGCCCTGCACATATTCGTAGTTTGTTAAAATACCGTTAAAAAAATTATGAGAAATAATATTTACTGCACCCAGCGTACCTGCTCATATCCTCCTCCGTCAGGTGCCTGTCGCTCTCCTGTTGGAAGTGTCGCACGTCGTGCTAGTTTCCCTTCAAGTACTCGTTGATCACTTGATTGATAGCGTTCAACAAAGCTTGCCGAACCGTCTTCAAAGCGTTGAAGTGGAACATGTTCCTCCCGTGATGAAACATGCGAGGGTCGTCCGAGTCCTCTAAAATATACCTTGTCTATAATAAAGGAGATATTTGTCAGTATCGAAGAGCATGTGAAAAGCTACAAGAAGGGGGGTGAATGGTAGATTACAAATTTTTTAGCGGAAGCAACAAAAACCCCTCGGCAGAAAATCAATTTGTTAAACAACTGTGTGTGCAACCGACCTAAACATGTTAAACCATGACAAAAGTGGTAGATATTTATAGAGAATCAAGTCACAAAGACTTACAACAAGAATCATAAAAAACTGTCGAGAAAAACTCAAGTTATGATCAAAAGATCAAACAAAGGTCAATCTGTTCTACTCGAGTAAAAACTAGATCTGCAACACTGCAAAGAAACTCGTGTAGATCAGAAACCACAAATCCAACGATCGTGAAACTTTCACAGATGATAGATAATCCAGTTGTTAAGAAAATTAAAAAAATCACATCAATTCAATCTGTAAAACTCGAGTTACTATAATAACATCGAAGCAACATAGTGCTGTGCAGAAACTCAACGAGAAAAACATGTCTGAAACAAGTCGGATGAACAAGGCACAAAAGCTACTTTAAACTACGTATTTTATTGATCAAAAGACAAGAGGAACATCCTAAAGTCATCTCTTTTGAGCTCTGGCCTCCCATGCTTATATAAACACCCCTAAGACCAACCCAATCTTAACTAGGACTCTAATCCTACTTAGTTTCAACCGAAACTTTCCATAACTGTTCAAGACTCTTCTATACGCAGATAGAAGAAATCTTAAGACTTCCAAACACCTTAAAAATGTACCAATTATTCATAAAACAACTCAACTTCATGCTCACCAGGAAATCTAACCAAAACAAACACTATACCTTCCATAAACTAACTATAACCACCTCAGCTGCAGCTTGAGGCATAAACCACCCGGTTGGACCTTTCCAACCAATTCTTTACGTCCACCCTTCTTCCTAACGCCTTGGAACTATGTTTCCACGTCCATGCACCCTTTTCACACATGTAATCACTTTCCAACAACGTTCATGATACCTTCATATGCATTTTTCTTGACCCAAACATGTTACGCGACCTCCCAATCAACTCAACCACAATCCTCCCGAACTTGGTTGTTGAACCTCATCTTCTCCATAAGACTATTTCAATGGATTCCATCACCAGCCATGTCTTTACCTCAAGAAACACCTGCACATGAATAAACAACCAGTCCCTCCGAGCCCAAGTCCTCGACTTGACTCTCGTTAGTGTGAAAAACACAACATCTTACGTGAGCACCTTACATAAGCATGTTGCAAACCATAGCAAAATGATATCAGCCATAACCAACAAAACACACAAAAAATTAGTAAGAGAATACTAAGACAACTTTCCATAAGCCAAAAATAATTTCAAAACATTATGAGTTAAAATAGAGCAAAACGGAGCAATCAAACTCAATATGAAAACTCTTCGCAATAACTGTTACTCTCGATATAAATTGAGAAAGTTAAGACAGTGTGTATTGGGGTGTATCATGGTGTATCAATGTAAGATTAAAACTTTGAGAGTAAACCTTCACTTATATTCTAACTGCCAATGTATTCAACACACATAGGCCTCACAATCTCACCCTTGACGAATGCATTGGCAACACCTCTTAGAATCCGAACATTGGCTTATTCATATGAAAAGTTTTAGAAGCAAATTTCTCTTCCTTTTTGAAAATAAAATATCAAATGAGAGAAAAATTTCAAAAAACAAATTCTCCCCCTGAGAAGAACGTGTAAAACTCGTGAATGTACAATGTGTGACATATTTCCCCCCTTATACATATTTCTCTCCCTTTCAGAATGTATTCAACAAGGTTCACATGAGAAATTTCAATTTTTATGAGCATATTATAACATAAACATATATAACAAAGCTCATTCAAGTCATACTATCAAGTAACTTATACTATCACATCAATGTGATACATAAAGTAGTGTAAGCCATGCTAGAGATCAAGTGTAATTTTCAATTTAAGCAAGTTATGATCTCACAAACTTAACTATTTCAAGTCCTGAAGGCATGACACTTGTTGCTGTATTTTTTATTTTCAATATCATTTAAAGCACAAATTCTGATCATACCATGTTCTAGGGGCTTGTTTGAGACCGTACAAGGCTTTGGACAGTTTGTAAACATGAATTGGAAAATTTGGATTTTGAAAACCCGGTGGTTGCTTAACACCCATTGATATAACTTGAATCCTTTAGATTCAGAAACAGCTAACAAAATTCTTATGGCTTATAATCTAGCAACGGGAGCATAAGTTTCATCAAAATCTAGACCTTCAACTTGTGTGAAACCTTGGGCAACCAACCTAGCCTTATTCCTAATCACAACCCTGTCCTCATTTTATTTATTTTTAAACACCCATTTAGTTCTAATTAAGGTGTGACCTTGAGGTTGAGGCACAAGTTTCCAAACATTATTTCTTTCAAAATTTTCTAACTCTTCTTGCATGGCAATAATCCAAGATTCATTAGTAAGTGCGTGTGATATATCTTTGGGTTCAAAAGAAGCAACAAAACCAGAATGAGCATGAGAGTTTGGACCGCAAAACCTGTAACATGTGACTCGTTCGTGCAAGCTTTCCAATGATTTATTCTGGAGGATGACTTTTGAGAACGCGGAGGGGAGTAGACACTTCACAAGCTCCTTCTTCTTCATGTTCATCACAGATCGAAGAAATTGTGGATTGAGGATGATCTGTACCAGCTGCAGTAGTTGTTGGTGCTTGTTGTGGTGCAAAATCAACAGCATGATCAATGTCATTTGCTTCTAAATTTTCGGCCAGCAGCACCACTTGTTCGTCTTCTTTGATGAAAATACTCTCCACCTGCAGATGTGGATCTGGACCTGCAATATTAGAGCTAGTACATGGGCTAGATTCATCAAAAGGAACCTCACAAGTGATGAGGACATCACAACAGCAGAGACGCACATTGAACTGCAAGGACCAATCACAAGAGGACGAGCACAGTTAATAAATCAACAGGTGAATTCATTCCTAACTTCTTTTGCACGTGAGTTTGAGAATAAATTGCTATGTGATGATTTAATTATCATTAGGAATAATGGAGAAGATCATAAAGTGAAGGAAAGAGGCCTTGGGAGCATGGAGAACCAGCTGGGACGTCCACAAGTTGATGGAAACAGTTTACAACTCGGACTCGAGTTCAACTCGGAGTCCAGGAGCAGTCCACCTTAAAACGGACGCCCAGGAGGCATACAGACTCTGTTTTTGACGTTGTGAGACCTATGTGTGTTGAATACATTGGCTTTGACAATAAAAGTTTTGAATGCTGCCATAACATCCTTTTATCAAGGTCCGACTCTAGCTTTGAGCTTCTGCAAGGTCCGACAATAGGTCTGACTTTCTTTGTCTAGATCCGACATGTTTTGGGTAGCTCCGGTGAGCTTTGTCTTTAGCTCCGACATGTCTTTGATAGCTCCGGCATGTCTTTGTTAAGCTCCGATATATTTTGCTAGGTCCGACTTATGTTGGTTAGGTCCGACATGTTTCTCTAGCTCCGGCTTTTGGGTTGACTAGTTCCGACTAGTTTTGGTGAGCTCCGACGCTAGGTCCGACTAGCTTTGGTTAGCTCCGGTGCTAGGTACTGCTAGTTTTGATAAGCTCCGACGCTAGGTCCGACTAGATTTGGTTAGCTCCGGTGCTAGGTCCTGCTAGTTTTGATAAGCTCCAGTGCTAGGTTGTACTAGCTTTGGTAAGCTCCAGCTCAAGCTCCGGTTAGCTTTTTCTAGGTTCAGAGCTTGATCATAATGTTCCAAATTTTCATGTGAAATGTTTCGAACTTGCTTTACACTTATGTAAAAGTTGCTTAGTATTCTTTTACTAAGTTTTTGGTTTGTTTTGGTTGATATGGCTGATATCATTTTGATATGCTTTGCAACATGCTTATGTGAGGTGCTCACGTTAGGTGTTGTGTTCGGAACTGACTTGAGTCAAGTCGCGGACTTGGGCTCATACGGATTGATGTTTATTCATGTGCAGGTGTTGCTTGAGTTCAAGACATGTCTTGTGACGGGATCCATTGAACCAATATTAGGGACAAGATGAGGTTCAACAACCAAGTTCGGGAGGAAATGTTGTTGAGTTGATCGGGAGGTCGCGCAACATGTTAGAATCAAGAACAATACATATGAAGGTATCGTGGACGTCATTGGAAGATGTTTGCACGTGTGCAAGGAGTGCATGGATGTGGCTACATGGTTTCGAGGCGTGATGAAGAGATGTGGACGTAAAGAATTTGTCGGAAAGGTCCAACCGACTAGGTTATGGACTCAGGATGCGGCTGAGTCGGGTTTGACTCAAATATGGAAAGATCTGAGTTGGTTATGATAGGATTTCGTGTGGGTCACGAATTTGGGTTGTTTTAGGAATGTGGGATACACTCCTAAGGTGTTTGGAAGTCTTAAGATTGTTTCTATCTTCGTATAGAAGAGTCCTAAGCAGTTATGGAAAGTTTCGATTCGTGATCTGAGTAGGATTAGAGTCCTAGTTGAGATTGGGTTGGCCCAAGGGCTGGTTATATAAGCAAGGGAGGCCAAATCTCGTGGTGCACGGCTTTGGGGCTGTTCCTCTTGTGTTCTATTGAATAAAACTCGTAGTTTGAATGAACTTTTGTGTCTTGTTCGTCCGACTTGTTCCAGACAAGTTTTACTCGTCGAGTTTCTGGACAGCAGTACCTTTAATCGGTGGTTTTATCATAACTCGAGTTTTACAGATCCAATAGATGTGATTCTTTTTGGGTTGTCTTCATAACTTGATTATCTATCATCTGTCAAAATTTCACGGTCATTGGATTTGTGGTTTCTGATCTACACGAGTTTCTTTGCAGTATTCCAGAACTGTTTTTCTCGGTTAGGACACATTGACCTTTGTTTTATCTTTCGATCATAACTTGAGTTTCACTCGACAGATTTGAGTGATTCTTCTTGTGTCATCTTAGTGACCTGATTCTCTCTGATATATATCACTTTTATCATGGTGAAACACGTTTAGATTAGTGTCACTCATGATTTCTCTATCAGATCGTTTTTCTACCGAAGAGGTTGGGATTTAATTGTTTCCACTGCGTAATATTTTTAAATGTACCATTCACCCCCCCCCCCTCTGGTAGATTTTCACATGCTCTTCGATCCTACAATTGGTATCAGAGACACGATGCTCCAATCATTGTGAGTTGCACGTGTTTTTGACTAATCATCATGGAGAAATACTCCACCAAACCATGTGTGTTTGTTGGTATTGATTTTCAGGTTTGGAAGGCACGCATGGAGGCTTTCATCCAGGCGCAAGGCTTCGCAATATGGAAGAAGTTGTACAAGCCTTACGAAGTGCCACCTAACGATCAATTTACGACTACAAACGGGACGTCGACAACAACAACAAAGCCCGAAACTTGATCATCCGAGGACTCACTCAGAGCGACTTCGACCACGTTGCACATCTTCGATCGGCATACGATGTATGGAGAGCACTTTGTGACTATCACGAAGGATCCAACATGATCAAGGAGGTAAGGCAAGACATGTTCAAGAAATAATACATGCGCTTCGATATGCAACCTGGTGAGTCCATCGATGATCTCTTTGCTCGCTTTAACAAAATTCTCAGCAATCCGCGTAGTGTCAATGTTAACCTTTCTGATGCTGAAAATGCTAAGCAACTTATTAGTGCATTAGACATGTCAATCTGGGAGATGAAAGTTACATCTATTCGTGAATCTACTATCATGAGTACACTTACTTTAGATGTGCTTTACTCTAAACTCTAAACTCATGAAATTGACATCTTATCATGTAAGAACCCAAATAAGTCTATTGCATTTGTCTCACAATGTGATATGCCTAGCTCCATCCAATCATCATCTTGTAATACTCTTGCTTTGTTGTCCTCACTAACCCTGGAGCAGATCGAGGAATTTCCAGATGAGGAGCTAGCACTTCTCTCTACTAGGTTCTCAAAAGCATTGCAAAATGTGAGAACTAGAAGGAGAGGAAGCTCTGGACCTCAACGATGCTTCGAATGTGGTAAGACATGACACTTTCACACAGAATGCCCTAACCTTTCAGGTTCTACTTCCCGAGAAGAAAAACAATCAAGGACGAAGCACTCCTCAACAAATGATAAGAAGAAGAAGAAGAAGGGCTTTACAGGTCGCCAACTGGTGAACAGTTTTATCTCCGCACTCCAGGAACTTGGCTCAAGCGACGTGGACATTGGAAGTGACGAAGATGAAGATGATTTGGCCAACTTATGCTTCATGGCGAGCAAAACAAGATCAAGATCAAGTTAGGAGGATGCAGAACACAACACTGACGACGATGAGGTATGTTCTACCTGTAATGAAATGTGTGATGCAATTTCTCGTGCATCTATTATTGTTAAGAAAAAGGAAAAAAAGCTTTGTATAATGTTGCTAAAATTGAATCACTAGAATCTGAAATCAACCATTTGAAAACCTTGATTCCTAGTGATTATTCTTTTCCCTCGTGTGATTTAATCTATGAACAATTGTCCACATTAAGAACTGCACATTCCTCTACTCTAGATAAACATGAACCTGAAATTGAAAAGAACAAAAAGCTTGCTGCACTTGACATTGGAAACTTAAAAGATGCTTCTTGTTCTACAATTGATTTGCATTGTTCTAGTTGTGATGATCTTGAAAAGCAACTAAAAGATGCTATGAATGAAATTTCAGTATTGAATAATGCTTTACATTCTCATGAATTTAAATATTGTTCCAATTGCAAACTAAAAGGAAAAGCTTCATGTGAAAATTACCTTGATCTATCCAATAAACTTCATAATATGCATAGGACATTAGATCGGTTTTGTAATGGGAATAAGAACCTAAACTTGCTGCTGAACTCTTCCAAGTCTTGCAATGATAAAATTGGTTTAGGTTTTGATTCTCATGCTCATGCTAAGGCACATCCACCTAAAATTGTAAAGTCATTAGGAAGTGGTTTGATTCATATAGTTCCTAAACAATAAGAAGTGGTTTTCAAATCTGCAGGAGTATTGTCTCATTTGGTTTCAAATAAAAATATTGCTTGCTCATCTAGACTTGAACACAAAGTTAAATTTCATTGTACCTACTGTGGTAGAGATGGTCATGTCATAGATTTTTGTTATAGACTAGCTAAACAACAGAAAAGGGAAAGAATGATTGCTAGATCTCATAACTTTCATGCAAAATTTGCTGCACATATTAAACCGAATGCCAGGAACATGCAACCTGATGTTATGAGTCAAAAACATTCAAAGTTTACCTCCGGACCTTCTGTTTTTGCCTCCGGAGCTACTGATTTTTGTGCTACACAAGTAACACCTTATAGATCAGTAGTTAAGAATAAAAAATCTCAAACTTTGACTCATAAACCTGCTGTTTTATCTCAGCTTTCGCGTGTTTTTCCTGTTGCACGTCGTGTGACTCAGTACTGGATACCTAAAAGCCTTTTGACTAACCCCAGTATTGAGTCATCGATGTATTGTGCTTCTATGTAGGTTACATGCTTGAGAAAGGAGAACATTTGCATTGTGGATTCAGGTTGCAAACACAACATGACCGGTAACAAAGAATGATTCTCCTCCCTCTCTTTTGTGTCACGAGTAGAGAATGTTACTTTTGCCGATAATTCTTCAACTCCTATAATTGCTAAGGGTTCGGTTAGAGCAAATGATCACTACACTTTGAAGGATGTGGCACTTGTCAAAAATTTGAAATACAACTTGCTTTCTGTTTCACAATTGCTAGATGAAAATCAATAAATTATTTTCAATAAAAACTGTTGCAAAGTTGTAGGTTCAAATAGTGAGCTTATTTTTAACATGTCTCGGTTTGGAAGAGTTTTTAAAGCTGATTTTGATATGTCTTCCTCTAAGCATAGGTGTCTAGTTGCTAATGATTCAAAGGACTTATATTTTTGGGCATCGTAGACTTGGTCACGTAGGCTTTGATCACCTAACACGTGTTAGTGCTCTTGATCGCATACGTGGGTTGCGTAAGCTTAAATAGGACAAAGAAATTTTGTGCTCTTTTTGTAGACATGCCAAGATGGTTGCATGATTACATACTCCTCTCACAATGATCATGACAACTGAACCGGGTCAACTTTTGCACCTTGACACCGTAGGACCTTCACGTGTTCAATCCTTCGGAGGTAAATGATATGTTCTTGTTATTTTTGATGATTATTCTAGATACTCTTGGATTTACTTTATAGCATCTAAGAATGAAGCTTTAGTTACTTTAGAACTTTTTTTATTAGATTATCAATTGATCACCCAGGATCTTTAAAAGCAATTAGAAGTGATAAAAGAACTGAATTTAAAAATCAATCTTTTGATCACTTTTGTGCTGAAAATGGAATAGATCATCAATTTTATTCACCATATGTACCTCAACAAAACGGTGTTGTAGAAAGAAAGAACAGAACCTTAGTTGAGATGGCTAGGACTATGCTTGATGAATATCAAACTCCTAGGAAATTTTGGGCTGATGCGATTGCAACCGCTTTTTATGCCTCCAATCGTGTTTTCTAGCGCGCTAAGCTAGGTAAAAACCATATGAGCTCCGATTTGGACATATTCCTAGTGTTACGCACTTTTGGGTCTTTGGTTGCAAATGCTTTATTGAGAAACATGGTAATCTTGATAAATTTGAACCTAGATCCATTGATGGCATGTTTCTTGGTTATCCATCTCATACTAGAGGCTACCGTGTGCTTTTACTTGACATTAACAAAATTGTGGAGACTTGTGAAGTGTATTTTGATGAACCTAGCCCAGGTCCTAGCTCAAACATTGCAGGTCCAGATCCATATCTGCAGGGTGAGAGCATTTTCGTTGAAGATGACAAAGAGGTGGAGCTGCTGCCCAAAAATTCAGCAGCTAATGACATTGTTCGAGCTCCTGATTTTGATTCAAAGCCAACACCGATGACCACCATTGCTGGTCCATATCCTCCTCAAGTCACAAGCTAATCGATTTGTGATGAACATGAAGAAGAAGAAGCTTGTGAATTGTGCACTCCCCTCCGGGTTCTCAAAATTCATCCTCCACAACAGATTATTGGAAGCTTGCACGAATGAGTTACACGGTCCAGGTTTTGCGATCCAAACTCTCATGCTCATTCTGCTTTGTTGCTTCTTTTGAACCCAAAGATATATCACATGCACTCACTAATGAATCTTGGATTATTGCCATGCAAGAAGAGTTAGAAAATTTTGAACGAAATAATGTTTGGAAACTTGTACCTGCTCCTCAAGGTCACACTTTAATTGGAACTAAATGGGTGTTTAAAAATAAACAAAGTGAGGATGGGGTTGTTGTTAGGAATAAGGCTAGGTTGGTTGCTCAAGGTTTCACTCAAGTTGAAGGTCTAGATTTTGATGAAACTTTTGCTCCTGTTGCTAGATTAGAAGCCAAAAGAATTTTGTTAGCTTTTGCTGCATCTAAAGGTTTTAAGCTATATCAAATGGATGTTAAAATTGCTTTTCTTAATGTCTACATAGATGAGGAGGTTTATGTCAAACAACCACCGGGTTTTGAAAATTCAGATTTTCCTAACCATGTTTACAAACTGTCCAAAGCCTTGTACGGTCTCAAACAAGCCCCTAGAGCATGGTATGATAGGTTAAAAACATTCTTACATGAAAAGGGGTTTACCATGGGCAAGGTTGATAAAACTCTTTTTGTGCTTAAGCATGGCAATGACTCATTATTCATTCAAATGTATGTGGATGATATTATCTTTGGTTGTGCTTCTCATGATCTTGTGTCCAAGTTTTCAGCTATGATGAGTTTAGAATTTGAGATGAGTGTGATGGGAGAACTCACGTACTTTTTGGGGCTCCAAATCCAGCAAACCAAGGAGGGTACCTTTGTGCATCTGTAAGACCTATGTGTGCTGAATACATTGGCTTGTAGTGAATACACTTGCTTTGACGATAAAAGTTTTGAATATCACCAAAACATCTTTTTATCATGGTCCGACTCTAGCACCGAGCTACAGCAAGGTCTGACGGTAGGTTCGTCTTGTTTTGGGTAGCTCCGGCTACGTTAGATGCTAGGTCTGACTTGTTGGTAAGGTCGGACTAGTTTTTGTTAGCTCCGGCACAAGGTCCGGGTTGCTCTAGCAAGGTCCGGAACTTGACCGCAATGCTTCTGTTTTTCATTTGCAATGTTTCGTACTTGCTTTACATCTCTGGAAAGATTGCTTAGTATTCATTTGCTAAGTCTTTGGTGCGTTTTTGGTTGATATGGGTAATATCGTGTTAGGTTTTGCAACATGCTTATGTGAGGTTCTCACGTAAGGTGTTGTGTTCGGAACTAACTTGAGTCAAGTCGAGGACTTGGGCTCGTATGGATTGGTTGTTTATTCATGTGCAGGTGTTGCTTGAGTTCAAGACATGGCTGGTGATGGGATTCATTGGACTAGTTTCAGGGAGGAGATGAGGTTCCAACAACAAAATTTAGGAGGAATTGTGGTTGAGCTGATCAGGATGTTGCGCAACATGATTGAATCAAGAACAATGCATATGAAGGTATCATGGACGTCATTGGAAGATGTTTAAACGTGTGCAAGGAGTGCATGGACGTGGATACATGGTTCCGAGACGTGATGAAGAGATGTGGACGTAAAGAGTCGGTTGAAAAGGTCCAACTGACTTGGTTATGGACTCAGGCTGCGGCTGAGTCGGGTTTGACTCAAATATGGAAAGATTTGAGTTGATTATGATAGGATTTCGTGTGGGTCACGAATTTGAGTTGTTTTAGGAATGTGGGATACATTCCTAAGGTGTTTGGAAGTCTTAAGATTGCTTCTATCTGCGTATAGAAGAATCCTAAGCAGTTATGGAAAGTTACGATTCATGAACAGAGTAGGATTAGGTTCCTGATCTGAGTTGAGTTGGCTTTCGAGCTGGTTATATAAGCAAGGGAGCCCAGAGCTCGTGGTGCACGACTTTTGGGCTGTTCCTCTTGTGTTATATTGAATAAAATTCGTAGTTTGAAGGAACTTTTATGCCTTGTTCGTCCGACTTGTTCCAGACAAGTTTTACTCGTCGAGTTTTTGGACAGCACTACCTTTCATCTGTGGTTTTATCATATCTTGAGTTTTACAGATCAAATTGATGTGATTCTTTTTGGGTTGTCTTCACAACTTGATTATCTATCACCTGTCAAAATTTCACTGTCATTGGATTTGTGGTCTATGATTTACACGAGTTTCTTTGCAGCGTTCCAGAACTGTTTTTTTTCTAGGGTAGGACAGATTGACCTTTGTTTGATCTTTCGATCATAACTTGAGTTTTTCTCGACGGATTTGAGTGATTCTTTTTGTGTTGTTTTCGTGACTCGATTCTCTATGATATCTATCACTTTTGTCATGGTGAAACACGTTTAGATTAGTCTCACACACGATTTCTTTAACAGATCATTTTTCTGCCAAAGGGGTTGGGGTTTAATTGTTTCTGCTGCGTAAGATTTTTAAATCTACCATTCACCCCCCTCTGGTAGCTTTTCACGTGCTCTTCGATTCTACAATTGGTATCAGAGCCACGGTGCTCTAATTTTTGTGATTTGCACGTGTTTTTGACTAATCATCATGGAGAAGTACTCTGCCAAACATTGTGTGTTCGCTGGTATTGATTTTCAGGTTTGGAAGGCACACATGGAGGCTTTCATCCAGGCACAAGGCTTTGCAATATGGGAGAAGGTATAGAAGCCGTACGAAGTGCCATGAAATGATCAAGTTACAGCTACAAATCTGAGAGATGTCGACAACAACAACAAGGCTCGGAACTTGATCATACAAGGATTAACACAAAGCGACTTCGACCGTATTGCACACCTCCGATCTGCATACAATGTGTGGAAAGCACTTTGTGACTACCACGAAGGATCCAACATGATCAAAGAGGTAAGGCAAGACATGTTCACGAAAGAATACATGCGCTTTGAGATGCAACCCGGTGAGTCTATTGATGACCTTTTTGCTCGCTTTAATAAGATTCTCAGCAACTTGCGTAGTGTCAATGTTAAATTTGTAGATGCTGAAAATGCTAGGCAATTACTAAGTGCATTAGATATGTCAATTCGGGAGATAAAAGTCACATCTATTCGTGAATCTACTGTCATGAGTTCACTTACTTTAGATGTGCAATATTCCAAGTTAAAAACTCATGAAATTGACATAATCTCACACAAGAACCCCAACAAGTCTATTGCTTTTGTTTCTCAATATGACATGCCTAGTTCCGATCAAACATCATCTTGTGGTACACTAGCTTTGCTGTCCTCTCTAACCCTTGAACAGATTGAGGAGATTCCAGAGGAGGAGCTAGCGCTCATCTCTACCCGGTTCTCAAAAGCATTGTAGAATGTGAGAACTAGAAGGAGAGGAAGCTCCGGACCTCAACGATGCTTTGAGTGTGGTAAGACAGGGCATTTTCGTTCATATTGCCCTAACATTTCAGGTCCTACTTCCTGGGATGAAAAGAAAACAAGAACGAATCACTCCTCTGCAAAAGATACGAAGAAAAAGAAGAGTTTTACAGGACATCAATTGGTGAGCAGTTTTATCTCAACACTCCAAGAACATGGCTCAAGCGACGTGGACATTGGGAGTGATGAAGATGAAGATGATTTGGCAAACTTGTGCTTCATGGCGGGCAAGTCAAGATCAAGTATGGAGGAGGCAGAACACAATAACGACAATGAAGAGTACTGGATTCCTAAATGCCTTTTGACTAAACCCAGTATTGAGTCATCGACGTATTGTGCTTCTATGTAGGTTACATGCTTAAGGAAGGAGAACATTTGGATTGTGGATTCAGGTTGCTCACGCCACATGACAGGTAACAAAGAATGGTTCTCCTCCCTCTCTTTTGTGTCACGTGTAGAGAATGTTACTTTTGCTGATAATTCTTCAACTCCTATAATTGCTAAGGGTTCGGTTAGAGTAAATGATCACTACACTTTGAAGGATGTGGCACTTGTCAAAAATTTGAAATACAACTTGCTTTCTGTTGCACAATTGCTAGATGAAAATCTAGAAATTATTTTCAATAAAAACTGCTGCGAAGTTGTAGGTTCAAATAGTGAGCTTATTTTTAACATGTCTCAGTTTTGAAGAGTTTTTAAAGCTGATTTTGATATGTCTTCCTCTAAGCATAGGTGTCTAGTTGCTAATGATTCGAAGGACTTATATTTTTGGCATTGTAGACTTGGTGACGTAGGCTTTGATCACCTAACGCGTGTTAGTGCTCTTGATCGCATACGTGGGCTGCCTAAGCTTAAAGGGGACAAAGAAATTGTGTGCTCTTCTTGTAGACATGCTAAGATGGTTGCAGGTTCACATACTCCTCTCACAATGATCATGACAACTGAACCGTGTCAACTTTTGCATCTTGACACCGTAGGACCTTCACGTGTTCAATCCTTCGGAGGTAAATGGTATGTATTTGTGATTATTGATGATTATTCTAGATACTCTTGGGTTTACTTTATGGCGCCTAAGAATTAAGTTTTTAGTCACTTTAGAACTTTATTTCTTATATTATCAATTGATTACCCAGGATCTTTAAAAGCAATTAGAAGTGATAATGAAACTGAATTTAAAAATCAATCTTTTGATCACTTTTGTGCTGAAAATAGAATAGATCATCAATTTTCTTCACCATATGTACCTCAACAAAACGGTGTTGTAGAAAGAAATAATAGAACCTTAGTTTAGATGGCTAGGACTATGCTTGATGAATATCAAACTCCTAGGAAATTTTGGGCTGATGCGTTAGCAACCGCTTGTTATGTCTCAAATCGTGTTTTCTTGCGTGCTAAGCTAGGTAAAAACCCATATGAGTTCTGGTTTGGACATAGGCCTAGTGTTACAAACTTTCGGGTCTTTGGTTGCAAATGCTTTGTTATGAAACATGGTAATCTTGATAAATTTGAACCTAGATCCATTGATGGCATGTTTCTTGGTTATCCATCTCATACTAGAGGCTACCGTGTGCTTTTACTTGACACTAACAAAATTGTGGAGACTTGTGAAGTGTCTTTTGATGAAGCAAGCACAGGTACTAGCTCAAACATTGCAGGTCCAGATCCATATCCGCAGGGGGGAGCATTTTCGTTGAAGATGAGGAAGAATTGGAGCTGCTACCCAAAAATTCAGCAGCTAATGACTTTGATTCAGCTCCGGATGTTAATTCTCAACCAGCACTGACAACCATCAATGCTGATTCAAATCATCCTCAAGTCACAAGCTCATCGATTTGTGATGAACATGAAGAAGAAGAAGCTTGTGAGACTTCTGTTCCCCTACGGTTTTACAAAGATCATCCCCCACAACAGATGATTGGAAGCTTGCACGAACGAGTCACATGGTCCAGCAAACAAAGGAGGGTACCTTTGTGCATCAAACGAAGTATACAAAAGATCTCCTAAGGCGCTTCAACATGGACAAAAGCAAGCTTCTTCGGACACCAATGGGAACAACAACAACACATGAACTTGATGAAGATGGTGAACCAATGGATCAAAAAGAATATAGAAGCATGATCGGATCACTTTTGTACCTCACGGCATCAAGACCAGACATACAATTTAGCGTATGTCTTTGTGCACGGTTTCAAGCCTCCCCACGTGCTTCACATCGTCAAGCTGTCAAAAGGATTCTCAGGTACTTACATGGAACTCAAGAATTTGGCATTTTTCTTCCTTCTTCCTCAATCGTTACTTTGAAATCTTTTTCGAATGCTGATTTTGGGGGTTGTAGGATTGATAGGAAATGTACTTCCGGTGCTTGTCATTTTCTTGGTAATTCTCTTGTTGCTTGGTCTTCTAGAAAACAAAATTCAGTTGCACAATCCATAGCCGAATCTGAATATGTAGCTGCTGCTAGTGCTTGCTCACAAATTCTTTGGATTGTTTAAACACTTAAGGACTATGGGGTTGATCTAGATAGTGTTCCACTGTTTTGTGATAACACTAGTGCAATTTGCATTGCTAAAAACCCCGTGCAACATTCTAGAACTAAGCACATTGACATTAGGTATCACTTTCTCCGAGATAATGTTGAAAAAGGAAACATTGTGCTTTACCATGTAGATACCAAACAACAATTGGCTGACATTTTTACAAAACCTTTGGATTTCACTCGTTTTTGTTACATTCATAGTGAAATAGGGGTTATGCATCCTCATGGCTTAAATTAAGGGGGAGTTTTGAAACTTGGGAAGTCTATGTGTGAATCTGAAATTAAAATAATATGAGCATAGTATTTCATACATATATGACTTTGTGATTCCTTTTACATGCTGAAAGTTCTTACTACATTACTCGTGTTATACATTTTGTAGTTTTTGCCATGTCTAGTAATTGGAATAATTACTTACACTAAAACTGGTCATGGTCAAACTTTCTTGCTGTTTTGAACTTGTTACATGTTCACAAGTGCTTTTAATCATTAAGAATTAATCAAGTAATCAACTCACATGTTGAGTTTTTATGAACAAATATAAATTGAGAAAAGATCAAGAGAATATGCATGCATCGCACTTCTTCTTTGGAGATGGCTTATCATTGCACTTAGATATGAACTTGGAAGAAGTTGTGTATGACTAAAACCATGTCCTTAAGCTTCTGATTGTCAAATGACATAGGCTTGGCTTGGTTGGTTAGAATAAGGCAGATGCACATATAATCTCTTGCAAATATCATATGATCTAAAGTTATGCTTTGAAAATAATAAAATGCAGCAACTAGTGTCATGATTTCAAGTTTTGAAGTAGTTAAGTTTGTGAGATCATGACTTGCTTAAATTGAAAATTACATATGATCTCTAGCATGGCTTACACTACTTTATGTATTTCATTGATGTGATAATGTAAGGTACTTGATAATATGACTTGGATGAGCTTTGTCTATATGTATATGTTATAATATGCTCATAACAACTAAAGGTGGAGAGATAATTTGTTTATATGCTCATGATTTGCTGAATACATTGTCAAAGGGGGAGAGATAAGCATGAAGAGAAAGAGAATATGTGCATAAGGAGAGATAATAAAGGGGGAGAGATAATATGGGATGATAATTTTTGGATTTTCTTCTCATTTTACTTTGATTTACAAAGGGGGATAAATTGCATTCAAAACTTTTATGTGAATAAGCCAATGTTCGGATTTTAAATGGTGTTGCCAATGCATTCATCAAGGGGGAGATTGTAAGACTTATGTGTGCTGAATACATTGGCTTGTAGTGAATACACTTGCTTTGACGATAAAAGTTTTGAATATCACCAAAACACCTTTTTATCAAGGTCCGACTCTAGCACCGAGCTACAGCAAGGTCTGACGGTAGGTTCGGCTTGTTTTGGGTAGCTCCGGCTACGTTAGATGCTAGGTCTGACTTTTTGGTAAGGTCCGGGTTGCTTTGGCAAGGTCCATAACTTGACCGCAATGCTTCTGTTTTTTATTTGCAATGTTTCGTACTTGCTTTACATCTCTGGAAAGATTGCTTAGTATTCATTTGCTATGTCTTTGGTGCGTTTTTGGTTGATATGGGTAATATCGTGTTACTGTGGTTTTGCAACATGCTTATGTGAGGTTCCCACGTAAGGTGTTGTGTTCGGAACTAACTTGAGTCAAGTCGAGGACTTGGGCTCGTATGGATTGGTTGTTTATTCATGTGCAGGTGTTGCATGAGTTTAAGACATGGCTGGTGATGGGATCCATTGGACTAGTCTCAGGGAGGAGATGAGGTTCCAACAACCAAATTTAGGAGGAATTATGGTTGAGCTGATCAGGAGGTTGCGTAGCATGATTGAATCAAGAACAATGCATGTGAAGGTATCATGGACGTCATTGGAAGATGTTTGCACGTGTGCAAGGAGTGCATGGACGTGGCTACATGTTTCCGAGACATGATGAAGAGATGTGGACGTAAAGAGTTTGTCGGAAAGGTCCAACCGACTAGGTTATGGACTCAGGCTGCGACTGAGTCGGGTTTGACTCAAATATGGAAAGATTTGAGTTTGTTATGATAGGATTTCGTGTGGGTCACGAATTTGAGTTGTTTTAGGAATGTGGGATACGTTCCTAAGGTGTTTGGAAGTCTTAAGATTGCTTCTATCTGCGTATAGAAGAATCCTAAGCAGTTATGGAAAGTTAGGATTCGCGAACAGACTAGGATTAGGTTCCTGATCTGAGTTGAGTTGGCTTTCGAGCTGGTTATATAAGCAAGGGAGCCCAGAGCTCGTGGTGCAACGACTTTGGAGCTGTTCCTCTTTTGTTCTATTGAATAAAATTCGTAGTTTGAAGGAACTTTTGTGCCTTGTTCATCCGACTTGTTCCAGACAAGTTTTACTTGTCGAGTTTCTGGACAGCACTACCTTTCGTCGGTGGTTTTATCATAACTTGAGTTTTACAGATCCAATTGACGTGATTATATTTGGGTTGTCTTCACAACTTGATTATCTATCATCTGTCAAAATGTCACGGTCATTGGATTTGTGGTATATGATCTACATGAGCTTCTTTGCAGCGTTCCAGAACTGTTTTTTTTTCTCGGGTAGGGCAGATTGACATTTGTTTGATCTTTCGATCATAACTTGAGTTTTTCTCGACGGATTTGAGTGATTCTTGTTGTGTTATTTTCGTGACTTCATTATCTCTGATATATATCACTTTTGTCATGGTGAAACACGTTTATATTAGTCTTACACATGATTTCTTTAACATATCATTTTTCTACCGAAGGGGTTGGGGTTTAATTGTTTCCGCTGCGTAAGATTTTTAAATCTTCCATTCACCCCCCCCACTCTGGTAGCTTTTCACGTGCTCTTCGATCCTACAGCATTAAACGAAGTATACAAAAGACCTCCTAAGGTGCTTCAACATGGACCAAAGCAAGCCTCTTCAGACACCAATGGGAACAACAACAACACTTGAACTTGATGAAGATGGTGAACCCGTTGATCAAAAAGAATATAGAAGGATGATCGGATCACTTTTGTACCTCACAGCATCAAGACCGGACATACAATTCAGCGTATGTCTTTGTGCATGGTTTCAAGCCTCCCCACGTACTTCACATGGTCAAGCCGTCAAAAGGATTCTCAGGTACTTACATGGAACTCAAGAATTATGTATTTTTCTTCCTTCTTCCTCAACTGTTACTTTGAAAGTTTTTTCTGATGCTGATTTTGGAAGTTGTAGCATTGAACGGAAAAGTACTTCCGATGCTTGTCATTTTCTTGGTAATTCACTTGTTGCATGGTCATCCAGAAAACAAAGTTCAGTTGCACAATCCACCGCCAAATCTGAATATGTAGCTGCTGCTAGCGCTTGCTCACAAATTCTTTGGATTGTTCAAACGCTTAAGGACTATGGGGTTGATCTAGATAGTGTTCCACTATTTTGTGATAACACTAGTGCCATTTGCATTGCTAAAAACCCTGTGTAACATTCTAGAACTAAGCACATTGATATTAGGTATCACTTTCTCCGTGATAATGTTGAAAAAGGAAACATTGTGCTTCATCTTGTAGATACCGACAACAATTGGCTGACATTTTTACAAAACCTTTGGATTTCACTCGTTTTTGTTTCATTCGTAGTGAAATAGGGATTATGCATCCCCATGGCTTACATTGAGGGGGAGTTTTCAAACTTGAGAAGTCTATTTGTGAATCTAAAATTAAAATAATATGAGCATAGTATTTCATACATATATGACTTTGTGATTCCTTTTACATGCTAAAAGTTCTTACTACATTACTCGTGTTATACATTTTGTAGTTTTTGCCATGTCTAGTAATTGGAGTAATTACTTACACTAAATCTAGTCATGGTTGAACTTTCATGCTATTTTGAACTTGTTGCATGCTCACAAGTGCTTTTAATCATAAAGAATTAATCAAGCAATCAACTCACATGTTGAGTTTTTGTGAGCAAATATAAGTTTATAAAAGATCAAGAGAATATGCATGCATCGCACTTCTTCTTTTGAGATGTCGTATCATTGCACTTTGATAAGAACTTGGAAGAAGTTGTGTATGACTAAAACCATGTCCTTAAGCTTCTGATTGTCAAATGACATATGCTTGGCTTGATTGGTCAGAATAAGGCAGATGCGCATATAATCTCTTGCAAATATCATATGATCTAAATTTGTGCTTTGAAAAATAATAAAATGCAGCAACAAGTGTCATGCTTTCAGGTTTTGAAATAGTTAAGTTTGTGAGATCATGACTTGCTAAATTGGAAATTACATTTGATCTCTAGCATGGCTTACACTACTTTATGTATTTCATTGATGTGATAGTGTAAGTTACTTGATAGTATGATGTGGATGAGCTTTGTTTGATATGTATATGTTATAATATGCTCATAACAATTAAAATTTGTCTTATAAACCTTGCTGAATACATTGTCAAAGGGGGAGAGATAATATGTGAATTTTTAAAAAACAAATATGCAAGAGGGAGACATTGATTACACATTGCACATATTCACGATTGTTTTTGGCACGATTCTTCTCAGGGGGGAGAATTTTTTTCTAATTTTATTTATGTTTTACAAAGGGGGTAAATTGTTTTCAAAACTTTTCATGCCAATGTTCGGATTTTAAATGGTGTTGCCAATGCATTCATCAAGGGGGAGATTGTGAGATCTATGTGTGTTGAATACATTGGATTTGACAATAAAAGTTTTGAATGCTGCCATAACATCCTTTTATCAAAGTCTGACTCTAGCTCCGAGCTTCTGCAAGGTCCGACAATAGGTCTGACTTTCTTTGTCTAGATCCGACATGTTTTTGGGTAGCTCTGCTGAGCTTTGTCTTTAGCTCCGACATGTCTTTGATAGCTCCGACATGTCTTTGTTAAGCTCTGATATGTTTTGCTAGGTACGACTTATATTGGTTAGGTCCGACATGTTTCTCTAGCTCCGACTTTTGGGTTGACTAGTTTCGACTAGTTTTGGTCAGCTCCGGCGCTAGGTCCGACTAGCTTTGGTTAGCTCTGGTGCTAGGTCCTGCTAGTTTTGATAAGCTTCGATGCTAGGTCCGACTAGATTTGCTTAGCTCCAGTGGTAGGTCCTGCTAGTTTTGATAAGATCTGGCACTAGGTTTTACTAGCTTTGGTAAGCTTCGGCTCAAGCTCAAGTTAACTTTTTCTAGGTTCGGAGCTTGATCGTAATGTTCCAAATTTTCATGTGAAATGTTTCAAACTTGCTTTACACTTATGGAAAGGTTGCTTAGTATTCTTTTACTAAGTTTTTGGTGTGTTTTGGTTGATATGGCTGATATCGTTTTGATATGCTTTGCAACATGCTTAAGTGAGGTGCTCACGTTAGGTGTTGTGTTCGGAACTGACTTGAGTCAAGTCGCGGACTTGGGCTCGTACGGATTGGTTGTTTATTCATGTGCAGGTGTTGCTTGATTTCAAGACATGGCTGGTGATGGGATCCATTGAACTAGTCTAAGGGAGAAGATGAGGTTCAACAACCGAGTTTGGTAGGAATTGTGGTTGAGTTTATCGGGAGGTCGCGCAACATGTTTGAATCAAGAATAATGCATATGAAGGTATCGTGGACGTCATTGAAAGATGTTTGCGCGTGTGCAAGTAGTGCATGGACGTGGCTACATGGTTCTGAGGCGTGATGAAGAGATGTGGACGTAAAGAATTGGTCGGAAAGGTCCAACCGACTAGGTTATGGACTCAGGTTGCGGCTGAGTCGGGTTTGACTCAAATATGGAAAGATTTGAGTTGGTTATGATAGGATTTCGTGTGGGTCACGAATTTGGGTTTTTTTAGGAATGTGTGATACGTTCCAAAGGTGTTTGGAAGTCTTAAGATTGCTTCTATGCGCATATAGAAGAGTCCTAAGAAGTTATGAAAAGTTTCGATTTGTGATCTGAGTAGGATTGAAGTCCTAGTTCAGATTGGGTTGGCCCAAGGGCTGGTTATATAAGCAAGGGAGGCCAAAGCTCGTGGTGCACGACTTTGGAGCTGTTCCTATTGTGTTCTATTGAATAAAACTCGTGGTTTGAAGGAACTTTTGTGCCTTGTTCGTCCGACTTGTTCCAGACAAGTTTTACTCGTCGAGTTTCTGGACAGCACTACCTTTCGTTGGTGGTTTTATCATAACTCAAGCTTTACAGATCCAATTGACGTGATTCTTTTTGGGTTGTCTACAGAACTTGATTATATATCATATGTCAAAATTTCACGGTCATTGGATTTGTGGTTTCTGATCTACACGAGTTTCTTTGCAGTATTCCAGAACTGTTTTTCTCGGGTAGGACAGATTAACCTTTGTTTGATCTTTCGATCATAACTTGAGTTTCACTCGACAGATTTGAATGATTCTTCTTGTGTCATCTTAGTAACTTGATTCTCTCTGATATATATCACTTTTGTCACGTTGAAACACGTTTAGATTAGTCTCACTCACGATTTTTCTACCGAAGGGGTTTGGATTTAATTGTTTCCGCTGCGTAAGATTTTTAAATCTACCATTCACCCCCCCTCTCGTTGATTTTCACGTGCTCTTCGATCCTACGGACGTTCTTCATATGCAAGGAAAGAGGAGAAGATAAACTTTCCAATGGTTATGGTCCCACCTCAAAATTCCTTCGAAGGCATTGGGAATCATCAAAACAATTCGAGTCCAGATTTCTGTCCGGTGCTGCGTCACTGAATCGGGCCTTCGGGCATTGTATCCCGTAAGAGTCCATTAGGGACGCATCTAATCATGTTTTGGTTGAACCCTAGCCTATAAATACTGCAGCCGCCAGTCATATTAGGTGGGTTTTGCTTAGATCAATAATATCGCCGTTCTACGGTTTGTGAGACCCCAACTTCGCGATTTCGGATCGTGTCTTCGACGTTCTTGCTCGTGTTCTCGGTTGCACTTGCAGGGATTAGCCTTCTTGGCGAGGTCAAGCGTGTGCAGCACAGTTGATAACCAATGGAGCTGTGGTGTACTGATTGCAGGGGTACTCAAACCGCTCGAGTGCCGCGGATCATCAACGTCGAGTTCTCCACCCCAATCGACATACATTTCGGAAGATCGGGCCTAAACTTACTAATCAATTGGTATCAAATTTCCAGGTTGCCCGTGAGGTATTTTTTTCCTTCCATTAGATCGATTTTGTTTCGTACCTAGGGTCCACAGAAAAGCCACAAAAAAATTAGATTGTTTTTACCGCTTCCCAGACTATAGTGCCTGCAGCTTTGTTTTTCAGTTTGCATTGTTCAGTTTGCATTCGTGTGGTCGAGTCTTGTTGCTAGTTTAGCTTTGTGTTTTGGGTCCTAGTTATCGTGTTTTGTCCTTGTTTTCTTGCTGTTTGACACCCATTCCACAATCTCTAAGTAACAAACTGATCCACCACGTTCATCGGTTTGCCCTTGCTAGCCGCCTTGCGTGAACTCTCTCATCGCCAGCCCTAGATTAGGTGACAAACCCTTGTGCCACTCATCCTTGAATCATCACACACCACCCCATTAGTTGCTGTACAAATTCCTAATTGTTTTCATATCTGATTGCGAGTTCTATTCTCAAACCGAGTTGGAATCAACATCTAAAAATCGTAACTCGGACAACCTACCTTAAAACGGCCATAACTTTCGCATACAAATTCAAAATCGGGCGATTTTTTTTTCAATTTCATCTACACAAAATTTCGCATCTGATTTTTCACCTCGTAGCCACGTTCGGCGAAATTAGATTGCCCAAATTCCCCTCAGAAGATGGGCTATCCGACCTCTGAAGTTTCAGCACGAATTTTAAAGAATCTTCTTGATTTTCTATAGGACGCATATTACATCCAATTGAGATGCAATATTGTGTGCTTCATATCTTTGTGCTCCTGAGTAAAGAAAAAATATCAAAAAAATATTAAAAAAAAGAAAAAATATAGTGAAGAGCACGCATATTAAAGCAATTGGCCTATACCACTTGTGTTGTGATTGTTGGTTATATCATTCTGTCTTCCTTTTTCCTTGCTACTTCCTTGTGTTGTGTTAGGCCCTAGAGCACTTGGTTGACCAGCAATAGTTTCCTACATTGAATACTTATTCAGCTTTGTTTACTGTTAACGATTTCCTGCTTATTAGCCACCATATTGTGCCATCCAAGCTCCACCTTTCTCTTGAGCATAACAGGTGCCTTTGCAATCACCCCACACTTCATTGGTTCATCTCACCATCCACACCACCTGTTGTGTCGGTAAGAACAGTTGTTAGAGCGTGGTAAGACGCTTGAGCGAGAGAGATTGTTTTTCTTCCACCTTTCACATTGTCACTATAGTTGATAGGGATAACATATTTTTGTTGTCTTTTTTTCCTACTAACAATGGAAGCAGAAGACAATGATGACGAATGTGTTCAATATGCTGAGTTACGTGATATGATGAAGACCATGACAAATATGTTTGCCAAATACAATGCAGCAATAGAGAAGTCATTGGCGAACTTGACTCGCCAACTTGATGACCTTGCTCTTCGGATGAATACTTTTGAGGCTCGGTTGACTCTCGCTGGAAGACATGAAGACAATGCTTATGATGATATGGAAGATCACAACAATCAGCCAAGACTACCACTTTATCATCGAGGTATGGGAGGTAATAATCATCATAACAATTACAATCGTCCTCCTTATGATTCTTTTGCTAAAGTGAAATTTACCATACCCCCTTTTTCTGGTTCTTATGATGCTGAGACTTATCTTGATTGGGAGATGATAGTAGAGCAAAATTTTAATGCCCATCTTGTTCCTGAACAACATAGAGTTCGTCAAGCCACTAGTGAGTTTAAGGACTTTGCTATCATATGATGGAATGAACTTGTTAAAACTAGAATTGATCCTCCAACATGGGATAGATTAAAAGAAGCTATGCGTGTTCGATTTGTTCCTCCATCTTTTTAGCGGGACCTTCGAAAAAATTGCAGCACTTAGACCAAGGTAACATGTCCGTAGAGGAGTATTGTCAAGAGTTACAAAAGGGTATGCTGCGTTGTGGGGTAGTAGAGGACATGGATGATAAAATAGCTCGTTTCTATGGGGAGTTGAGGCGTGAAATTCAGGACATTGTTGATTACAAGTGAATGTGGCCTAGAGGGGGGGTGAATGGTCCTTTTGAATTTCCTGCACACTTAATAGAATCGTCAAAACTTGGTTGGCCGGACTAGTCCGGTCGTGTGGGCGGACTTGTCCGGTGTGCTAAAAATATGTGTGTTGATCAGGTGTTATTTGGGAAACTAAATTTCTTTAGCAACGGAAATGAGAACAACTGATATTTTTATTTGAGATTAATATAAGAATGCAGGTAAAACTTATAATTGCCTTAGGTTGATGTTTAGCACTCAAGTGATCTAATGAATAAAATTTAAAGGAAATAAGGCGCAAGACACATGAATTTTTCCCGAGGTTCGATCTCACCACGAGATCTACGTCCTCGTTGAGGAAGCTCACATAGAGCCGGGTCTCCAACCCTTTCCCTCTTCAAGTCACCACGAAGGCCGACTTGATTCCACTATCACGGGTAATCACCAAGTTTGTGGGGCAACCTCACACGTTGAGGGCTCCCATGAGAATTATAACGAAAGAAGTGATCAAATACACTCAAAAGTATTACAATGCAGAGTATGAGTGTAGAAAGATCAAACCCCAAGAGCTCGCAATGAAAGAACGACGATCTACCAATCCCGAATCCAAGTGTTCAATTGATTTCACTCTTTTTTGCACTTAAGATGTGTGGGGAGATGTGTTTTGGGCTCTTGGGACGAAGTGGCAGCGCTAGGGTTTGTTCTTTGATCAGTGTTCGACGTATATATCCATAGGAAAGCCGTGGACTCTCTATTTATAGGGTTTCCAAAAAGGTAGCCGTTGAAAAACCCTAACACCGGACTAGTCCGGTGCAAGTCCGAACTTGTCCGGTCTTAGTGTATTTTGAAGTCCAGAAAGTCTGCCGGACTAGTCCGGTCCAAGCTCGGACTAGTCCGGTGCTGTGTGAAGGTGAACTCCAGAAAGTTCAACGGACTAGTCCCCGGACTAGTCCGATCTCCACATATGGGAGACTCCAAAAAGGTCAACGGACTAGTCTGGTGGTCAACGGACTAGTCCGGTCCCTCAATATGAGAGACTCCAGAAAGATCAACGGACTAGTCCGGTGGACGCACGAACTAGTTCGGTCTCCCAATAAGTGAGATTCCAGAAAGTTAAACGGACTAGTCCGGTCCATGATCGGACTAGTCCGGTGCTTTGTGAAAGTTAGGTTAATTTTAATCCCTTACCCTCGCGCAAATTTGTGAGCTCTTGGAGTGTGTCTTTCATACAGTCCCTATACATTCAAAATCTAATTTGGTCTTCCAAGCTTCATCAAAGTATCTCTCTTTGAACACCACTTCATTTTTCACCTTTTTGTGCGCACCGAGCTGTTTTACTTGTTTGTCATGCAATCATCTTAGTAGTTTCATTAGGATCTCATATGTTTGTCATCAATTAGCCAAAACCCAGAAGGGATATCCTAGATGCACTTACAATCTCCCCCTTTTTGGTGATTGATGACAACCATTTGAGATATCACAATTGAGAATAAAATCTTGATTTTCATAAGGTGTGCACATATGAGAATAACGATAAGTCCACAAAAAGCTTCTCACATATGCACACACCTTATGGTGGGGTGCCTAACAGGTGTGTGATCAACAAGGTGTGATGAAGTACAGGTAATCAATAATGAGCATAGAGATAACCATTCAAGCAACAATAAGCATCACACATAAGAGAAGAAATAGTGCATTACAAGGTTTTAAAAATAAGTACACGTCCTTGATCATAAAAACATAAAGACACCGCCTACTAGTCTCAATCTCTCCCCCTTTGGCATCAAGGCACCAAAAAGGGAAAAAATTGAGGGGAATCACTCATCGCCACTCTTTTCTTCAGTCTCGGTCCGGTCTTCATCTTCACCACCATCATCATTCTCTGGAGCAGGCTCTTCCTCGAAGTCCTCGAAGGCAGGCGGGGATCCCACCAGCTCAATCTCCAGCTTGTCACTGATGGCTTTGATGTTGGCATTGACATATTGTTGATGCTTCTTCTGCCTGACTTCAATCTTGCGGCAGCAGGCAAAGATAGAGGTGAGCATTTTGAGCACACCACCAGAGGGTTCATGGGCAGGTGCAGAGCTAGGAGGAGCAGCTGAAGATCTTGTGGCATTCACATCCCGAGTTTGTTTAGTCCTCCTCTCAGCTTCAGGGGAGGGAGGTGCATCAGGAGCCGAAGGTAGAGTGTACTCGGTGGGCTTTTGCGGTTTCAACCCCGTATGGTGAACATCCTTGACGAACTCAAGTCCAGTCACCTTCTCAATCATGTACATGATGTATGGGGCATACCCGCAAGATCTGTTTGGACTGATTGAGATGTTCACAATGTCATTGTAGATGTATTCAAAGACATTGAACGGTCTCCTCCCGCCAATGACCTTCATTAGGGTCCTCAAAGTTCCTTGAATAGTCCCCGCATCTACATCTTTCGGGGCTATTGTCTTCCTCAAAATTCTGTTGAGGACCACATAGATGGGCTTCAAATATTTGATATTGGGAGGGACATAAGGCATCCTTGTGTCATAGAGAAATTTGAGCTCATCCTTCTCCAAGAGTTGCAGATTGTGGATTACAAGATCATGATCCAAAGTGTGTTCAAGGTGGAGGATTCTTGCAAATTCATCATAGGTGACACTGTACTTGGAACCATGAGTCATCCAAGTCAGACTGTCTCCATCACCACGAGCAAAGTAGAGGGTAGAGTAAAATTGGGTGATGACCTCATTGTTCTAGTTACACTCAAAGGCAAACAAATCCTTCAAGCTGTGCCTCTCCAGGGCCTCAACCACCTCACGAAAGGCAGGATATCTCTTCGATTGTCAGTATCAAACATTCACCCATTGACTCTCTACAATGGGATTCTTCATCTTCACATACACATGCTCGTAGTAGTCGGCATGGAAGTTGCTCCAAAATCTTGGGTCTTAGCATTGCCGAGGTTGATCATACACATTAACCTGCCTGAAGCTATCAGCAAGCTCACCCCCTTTTCTGGTGAAGTCTTTACTCGAGCGCTGCCTATTGCAGTGACTTGGGTTCTTCATCTTCAGGGGTCCAATGGGACCACTAGCAAGCCCCTTTCCTTTGTTGAGAGTCCTCTTTAGCCCTGAGGAGCTCTCGCCAGCTTTTCCTTGGGCCTTCTTAACAACCACCCTCCTTTTCTTGGGCAAGTTGTCGTTGGAGGGTGGGGAGTGCACATTTACATCATGTCTTTTCTTCATGTACCTCTCCTTGGCTCTCTTCACCTTTTCACGTTCAACTTCTTCATCAACATGGAAGGAGCTGTCATCTGAGCTTGAAGACATCGTGCCTAATAAGGAGTTCATGATTTAGATGAGAATGAACTAAAAATGAAGGAGATGTGAGGATTCAAATGTTAGAGACCAGACTTGTCCGATTTTAGAGTGCGGACTTGTCCGGTGTACCAGACTAGTCCGTATCTGGGAGCCGGACTAGTCCGGCCTGGCACAAGAACCCTAAAAAAAATATGAATCACAACTTCTATCTAATGATGCAAAGGAGCATGAAGGTGAAAGGAATACATATCTGAAGCTAATGTACTTCCTTGGAATCAAGAGAAATAAGCTAGAACTAGAAAAGTTGAGAGTTTGATTTTAGGGAGAAATTTACCGAGATTTGAAGATTCGCGTTGAAGGAGCACGAATCTGTCCGGGATGAGTTTGGAGTGGAGTATCAACTCGTCGAAGGGAGCATTTCCCACGGAGAAAACTTGTATTTTGAGGGCTCAACTCGAAAATCACTTTTGGGGGCTAGGATTTGAGAGGTGAGGGTTCAACTCAAAGTGGAGGGAGGTTTGACATGGTTTTGGGCCGGCCAACTGCTTATATACGCTGCCGACCGGACTAGTCTGGTGCCCCTAGAAAACCTAGGAAAGAGAGACTGCCCGGACTAGTCCGGTGGCAAACCTGACTAGTTCGGTGTCCCTGGAAAAACTGAGTATTTAAAGATAACTAATAGTGATCCAAGGACATGTTTTGCAAATAATCTTGGTAATTATGACCAGAAAGTAATCAACAATAAAAAATTGGTCATAAATTCCAAGATTTCTTCATTAAAATTAGTTTTCTTAGGAGAAAAAAAAAAGAGGTGAGGGGCAGTTTTAGCAATAAAATGTAACATTTGAAGTTTCAACCAGGTGTGCAACGTTTCAAGCCACATTTCGAGAGTCAAGAATATTAAGTTCATTCCTAAGTTCACAAAACCTTTTCTCATCCAATGGTTTGGTAAAAATATCCGCAAGTTGTTTTTCAGTTCTAACATGTGAAATAGCAATGTCACCTTTTAATGAATGATCTCTAAGAAAATGATGACGGATATCTATGTGCTTAGTTCTTGAGTGCTCTACCGGGTTGTGTGCAATTTTTATAGCACTTTCATTGTCACATAGAAGCGGAATATGGTTAAGATTGTAGCCGTAGTCCCTCAGGGTTTGTCGCATCCAAAGTAGTTGTGCGCAACAGCTACCGACTGCAATATATTCTGCTTCTGCTGTGGAAAGAGCAAGGGAGTTTTTCTTTTTAGATGACCAAGAGACCAGGGACCTACCAAGAAACTGACAAGTCTCTGACGTGCTCTTTCTATCGACTTTGCATCCTGCATAACCGGCATCGGAATACCCTATCAAGTTAAATTTGGATCCTTTGGGATACCAAAGGCCCAAGTTGGGTGTGTGCACAAGGTACCTTAGGATTCTTTTTACCGCAACTAAGTGACACTCTTTAGGTGCGGCTTGAAACCTTGCACACAAGCAAACACTAAGCATAATATCTGGCCTAGATGCACATAAATAAAGTAAGGAGCCAATCATGGACCGATATACCTTTTGGTCCACATTTGGACCATCTTCATTGAGGTCGAGGTGTCCATTAGTGGCCATGGGTGTCTTGATGGTCTTGGCTTTGTCCATATTGAATTTCTTGAGAATGTCTTGTGTATATTTGGTTTGGCTTATAAATGTACCTTCTCTTAGTTGCTTCACTTGGAATCCCAAGAAGAACTTCAATTCGCCCATCATTGACATCTCGAACCTATCTGTCATAATTTTGCTAAATTCTTCACAGAAGGATTTGTTAGTGGATCCAAAGATAATGTCATCAACGTAAATTTGACATACAAATAAATGATCATCACAATGTTTAGTGAAAAGTGTATAGTCAGCTTTACCAATTTTGAATCCATTCTGAATTAGAAAATCTTTAAGACACTCATACCAAGCTCGAGGAGCTTGTTTGAGGCCATAGAGAGCCTTACGCAGTTTGTAGACATGGTTGGGATACTTCTGGTCTTCGAATCCTGGTGGCTGCTCCACATAAACTTCCTCCTTGTTTGGGCCGTTTAAGAAAGCGCTTTTGACGTCCATTTGATACAGCTTAAAATTATGGTGAGTAGCATATGCCAATAAAATACGAATGTACTCAAGTCTAGCTACAGGAGCAAAAGATTCATCGAAGTCCAAACCTTTGACCTGAGAATAACCTTTGGCCACCAATCTAGCCTTATTTCTTGTTACTACTCCATGTTCATCTTGCTTGTTCCAAAAGACCCATTTGGTTCCAACTATGTTCGCCTTTGGTCTCTCCACTAGCTCCCATACTTCATTTCTCTTGAAGTTGTTCAGCTCCTCTTGTATTGCAATCACCCAGTCTGGATCCCTTAAGGCTTCTTCTACCCGGTATGGTTCTAGAAAAGACACAAAAGAATAGGATTCACAGAAATTTCCAACTCGAGATCTAGTAGTTACCCCCTTAGCAATATCTCCAATGATATTGTTGACAGGGTGGTCTCTTTGCACACTCTGGTGTAATCTTGGGTGTGGAGCTTGTGTAGTTGCTTGTTCTTCATTATCTTCATGTGCATTGTATCCCCCTAGATCATTGTTTCCATGATTGTCCTAATCTTCTTGATCTTCCTCCTCTTGATCTTGTGCAAGAGCTCCCCCTTGATCATTGCCTCCGTGTTGAGGTTCATCTTGTGCATTTGAGTCGAATGTTTTCTCTTGTGGTAAGATATCACCAAGTCCCATTTTCTTCAGTGCTTCATATGGAGCTTCCTCTTTATCTAACACACACTTATCAACTTGCTCCACTTGTGAGCCATTAGATTCATCGAACACTACGTCACGTGCTACTTCAACAAGGCCAGACACCTTGTCAAAGACACGATAGGCGTAGGCATTCGATTCATAACTGAGCAAGAATCCTTCATCGGACTTCGAAGCGAACTTCCAGGCCCTCTGTTTCTTGTTCAGAATGAAACATTTGCAACCAAAGACTTTAAAATAAGAAACATTAGGCTTTTTACCGGTAAGGAGCTCATATGGAGTTTTCTTCAGTAGTCGATGGAGATACAGTCGATTCGTGGCATGGCAAGCGGTGTTCACCGCTTCTGCCCAAAATTGATCTGATGTCTTGTATTTATCCAACATAGTTCTCGCTGTTTCGATCAATGTTCTGTTCTTCCTTTCGGCCACTCCATTTTGTTGAGGGGACTAGGGTGCCGAGAATTCATGCTTTATCCCTTCTTCATCGAGAAACTCTTCAACTTGGAGGTTCTTGAATTCTGTCCTGTTGTCACTTCTCATGTTCTTTATGGTTGATGAGAATTCGTTCTGAGCTCTTTTCAAGAACTTCTTGAGGATCCCCTGAGTTTCTGATTTATCATACAAGAAAAATACCCATGTAAATCTTGAAAAATCATCAACAATTACTAAACCGTATTTGTTACCGCCGATGCTGATGTACGAAACTGGACCAAAGAGATCCATGTGGAGGAGTTCCAGTGGTCTTGCTGTAGTCATCACATTCTTGGCGGGGTGTGGTGTTCCGACTTGTTTTCCTGCTTGACAAGCGCTGCACGACCTGTCTTTTTCATAAACCACAGCCTTAAGACCACGGATGTGACCACCTTTTAGAAGTTTCTGCAGATTTCTCATCCCAACATGGGCTAGCCGTCTATGCCACAACCATCCCATGTTGGTCTTGGCAACCAAGCAAGTGTTGAGTTCGGCTTTATTATTGTTGAAGTCAACTAGATAAAGCTTGCCCTTCAACATTCCCTTGAATGCAATCGAGCCATCGCTTCTTTTAAAAACAGTCACACCCTCATTAGTGAATAAACAGTTGTAACCTTTGTCGCATAGTTGGGATATTGACAAAAGTTTATAATCTAGAGAATCTACATGTGAAACATTTGATAAGGTATGTTGAGAGGATATTTCAATGTTACCGCTACCAAGGACCTTTCCTTGGCTGTTGTCTCAGAAGTATATGCCTTCACCTGGATCCTTGTTGTACTCGTACTCTACAAACATACTTTTCTCTCCGGTCATGTGATTTGTGCCTCCGCTATCAAGTACCCATTTTGTTCCACCGGAGGAGTAAGCCTGCAAAAAGAATTATTCATTGGTTTTAGGTACCCAAGCTTGCTTGGGTCCTCTCAGGTTAGTCACAAGAGTCTTGGGCACCCACACACAAGTTTTCAAGTTCTTGTGGCGTGGCCCTGTATATTTGGCAATGACTTTTCCATATTTGGCTTTCATGAGAACATAAGAAGCGTCAAATGTACGAAACAATATTTGTGGTTCAGATTCATGGGATTTTTCCTTAACAAAGACAATTCTATTCTTAGAATGAGTAGAGGTAGACATGTGTTTGTTCTTATCAAAACCAAGGTCATCTTTGACATTAGGAGGTTTTGTGACCATATATGCACTGCGTGCATATTTGATCTTCTCCTTATCAAAGATGCCGCTTGGAGGGGCATGCATATTATGAGAAGTTGAAGTATTAGAAATAATATTCTTCTTACTAGAGCAAGTGCAAGTTCCGATTGTTGTCGAACTTATATCTTTGGAGGCAGAGCTCTTGGAAGACGAGGAGTCACTTTGCTTAAGCGACTCAACTTGCACCTCAAGGATCTTGTTAGCTTTTGACAAGTTAGCAAGTTCTTCCTTGATTGCAATATGCGAGTCTTCTAGCTTTGATTAAATTTCCTTACTCAAGGCTAGCTCAACTTCAAGCGACTCGTTCTTCTCTCTTTCAAGCTCGAGATGCTTTTCAACTTCTTGATATCTCTTCCTTTCACGGATGAGCATATATTCTTGTCGGTCAAGAAGTTCCTCCTTTTCAAAAATTTCGTTCGACAACATTTCCATTTTCTTTACAACAATTTTACTTAGTCCTCTAAACATTTCTTCATTATCACTAGAGCTTTCAAAGTCATAAATAGAGGAATTTGGCGTAGGAGGAGTGAGCCCTACCTTTTTCTTGCGTTCCTTAGCCATAAGGCAAGTGTGGTTGTTCATGTCCCATCCTCCCATGTTTGGAAAGAGTGTGGCCTTCATAGTAGGTTTCTTGATTGCGATAGTGGCCATCTCTTCTTCTTCATTGGGGGAGGACTCGTCGTTTGAGTCCCACTCCTTGCCAATGTGAGCTTGATGGGTTTGTCTTCTTTTTCTGAAATTTTTCTTTTCTTGAGGTCTTGTTTCCTTCTTCTTTTTGTTTTCTTCATAAGGGCAGTCCACCATGAAGTGACCATACTCTCCGCAGTTGTAGCAAGTGCGTCGAGCCTTGGATTTTCCTTTATCCTTTCTTTTGCCTTCATTTGAGTTGTTGCTGTGTCTTCTTTTCATCATTCGCTTGAACTTCTTGATAAAGAGTACCATTTCTTCATCATCAAGATCGGTGCTCTCGTCACTTGTATGCCCATCGTCTTGATCTTCACGAGCTTCTTTGAGTTTGGGTCGGCATGTTGCTTTGAGAGCAACCTCTTTCTTTTTGGAGGAAGTGAGTTCGGCCAAGTCTTTGACGTATTGTGCCTCTTTCTCTATCATTTCATGATTTATGATCTTCCCCAACAACTCACCGGGGGTCATTTTGTGAAACCCGGGGCTTTCTCTAATCATTGAACAAAGTGTGACATTTCTAGGGATGAAGGCTCTAATCATTCTCTTGACTACCTCGTGATCCGTCCATTTCTTACCTCCATAGGCACATATTTTGTTGATGAGTGCCTTCATCCGGTTGTACATGTCTTGAGGTGATTCGCCTTCTTCAATAGCAAATCTCCCCAACTCTCCTTCAAGCATTTCGATTTTAGCTTCATGAACCGATCTATTTCCTTCGTGAGCTGTCTTGAGTGTATCCCAGATTTCCTTTGCACTTTCTAAGCCATCAATCTTGGTGAATTCCTCTCTGCTTAGTGATGATGTGATCACGACGACGGCTTGTGCATTTCTGTGAATCTCTTGTTCTTGTTCTGGGTGAGTTCTTCATCCGAGTCCGGGATATCTATGCCAGTGCAAACAATGTGCCACAGACTAGGATTTAGGGATATTAGATGCATCTTCATGTTGTACTTCCACATTGTATAGTCGCTTCCGTCAAACTGTGGAGGTTTTCCCATAGGAATGGAAAGATAGTGATTGTTTGAATTGAGACGGTTGTAGTTGTAAGGGTGTCGGGAGTAGTCGTGACGACCACTCCCCGTCGTCTTCTCTTCTTCTTTTCCCTTTTGTCCTAGCAGTTTCTTTCTCAGAAGTGCCTTTAGTTGTCGCACTTCTTCATCATCGTGTGGGCTCTCTTTCAGCACATCAAAAGTTTTATTTTCTTGTTCCTACTCATTAATGTTCATCTTCGAGATATCGTTGTTCTTCTCAGAGGCCATTGATCTCTCCGAGATGTGAGTCTCGTTGGTGGAGAACCTTGCTCTGATACCAATTGAATGTGGCCTTGAGGGGGGGTGAATAGGCCTTTTGAATTTCCTGCACACTTATCAGAATCGTCAAAACTTGGTTGGCCGGACTAGTCCGGTCGTGTGGGCGGACTTGTTCGGTGTGCTAAAAATATGTGTGTTGATCAGGTGTTATTTGGGAAACTAAATTTCTTTAGCAGCGGAAATGAGAACAACTGATATTTTTATTTGAGATTAATATAAGAATGCAGGTGAAACTTATAATTGCCTTAGGTTGATGTTTAGCACTCAAGTGATCTAATGAACAAAATTTAAAGGAAATAAGGCGCAAGACACACAAATTTTTCCCGAGGTTCGATCTCACCACGAGATCTACGTCCTCGTTGAGGAAGCTCACACAGAGCCGGGTCTCCAACCCTTTCCCTCTTCAAGTCACCACGAAGGCCAACTTGATTCCACTATCACGGGTAATCACCAAGTTTGTGGGGCAACCTCACACGTTGAGGGCTCCCACGAGAATTATAACGAAAGAAGTGATCAAATACACTCAAAAGTATTACAATGCAGAGTATGAGTGTAGAAAGATAAAACCCGAAGAGCTCGCAATGAAAGAACGATGATCTCCCAATCTGGAATCCAAGTGTTCAATTGATTTTGCTCTTTTTTGCACTTTAGATGTGTGGGGAGATGTGTTTTGGGCTCTTGGGATGAAGTGGCGGCGCTAGGGTTTGTTCTTTGATTAGTATTCGACGTATATATCCATAGGAAAGCCGTGGACTCTCTATTTATAGGGTTTCCAAAAAGGTAGCCATTGAAAAACCCTAACACCGGACTAGTCCGGTGCAAGTCCGGACTTGTCCGGTCTCAGTGTATTTTGAAGTCTAGAAAGTCTGCCAGACTAGTCCGGTCCATGCTCGGACTGGTCCGGTGCTGTGTGAAGGTGAACTCCAGAAAATTCAACGGACTAGTCCGATCTCCACATATGGGAGACTCTAGAAAGGTCAATGGACTAGTCCGGTGGTCAACGGACTAGTCCGATCCCTCAATATGAGAGACTCCAGAAAGATCAACGGACTAGTCCGGCGGACGCACGGACTAGTCTGGTCTCCCAATAAGTGAGATTCCAGAAAGATAAACGGACTAGTCCGGTCCATGATCGGACTAGTCTGGTGCTTTGTGAAAGTTAGGTTAATTTTAATCCCTTACCCTCACGCAAAGTTGTGAGCTCTTGGAGTGTGTCTTTCATACACTCCTTATACATTCAAAATCTAATTTGGTCTTCCAAGCTTCATCAAAGTATCTCTCTTTGAACACCACTTCATTTTTCACCTTTTTGTGCGCACCGAGCTATTTCACTTGTTTGTCCTGCAATCATCTTAGTAGTTTCATTAGGATCTCATATGTTTGTCATCAATTAGTTAAAACCCACAAGGGATATCCTAGATGCACTTACAACAAGGAATATGATACTGTTAACAGATTTTTTAAGCTTGCTATGTTGGCAGAAAAAGAATTACAGGGCCGACAACAACAGCAACAACGTACGAGGAGCAACTTCACGCCGCGTGTAGCGACTACACTATCCAAAACAGCACCATCTTCGACCCCCCGTGCAGCGACTACACCATCCAATGGCGGACAACAAACTATACATGCTGCTCCACCTTCTCGCGTGCTGGAAGGCAGCAAGGCGACATATTCAAGCCTTTGTTGTCCACTCCTTTTACGGGTCGTACTTCCGACATTAAGTGTCACCGCTGCCAGGGACTTGGTCATGTGATGAGAGATTGCTGGAGCAAAGGAGCATACATAGCACACAACGATGGCGGGTATGATAGTACTTCGGATGTTGAAGATGAATATTCTCTTGCTACTGACTTTACAGATCCAAATGACGAACACACCGAAGAAGAGGTACTTGGTACAGCGGCGACACAGAACTATAGGAGCATCATTGTGCAGTGTGCCTTGAGCTCCAAAGTGGATACCAACGACAAGCTATAACGACACAACCTTTTCCACATGTTTCTCGTTGTCAAGGACTGCCGTGTACACACTATAATTGATGGAGGTAGCTGCAATAACTTGGTGAACACGGACGCCATCAAGAAACTTGGTTTGACAACAAAAGCACACCCTTATCCGTACCACATTCAATGGTTCAACAACAGCGGTAAGGTTCGGGTAACACAAACAGCGAGAATACATTTTTCAATTTGTTCTTACCATGATTTTGCTGATGGTGATGTTGTTCCTATGGATGCTTGTTCTCTTTTATTGGGTCGTCCTTGGGAATTTGATACAGATGCTATTCATCATGGTAGAACCAATAAATATACTCTCATGCATAAGGGAAAGAAAATCACTTTGCTCCCGATGACTCCTGTTGAAATTGTGCATTTTGAGAAGAGTAAAATTCGTGATGGCAAAGCAACAAAATTAGAATCTGAAAAACAGCATGTTATTAAGTTAAAATCACCATCGTTGCTCGCAACTAAATCTGACCTTGCTGATTTATTCGATGCTAAGGGGATATGCTATGCTTTAGTTTGCAAAGAAGCCATGTTTTCACTTTATGAATTGTCTATTGCATTGCCCCCTGTTGTTGCTAACCTTTTGCAGCAGTTTGAGGATGTGTTTCCCTCTGAGATACCCCCTGGTTTACCACCGATGAGAGGCATTGAACACAAGATTGATTTGATTCCAGGAGCAAGTTTGCCAAATCGTGCAGCATACAGGGCGAACCCACAGGAAACTGAGGAAATTCAGCGACAAGTCCAAGATCTTTTGGACCGCGGGTACATTCGTGAAAGCCTTAGCCATTTTTCTGTTCCTGTTCTTTTGGTTCCTAAGAAAGATGGTAGTTGGTGCAAGTGTGTTGATTATCGAGCGATTAATAACATCACCATTCGATATCGTTATCCTATTCCTCGTTTATGTGAAATGCTTGATGAATTGAGTGGTGCAATCATCTTCACAAAAATTGACTAGCGTAGTGGTTACCACCAAATTAGAATGGCACTAGGAGATGAATGGAAAACTGCATTTAAAACCAAGTTTGGACTTTATGAGTGGTTAGTCATGCCTTTTGGTTTAACTAATGCACCCAGCACCTTTATGCGTTTAATGAACGAGGTTTTACGTGCTTTCATTGGGAAATTTGTGGTGGTTTACTTCAATGATATCCTCATTTACAGCAAGTCATATGATGAACATCTTGATCATTTACGTGCTGTTTTTACTGTTTTGAGAGATGCGCGTTTGTTTGGTAACCTTGAAAAGTGCGTCTTTTGCACCAATCGAGTCTCGTTTCTTGGCTACGTCGTTTCCTTGCAGGGAATTGAGATGGATGAGGCAAAAATTGAAGCAACCACCAGCTGGCCAGCCCCAACAACCGTTACACTGGTTCGTAGTTTTCTTGGTCTTGCAGGTTTTTATCAGCGTTTTGTGCGAGATTTCAGCACCATTGCAGCACCTCTACATGAGATAATGAAGAAGGGAGTGCCGTTTGATGGGGCGAACAGCTGCAACAAGCTTTTGATGCTCTCAAATCGAAGCTTACACAAGCACCATTGCTACAACTTCCTGATTTTGACAAGACCTTTGAGCTAGAATGCGATGCAAGCGACATTGGTATTGGAGGCGTTCTCATACAAGGAGGTAAGCCCGTTGCTTTCTTTAGTGAGAAACTTCATGGTCCTTCTCTGAATTATTCCAGATATGATAAGGAATTGTATGCCTTAGTGCGATTATTACAAACTTGGCAACATTATCTTTGGTCTAAGGAGTTTGTCATACATTCCGATCATGAATCATTGAAGTATCTTAAGTGTCAAACCAATCTGAATAAACGAAATGCTAAATGGATTGAGTTCATAGAGTCATTCCCATACATCATTAAGCATAAGAAAGGGAAGGAAAATGTCATTGCCAATGCATTATCTAAACGTTATACCATGCTGTCCCAACTTGATCATAAAATCTTTGGTTTGGAAACAATAAAAGCATTATATCCTATTGATTTGGACTTCAAAGATGCTTTTGAAAATTTTAGAGAAGGAAGAACTTGGAATAAATATGTGATGCGAGAGGGTCTCCTCTATCGTGCTAACAAGCTATGCGTTCCAGCTAGCTCCATTCGTCTATTACTTTTGCAGGAAGCATATGGAGGAGGTTTGATGGGACATTTTAGAGTGAAGAAAACTGAAGACGTGCTGTCCACACACTTCTTTTTGCCAAAGATGAGGCGTGATGTCGAGCGCTACTTGTCATAAGATGAGGGATAGTATTTTTGTAGTTGTTGATCATTTTTCCAAAATGGCACACTTTATACCTTGTCATAAGAATGATAAAGCCTCACACATTGCCGATTTATTTATGACGGAAATTGTTCGTTTACATGGTGTGCCAAATACCATTGTTTCTGATCGTGATGCAAAATTTTTAAGTCATTCTTGGAGAACTTTGTGGTATAAATTGGGAACCAAGTTGCTGTTTTCAACTACGTGTCACCCACACACGGATGGACAAACCGAGGTAATTAATCATAATTTATCCACTATGTTGCGGGCTGTCTTGAAAACAAATTTGAAGTTTTGGGAGGAGTGTTTACCACATATAGATTTTTCTTACAACAGATCCATTCACTCCATGACAAAGGAAGTCCATTCCAGGTAGTGTATGGTTTCAATCCCCGTGCTCCTATTGATTTACTACCTTTGCCTCCTTCTGAAACTATGAATTTGGATGCTACACAACGATCTGATTTCATTCTTAAGATGCATGAAACTACAAAGAAAAATATTGAAAAGATGAATGAGAAGTATAAGATTGCAGGTACTAAAGGTAGAAAGGAAGTAAAACTTGAACCGAGTGATTTGGTGTGGTTACACTTGAGAAAAGAGCGATTCCCTGACTTGAGAAAATCTAAACTTATACCACGAGCTGCTGGTCCTTTTAAGATTGTTGAAAAGATTAATAATAATGCATATAAGCTTGAATTGCCTCCCGATTTTGGGGTTAGTCCTACATTTAACATTTTAGATTTGGGACCGTACTTGGGAGAATAAGATGAACTTGAGTCGAGGACGACTCCAATTCAAGAGGGGGAGGATGATGAGGACATCACAACAGCGGAGACGCACATTGAACTGCAAGGACCAATCACAAGAGCACGAGCACGATTAATAAATCAGCAGGTGAATTCGTTCCTAACTTCTTTTGCATGTGAGTTTGAGAATAGTTGCTATGTGATGATTTAATTGTTATTAGGAATATTGGAGAAGATCGACAAGTGAAGGAAAGAGGCCTTGGGAGCATGGAGAACCAGCTGGGACGTCCACAAGTTGATGGAAACAGTTTACAATTCGGACTCGAGTTCAACTCGGAGTCCAGGAGCAGTCCACCTTAAAACTGATGCTCAGGAGGCATACGGACTCCGTTTTCGACGTTCTACATATGCACGGAAAGAGGAGAAGATAAAATTTCCAATGGTTCTGGTCTCACCTCAAAATTCCTCTGGAGGCCTTGGGAATCGTCGAAACAAGTCGAGTCCAGACTTCTGTCCGGTGCTGCGCCACCGAATCGGGCCTTTGGGCCTTGTATCCTGTAAGAGTTCATTAGGGACGCGTCTAATTGTGTTTTGGTAGAACCCTAGCCTATAAATACTGCAGCGGCCATTCATATTCGGTGGGTTTTGCTTAGATCAATAATATCGCCGTTCTACGGTTTGTGAGACCCCAACTTCGCGATTTCAGATCGTGTCTTCAACGTTCTTGCTCGTGTTCTCGGTTGCACTTGCAGGGATTAGACTTCTTGGCGAGGTCAAGCGTATGCAGCACGGTTGATAACCAACGGAGCCGTGGTGTGGTGATTGCGGGGGTACTTGAACCGCTTGAGTGCTGCAAATCATCAACGTCGAGTTCTCCACCCCAATCGGCATACCTTTCGGAAGATCGGGCCTAAACTTACTCATGAACAAGTCTCCACAATTTTGTTAGTGTCAAGTAAAAGCACACGGTAGCTTCTAGTATGAGATGGATAACCAAAAAACATGCCATCAATAGATCTAGCTTCAAATTTATCAAGATTACCATGTTTCTTAACAAAGCATTTGCAACCAAAGAACCTAAAGTATGTGACACTAGGCCTATGTCCAAACTGAAGCTCATATGGAGTTTTTCCTAGCTTAGTATCAAAAAAACACGATTTGAGACATAACAAGCGGTTGCAGTTGCATCTGCCAAAATTTTCTAGGATTTTGATATTCATCAAGCATAGTCCTAGCCATCACAACTAAGGTTCCTTTATTTCTCTCTACAGCACCATTTTGTTGAGGTACATATGGTGAATAAAATTGATGATCTATTCTATTTTCAGCACAATAGTGATCATAAGATTGGTTTTTTATATTCGGTTATGTTATCACTTCTAATTGCTTTTTAAAGATCCAGGGTGATCATTTGATAATCTAAGAAATAAAGTTCTAAAGTGACTAAAAGCTTCAGTCTTAGATGACAAAAACTAAACCAAGAGTATCTAGAATAATCATCAACAATCACAAGAACATAACATTTACCTCCAAAAGATTGAATACGTGAAGGACCTACAATGTCAAGGTGCAAAAGTTGTCTCGATTCAGTTGTCATGGTCATTGTGAGAGGAGCATGTAACCTACAACCATCTTAGCATGTCTACAAGAAGAGCACACAATTTTTTTGTCCCCTTTAAGCTTAGGCATCCCACGTATGCGATCAAGAGCACTAACACGCGTGAGATGATCAAAGCCAATGTGACCAAGTCTACGATGCCAAAAATATAAATCTTTCGAATCATTAGCAACTAGACACCTATGCTTAGAGGATGACATATCAAAATCAGTTTTAAAAAATCTTTCAAACCGATACATGTTAAAAATAAGCTCACTGTTTGAATCTACAATCTTGCAGCAATTTTTAGTGAAGATAATTTCCAGATTTCCATCTAGTAATTGTGAAACAAAAAGGAAGTTGTATTTCAAATTTTCGACAGGTGCCACATCTTTCGAAGTGCAGTGATTATTTACTCTAACCGAACCTTAGGAATTATAGGAGTTGAAGAATTATCGACAAAAGTAACATTCTGTAAATGTAACACAAAAGAGAGTGAGGAGAACCATTCTTTGTTACCGGTCATGTGGTGTGAGCAGCCTGAATCCACAATCCAATTTTTCTCCTTACTCAAGCGTGTAACCTACATAGAAGCACAATACGTCAATGATTCAATATTGGGGTTAGTCAAAAATATTTAGGAATCCAATACTGAGTCACACGACGTCCAGCAGGAATAACAAGTGAAAGCTGAGATAAAACAATAGATTCATGAGCCAAAGTTTGAGGATTTTTGTACCCAACTACTGACCTACTAGGTTTTACATGTGTAGCACAAAATTTTTTGTATGTTTTTGACTCATTACAGCAGGCTGCATGTTCCTAACATTCAGTTTAGCACGTGCAACAAATTTTGAATGAGAGTTATGAGATCTAGGTTTCATTCTTTCCTTTTTCTGTTGTTTAGCTAGTCTGTAACAAAAGTGTATGGCATGGCCATCTCTACCACAGTAGGTACATTGAAATTTAACTTTATGTTTATGTCTAGATGAGCAAGCAACATGATTATTAGAAATCGAATGAGACAACACTCCTGCAGATTTGAGAATGACTCCTTTTTGTTCAAGAATTGTTTGAATCAAACCACTTCCTATTGAATTTACAATTTTAGGTGGATGTGCCTTAGCATGAGCATAGGAATCAAAACCTAAACCAGTTTTATCATTGCAAGATTTAGAGGAATTCAACAGAAAGTTCAAATTTCTATTCCCATTGCAAAACCACTCTAGTGTCCTATTCATGTCATCAAGTTTCTTAGACAAGTCTAGGTTGTTTTCACATGAAGTTTTCCCTTTTAGTTTGCAATTAGAACAATATTAACTTCATGAGAACGTAAAACATTGTTCAATATAGAAATCTCATTCAAGGAATCGTTTAGTTTCTTATCAAGATCATCACAAGTAGAACAATGCAAATCACTTGTAGAACAGCAAGTATCTTTCAAGTTTTTATCATTAAGTGTAGCAAGCTTATTATTCTTTTAAATTTCTAACTCAAGTTTATCAATTGTGGAGGTGTGTGCACTTCTTAGGGATGACAAATGATCATATATAGCTCACATGAGGAACAAGAATTATCACTAGGAATCAAAGATTTCAAACGATTAATTTCATATTCTAGTGATTCAATTTTAACATCATTGTCCCTAAGTTTTTGTCATTTTTCCTAAGTATAACAGTGGCACGAGAAATCGCATCACACATTTCTTTGCAAGTGGGACATACCTCTTCATCATCGCTGTTGTGTTCTGCCTCCTTCATACTTGATCTTGAGTTGCCTGCCATGAAGTACAAGTTTGCCAAATTCTCTTCATCTTCGTCACTTCCGATGTCCACATTGCTCGAGCCAAGTTCTTGAAGTGCGGAGATAAAAATGTTTACCAATTGGCGACACGTAAAACCCTTCTTCTTCTTATCGTTTGTAGAGGAGTGCTTCGTCCTTGTTTTCTTTTCGTCATGGGAAGTAGTACCTAAAAGGTTAGGGCAATCTATACAAAAAGTTCCTGTCTGACCACATTCGAAGCATCGTTGAGAACCGACACTTCCTCTCCTTCTAGTTCTCACATTTTGCAAAGCTTTTGAGAACCAAATCGAGATGAGTGCAAATTCCTCCTCTGGAAACTCTTCAATCTTTTAAAGAGTTAGAGAGGACAGAAAGCAAGTGTACGACCTGATGAAGATTGGCTAGAGCTAGGCGTGTCACGTTGTGAAACAAATGCAAGAGACTTGTTGTGATTCTTACGTGAGATTATGTCAATTTCATGAGTTTTTAACTTGGAATATAGCACATGTAATGTAAGTGTACTCAAGACAGTGGATTCACGTATAGATGTAACTTTCATCTCCCAAATTGACATGTCTAATGCACTTAGTAATTGTCTAACATTCTCAGCATCTGAAAAATTAACGTTGACACTACGCAAGTTGCTGAGAATTTTGTTAAAGCGAGCAAAGGGGTCATCAATTGAATCACCGGGTTGCATCTCGAAGCGCATATATTTTTTCTGAACATATCTTGTCTTACCTCCTTGATAGTGTTGGATCCTTCATCATAATCACATAGAGCTTTTCAAACATTGTACGCAAATCGGAGGTGTGCAACACGATCAAAGTCACATTGAGTCAATCCTTGTATGATCAAGTTCCGTGCCTTGTTGTTGTTGGCATCTTCATGTTCGTAGCCATGCCTTGATCATTTAGCGGCACGTCGTAAGGCTTATACACCTTTTCCCATATTGTGAATCCTTGCGCATGGATGAAAGCCTTCATACGTGCCTTCCAAATTTGAAATCAATGCCATTAAAAACACAAGGTTTTGCGGAGTATTTTTCCATGTCGATTAGTCAAAAACTCATGCAAATCATAGAGATTAGAGCACCGTGGCTCTAATACCAATTGTAGGATCGAAGAGCACCTGAAAATCTACCACGGGGGAGGTGAATGGTATATTAAAATTTTTTGAGCGGAAGCAACCAAAACCCCTTGACAGAAAATCAATGTGTTAATAAACCGTGTGTGCAACTGATCTAAATGTGTTCAACCATGACAAAAGTGGTAGATATTTATAGAGAATCAAGTCATTCATACACGACAACAAGAATCACAAAAAACCGTCAATAAAAACTCAAGTTATGATCGAAAGATCAAACAAAGGTCAATCTATTCTACCCGAGTAAAAACCAGATCTGCAACACTAAAAAGAAATTCGTGTAGATCATAAACCACAAATTTAATGATCTTGAAATTTTCACATATGAGAGATAATCAAGTTGTGAAGACAACACAAAATGAATCGCATCTAGGTAAGTAAAACTTGAGTGATGATAAAAACACCGAAGCAACGTAGTGTTGTGTAGAAACTCAATGAGAAAAACTTGTCTGAAACAAGTCGGATGAACAAGGCACACAAGCTCCTCTAAACTACGAGTTTTATTGATCAAAATATAAGAGGAACAGCCTAAAATCATCTCTCCTGAGCTCTGGCCTCCCTTGCTTATATAACCATCCCTAAGACCAACCCAATCCTACCTAGGATTCTAATCCTAATGAGTTTCAACCGAAACTTTCCATAACTGCTCAAGACTCTTTTATATGCAGATAGAAGCAGTCTTAAGACTTCCAAACACCTTAGGAACGTACCAAACATTCATAAAACAACTCAACTTCATTATCACCACAAATCTAACCAAAACAAACTCTATGCCTTCCATAAATGAACCATAACCACCTCAGCCGCAACCTGAGGAATAAACCAGACGGTTGGACCTTCCGACCGATTCTTTACGTCAACTTCTCTTCATCACGCCTTGGAACAATGTTTCCATGTCCATGAACCCCTTGCACACATGCAAACACTTTTCAACAACCTTCACGATTCCTTCATATGCATTGTTCTTGACCCAACCATGCTACGTGACCTCCCGATCAACTCAACCACAATTCATCTCGAACTTGGTTGTTAAACCTCATCTTCTCCCTAAGACTAGTTTAATGGATCCCATCACCAGCCATGTCTTGACCTCAAGAAACACCTGCACATTAATAAAAAACCAATCTGTAGGATCGAAGAGCTCGTGAAAAGATACCAGAGAGGGGGTGAATGGTAGATTTAAATTTTTTTTAGCAGAAGCATAAAAAACCCCTCGGCATAAAATCAATCTGTTAATAAATTGTGTGTGCGACTGATATAAATGTGATAAATCATGAAAAAACCAGCATATATTGTGCAGAATCAAGTCACGAAGACACGACAACAAGAATAACAAAAAACCGTTGAGAAAAACTCAAGTTACAATCGAAAGATTGAATGAAGGTCAATCTATTCTACCTGAGAAATACTAGATCTGCAACACTACAATGAAACTCATGTAGATCCCAAACAAAATCCAATGACCATGAATTTTTCACAGATGATATATAATCAAGTTGTGAAGAGAACGTAAAAAGAATCACATAAATTGGATCTTTAAAACTCAAGTTATGATAAAACCACCAAAGCAAGGTAGTGCTATGCAGAAACTCGATGAGAAAAACTTGACAGAAACAAGTCGGACAAACAAGGCACAAAAGCTACTTTAGACTATGAATTTTATTGATCAAAACATAAAAGGGACAGCCCCAAAGTCGTGCACCACGATCCCTAGCCTCCCTTGCCTTTATAACCAGCCCTTAGGCCAACCCAATCCTAACTAGGACTCAAAACCTACTCAGATTCAACCGAAACTTTCTATAATCGCTCAAGACTCTTCCATACGCAGATAGAAGCAATCTTAGGACTTCCAAACACCTTAGGAACGTATCTCACATTCCTAAACCAACCCAACTTTGTGACCCACACGAAATCCTATCATAACGAACTCAAATCTTTCCATATTTGAGTCGAACCCCACTCAGCCGCAGCCTGAGTCCATAACCTAGTCGGTTGGACCTTTCTGACCAATTCTTTACGTACACTTCTCTTCATAACGCTTTGGAACCATGTATCAACGTCCATGCACTCTTTGCATATGTGCAAACACCTTCCAACTACGTCCATGATACTGTCATATGCAATGTTCTTGATCCAAACACGCTGCGCGACCTCCCGATCAACTCAACCACAATTTCTTCCGAACTTGGTTGTTGAACCTCATCTTCTCCCTAAGACTAGTTCAATGGATCCCGTCACCAGCCATGTCTTGAACTCAAGCAACACCTGCACATGAACAAACAACAAATACTTCAGAGCACAAGTCATCGACTTGACTATCGTTAGTTTTGAAACCACAAAACCTTACGTGAGTACCTCAAATAAGCATGTTGCAAACCTTAACAAAAATATATCAACCATAACCACCAAAACACACCAAAAACTTAGTAAAAAATACTAAGAAAACTTTCCATAGATGTAAAGCAAATTCAAATCAATTCAATGTAAAAGCAGAACCATTGCAATCTAGCTTTGGACCTTGCCAAAACTAACTGGACCTTGAGCCAGAGCTTAACAAAGATAGCAGGACCTAGCACCGGAGCTTACCAAAGCTAGTCGGATCTAGCACAGGAGCTTCCTAAAGCTTAGTTGGACCTACCACCAGAACATGTCGGACCTAGCCAAAATAAGTCTGACCTAGACAAAGCAAGTCAGACCTTACATCGGACCATGCTGGAACTATCCAAAACAAGTCGGACTTTTGTCGGACCTTGCTGAAGCTCGAACCTAGAGTCGGACCTTGTTGAAAAAGGTGTTTTAGTGATATTCAAAACTTTTATTACCATAACCAATGTATTCAGCACACATAGGTCTCACAATCTCCCCCATGATGAATGCATTGGCAACACCACTTAAAATCCGAACATTGACTTATACATATGAAAAGTTTTGAAAACAAAATTCTCCCCCTATACATATTTTCCCCCCTTTGTAAATCAGAAATAAAATGAGAAGAAAATCAATTCTCCCCCTGAGAAGAATCGAGCCAAAACACTTGTGAATGTGTGCAATCTGTAATCAATTTCTCCCCCTTTGACAATGTATTCAGCAAGGTACAAAAGAGAAATTCTAATTGTTATGAGCATATTATAACATATACATATAAAACAAAGCTTCATCGAAGTCATACAATCAAGTAACTTACACTATCACATCAATGAGATACATAAAGTAGTGTAAGCCATGCTAGAGATCAAGTGTAATTTTCAATTTAAACAAGTCATGATCTCACAAACTTAACTATTTCAAAACATTAAAGCATGACACTTGTTGCTGTATTTTTAATTTTTCAATATCATTTAAAGCTCAAATTTTAATCAAAAAACATTTGCAAGAGATTATATGCCGCATCTGCCTTATTCTAACCAGCCAAGCCAAGCCTATGTCATTTGACAACCAGAAGCTTAAGAACATGGTTTTAGTCATACAGAGGTTCTTCCAAGTTCATATCTAAGTGCAATGATAATCCAACTCAAAAGAAGAAGTGCGATGCATGCATATTCTCTTTATCTTTTCTCAATTTTTCATTTGATCATAAAACATCAACATGTTAGTTGATTACTTGATTAATTATTTATGATTAAAAGCACTTGTGATCATGCAACCAGTTCAAAACAGCAAGAAAGTTCAATCATGACCAGATTTAGTGTAAGTAATTATTCCAATTACTAGTCATGGAAAAAACTACAAAATGTATAACACGAGTAATGTAGTAAGAACTTTCAGCATGTAAATGGAATCACAAAGTCATATCTGTATGAAATACTATGCTCATATTATTTTAATTTTAGATTCACCCATAGACTTCCAAAGTTTCAAAACTCCCCTTGAATTTCAGCCATGAGGATGCATAACCCCTATTTCACTACAAATTAATCAAAAACGAGTGAAATCCAAAGGTTCTATAAAAGTATCAGTCAATTGTTGTTCGCTATCTACATGGTGAAGCACAATGTTTCCTTTTTCAACATTATCATGAAGAAAGTGATACCTAATGTTAATGTGTTTTGTTCTCAAATGTTGCACGAAATTTTTAGCAATGCAAATGGCACTAGTATTATCATAAAACAGTGGAACACTATCTAAATCAACCCCATAGTCCTTAGTTTGAATAATCCAAGGAATTTGTGAGCAAGCGCTAGTAGTAGCTACATATTCAGATTCGGTTGTGGATTGTGCAATTGAGTTTTGTTTTCTGGAGGACCAAGCAACAAGAGAATTACCAAGAAAATGACAAGCACCTGAAGTACTTTTCCAATCAATCCTACAACCCCCAAAATCAGCATTCGAAAAAGCTTTCAAAGTAACAATTTTGGAAGAAGGAAGAAAAATGCCAAATTCTTGAGTTTCATGTAAGTACCAGAGAATTCTTTTGACGGCTTGACAATGTGAAGCACGTGGAGAAGCTTGAAACTGTGCACAATGACATACGCTGAATTGTATATCCAGTCTTGATGCTGTTAGGTACAAAAGTGATCCGATCGTGCTTCTATATTCTTTTTGATCCACGGGTTCACCATCTTCATCCAGTTCAAGTGTCATTGTTGTACCCATTGGTGTCTAAAGAAGCTTGATTTTGTCCATGTTGAAGCGCTTAAGAATGTCTATTGTATATTTCATTTGATGCACAAATGTTTCCTCCTTGGTTTACTTGATTTGCAGCCTCAAAAAGTATGACAGTTTTCTCATCATACTCATCTCAAATTCTGAACTCATCATAGCTGGACTGTGTCACTCGTTCGTGCAAGCTTCAAATGATTTGTTGTGGGGGGTGACTTTTGAGGGATCGCAGGGGAATAGACACTTCACAAGATCCTTGTTCTTTATGTTCAACACAGATTCATGAGCTTGTGACTTGAGGACGATCTGGACCAGCAATGGTGGTCGTCGGTGCTGGTTGTGAATCAAAATCAGGAGCTGGAACCATGTCATCAGCTGCTGAATTTTTGGGCAGACGCACCACTTCTTCCTCATCTTCAATGAAAATACTCACCCCCTGGGTATATGGATCCGGACCTGCAATATTGGAGCTAGTACCTGGGCTAGCTTCATCAAAAGAAACCTCACAAGTCTCTACAATTTTGTTAGTGTCAAGTAAAAGCACATTGTAGCCTCTAGTATGAGATGGATAACCAAGAAACATGCCATCAACAGATCTAGGTTCATATTTATCAAGATTACCATGTTTCTTAACAAAGCATTTGCAACCAAAGACCCTAAAGTGTGTGACACTAGGCTTATGTCCAAACCGGAGCTCAAATGGTGTTTTACCTAGCTTAGTACGCAAGAGAACACGATTTGAGACATAACAAGCGGTTGCAATTGCATCAGCCCAAAACTTCTTAGAAGTTTGATATTCATCAATCATAGTCCTAGCCATCTCAACTAAGGTTTTGTTCTTTCTTTCTACAACACCGTTTTGTTGAGGTACATATCGTGATGAAAATTGATGATCTATCCCATTTTCAACACAAAAGTGATCAAAAGATTGATTTTTAAATTTGGTTTCATTATCATTTCTAATTGCTTTTAAAGATCCTTGGTGATCAACTAATAATCTAAGAAATAAAGTTCAACAGTGACTAAAAGCTTCATTCTTAGATGCCATAAAGTAGACCTGTCATCAACAATCACAAGAACAAACCATTTACCTCCGAAGGATTGAACACATGAAGGTCCTACGGTGTCAAGGTGCAAAAGTTGACCCGGTTCAGTTGTCATGGTCATTGTGAGAGGAGCATGTGAACCTGCAACCATCTTAGCATGTCTACAAGAAGAGCACAGTTTCTTTGTCCCCTGTTAGCTTCGGCAGCCCACATATGCGATCAAGAGCACTAATACGCGTGAGATGATCAAAGCCTACATGACCAAGTCTACGATGCAAAAAATATATGTCTTTGGAATTATTAGCAACTAGACACCTATGCTTAGAATAAGACATATCAAAATCAGCATTAAAAACTCTTCCAAACTAAGACATGTTAAAAATAAGCTTACTATTTGAACCTACAACTTAGCAGCAATTTTTATTGAAAATAATTTCTATATTTTCATCTAGCAATTGTGAAACAGACAGCAAGTTGTATTTCAAATTTTTGATAAGTGCCACATCCTTCAATGTGTAGTGGTCATTTACTCTAACTGAACCATTAGCAATTACAGGAGTTGAAGAATTATTGACAAAAGTAACATTCTCTACACGTGACACAAAAGAGAGCGATGTGAACCATTCTTTGTTACCGGTCATGTGGCGTGAGCAACCTGAATCCACAATCTAAATGTTCTCTTTCCTCAAACGTGTAGCCTATATAGAAGCACAATACGTTGATGACTCAATACTAGGGTTAGTCAAAAGGCATTTAGGAATCCAGTACTGAGTCACACGACGTCTAGCGGGAATAACACGTGAAAGCTGAGAAAAAACAGCAGGTTTATGAGCCAAAGCTTGAGGATTTTTGTACCCAACTACTGACCTATGAGGTATTACATGTGTAGCACAAAAAACAGTAGGTTTGGGAGCAAACTTTGCATGTTTTCAACTTAATACAGTAGGTTGCATGTTCCTATCATTCGGTTTAGCATGTGCAGCAAATTTTGAATGAAAGTGATGAGATCAAGCAATCATTTGTTCCCTTTTTTTGTTGTTTAGCTAGTCTATAACAAAAATCTATGATATTACCTTCTCTAAAACAGTAGGCACAATGAAATTTAACTTTGTATCATGTCTAGATGAGCAAACAACATTTTTATTAACAACCGAATGAGACAACACCCCTGCAGATTTGGAAACCACTTCTTTATGTTTAGAATCTATTTTAATCAAACCATTTCCTAATGACTTTACAATTTTAGGTAGATGTGCTTTAGCATGGGCATGGGAATCAAAACCTAAACCAGTTTTATCATTGAAAAATTTGGATGAATTCAGCAGCAAGTTTAGATTTTTGTTCCCAATACAAAATTGCTCTAGTGTCCTATTCATGTCATCAAATATCTTAGACAATTCAAGGCAGTTTTCACATGAAGTTTTTCCTTTTAGTTTGCAATTATAACAATATTTAACTTCATGAGAATGTAAAGCGTTGTTCAATATAGAAATCTCATTCATAGCATCGTGTAGTTTCTTATCAAGATCATCACAAGTAGAACAATGCGAATCACTTGTAGAACAGCTAGCATCTTTCATGTTTATATCATTAAGGGCAGTAAGCCTTTTGTTCTTTTCAATCTCTAACTCAAGTTTATCAAGTGTGGAGGTGTATGCACTTCTTAGAGAGGTCAATTATTCATATATTAAATCACATGAGGAACAAGAATCATCACTAGGAATCAAAGATTTCAAACGATTAATTTCAGATTCTAGTGACTCAATTTTAACTGCATTGTCCTTAAGTTTTTTGTCCTTTTTCTTAACTATAACTATGGCACGAGAAATAGCATCACACATTTCTTCGCAAGTAGGATATACCTCTTCATTGTCGCTGTTGTGTTCTGCCTCCTCCATACTTGATCTTGACTTGCCCGCCATGAAACACAAGTTTGCCAAATCATCTTCATCTTCGTCACTTCTGATGTCCACATCGCTCGAGCCAAGTTCTTGAAGTGCGGAGATAAAACTATTCACCAATTGGCGCCCTGTAAAACCCTTCTTTTTTGTTGTTTGCACAGGAGTGCTTCGTCCTTGTTTGCTTTTCATCACGGGAAGTGGCACCTGAAAGGTTAGGGCAATCCGTGCGAAAATGTCCTGTCTTACCACATTCGAAGCGTCGTTGAGGTCTAGCACTTCATCTCCTTCTAGTTCTCACATTTTGCAATGCTTTTGAGAACCGAGTAGAGATGAGTGCAATTTCTTCCTCTAGAAACTCTTCAATCTGTTCAAGGGTTAGAGATGATAACAAAGCAAGTGTTCCACAAGATGAAGATTGGTTGGAGCTAGGCATGTCACGTTGAGAAATAAATGCAAGAGACTTGTTGGGGTTCTTACGTGAGATTATGTCAATTTCATGAGTTTTCAATTTAGAATATAGAACATCTAAAGTAAGTGTACTCATGACAGTAGATTCATGAATAGATGTGACTTTCATCTCCCAAATTGACATTGCTAATGCACTTAGCAATTGCCTAGCATTCTCAGCATCTGAAAAATTAACATTGACGCTACGCAAGTTGATGAGAATTTTATTAAAGCGAGCAAAGAGATCGTCGATGGAATCACCTGGTTGCCTCTAAAAGCGCATGTACTCTTTTTTGAACATGTCTTGGCTTACCTCCTTGATCGTGTTGGATCCTTCGTGGTAGTCGCAGAGTACTTTCCACACATCATATGCAGATCGGAGGTGAGCAACACGGTCGACGTCTCTTTGAGTTAATACTTGTATGATCAAGTTGCAAGCTTTGTTGTTGTTGTTGACATCTCTCATGTTTGAAGTCGTGACTTGGTCGTTTGATGGCATGTCGTAAGGCTTGTACACCTTTTCCCATATTTTGAAGTCTTGTGCATGGATGAAAGCTTCCATACGTGGCTTCCAATCCTGAAAATCAATACCACTAAACACACAAGATTTGGCGGAGTATTTCTCCATGATGATTATTCAGTACATGTGCAAATCTCAAAGATAAAGCACCGTGGCTCTAATACCAATTGTAGGATCGACGAGCACGTGAAAAGCTACCAGAGGGGGGGTGAATAGTAGATTTAAAACTTTTTCAGTGAAAGCAACAAAAAACCCTCGGTAGAAAATAAATCTGTTAAGAAATTGTGTGTGGACAAATGTAAACGTGACCAATCATGAAAAAACCAGTATGGATTGTGGAGAATCAAGTTATGAATACAAGACAACAAGAATAATGAAAAAACGTCGAGAAAAACTCAAGTTACGATCGAAAGATTGAATGAAGGTCAATCTGTTCTACCCGAGAAAAACCAGATCTGCAACACTGCAATGAAACTCATGTATATCCAAAACTACAAATCCAATGACCGTGAATTCTTAAATATGATACATAACCAATTTGTGAATACAACCCAAAAAGAATCACATCAATTGGATCTATAAAACTTGAGTTATGATAAAACCACCGAAGCAAGATAGTGCTGTGCAGAAACTCGACGAGAAAAACTTGATAGAAATAAGTCAGACAAACAAGGCACAAAAGCTCTTTTGGACTACTAATTTTATTGAAAAAAACATAAAACGAACAGCCCCAAAGTCGTGCACCATGAGCTATGATCTCCCTTGCTTTTATAACCAGCCCTTAGGCCAACCCAATCCTAACTAGGACTCAAATCCTACTCAGATTCAACCGAAACTTTCCAAAACCGCTCAAGACTCTTCCATACGCATGTAGAAGCAATCTTAAGACTTACAAAAACCTTAAGAACGTATCCCACATTCCTAAAATAACCCAACTTCGTGACCCACATGAAATCCTATCATAGCCAACTTAGATCTTTCCATATTTGAGTCAAACCCGACTGGGCCGCAGCCTGAGTCCATAACCTAGTCGGTTGGACCTTTCTGACCAATTTTGTATGTCCAATTCTCTTCATCACACCTTGGAACCATGTAGCCATGTCCATGCACTCCTTGCATACGTGCAAACACCTTCTAATGACGTCCACGATACCTTCATATGCAATGTTCTTGATCCAAACATGTTGTGCGACCTCCCGATCAACTCAACCACAATTCCTCCCGAACTTGGTTTTTGAACCTCATCTTCTCCCTAAGACTAGTTCAGTGGATCCCGTCACCAGCCATGTCTTGAAATCAAGCAACACCTGCACATGAACAAACAACCAATAATTCCGAGCACAAGTCGTCGACTCCACTCTCGTTAGTTCCGAAACCACAACATCTTGCGTGAGCACCTCACATAAGCATGTTGCAAACCTTAGCAAAAAGATATCAGCCATAACCACCAAAACACACAAAAAACTTAGTAAAAGAATATTAAGAAAACTTTCCATAGATGTAAAGCAAGTCCGAATCAATTCAACGTAAAAGCAGAACCATTGCAATCTAGCTCCGGACCATGCTAAACCTAACCGGACCTTGAGGCAGAGCTTACCAAAGCTAGTCGGATTCTAGCGTCGGAGCTTACTAAAGCTTAGTCGGACCTAGAACCGGAACATGTCGGACCTAGACAAAGCAAGTCAGACCTTACATCGGATCTTGCCGGAGCTACCAAAAACAAGTCGGACCTATTGTCGGACTTTGCTGGAGCTCAGACCTAGAGTCGAACCTTGTTGAAAAAGGTGTTTTGGTGATATTCAATACTTTTATTTCCATAGACAATGTATTCAACGCACATAGGTCTCACACAATCTTTGCGAGCCCAAGTCCTCAACTTGACTCTCGTTAGTCCGAAAAACACAACACCTTACTTGATCACCTTACATAAGAATGTTGCAAACCATAGCAAAATGATATCAGCTATAAATACCAAAATAAACCAAAAACATAGTAAGAGAACACTAGGAAAACTTTCCATAAGCCAAAAACAAGTTCAAAACATTGCGAGTTAAAACAGATTAAAACAGAGCAGTCAAACTCAATATGAAAACTCTGTGTAGTAACTGTTACTCCCGATTTAAATTGACAAAGTTCGGATAGTGTGTATCGGGTTGTATCATGGTGTATCGATGTAAGCTTCAAAACTTTGAATGTAAATCTTTACTTTTATTCTAATTGTTAATGTATTCAGCGCACATAAGTCTCATAATATTGAAGAGATGTACATCAATATTTTAAAAGAGGTTAAGAGTTCAAACTTAGAAATTTTATTTAGCGTACTTACCATAAAATCGGACCATACGGCCTCCTAAACGTTACTGTGCTCCTAGTGAGGGACGCGAGCGTAGTCATCTAACGAAGTAGCGGGCACCCCATCGATGAACCCGGGATAGTGCAAATGCACTAAGGGTCCGAGGACACTGTTCACCGGTTTGTGGTGTCTTATATCACCAGTGAAAGGCGTGTCGTACCAAGCGCTGCAAGATATTTATTTAATCATTACTCAAGTAACCAAAAGAAACCAGAATTGAACACTACGATTTTATTACCTGTCTCCAACTTGCTGAATCATGACCCTCTGTGAAGGAACCGGAGGACGACTAACAAAGTGAGTCCTCCTCGTTTGCCGCCTATGCTGCGGCACAACGCCTGGTGAGCCAGAAGGCTCGTCACGAGTCAAGGAAGAGAGCTTAGCAACCGACAACTAAATAGCTGAAGGCTGGCTAGCCGAAGGGTGCCCAGGCTCAACTAGCCTCCTAACATTTGAATCAGATGGCAAGTTGGACAACAATATTATAGTTATTCATAATTAAGTTTACTTGGAAATTGTATTTTAAGAATTTGTCAAAGACTAGTAAAATTCACCTCTATGTGTTGCTGTGAAGGCGCAATATTGGTCGGCAAGTGACTCATTAACTGAGAGCGTCTCTCTCGGCTGACGAGGTACTAGTGAAAGCGTCTACTGCCTTTTTGAGGAACCCCCTCACCCCTTCCACCTTCTTACCCTTCTTGGACAACATCCTGTTTTAAGGGATAATTGGTGAATATGCAAAGAAGATTTACAAAGTTCATGTTACTATAGTTAAGAAAACGTTACTTGTAATCACTTTCAAAATTAATCAACATCATTATCATGTAACCTACTCCTTAAACCAACCCAACGATCTTTCATCGTGACATGTTCCCATTTCTGTTTTCGGATATTAGTTGTCTCTACATCTTCAACATCTCCAAATAATTGATCGAGTCCTACACTAGGCTCGATGATAAAAGTGTCTGGCAACTCTTCTTCTTGGTAAACTTCTTCAACCTCTTTACTATCATGGTAACCATCATATCCGGAAGTATATAACTACTGAAGAAGATTATTCTTAGTTACCACCCACCAAGCATTGAGATTTGTGCATGGATAAGGTAGATAATACACTTGCTCTACTTGGTGTTTGACTTCCACCATGCCAAATTGGTTTTATCGAGTTCCATGATTGCTATCAAACCAATCACAGTCAAAGAAGACAACTTGAAGTTTCTTATTTCTAGTAAAAGTAAATTCAAGGATTTTGTTAATGATCCCATAGTAATTGGCTTCATGCCATTGAGAGTCAGTTGCTCTCGTCACAACTCCAGAATTTGATGTCGCCGCAGAGGATGAAGAGCTTCAAATTGAGATGTACAGAATCGGAATCCATTTACGTCATATCGACCATAGCTTCTAACTTTTACCAATCCATAAGACAGCTGCTGCAAATCTTGATGGACGTCGTGAGTCACGCACTGTCCAAAATGATCGTTAGTTATAAGAATACTTATTTAATAATCATAAGTTATAATATAAAGAAGACGAGGGAGTATTACATATCTTGAAACCAGGATAGGAAATTCGGCCCTCCATTTATTCCATCTCGTCGCTTCCCTTCTACTTGTTTGCTTGTAGGTTGATGCCTATGTGGCCAATTTTTCCTGTAGAACTCGCTGAACAAAAAACACATTTATAATACACGTGTAGAAAAATATGTTGACTAGCATAAATGTAGGACAAGCACTTACTTGAAATATTTGTCCATGCCATCTGTATTTGCGTACATAGAGAATAAAGCACCCATCCTTTCACATTCGCTACAATTGTAGGTCGTGTAGCTACCAACAGTAGTGCCTCTCATTTGAAAAATGGAGAGGTCACTACAAGGGGGTGCTTCGTCCATATTTTACCCCATGATCGAAGTATTGATATTGTGTTCTTCTGCAATGTAGACACTTGAAAAGTATCCTACTTCTTAAAGTGTAGATGCTTCAGCGATGCACCCTTCCACCCTTGCCCTATTGCCAACCATTGGTTTCAGATATCGTAGCGCTCTTTCAATGTGATACATCCATCTGCATTGCACAGGACTGCCAACTTTAGCTTAAAATGGAAGATGGATAAGCAGATGTTGCATTGGATTGAAGAAACCCGAAGGAAAAAAATTTCCATCTTACATAATAGTACGGTTATCTCCTTCTCTAACTTATCCATCATCTCAATCTTGATTTCTTTAGCACAGAGCTGTCTATAGAAATAGCTAAGCTCGACTAAAACATTCCACAACGCATCATCTAGATAGCCCCGAAACATAACAGGTAGGAGTGTTTCCATGATTATGTGATAATCATGACTCTTCAACCCAGTGAGGTTTCCAGTGTTCACATTCACGGCTCGTTTCAGGTTAGCCGTGTAACCATCTAGGAATTTCAAAGTTTTCAACCATTTTATGACTTCTTTCTTTTCTTTAGGTTGAAGACAGAAAGAAGCATGGCTTACCACCACTTTCAAAGATTTCAAGAGTTGGACAGTTATAAATCTCTGCCAAATCATGTCTCGCTTTTATAATGTCTTCTGTTTTGCCCGTCATATCCATGCATGTGACTATGATACTTTCGCTCAAGTTATGCTCCTAATGCATGACATCAATGTTGTACATTAAAATTAATGACTTCACATACGGTAGCTCCCAAAGTACACATATACGAGTCCAATTGTGTTTTTCTCTGTAACCTATGAAATATCCAGGACGGCCTTCATGTGGCACCAATTTGTCCAACATATCAAAAATTTCTGACGTTAAGATGTTTCGGTGGTCCTTTAGTGACAACAGTGTCCTTACTGAAGACATGCCTCTGTTGCCTAAACACGTGATTCAGAGGCAGCCAATGTCTGTGATAATCGAAGTAAGATTGTAGGGTCGAAGAGCACGTCAAAAGCTACCAATGGGGGGTGAATGGTAGATTAAAACTTTTTTAGCGGAAGCAACAAAAACCCCTTGATGAAAAATTGATCTTTTAAAGAATTCGTGTGTGCGATTAATCTAAATGTGTTAAACCATGAAAAAAGTAGTAGATATTGTAGATAATCAAGTCACAAAGACACGACAACAAGAATCACGGAAAACCGTCAAGAAAAACTCTAGTTATGATCGAAAGATTGAACAAAGGTCAATCAGTTCTACCAAGTAAAAAACCAGATCTGTAACACTGCAAAGAAACTCGTGTAGATCCGAAACTACAAATACAATAACCGTGAAATTTTCATAGATGATAGAAAATCAAGTTTTGAAGATAACCCAAAAAGAATCACATCAATCGGATTCGTAAAACTCGAGTTATGATAAAACCACCGAAGCAAGATAGTGTTGTGCAGAAACTCGATGAGAAAAACTTGTCTGAAACAAGTTGGGCGAACAAAGCACAAAATTTCTTTTAAAATACGATATTTATTTAATAGAACACAAGAGCAACAGCTCAAAAGTCCGTCTACCACCAGATTTGGCCTCCCTTGCTTATATAATCAGCCCGAAGGCCAACTCAACTCAAACTAGGACTCGTATCCTACTCTGATTCTATCAAAACTTTCTATAACTGCTCAAGACTCTTCCATACGCAGATAGAAGCAATCTTAAAACTTCCAAACACCTTAGGAACGTATCCCACATTCCTAAAACAACTCAACTTTGTGTCCCACACGAAAACCTATCATAACCAACTCAAATCTTTCTATATTTGAGTCAAACACGAACCAATCGCAGCCTGAGTCCATAACCTAGTCGGTTGGACCTTTCCGACCAATTCTTTATGTCCACATCTCTTCATCACGCCTTGGAACCATGTAGCCACGTCCATGCACTCCTTGCACACATACAAAAACCTTCCAACAATGTCCATGATACCTTCATATGCATTGTTCTTGATTCAAACATGATACGCGACCTCCTGATCAACTCAACCACAATTCCCCCCGAACTTGGTTGTTGAACCTCATCTTCTTCCTAAGACTAGTTAAATGGATCCCGTCACCAGTCATGTCTTGAACTCAAGCAACACGTGCACATGAATAAACAACCAAAACTTCAAAGTACAAGTCCTTGACCTGACTCTCATTAGTTCCGAAACCAAAACACCTTACATGAGCACCTCACATAAGCATGTTGCAAACCATAGCAATATGATATCAACCATAACCACCAAAACACACCAAAAACTTAGTAAAAGAATACTAAGCAAACTTTTCATAATCCAAAAAACAAGTTCAGTAAATTGCAAAATAAAATCAGAACCATTGCAATTTAGCACTGGACCTTGCCAAAGCTAACCGGACCTTGAATCAGAGCTTACCAAAGCTTGCAGGACCTAGTGTCAAAGCTTATCAAAGCTAGCAGGACCTAGCACTGGAGCTAACCAAAGCTAGTTGGACCTAGCGCCGGAACATGTCGGACATACCCACAACAAGTCAGACCTAGCCAAAATAAGTTGGACCTAGACAAGGAAGTCAGACCTAGCCAAAGCAAGTTGGACCTTGCCGGAGCTACCCAAAACATGCCAGATCTATCGTTGGACATTGCAGGAGCTCGGACCTAGAGTCGGACCTTGTTAAAAAGGTGTTTGGCAGTATTCAAAACTTTTATCGTCAAAGCTAATGTATTCAGCACACATAGGTCTCGCAACCTCCCTCTTGATGAATGCATTGGCAACACCACTTAAAATACGAACATTGGCTTATTTACATGAAAAGTTTTGAAAACAATTTCTCCCCCTTTTTGAAAATTAAATGAGATAGAAACAAATTTCTCCCCCTATACATATTTCTCCCCGTTGCATACTTCTCACCCTTTGACAATGTATTCAGCAAGGTACAAAAAAGAAATTTTAATTTGTTATGAGCACATCATAACATATACATATAAAACAAAGCTCATCCAAGTCATACTATCAAGTAACTTACACTATCACAACAATGAGATACATAAGGTAGTGTAAGCCATGCTAGAGATCAAATGTAATTTTCAATTCAAGCAAGTCATGATCTCACAAACTTAACTATTTCAAGATCTGAAAGCATGACACTTGTTGTTGCAATTTTTTTTAAGCACATATTTTTTGATCTATGAAATTTGCAAGAGATTATACGCGCATCTGCCTTATTCTAACCAACCAAGCCAAGCCTATGTCATTTGACAATCAGAAGCTTAAGGACATGGTTTTAGTCATACACAATTTCTTCCAAGTTCATATCTAAGTGCAATGATAAGCCATCTCAAAAGAAGAAGTGCGACACAAGCATCTTCTCTTGATATTTTATCATTTTTTCATTTGAACATAAAAACTCAACATGTGAGTTGCTTACTTGATTAATTCTTTATGATTAAAAGCACTTGTGACCATGCAACAAGTTCAAAACAGCAAGAAAGTATGACCATGACCAGATTTAGTGTAAGTAATTATTCCAGTTACTAGTCATGGCAAAAGCTATAAAATGTATAACAATAGGAATGTAGTAAGAACTTTTAGCATGTAAAAAGGAATCGCAAAGTCATATTTGTATGAAATACTACGCTCATATTATTTTAAATTGATATTCACACATAGACTTCCCATGTCTCAAAACTCTCCCTCAATTTAAGCCATGAGGATGCATAACCCCTATTTTGATACGAATGTAACAAAAACAAGTGAAATCCAAAGGTTTTGTGAAAATGTCAGCAAATTGTTGTTCGGTATCTACATTGTGAAGCATAATGTTTCCTTTTTCAACATTATCACTGAGAAAGTGATACCTAATGTCAATGTGCTTAGTTCTCGAATGTTGCACGAGGTTTTTAGCAATGCAAATGGCACTAGTGTTATCACAATACAGTGAAACACTATCTAGATCAACCCCACAGTCCTTAAGTGTTTGAAAAATCCAAATAATTTGTGAGCAAGCACTAGCATCAGCTACGTATTCAGATTCGACTATGGATTGTGCAACTGAGTTTTGTTTTCTAGAGGACCAAGCAACAAGTGAATTACTAAGAAAATGACAAGCACCGGAAGTACTTTTCCTCTCAATCCTACAACCCCCAAAATTAGCATCCGAAAGAGCTTTCAAATTAACGGTTGAGGAAGAAGGAAGAAAAATGCCAAATTCTTGAGTTCTATGTAAGTACCTGAAAGTCCTTTTGACGGCTTGACGATGTGAAGCACGTGAGGAAGCTTGAAACCGTGCACAAAGACATACGCTGAATTGTATGTCCGGTCCTGATGTCGTGAGGTACAAAAGTGATCCGATCATGCTTCTATATTATTTTTGATCGACTGGGTCACCATCTTCATAAAGTTCAAGTGTTGTCATTGTTCCCATTGGTGTCTGAAGAGGCTTGCTTTTGTCCCCGTTGAAGCGCTTTAGGAGGTCTTTTGTATACTTTGTTTGATGCACAAAGGTCCTCTTCTTAGTTTGCTTGTTGCAGCCCAAAAAAGTATGTGAGTTCTCCCATCATACTCATTTCAAATTCTGAATTCATCATAGCTGAAAACTTGGACACAAGATCATGAGAAACACAACCAAAGATAATATCATCCACATACACTTGAACGGATAATGAGTCATTGCCATGCTTAAGCACAAAACGAGTTTTATCAACCTTGCCCATGGTAAACCCCTTTTTAAGTAAGAATGTTTTTAACCTATCATACCATGCTCTAGGGGCTTGTTCGAGACCATACAAGGTTTTGGACAGTTTGTAAACATGATTAGGAGAACCTGAATTTTCAAAACCAGGTGGTTGCTTGACATAAACCTCCTCATCTATGTAGCCATTAAGAAAAGCACTTTTAACATCCACTTGATATAAGTTGAAACCTTTAGAAGCAGCAAATGCTAACAAAATTCTTATGGCTTCTATTCTAGCAAAAGGAGCAAAAGTTCCATGAAAATCTAGACCTTCAACTTCAGTGAAACCTTGAGCAACCAACCTAGCTTTGTTCCTAATCTCAAACCCATCCTCACTTTGTTTATTTTGAAACACCCATTTAGTTCCTATTAGAGAATGACTTTGAGATGGAGGTACAAGTTTCCAAACATTATTTATTTCAAAATTTTCTATCTCTTCTTTCATGGCAATAATCCAAGATTCATTAGTGAGTGCGTGTGATATATCTTTGGGTTCAAAAGAAGCAAGAAAAGCATAATGAGTGTGAGAGTTTGGATCGCAAAACCTGGACCGTGTGACTCGTTTGTGCAAACTTCCAATGATTTTTTGTGGAGGATGACTTTTGAGAATCTGTAGGGGAGTAGATACTTCACAAGCTTCTTCTTCTTCATGTTCATCACAAATCGATGAGCTTGTGACTTTAGGACGATCTGGACCAGCAATGGTGGTCGTCGGTGCTGGTTGAGAATTAAAATCAGGAGCTGGAACAATATCATTAGCTGCTGAATTTTTGGGCAGCAGCACCACTTCTTCCTTATCTTCAACAAAAATACTCTCCCCGTGCGGATATGAATCCGGACCTGCAATATTTGAGCTAGTACCTAGGCTAGCTTCATCAAAAGACACCTCACAAGTCTCCACAATTTTGTTAGTGTCAAGTAAAAACACACTGTAGCCTCCAGTATGAGATGGATAACCAAGAAACATGCCATCAACGTATCTAGGTTCAAATTTATCAAGATCACCATATTTCTTAACAAAATATTTGCAACCAAAGACCCTAAAGTGTGTAACAATAGGTCTATTTCCAAACCGGGGCTCATACGGTGTTTTACCTAGCTTAGTACGCAAGAGAACACGATTTGAGACATAACAAGCGGTTGCAATTACATCAGCCGAAAATTTGCTAGGAGTTTGATATTCATCAAACATAGTCCTAGCCATCTCAACTAAGGTTCTGTTCTTTCTTTCTACAACACCATTCTGTTGAGGTACATATGGTGAAGAAAATTGATAATCTATTTCATTTTCAGCACAAAAGTGATCAAAAGATTGATTTTTAAATTCAGTTCCGTTATCACTTCTAATTGCTTTTGTAGATCCTGGGTGATCAATTGATAATCTAAGAAATAAAGTTCTAATGTGACTAAAATCTTCATTCTTATATGCCATAAAGTAAACCAAAGCGTATCTAGAATAATCATCAACAATCACAAGAGCATACCATTTACCTCCGAAGGATTGAACACGTGAAGTTCCTACGGTGTCAAGGTGCAAAAGTTGTCCCAATTCAGTTGTCATGATCATTGTGAGAGGGGCATGTGAACTTGCAACCATCTTAGCCTGTCTACAAGAAGAGCACACAATCTTATTGTCCCCTTTAAGCTTAGGCAGCTCACATATGCGATCAAGAGCACTAACACGCGTTAGATGATCAAAACCTACATGACCAAGTCTACAATGCTAACAATATAAGTCCTTTTAATCATTAGCAACTAGACACCTATGCTTAGAGGAAGACATATCAAAATCAGCTTTAAAAACTCTTCCCAACCGAGACATGTTAAAAATAAGCTCACTGTTTGAATCTACAACCTTGCAGCAATTTTTAGTGAAAATAATTTCCTGATTTTCATCTAGCAATTGTGAGATAGAAAGCAAGTTGTATTTTAAATTTTTGACAAGTGCCACATCTTTCAAAGTGTAGTTATCATTTACTCTAATTGAACCTTTATCAATTATAGGAGTTGAAGAATTATCAGCAAAAGTAACATTCTCTACACGTGACACAAATGAGAGGGAGGAGAACCATTCTTTGTTACCAGTCATGTGGCGTGAGCAACCTGAATCCACAATCCAAATGTCCTCCTTTCTCAAATGTGTAACCTACATAGAAGCACAATACGTCGATGACTAAATATTGGGGTTAGTTAATAGGCATTAAGGAATCCAGTACTGAGTGACACGACGTGCAGCAGGAAAAATGCGTGAAAGCTGAGACAAAACAGCAGGTTTATGAGCCAAAGTTTGAGGTTTTTTGTACCCAACTACTGACTTAGGAGGTATTACATGTGTAGCACGAAAAACAGTAGGTTTGGGAGCAAACTTTGCATGTTTTTGACCCATAACAGCAGGTTGCATGTTCTTGATATTCAGTTTATCATGTCCAACAAATGTTGCATGAGAATTATGAGATCTAGCTTGCATTCTTTCCTTTTTTTGTTGTTTAGCTAGTCTATAACAAAAATCTATGATATGACCATCTCTACCACAGTAGGTACAATGAAATTTAACTTTGTGTTCATGTCTAGATGAGCAAGCAACATGTTTATTAGCAACCGAATGAGACAACAATCCTGCAGATTTGAAAATAACTTCTTTTAGTTTAAGAACTGTTTCAAGCAAACCACTTCCTAATAACTTCACAATTTTAGGTGGATGTGCCTTAGCATGGGCATGGGAATCAAATCCTAAACCAGATTTATCATTGCAAGATTTAGAAGAATTCAGCAGCAAGTTTAGATTCTTATTCTCATTACAAAACTGCTCTAGTGTCCAATTCATATCATCAAGTTTCTTTGACAAGTCTAGATAGTTTTCACATGAAGTTTTTTCTTTTATTTTGCAATTACAGCAATATTTAACTTCATGAGAACGTAAACCATTGTTTAATATAGAAATTACATTCATAGCATCTTGTAGTTTCTTATCAAGATCAGCACAAGTAGAACAATGCAAGTTAATTGTAGAACAGCTAGCATCTTTTAAGTTTCTTCATTAAGTGCAACAAGCTCTTTGTTTTTTTCAATCTCTAACTCAAGTTTATCAAGTGTGGAGGTGTGTGCACTTCTTAGAGAGGACAATTGTTCATATATTAAATCACATGAGGAACAAGAATGATCACTAGGAATCAAAGATTTCAAATTATTAATTTCATATTCTAGTGACTCAATTTTTACAACATTGTCCCTAAGCTTTTTGTCCTTTTTATTAACTATAACAGTGCACGAGAAATAGCATCACACATTTCTTCGCAAGTAGGACATACCTCTTCATTGTCGCTCTTGTGTTCTACCTCCTCCATACTTGATCTTGACTTGCCCGCCATGAAGCACAAGTTTGCCAAATCATCTTCATCTTCATCACTTCCGATCTCCACATCGCTCGAGCCAAGTTCTTGAAGTGCAGAGATAAAACTATTCACCAATTGGCATCCTGTAGAACCGTTTTTTTCTTATTGTGTGTTTGCATAGGAGTGCTTCGTTCTTGTTTGCTTTTCATCACGGGAAGTAGTACCTGAAAGGTTAGGACAATCCATGAAAAAATGTCCTGTCTTGCCACATTCGAAGTGTCGCTTGAGTTCGGAGCTTCCTCTCCTTCTAGTTCTCACATTTTGCAATGCTTTTGAGAATCTATTAGAGAAAGTGCTAGCTCCTCCTTTGGAAACTCCTCAATCTGTACAAGGGTTAGAGAGTAAAACAAAGCAAGTGTACCGAAAGATCAAGATTGGTCGGAGATAGGCATATCACATTGAGAAACAAATGAAGAGACTTGTTGGGATTCTTACGTGAGATTATGCCAATTTCATGAGTTTTCAATTTAGAATATAGTACATCTAATGTAAGAGTACTGATGATAATAGATTCACGAATAGATGCAATTTTCATCCCCCAAATTTACATGTCTAATGCACTTAGTAATTGTCCAACATTCTCAGCATCTGAAAAAATAACATTGACACTACGCAAGTTGCTGAGAATTTTATTAAAGCGAGCAAAGAGATCATCGATCGACTCACCGGGTTGCATCTCAAAATGCATATACTTCTTTTTGAACATATCTTGACGTACTTCCTTGATTGTGTTTCATCCTTTGTGGTAATCACATAGAGCTTTCCAAACATCGTATGCAGATCAGAGGTGAGCAACAAGGTCGAAGTAGCTTTGAGTTAATCCTTGTATGATCAAGATTTGTGCCTTGTTATTGTTGTCGACATCTCTCATACTTGTAGCCATAACTTGATTGTTTGACAGCACTTCGTAAGGCTTGTACACCATTTCCCATATTGCAAAGCCTTGCGCCTGGATGAAAGCCTCCATGTGTGCCTTCCAAACCTAAAAATCAATACCACTAAACACACAAGGTTTGGCAGAGTATTTCTCCATGATGACCATTCAAAACATGTGCAAATCTCAAAGTTAGAGCAAACTGACTCTGATACCAATTGTAGGATCGAAGAGCATGTGAAAATCTACTAGAGGGGTGGGGTGAATGGTAGATTAAAATGTATTCAGCGAAAGCAACAAAAACCCCTCGATGGAAAATTTATCTATTAAAGAATTCGTGTGTGCTACTAATCTAAATGTGTTCAACCATGACAAAACTAGTATATATTGTTGATAATCAATTCACGAAGGCACAACAACAAGAATCACAGAAACCCGTCGAGAAAAACTCTAGTTACGATCAAAAGATCAAACAAAGGTCAATCAATTCTACCGAGTAAAAAACCAGATCTGTAACACTGCAGAGAAACTCGTCTAGATCCGAAACCACAAATACAATGACTGTGAAATTTTCACAGATGATAGAAAATCAAGTTGTGAAGAAGACCCAAATAGAATTACGTCAATCGGATCTGTAAAACTCGAATTATGATAAAACCACAGAAGCAAGGTAGTGTTGTGCAAAAACTCGACGAGAAAAAACTTGTCCAAAACAAGTCAGACGAACAAGGCACAAAAGTTCTTTTAAAATACGACCTTTATTAAATAGAACCCAAGAGGAACAGCCCAAAAGTCCGTCTACCACGAGGTCTGGCCTCCCTTGCTTATATAACCAGCCCGAAGGCCAACTCAACTCAAACTAGGACTCATATCCTACTCCGTTTCCACAGAAACTTTCCATAACTGCTCAAGACTCTTCCATACGTAGATAGAAGCAATCTTAAGACTTCCAAACACCTTAGGAATATATCCCACATTCCTAAAATAACTCAACTTCGTGACCCACACGAAAACCTATCATAACTAACTCAAATCTTTATATATTTGAGTCAAACACGACTCAACCGTAGCCTGAGTCCATAACCTAGTCGGTTGGACCTTTCCAACCAATTCTTTACGTACACATCTCTGCATCATGCCTTGGAACCATGTAGCCACGTCCATGCACTCCTTGCACATGTGCAAACACCTTCAAACAACGTCCACGATACCTTCATATCCATTGTTCTTGATTCAAACATGTTGCACGATCTCTTGATCAACTCAACCACAATTCCCCCCAAACTTGGTTGTTGAACCTCATCTTCTTCCTAAGACTAGTTCAATGGATCCCATCACTAGCCATGTGTTGAACTCAAGCTACACGTGCACATGAATAAACAACCAATACTTCCGAGCACAAGTCCTCGACTTGACTCTCGTTAGTTCCGAAACCAGAACACCTTACATGAGGATCTCACATAAGCATGTTGCAAACCATAGCAAAATGGTATCAGCCATAACCAACAAAACACACCAAAAACTTAGTAAAAGTATACTAAGAAAGCTTTCCATAATCCAATAAACAAGTTTGAAGCATTGTAAATTAAAAGCAGAACCATTGCAATTTAGCACCGGACCTTGCCAAAGCTAACCAGACCTTGAACCAGAGCTTACCAAAGCTAGCAGGACCTAGCGCCGAAGCTTATCAAAGCTAGCAGGACCAAGCGCCGGAGCTAACCAAAGCTAGTCAGACCTAGCGCCAGAACATGTCGGACCTAGCCACAACAAGTTGGACCTAGCCAAAATAAGTCGGACTTAGACAAAGAAGTCAGACCTAGCCAAAGCAAGTCGGACCTTACGTCGGACCTTGCCAGAGCTACCCAAAACAAGCCAGGCCTATCACCGGACCTTGCAGGAGCTTGGAACTAGAGTCGGACCTTGTTAAAAAGGTGTTTTGGCAGTATTCAAAACTTTTATTGTCAAAGTCAATGTAATAAACACACATAGGTCTCACAAAGATATCTTTCCTCCATGAGTAAGTCGAAAGCAATCTGTGTCCGAAGCACATATCGGACACGTCAGACGACCGTGGGTGCTCACGCCATATGCTGGCAAATCATGGACGGACCACAAATAAGCAGCTCAAAGGTTGAATTTTTGCTTCTGGTAACAGTCGTACGCTTTGACTCATGTTGGCAACAGTTTAAATTCTTCGATCAGCGGTTTCAACATCGCATTGAGACATGACCCAGGATGATTCAGCCTAGGCACAATGAGGCTGAGAAACATGAACTCATACTTCATACAAATATTCGGTGGCATGTTGTATGGGATGACAAAGATGGGCCAACAGAAGTATGGCGTGGCATTTGTACTAAACGGTGAGAATCCATCTATCGCTAACCCAGTGCGAACATTTTCGCATCACAAGCAAAATCTGGATCGAAACGGTCCAGCGCCTTCCATGCATCACCGTCGGACAGGTGCGTTAAAAATTCTTTGTTCTCACGTACACCTTCCTTGTTCCATCTCATGTCTTGCCGTTCTTTTTGAAATAAACAACCACTTCAACTGAGGTGTCACGAGCAAGTAACGACGATGCTTATATGCGACATTGTCATTAACAACTTTGACATACCTCGGTTTATCACATTTCAAGAATCTATTCTTGTTGGCATGCTCTTTACAGAATAACATGCAGTTATCTGGACACATATCAATTTTCTCATAGTTCATACCGAGACCAGATATCAATTTCTTTGACTGATGCATTGAAAGTGCATCTAGGTCCCTTGTGGGTTTTGGTTGATTAATGACAAACAATTAAAGAGCTAACGACTTTGGTTGAGTTCTTGTAGAGATTGTAATACAGAATGAAATTCATGAAAAAAGGAAAAAAGGCGTGAAAAGTGGATTAGAAATAGGTTTTCTATTTCTCCTCGAGTCATAGGAAAATTCGTACTCCTAAGAGGGATAAGACACGTGGAAACTTATTGAGTCAAATGGGAGTTCAACCTCTTGGGTAGGTTTCAGAAAACCTCTTGTGCCAGAGTTGGACTTGTTCAATGCCTTGGATCGGACATGTCTGAAAACCTTCTGTCTAGAGTCAAACTTGTCCGACACCTTGGGTCGGATAAGTCCGAATTCCCTCAGGTCGAATTCAGACATGTCCGAATCTGTATGTCAGACATGTCCGAAACTTCTATGGTCGAATTTAGAGATATCCGAAGTGGGTCGGACATGTACGAGGTACTTGACTTAGAATCATTTTCTAAGTGTTTGGAAACTCGAAATTATTCGAGATGGGTGTTCAGACAAGTCTAAGAAGTCTCTGTTCGAATTTAGACATGTCCGAAGTGGATCAGGCATGTCTGAGGTGGACTTCTCAGGCTTAGTGCCTCGAATAAGTCTGATTTGAAAAACCACTCCTTGTATTTCAGACTTGTTCGATGTTAGTCAGACTTGTCCGATGTGGCTTTTGCGCGCAGATTCAAATTCGAATGATTAGCCGTACAGATTCCGTTGTTAGTATGTCAGACTTGTCTGAACTTTGGTCAGACTTGTCCGACGTGGGCTGTCAACTAACGACTAAAAACACTTTTTGAGTATAAGTTGATAGGGATTTCGTCCCCAATCATAGCCTAACCCTACAAAAACTCTCAGAGCCGCCTCAAGCCCTCAATAAACCCTCCTCTCTTGTTCTTCACCCTTTTGAGCCCAAATCTGAAGTTTTTGGGGAAGAGTCAAGGAGAGATTGTGGGACATGGCAAGAGAAGTCCATTGGGAGTTGAGCAATGTTTGATTCGTTGAGTTTCTTTGTGATCACGTGTTTGTTACTCTTGGGATTCTCCTCTAGATGGTTATGCATCGCCGCGAAGATTTCTTGCCTGATATCTTTATACAGGGAAGTTTATAATCTTTGTGATAGTGGAAGAACCAAGACTTGACCTATGAGGCGTCTTGGCGAGGATAGGGTTGTTAGGCCTATCCTTTGTGGGTTCCTCAATGGGGACGTAGATTTCTTTGTGGAATGGAACCTCAGGAGAAAATCCTTGTGTTCATTGTCTCCATTTACTTTTCCCCAAAGTTCTTACTTTCTAGTGATCATCTAGGTTTACTTCGTTTCTAGCACTTATTCTAACTTCAATCATCTACTAGAACTTCTAGGATGCATTTCCATTCACTAGATTGTGTACAAACTTCATTTTAATCGCTGCCCTATGAATTCAGTCGGACTTATCTGATCTCAATCAGACTTGTCCATCTTCAGTCAACAAGTCCGATTTTAAGTCAAACAAGTCCGACTTGTATTGACATGACAGATTTTAATTAAGTCTAGATTTTCAATTATCGCCTATCCCCCCCCCCCTCTAGGCTACTTTCAATTGGTATCAGAGCAGGTCTCTTCACCAAGAGTCTAACAACTCAGAGAGGAGATGACCAACATAGGTGACAACCCGATGATTGTTGATGGAGATGACAAGACGAAGAATGTCGATGTGATTCAAGATGATCCAAATGACAACAAGGAAGTGCGCCTACTCAAGGCGCGACTTTATGAGAAGTTGAGTATTCCCAAGAAGGAGACCAATGATGCAAATGGGAGTGGTTCACAAGACTGTACTCGATATCCTTACAATTATGAGCATCTAACTCATAATAATCATTACTTGTCTATTCCTATTGGGAAACTTCCTCAATTTGACGGAAATGATTATATTATGTGGAAGCATAACATGAAGATGCACCTCATTTCCTTAAACCCTAGCTTGTGGCAAATTGTTTTTTTAGGTGTTCATCTTCCCAAGAATGAGGAAGACGTGACCCTGGAGCAAGCTATCCTACTCCACCGCAATGCTCAAGCGGTTGGAGTGATCACCTCCTCCTTGACCCGAGAGGAGTTCAACGAATTGAAAGGTTGGAAGTGGCCAAGGACATTTGGGAAACCCTCAAGATGGCGCATGAGGGCAATCATGTGATAAGGGAGGCCAAGATTGAGATGATCGAAGGAGAACTTGGGAGGTTCACTATCATGGATAGTGAAACCCCCCAAGACATGTGCAACCGACTCAAGATCCTTATCAACAAGAGTCGCTCTTATAGAAGCACCCGGTGGACAGACCACGAAGTTGTGAAGAGGATGATTCGAGCATTCATGCCTCAAAATGTCACTCCTTGCCCCCTGATTTGTGAAAGTCTGAGATTCCACAAGATGACTCCCGAAGAAGTGCTAGGGAGAATCATCAACCAGTAGATGATGGAGCAAGAGGCCATGTTCTTCAACGACCTTCAAAAGCTCTCCTCCTCCAAGAAGAAAGATGTTGCATTCAAGGCAATGTCATCAGAATCTCAAGAAGAAGAAGAGAGTGATGAAGGGAGCCCCAACACCGAAGAGGAAGAGTCACTCTTCATAAAAAATTTCAAGAGGATGATGAGAAGGAGGAGGGGGAGCTACCATCGTGAAAGCAAGAGCAAGGACAAGCCCAAGACAAGATAAAGAAGGGCTTTCTACAATTGTTGGGAATATGGCCACTTTATTGTGGATTGCCCACATGAGGAAAACAACAAGAAGAAGGAAGGTAAGTCCCAAGAGAAGAAGTACTTCAAGAAGAAAAAACAATCGGGACAAGGCCACCTTGGGAAGGAGTGGGATTCAAATGAAGACTCCTCCTCCGATCAAGAAGAGAAGATAGCAACAATTGCCATGAAGAAATCGACCATGGAGAACAAGCTCTTCCCAAACTTGAAGAGCTCAAGGCCAACTTGCCTCATGGCCAAGGAGGGAAGAAGGAAGGTTAAATCTAAACCATCTTCTTCAATTTCTTCACATGATAACTTTGATAGTGCTAGTGAAAATGAATACATGCTTAAGGGCATGAGTAAGAGTACATTGATCAACCAACAATAGGACATGCTCATCCAACAAAAGGAGATATGTCAAGATTTTGAGGAGCGCTTGGAGCCTGAAAGAGAAAGAAGCAATGCACTTGAGCATGAGCTCGGTTTGAGCAAGGAAACTGGCTCAAATCTTGAGAACACCACAATTGTGCTAAAGGATGAACTTGTTAGCTTGACAAAAGTTAACAATATCCTTCAAATACAAGTGGAGTCTCTCAAGCTCAATGCACCTTCTTCCTCTAAAAGCTCACCTTTTACAAATATCAAATACGAAACACCTCAAGCTTGCAAGTGCTCTAACTTGATACTAAAACCAAAAGATGAGCTTAAGGTGGCTCAAAACAAGTAAGCACCTAAAGGTGGCATCTTTGACAAGGATAAGATGGCATATGCATGCAGTGCATACACAACCACAAGACATCCTCTTGTCAAAGATGGTCTTGGCTATTATAGGGAGGGGAAGCAAAATGCTAAGACTCCCAAACAATGGCAAAGACTTGATTGTTTTTCTCAAGGAAGGTTCTTACCACCACAACAAGGGAAAGAACTTTGCTACTTCACATGATATGCCTAAAAATGAACCTCATCCATTGTTCCATGATTTTGATGCTTCATATGTCTTGTTAAGGAACAAGTTTGGAAAGCCTTATGCTAGGTATGTTGGCCCACACTGCAAGAGTCCAAAACCTTGTGTGTGGGTGCCCAAGTTCCTCTTGACTAACATCAAAGGACCCAACACCGCTTGGGTATCTAAAGCCAAGGCTTAACTCTATTTTGTAGGCATACTCCTCCAGTGGAACCAAGTGGGTTCTTGATAGGGGATGCACAAATCATATGACTGGAGAGAGAAAGATGTTTGTGAAGTATGAGGAAAACGAAGATCCAAGTGAGGGAATCTACTTTGGGGACAATAGCCAAGGGAAAATCCTTGGCACCGGTAAAAATGATATATCTCTAATCATACACTTTCAAATGTTTTGCATGTTGATTCACTCGATTATAATCTCTTGACCATATCACAATTATGTTACAAAGGTTATAATTGTGTTTTTACTAACAAGGGTGTGACCGTCACAAGAAGGAGCAATCGCTCAATTGCCTTTAAGAGTGTGCTCAAGGGAAATCTTTATCTTGTGGAGTTTTCTACGGATAAAGCCAAACTTGACAAATGCTTAATGGCAAAAACCAACATGGAATGGCTTTGCATAGAATACTAGCCCATGTTGGGATGAGGAACTCGCAAAAACTTCATAAGGGCGAGCACATCCGTGGTTTGAAGAATGTTATATTTGAAAAGTATAGGCCATGCAGCGCTTGCCAAGCCGGAAAACAATTTGGTGCTCAACATCCATCCAAGAACATCATGACAACAACAAGACCATTAGAGCTTCTACACATGGACCTATTCGACCCAATTGCCGAAATAAGCATTGGCGGTAACAAATATATTCTTGTCATTGTCGATGATTTTTCACGTTTCACTTTAGTTTTATTTTTGCATGACAAGAGCGAGACTCAAGGTGTCCTCAAGAAATACTTGAGGAGAGCTCAAAATGAGTTCTCCTTGAGGATCAAGACTATAAGGAGTGACAACGGCACCCAATTCAAGAACACTTAAGTTGTAGAATTTTTGGATGAAGAAGGCATCAAGCATGAGTTCTCGGCCCCCTACTCCCCTCAACAAAATGGGGTGGCCGAGAGGAAGAACGGGACCCTCATTTAGATGTCAAGAACCATGCTTGATGAGTACAAGACGTCAGACCAGTTTTTGGCAGAATCGGTGAACACCGCTTGCCACGCCATAAACTAGTTGTACCTTCATCGCATATTGAAGAAGACGTCCAACAAGCTCCTAACTGGTAATAGACCCAACATTTCCTATTATTGTGTTTTTGGTAGCAAATGCTATATTATCAACAAGAAGCCTAGGACTTCGAAGTTCGCTTCAAAGTACGATGAGGGTTTCATGCTTGGTTATGACTCAAACACTTACGCCTATGGTGTCTTTAACAAATCCTCTAGAATTGTTGAAGTAGCACATGACGTAGTGTTTGATGAGACTAATGGCTCCCAAGTGGAGCAGGTTGATCGTCATGTGCTAGATCAGAAAGAAGCTCCACAAGTGGTGATAGGAAGGATGTCACTTGGAGATATTCGACCACAAGAACAACCTCAATACTCAAGTGGCCACCCCACACATCAAGCAAGATCTTCCTCAAACGATCAAGTTCAAGACCCTCAAGATGCACCCCAACAAGATCAAAATGGAGGCAACGATCAAGGGGGAGACGAAGAAAATGAGGAAGATGAAGATCCAAGACCTCAAGCACCACAGCCAAGAGTACATCAAAGCATTCAACAGGACCATCCCGTCGACAACATCCCTGGAGATATCTCCAAGGGGGTAAGTACTCGATCTCGTGTTGCAAATTCTTATGAACATTATTCTTTTGTTTCTTCCTTGGAACCTCACAAGGTTGAAGAAGCACTACGAGATCCAAATTGGGTGGTGGCCATGCAAGAGAGGCTCAACAACTTTGAAAGAAGTCAAGTGTGGGATCTCATGAAGAGACCAAATGCGAATGTTGTTGGCACCAAGTGCGTGTTTCGCAACAAACAAGATGAGCACGGGGTGATGACAAGGAACAAAGTACGACTTGTGGCCACGGGGTACTCACAAGTCGAAGGTTTGGATTTTTTGATAAAACCATTGCTCCCGTAGCTAGGACTTGAATCAATTCATATATTACTTGCCTTTGCTACTCACCATGATTTTATGTTATACCAAATAGATGTTAAGAGTGCATTTCTCAATGGTCCAATCAAAGAAAATGTGCATCTGGAGCAACCCCCGGGCTTTAAAGATCAAGAATTTCTCAACCATGTCTACAAATTGCGTAAGACTCTCTATGGACTCAAACAAGCCCCTAGGGCTTGGCATGAGTGCCTTAGAGACTTTCTAACTCAAAATGGTTTCAAAATTGGGAAGGCCGACTATACTCTATTTACTAAGCATTTCAATGATGATTTGTTTGTTTGCCAAACATATGTCGATGACATTATATTTGGTTCTTGTCGGTACCCTATGTACCGGATACCCCTTGAGATTGCAAAGATCACAAGGAAACTCCATCTACCATATTTGAAGACCTCTGAAGGCCCCACATGTCAGGTGTAACCGGACCTGCTTCCCCGACATGGTTAGTCCCAGGGCTGCCACGTGTATCATAAGACCGGAGCTATCACCCACACATGGGAAAGCTCCAGACTAGATACCAGTATGGCATCCCCAAACCTAACCCCAGACAGAGGGAAGCTCCGGTGCCGACACGTGTCCAACAGCACTGGACCTACCCGTCCACGACGGTAAGCTCCGGAGCTGCCACGTGGCTAAACCGCCGGACCTTCAACTTCAAAAATCAGGCTGGAGGACCCCCAACGGCTCCGGACCTTCAAGGAGCATTCAAATACTTCAATACCCGATTAAGTGTCACTAATGCCATATTAATGACACACAATCGGATGGCCCTTAATACCGGTAACAGCACTGTTAAGGACCGTTACCGGGCTATTAAGGGTAATTAACCTCACTAATTGTGTATCAAGCATGTTTAACCGCCGGGGCCACATGTCGAGCCAGGCTAACGGTGTAACGACCAGTACTTGTACTATAAAAGGACTGGTCGACGATACACAAGGGACGGCTCCAGACCTCTTCTGAACTCCCTGACCTAGACAAGCTTCTTCTAGACTCACACGCTCAATACAACACTAACACACCCCGTGGAGTAGGGTATTATGCTCAGGCAGCCTGAACCACGTAAATCTCTGTGTCCACTTGTCCTTCACCTTCTTGAATCTCTGCGCGCCCATTACCAAACTACAACTCCTTGATCTACCAACGGTAGTGTCAGGAGATCTGCCGGATCCAAACACCGACAGTTGGCGCACCAGGTAGGGGCGCCCAAGATTTCAAGGATGGTGAACTCAGCTGCTGGATCATCCAACGGCAACCCTGCTGTTCAACCCGCTGGGGGCAATCCCTCCAACATGCAGCAACCAGCAGGTACCATGGCTCCAGCGGGAGTCATGCCTCCACCGCCACCACCTTCACCAGCACGTCAAGCTGAGCAGAATGACGGTGCATCGGCGTCGGTCACCACATCGGCGAATAACAACAACCCTGAACACGCGCTCCATGCAGCGCGTGCTCTCCTTCAACATCCACCACCTCCAGGTGCATCCCAGGGTGCAATTGAGCAGTGGAGGGCTGACGTGGAACATCTGGTTGCAGCAGCAGCCGACCGCATCAGCAACCAAGGTCCCCCCTTCGAGGCGGGCCCCATCGCAGCGCCGGACTTTGTCAGACAGACTTGGTCTGCACGCTTCCCAAAACAGGAGACGTGCTGCATCTCAGCAAGTTACGTTGCTACCTTCCGGGGCGCGACGCACTCATACGGTAACAAGGCTTTCAACTCATGACCTCCGGGCGGAGCTTGATCGCCGTTACTGTCAACAGGACGACCGTGTCGATATCGAGCATGCTCGTGAAAGGCGAGAGGCTCGAGACAGTCCTGCTCTCAAGGTAGTAGGAGGAGGTTGTTTTGCCCTGGCCATGCACCTACACATGGTCAGATGGCCACAAAAGTTCTAGCCTCACCTGCCGGAGAAATTTGACGGTACTGTTAATCCCACTGAGTTTCTCCAGATTTACTCCACCGCAATCCTTGCGGCCGGAGGTTACGAGGCCATAATGGCCAACTACTTCCCAGTGGCCTTGATTGGGACCGCTAGGTCCTGGTTCATGAGCCTTCCTCACAACTCCATCAATATTTGGGAGGAATTGTGCCAACAGTTCACCGCCAATTTCAGGAGTTCATACACCTGACCAGGCACCGAACTGGACCTTTTTGCTGTCGTGCAGAAAGGGGGAGAATCCCTGCACTCATTCATCCAGAGGTTCTCCCAGGTACGGAACACTATTCCTTCCATCTCCAGGGCCTCTGTTATTGTGGCATTTAGACAGGGCATACGAGATAAGAAGATGCTGGAGAAGCTGGCGATCAAGGAGATCACCAGCGTCACGGAGCTCTTTAGCTTGGCAGACAAGTGTGCCAAACCTGCGGAGGGCCATGAAATGCACTCCAAAACACCTCTGGAGGATGGTAAAAAATCCTCCAAAGGAGAAGCCACTACCTCCGGGGGTGGCAAAAAGAAGAAAAAGTCCAACGGCAAGAAGAAGCCATCGGCTGGCACATCTACTGCTGCAGCTACTGCAGCTTCGTGTGGCCGGGGGCCACGCCCCGAGAAACGACCTCGGCCGTCCTCTGAAGACGGTGGAAACTCCAAAGTGTGGTTTCCTATTCACAAGTCGAATAGCGACAACTTGGAAGACTGCCGGGAGGTCCAAAACCTTGCTGACCGCTACAACAAGCGCTGGGAAGAAGTTCCTTTCCGTTAGAGGGAAGGAAAACAGAAAGTCGAAGAAGCTCCAACTGAAGAGGAGTTAGGCTTTCAGGACCCTAAAAAGGTCCTGAAGGTTGTTTACACCTCCGTTGACGACGATTCCGACGTCTCTGACAATGAGCGTCGGAAGACCATGAACACCATCTTTGGTGGTTCATGGGACATCACCTCCCGCCGTGTCCTCAAGACCATGCGGCGGGACATGGCCTCAGTAGCTCCTACAGCCAGGGTGGAGCCTCATTGAAAGTGGATGGACACCACCATCACTTTTGATGCTTCGAACTGCCCGCAGAACATGATCGGAGCTGGTCAACTCCCATTAATGATATCACCTACCATCAATAACATTCAACTCCACCATGTAATGGAGGACGGAGGTTCAGGGCTGAACCTCATAAGCTTCGAAGCTTTTGGCAAGCTTCAGCTCCGACCTTCAGACCTTCGCCCCTCCCGACCTTTCTCCGGAGTAGGTCCGTGTAAGACCTATGTGTGCTGAATACATTGGCTTGTAGTGAATATACTTGCTTTGATGATAAAAGTTTTAAATATCACCAAAACACCTTTTTATCAAGGTCCGACTCTAGCTCCAAGCTACATCAAGGTCCGACGGTAGGTCCGGCCTGCTTTGGGTAGCTCCGGTTCCGTTCGATGCTAGGTCCGACTTCTTGGTAAGGTCCGACCAGCTTTGGTTAGCTCCGGTGAGCTTTATCTTTAGCTCCGGCATGTCTTTGTTAGCTCCGGCATGCTTTTGCTAAACTCTGACGTACTTTGTCTAGCTCCGGTTTTGGGTTGACTAGTTTTGACTAGTTTTTGGTAAGCTCCGGTGCTAGGATCTACTAGTTTTGGTAAGCTCCGGCAGGTGCTTCATTGTACTAGTTTTGGTAAGCTTCGGCGCTAGGTTCTACTAGCTTTTGATAGCTCCGGCTCAAGCTCCGGGTTGCTCTGGCAAGGGCCGAAACTTGACCGTAGTGCTTCTGCTTTTCATTTGCAATGTTTCGTACTTGCTTTACATTGTTGGAAAGATTGCTTAGTATTCATTTGCTAAGTTTTTGGTGCGTTTTGGATGAAATGGATGATATCGTGTTACTGTGGTTTTGCAACATGCTTATGTGAGGTTCTCACGTAAGGTTTTGTGTTCGGAACTAACTTGAGTCAAGTCAAGGACTTGGGCTCGTATGGATTGGTTGTTTATTCATATGCAGGTGTTGCTTGAGTTCAAGTCATGGCTGGTGACGGGATCCATTGGACTAGTCTCAGGGAGGAGATGAGGTTCCAACAACCAAGTTCGGGAGGAACTGTGGTTGAGCTGATCAGGAGGTCGCGCAGGATGGTTGAATCAAGGGCGGTGCATAAGAAGGTTACTGGACATCGAAGGAAGGTGTTCGCACGTATGCATGTGGTGCATGATGTGGCAACATGGTTCCGAAGATGGGATAAGGAAGGGAAGATCTGGTTGGAAGGATCAGTTCGTACCGGTTGATGACTTCGGCTGCGGCGGAGTCGGTTATGGCTCGGTATGGAAAGTATCGAGTTGGTTATGTTAGGATTTCGTGTGTGTCATGAATTTGAGTTGTTTAGGAATGTGGGATATGTTCCTAAGGTGTTTGGAAGTCTTAAGATTGCCTCTATCTGCGTATAGAAGAATCTTGAGCAGTTCTAGTTGATATGAGTTAGGATTCGTGATCTGAGTAGGATTGGAGTCCTAGTTGATATTGGGTTGGCCTAAGGGCTGGTTATATAAGCAAGGGAGCCCAGAGCTCGTGGTAGACGACTTTGGGGCTGTTCCTCTTGTGTTCTATTGAATAAAATTCGTAGTTTGAAGGAACTTTTGTGCCTTGTTCATCTGACTTGTTCCAGACAAGTTTGACTCGTCGAGTTTCTGGACAGCACTATCGTTCGTCGGTGGTTTTATCATAACTCGAGTTTTACAGATCCAATTGACGTTATTCTTTTTCGGTTGTCTTCACAACTTGATTATCTATTATCTGTAAAAATTTCATGGTCATTGGATTTGTGGTCTATCATCTACACGAGTTTCTTTGCAGCGTTCCAAAACTGTTTTTCTCGGGTAGGACAGATTGTCCATTGTTTGATCTTTCGATCATAACTTGAGTTTTTCTCGTCGGATTTGAGTGATTCTTTTTGTGTTGTCTTCGTGACTTGATTATCTATGATATCTATCACTTTTGTCACGGTGAAACACGTTTAGATTAGTCTCACACACAATTTCTTTATCAGATCGTTATTCTGCCAAAAGGGTTTGGGGTTTAATTGTTTCCGCTGCGTAAGATTTTTAAATCTACCATTCACCCCCCCCCCCTCTGGTAGCTTTTCACATGCTCTTCGATCCTACAATTGGTATCAAAGCCACGGTGCTCTAATCTTTGAGATTTGCACGTGTTTTTGGCTAATCATCATGGAGAAGTACTCCGCCAAACCTTGTGTGTTTGCTGGTATTGATTTCCAGGTTTGGAAGCCACGAATGGAGGCTTTCATCCAGGCACAAGGCTTTGCAATATGGGAGAAGGTGTATAAGCCTTATGAAGTGCCACCTAATGATCAAGTCACGGCCACAAACCTACGGGACATCGACAACAACAACAAAGTCTGATACTTGATCATCCAAGGACTCACTCAAAGCGACTTTGATCATGTCGCGCACCTCCGATCAGCATACGATGTTTGGAGAGCTCTCTGTGATTATTATGAAGGCTCCAACACAATCAAGGAGGTAAAACAAGATATGTTCAAAAAGAAATATATGCGCTTTGAGATGCAACTAGGTGAGTCTATCGATGACCTCTTTGCTCGTTTCAATAAAATTCTCAGCAATTTACGTAGTGTCAATGTAAATTTTTCTGATGTTGAGAATGCTAGGCAACTTCTTAGTGCATTAGACATGTCAATTTGGGAAATGAAAGTAACATCTATTCGTGAATCAACTGTCATGAGTTCTCTTACATTAGATGTACTTTATTCTAAACTAAAAACTCATGAAATTGACATCCTAGCACGTAAGAACCCAAATAAGTCTATTGCATTTGTTTCACAACGTGATATGTCTAGCTCCAGCCAATCATCATCTTGCAATACTCTTGCCTTGTTGTCCTCACTAACCCTGGAGCAGATCGAAGAATTTCCAGAAGAGGAGTTGGCACTCATCTCTACTAGATTCTCAAAAGCATTGCAAAATGTGAGAACTAGAAGGAGAGGAAGCTCCGGACCTCAATGCTGTTTTGAATGTGGTAAAACAGGACACTTTCGTACAGAATGCCCTAACCTTTCAGGTCCGGCCACCCGGGAAGAAAAACAAAGCAAGGTCCGGACCTCCTCTGGAAATTCCAACAAGAAAAAGAAGGGTACCATAGGACGCAAGATGATCAACAGTTTCATCACCGCACTTCAAGAACTTAGTTCAAGTGATGTAGACTTTGAAAGTGATGGAGATGATGACGATCTGGCCAACTTATGCTTCATGGCGGGCAAAACAAGATCAAGATCAAGTCAGGAGGATGCAGAACACAACAGTGAAAACGATGAGGTATGTTCTACCTGCAATGAAATGTGTGATGCTATTTCTCGTGCAAGTATTATTGTCAAGAAAAAGGACAAAAAGCTTAGGGATAATGCTGCTAAAATTGAATCACTAGAATCTAAAATTAACCATTTAAAAACATTGAGTTCTAGTGATGATGCATGTCCCTCATGTGACTTAATCTATGAACAATTGTCCACATTAAGAAGTGCACACTCCTCCACACTTGATAAACTTGAGTTAGAAATTGAAAAGAACAAAGAGCTTGCTGCACTTAATGATAAAAACTTGAAAGATGCTAGCTGTTCTACAATTGATTTGCATTGTTCTACTTGTGATGATCTTGATAAGAAACTACAGGATGCTATGAATGAAATTTCTATATTGAACAATGCTTTACGTTCTCATGAAGTTAAATTTTGTTCAAATTGCAAACTAAAAGGAAAATCTTCATGTGAAAATTGCCTTGATCTGTCCAATAAACTTGATGACATGCATAGGACATTAGATCGATTTTGTAATGGGAATAAGAACCTAAACTTATTGCTGAATTCTTCCAAGTCTTGCAATGATAAAACTGGTTTAGGTTTTGATTCTCATGCTCATGCTAAGGCACATCCACCTAAAATTGTAAAGTCATTAGGAAGTGGTTTGATTCAAACAGTTCCTAAACAAAAAGGAGTGGTTTTCAAATCTGCAGGAGTGTTGTCACATTCGGTTTCAAATAAAAATATTGCTTGCTCATCTAGACATGAACACAAAGTTAAATTTCATTGTACCTTATGTGGTAGAGATGGTCATGTCATAGATTTTTGTTATAGACTAGCTAAACAACAAAAAAGGGAAAGAATGGTTGCTAGATCTCATAACTTTCATGCAACTAGAAAAATACAACCTGCCTTAGTGAGTCAGAAATTTGAAAAGGTAGCTTTCGGACCTTCTGTTGTTTCCTTCGGAACTTCAACTTTTGTTTCCGGAGCTTCAGCCTTGTCTTTTGGAACTACTGCTTTTACCTACGAAGCTACTGGTTTTTGTGCTAAAAGATTTAAGAATAGAAAACCTCAATCTTTGACTCATAAACATGCTGTTTTATCTCAGCTTTCGTGTGTTTTTCCTGCTGCACGTCGCGTGACTCAGTATTGGATTCCTAAATGCCTTTTGACTAACCCCAGTATTGAGTCATCGACGTATTGTGCTTCTATGTAGGTTACACGTTTGAGGAAGGAGTACATTTGGATTGTGGATTCAGGTTGCTCACGCCACATGACCGGTAACAAAGATTGGTTCTCCTCCCTCTCTTTTGTGTCACGTGTAGAAAATGTTACTTTTGCCGATAATTCTTCAACTCCTATAATTGCTAAGGGTTCGGTTAGAGTAAATGATCAATACACTTTGAAGGATGTGGCACTTGTCAAAAATTTGAAATACAACTTACTTTCTGTTTCACAATTGCTAGATGAAAATCTAGAAATTATTTTCAATAAAAACTGCTGCAAAGTTGTAAGTTCAAATAGTGAGCTTATTTTTAACATGTCTCGGTTTGGAAGAGTTTTTAAAGCTGATTTTGATATGTCTTCCTCTAAGCATAGGTGTCTAGTTGCTAATGATTCAAAGGACTTATATTTTTGGCATCGTAGACTTGGTCACGTAGGCTTTGATCACCTAACGCGTGTTAGTGCTCTTGATCGCATACGTGGGCTGCCTAAGCTTAAAGGGGACAAAGAAATTGTGTGCTCTTCTTGTAGACATGCTAAGATGGTTGCAGGTTCACATACACCTCTCACAATGATCATGACAACTGAACCATGTCAACTTTTGCATCTTGAAACCGTAGGACCTTCACGTGTTCAATCCTTCGGAGGTAAATGGTATGTTCTTGTTATCGTTGATGATTATTCTAGATACTCTTGGGTTTACTTTATGGCGTCTAAGAATGAAGTTTTTAGTCACTTTAGAACTGTATTTCTTAGATTATCAATTGATCACCCAGGATCATTAAAAGCAATTAGAAGTGATAATGGAACTAAATTTAAAAATCAATCTTTTGATCACTTTTGTGCTGAAAATAGAATAGATCATCAATTCTCTTCACCATATGTACCTCAACAAAATGGTGTTGTAGAAATAAAGAATAGAACCTTAGTTGAGATGGCTAGGACTATGCTTGATGAATATCAAACTCCTAGGAAATTTTGGGCTGATGCGTTAGCAACTGCTTGTTATGTCTCAAATCGTGTTTTCTTGCGTGCTAAGCTAGGTAAAACACCATATGAGCTCCAGTTTGGACATAGGCCTAGTATTACACACTTTCGGGTCTTTGGTTGCAAATGTTTTGTTAAGAAACATGGTAATCTTGATAAATTTGAACCTAGATCCATTGATGGCATGTTTCTTGGTTATCCATCTCATACTAGAGGCTACCGTGTGCTTTTACTTGACACTAACAAAATTGTGGAGACTTGTGAAGTGTCTTTTGATGAAGCTAGCCCAGGTACTAGCTTCAGTGTTGCAGGACCAGATCCGTATCCTCAGGGGGAGGGTATTTTCGAAGATGAAGAAGAACCGGTGATACTGCCTGGTAGTTCCGAAGCTGACACGTGTCCAGCTCCGGACATTGAACAAGCTCTGGCTATCACCTCTGCTGGTCCTGATCATCCACAAGTCACAAGCTCATCAATCTACGATGAACCTAATGAAGAAGAAGCTTGTGAGACATCTGTTCCCCTACGTTTTTACAAAGATCATCCCCCACAACAGATGATTGGAAGCTTGCACGAACGAGTCACACGGTCCAGGTTTTGCGATCCAAACTCTCATGCTCATTCTGCTTTTGTTGCTTCTTTTGAACCCAAAGATATATCACACGCACTCACTAATGAATCTTGGATTATTGCCATGCAAGAAGAGTTAGAAAATTTTGAAAGAAATAATGTTTGGAAACTTGTACCTCCACCTCAAGGTCACACTTTAATTGGAACTAAATGGGTATATAAAAATAAACAAAGTGAGGATGGGGTTGTGGTTAGGAATAAGGCTAGGTTGGTTGCTCAAGGTTTCACTCAAGTTGAAGGTCTAGATTTTGATGAAACTTTTGCTCCTGTCGCTAGATTAGAAGCCATAAGAATTTTGTTAGCTTTTGCAGCATCTAAAGGTTTTAAGCTATATCAAATGGATGTTAAAAGTGCTTTTCTTAATGGCTACATAGATGAGGAGGTTTATGTCAAACAACCACCGGGTTTTGAAAATCCAGATTTTCCTAATCATGTTTACAAACTGTCCAAAGCCTTATACGATCTCAAACAAGCCCCTAGAGCATGGTATGATAGGTTAAAAACATTCTTACTTGAAAAGGGGTTTACCATGGGCAAGGTTGATAAAACTCTTTTTGTGCTTAAGCATGGCAATGACTCATTATTCGTTCAAGTGTATGTGGATGATATTATCTTTGGTTGTGCTTCTCATGATCCTGTGTCCAAGTTTTCAGCAATGATGAGTTCCGAATTTGAAATGAGTATGATGGGTGAACTCACTTAGTTTTTGGGGCTGCAAATCAAGCAAACCAAGGAGGGTACCTTTGTGAATCAAACGAAATATACCAAAGACCTCCTAAAGTGCTTCAACATGGAGAAAAGCAAGCCTCTTCGGACACCAATGGGAACAGCAACAACACTTGAACTTGATGAAGATGGTAAATCCGTGGATCAAAAAGAATATAGAAGTATGATCGGATCACTTTTGTACCTCACGGCATCAAGACCGGACATACAATTCATCGTATGTATTTGTGCAAGGTTTCAAGCTTCCCCACGTGCTTCATATCGTCAAGCCGTCAAAAGGATTCTCAGGTACTTACATGGAACTCAAGAATTTGGCATTCTTCTTCCTTCTTCCTCAACCGTTACTTTGAAAGCTTTTTCGGATGCTGATTTTGGGGGTTGTAGGATTGATAGGAAAAGTACTTCCGGTGCTTGTCATTTTCTTGGTAATTCTCTTGTTGCTTGTTCCTCTAGAAAACAAAATTCAGTTGCACAATCCACAGCCGAATCTGAATATGTAGCTGCTGCTAGTGCTTGCTCACGAATTCTTTGGATTGTTCAAACACTTAAGGACTATGGGGTTGATCTAGATAGTGTTCCACTATTTTGTGATAACACTAGTGCTATTTGCATTGCCAAAAACCCCGTGCAACATTCTAGAACTAAGCACATTGAAATTAGGTATCACTTTCTCCGAGATAATGTTGAAAAAGGAAACATTCTGCTTCACCATGTAGATACCGAACATCAATTGGCTGACATTTTTACAAATCCTTTGGATTTCACTCGTTTTTGTTACATTCGTAGTGAAATAGGGGTTATGCATCCTCATGGCTTAAATTGAGGGGGAGTTTTTGAAACTTGGGAAGTCTATGTGTGAATCTGAAATTAAAATAATATGAGAATAGTATTTCATACATATATGACTTTGTGATTCCTTTTACATGCTGAAAGTTCTTACTACATTACTCGTGTTATACATTTTGTAGTTTTTGCCATGTATAGTAAATGGAATAATTACTTACACTAAATCTGGTCATGGTCGAACTTTTTTCTGTTTTGAACTTGTTGCATGCTCACAAATGATTTTAATCATTAAGAATTCATCAAGTAATCAACTCACATGCTGAGTTTTTTATGAACAAATATAAATTGAGAAAAGATCAAGAGAATATGCATGCATCACACTTATTCTTTTGAGATGGCTTGTCATCGCACTTAGATATGAACTTGGAAGAAGTTGTGTATGACTAAAACCATGTCCTTAAAGCTTCTGATTGTCAAATGACATAGGCTTGGCTTGGTTGGTTAGAATAAGGCAGATGAGCATATAATCTCTTGCAAATATCATATGATCAAAATCTTTGCTTTGAAAAATAATAAAATGCAGCAACTAGTGTCATGCTATCAGGTTTTGAAATAGTTAAGTTTGTGAGATCATGACTTGCTTAAATTGAAAATTACATTTGATCTCTAGCATGGCTTACACTACTTTATGTATCTCATTGATGTGATAGTGTAAGTTACTTGATAGTATGACTTGGATGAGCTTTGTTTTATATGTATATGTTATAATATGCTCATAACAATTAAAATTTCTCTTTTACCTTGCTGAATACATTGTCAAAGGGGGAGAGATTAATCACACATTGTGTTTCGATTCTTCAAAAGGGGAGAGATGATAAAGGGGGAGAGATATGTGAATTTTATTTTTGCTTTTCTTCTCATTTTCTTTCTGATTTAAAAAAGGGGAGAAATTGTTTTCAACACTTTTATGTGAATAAGCAAATGTTCGGATTTTAAATGGTGTTGCCAATGCATTCATCAAGGGGGAGATTGTAAGACCTATGTGTGCTGAATACATTGGCTTGTAGTGAATATACTTGCTTTGATGATAAAAGTTTTAAATATCACCAAAACACCTTTTTATCAAGGTCCGACTCTAGCTTCGAGCTACAGCAAGGTCCGACAGTAGGTCCGGCTTGCTTTGGGTAGCTCCGGTTCCGTTCGATGCTAGGTCCGACTTCTTGGTAAGGTCCGACCAGCTTTGGTTAGCTCCGGTGAGCATTATCTTTAGCTCCGGCATGTCTTTGTTAGCTTCGGCATGCTTTTGCTAAACTCCGACGTACTTTGTCTAGCTCCGGTTTTGGGTTGACTAGTTTTGACTAGTTTTTGGTAAGCTCCGGTGCTAGGATCTACTAGTTTTGGTAAGCTCCGGCAGGTGCTTCATTGTACTAGTTTTGGTAAGCTCCGGCGCTAGGTTCTACTAGCTTTTGATAGCTCCGGCTCAAGCTCCGGGTTGCTCTGGCAAGGGCCGGAACTTGACCGTAGTGCTTCTGCTTTTCATTTGCAATGTTTCGTACTTGCTTTACATTGTTGGAAAGATTGCTTAGTATTCATTTGCTAAGTTTTTGGTGCGTTTTGGATGAAATGGATGATATCGTGTTACTGTGGTTTTGCAACATGCTTATGTGAAGTTCTCACGTAAGGTGTTGTGTTCGGAACTAACTTGAGTCAAGTCAAGGACTTGGGCTCGTATGGATTGGTTGTTTATTCATGTGCAGGTGTTTCTTGAGTTCAAGTCATGGCTGGTGACGGGATCCATTGGACTAGTCTCAAGGAGGAGATGAGGTTCCAACAACCAAGTTCGGGAGGAACTGTGGTTGAGCTGATCAGGAGGTCGCGCAGGATGGTTGAATCAAGGGCGGTGCATATGAAGGTTACTGGACATCGAAGGAAGGTGTTCGCACGTATGCATGCGGTGCATGATGTGGCAACATGGTTCCGAAGATGGGATAAGGAAGGGAAGATCTGGTTGGAAGGATCGGTTCGTACCGGTTGATGACTTCGGCTGCGGCGGAGTCGGTTATGGCTCGGTATGGAAAGTATCGAGTTGGTTATGTTAGGATTTCATGTGTGTCACGAATTTGAGTTGTTTAGGAATGTGGGATACGTTCCTAAGGTGTTGGGAAGTCTTAAGATTGCCTCTATCTGCGTATAGAAGAATCTTGAGCAGTTATGGAAAGTTAGAATTCGTGATCTGAGTAGGATTGGAGTCCTAGTTGATATTGGGTTGGCCTAAGGGCTGGTTATATAAGCAAGGGAGCCCAGAGCTCGTGGTAGACGACTTTGGGGCTGTTCCTCTTGTGTTCTATTGAATAAAATTCGTAGTTTTAAGGAACTTTTATGCCTTGTTCGTCCGACTTGTTCCAGACAAGTTTTACTCGTCGAGTTTCTGGATAGCACTACCGTTCGTCGGTGGTTTTATCATAACTCGAGTTTTACAGATCCAATTGACGTGATTCTTTTTCGGTTGTCTTCACAACTTGATTATCTATTATCTGTCAAAACGTCACGGTCATTGGATTTGTGGTCCATCATCTACACGAGTTTCTTTGCAGCGTTCCAGAACTGTTTTTCTCTGGTAGGACAGATTGACCATTGTTTGATCTTTCGATCATAACTTGAGTTTTTCTTGTCGGATTTGAGTGATTATTTTTGTGTTGTCTTCGTGACTTGATTCTCTCTGATATCTATAACTTTTGTCACGGTGAAACACGTTTATAATTAGTCTCACACATGATTTCTTTATCAGATCGTTATTCTGCCGAAAGGGTTTGGGGTTTAATTGTTTCCGCTGCGTAAGATTTTTAAATCTACCATTCACCCCCCTCTGGTAGCTTTTCACGTGCTCTTCGATCCTACAGTCCAGGGGCTGTAACCCCACTCGATACCATTACTCTCCCCGTGACATTCGGGATTAGGGAGAATTTTTGCACTGAGAAATTGGTCTTTGACGTTGCTCAGATCAACTTACCTTTCAACACCATTCTAGTCAGGCCCGCCTTGTACAAGTTCATGGCTGCTACTCATTGTGGCTACATGGTTTGAAGATGCCAACACCAACTGGTGTTCTCCAGATCTGCGAAGACCGCACTGCCGGAGTGACTGCTCTGGAAGAACTTCATGCGCTTGCTACAGCGCAGGAGGAAGAATCCAGGCAGGAACAAGCTCTAAAACCCCCGAGCATTCATCAACGAGGCTCAACCTCCGCACCTCGCATGCAACCAAGCGGCGTCACCGACATCCCCGTCAAAGTCGTCCAAATCGGTTCCGATGCCGCTCAGACCACCCGAATATCGGGAGGTCTGAATGACAAATAGAAACTAATGCTCATCAATTTCCTCTGGGCTAACATTGACGTGTTTGCCTGGCAACCGTCGCAAATGCCTGGGATCCCTAGGGAAGTGATCGAGCATAATCTGAAGATCTATCCTGACGCTCGGCCTGTGCACCAGAAGCCTCGAAAGCAATCAGTAGAACGACAAAATTTCATACGACAAGAAGTGAAGTTGCTCGAAGCTGGATTCATCCGAGAAGTCTTCCACCCAAAATGGTTGGCAAACCCATTTGTTGTACCCAAGGCCAGCGGGAAGCTTCGGATGTGTATCGACTACACAACACTGACTAAGGCATGCCCAAAAGATCCATTCCCACTTCCTAGAATAGATCAGATAGTGGATTCCACCTCCGGGTGTGAATTACTGTGTTTCCTAGACGCATATTCTGGGTACCATCAAATCAGAATGTCTAGGGAAGATGAAGAACATACTTCTTTTATCACAGTAGATGGATTGTATTGTTATACTGTCATGCCATTTGGTCTCAAGAATGCAGCCTCAACATTTGTATGAGCTATGTACAAAACCTTTGGAGAGCTCATCAGAGACACAGTGGAAGTGTATGTTGATGACACCGTTGTCAAGATCAAAGACAAGGAGTCACTCCTTAAAACTTTGCAAGCTGTCTTTGACAAGTTGCGAGTCACTCGCACGAAGCTGAACCCAGACAAGTGCATATTCGGGGTTAACTCCGGAAAGCTTCTTGGTTTCCTGGTAAACCACCAGGGCATAGAGAAAAATCCGGCGAAGATTAAAGCCATTGAGGATGTGCGGCCACTAGCCCGCATCAAGGACGTCCAGAAACTGACTGGATGTCTAGCCGCCCTCAGCCGGTTCATATCAAGACTGGCAGAACGGGTGCTACCCTTCTTCAAGCTATTGAGGAAGTTCGGACCATTCCAATGGTATAAAGAAGCAGAAAAGGCGTTCTAGGAGCTAAAGCAGCTCCTCACCACTCTACCAACCTTGGTAGCTCTAAACCCTGGTGAGCCCTTACTGCTTTACATTTCAGCAATCGACGAGGTTGTCAACATGGTCCTGGTTGCGGAGAGACCAGAACCATCCTAAGCTCAGGAATCTAGACCCCCTGGGAGGGTCCGGAGGTTCCTGAAGGTGAGTCTGGGTCCCAGCCCCCACACTTGGATCTACAAGGAGTTACTCTAGAAGGTCTGGACTCCTCCAGGAGGGTTTGGGTCGCTCCAATAGAAGCTCGGAGTTCCTCTAGCAAAGACCCAGAGGTCCCCGAAGCAGGCCTGGACCCCTCCGGAAGGGTCCAGGTCGATGTGGAGGAAGCTCTGGGCCCCTCCGGGAGGGTCCGGACAGTCCAGCGCCCAGTGTACTTCATCAGCAAAGTACTACATGATGCCAAGAATTGATACCTAGAGGTGCACAAGCTGCTCTACGCAGTTCTCATCGCCTCTAGGAAGCTTCGTCATTACTTCCAAGCTCACAAGATCTCAGTGGTAACTTCTTATCCACTACGTGCGGTCTTGCATAATCCCAACTCTACTGGGAACATTGCAAAATGGGCAACGGAATTGGCCGAATTCGATCTTGAATTCGTCCCAAGACAAGCGATCAAGAGTCAAGCATTGGCAGACTTCGTGGCGGAATGGACCCCCTCTCCATCAAACCCTGGGGGCCCTAGTGAGCAGAAGCCGGAACTCAAGGCTCCGGTCTTCATCGAACCTCATTGGACCCTCTACTTCGATAGCTCCATGCAAAAGTAGGGGGCCGGAGCTGGAGTCCTTCTCCTTGCTCCAACCTGGGAGAAGGTAAAATACATGGTCCACCTTGACTTCAAGGCGACATGACGGAGTATGAAGCACTCATTTACGGACTAAAGGTGGCACTATCATATAGTGTCAAGCAGCTGTTGGTCATGGGAGATTTGCAGCTCATCATTAAACAGGTGAAGGGTGAATGCTCCTGTAACAATCCTCAACTAGCTGCTTATACCCTTTAAGTCCAGAGGCTTCAGAAGAACTTCGAAGTCCTGGACCTCCACCATGTCTAGCGCGTCCATAACGCTGAAGCTGACGAACTCTCGATGAAAGCGTCAATTGGAGCTCCGGCTCCTGACGGAACTTTTGTCCAGAGGTTGTCAAAACCCACAGCTCAGCCTGCTGAACTGAGCGAAGGGGGCGAGACCAGCATCCCGAAGCTGGCAGTCCCGATGGCCCTGTTACCATGGCAGCCATCAAGGGTCGTAAGATCTGCCGGAAGCTCCGAGCAACCCAGCACGCAAGACTCAAATGCTCAATCTAGCTCCAATGCATGGATCTCGGAGATCCATTGCTACTTGAAAGATAATATCCTTCTTGACGATGATGTATCTGCTGACCGGATAGTCAGATTGGCTAAAAGATACACGCTGGTAGAAGGGAATCTCTACCGGCGCGGTGCCAACAGCATCCTAATGCGGTGCATCACAAGGGAAGAAGGCTGCGAGCTCATCACAGAAATCCATGGAGGCGAGTGTGGGAACCACGCGTCTTCCTGCACGCAGGTCGGTAAAGCCTTCCGGCATGGCTTCTACTAGCCTACAGCGCTCTAGGATGCAACTGAGCTGGTGAAGAAATGAGAAGCATGCCAGTTCCATGCAAAGCAAATTCACACACCGGCTCAGCCTCTACAAATGATACCTCCTACACGTCCTTTCGCTGTGTGGGGGATGGACATCTTGGGATCTTTCCCAAGAGCCGTCGGAGGTTACAAGTTCCTGTATGTTGCCATTGACAAGTTCACCAAATGGCCGGAAGCAACTCCAGTTGTGACAATAAACAAACAATCAGCAATCAACTTCTTGCAGTCCATCGTATGCAGATTTGGAGTCCTGAACAAAATCCTAATAGATAATGGGACCCAATTCACATGCTCTGCTTTCCAAGGATACTGCGAAGACCTCGGCATCCAAGTCAGCTACGCCTCCGTAGCTCACCCGGCAAGCAATGGCCAAGCTGAGAGAGCGAATGCAGAAATCCTGAAAGGACTCAAGACGCGCACATATGAGCGCCTGAAAAAACATAGAGCCAACTGGATCGAAGAGCTTCCACCCACTCTATGGGCCAACAGGACAACTCCAAACCGGTCAACTGGAGATACACCTTTCTTCCTGGTGTACGGAGCTTAAGCAGTCCTTCCTCCAGAAATCACCTTGGGGTCGCTCCGAGTCTGGACCTCCGACGAAGCCACACAGGACCAGCTCCGGCGTGAAGACCTTGACCTCCTTGAAGAGGGAAGGTGTCGAGCAGCTGTTGGGAATGCCTGATACCGCCAAGCTCTTAGGCGCTATCACCAACGGCATGTTCACAGCCAACAGCTCGAGGAAGGCGATCTGGTGCTACAGAGAATACAATCCAGAGATCAAAGTATCCCGTCCCGGATGCATTCTCTTGGCAACCGAGGATGGGACACCTCTCCCAAATACTTGGAACATTGAGCACCTCTGTAAGTTCTACGCTGAATATCACAGAGGTGAGTCTGTAATTACATGTGATGTATGTTATAGAGTCATTGTAAAGAGTCGGGTAGCTTCTCCGGGAGGGCAGCCGGACCTACCCCGTTAGGTCCGCAACGTCCATGCAACACTTGTCACAGTCTCAGAACTAAAAGTGTAGCTAGCTACCTTGGGTCAAACGAGAAACGAAACACACTTAGCCTGGTTCTGTACCCTAAGAGTGTACTTGTTTCCCCTGTACCCCATATCTATAATGAAAGACATCATTGTGTGAATACAGACTCAACGTGCATTCACTTTGTACAGGCTCAATATTTTATATTTTTCTCTTTCTTGTCTATAACAAAGTTGTGCAGTTCTTAAGAAACTTTAGCTCGACCAGTTAATGTACAATTCGAGTTGCATTATCTATCCTTCCGGGTTCAAACATTGTTGATGTTCTACTCGTCTAAATGCTGCCAAGCCAATCTAGGGTCAGAGTGTGCTATCGACTTAGCCTGGTCATGCACCCTAAGTACGCCACTCTACCTACATCTCGGCGGGCCGAAGTAAGGCGAGTCCAGAAACGATCGGATCTGAAGGAAACAAGACGGCGCTCTTGATTGTATTTAGAATTGTATTCGACCTAAAACTTTCTCGGGAATAGTAAGCCGCAATAAAGTTATAGATAGGAAATGGATTTTACTGTTTTTCTTGACTTCAGTGTGCAGGAAAAATAAATATTTCATGATGATGGTGAATGAAGCCGGAGCTGCAAGATCTCCGACATCCCCTAGCCGGCTTGTGGTCGATGTTCAAACATTGACATCGAGCATCGCTTGAGCTACTCAGCTCCGGTAAAGCTAGGGGGCAAGCCGTCAACGTGAAGATGGTGGAAAGACTCTAAAGTGGAATCTGCCGTTGACACACCATATGTTGACAGAGGTCACTGCTGAAGCTATCAAGCTCCAACACCCCAGAGGGCTAACCGTCGATGCTTTATGCATTGATGGAGACTACTGCCGGAGCTACTAAGCTCTGACAATAGTCAATGCTAGATCCACTAAGCTCCGACAACCTCAGGGGTCCTACACTATCAAAGACTTCGAACATACATTCTACAAGTTCAAAGCCTGCAAGTCTTCAACAACTGTTACATCCACTTGGTACATGTTCACAATCAAATTGTGTACATCTACCAGGGGGCCAAGTGATACAAAGGTGTTGAAGACAAAAAATGAAATTCACAAAAAAATTTGGATTTCATTCATCTAGAGACAAGAGATTACAAAATTGGAGAAGAAGAAGAGAGAATACAAGCGGGAGCTACAAAGAGATGGTCCTAGACCCCGTGGAAGAACTGAGCGACCTTCTGGGCAACCTCCAACACGCTGGCACGGGCGGCTTCACCCTCTCCTTCGATGGGGCCTTCAAGCACCGGGTCTAGAGGGAATTGAGGGTCCCGGCTGGTGTAGCACGTCAGCACGAACTCTGCGACGTTCTTTGCCAGGGACTGTCCCTCAGTTTCCAGCTGGCTCGCGATGACATCACCCATCTTGGTGATCTTGTTGCTTGTTGAACTCAGCGCCTCCAACGACTGGTCCAGCTCCGGCTCCGGATCATTCGGACGCACGGGACTGAAGCCCATTGGCGTCAGTGCGTCGTTGGCTTTGCCCAGGAAGTCCCAAACTTGTTGGGACTCCGCAACCCTTGCGCTTCGCATCTCCTCCAAGGATCTTTTGGCCGCCGCAAGCTCCGAGTTCTCCCGAGCAAGACGCTCCACCTCTTTGGCATTCTACTGAATCTTTTCGGCAACCTGCCTTTCATGTTTACTGAGCTATTCCTCCCGGAGGTGGATTTCATTCCGGCGGTTGACCAAATCCTTCTCTCGGCCCCCCCTTTTCTCTACCTGGCGGCAATGACATTCTCCTATTTGTAGAGATCTTGCCCTCGCTCCCAGGCCTTCTTCTCCTCTTCCTCGCAATGCTTCTCCAATTTCTTGGTGCATTCTTCGAGGCTCTTGTCAGCCAGAGCTGTCTTTTGACAAGCTCTTCCTCCCTCTTCACGAGGTCGTCCAGCAGCTCCAGGAGTTTTTGCTCTTCATCTTCGAGCTTTCTCTCTCGCACCTCAAGAGCCTCCCGGCGCTTCACGAGACTATCATGGATGGCGGAGAGCCTCTCCTAGCGATCATCCGATGCGCTATTTGCATCTTTGGCCTGCTAATAGATGGCCCGGGACTGGTTGTCGAGGGATCGCGTCATGCTTTCCTCTCATCCAACAGCTTACCCCAGTACTCCAGGCAGACCTTCTCCCTCTGCACCCACTCCTTATCGTCAGCCAGCCTCGACTGTGCCATCTTGGTCTCAAAATGGAGTCGGTTGCGCCACCTCCTATGGCTTTGGCGCTCCTCCTCGAGGGCCTTGTTGTCGTGGTAGAAAGCCAGCTAGACCTGGTGAAGACTAGAGCAGGCGTTGTCAATAGACAACGATAGGGGGATCGGGTCCGGACCTGCCGGGGTCCTCTCCGCTGGCTCCAGCGGATCTTCAGTGACAAAAATTGGGTCCCACTCTACAAGAGCGGTCCCCTGAGCTTCCACGGCAGTAGGCTCATCCTCCGAGATAGCCTCGGCCGCCGCCAAGGAAGGTCCTGCAACAGAAGTTCCGACCTCCAGAATTGACTCTGAAGGTCACGCCGCCAGGTCATCAACAACTGGCCCCTCAGGCGGGGGGGGGGGGGGGGGGGGGGGGGGCAGCAGCTTCATCTTGGCACCCTGGCTCAGCAGCGGGCGCCTCCGGGATCACCACCTTCGGAAAAGGTGTTGAAGGTTCAGTCGGAGTAGGAGCTACTTCCGGCTCCAGCGCAGGCGCCTCCTCCGCCGCTGGCTCAGGTGCTGGCACTTCGACCATCATGGGCTCAGGCGCTGGCGCTTCGACCATCATAGGCTCAGGTGCCGACACCTCCGCAGCAACTGGCTCGGACGCCAGGACCTCTTCAATGACCGGCTCTACAGCCGGAACTTCTGCAGCAACCAGCTCTACTGCCAGAGCTTCCTCAACAACCAGCTCAAGTGTTGGAACTTCATCAACACCCAGCTCCATCACCGGGACCTCATCAACCACCGGCTCGACTGCCGGGGCTTTAACAACATCCGGCTCTAGGGCCGGAATCGCAGCTACCTCCGACAGTTGCCGGAGTGTCCAACATCTCAGCATCCAAGCCTGGAGCTTCAACCTCCGGGGCAGGTGCTGCTGGTACATCTTCATTCCCGTGGTCCAGCGCTACCACGGGAGCTTCTAGGGATGAGTCGAGGTCCAAGACCACGACAGCCAGCGCCGCGGCTGCCGCAGCCTCAGCCACCTCTTGGGGCGGTGCTGGAATTGGAGCCGGAGCTTCAGCCTGCACAACCTCAACTACTGCTGCAGGGACTGGAGCTTCAGCCCTTTTCTTAGGCACGCTGCAGATGAAGGATGAAGAAACTCAAAATACAGAACTAACAATAAAACAACTGGCTGAGGTAAAAAATCAAAAATTACCTCGGAAGGCTTCCGCACCAGTTAGCACGGAACCTCTTTTCCGGACGCTCCGGACTGACCCCAGCCGCCACCGGCGTGGAAGTTCTGGAAGGTCCCCCGGAGCTTGCTGCTGCTACTGGTGTTGCCTTGGTTGAGGCCCCCACTCGACCGGGAAGGACCTCCAGACCCAGAGCCCTCAGCTGGCCCTAGTGCTGGAGTCACACGGCCGGAGCTAGCACCCCAGGAAGATGCCGCTGCTGGAGTAGATGCCGCCGTTGAAGACCTCCTCCTCCGGGGAGAAGGAGTCGCCGTCGAAGAAGCAGGCCTGGTGGACCTCCCGTCGGCATGCTTCAACTTCCTTTTACGGCTCGAGGGCTCGGCCAACTCCTTGCCCTTGCCGACGACTTCGGTTCTTGGATTTGGGGCGGGAGCGGAGCCTCCTTCAGGAGCTCCGGAGAACGCCAACTTGGTGGTCGAACGCCTCTCAACAACACCAAGGTCGTCAAGCACCGACATAGTCCGCCGGAGCTCCCTGCTGAACTTTGCCTCCATGTTCAGAGGGAGGAAAGCTGCCGGCGGAGCCAAGTCGTCACCCTCGACGTCGATGCCGTGCTAGAACATCTTGAGGTGGAACTCCAAGGTTGCACCCTCCATGTTGGACTTCAAACCGGTCTCGATCCGATCGTCGTCCAGCATACTGTTGAGGGCCCAAGCAAGCTTCTCCCTTTTCTTCAGCAGAGCCCACCTGTTGGTCAGGAAGTTGCAAAACACCGCCTGAGGAGTCACCCCTCTTTCCACGCACAGGCGGATCCTGGTCAGAGCAGGGTTGAAGGCGTCCGACAACACCGGAGCTTCACTCCAAACTGTAGTGTCGATGTTGGGAAGGCCTTCTAGCAGCTCCAGCTTCTCGTGCTCCCCCACCCTAATGACGATCCAATCCTTCTTCCAGTCATCCCACTTCCCAGAAGGGAACGACCGCAAGTACATGTACGGGCACTTCTTGCGCTTCACAAAATAGTAGAAGCCAAGGTACTCGTCACTCCTACCGGTAGTGTGGACAGTGAAGAAAGTGCAGAAGAGCTCAATGCAGGGGGGGGATGCCCACCCACATCTCGCAGAAGTGGACAAAGATCGACACCAGGAGAATGGAGTGGGGGCCAAGGTGGTACAACTGAAGACCATAGAAGTCTAGCAGCATCAAGAAGAAAGAGGAGAAAGGTGGAATCAGTCCCACCATGGCGTACGCGGAGAAGTACACCATGTTGCCGGCGTGTTCCTTCTTGAACGGAAGCTTGCTGGCACGGACCAAGTGGTTGAAGAAGTCGGGGGACCAGCCCATGAGAGCCCGTACCTTCTTCAAATCACCGTCAGTCTTTAGTCAGCTATGGCGGAGACCCAACTCCATCGCGGCACAGCGAGGCAAGAGATGGAAAACAAGCGAAAGTTTGGAGGGTTTGAGCGCAAGTTCGAATGAAAGGCATAAAGAACTCCCAAATGGTGCGTGCTTTCCTTCTTAAGTAAGCCCCCGCAACGCTTGGATGGAAACCACAGAGGAGTCGGCGATACCAGTCAAAAACTTTACCCTACCAATGACAAGGGGGCCCGGGGCCACCCCGACGTTCAAGTTGAGGTCCTTACCCAAGGCGACCGATTGTCATCATGAAAGGCGGGAAACCCGAAGGCGGCGGTCTGACAGGGCGCGCGGAACCGATACAATTTTCGTATCTGGAACCGACGACCTTCAATTGCGTGAGATCCGCACGCTGAGATCTCACTTGCCGCATCCAGGATATGCCACGCGGCGGTGGTTTAACTGCGAACCATCACCAACGGCACGTCCGAAGACCCTTGAAGAAACGGCTCAAAAACTGAGGAATGGACCCACCTCCGGCAGAATGACTTCATCCAAAAGGTCTCTCCCGGAGGTGGGCCCAGGGGGCCACTGTCGGTACCCTATGTACCAGATACCCCTTGAGATTGCATAGATCACAAGGAAACTCCATCTACCAGATTTGAAGACCTCTGAAGGCCCCACATGTCAGGGGTAACCGGACCTACTTCCCCGACATGGTTAGTCCCAGGGCCGCCACGTGTATCATAAGATCGGAGCTATCACCCACACATGGGAAAGCTCCGGACTAGATACCAGTATGGCATCCCCGAACCTAACCCTAGACAGAGGGAAGCTCCAGTGCCGACACATGTCCAACAGCACTGGGCCTACCCGTCCACGATGGTAAGCTCCAAAGCTGCCACGTGGCTGAACCGCCGGACCTTCAACTTCAACAATCAGGCTGGAGGACCCCCAACGGCTCTGGACCTTCAAGGAGCAATCAAAGACTTCAAGACCCAATTAAGTGTCATTAATCCCATATTAATGACACACGATCGGATGGCCCTTAATACCGGTAACGGCACTGTTAAGGCCCGTTACCGGGGTATTAAGGGTAATTAACCTCACTAATTGTGTATCAAGCATGTGTAACTGCCGGGGCCACATGTCGGGCCAGGCTAACGGTGTAACGACCAATCCTTGTACTATAAAAGGACTGGTCAATGATACACAAGGGACGGCTCCAGACCTCTTCTGAACTCCCTGACCTAGACAAGCTTGTTCTTCTGGAGCTTCTTTTAGACTCACACGCTCAATACAACACTAACACACACCGTGGAGTAGGGTATTACGCTCAGGCGGCCCGAACCATGTAAATCTCTGTGTCCACTTGTCCTTCACCTTCTTGAATCTCTACGCGCCCATTACCGAACTACAACTCCTTGATCTACCAACGGTAGTGTCGGGAGATCTGCCGGATCCAAACACCGACAGTTCTACTAACAAAAATTTTTGTGATGAGTTTTCTAAGATTATGACCAAAAGGTTTGAGATGTCGATGATGGAGGAGTTGAAGTTCATCCTAGGATTTCAAGTCAAGCAACTCAAGGAAGACACGTTCATTAGTCAAACGAAGTACACACAAGACATACTCAAGAAGTTTTACATGGACAAAGCCAAACCCATCAAGACTCCAATGGGAACCAATGGGCATCATGACCTTAAGGAAGATGGTCCAAGTGTGGACCAAACGGTATGTCGCTCCATGATAGGTTCAATGCTTTACTTATGTGCATCTAAACACGATACAATGTTAAGTGTTTGTATGTGTGCTCGATTCCAAGCTGCTCCAAAGGTGTGTCATTTGACCGCCATATAGAGAATTCTTAGATATTTAGTTCACACACCAAGCCTAGGAATTTGATACCCCAAGGGATCTAAGTTTAATCTCATTGGATATTCTGATGCGGATTATGCGGGGTGCAGAGTCGATAGGAAGAGTACCTCCAGGACTTGCCAATTCTTGGGTAGGTCCCTAGTGTCTTGGGTCTCAAAGAAAGAAAATTACATTGCTTTATCCACAGCCAAAGCGGAGTATGTTGCAGCCGTAAGTTGTTGTACACAACTTCTTTGGATGCGGCAAACTCTTAGGGACTATGGTATAAACTTGTGCCATATCCCTCTCTTATGTGACAATGAGAGTGCCATAAAAATAGCCCACAATCAAGTTGAGCATTTTAGGACCAAGCACATTGATATCCGCCACCACTTCTTAAGAGATCACTCCATCAAAGGAGACATAGTGATATCCCATGTGAGAACCGAAAAGCAATTGGCCGATATATTCACCAAGCCCTTAGATGAGAAAAGATTTTGTGAACTTAAGAGTGAGCTCAATATATTTGATTCTCGAAATGTGGCTTGAGTCTTGCACATCTGATTGTTACATGTATTTGCTTCAATATTCATGCATGCTTGCAAAAAACTCTTCCCCTTCAATTTTCTACAAAACTATTTGAAATTATTGGATTTTTATGAATTATGGTCATAGTTAGGTTGTTGATTGCTTACTGACCATGTTTGCAAAAAGATTTTGTGAAAACATGTCCATAATGTCCAAAATATCTTACCCCTCCTCAAAACTCTAGTTGCACACTGCAACTATTCAGGGGGAGCCGGACAAGTCTGACTCCCAAGTCAGACATGTCTAACTCAGTCAGACATGTCCAACATCTGAGTTTAATAAGTATGACGTGGGTCAATTAGGGTTTCGGGAGACTGTGGGACAAGTCAACTTCTTGCGTCGGACAAGTCCGACGTGGGATGTCCGAGGCCCCCAAAAGAGGCCGAGGGCTCTTCTCCCTCTCTCTCTCTCTTCTCTTCATCCATTACAAATTGAGTTGCTCTCTCTTTCTCTCAAGATCCCTTTTGATTTTGAGCATCTTGTGACGAGTGTGTGAGGTCGATCCCTCCAAGGCTTGAATATCTTCAACATTTTGGACCTTCTCCCTTCTTTCCCATTTCAATGTATCTCCTTCATTCTTACCTCATTTCCTTTGGATCTTGCGGCAAGTTGTCATTTTCTTGCTAAAGAACTTGTTCACTAGCATGATTAACAACTTGTGGTAGAATTTTGTTTGTAGAAAAATTGATTTGCATAGTTTAGATAGAAGTTAGGGTTAAAACTGTACGGGTCGGATATGTCCGACATCTGCTTCGAACAAGTCTGACTCAGTTTGTCGGATAAGTTCGACTTTTGGGTCAGACAACTCCGATCTTGTATATCACCTGACCTCTTAACTTCTATACAAACTATCTATCAATGATTCTATTTCTCTTGCTTTGTCTCTTATCTATCCTTCATGTCTCTTCTAGCCATGGCTCGTGTCAATCAAGGTGCAAAGAGAGGAAAGCAACCCCGCTGGCACTGAAGCATCCACTCAAGCCCTAAAAAGGGTCAAGCAGACTGTCCGTCGCACTAGCTCCGCTTACGGAGCCCTTGTTGTGTCTGGTGCCTCGAGTGGTGGTGCTCAAGCTACCCAAGCTGCTCAAGCTACTCAAGAGGACATGGAATTTGGACCCTTGGTGGTGCACTCACCTATTAGCGACCCTCATCACCCCGCAAACCGGGTCATATATAGAAGGAACCTCCCAGAGACACAGACTCAAAGAGATGTCATGTGCTACGAGATGCCTAAAGTTGGAAGAGACCCTCGGTTTTGGAGCTATTTATACATGGACTACTATCGATCAGTGCTTATGACTAAGCAAAATCCAGTGACTGACATGCAGTGGGTTGACTGGCAGATAGTCCAGAAGAAAAGTGATGTTCTATTTTCTGAGGTTAAGAATGCTTGTGAATTTCATGGTGTAAAGGACATCATTGGGCTGCAATACCCATGGAATGTTGAAGTCATTCTTCAGTTCTATGCCACCATATTCTATTGGAAAGACAAACATGGTTTCACTTGGATGACCAATGGTGAGAAGTACTCAGTGTGCTATGAAGATTTTGCCAACATCTTGGGCATGGGACACTGTTTGAGGCATCCATGGAAGATCCATGAGGAGCCTCTTGTGACTACTGAGGAGATGTGTGATTTCCACTATGACGGATACCCCGCTCAGCCTCCTCACATCCACAGGCTACATCCTTTCCATGCTATGCTCAATTGCCTCATTCGAAAGATGATAGCCCCTAAAGATGACAATGCCAACCGGATCAACGACAACAGCCGCAATGTCATCAAGCTTCTTGCTAGCCAACAGAAGTTTAATGCCTTTGACTACATCTATGAGGAAATCTACATTTCTTTAGAGACTCCTGCTAGTTCTTGCTGCTATGCTCCTTACATCATGAAGCTTATTGAGACTGTCTCTGGCAAGAAATTTATGAAGGAAGTGGTGCATAGGCCTCTAGTACCTTAAAAGGCATCAAAGCTTCATCGTCCTGTAAGAGATCCTTCAGCATCATCTCAGCCTAGCTCACCTAGGAGGCGCTCAGCTCAGCCTCCTCCTCCTCTTGTGTCACAACAGCTGTCCTGCTCTTCAGGACTCTTGAAGGTTCTCAAGGCGATGTTATCTATGTGCCGCTCTACTCAGATTTCAGTTCAAAAGTTAAACAAGAGGCAAAATAGATACATGGCAGCCATCAGAGAGCACCTCCAGCTTCCTCATGCCCCTGTGTCAGATGACAGCGAAGATGAAGTACCCCCGGAGTTTCTTGAGCTATCAGAGTCTGAGCTTGCTTTCTTCTCAAGGATTTGTGCTATATACAATGCTTTCGCAGCTGCTCGTTGTGATGATAATGATGATGATGATGATGATGATGATGAAGAAAGTGAGTATGAAGAGGAGTGAGAGAGTGGCAACAACGAAGGGAGCGATGATGAGTAGATACTAGGACTCTTTTAGCTTTTCTCCTTTTTGGTGCCTTGATGCCAAAGGGGGGGGAGTATTTTAGTTATGGACATGGACTTGTACCTATTTTGTGGTTTGTGTGTAAACTCTTTACCTAGTAATGCTTAATGCTTGTGATGCTTATGTTTCACTCATGTTTTGAATGATTAGTTTATTTCAAGTCATCAATGTTTATTCAGTTGCGATGCATCACAATGCTCCTCACACAAAATGCATGTAGGCATCCCACGAGTATTAAGAGTATATGAGCTCATTTAATCCTGTTTTAATCAAAAGCTCATAGACCGTTAATACTCAAAATCAAAATTTTATCTAATTGTTGGAAGCTTTAATTGGTTGTCATCAATCACCAAAAAGAGGGAGATTGAAAGTGCATCTAGGTCCCTTGTGGGTTTTGGTTGATTAATGACAAACAATTAAAGGGCTAATGACTTTGGTTGAGTTCTTGGAGAGATTGTAGTACGGAATGAAATTCACGAAAAAGGAGAAAAGGCGTGAAAAGTGGAGTAGAAATAGGTTTTCTATTTGTCCTTGATTCATAGGAAAATACGTACTATTAAGAGGGGCACGACGCGTCGAAACATAGTGAGTCAAATGGGAGCTCAACCTCTTGGGTAGGTTTCAGGAAAACCTCTTGTGTTAGAGTTGGACTTGTCCGATGCCTTGGATCGGACATGTCCGAAAACCTTCTGTTGAGAGTTAGACTTGTCCAACACCTTGGGTCAGATACATCTGAATTCCCTCTAGTCGAATTCATACATGTCCGAAACTTCTCTAATCGAATTCAGACATGTCTGAAGTGGGTGGAACATGTCCAAGGTACTTGACTTAGAAAAATTTTCTAAGTGTCTGGAAACTCAGAATTGTCCGAGATGGGTGTTCAGACAAGTCCGAGAAGACTCTGTTCAAATTCATACATGTCTGAAGTGGGTCGGACATGTCCGAGGTGGACTTCTCTGGCTTAGTGCCTCGGATAAGTCTGAGTTGAAAAACCTCTCCTTGTGTGTCAGACTTGTCCGATGTTAGTCAGACTTGTCCGACGCAGTTTTTGTGTGCAGATTCAAATTTGAGTGATTAGCCGTACAGATTTCGTTGTTAGTATGTCGGACTTGTCCGAACTTTGGTCGGACTTGTCTGACGTGGGCTATCAACTAACAGCTAAAAACACTTTTTGAGTATAAGTTGATGGGGATTTCGTCCCCAATAATAGCCTAACCCTACAGAAACTCTCAGAGCCGCCTCAAGCTCTCAAGAAACCCTCCCCTCTTGTTCTTCACCCTCTTGAGCCCAAATCCGAAGTTTTTAGGGTAGAGTGAAGGAGATATTGTGAGATTTGGAAAGAGAAGTCCATAGAGGGTTGAGCAACGTTTGATTCGCTGAGTTTCTTCGTGATCGTGTGTTTTTTACTCTTGGGGTTCTCCCCTAGACGGTTAGGCGTCGCCCCGAAGATTTCTTGCGTGATTTCTTGATATGGGGAAGTTTGTAATCTTTGTTATAGTGGAAGAACCAAGACTTTACCTTTGAGGCGTCTTGGCGAGGATAGGGCTGTTAGGCCCGACCCTTTGTGGGTTCCTTAACGAGGACATAGGTTTCTTTGTGGAACCAAACCTCAGGAGAAAATCCTTGTGTTCATTGTCTCCATTTACTTTTCCACAAAATTCTTACTTTCTAGTGATCATCTAGGTTTACTTCATTTCTAGCACTTATTCTTTCTTCAATCATCTACTAGAAGTGCTAGGACGCATTTCCATTCACTAGATTGCATAAAAACTTCATTTTTGTCACTTCCCTGTGAATTGAGTTTGACTTTGCCGATCTGAATCGGACTTGTCCGACTTCAATCAGACAAGTCTGATTTTAAGTGAGACAAGTCTGACTTGAATTGACAGGACATATTTTAGTTAAGTCTAGATTTTCGATTATCGCCTATTTACCCCCCCCCCCCTCTAGGCTACTTTCATGCATATCTTAAGGAACTTTGTGAGGTTGTGGAAGGACATCACTGATCAATTTAATGAGATTGTTGTAGCAATTGTTGGAGAAGAAGTACATAGACTTAATTGCCATAAATCTGATCATGAAAGCGAGGAGGGTGACGTCCGTGTGTTCATGCAATGGCTGTTCTGATGCATTGAGAAGCTTGAAGAACTCGTTTGCCTCTATTATAGGAGGATCCTCCATTTCTATAGCTTCTAGCATCTCATCCAACCAATTAGCCCCCCATGCTATCATCATCCTCATCCACTTCTTCTAGGACTCTAGATTTAGTCTTGTCGTGGAAGGTCCACATCTGATAATGTGGTGTGTATTGATTTCCAAATGGGTCGATCCCATTCGGTAGCCTGGGGCACGGCCCAAAAAAACATGGCCCGAGCACGAGCCCGACCCGAGGCGAATCGTGTCGGGCCGTCCTTGGCACGATAGCTGGGCTGTGTCCGGGCCGGCTTCCAACACTTTGGGCCATCACAAGCCCGACACGATTTTTTGACCGACCCGATAGTGGCCCAACTTATCATATAAAAGGTGTACATATCCTCCAAACCCTAAATTTCTTCCTCTCCCACTCCCTTACCGAGCCGGCAGCTGCTCCCCTCTCCCCGTACCCTCCATTGCTCGCGCCTCTCCCTACCAGCCGGTAGCCGCCCTCTGTGGCTCTGCCCTCTCCCCAAACCCTAGTCGGCAGCTGCGTCTCGCCCCTATCGAGGCAGCAAGGCTCCCTCTCCCCAATCACCATCGCGCGTAGCTCCCTCCAGTCGCGCTCGGGCCTCCACCGACCGTGCTCCCGCGCTCGCGCCGTCCCCGCACTGGCACCTCCGCTGGTCGTGTCCCCGCGCTGGCACCTCCACCTCGTGTTGTCGTGCTATCGTGCGCTCGTCGTGCTAGGCCGGCACAAAGGAATGGTCGTCGTGTCGTGCCTGGGCCCACTGTTCAACATGATGGCAGGACCCGACACAACACAGAATGTGCATTGGGCCTGGTAGTGCCAGGCCTAAACGGACTCGGGTCGGGCTCGTGGCGGGCTGCCCATTTGGTGATCTATAGTGGCGTGTAACCATTTTGACACAAGTGTATCGAAAGTTCCATTCTGTTCAAACACTTGGTGTTCTGGCATTTCGTACATGGACGCCACACCATATCATTCATTGACAACAAAAATGCTCGATCTAAAAATTGATCTATCTTGGTGAACCACTCAATCAAGGGACCACCAGATCTGCTCTTTGATCAGTATACATCCAACGGTGGTCTTCACGCATGTATGACTCTGTAGTATGAAACGAGAGAGAAATTGTTGTTATTCCAAAAAAGGCACAATTACGAACCTACGCCTCACATGCGTAACGCATGTGAGACAGGTCAGTTCGAAACGAGTAATGCATATTGTACATTTTACGTTAATCATTTATTTTTGAGTTATTTACGAGAGAGAAGGAGGAAAGAACAAGAGAGAAGGAAGAAAGAACGAGAGAGTCAGGGAACTTGGGTCAGACGTCTCAAGTTATGCCCCGTCTGGGCAGCCTTTAACTTACGACGGTGTTAGGGTTAGCCGTCGTAAGTGGGTGAAAGATGAGAACGTCCCGTTGGAGCCTGTCGTCCACACGTTGGAGCTTGCAGTCCTCGGCGTCACTTTCTATTGTTGTGCCCATCTTGACAAAAACATTACCGCTAAATAGGACATGATGTGCCCTAAATGGGTAGTGTCGGGCTAGGCCAGGCCAAAGCCCATTTATATACATATAGTAATTAATCACTCAATAAAAAAATAATTTTTAAAAAATTAACGAGCTATTATAATACTGATTAAATGAATACTCAACTAAGCATCGAATTACATATGTAATCAAATAATTAAACAATGTTAGCAACTAATTGTTCTATTAATCAAATAATTAACAGTTCAACACATAATAAACTAATAAATTAACAAATAACAAATAAATTAACATTAAAAAAGTGGCAACAGCGTGGGCAGCGGCGGGGGTGGCTATGTGGGCAGCGGCAGTGGCGGCGGCGTGGTCAACTTCATCACTAATAAAAATGGACTTGATCGCAATAGAACACTAATCAACATTGAACACTAAAGAACATTAATCACTAATCAACATAGAACATCGCAAACATTGATCACTAGTCAACATAGAACATTCACTAATCAACACTAATAGAACATTGATCACTAATCAACATAGAACATTCACTTCATCTTGGCATTCACTAATGAACATTGATCAAACATTCACTTCATCTTGGCATTCACTAATCAACATTGATCAAACATTGGAAAGTGGGAGATGGGAGAGGACCTTGGGGATGGTGGAGGTCAGGGCGACGGGCGCACTGCGGCGGTGGGCACGAGCACAGTTAGGACGAGCGATCGAGTGGTGGCGGCATTGAAATGGCATAGGGCCGAACCGGGCCAGGGGGTATATCTATCCATTTGCAATGGCCCTAGGGTTGGCTACCGCAAAATAAATTACACGCGATAGTTTTTTGTTTAACCGTCACAAGTTAACCCCTTATTTGCGACGGTCGCTTTATTTTCAACAGCATTTCGCTTCGCCGTCGCACTTTGAGCTTCTATTGGCGACAATAGGTTAACTTGTGATGGTCTCGTGCGGGCCGTTGCATGTTAGCCTATTTGCGACAGCCGACCATCGCAAATTAATATGGCTGTCGCAAATGGTCGGGTTTCCTGTAGTGTGCAATTAATTTTTTATTTATATAATTGTTTTTATTTTCATTTTTAAAGGTCGCACATATTTATTATAAGTGTTAAACATCACAGTTTGCAATTTTCACGTGCGTATAAAATATTGAAATAATATTATAAAATGTGATAGTTGATGTAGATTATAGATTTAAAGTACAACGAGAGTAAAGTAATAATTACACTCCATATTTTTATAATCTCACATTTCCAAATTAACTCACTAGGCATTTGTTGGTATTTCTTAACACCACAGATCATCTCCGGAACGAGATGAGATCCGCAAGCGCACGAAAGATACCGTTTCAGCAATTCACCCAAGAGTATTTTCAAAGGTTTCGTATTTATCCTAAAGGAAGACGATAAAGTAAAGTAAACACTATTCTTATGATTAAGATATAGAGTACTAAGTAATGATCACAACAGGAGTAGGTTGATAATATAGGTAGTGTGACACATACCTAATCAATCTACTTTAAGGAATAAAGTTGTCCTAGTGAGGGTTAAGCTACGAGAAGGGATGCTCCTACTGTGCTCTAATTACTTGTATACATAGCCTAACAATGTACACATGAACATGTTAATGGTGAATACTAGGGCTTAGTGGTCCAACATATAGGGTACAGGTTTACCTCTGACAACATTAGGATGATTTCTGCTAAGAGCTTGTGGTGTAGCCGAACATGGCAGAGTGCAAAGGATGGACAGGGCTGTCATCACGTGCAGCCTACCTTTATAACCAAGGGATCGACGAGGCATTCAATGCTAATTAACTATCTAGGAATCATGCTTACATGTTAATTAAATACCTTAAGAGTCATGGTAAATATATCTTCTTAAGGCATTGACTAACTTAAACATTGTTGAACCAATGTTGGGACCAAGCACTATATTATTCATACTAACATAATCATGTTATTACCAAATTAGACGATAGTGGAGGTGTGTGATGTTTATGATAACATGATATGGGTATTAATGTATTAAGATTAGATTATAATAACATCTACACCTATCACATACATGGACTCCAGAATCAAACAAGAAACGCTTTGCCTAAGTATATGAATAAAGACAGACTAATAATAATATTATTATAATGTATAAAGTCAAAAAGGGAAAGAAAAAAACATGAGCCATACTGTCGGTACCCGAAATACCGGGTACCCTCGCGCACAAGCTAGAGCCACCTAGGTTCCTCACCTCCTAGTAGGAATAGGGTCCGAGGGCGCCACGTGTTCAAGAAACCCGGACCCGCCGGCCTCAGATGGGAGGTCCAGGATGCCCACAAGACATCCCGAAGGTGGAGCTCAGCTCCACCTTGGCGACAAGCTCCCAGACAGCAACGTGTCCAGCAGGACGAGACCCAACCTCCTCCGCAGAGGTGAGCTCCCAAGCTGCCACGTGGCACACAAAGTCGAGACCCGATATCCCCTGCGGAGGCAAGCACCCGAGCTTCCACGTGGCCCGCGGGACGAGACCTGGCCTCCCCCATGGAAGTGAGCTCCCAAGCTGCCACGTGGCCCGCGAGACGGGCATGGCCTCCACCATGGCGGTGAGGTCCCCGGCGGCCGCGTGGTAAGTCCACTTGCCCTGAGCGGATAGTGAGGAAGTTAAGAGGGCAGTGCGCCTTGTCTCCGTCAAGCCTTGAAGATACGCGGCTTCCCCAGACGCATGGCGTGGCGCACGCCTAATGTCAGGTACCACTATGACCAATCTCATCATAGTGAAGATGTCGCAGGCCTATCCCACTCCGCCAAGTGAGTAGTTGTAACATCCCAAAATTTTCAAACTTGGCTAATTATTATTTCCAAATCTCTTCTTCAACCTATTCGAATCTCGAGGGCGGGATTCATTTTAAGGGGGTAGAATTGTAAGACCCTGATTTTCGAGTTTCGGCAAATTAAAAATTTAAATGGGAATTTAGAGTTAACAATGGGAGGAAATTGTTTTTATAAATAAAAATATAAAATATATGCATCTCATATTGCATTTTGCATTTTTGCATTCATCCTCATGTATTGAAAATTTATTACCAAAATAAATAAGCTAAAAGAAATTTATTTACCAGAGTAAGTACATTAAAAGTAATTAAATTGGCATAACGAATATGGAAGAAAAGAAATAAAAGAAAATGGAAAATTAAAGATAATATGGAAGAAGAAACAATAGTTAACAAGAACAATAAAATAAACTAAATCGTCTATGACATGCATTCACATTTAGGCATATACTAAGTTACTAGATGTATATAAAAATCAAACTAGAAATTTTATACAATAGAAAAGTAATTAGGAAAGAAAATTTATTATAGAAGAAAAATGAATAATAATGAATTATAGAGATATATATAAGAATAATGAAACATATATACATATATATATATAACAAATAATATGGAAATAACTGATATTAAAATAAGTATAAAAAATATAAATAACAAACAGATCGAGAAAAAATATATAATGCAAGAAAAAAAGTAAATAAATAATAAAGAAAGAAGAAAAAACAACAACAACCGCTGGCCAGGCCGAGCTGGCCCAGCCAGTGCGCCTCGCACGCGCCCCCAGTGCCCACGCGACCCCCGCCCCATGCAGCACGCGTCGCCCCGCGCGCCCTATGCCGCGTGACCCCACGCGCCAGCCCGGCCCAACCAGCGCGCCAGACCCCGCGCCCCGCTACCCCCGCGTTGACCCGCTCCCGCGTCGGCCCTAGCGAGCGCCCTGGCTATAAAAAGGACCGGAGGACTCTGTGGGTTTCGACACCAGATGCAACAACGACAAAAACCCTAGCTGCCGTAGAAAAAAAGAGAGGAGACCAGAGCCGCCGCCATGGGAATAAAAGGAAGAAAAAAGAGGGGAAGAAGAGGAAGAAAAAGAGGAGGGTGTCGTCATCGTCGTCGTGCCGCCGGAGGACCGTTGCACCATCCACTTTGTCTACGCGTCGCCTTCGTCCCGTGATCATCGAAGCCGTCACATATACGGTAGGATTCGTTTTTCCGATGCAAATTTTAGCGACTTATTAGATCTAATAGACGTAAACTGAGTTTAGTTGCATCGTCTTTTTATTTTCAGCAGCATTAATCCTCACTAAAACCCCCGTAAACTCACATGAACACGTATGAACTAGTTGCATCTAATTAATAAACAACCGTAGTTCATTAAATATTGAACTTTGCATGCATGCATGTCATCGTATGTTGATTAGTATGTGTGCATCATGTTGATTTTTTTGTATTTTCTTGTATGTGTGATCACGAGTAGATGGAAGTGCTCAAGAGGTCGTGTAAGAGAATTTCCAGAATCAAGACTTCGAAGCGCTTGAGCAACACTATCCGTCGGAGCAAGGCAAGTGTACTTGAAGCATATTGATCCTGTTTTTAAAATAAATGTTTTGTTTGCAAAACTGCATGCTGTGTCAATTTGATGGGAAATCCTATGGTCGGAAGTTTACTAGAATTGTTTAACCACCCTTGTCGCCTGGAATTATGGTAGAGAGTCGGATGGGATTTTTACCTTTTTGCTTCGCTTAACTAATTGGGATGGAAACAACTATACCACTTAACTTAATTATGCATTTATGAGATTATGATTAATGTGAATTGGTCAATACGGTATGGTAATGGGTGATCTAAGCAAGCCTGGTATGTGGATGGGTTGGATGTCATGGTGGTTTGCTTGCTTTAGATCTAAGGACCGGTTCATGCGAGAATAAGCAAGGACTACAGTGCCACTATGAGGCCAAGTATGGGTGCGGAGTGGCTGAATAATTAGGGCTTTGTCAGTGCTATTTGGACCATTAAGGATGCTCGGGGAAGGGGTAGTAGGATTGGGTTTGTTGATGATTGGTGGGACTGCCCTGGGATCTGAATGGCTCAAGAGGGGGCCCTTGGTTGAAACCTCAGTGGGGTCTAAATAGGCCAGTAATCCCTTTGTAAAGGCTATTTTGTGATCTCTTGGCCATACACCAAAGGAAGTGTAATTGGCGTGATGGAGGTTCTCTAGTCGCCGACGGGTGATGAAATCACAAACACGTGGGTAAAGTGGTACAAACTCTGCAGAGTCTAATAAAACTATCATGATAGTCGTGCTCCCGGTTATGAGCACCTAGACAACTTCCATGATTAGAGGGAACTTAGTATGGGGGTGGTATTTGGGATGGTTATGGTTTGGTACTGGTATTGGATGGTTATGGATTAACTATGACATTGAATATGGTTAATGGTATGATGGTGATGGATATGGAATATGGATTGGTGCTATGTTATTAATTATGGTTTATGATGGGAATACTTCACATACATATAACATATTGCATTTCAAATGTTTTAATGTACTTTTCAGCACTCAACCAATATTACATACGTCATTTGAATCAGCTACATGTCATACTTTTCACACTTGTTGAGTACCACATGTACTCACTCTTGCAATCCCCCCCCAACAGTTGCAGGTCAGGATTGGGAGTATTATGTTGATAATGCGGAGTTCTAGGCCGTGTCTTGCATGGAGCTGCGCTATAGCTTTTGCTTAGCTGCATAGTTGCATATTTAGTTATTTCCGCTGCATTAGTCCAAACTTGTCACTAATATTCATTAGAGCATGTATTCGAGGATAATATAAATTGTGTAATTAAAGTACTTATTTAATAACTTGATCTTTGGTAATTATCTGTTTATCATTTGTGAATCACTTGTATATGTGTATTAAACATCCTGGACACACATATACTGCACTTGGTTCATTTTTGGAACCGGGTGTCACAGTAGCTTACGGCGCCAGAGACAGTTGGATGGGACATTCCCTACCAATGTTAGCAACAGCGCGTGGGCTACTGACACACAGGCGGCAAGATGGTGAGTCCTCAAGTCCATGGTCCGAGCAAGCTTATAGAGGAAGCCTTAGATCTTTAGGATATGATTGCCCCGGGACCACCTGTTGGGCCCTGGGACCCCACTTGTAAGGTGTACGACCTTGACTATAAAAGGCTCGGACTGCCACCGATACCAGACGAGACTCAGAATCCCAGATACACACACACACACACGCATACACACTCACACGCAATACAATCCACCGTGGAGTAGGATTTTATGCTCGTTGCAGCTCGAACCACGTAAAAACCACCGTGTCACATACTCTTCTGCTAGAACACTAGTTTTAGGGCTAAGCTCGACCGAGCAAGAACATCCGCGGGCTGCTCCTTAGCAGATCCGAGGGAAGTGTCGCATTAACACTTTGACATTTGACACGCCAGATAGGGGCTTTTTCCCTCAAAAAAGTGGCAGCGCTTTCACCACCATGATGTTCATCAGGCCCGTGGAAGGCGGTTTTCGAGGCTGTCATCCGGTGACGAGATCCGTCAATCAAGCGCCACTCTCTGGTCCGTCTCGCCCCCGTTCAGGTGCGGCTAGCCAAGATGGCACGTCCGGACACGCCCCGGCTCAGTCGGCTCCACCAGCACCCCAAACAGCGAGACTGGAGAGCGCTTTGGCGGTGGTCAGAGCTCTCCTACACCACCCACCACCGTTGAATGCCTCTCAGGGGGCGGCCTAGCAGTGGGTCCAAGACATCGACCACTTCGTTGTTGCCGCCATCAACTCCCCCAACAGGGGAAGGCGCCTCGTGTCGCTGTCACGCACGCCGTCCATCGACCATCACACCGCCAACTCCTGCTCCTCCAAGCCTACGAGCATTGGCCGGATCCCCACAGAGGACCTCAGGGCTGAGCTTGACCGTCGCCAAGCTCACACGGACGATTGTGTCATCATTGAACAGCAGAGAGAGAGAGGCGGCGCGACCTCAATGCTGAATATAGCACTCAATGCCCTGGTCACGAGGCGTCCTCTGTCCAAGGTGCACCGCAGGTAAACCCTCCGCCACCTGACGAGGAGTACGTTGGCTCAACAGCTCCTCTGCAGTACTTGGTGCAGCAGGAGGTGCAGCAACAGTACTTGGTGCAGACAGTACCATTGCAGCATGCATTGCACAACCAATGCCACAATCGCAGGTCCAGCAAGTACTGCACGTTGTGCAGTAGACCCCCTTGGGGTATGTTGTCCCTTCTGCCTCTCCGACAAAGCCCGTTGGAGGCTGCGCAGCGTTGGCTCCGCACCTCCGCTTCGCGATGTGGCCACACAAGTTCCGGCCACATATCCCGGAGAGGTTCGACGGAAGAATCAACATGGCAGAGTTCCTACAGATCTACACCACGACGCTCCTTGCTGCAGGAGCGGATGAGACCATCCTGGCGAACTACTTCCCAGTCGCCTTGACTGGATCAGCCCGCTCGTGGCTGATGAACACTCCCGAGGGGTCTATAACCTCTTGGGATGAGCTGTACTGGCAGTTCATGGCAAACTTCGGCATCTCCTACACGCGCCCCGGCATCGTGCTCGACCTCCATGCCATGCGATAGCAACCCAAGGAGACGCTGCGATCATTCATCCAGCGTTTCTCATAGGTATGCAAATCCATTCCCAACATCTCGAATGCCTCTGTCATAGTGACATTTCACCAGGGAGTGCGTGACCACAAGATGCTCGAGAAGTTAGCCACACACAACGTGCAAGACGTCTTCGAGCTCTTCTCCATCGCCGATCGGTGTGCCAGGGCAGTAGAAGCCCGCGAATGGCATTCTCAGCCCGCCCCCAGAGCAGGCGGGGCCGGCCAGACTGGAGAGGGAGCCACTACCCCTGGTAGCGGCAAAAAGAAGAACAAGAACCGGGGTGGCAGCCAGAACAAGCCACAGCATGGATCCCCCATCGCGGCAGCAGCCGCGATCGGAGGAGGCAAACCCCCACGCCCAGAGAAACGCCCTCGTCAGCCACCTGCCACTGATAGACATCGAGCCCTGCCTGGTGCACAAGACTTGCGAACACACCGCGAGCGAGTGCCGGGAGATAAAAAGGTGCGCCGAACGCTACCAAGAGCGGGCGAAGCAGTGCCCGGATGGCGCCCCCTTCCGCCAATTGGAGGGCAAGCAGAAGGTCGAACCCGAGGTCAACAATTACGAGGAGCTGGAGTACCAGAAGCAAAAGCGGGCTGTCAAAGTGGTCCACCAAGATGAGGACTCCGATGCCAGCAGCGACAACGAGCATCACAAGACCCTCCACGTCATCTTTGGAGGGTCTTGGGATCCCGTGTCCCGGAACGCGGTTAATACCCTTTGTCATGCGGTGGCTTCGATAGCCCTTGTACCCACTCCGACGTAGCACCACCACTGGAAGGAGACGCTGATCAGCTTCGACGCCTCTGACTGCCCTAAGAACATGGCCGGGGTAGGGGTCCTACCTCTCCTAGTCACCCCCACCATAGCCAGCGTCAAGCTCCACTATGTCTTGATAGATGGCAGGGCCGACCTCAACCTCCTCAGCCGTGCAGCCTTTGAGCAGCTGCAGATCCTGGTGTCCAAGCTCGCCTCCTCGAGCCCATTCTCGGGGGTGGGACCTGGAAGCATCATCCCGTATGGCACCATCCACCTGCGAGTGACCTTTGGGACACCTGACAACTACAGGATGGAGAACATCCTCTTCGATGTCGCTGATGTCAGCCTCCCCTTCAACGCCATCATCAGAAGGCCTGCTCTGTACCAGTTCATGGCTGTGGCCCACTACGGCTACCTCGTCCTGAAGATGCCAAACCTTTCCGGCATCCTCAGAATCTGCAGAGATCACACTGCTGCAGTGTTAGCCTTGGAGCAGCTCCAAGCACTCACAGCAGACCCAGCACCTGTCCCGGTCGACGCTAGATCAAGTTGGCCTCTGCCAAGCTCACGTCAGGACAGAGCACCCACCATTCCTCAGCTGCACCCCTCCGGCAGCATCGACACCTCCGTCAATGCTGCCAAGCTCAGTCCCGGCTCTGCTCGGACCACTCGCAAGATGGGCGGTCAAGGCAGGAAATAGGGATGCTCGCTCATCGCCCCTCTAAGTAGCTGTTGACAGCAAGGTTGCCCGCCAACTATCGCAGCTACCCATGGAGCTTTGGGCACCCCTATTTTTAAATACTAGGCTTAGTAGAACAGTGTAAAGGATTTCATAGGGCTTAGGAGCAACACTAAGGACAACCGAGCACCAGGAGGGTCAGGTCCAAAGTGTGCAACCAGCTTAGCTTGGTTCCAAACCCTAAGCTTGTGCACCCTACCTCCCTCATCATCTGGAGGCAAGCCGTTGCCTCTTTTGTAAAAGCATGTCTCCCCTACGAACTCCTATCAGAAATTCACTGTTTTACTGAAAAGCTTCTTAAAAACATTGTTCATTTAATTATGCATTAATTTTATGATCATACCGTAATAGCCTCGTTTATCATAAGTTACCTTCATATTCACGGTTGCATACTCTATAACTCGTCCTTGCTGAAGTCATGTAGTCTAGCTACACGCGGGCCAACTTGAGGTACCTGCAGAGTATGAGAGGTTCTTCCGACTGCTCTCATCATTAGGGTCCCGTGGTGCCAAAAGGCTTTCCAGGAAAGGTTTGTGATGAGCAGGAGGTCCAGGGGGTGTAAATTGCTTAGCTTGGTCCTACACCCTAAGCAAACACACCCTGCCTCCCAGTGCTACAACTGAGTATTGGAACCAGAAAGCTCACACCCTAAAGATGGCAGGAGTCGGACCCTGGAGCACCAATGCATCGAATTACCCAAGCCTCGTGCGTCAGTCCAGGACTGTAAGACATGACAGAGCTAAGGGGAGGAACAAGTATGACCGACGAGCAAGGTTTGCCCCCTCCCTCTTCCTATGTGCAGGACAAGCGAACGGAGCGTCCAGCCCCAACACCTCCCATGGGGCCTGCCGTCGATGACTCAATGACGATGGTGGACGATGCTGGAGCACCCAGCTCTGGCACCTCCCTAGGGGCCTGACGTTGACGTCTCAACGACGATGGTGGGCGATGTCGGAGCGCCCAGCTCCGGCACCTCCCTAGGGGCTTGCCGTTGACATCCCAGAACGTCAGCGATAGCACCGAGCGCGGATAAGGGCCTACCATCAGTGACTCCGCGATGATGGTGGATGACGCTGGAGCATCTAGCCCTGACACCTCCCAAGGGGCCTACCGTCGACGTCCTGGAATGTCAGCAATGACACCAAGCGCGGATAAGTGAGTAAACTCTCCTGCCTCACACTTGTTGCTAACAGGGTCCCCTTGCGATAACATGTATACCAAGGGCCTACCCTCGACGACTCTACAATGATGGTGGACGACATAGGAGCACCCAGCTCCTGCACCTCCCTAGGGGCCTATCGTCGACGTATCAACGACAATGGTGGGCGATGCTGGAGCGCCCAGCTCCGACACCTCCGAAGGGGCCTGCCGTCGACGTCCCAGAACGTCCGCGACAACACAAAGCACGAATAAGGTCCTGCCGTCGATGACTCTGCGATGATGGTGGATGACGTCGGAGCATCCAGCCTCGGCACCTCCCAAGGGGCCTACCGTCGATGTCCCATAATGTTAGCAATGACACAAAACACGGATAAGTGAGTAAACTCTCCTGCCTCGCACTTGTTGCTAACAAGGTCCCCTTGCGATAGCCTGTATATCAGGGGCTTGCCATCGACGACTCTACGATGATGGTGGACGATGCTGGAGCACCTAGCTCTGGCACCTCCCAAGGGTCCTGTCGTCGACGTCTCAACGACGATGGTGGGCGATGTCAGAGCGCCCAACTCTGGCATCTCCCAAGGGGCCTGCCGTCGATGACTCTATGATGATGGTGGACGACGCCAAAGCACCCAGCTCCGGCACCTCCCAAGGGGCCTGCCTTCGACATCTCAACAATGATGGTGGGCGATGTCGAAGTGCACAGCCCTGGCACCTTCCACGGGGCCTGTCGTCGACGTACCAGAACGTCAGCAACGGCACCAAGCGCGGATAAGTGAGTAAACTCTCCTGCCTCGCACTTGTTGCTAACAAGGTTCCCTCGCGATAGCCTCTATACCAGGGGCCTACCGTCGACATCTCTACGATGATTGTGGACCACGCTGGAGCACCTAGCTCTGGCACCTCCCGAGGGGCCTGCCGTCGACGTCCCTGAATGTCAACGACAGCACCAAGCGCAGATAAGTAAGTAAACTCTCCTGCCTCACACTTGTTGCTAATAGGGCCCCTTGCGATAGCCTATATACCAGAGGTATGCCTTCGACGTCTCAACAATGATGGTGGGCGACACCGGAGCATCCAGCTCTGGCACCTCCCAAGGGGCCTGCCATCGACATCTCAACGACGATGGTGGGCGACGTCGGAGCGCCCAGCCCCGGCACCTCCCAAGGGGCCTGCCGTCGACGACTCTATGACAATGGTGGACGATGCTGGAGTGCCCAGCTCTGGCACCTCCCAAGGGTACCGTCGACGAATCTATGACGATGGTGGTCGACGCCGGAGCATACAACTCCAGCAAATGGTGGCGCTATGACACCTCAACTCCCCTGCTCCATTGAGGGCACGTTGAAGACATCCTGCAAATCAAATGGTAGATTTTCCCAGCCAACTAACAACATCGACCAAGGGTCCTCTAAGGGGGTCCTATAGGCAGGAAGTCAATGAGCAACACCCCAACCATACCAGTTGTGCAACTGTTGCCTCTCAAAAGCTAACGGGCTTGGCAAAGTTTCTTCAAATCCTTACGCAACTAAGGACTCAGAACAACAGTTGGGAGGCACAAAAAGATGAGAAGGAAAACAACAAATTTGAATTCATTAAAGAATTTTTACAAGGTGGTGAACCCCAGATACAAAGGTGAGCTACCAGCCTCAGCCCCGGCTGAATTGCGCTACGACGTGTTTGGCGAATTCCATAACGTCCCCCACCGGCGTTGCCTCGCGCTTCGCAACAAGGCCTTTGAAAACTGGCTCCAAAGGCAGATCAGGATGCCAGCTCCGGTAGCACACCAAGACATGGGATACCACCATTTTCGCTGTAGCCCTACCCTCGGCTTCCAGACGCTGAGCCAGCTGAGGCTCCCACAGATAAAGCTCTTGGGTATGCCGCCCAGCTTTGTGCTCCCGGGTTTAGACGTCCAGGTCATGCAGGAGGAGTTCCTGACACTCAACCATGTGTTGCGCCTGATCCCGCGCCAAATTGCTCTCTCGAAGCTCAAGATCTTCGAGGCGGGACTGCAGCCTGTCCTGATCAGCCTCAGCCCGGGCCATCATCGTCTGCGTCGCCACCTCCTGATCGGCAGTAGCAGCCTCCCTCTTGGACAACGGTGGCTTCTTGGTGACTCAGGGCCTGTCATCTGGCTTCAAGAGCGCGCTGGCGAGCATCAGCTGCATCGTTGGCTGCATTGGCGTCGGCTAGAATCTTCTTAGTCAGTGCGTCTTAGGCCCTCACCAAGCAGTGCCTCACCTCCAGCCCTCTGCTCTCCTTCTGGTACTTTGCCTTTGCCTTGACAATCCTGGAGCTTAGGTGATCCTCCCAGCCTCAGAGGCGCTCGCCCTCGGCACACAGCTTCTCCCACTCTGCGTCAAGTCCATGACGTCGGAGAGGCACTCCAGCTGCGCTGAAGTCAGGGAAGGCTGTCCGGTGATCATCTTGGGGACCTCTTACTCCTGTAGCGATGAAGGCAAAGCCACCAGCACTGGGGATCCTGCCCCCGCAGACTGAGCAGGAGTTGTAGTGCCACCTGAAGCAGTAGAGCCACAATCACTCAGGGAGCCGCCCACCGAATCAGCAGCAGTGGAAGTCAGACCTTCAGCCCCTGGAGTCGGCTCTGACATGGCCTCTACCATGACGGCCGGAGATGCCTAGAGGCTTTGGAGCTTGAAGAAGTTGCGGACTCCTTCGAAAAGTCAATGATGGTTAGGCCCTGGCTCTCATCGCTAACATGCCTTGGCGCAAGACCAATTGCATCCAGGTTGGGCATCTCCTTCAGAACCATCATCCGAAGGTCCCGATCTGTGCAAAGCAGTGGGCAAGCTTGCGGAAGGTTGAAGACGTCATCCGGCAACAGGTCATCGCACGCCTTGGACATTGCTTCAAACACCTCCTATTGGGTCACCTCCATGTCACGACCCCTCAGCAGCCTGGTACCATCTTGGAGCCTGAAGTAGAGCCACGCAGGCCGGCAACGATGCTGGAGAGGGGCCAGACGGCGACGAATGAAGTCGGCCATCACCGCCAGCTCTGACAGGCCGTGGTCCGCCAGGAATCGAATCCTCTCCATCACCGGCGTGCGCGTCGCCAAAAGCTTTGGGCGTTCCTCCCATGCCACCTTCCTAATCGATGGCCAGCCTATGGGCAGGACAATGCGATCATGGGCATCGGCATGTACGACCACCTAGTCGCTCCTCCAGTCGGGCCACTTCGTCGAGGAGAGGGGAGTAATGTACTTGAAGGGGTTTTTGGCCCGATGCTGGAAGCAGAGGCCGCCGAGGAAGTTGGCTTTGTTCTTCATCCTGGTCCGCCTCAGCACGAAGAACTGTCGGAACACTGGCTCGCATGGGTACACCCCGATGAACATTTTGCAGAAATACGAGAACATTGCGGCCACCACCAGAGAGTTCGGAAACATGTGATGAAGCTGGAGCCCAAGAACTTCCAAGAGTGTCACCAGGAAGGAGGAAACAAGAGGGACGAACCCGAAGTATGCGTACGCCTGGAAGAAGATGATCTCCTCCCCCAACTCCAGTGGCAAGGAGCCGGGACAGATCATATCCCGTTGTTCCTCGTCCTCCCAGCCGAAAAGTCGCCTCACGGGTGAGACATCCTCCATTCGGGAAGGAGGCAGAGCTGAGTCCATGGGAGTAGGGGTCGAGAACCTCAAGGATGGGCAGACACTCAAGGAGGAAGTTGAAGGCTCGAATGCTTGGGGCATGCGGGTGGAAGGAACTTCCATTGCCCACAAAGGTAGCTCTTTAAAAGTACCCTAGTGGTGTCTGGGTGCACCATACAAGTTTGAGCGGGCTCCAAATCAACGGCTCATACCACAGAGTCCATAACAAACGGACCTAGGTCCCCCGTCATAAAAGCCGACCCGAGCAATTCTCTGCCAGAGAAGGCAACCCGACGGTTCCCATAAAGATGGAAGTGAAAGCAGCAGAAGTGCAGCAGGCGCATTGGGAACCATCGTGATAATGTCGCGGCAAGCAAAGATCCCATCGCCACGACCCCTCAACCAGAGAGGGATGCGTGGTGACAACCGCAGGGGCGCGCATTGCTTCGGCTAATCAAGACAAAATTAAAAGACCGTGCGGGAAAGATGGATAAGGCCCCACCCTCGGGCTCATCGCCTCACCCAAAGGTGGACCCAGGGGCCACTGTCGGTACCCGACATACTGGGTACCCTCGCGCACAAGCTAGAGCTTCCTAGGTACCTCGCCTCCCAGTAGGGACAGGGTCCGAGGGCGCCACGTGGTTAAGAAACCCAGACCCGCCGGCCTCAGATGGGAGGTTCGGGGTGCCCACAAGACATCCCGAAGGAGAAGCTCAGCTCCACCTTGGCGACAAGCTCCTAGGCAGCCACGTGTCCAGCAGGACGGGACCCGTCCTCCTCCGTGGAAGTGAGCTCCCAAACTACCACGTGGCCCATGAAGTCAAGACCTGATCTCCCCCACGGAGGCAAGCACCCGAGCTGCCACTTGGCCCACTGGGCGAGACCTGGCCTCCCCCACGAAAGTGAGCTCCCGAGCTGCCACGTGGCCCGCGAGACGGGCGTGGTATCCACCATGGCAGTGAGCTCCCCAGCGGCCGCATGGTCAGTCCACTTGCCCTGAGCGGATAGTGAGGAAGTTAAGAGGGTGGTGCACCTTGTCTCCGTCAAGCCTTGAATATACGCGGCTTCCGCATATGCATGGCGCGGTGCAGGCCTAATTTCAGGTACCGCTACGACCAATTGCATCATAGTGAAGACGCCGCAGGCCTATCCCACTCCACCATGTGGGTAGCTTACGGCGCCAGAGACAGTTGGATGGGACATTCCCTACTAGTGTCAGCAATGGTGAGTGGGCTACTAACACAAAGGCGGCAAGACGGCGAGTCCTCAAGTCCGCGGTCAGAGCAAGCTTACAGAGAAATACTTAGATCTTTAGTACATGATCGCCCCGAGACCACCTGTCGGGCCCCGGGACCCCACTTGTAAGGCGTCCAACCTTGACTATAAAAGGCTCGAACTGCCATCGATACCAGACCAGACTCAGAATCTCCAATACACACACATGCATACACACTCACCAGCAACACAATCCACCATGGAGTAGGGTGTTATGCTCCTTGCGGCCCGAACCACGTAAAAACCACCGTGTCACATACTCTTCCGCTAGAAAACTAGTTTGAGGCCTAAGCCCCGCCAAACAAGAACCTCCGCGGACTGCTCCTTAGTAGATCCGGGGGAAGTGTCGTATTAACACTTTGACACATACCTTTCCAATTTGGACATGGGACTAAATGCTCCTCTCTATAGCCTAACATCCATTAAAGACTAGAGAGAACTAGTGTATACAATGAGAGAATGCTTGAGTGGTGTGTGAAGTGAGGTGAGGCACCTCCCTCCAATTTATACACTCACTAAGGCGGTTTTGCGCACTAATCTCCCAGGCTTTGACTTCCTTCCGCGTTAAGGAAACCATTAGAGGTTGACACGTGTGAGTGAAACAAGTTTGGCGCGCTTACCAGTTCGCCAGATCCATGGGTTTGGCCGAACTGGGGGGGGGGGGGGGGGGGGTGGACCCACTCCTCTCCCGGTTGCTCTAGGTCACTGATATGTGGGCCCTTGTCGACATTCTAGATGAATCACGGTGAAAACGTGCAGGTACCCACCTATAAGTGGGCCATTGGATCTGTGGGAGGCCACATGGCATTGTCTGATTGGTTAGAAGTGTGTTTCCTTGCCATGTGGACATGCATTCACCTCAAATCTGTATAGAATATCTGCATGCACCATTTTCTCCAAGTACAGGTGGAACTAGATTATTTCTAAAAGCAATGCATGTAAGAAATGTGTACTCCTTCACATAATTGAGACATATTCACGGTCAAAATTGATACTTAACGACTGTCAACAAACTCCCCCAAGCTTATCCTTTGCTCGTCCCGAGGCAAAGTAAAAAAAAACTTAGGTTGTTGATCAGGAGTTGCTACTATGTCCTATGCCTCAATAGTACAAAATATACAACTAAACATTCTACCTTGAATTGAATAGATTGACAATGATATTCACCCTTTACCTTAGTCCTCATGGGACTTTTGCCTTCTCCTCTCCTTGGGTGGTTGAAAGATAGAATAGTTCACAAAGCATGCATTATTCCTAATGTCTAAGTTTCACCTAAATCATGGAGAATTTCAAATGATTTTCAAAATGAGGCTTAAGTTCCTCAAATGATAATCTCAGTCACTCCTTTGTGTAAGTGGAATTTTCCTCACCAAGACAATGCCTTTCTTGTCCTATATCTAAATAAGGTTTTTTGTGGATCTTGGTAGGGAACAAGAGTTGGCATATTTGCAACATATATATTGCTAAGACAAAAGAGTAGGCTTTAGGAGAAAACAAATCATACCTCTAGATCAAGATTGTGGAAGTGTGATGGAATATTTGTGGTGGTGGAAGATGACTCTTTTTATGCACTCTCTTTATTGTAGGGATGAAGCATGTCTACTTTTTCTCTCTCTTTTTTTTTTTCTTTTTTCCGTAGCCATACCTTATACTTATTTTTTCAAATAGAATTGGAGAGACTTTTTGGCATTGAATATATGGAGTATCTTTCTGGAGGTGGAAAATGGAATGATGAAAAATTTGCTAACTTCCAGTGTAGAAGTTTAGCATGTCCACATGTGTAATCTCGATCATGGAAGTATGGAAAGATAATTACATAGGTCTATATTATTTTGACTAGGCTCAACGTGAAAACAAATAGCATATGCAAGGGGTTTATCAAATTAGAATATCATATGGCTTTGTTAGGGAATTCAAATTAAATGAGGACCTTCATTTTAAATCAATTTAGAATTTTCTTTGGAGATCAAGTTTCACTTTGATCAGGAAAGTAGCAGCTCTATGTTATATATCATATCTCACAACAACCTAAAATTCGATCATGCTTATGCTACTCACAATTTCTAAGTTCTAGGTGAAGTACTTAAAGCGAATAAACACAACAGTTGAAGAGTATTAAATTGTAACTTAGAACTAAAGAAAAATAAAACAGAGCAAATATTCCTCATTTTAACTTATGAAGGAATTAAACATTCTTACTGCGCATATTTTATTTTATTAAATCATATCCTAAGTGTTTTTTCTTTTTAAGATGCAATGATGTGGAAAAATGGGAAATGAAATGCAAGGTGGGATGTGATACAAATTACCTCAAGTGGGGGGGGGGGGGGGGGTCCTCCCCCAATCTAGTTCTTGATCAAGGTTCACGATAGGGGTTGAAGCCCTAACGATAGAGTAGGTCGTGAGGTTGGCCTAACCTTGTTGTAGCATGGCTTCGACAATGGAGGTTTGAGTGTCGATGTTGTATTGCCTCCCAAGGGTGCCATGAGTGTGGTCAAGCAGAGTGTTGTTGATGCCGCTCATTCACACCTCAACGTTTCCCATGCATTGGGTGTCATTCTTTGACTAAGGTCATGATGACGTCTAGTCACAAATGAACAATGCACACCCAACGATCGTGGCAACTCCATTGAGCTTGAATAGGTACTAAGAATAGTTGGGAGCATAGGGTCCCACTTATTCATATCAGCCCATTGGTTGGTTGTGGAGGCTTCCCACTGTAAGACCTATATGTTTATGAATACATCGGAAATTTAAATAAAAGTGAGGGTTCACACACAAAGTTTTGATACTGCTGAAAAGCCCACTTCGGACTGTCCAAACTTGCGAGAATCTCTTTTTGCACTGTCCAAACTTTCAGTCACGTGAGCAGCACGTGCCTTTCACTTTGGACTGTCCCAACTTTTTCCTACGTGAGTTGCACGTGATTTCTAGGTCGGAGTGTTCAAACTTGTAGCGCACATAAATTGCACGTGTTTTACGTTTTGCACTGTCCGAACTTTACTCACATGAGCTGCACGTGAGCGAATGCTTCAGAGTGTCTGAACTTTTCTCGTACATTGCATAGCAGCTGCTTTGGACTGCCCGATCATTATTTGCTAAAATATTTGTGCGGCTGTTATGTTTTCATTTGCAATGTTTCAAACTTGCTTTTTGGCTGATAGGGAAGTTTGCTTAGTATTCATTTTCTATGTTTTTGGCGGTTTTGGTGGTTATGGATGATATCATTTTGCTATAGATTTCAACATTCTTATGTGAGGTGCTCACCTAAGATGTTGTGTTTTTCGGACTAACGAGAGTCAAGTCGAGTACGTAGGCTAGCAAAGATTAGTTTTTTATTCATGTGCAGGTGTTTCTTGAGGTCAAGGCATGGTTGGTAATGGGATACAATGAACTAGTCTTAGGGAGAAGATGAGGTTCAACAACCATATTCGGGAGGAATTGTGGCTGAGTTGATCAGGAGGTCACGCAACATGTTTGGATCAAGAACAATGCATATGAAGGTATCGTGGACGTTGTTGGAAAGTGGTTTCACATATGAAAGGGGTGCATGGACGTGGAAAAATGGTTCCAAGGCATGTTGAAGACGAGTGGACGTGAAGATGTGGTTGGAAAGGTCCAACCGGCTAGTTTATGCCTCAGACTGCGGCTGATGTTGTTATGGTTTGTTTATAGAAGGTTTATAATTTGTTTTGGTTAGATTTCATGTTAGACATGAAGTAGAGTTGTTTTATGAATATGGGATACCTTCCTAAAGTATTTGGAAGTCTTAATATTGCTTCCATCTGCGTATGGAAGAGTCTTGAGCAGTTATGGAAAGTTTCGATTGAAATTGAGGAGGATTAGAGCACTAGTTAGGATTGGGTTGGCTCGAGGGGCTCATTATAAAAGCAAGGGAGGCCATAGCTCGTGATTAGACGACTTTGGGATGTTGCTCTTGTGTTCCATTGAATATAGATCATAGTTTTAGAGGAGAATTTGTGCCTTGTTCATCCGACTTGTTTTTGTCAAGTCTTTCTCATGAGTTTCTGGACATCACGATGTTGGCTCGGTGTTTTAATCATAACTCGAGTTTTACATATCCAATCGACGTGATTCTTTTTGTGTTCTCTTCACAAATCAATTTTCTATCATATGCAATAGTTTCAAAGTCATTGGATTTATGGTTTCTGATGTACACGAGTTTCTTTGTAGTGTTGCAGATCTGATTTTTTTACTCAGGTAGAACAGATTGACCCTTGTTTGATCTCTCGATCATAACCTGAGTTTTACATGACGGTTTTTCATGATGATTGTTGTCATGTCTTCATGACTTGATTCTCTACAAGCTTTATTACTTTTGTCACAGTTGAACACATTTAGATTAGTGGCACACATTGTTTTTTATTAGATTGATTTTTTGCCGAGGGGTTTTTGTTGCTTCCGCTACGAAAGTTTTAATCTACCATTCACCCCTCCCTCTGGTAGCTTCTTACCTGCTCTTTGATCCTACACCCGCGTCAAATATCTGGCCTCGTATAGCTATGATTGACCTTCGAGTTTAAATTCCGAAAGGTTTCAACCATGCTCATCTACTCATTGGCCAAGAGATATTGAAATGGAATATCCATTGTCGGAGTCTGGTTCTGGCAATTCTCCCCGTACTACCGTTGGTAGCCCGCGGAGTTTATAGTTCGGTTGTGGGCATGCAGAGATTCAGAACACGATGGCATGTTGACACGAGGATTTACTTGGTTCGGGCCACCTAAGCGTAATACCCTACTCCACGGGGTGTGTAGTTGTTGTATTGAGCGTCTGAGCACTTGTGAACGTGTGTCAGAGTCGAGTCTGGAAGAATATCCCCTGTGTATCGCTCGACCAGTCCTTTTATAGTACAAGGACTGGTCGATACATCGTTAGCCTGGCCCGACATGTGGCCTTGGCAGTTACTGATGCTTAATACATAATTAATGAGCTTAATTACCCTTAATAGTGTGGTAATGCACCTTGACAGTGCCGTTACTGGTATTAAGGGCCCTCCGATCGTGTGTCATTAAGATAGTATTAATGACAATTAATTGGGTCTTGAAGTCTTTGATTGTCCCTTGAAGGTCTGAGCTGTTGGGGGTCCACCAGTCTGATTGTTGAAGTTGAAGGTCCGATGGTTGGACGCGTGGCAGCACCGGAGCTTACCGTCTGGGACGGGTAGGTCCGGTGCTGTTGTACACATGTCAATACTAGAGCTTCCCTCTATCAGCGGTTAGGTCCGGGGGTGCCGCACATGTATTAATCCTGGAGCTATGCCATGTGTGGGATGTAGCTCCGGTTGCAGGATACACGTGGCAGCACAGGGACTAACCATAGAAGGGAGGCAAGTCCGGTTCCGTATGACACATGGGGCCTTCGGGGAACTCCAACTCAGACAGGTGAAGTTTCTTTACTCTTTTTCCAGTCCCAAGGGGTATTCGGTACGCAAGGTACCGACAGTGGCCCCCTGGGCCCACCTTTGGGAGAGAATTTTTGGATGAAGTCGTTCTGCCAGAGGTGGGTCCATCCTTTGGTTTTTGAGCCGTGTCTTCAAGGGTCTTTGGATGTGCTGTTGGCAGTAGTTTGCAGTTAAACCATCGCCGCGTGGCATATCCAGGATGCGACAGGTGAGATCTGAGTGTGCGGATCTCACGCAATTGAAGGTTGCCGATTCTTGATACAAAAACCGTATCAGTTCTGTGCGCCCTTTCAGGCCGCCGCCCTCGGGCTTCCCGCCTTTCATCATGACAACTGTTCTCCTGGGGTCAGGGCCTCGACTTGATCGTCGGGGTGGCCCTGGGCCCCCTTGTCATTGGCAGGGAGAAGTTTTTGAACTGTATCATTGGGGCCTCTGCGGTTTCCATCCAAGCATTGCGGGGGCTTACTTAAGAAGGAAAGCACGCACCGTTTGGGGATTCTTTACACCTTCATTTAAACTTATGCTTGAATCCTCCAAACTTTCGTCTGCTTTTCATCTCTCGCCCCGATGTGCTATGATGAAGCTGGGACTCCCCAAGAACCACATTGGGAGCAAGACGGAGTTGTTTAGAGTCCGAACCTACATGGGTCGGTCCAGTGACTCCTTCAACAATGACATTCGTTGCGGCAAGCTTCCCTTCCAGAAGGAGCGAGCAGGAGATATGGTGTACTTCCTTGGGTACGCCATGGCGGGTTTGATCCCGCCTTTCTCCACTTTCTTTCTGATGCTGCTTGATTTCTATGGTCTGCAGCTCCACCATCTCGGCCCCCACTCAATCTTGCTGGTGGCGACTTTCGTCCACTTTTTCGAGATGTGGGTGGGAGTGCCCCCTTGTGTGGAGTTGTTCCAGACTTTCTTCATTGTCCACCTCAGCGGGAAGAGTGATGAGTTCATAGGCTTCTACTACTTCGTGAAGTGGAGAAACTCCCCCCCTCAAGTACTTGAGGTCCTTTCCTTCTAGCAAGTGGGACGATTGGAAGAAAGACTGGGTGGTCATCACCTTTGAGGGACACGAGAGGCTGGAACTGCCTGAAGGCCTCCCCTGCGTTGACACCGACATTTGGAGTGATGTGCTGGAGATGTCGAGGGAGTACAAGCCCATTCTGGACAGAATCCAGGAGTGCGTTGACGGTGGGGTGACCTCTCAGATGGTCTTCTACAACTTCTTGATGAACAGGTGGGCCCCGCTGAGGGCTAGGGGGTGACCTGCCTGGTCCTTCAACAGTGAGATGGATACCAACCGCATCGAGGATGGTTCGGGCACCAACTAGACCGGTGAAATCTTGAAGACCAATCTCAAGAAGTTCCAGCCTGGGAACATTGGATCTAGCGATGTGTCTCCACCGGCGGCCTTCCTTCCTCTAAATATGATACCAGAGGAGTGCAGAGAGCTCCGGAGGAAGATACCGCTGTTGGACGACTTGGGCCTGATGGAGAGGCGATCAACCTCTGGGGTGGCAATCCCCGGAGCTTCTGAAGGTGGCTCTGCTCCTGCCCCGAAGCCAAGAGCTGAAGTCATAGGCAAGGGCAAGGAGTTGGCTGAGCCCTCGAGCCACAAGAGGAAGTTGAAGCATTATGACTTGAGGTCCGTCAGACCTGCTCCTTTCTCTGCAGCTCCTTCTCCCTGGCGGAGGGGGTCTCCGGCGGCGGCAACCACTCCAACATCAACATCTTCTCGGGACGATAGCTCCGGCCATGTGGCTCCAGTACCAGGGCCAGCTGAGGGATCTAGGTCCGAAAGTCCTTCTTAGTCAAGGGGGGCCTCAACCAAGACGACGCCGATGGCGGCAGCAAGCTCCGGGGAGCCTTCCGGAGCTACTACGCCAATGGCGTCAGGGTCCGGCCCCGAGCGTCTAGTGAAGAGGTTTCGTGCAAGCTAAGCAGAAGCCTTCCGAGGTAAATTTTATTTTTTACCTCTGTTGATTGTTTTTTGTTGTAATCATATTTTGAGTTTCTTCGTCCTTCATCCATAGGGTACCCAAGAAAGGGGCTAAAGCTCCGGTTCCTGCAGCAACAACTAATGTTGCGCAGATGGAGGCTCCAGCTCCAGTTCCAGCGCTGCCCCAAGAGGTGGCTGGGGCCGCGACAGCTCCGGTGCCAGCTGTCGTGGTCCTTAACCTCGAGTCATCCCCTAAAGCTCCCGTGGTAGCGCTGGACCACGGGAATGAAGATGTACCAGCGACACTAGCCCCGAAGGTTGAAGCTCCGGGTTTGGATGCTGAGATGATGGACGCTCCGACCTCAGATCCGGAGGTAGCCGCAGTCCCGGCCCTAAAGCCGGATGTTGTTGAAGCCCCAGCACTGGAGCCGGTGGTTGATGAAGTTCCGGCGATAGAGTCGGTGGTCGATGAAGCTCCAGCGGTAGAGTCGGTGGTTGATGAAGTTCTGGCGCCTGAGCCGGCTGTCAAAGAAGTGCCGGTGCCCGAGCCAATAGCGGTCGAAGCACCAGCGCCTGAACCGGCTGTGGAGGAGGCGCAAGTGTCGGAGCCAGGAGTGGCTTTAGCTCCGGCCGAACCTTCAACGCCTGCCCCGGAGGTACTGGTTCCAGAGGTGCCCACGCCTGAGCCAGGGTGCCAAGATGAAGTTGTCGGTCCCCCGCCTGAGGGACCAGTTGCTAATGACCAGGTGGCAGGACCTTCGGAGCCGACTCTGAAGGTAGAAACTTCTGCTACAAGACATTCCTCAGCGGTGGCCGAGGCTATCCCGAAAGGTGACCCTAGTGCTGTGGAAGCCCAGGGGACCTCTCTTGTAGAGCAGGACCCAATTTTTGTTATGGAGAACCCGCTGGAGCTAGTGGAGAGGACCCCGGCAGGTCCGGAGCCAATCCCTTTGTCGTTATCCATCGACAATGCCTGCTCCAGCCTTCGTCAAGTTCAACTGGCCTTTTACCATGACAGCAAGGCCCTCAAGGAGGAGCGCCAAACCTTTAGGAGGTGGCGCAACCGGCTCCAATTCAAGACCAAGCTGGCACAGACGAGGCTAGCCGACGACAAGGAGTGGGTGAAAAGGGATAAGGTCCGGTTGGAGTACTGGGGTGAGTTGCTGGATGAGAGAGAAAGCATGACGTGATCCCTCGATGACCAGTCTCGGGCCATCCACGAAGAGGCCGTGGCTGCTAATGAAGCAGCGAATGAACGCCAAAAGAAGCTCAGCACCATCCACGACAGCCTCGTCAAGCACCGAGAGGCTCTTGAGGAGCGGGAGAAAAAGCTCGAAGATGAAGAGCAAAAACTCCTGGAGCTGCGGGATGACCTCGTGAAGAAGGAGGAGGAGCTTACTCAAAGGCTGAATCTAGGTGACAAGAGTCTCGCGGAGCGCACCAAGAAGCTGGAGGAGCACTGCGAGAAGGAGGAGAAGAAGGCCTGGCAGCAAGGACAGGACCTCACCACGAGAGAGAATGAAATTGCTGCCAGGGAGAAGAAAGTGCGGGGCCGGGAGAAGGACCTGGTCGACCGCTAGAACAAGATCCACCTCCGGGAAGAGGAGCTCGATAAACTCAAAAGGCAGGTTGCTGAAAAGATTTAGCGGAACGCCAAAGAGGTCGAGTGCCTTGCCCGGGAGAATTCGGAGCTTGCAGCAACCAAGAGATCCTTGGAAGAGATGCGAGGCTCAAGGGCTGCGGACTCCCAACAAGTTTGGGACTTCTTGGGCAAATCCAATGACGCACTGATGGCGATGGGTTTTAGTCCCGTGCGTCCGGATGATCCGGAGCTGGAGCTGGACTAGGCGTTGCAGGCGTTGAGCTCGGCGGGCAACAAGCTCACTAAGATGGGCGATGTCATCGCGGACCAGCTAGAAACCAAAGGACAACCCCTGGCAAAGAACGTCGCAGAGTACATGCTAACGTGCTACACAAGCCGGGACCCTCACTTCCCACTGGACCCGGTGCTTGAAGGTCCCATCGATGGAGAGGGAGAAGCCGCCAAAGCCAGCGTGTTGGAGGTTGCCCAGAAGGTTGCCTCGTTCTTCCATAGGGTCTAGTATTCTCTCTTTGTAGCTCCTGCTTGTATCTTCTCTTCTTTTATCCAATTTTGTAATCTCTTGTCTCCATATTAATGAAATCCAAGAATTTATGAATTTCATTTTTTATCTTTAACACCTTTGTCCCACTTGCCCCCCTGGTAGATGTACACAATTTGATTGTGAACATGTACCAAGAGGATGTAACATTTTGTTGAAGACTTGCGTGCTTCAAACTTGTAGTTTGTAGGTCCAAAGTCGCCGATAGTAGGGGCCCCCTGAGGTTGTCAGAGCTTAGTAACTCCGGCAGTGACCCTTGTCAACACGTAGAGCATCAACAGTTAGTCCTCTAGGGTTGTCGGAGCTTGGTAGCTCCGGCAGCGACCACTGTCAACGCGCGGTGCGTTGACAGCAGACCCCATTGGGGAGTCTTCCCACCATCTTTTCTTCACATTGATGGCTGGCCCCCTGGATTTGCTAGAACTTTGTAGCTCCGGCGATGTCTACTATCAATGTTTGAAACATCGACAATAGACCACCTTAGGGGTTTCGGAGCTTTGATAGCTCCGGCTTCATTCACCATCATCATGTGATCTTTATTTTTCCTGCACCTTGAAGTCAAGAAAAACAGTAAAATCCATTTCTTATCTATAACTCGTTTGTGGCTTACTATTCCCGAAAGAATTTTTTAGGTCGAACACAATTCTACATACAATCAAGTGCACTGGCTTGTTTTCTCCAAGTCCGGTCGTTTTTGGACTCTCCTTACTTCAGCCTGTCAAGGTGTAGGTAGAGTGGCGTACTTAGGTTGCAGGACCAGGCTAAGTCGTAGCACACTCCAGACCTAGATTGGCTTGACGGCATTCAGACGAGTAGACCATTAACAATGTTTAGACCCAGAAGAATTGACAATGCAACTTGAATTATATATGAATTGCTCGAGATAAAGATTCTTGAGAGTTGCACAACTTTGTTATAGACAAGAAAGAGAAAAATAAAAAATATGAGCCTGTACAAAATAAATGCACGTGGAGTCTGTTTTCACACAATGATGTCTTTCATTATAGGTCCGGGGTATAGGGGAAACAAGTACACTCTTAGGGTACGGAATCAGGCTAAGTGTAGCCAAGGTAGCTAGCTACACTTTTCGTTCCTCGTTTGACCCAAGGTAGCTAGCTACACTTTTAGTTCTGAGACTGTGACAAGTGTTGTCTGAACATTGCGGACCTTCCGGGGAAGGTCCGGCTGTTCTCCCGAAGGAGCTACCCGACTCTGTACAATAACTCTATAACATACACCACATGTAACTACAGACTCACCTCCGTGATATTAAGCGTAGAACTTACGGAGGTGCTCAATGTTCCAAGGATTAGGGAGAGGTGTCCCATCCTCGCTTGCCAAGCGAACGCATCCGGGATGAGATAATTTGATCACTCGAAAGGGTCCTTCCCAGCTGGGGGAGAGTTTGTTTATCCCTTCTCGAGTTTGTGTTCTCAGTAGCACCAGATCGCCTTCCTCGTGCTGTCGGCTGTGAACATGCCTTTGGTGATAGCGCCGAAGAGCTTGGCGGTATCGGGCATTCCGAATAGCTGCTCGGCACCTTCCCTCTTCAACGAGGTCAAGGTCCTCACGCCGGAGCTGGTCCTGCATGGCATTGTCGAAGGTCCGGACCTGGAGTGACCCCAAGGTGATTTCTGGAGGAAGGACTGCTTCAGCTCCGTACACCAGGAAGTAGGGTGTCTCTCCAGTTGATCGGTTTGGAGTTGTCCTGTTGGCCCACAGTGTGGGCAGAAGCTCTTCAATCCAGCTGGCTCCATGTTTTTTCAGGCGCTCATATGTGCACATCTTGAGTCCTTTTAGGATTTCTGCATTTGCTCTCTCAGCTTGGTTATTGCTTGTCGGGTGAGCTACAGAAGCGTAGATTACTTGAATGTCGAGGTCTTCGCAATATCCTTGGAATGCAGAGCTTGTGAATTGGGTCCTGTTGTCAGTTATGATCTTGTTTGGGCCTCCAAATCTGCATACGATGGACTGCAAGAAGTTGATAGCTGATTGCTTGTTTATTGTCACAACTGGAGTTTCTTCCGGCCATTTGGTGAACTTGTCGATGGCAACATACAGGAACTTGTAACCTCCGACAGCTCTTGGGAAAGGTCCCAAGATATCCATCCCCCACACAGTGAAAGGCCATGTTGGAGGCATCATTTGTAGAGGTTGAGTTGGTGTGTGAATTTGCTTTGCATGAAACTGGCATGCTTCGCATTTCTTCACTAGCTCAGTTGCATCCTGGAGTGTTGTAGGCCAGTAAAATCCATGACAGAAGGCTTTACCGACCAGCGTGTGGGAAGACGTGTGGTTCCCACACTCGCCTCCATGTATTTTTGCGAGGAGCTCGCAACCTTCTTCCCTTGTAATGCACCGCATTAGGGCGCCGTTGGCACCACGCCGGTAGAGATCCTCTTCTACCAGTGTGTATCTTTTAGCCAATCTGACTATTTGGTCAGCGGATACATTATCTTCAGGAAGGAAATTGCCTTTCAAGTAGCTCTGGATCTCTAAGATCCATGCATCGGAGCTGACTTGAGTATTTGAGTCTTGCGTGCTGGGTTGCTCGGAGCTTCCTGCAGCACCTACGACTCTTGATGGACGCCATGGTAACAGGGCCATCGGGACTACCAGCTTCGAGGTGCTAGTCTTGCCCTCTTTGCTCATTTCGGCAGGCTGAGCTGTTAGTCTTGACAATCTCCGGACGAAGGTACTGTCGGGAGCCGGAGCTTCGGTTGAAGCTTTAGTCGAGAGTTCGTCGGCTTCAGCGTTGTCTAGACGCTGGACATGGCAAAGATCCAGGACGTCGAAGTCCTTTTGAAGCTTTTGGACTTCAAGTAGGTATGCAGCTAGTTGAGGGTTGTTGCAGCAGCATTCACCTTTTACTTGTTTTATTACGAGCTGCGAATCACCCTTTACCAACAGCTGCTTGACACCATATGATAGTGCCACCTTGAGCCCATAGATTAGTGTTTCATACTCCGCCATGTTGTTGGTCGCCTTGAATTCAAGGTGAACCATGTATTTGACCTTCTCCCCGGTCGGAGCAAGGAGAAGGACTCCAGCTCCGGCCCCCTGCTTTTTCACAGAGCTGTCGAAGTAGAGAGTCTAGTGAGGCTCGGTGAAAACTGGAACCTTGGGTTCGGGCTTCTGCTCACTAGGGCCCCCAGGATTTGATGGAGAGGGGGTCCATTCCGCCACAAAGTCCGCCAATACTTGACTCTGATCGCTTGTCTTGGGACAAATTCAAGGTCGAACTCGGCCAATTCTGCTGCCCACTTTGCAATGTTCCGAGTAGAGTTGGGGTTATCCAAGATTGCACGCAGTAGATAAGAAGTTACCACTGAAATCTTGTGAGCATGGAAGTAGTGTCGGAGCTTCCTAGAAGCAATAAGAACTGCGTAGAGCAGCTTATGCACCTCCAGGTACCGAGACTTAGTGTCATGGAGTACTTCGCTGATGAAATACACTGGGCGTTGGACTGTCCGGACCCTCCCGAAGGGGCCCGGAGCTTCCTCCTCATCAACCCGGACCCTCCCAGAGGGGTCCAGACCTTCTTCGGGGACCTCCAGGTTATTGCTTGAAGAACCCGAAGCTTCTTCTGCAGTCACCTGGACCTTCCCGGAGGGGTCCAAATCTTGTTGCTCAGCACCTGCAACTTCTTCATTTGAGAGAGATTGATCTCTGGCATCTCACCTTGAGGATTAGGGTTTGGGAACTGGGACCCAGACTCGTCTTCAGGTAGCTCCGGACCTTTCTGGAGGGGTCTGGACTCCTGAACTGGAGATGGTTCTGGTCTTTCCGCAACCAGGACCATGCTAACAACTTCGTCAGTTGCCGAAATGTAAAGCAGAAGTGGCTCACCAGGATTCGGAGCTACCAAAGTTGGTAGAGTGGTGAGGAGCTGCTTTAGCTCTTGGAAGGCCTTTTCTGCTTCTTCAGACCACTGAAATGGTCCGGCCTTCCTCAATAACTTGAAGAAGGGTAGCGCCCGTTCCGCCATCTTGAGATGAACCGGCTGAGGGTAGCTAGACATCCAGTCAGCTTCTGGACGTCCTTGATGCGAGCTGGTGGCCGCATGTATTCAATAGTTTTAATCTTCGCCGGATTCGCTTCTATTCCTCGGTGGTTCACCAAGAATCCAAGAAGCTTTCCGGAGCTAACCCCGAAGACACACTTGTCTGGGTTCAGCTTCGTGCGTGTGACTCGCAACTTGTCGAAGACAGCTTGCAAAGTGTCAAGGAATGACTCCTTGTTCTTGATCTTGACGATGATGTCATCAACGTACACTTCCACTACATCTCTCACGAGCTCTCCAAAAATTTTGTACATAGCTCGCACAAACGTTGAAGTAGCGTTCTTGATACCGAATGGCATGGCAGTGCAACAATATAATCCATCTACTGTGATGAAGGAAGTATGCTCTTCATCTTCCATAGACATTCTGATTTGATGATACCAAAAATATGCATCTAGGAGGCACAGTAATTCGCACCCGGAGGTGGAATCCACTATTTGATCTATTCTAGGTAGTGGGAATGGATCTTTTGGACATGCCTTATTCAGTGTAGTGTAGTCGATACACATTCGAAGCTTCCCGCCGGCCTTGGGTACAACGACTGGGTTTGCCAGCCATTTTGGGCCGAAGACTTCTCAGATGAATCCAGCTCTGAGCAACTTCTTCACTTCTTGACGTATGAAGTTTTGTCGCTCTACTAATTGCTTCCAAGGCTTCTAATGTACGGGCCGAGCATCGGGATAAATCTTCATATTGTGTTCAATCACTTCCCTAGGGATCCCAGGCATTTGTGACGGTTGCCAGGCAAACAAATCGACGTTAGCCCGGAGGAAAGTGACGAGCGCGAGTTCCTATTTGTCATTCAGACCTCCTAATATACGGGTGGTCTGAGCAGCATCGGAACCGATTTGGACGACTTTGACGAGAATGTCGGTGTCACCGCTTGGTTACACACGAGGTGCAGAGGTTGAGCCTCGATGACGAATGATCGGGGGTTTCGGAGCTTGCTCCTTTCCAGGTTCTTCCTCCTGTGTTGTAGCAAGCGCATGGAGTTCTTCCAGAGCAGTCACTCCGGCGGTGCGATCTCCGCGGATCAGGAGAACACCTGCTGGTGTTGGCATCTTCAACACCAAGTGGCCATAATGAGCAGCATCCAGGAATTTGTACGAGGCTGGCCTGCCCAAAATGGCATTGAATGGCAAGGTGATCTACGCCACATCGAAGACCAACTTTTTAGTGCGGTAATTCTCCCAAGTCCTGAAGGTTACCGGGAGAGTAATGGCACCGAGTGGGGTTATGGCCCCCGGACCTACTCCGGAGAAAGGTCGGGAGGGGCGAAGATCAGAAGGTCGGAGCTGAAGCTTGACAAAAGCTTTGAAGCTTATGAGGTTCAACCTCGAACCTCCGTCCACCATCACATGGTGGAGTTGGATGTTGTTGATGGTAGGAGATACCATCAGTGGAAGTTGGCTAGCATCGATCATGTTCTGAGGGCAGTCCGAAGCATCAAAGGTGATGACAGTGTCCATCCACTTCCAGTGCGGCTCTGCCCTGGCGGTGGGAGCTACTGAGGCCATGCCCCGCCACATTGTCTTGAGGACACGGCGGGAGGTGATGTCCCATGAACCACCAAAGATGGTGTTCATGGTATTCCGATGCTCGTTTTCAGAGACGTCGGAGTCGTCTTCGACGGAGGTGTAAACCGCCTTCAAGAACTTTTTAGGGTCCTGAAAGCCTAACTCCTCTTCAGCCGGAGCTTCGTCAACTTTTTGTTTTCCTTCCCTTTGATGGAAAGGAACTTCTTCCAGGCGCTTGTTGTAGCGCTCGGCAAGGTTCTGGACCTCTCAGCAGCCTTCCAAGTTGTGGCTGTTCGTCTTGTGTATGGGACACCACATCTTGGAGCTGCCACCGTCTTCAGACGATGGCCGAGGTCGTTTCTCAAGGCGTGGCCCCCGGCTATCCGGAGCTGCGGTAGCAGCGGCTGTAGGTGTGCCGGCCGACGACTTCTTCTTGCCGTTGGACTTTTTCTTCTTCTTTCCACTACCGGAGGTAGTGGCTTCTCCCTTGGAGGACTTTTTGTTGTCCTCCGGAGGTGGTCGGGAGTGCATTTCACGCCCCTCCACAGCTTTGGCACACTTGTCTGCCAAGCTAAAGAGTTTCGTGACGCTGGTGACTTCCTTGGTTGCCAGCTTCTCCAGCATCTTCTTGTCTCGTACGCCCTGTCTAGATGCCGCAATAAGAGAAGCGCTTGAGATAGAAGGTATGGTGTTTTGTACCTAGGAGAACCTCTGGATGAAGGATCGCAGGGACTCTCCCCCTTCTGCTTGACAGCAAAAAGGTCTAGTTCAGTGCCTGGCCAGGTGTATGAACTCCCAAAATTGGCGGTGAATTGTTGGCACAGTTCCGCCCAACTGTTGATGGAGTCAGGCGGAAGGCTCATGATCCACGACCTGGAGGTCCCAGTCAAAGCCATGGGGAAATAATTGGCCATCACGGCCTCATTTCCTCCAGCCGCAAGGATTGCGGTGGAGTAGATTTGGAGAAACTCTACGGGATTGACAGTCCTCCTCCTACTCCCTTAGGAGCAGGACTGTCCCGAGCCTCTCGCCGCTCGCGAGCACGCTCGATATGGACACAGCCGTCCTATTGATGGTAACGGCGATCAAGCTCTGCCCAGAGGTCATGAGTCGAAAGCCTTGTTATCGTGTGAGTACGTCGCGCCCAGGAAGGTAGCGACGTCGCCTGCTGAGATGCAGCACGCCTCCTGTATTGTGAAGCGTGCAGACCACGTCTACCCAACATAGTCCGAGGCTACGATGGGCCCGCCCCGAGGGGGGAGGGCCTTGGTTGCTGATGCGATTGGCTGCTGCTGCAAAATGTTCCACATCAGCCCTCCACTGCTCCATTGCACCCTGCGATGCTCCTGGAGGCGGTGGACGTTGAAGAAGAGCACGCGCGGCATGGAGCGTGTGTTCAAGGTTGTTGTTCGCCGATGTCGTGACCGACGCAGACGCCCCATCTCATTGTCCAACTTGATTCGCCGCTGCGGATGGTGGCGGCGGTGGCATGACTCCTGCTGGAGCCACAGCACCTGCTGGCTGCTGCATGTTGGAGGGATTACCTCCAACAGGTTGTGCAGCAGGGTTGCCATTGGACGATCCAGCAGAAGAGTTCACCATGTTTGAATCTCGGGTGCCCCTACCTGGCGCGCCAACTGTCGGAGTATGGTTCCGGCAATTCTCCCGGTACTACCGTTGGCAGCCCGTGGAGTTTATAGTTCAGTTGTGGGCGTGCAGAGATTCAGAACACGATGGCAAGTTGACACGAGGATTTACGTGGTTCGGGCCGCCTAAGCGTAATACCCTTCTCCACGGGGTGTGTAGTTGTTGTATTGAGCGTCTGAGCACTTGTGAGCGTGTGTCAGAGCTGAGTCTGGAAGAATCTCCCCGGTGTATCGCTCGACCAATCCTTTTATAGTACAAGGACTGGTCATTACATCGTTAGCCTGGCCCGACATGTGGCCCTGGCGATTACTGATGCTTAATACACAATTAATGAGCTTAATTACTCTTAATAGTGTGGTAACGTGCCTTGACAGTGTCATTACTGGTATTAAGGGCCCTCCGATCGTGTGTCATTAAGATGGTATTAATGACACGTAATCGGGTCTTGAAGTCTTTGATTGTCCCTTGAAGGTCCGAGCCGTTGGGGGTCCACCAGTCTGATTGTTGAAGTTGAAGGTCTAGCGGTTGGACGCGTGGCAGCATCGGAGCTTACCGTCTAGGACAGGTATGTCTGGTGCTGTTGTACACGTGTCAGTACTGGAGCTTCCCTCTGTCGAGGGTTAGGTCCGGGGGTGCCGCACAGGTATTTAGCCCGGAGCTATCCCATGTGTGGGATGTAGCTCCGGTTGCAGGATACACGTGTCACCACAGAGACTAACCATAGAAGGGAGGCAGGTCCGGTTCCGTATGACACGTGGGGCCTTCGGGGAACTTCAACTCAGACAGGTGAAGTTCCTTTGCTCTTTTTGCAGTCCCAAGGGGTATTCGGTACGCAAGGTACCGACATCCATGTCTTCACTCAACGATCGACTTATTTAGTATCTGCATAGAAATTTTACTCCTGGAAGTTTCCCCTCCTTGATAGAGAGATATGGTTAGCTTTCGGCACTTTTACAACTAAAACTTCAGGTTGGATGACCCAATTCCTTTTGTACATCCAAGGAAGAAAAACAACAAAGATACATTGGGTCCAATTTGGAGTGCATCCATAAACAATGTATTATCCATTGATATAAGAGTGAAGCCTTATAGAGTAATCAATTTGCACATTTTCTAAAGCTCCTACTCATAGCAATGCAAGTGATAGATGTACACTCTATGGGTCCCTTCATCTTGGATTTTCTAACCATCTTTACTTTTTTACAAGAGCAAACATTTGTCATTTGCATTATAAGTAACAAGATTCTCAATTTTATCCTCCTGGACGCTTCTAATGTCTTGCCAGGAATTTGTAAACTAGTGATCCATGTATGAATGGGTTTCAAATTAAAATTGTGGATATCACTATTCTTATGTTGCTACGTGCCAATTCAACCATTAAGTTATTTTATAAGCTTTGTTTACTAAACTTAGGAAGAGAATGACAAAGTCAAATAAGCAGTTCTTATGAAATTCTAGGTATTTATTTAAATTTCTTCCAAGTAAGGTGGAATTCCTTTTCAAAAAATAAAAAGTCAATGCCAACACTTACTCACGTGAGGGTGCATAAGGATTGAATTATGAGGAAGTGCAACCTTCCTCGCCAATGCAGAAAAAATCATTCAGTCATAATGCAATAAAACAACGGAAAATTTTAAACTCGTACCTCCATTGAAGAGCAGTTCGGGTTGAAGGTCGATGTGTGAGAAATTCACAACCATGGATTTTGGTGTAGCCTTCATATTTGATGTCTATTTCCATGTTGAGGTTGGAGTTGAAGATGAATGAAGCTTCATCTTGCTCCTCCATCGGGCCATCATCTTGAGCATTCCTCCACTTTGAACTCAAAACAAGATCGGCAGAGGGATATGCGCTTGAATCCTCCCGATGGCGTCTTGAGCTTTATGAGGCTTCCCTTCCTTCTGCCAAACAATTTTGTTACACGTTTCCTCCTGGCTGCAATAAAATCAAGAACAAACAAAAAATTCGAAAATGGGTTAGGTTAGCCAAAAGCAAATTGAGCCCCTTGTCAAATTGTCTTGCCTAACTTGAAACAACTTGCAAATGCAATGAGGATCAAGGGACACATTTTTGTATTGAATTTGGAAATTAAATTCAAATGTTATGCCCAAAGTTCATATCCAAATAAATTTTTCCCTAATTCAATGTTTTAGTTTTATGATGGTTGGAAATTTAATGTTTCCAACATGCAAGTGGGAAAATTCAAACATGCTAAATGCAAATGCAAGGGTTGATGGAGAATTCAAATATGCAATTGGGAAAACAAATGATATAACTACCAATTAACCTATTGACAAGGGTGAGTGGGACTTACCTCCATCCCGTTTAACATGATTGTGCGTCATTCATACCCAGAGAAGACGGTGTGGATAACTTCTGTTTCCAATCCTCCTTTGGCTATCATTTGGACAAGTGGAACACATGGTCGCCCAACTTCTTTGTAGCCTTGATAGAGACTTGTTGATGTTGCAACGACTTTTCCTTCTTGAAGATGCTCTGTCATGAACATGGGTGAGGCTTGTCCTTCTTCCTCCATTCTCTCTTTGGCGCTTTAGACTTGGGCCATTTGGATGGCCCTTGCTTCTCTGTCTTTTTGGAATGTCATCATGGACAACATAACGGAGTCCTCTCATAACTTGATTTCCTCATAAAGGCAATGAGGTTGTCCACTTGTGGGGGTGTAGCTTTGACCTTCAAGATGTTCTTTTGGTTCAACCCATTCTTGATCTTGGATTGAAGGCTTCGTTGGGCATGACGACATGTGGACTCCATAATCAAACAAGAAACATGTCATCCACAATGTCGTTTTGCCCAAAGTTGCACGATCTTGGTCGAGGTGGGGGGTCGAACAAGTGATTGTGGACCCCTTGTATCTTGAATGATCCTTAAAGTGTTTGTCTTTGGCCAAACGCTTCATGGGTATTGTCGGTACCCTGCGTATCGGGTACCCCACAGTACCGCAAGAAGTGCAAGAGAGTTCTACCTGTCAAAGTTGAAGGTTTCTTTAGGCCCCACATGTCATATTACATTGGACCCGCATCCCTCATATGGGTAGCTCCAGGAATTGACACGTGTAATGTAAATCCGGAGCTAATCTCCCAACACAGGGAAGCTCCGCGATCTACACGTGTATAACAACCCCGAACCTAATCCCCAGCAGAGGGAAGCTCCAGTGCCGACATGTGTATAGCGGTTCCGGAACTACCTCCACGCAAGGGGAAGCTCCGAAGCTTCCACGTGTGGAGCCTCCAGACCTTCATCACCAATGAATACATTGGCGGATCTCCTTCAACACGGGCATTCAAGGGACAGTTAAAGCGGAAGTTATAAGACCTGATTACATGTCGTTAATGTTGTACTAATGACACATGATCAGAGCACTGTTAATAGAGGTAACGCAACCATTAAGGCACATTATCTCACTATTAACCATGCTTAATACTCCTAGACAGTGTATTAAGCTATTAAATACACCAGGGCTACATGTCAGGCCAGGCAAATGATGTAACGGCCAGACCTTGGAATATAAAAGGAATGAGCCGCACGATACAAAATGTAAGACCTATTTGTGCTGAATACATTGGCTTGTAGTGAATACACTTGCTTTGACGATAAAAGTTTTGAATATCACCAAAACACCTTTTTATTATGGTCCGACTAGTTTTGGTTAGCTCTGGTGAGTTTTGTCTTTTTCTCCGACATGTCCTTGTAAGCTCCGGCGGGAGCTTGGTTATACTAGTTTTGGTAAGTTCAGGCGCTAGGTTCTACTAGCTTTTATTAGCTCCGGCTCAAGGTCCGGGTTGCTCTGGCAAGGTCCGGAACTTGACCGCAATGCTTCTGTTTTACATTTGCAATGTTTTGTACTTGCTTTACATCTCTGGAAAGATTGCTTAGTATTCATTTGCTAATTATTTGGTGCATTTTTGGTTGACATGGATGATATCGTGTTACTGTGGTTTTGCAACATGCTTATGTGAGGTTCTCACGTAAGGTGTTGTGTTCCGAACTAACTTGAGTCAAGTCGAGGACTTGGGCTCGTATGGATTGGTTGTTTATTCATGTGCAGGTGTGGCTTAAGTTCAAGACATGTCTGGTGATGGGATCCATTGGACTAGTCTCAGGGAGGAGATGAGGTTCCAACAACTAAATTCAGGAGGAATTGTGGTTGAGCTGATCAGGAGGTTGCGCAGCATGATTGAATCAAGAACAATGCATGTGAAGGTATCGTGGACGTCATTGGAAGATGTTTGCACGTGTGCAAGGAGTTCATGGATGTGGCTACATGGTTCCGAGACGTGATGAAGAGATGTGGACGTAAAGAGTTGGTCGGAAAGGTCCAACCGACTAGGTTATGGACTCAGGCTGCGGCTGAGTCGGGTTTGACTCAAATATGGAAAGATTTGAGTTGGTTATGATAGGATTTTGTGTGGGTCACGAATTTGAGTTGTTTAGGAATGTGGGATATGTTCCTAAGGTGTTTGGAAGTCTTAAGATTGCTTCTATCTGCGTATAGAAGAATCCTAAGCAGTTATAGAAAGTTACGATTCGTGAACAGAGTAGGATTAAGTTCCTGATTTGAGTTGAGTTGGCTTTCGAGCTGGTTATATAAGCAAGGGAGCCCAGAGCTCGTGGTGCGACTTTGGGGCTGTTCCTCTTGTGTTCTATTGAATTAAATTCGTAGTTTGAAGGAACTTTTGTGCCTTGTTTGTCCGACTTGTTCCAGACAAGTTTTACTCGTTGAGTTTCTGGACAGCACTACCTTTCGTTGGTGGTTTTATCATAACTCGAGTTTTACAGATTCAATTGGCGTGATTCCTTTTGGATTGTCTTCACAACTTGATTATCTATCATATGTCAAAATTTCACGTTCATTAGATTTTTGGTCTATGATCTACACGAGTTTCTTTGCAGCATTCCAGAACTGTTTTTTATCTCAGGTAGGGCAGATTGACCTTTGTTTGATCTTTCGATCATAACTTGAGTTTTTCTCGACGGATTTGAGTGATTCTTATTGTGTTGTCTTCGTGACATGATTCTTTCTAATATCTATCACTTTTATCACGGTGAAACACGTTTAGATTAGTCTCACACACGATTTCTTTAACAGATCGTTTTGCTGCCAAAGGGGTTGGGGTTTAATTGTTTCCGCTGCGTAAGATTTTTAAATCTACCATTCACCCCCCCTCTGGTAGCTTTTCACGTGCTCTTCGATCCTACAATTGGTATCAGAGCCACGGTGCTCTAATCTTTGTGATTTGCGTGTGTTTTTGACTAATCATCATGGATAAGTACTCTGCCAAACCTTGTGTGTTCGCTGGTATTGATTTTCAGGTTTGGAAGGCACGCATGGAGGCTTTCATCCAGGCACAAGGCTTTGCAATATGGGAGAAGGTATACAAGCCTTACGAAGTGCTAACAAATGATCAAGTTACAGCTACAAATATGAGAGATGTCGACAACAACAACAAGGCTCAGAACTTGATCATACAAGGATTAACACAAAGCGACTTCGACCATGTTGCACACCTCCGATCTGCATACGATGTGTGGAAAGCACTTTGTGACTACAACAAAGGATCTAACACAATCAAAGAGGTAAGGCAAGACATGTTCAAGAAAGAATACATGCGCTTCGAGATGCGACCCGGTGAGTCTATTGATGACCTTTTTGCTCGCTTTAATAAGATTCTCAGCAACTTGCGTAGTGTTAATGTTAATTTTTCAGATGCTGAAAATGCTAGGCAATTGCTAAGTGCATTAGATATGTCAATTTGGGAGATGAAAGTCACATCTATTCGTGAATCTACTGTCATGAGTACACTTACTTTAGATGTGAAATATTCCAAGCTAAAAACCCATGAAATTGACATAATATCACGTAAGAACCCCAACAAGTCTATTGCTTTTGTTTCTCAACGTGATATGCCTAGCTGTAAGACCTATGTGTGCTGAATACATTGGCTTGTAGTGAATACACTTGGCTTTGATGATAAAAGTTTTTAATATCACCAAAACACCTTTTTATCAAGGTCTGACTCTAGCTCCGAGCTATAGCAAGGTTCGACCATAGGTCCGGCTTGTTTCGGGTAGCTCCGGCTGTGTTCGAAGCTAGGTCCGACTTCTTGGTAAGGTCCGACTAGCTTTGGTTAGCTCTGGTGAGCTTTATCTTTAGCTCCGGCATGTCTTTGTTAGCTCCGGCATGTCTTTGATAGCTCCGGCATATACTTGATAGCTCCGGCATTCTTTTGCTAAGCTCCGACGTACTTTGTCAAGCTCCGGTGCTAGGATCTACTAGCTTTTGATAGCTCCGGCTCAAGCTCCGGGTTGCTCTGGCAAGGTCCGGAACTTGACCGAAGTGCTTCTGCTTTTCATTTGCATTGTTTCATACTTGCTTTACATGATTGGAAAGATTGCTTAGTATTCATTTGCTAAGTTTTTAGTGCGTTTTGGTTGAATACGGTTGATATTGTTTCTATTGTGGTTTTGTAACATGCTTATGTGAGGTGCTCACATAAGGTGTTGTGTTCGGAACTAACTTGAGTCAAGTCGAGGACTTGGGCTCGTATGGATTGGTTGTTTATTCATGTGCAGGTGTTGCTTGAGTTCAAGTCATGGCTGGTGACGGGATCCATTGGACTAGTCTCAGGGAGGAGATGAGGTTCCAACAACCAAGTTCGGGAGGAACTGTGGTTGAGATGATCAGGAGGTCGCGCAGGATGATTGAATCAAGGGCAGTGCATATGAAGGTCGAAGGAAGGTGTTCGCACGTATGCATGCAGTGCATGACATGGCAATATGCTTCTAGAGACGGATTATGGAAGGAAGATCTGATCAGAAGGATCGGATCGTATCGGTTGAAGACTTAGGCTGCTAGCTGAGTCGGTTATGGCTCGGTATGGAAAGTATCGAGTTGGTTATGTTAGGATTTCGTGTGTGTCACGAATTTGAGGTGTTTAGAAGTCTTAAGATTGCTTCTATCTGCGTGTAGAAGAGTCCTAAGCAGTTATGGAAAGTTCCGATTGTGATCGGATTAGGATTAGAGTCCTAGTTATGATTGGGATGGCCTAAGGGCTGGTTATATAAGCAAGGGAAGGCCAAAGCTCGTGGGAGACGACTTTGGGGCTGTTCCTCTTGTGTTCTATTGAATGAAATTCATAGTTTGAAGGAACTTTTGTGCCTTTGTCGTCCGACTTGTATCAGACAAGTTTTACTCGTCGAGTTTCTGGACAGCACTACCTTTCGTCGGTGGTTTTATCATAACTCGAGTTTTATAGATCCAATTGACGTGATTCTTTTCGGGTTGTCTTAAAAACTTGATTGTCTATCATCTTTCAAAATTTCACGGTCATTGGATTTGTAGTTTCTGAGCTACACGAGTTTCTTTGCAGCATTCCAGAAACTGTTTTTCTCGGGTAGGTCAGATTGACCATGGTCTGATCTTTCAATCATAACTTGAGTTTTTCTCGACGGATTTGAGTAATTCTTTTTGGGTTGTCTTCGTGACTTGATTATCTCTGATATCTATCACTTTTGTCACTGTGAAACACGTTTTAGATTAGTCTTATACATGATTTCTTTAACAGATCATTTTTCTACCGAAGGGATTAGGGTTTTATTGTTTCCGCTGCATAAGATTTTTAAATCTACCATTCACCCCCCCTCTGGTAGCTTTTCACGTGCTCTTCTATCCTACAATTGGTATCAGAGCCACGGTGCTCTAATCTTTGTGATTTGCACGTGTTTTTGACTAATCATCATGGAGAAGTACTCCGCCAAACCTTGTGTGTTTGCTGGTATTGATTTTCAGGTTTGGAAGGCACGCATGGAGGCTTTCATCCAGGCACAAGGCTTTGCAATATGGGAGAAAGTATACAAGCCTTACGAAGTGCCACCTAATGATCAAGTCACGGCCACAAACCTACGGGACGTCAACAACAACAACAAAGCACGAAACTTGATCATCCAAGGACTCACTCAAAGCGACTTTGATCGTGTCGCACACCTCCGATCAGCATACGATGTTTGGAGAGCTCTCTGTGATTATCATGAAGGCTCCAACACAATCAAGGAGGTAAAACAAGATATGTTCAAAAAGGAATATATGCGTTTTGAGATGCAACCAGGTGAGTCTATCGATGACCTCTTTGCTCGTTTCAATAAAATTTTCAGCAACTTACGTAGTGTCAATGTAAATTTTTCTGATGCTGAGAATGCTAGGCAACTTCTTAGTGCATTAGATATGTCAATTTGGGAGATGAAAGTAACATCTATTCGTGAATCAACTGTCATGAGTTCTCTTACATTAGATGTACTTTACTCTAAACTAAAAACTCATGAAATTGACATCCTAGCACGTAAGAACCCGAACAAGTCTATTGCATTTGTCTCACAACGTATGTCTAGCTACGGCCAATCATCATCTTGCAATACTCTTGCTTTGTTTTCCTCACTAACCCTGGAGCAGATCGAAGAATTTCCAGAAGAGGAGTTGGCACTCATCTCTACTAGATTCTCAAAAGCATTGCAAAATGTGAGAACTAGAAGGAGAGGAAGCTCCGGACCTCAACGCTGTTTTGAATGTGGTAAAATAGGACACTTTCGTACAGAATGCCCTAACCATTCAGGTCCAACCACCCGGGAAGAAAAACAAAGCAAGGTCTGGACCTCCTCTGGAAATTCCAACAAGAAAAAGAAGGGTACCATAGGACGCAAGATGATCAACAGTTTCATCACCGCACTTCAAGAACTTAGTTCAAGTGATGTAGACTTTGAAAGTGATGAAGATGACAACGATCTGGCCAACTTGTGCTTCATGGCGGGCAAAACAAGATCAAGATCAAGTCAGGAGGATGCAGAACACAACAGTGAAGACGATGAGGTTACACGTTTGAGGAAGGTGAACATTTGGATTGTGGATTCAGGTTGCTCACGCCACATGACCGGTAACAAAGATTGGTTCTCCTCCCTCTCTTCTGTGTCACGTGTAGAAAATGTTACTTTTGCCGATAATTCTTCAACTCCTATAATTGCTAAGGGTTCGGTTAGAGTAAATGATCACTACATTTTGAAGGGTGTGGCACTTGTCAAAAATTTGAAATACAACTTGCTTTCTATTGCATAATTGCTAGATGAAAATCTAGAAATTATTTTCAATAAAAACTGCTGCAAAGTTGTAGGTTCAAATAGTGAGCTTATTTTTAACATGTCTCAGTTTGGAAGAGTTTTTAAAGCTGATTTTGATATGTCTTCCTCTAAGCATAGGTGTCTAGTTGCTAATGATTCAAAGGACTTATATTTTTGGCGTCGTAGACTTGGTCATGTAGGCTTTGATCACCTAACGCGTGTTAGTGCTCTTGATCGCATACGTGGGTTGCCTAAGCTTAAAGGGGACAAAGAAATTGTGTGCTCTTCTTGTAGACATGCTAAGATGGTTGCAGGTTCACATACTCCTCTCACAATGATCATGACAACTGAACCATGTCAACTTTTGCACCTTGACACCGTAGGACCTTCACGTGTTCAATCCTTCGGAGGTAAATGGTATGCTCTTGTTAATGTTGATGATTATACTAGATACTCTTGGGTTTACTTTATGGCGTCTAAGAATGAAGTTTTTAGTCACTTTAGGACTTTATTTCTTAGATTATCAATTGATCACCCAGGATCTTTAAAGGCAATTAGAAGTGATAATGGAACTGAATTTAAAAATCAATCTTTTGATCACTTTTGTGCTGAAAATGGAATAGATCATCAACTTTCTTCCCCATATGTACCTCAACAAAACGGTGTTGTAGAAAGAAAGAACGGAACCTTAGTTGAGATGGCTAGGACTATGCTTGATGAATATCAAACTCCTTGAAAATTTTGGGCTGATGCGTTAGCAACCGCTTGTTATGTCTCAAATCGTGTTTTCTTGCGTGCTAAGCTAGGTAAAACACCATATGAGCTCCGGTTTGGACATAGGCCTAGTGTTACACACTTTCGGGTCTTTGGTTGCAAATGCTTTGTTAAGAAACATGGTAATCTTGATAAATTTGAACCTAGATCCATTGATGGCATGTTTCTTGGTTATCCATCTCATACTAGAGGCTACCGTGTGCTTTTACTCGACACTAACAAAATTGTGGAGACTTGTGAAGTGTCTTTTGATGAAGCTAGCCCAGGTACTAGCTCCGGTGTTGCAGGACCAGATCTGTATCCTCAGGGGGAGGGTATTTTCGAAGATGAAGAAGAGTCGGTGATACTGCCTAGTAGTTCCGAAGTTGACACGTGTCTAGCTCCGGACATTGAACAAGCTCCGGCTATCACCTATGCTGGTCCTGATTGTCCACAAGTCACAAGCTCATCAATCAACGATGAACCTAATGAAGAAGAAGCTTGTGAGACATCTGTTCCCCTATGTTTTTACAAAGATCATCCCCCACAACAGATGATTGGAAGCTTGCACGAACGAGTCACACGGTCCAGGTTTTGCGATCCAAACTCTCATGCTCATTCTGCTTTTGTTGCTTCTTTTGAACCTAAAAATATATCACACGCACTCACTAATGAATCTTGGATTATTGCCATGCAAGAAGAGTTAGAAAATTTTGAAAGAAATAATATTTGGAAACTTGTACCTCCACCTCAAGGTCACACTTTAATTGGAACTAAATGGGTATTTAAAAATAAAAAAAGTGAGGATGGGGTTGTGGTTAGGAATAAGGCTAGGTTGGTTGCTCAAGGTTTCACTCAAGTTGAAGGTCTAGATTTTGATGAAATTTTTGCTCCTGTCGCTAGATTAGAAGCTATAAGAATTTTGTTAGTTTTTGCAGCATCTAAAGGTTTTAAGCTATATCAAATGGATGTTAAAAGTGATTTCCTTAATGGCTACATAGATGAGGAGGTTTATGTCAAACAACCACCAGGTTTTGAAAATCCAGATTTTCCTAATCATGTTTACAAACTGTCCAAAGCCTTATACGGTCTCAAACAAGCCCCTAGAGCGTGGTATGATAGGTTAAAAACATTCTTACTTGAAAAGGGGTTTACCATGGGCAAGGTTGATAAAACTCTTTTTGTGCTTAAACATGGCAATGACTCATTATTTGTTCAAGTGTATGTGGATGATATTATTTTTGGTTGTGCTTCTCATGATCTTGTGTCCAAGTTTTCAGCAATGATGAGTTCCGAATTTGAAATGAGTATGATGGGTGAACTCACTTACTTTTTGGGGCTGCAAATCAAGCAAACCAAGGAGGGTACTTTTGTGCATCAAACGAAGTATACCAAAGACCTCTTAAGGCGCTTCAACATGGACAAAAGCAAGCCTCTTCGGACACCAATGGGAACAGCAATAACACTTGAACTTGATGAAAATGGTGAATCCATGGATCAAAAAAGAATATATAAGTATGATCGGATCACTTTTGTACCTCACGGCATCAAGATCGGGCATACAATTCAGCGTATGTCTTTGTGCACGGTTTCAAGCTTCCCCACATGTTTCACATCGTCAAGCCGTAAAAAGGATTATCAGGTACTTACATGGAACCCAAAAATTTGGCATTTTTCTTCCTTCTTCCTCAACCGTTACCTTGAAAGATTTTTCGGATGCTGATTTTGGGGGTTGTAGGATTGATAGGAAAAGTACTTCCTGTGCTTGTCATTTTCTTGGTAATTCTCTTGTTGCTTGGTCCTCTAGAAAACAAAATTCAGTTGCACAATCCACAGCCGAATCTGAATACGTAGCTGCTGCTAGTGCTTGCTCACAAATTCTTTGGATTGTTCAAACACTTAAGGACTATGGGGTTGATCTAGATAGTGTTCCACTATTCTGTGATAATACTAGTGCCATTTGCATTGCTAAAAACCACGTGCAACATTCTAGAACTAAGCACATTGACATTAGGTATCATTTTCTCCGAGATAATGTTGAAAAAGGAAACATTGTGCTTCACCATGTAGATACCGAACAACAATTGGCTGACATTTTTACAAAACCTTTGGATTTCACTCGTTTTTGTTACATTCGTAGTGAAATAGGGGTTATGCATCCCCATGGCTTAAATTGAGGGGGAGTTTTTGAAACTTGGGAAGTCTATGTGTGAATCTGAAATTAAAATAATATGAGCATAGTATTTCATACATATATGACTTTGTGATTCCTTTTACATGCTGAAAGCTCTTACTACATTACTCGTGTTATACATTTTGTAGTTTTTGCCATGTCTAGTAATTGGAATAATTACTTACACTAAATCTGGTCATGGTCGAACTTTCTTGCTGTTTTGAACTTGTTGCATGCTCACAAGTGCTTTTAATCATTTAGAATTCATCAAGTAATCAACTCACATGTTGAGTTTTTATGAACAAATATAAATTGAGAAAAGATCAAGAGAATATGCATGCATTGCACTTCTTCTTTTGAGATGGCTTGTCATTGCACTTAGATATGAACTTGGAAGAAGTTGTGTATGACTAAAACCATGTCCTTAAGCTTCTGATTGTCAAATGATATAGGATTGGCTTGGTTGGTTAGAATAAGGCAGATGCGCATATAATCTCTTGCAAATATCATGTGGTCTAAATTTATGCTTTGAAAAATAATAAAATGCAGCAACTAGTGTCATGCTTTCAGGTTTGTAAATAGTTAAGTTTGTGAGATCATGACTTGCTTAAATTGAAAAATTACATTTGATCTCTAGCATGGCTTACACTACCTCATGTATTTCATTGATGTGATAATGTAAGGTACTTGATAGTATAACTTGGATGAGCTTTGTTTTTATGTATATGTTATAATATGCTCATAACAACTAAAGTTGGAGAGAAAATTTGTTTATATGCTCATGACTTGCTGAATACATTGTCAAAGGGGGAGAGATAAGCATGAAGAGAAAGAGAATATGGGCATAAGGAGAGATAATAAAGGGGGAGAGATTTTTATTTTCTTCTCTTTTTACTTTTGATTTAAAAAAGGGGGAGAAATTGTTTTCAAAACTTTTATGTGAATAAGCCAATGTTCGGATTTTAAATGGTGTTGCCAATGCATTCATCAAGGGGGAGATTGTAAGACCTATGTGTGCTGAATACATTGGCTTGTAGTGAATACACTTGGCTTCGATGATAAAAGTTTTTAATATCACCAAAACACCTTTTTATCAAGGTCCGACTCTAGCTCCGAGCTATAGCAAGGTTCGACCATAGGTCCGGCTTGTTTTGGGTAGCTCCGGCTTTGTTCGAAGCTAGGTCCGACTTCTTGGTAAGGTCCGACTAGCTTTGGTTAGCTTCGGTGAGCTTTATCTTTAGCTCCGTCATGTCTTTGTTAGCTCCGGCATGTCTTTGATAGCTCCGGCATATACTTGATAGCTCCGGCATTCTTTTGCTAAGCTCCGACGTACTTTGTCAAGCTCCGGTGCTAGGATCTACTAGCTTTTGATAGCTCCGGCTCAAGCTCTGGGTTGCTCTGCCAAGGTCCGGAACTTGACCGAAGTGCTTCTGCTTTTCATTTGCATTGTTTCATACTTGCTTTACATGATTGGAAAGATTGCTTAGTATTCATTTGCTAAGTTTTTAGTGCGTTTTGGTTGAATACGGTTGGTATTGTTTCTACTGTGGTTTTGCAACATGCTTATGTGAGGTGCTCACATAAGGTGTTGTGTTCGGAACTAACTTGAGTCAAGTCGAGGACTTGGGCTCGTATGGATTGGTTGTTTATTCATGTGCAGGTGTTGCTTGAGTTCAAGTCATGGCTGGTGACGGGATCCATTGGACTAGTCTCAGGGAGGAGATGAAGTTCCAACAACCAAGTTCGGGAGGAACTGTGGTTGAGATGATCAGGAGGTCGCGCAGGATGATTGAATCAAGGGCAGTGCATATGAAGGTCGAAGGAAGGTGTTCGCACGTATGCATGTGGTGCATGACGTGGCAATATGCTTCTAGAGACGGATTATGGAAGGAAGATCTGATCAGAAGGATCGGATCGTATCGGTTGAAGACTTAGGCTGCTAGCTGAGTCGGTTATGGCTCGGAATGGAAATTATCGAGTTGGTTATGTTAGGATTTCGTGTGTGTCACGAATTTGAGTTGTTTAGGAATGTGGGATATGTTCCTAAGGTGTTTAGAAGTCTTAAGATTGCTTCTATCTGCATATAGAAGAGTCCTAAGCAATTATGGAAAGTTCCGATTGTGATCGGATTATGATTAGAGTCCTAGTTGAGATTGGGATGGCCTAACGGCTGGTTATATAAGCAAGGGAAGGCCAAAGCTCGTGGGAGACGACTTTGGGACTGTTCCTCTTGTGTTATATTGAATAAAATTCATAGTTTGAAGGAACTTTTGTGCCTTGTTCGTCCGACTTGTACCAGACAAGTTTTACTCGTCGAGTTTCTGGACAGCACTACCTTTCGTCGGTGGTTTTATCATAACTCGAGTTTTATAGATCCAATTGACGTGATTCTTTTTGGGTTGTCTTCAAAACTTGATTGTATATCATCTTTCAAAATTTCACGGTCATTGGATTTGTATTTTCTGAGCTACACGAGTTTCTTTGCAGCATTCCAGAAACTGTTTTTCTTGGGTAGGTCGGATTGACCATAGTCTGATCTTTCGATCATAACTTGAGTTTTTCTCGACGGATTTGAGTAATTCTTTTTGTGTTGTCTTTGTTACTTGATTCTATCTGATATCTATCACTTTTTTCACGGTGAAACACGTTTTAGATTAGTCTCATACACGATTTCTAACAGATCATTTTTCTACCGAAGGGATTAGAGTTTTATTGTTTCCGCTGCGTAAGATTTTTAAATCTACCATTCATCCCCCCCCCTCTGGTAGCTTTTCACGTGCTCTTCGATCCTACACTAGCTCCGGCCAATCTTCATCTTGTGATACACTTGCTTTGTTGTCCTCTCTATCCCTTGAACAGATTGAGGAGTTTCCAGAGGAGGAGCTAGCACTTCTCTCTACTCAGTTCTCAAAAGCATTGCAAAATGTGAGAACTAGAAGGAGAGGAAGCTCCAGACCTCAACGATGCTTTGAGTGTGGTAAGACAGGACATTTTCGTTCAGATTGCTCTAACCGTTCAGGTCCTATCTCCCGGGAAGAAAAACAATCAAGGATAAAGCACTCCTCAACAAACGATAAGAAGAAAAAGAAGGGTTTTACAGGACGTCAATTGGTGAGCAGTTTTATCTCAGCACTCTAGGAACTTGGCTCAAGCGACGTGGATATTGGAAGTGATGAAGATGATTTGGCAAACTTGTGCTTCATGGCGGTCAAGTCAAGATCAAGTATGGAGGAGGCAGAACACAACAGCGACAATAAAGAGGTATGTCCTGCTTGCGAAGAAATGTGTGATGCTATTTCTCGTGCCACTGTTATTGTTAAGAAAAAAGACAAAAATCTTAGGGACAATGCTGTTAAAATTGAGTCACTAGAATCTAAAATTAATCGTTTGAAATCCTTGATTCCTAGTGCTGATTCTTGTTCCTCATGTGACTTAATATATGAACAATTGTCCTCCCTAAGAAGTGCACATACCTCCACACTTGATAGACTTAAACTTGAAATTGAAAAGAACAAAAAGCTTGCTGCACTTAATATTGGAAACTTAAAAGATGCTTCTTGTTCTACAATTGATTTGCATTGTTCTAGTTGTGATGATCTTGATAAGAAATTGCAAGATGCTATGAATGAAACCTCTATATTGAAAAATGCTTTATGTTGTCATGAAGTTAAATATTGTTCCAATTGCAAATTAAAAGGAAAAACTTCATGTGAAAATTGTCTTGATCTGTCCAATATACTTGATAACATGCATAAGACATTTGATCGGTTTTGTAATGGGAATAAGAACCTAAACATGCTGCTGAATTCATCCAAGTCTTGCAATGATAAAACTGGTTTAGGTTTTGATTCTCATGCTCATGCTAAGGCACATCCACCTAGAATTGTAAAGTCATTAGGAAGTGGTTTGATTCAAACAGTTCCTAAACAAAAAGAAGTGGTTTTCAAATCTGCAGGAGTATTGTCTCATTCGGTTTCAAATAAAAATGTTGTTTGCTCATCTAGACATGAACACAAACTTAAATTTCATTGTACCTACTGTGGTAGAGATGGTCATGTCATAGATTTTTGTTATAGACTAGCTAAACAACAGAAAAGGGAAAGAATGGTTGCTAGATCTCATAACTTTCATGCAAAATTTGCTGCACATATTGAACCGAATGTACAACCTGCTGTTTTGAGTCAAGAACATTCAAAGTTTACCTCCAGACCTTCTGTTTTTGCCTCCGGAGCTACTGATTTTTGTGCTACACAAGTAACACCTTATAGGTCAGTAGTTAAGAATAAAAAATCTTAAACTTTGACTCATAAACCTGCTGTTTTGTCTCAGCTTTCGCGTGTTTTTCCTGCTGCGCGCCGTGTGACTCAATACTAGATTCCTAAATGCCTTTTGACTAACCCCAGTATTGAGCCATCAACGTATTGTGCTTCTATGTAGGTTACACATTTCAGGAAGGAGAACATTTGTATTGTGGATTCAGGTTGCTCACGCCACATGACCGGTAACAAAGATTGGTTCTCCTCCCTCTCTTTTGTGTCACATGTTGAGAATGTTACTTTTGCCGATAATTCCTCAACTCCTATAATTGCTAAGGGTTCGGTTAGAGTAAATGATCACTACACTTTGAAGGATGTGGCACTTGTCAAAAATTTGAAATACAACTTGCTTTCTGTTTCAGGATTGCTAGATGAAAATCTGGAAATTATTTTCAATAAAACTGCTGCAAAGTTTTAAGTTCAAATAGTGAGCTTATTTTTAACATGTCTCGGTTTGGAAGAGTTTTTAAAGCTGATTTTGATATGTCTTCCTCTAAGCATAGGTGTCTAGTTGCTAATGATTCAAAGGACCTATATTTTTGGCATCGTAGACTTGGTCACGTAGGCTTTGATCACCTAACGCGTGTTAGTACTCTTGATCGCATACGTGGGATGCCTAAGCTTAAAGGGGACAAAGAAATTGTGTGCTCTTCTTGTAGACATGCTAAGATGGTTGCAGGTTCACATACTCCTCTCACAATGATCATGACAACTGAACCATGTCAACTTTTGCATCTTGACACCGTAGGACCTTCACGTGTTCAATCCTTCGGAGGTAAATGGTATGTACTTGTGATTGTTGATGATTATTCTAGATACTCTTGGGTTTACTTTATGGCGTCTAAGAATGAAGTTTTTAGTCACTTTAGAACTTTATTTCTTTGATTATCAATTGATTACCCAGGATCTTTAAAAACAATTAGAAGTGATAATGGAACTGAATTTAAAAATCAATCTTTTGATCACTTTTGTGCTGAAAATAGAATAGATCATCAATTTTCATCACCATATGTCCCTCAACTAAACGGTGTTGTAGAAAGAAAGAACATAACCTTAGTTGAGATGGCTAGGACTATGCTTGATGAATATCAAACTCCTAGGAAATTTTGGGCTGATGCGTTAGCAACCCCTTGTTATGTCTCAAATCGTGTTTTCTTGCGTGCTAAGCAAGGTAAAACACCATATGAGCTCCGGTTTGGACATAGGCCTAGTGTTACACACTTTCGGGTCTTTGGTTGCAAATGCTTTGTTAAGAAACGTTGTAATCTTGATAAATTTGAACCTAGATCAATTGATGGCATGTTTCTTGGTTATCCATCTCATACTAGAGGCTACCGTGTGCTTTTACTTGACACTAACAAAATTGTGGAGACTTGTGAAGTGTCTTTTGATGAAGCTAGGCCAGGTAATAGCTCAAACATTGCAGGTCCAGATCCATATCCGCAGGGGGGAGCACTTTTGTTGAAGATGAGGAAGAATTGGAGCTGCTGCTCAAAAATTCAGCAGCTAAAGACTTGGGTTCAGCTCCGGATGTTAATTCTCAACCAGCACCGACAACCGTCAATGCTGATTCAAATCATCCTCAAGTCACAAGCTAATCGATTTGTGATGAACATGAAGAAGAAGAATCTTGTGAGACATTTGTTCCCCTACAGTTTTACAAAGATCATCCCCCACAACAGATGATTGGAAGCTTGCACGAATGAATCACACGGTCCAGGTTTTGCGATCCAAACTCTTATGCTCATTCTGCTTTTGTTGCTTCTTTTGAACCCAAAGATATATCACACGCACTCACTAATGAATCTTGGATTATTGCCATGCAAGAAGAGTTATAAAATTTTGAAAGAAATAATGTTTGGAAACTTGTACCTCCACCTCAAGGTCACACTTTAATTGAAACTAAATGGGTATTTAAAAATAAACAAAGTGAGGATGGGGTTGTAGTTAGGAATAAGGCTAGGTTGGTTGCTCAAGGTTTTACTCAAGTTGAAGTCTAGATTTTGATGAAACATTTGCTCTTGTTGCTAGATTATAAGCCATAAGAATTTTGTTAGCTTTTGCTGCATCAAATGGTTTTAAGCTATATCAATTGGATGTTAAAAGTGCTTTCTTAATGGCTACATAGATGAGGAGTTTTATGTCAAACAACCACCGGGTTTTGAAAATCCAGATTTCCTAATCATGTTTACAAACTGTCCAAAGCCTTGTACGGTGTCAAACAAGCCCCTAGAGCATGGTATGATAGGTTAAAAACATTCTTACTTGAAAAAGGGTTTATCGTGGGCAAGGTTGATAAAACTCTTTTTGTGCTTAAGCATGGCAATGACTCATTATTCGTTCAAGTGTATGTGGATGATATTATCTTTTGTTGTGCTTCTCATGATCTTGTGTCCATGTTTTCAACAATGATGAGTTCCGAATTTGAAATGAGTATGATGGGTGAACTCACTTACTTTCTGGGGCTGCAAATCAAGCAAACAAAGGAGGGTACCTTTGTGCATCAAACGAAGTATACAAAAGATCTCCTAAGGCGCTTCAACATGGACAAAAGCAAGCCTCTTCGGACACCAATGGGAACAGAAACAACACTTGGACTTGATGAAAATGGTGAACCCGTGGATCAAAAAGAATATAGAAGCATGATCGGATCACTTTTGTACCTCACGACATCAAGACCAGACATACAATTCAGCGTATGTCTTTGTGCACGTTTTCAAGCCTCCCCACGTGCTTCACATCGTCAAGCCGTCAAAAGGATTCTCAGGTACTTACATGGAACTCAAGAATTTGGAATTTTTCTTCCTTCTTCCTCAACCGTTACTTTGAAAGCTTTTTCGGATGCTGATTTTGGGGGTTGTAGGATTGATAGGAAAAGTACTTCCGGTGCTTGTTATTTTCTTGGTAATTCTCTTGTTGCTTGGTCCTCTAGAAAACAAAATTCAGTTGCACAATCCACAACCGAATCTGAATATGTAGCTGCTGCTAGTGCTTGCTCACAAATTCTTTGGATTGTTCAAACACTTAAGGACTATAGGGTTGATCTAGATAGTGTCCCACTGTTCTGTGATAACACTAGTGCCATTTTCATTGCTAAAAACCCCGTGCAACATTCTAGAACTAAGCACATTGACATTAGGTATCACTTTCTCCGAGATAATGTTGAAAAAGGAAACATTGTGATTCACCATGTAGATACCGAACAACAATTGGCTGACATTTTTACAAAACCTTTGGATTTCACTCGTTTTTGTTACATTCGTAGTGAAATAGGGGTTATGCATCCTCATGGCTTAAATTGAGTGGGATTTTTGAAACTTGGGAAGTCTATGTGTGAATCTGAAATTAAAATAATATGAGCATAGTATTTCATACATATATGACTTTGTGATTCCTTTTACATGCTGAAAGTTCTTACTACATTACTCGTGTTATACATTTTGTAGTTTTTTCCATGTCTAGTAATTGGAATAATTACTTACACTAAAACTGGTCATGGTCAAACTTTCTTGCTGTTTTGAACTTGTTACATGTTGACAAGTGCTTTTAATCATTAAGAATTAATCAAGTAATCAACTCACATGTTGAGTTTTTATAAACAAATATAAATTGAGAAAAGATCAAGAGAATATGCATGCATCGCACTTCTTCTTTTGAGATGACTTATCATTGCACTTAGATATGAGCTTGGAAGAAGTTGTGTATGACTAAAACCATGTCCATAAGCTTCTGATTGTCAAATGACATAGGCTTAGCTTCGTTGGTTAGAATAAGGCAGATGCGCATTAAATCTCTTTCAAATATCATATGATCTAAATTTATTCTTTGAAAAATAATAAAATGCAGCAACTAGTGTCATGCTTTCAGGTTTTGAAATAGTTAAGTTTGTGAGATCATGACTTACTTAAATTGAAAATTACATTTGATCTCTAGCATGGCTTACACTACTTTATGTATCTCATTGATGTGATAATGTAAGGTACCTGATAGTATGACTTGGATGAGCTTTGTTTATATGTATATGTTATAATATGCTCATAACAACTAAAGGGGGAGAGATAATTTGTTTATATGCTCATGACTTGCTGAATACATTGTCAAAGGGGGAGAGATAAGCATGAAGAGAAAGAGAATATGTGCATAAGGAGAGATAATAAAGGGGGATTGATAATATGGGATAATTTTTGGATTTTCTTCTCATTTTACTTTTGATTTACAAAGGAGGAGAAATTGCCTTCAAAACTTTTATATGAATAAGCCAATGTTCGGATTTTAAATGGTGTTGCCAATGCATTCATCAAGGGGGGGATTGTAAGACCTATGTGTGCTGAATACATTGGCTTGTAGTGAATACACTTGCTTTGACGATAAAAGTTTTGAATATCACCAAGACACCTTTTTATTAAGGTCCGACTAGTTTTGGTTAGCTCTGGTGAGTTTTGTCTTTAGATCCGACATGTCCTTGTAAGCTCTGGCGGGAGCTTGGTTATACTAGTTTTGGTAAGTTCAGGCACTAGGTTCCACTAGCTTTTGTTAGCTCCGGCTCAAGGTCCGGGTTGCTCTGGCAAGGTCCGGAACTTGACTGCAATGCTTTTGTTTTTCATTTGCAATGTTTCGTACTTGCTTTACATCTCTCGAAAGATTGCTTAGTATTCATTTTCTAAGTCTTTGCTGTGTTTTTGGTTGACATGGATGATATCGTGTTACTGTGGTTTTGCAACATGCTTATGTGAGGTTCTCACGTAAGGTGTTGTGTTTGGAACTAACTTGAGTCAAGTCGAGGACTTGGGCTCGTATGGATTGGTTGTTTATTCATGTGCAGGTGTGGCTTGAGTTCAAGACATGGCTGGTGATGGGATCCATTGGACTAGTCTCAGGGAGGAGATGAGGTTCCAACAACCAAATCTGGGAGGAATTATGGTTGAGCTGATCAGGAGGTTGCGCAGCATGATTGAATCAAGAACAATGCATGCGAAGGTATCGTGGACGTCATTGGAAGATGTTTGCACGTGTGCAAGGAGTGCATGGACGTGGCTACATGGTTCCAAGACATGATGAATAGATGTGGACGTAAAGAGTTGGTCGGAAAGGTCCAACCGGCTAGGCTATGGACTCTGGCTGCGGCTGAGTCGGGTTTGACTCAAATATGGAAAGATTTGAGTTGGTTATGATAGGATTTCATGTCGATCACGAATTTGAGTTGTTTAGGAACATGGGATACGTTCCTAAGATGTTTGGAAGTCTTAAGATTGCTTCTATCTGCGTATAGAAGAATCCGAAGCAGCTATGGAAAGTTACGATTCGTGAACAGAGTAGGATTAGGTTCCTGATTTGAGTTGAGTTGGCTTTCGAGCTGGTTATATAAGTAAGGGAGCCCAGAGCTCGTGGTGCATGACTTTGGGACTGTTCCTTTGGTGTTCTATTGAATAAATTCGTAGTTTGAAAGAACTTTTGTGCCTTGTTCGTCCGACTTGTTCCAGACAAGTTTTACTCGTCGAGTTTCTGGACAGCACTACCTTTCGTCGGTGGTTTTATCATTACTCGAGTTTTACAGATCCAATTGACGTGATTCCTTTTGGGTTGTCTTCAAAACTTGATTATCTATCATCTGTCAAAATTTCTCGGTCATTGGATTTGTGGTCTATGATCTAGACGAGTTTCTTTGCAGCGTTCCCAAACTGTTTTTTTCTCGGGTAGGGCAGATTTACCTTTGTTTGATCTTTCAATCATAACTTGAGTTTTTCTCGACGGATTTGAGTGATTCTTGTTGTGTTGTCTTCATGACATGATTTCTTCTGATATCTATCACTTTTATCATGGTGAAACACGTTTAGATTAGTCTCACACACGATTTCTTTAATAGATCGTTTTTCTGCCGAAGGGGTTGGGGTTTAATTGTTTCCGCTGCGTAAGATTTTTAAATCTACCATTCACCCCCCTCTCTGGTAGCTTTTTCACATGAACTTCGATCCTACACAGAAACACACCAAGAAGAGCCATACACTACGCGTACTAGTGACACTCAATACAACAACACAAACCCCGTGGAGTAGGTATTATGCTCAGGCAGCCCGAACCACGTAAATCTCTTGTGTCACCGTCTTATTCTTGATCTCTGCGTGCCCCAACCGAAACAAGAACCTTCGTGGGCTACATTTGGTAGTACCGGGGGAAGTGTCGTTGCTACACTTCGACATTTGGAGCGCCAGGTTGGGGGCTCCCGAGATCTCAAGATGGTGAATTTCATCGCAGGATCTTCCAACGGCAATCGCGCTGAACAACCTGCTGGAGGCAATCCCTCCAACATGCAGCAGCTAGTGGGTGCCATTGTTCAGGCAGGCACTATGGCACCATAGCCTCTATCCGTTCTGGCAAACAATGCTGAGTGAAAAGATGGAGCATCTGCGTCGATCACTGCATCAACAAACAACAACCCTGAGCACGCGCTCATTGCCGCGCGAGCTCTGCTACAACACCCACCGCCTCTAGGGGCACCCCAGGCTTCTATGGAACAGTGGAGAGCTGATGTTGACCATCTGCTTGCAGCCGCAGCCGCTGGCATCAGCAATCAAGGTCCTCCCCCTTCGGGGCGAGCACCATCACAACGACGTACCTTGTCGGGCCGACTTGGTCCACAAGTCTCGTAGCATAGGAGACGTTTTGCATCCTAGTATGTGACTTCGCTGCCTCCCGGGGCACGACGCACCCATACCATCACCAGGATTCTGACTCACGACCTACGGTTGGAACTTGATCGCCATTACCGATAGCAGGACGGTCGTGTCCATATTAAGCGTGCTCGTGAGAGGCAAGAAGCTCGAGACAACCCTGCTCCTCAGGGAGTAGGGGGAGGCTATTCTGCCCTGGCCATGCACTTGCGCATGGTCAGATGGCCACATAAGTTCCAACCTCACTTGCTGAAAAAATTCGACGAAACTGTCAACCCCGCTGAGTTCCTTCAAATTTACTCAACCGCTATACTTGCAGCGGGGGGAGATGAGGCCGTGATGTCCAATTACTTCCGAGTGGCTCTAACTGGTACTGTAAGGTCCTGGTTCATGAGTCTTCCACCCGACTCCATTAATAGTTGGGCGGAGCTATGCCAATAATTCACTGCCAACTTCGGGAGTTCTTACACCCTGCCTGGCACTGAACTGGATCTGTTTGCTGTAAAGCAAACAACGAGGGAATCATTGTGATCCTTCATCCAGCGGTTTTCTCAGGTACATAATAATATCCCTTCAATCTCGAGCCCTTCTGTTATCGTTTCATTCAGATAGAGTGTGCGAGATAAGAAGATGCTGGAGAAATTGGCGACCAAAGAAGTCACCACTGTCACAGAACTCTTCAGCTTGGCAGACAAATGTGCCAAAGCGGCGGAGGGACGTGAAATGCATTCTAAACCACCTCCGGAGGCCAACAAGAAATCCACCAAGATTGAAGCCACTACATCCGAACGTGGCAAAAAGAAAAAGAAGCCCAATGGTAAGAAAAATCCGTCGGCCGGTGCACCTGCCACTGCGGCTGCTGCAGCTCCGGGTGGCCGAGGGCCACGCCTCGAGAAACGACCTCGACCATCGTCAGAAGATGGTGGCAGCTCTAAAGTGTGGTGTCCGATCCACAAGACGGACAGACATAGTTTGGAAGAATGTCGGAAGGTCTAGAACCTTGTCGAGCACTATAACAAGCAATGGGAAGAAGCTCCTTTCCGTCAGCGGGAAGGAAAACAAAAAGTCGATGAAGCTCCGGCTGATGAGGAGCTAGGTTTTCAGGACCCCAAGAAGGTCCTGAAAGCTGTCAACAGCGCCATCGATGATGACTCCGATGTTTCTGACAACGAGCATCGGAAGACCCTGAACACCATTTATGGTGGTTCATGGGATATGACTTCTCGCCGCATCCTAAAGACAATGTGGCGAGACATGGCCGTTACAACTCCCACTGCCAGGGCGGAGCCTCATCGGAAGTGGATGGACACTCCCATCATTTTTTATGCTTCAGACTGCCCGCAATATGATCGGAGCTGGCCAACTCCCTTTGATGGTGTCACCAACCATTAACAATATCCAACTTCACCATGTAATGGTGGACGGAGGTGCAGGGCTAAACCTCATAAGCTTCGAAGCCTTTGTCAAGCTCTAGCTCCGACCTTCGGACCTTCGCCCCTCTCGAACTTTCTCTGGGGTAAGTCCGGGGGCCATTACCCCTCTTGGCTCCATCACACTCCCAATGACCTTTGGGACTCGGAAGAACTACAGAACCGAGAAATTGGTCTTCGATGTTGCGCATATCAGTCTGCCGTTCAACACCATTTTGGGCAAGCCAGCCTTGTACAAGTTCATGGCCACTACCCATTATGGTTATTTAGTGTTGAAGATGCCAACACCTGTGGGCGTTCTCCGGATCTGCGGAGATCGCACTGCAGGAGTCACTGCTTTAGAAGAACTCTATGTGCTTACTACAGCGCAGGAGGAAGCATCCGGTAAGGAGCCAGCTTTAAACCCTCCGAGCATTCGTCATCAAGGCTCTACCTCCGCACCTCGTGTGCAACCAAGAGATGACATCGACGTTCCCGTCAAAGTCGTCCAAATTGATTCTGATGGTGCTCAGACTACCCTATATCGGGAGGTCTGGACAACTAATAGGAACTCCCGCTCATCACTTTTCTTTGGTCTAATGTCGACGTTTGCTTGGCAACCGTCACAAATGTCTGGGATCCCTAGGGAGGTGATTGATCACACTCTGAAGATTTACCCTGACACGCGACCTGTACACCAGAACCCCCGAAAGCAATCAATCAAGCACCAAAACATCATCCAATAGGAGATTAAGAAGTTGCTCGAAGCTGGTTTCATTTGGGAGGTGTTTCATCCTAAATGGCTGGCAAACCCAATTGTGTTGCCCAAGACTGGTGGGAAGCTTCGGATATATATCGATACACCACCTTAAATAAGGCATATCCAAAGGATCCATTTCCACTACCTAGAATAGATCATATAGTGGACTCCACCTCCAGGTGTGATCTATTGTGTTTCTTAGATCCATATTCTAGATATCATCAAATCCAAATGTCTAAGGAAGATGAAGAGCATACTGCCTTCATAACAGTAGATGAATTGTATTGTTATACTACCATGCCCTTTGGTCTCAAGAATGTTGCTTCAACATTTGTGCGAGCTATGTACAAAACATTTGGAAAGCTAATCAGAGACTTAGTGGAGGTGTACGTTGATGACATTGTTGTGAAGATCAAGAACAAGGAGTCACTCCTTGACAATTTACAAGCTGTCTACGACAATTTGCGTGTAAAAGCCCGTTTTTCGGAACAACAAAAACGCAAAAATGCGAACTTAAAATTTTTGAAAGTGGACTTGGAAATCCAAACTCACATGAATCATATGAGTTAACCCATGTTCACTAGAAATAGGAACTTGTTAAAATTTTACATATATCACATGTTTGCTATTGTATTTTGGAACTTAAGGTGTAAAATCCTTAATTTCTAAGTATTCACATTTTCAATGAAGAATTAAAGGAGAAAAGAAAACAAAATAGAGAGGAAGATAAAGGAATAATTCAAACCCTAAAATGAGACATTCACAAAAATTGAAATCTACGGCTATAAATTTTTCCATGACCTTCTAATAGTCCAAATAGACTCTCGGAAAAGTTTCAAAATTTGTGAAGCACGTTTTCCATTTATTGGACACGTACTGAGAGTCTAATCAGAGTCGACTTCAAATTTAAACTTTGTGCTCAACCTTTTCCAAATCAACTCCAAATTTTTCCTGAGGTCCCTTATAGTTCAAAAAGGTTAACTTCAGAGTTTCAGGATTTTTGAACCTAATCTACTATTTATTTCCCTGAGTCAAGTATCACCACTTGAATTCAAATTCAAACCTGAGTTCAAATTCAACTTGCTGTCCGTCCGCCCTGTCCGTCCGCGCCGGCGACGGCCGTCCACCCTCGCCGTTGTCCAACACCTCAACCGGTGGTCAACACCCGCGATCGTCGCCCCGTTCCGCGCCATGGCTGCAACCAACCAGCAAAGCGAGTGACTGGTGAGATGTATAAGACGCAAGAACACGTTGATGACACAACGGCAACGACAATTGGTTCAAGGTTAGCTCTGATTTGTGCAAAGTTTAGTTTGGACAGTGCTGCAGCTAAGGTGTTCGATAAAATGTTTATGAGGGAAGAACCAACTTTATTGATGTCTAGAGTTGGTCTGTGATGCAGGGGTAGGATGATGTTGCGACCGACAAGCCTAAGTGCCAAGATACCCTTTGAATGGTGATGAAGCGACGGAAATCAAGTACACACCCAAGATGTTCGACGAAATGCCTACAAGGTGAGCCTTGCCCTGAAATACCTTGCTTGACGTCACCGACGTCCGTTCCTCGTGATCGCTAAGGTTACTCATGTGTCGTCAAGTCGTACGTCCAATTTCTGCATTGATATCATTCCTATAGAAATCCCTAATTTGACCTCATTTGTCGTTTTTTTCGCCTTGGCTGTCCGTGCGTGCTCGTGATGCTCCACCATGAGCCGCGTCGACGTCGTTGACCACATGACATCGTCATGACATTCCGAGCCGTCATCGTGCCCTGGCATCGAGATGAAGGATGCCTATGATGAGTGTGGTGCTGGAACACAAGCACGACTCGTCGGACAATAGTTGTCAAGCCAAATTAGGTTTTAGTCGAGATGAGAGTGATCGAGTCCTAGGTGTAATCTAGATGCTCGATGAAATGCCTTCTAGGTCAAACCACGGGTATTGGTGATCATTGATGACCTAGGGTAAAGGTATGCAAGAACGTTGCGACCAACAAGGAGAACTAGACCAAGGGGAACCTTGGATAAGAGTTCCTTGGTTGTGTCAAGGATGTTCCCTAACCGATCACAGGATTGGTTAACATGGTGTACCACTTCATCGACGACAGGTTCGTCGAGTCGCTTATCAACAACCGAGTCGACATCACTAGCCTTAAGACTCACAAGGTGGTGTTCGGGATTCCGCTCACCCCATTGACGAGTTCGGGTCGATGTGGACCTCGCTAATCCGATCTTCTCGTGATGGCAAAGCATGACCGTCATGACAAGGTCTCGCATCATGTTTGAGTTCCAGGAGTTCACCGAGCTCATCTGGACAATCTTGCGAAGGACACTTCAATAGTGTCATGTAAGCACTTGAACGATGCTCAAGAAGCTTGCTGTAGAAACTACTTTACCTAAAAGTCGTTTGACGTTGTCTTGGTACTCTTTCTAGGTTAACAGTGCTTGTAATGACTTCTTAAGTCCAAGCAATGTTGGTCTCACTTCACTCCCAAGTGTCGCTAGGGTTTCACTTTGTTTCATCCTATGTCGGGACCCTACGACAGCACTGCTCACTTAACTAGGTTTACTCCTTTATGAGTTAAGTCAAGTTCATTGGTCGACTGCTAAATCGCGACCTTCGTCTTGTACACTCCACTCATACTCAAGCTTTCGATGTCCCACCTTAATTTTTTTGTCATCCTTACACTTCTCCGCCCAACACTTCTTCACCATGCAGATTTGTCAATCTCGCGTGGAATAGCTTGAAGTGTGGTATGCTAAGTTGCAATGTAGCTTTATGTTGTACCTTTCAGTTCATACCGACACTACTATGTCCACCTTGACTCATCCTCTGGTTACCCACACAACAGAGGCATATCTGTCCTTCCTAGTCAAACTCCTCATTCTTAAAGTTTACATAACTCTGTGGAGTCCATTATTAAACTAATTAATTACTTATATGCATATCATGTCGACAGGAACGTGCTGATAGGTGTTCGACAAGAAACTTCGCTTCGAGGAGAAGGTCAGGGTGTCCACTTGAAGTCCTTGGCGGAGTATGCACAGAAGGAGCACTAACAATTGACATTTATTCGAGTCACAAACTAAGGCAAGCCCCGGTTTGCATTTAATTTGTTTATAAAATTTTACTTTGTCACTATGATGAGTAGTATATGAATTGTGCATTACGTTTAGGACGATTGATACTCAACATGCATCAACAAAAATCCCAGGGATTGGTTGAAATGAGTTACAGTTTGACCTGTAGTAACTGCTTTGCTAATGCATAGGAAATCCAGTAGAAGTCGAGTAGTTGGAATCTACTCGCGAGAGATGTAGGACATATCTCACAAGATTGGTTAGATAGAAAATGGCATAATATAATGAAACTGAGACCGGGCAGGGAATGGATAGGAAGCGGCAAGAATTGAGTCTCGGTCGCATAGCCCTGCCTGTGTCGATTAAGGCCCGTCTGTATGCGGCCCCTTTGGACAAGCTTGACTTGTACCGGCAACATAATGGATATATGGGCTCCAGTAAATTGACGTAGCTTGGTCACTTGGGTGTCGAGGCATACCGTTCCGTTTTATAGGTGTGGGTTGAGGGCAGCAAGGTGTAAATCCGCTGGTGGGCACGTCAGAGTATGCCCCACGCAGGGACCTCCTGCTCGTGACGGATCAACCGGTTCGGCATTTGAGTGTCTCGCGAAAGGTTGCCATATACGCCTAGTACTGAAGTGGTATGTAGGTACAGGTGTGCTCGCTGACACTTCTGAACGACGTATGTGTCGTGTTGTCCGGGTGTGTTCTGATTGCAATCAACGTCCCTCGCGGTAATAGAGTACCACTTGTTCACTGCGCCGTGACGTAGTAAATACTAAAGAAACCAGAAAAATCATATTGTATTGAATTATAATTTCTTTGCAACCTTGTATGATTTAGAGATAGTACAATTAAAAGTTTACAGTTTCCCCATACTTTAGCTGTAATAGCATTACGTGCTTTGGGCATGTCATATCATCGGCAAAGCGTTTCTTGTTTGATTGTGGAGTCTATGATGTGCCGTGCCCGAAGAATGTCGTTTGCTACTTAAAACATGATTATAAAGATCCACTTGTAGGAGAGTCTATTTATGCTATTCCTTACCTATGTGTAGTGTCCCCTTTTGCATATGTCTAGTGAGACGGGTTAGTCTTGCTGAGCCTTATGCTCACGTTTGCGCTTTAACGATTTTTGCAGGTATTAGTTTTATTTCTGCTGTTCAGGTTGTACATGAGACTCGAGGTGTCGAGATAAATCTCATGTGAACCACGCCGCTACTGAATGTTCTTCATGTTGCTAGTGAGAAGCGTCCTAGGGCATGGATGTATTCTCTCCTACTTAGTTAGGTGAGGTTATGAGTATGTATTTTCCGCAGCGTGTGTACCCCTTTGGTACACTCTTTTGTAAACTCTTCTTATTATGAAATGAAAACTTTATATGTTTTTGTATCCTTTTCATGTGTGCTATTAGGTGCCGCATCGCACGACACCACCCAATGAGATCCTCGGATGTGTGGATTCTGGTCCCCACATTGCGCATCACACGCACCAAGCTGAACCCAGACAAATGTGTCTTCGGGGTTAGATTCGGGAAGCTTTTAGGTTTTTTGGTGACTCACCGAGGAACTGAAGCAAATCCGGCGAAGATAAAGGCTATAGAAGATATGCAGCCCCCAGCCCGCATCAAGGATGTCCAAAAGTCAACAGGGTGTTTAGCTGCGCTCAGCCAGTTCATCTCAAGACGCGCAGAGCGGGCACTATCCTTCTTCAAACTCTTGAGGAAGTCCGGACCATTTCATTGGTCTGAAGAAGCAGAAAAGGCATTTCAAGAATTGAAATAACTCCTCACCACACTACCAATCTTGGTAGCTCCGAATCCTGGTGAGCCTTTACTGCTTTATATTTCGGCAACCACAGAAGTTGTCAGTGTGTTCCTGGACGCGGAATGACTGGAGCTACATTCCTTCTAGGAGCCCGGACCCCTCCAGAGGGATCCGGAGTTACATGAAGGTGTGTTCGGATCCCAGCCCCAAGACACGAAACCTCAAGGCGAAATGCTAGGAGATCAACCTCATTCACCTAAGGGGGTTCACCTGGCCGACCAAGATGATTTGGACCCTTCTAGCAAGGTCCAGGTCGAACAATAAGAAATTTTGGACCCCTCCGAGAGGGTCCAAGAAGCCCAGCAAGAAGGTCTGAACCCCTCTGGGAGGGTCCGGGTGGATGGAGAAGAATCTTCGGGTACCCTTGAGAGGGTCCAGACTGTCCAGCGCCCAGTGTACTTCATCAGCGAAGTACTCCATGACGCCAAGACAAGATATATTGAGGTGCATAAGCTGCTTTATGTAGTTCTTATTGCCTCAAGGAAGCTTCGTCACTACTTCCAAGCCCACAAAATAACCGTGGTAACTTCTTTTCCACTGCATGCTATTTTGCATAACCCTAACTCTACTAGGAACATAGCAAAGTGGGCAGTGGAGCTGGCCGAGTTCGATCTCGAATTCGTGTCATGACAAGCAATCAAAAGTCAAGATTTGGTTGACTTCGTGGCGGAATGGACTTCCTCTCCATCAAACCCTAGGGGCCACAGTGGGCAGAAACCGGAACCCAAGGTCCTGGTATTCACCGAGCCTCACTGGACTCTCTACTTTGACGGCTCCGTGCAAAAGCAGGGGGTCGGGGCTGGAAGCCTTCTCCTGGCTCCGACTGGGGAGAAGGTCAAATACATGGTTCACCTTGATTTCAAGGCGACCAATAACATTGCAGAGTATGAAGCTCTCATCTACGGACTCAAGATGCCACTATCTTATGGTGTCAAACAGCTGTTGGTGAAGGGTGATTCAAAACTCATCATCAAACAAGTCAAAGGTGAATGCTCCTGCAACAATTCCCAACTAGCTGCTTATCTCCTTGAAGTCCAGAGACTCCAAATGGACTTCGAAGTCCTAGATCTCCACCATGTTCAGCGTCAACATAATGCTGAAGCTGACTAACTCTCGACGAAGGCTTCAACCGGAGCTCCGGCTCCCGATAGAACCTTCATCCGGAGGTTGTCAAGATCAACAACTCAGCCTGCCAAACTGAGTGAAGAGGGCAAGACCAGCATCTCGAAGCTGGCAGTCCTGGTGGACCTATTACCATGGCGTCCACCAAGGGTCGTAGGTGCTGCCGGAAGCTCCGAGCAACCGAGCACGCAAGACTCAAAAGCTCAAGTTGGCTTCGATGCATGGATCTCAGAGATCCGGAGCTACTTCAAAGACAATATCCTTTCCGAAGACGGTGTATCTGCTGACCGGATTGTCAGATTGGCTATAAGATACACGATTGTAGAAGGGGATCTCTACTGCCGTGGTGCCAATGGCATCCTAATGCGGTGCATTGCAAGGGAAGAAGGCCGTGAGCTCCTTGCGGAAATCCGTGGAGGTGAGTGTGAGAACCATGCTTCCTCCCACACGTTGGTTGGTAAAGCCTTCCAGCATGGCTTTTACTGGCCTACAACACTCCAGGATGCGGTTGAGCTAGTGAAAAAGTGTGAAGCATGCCAGATCCACGCAAAACAGATTCAGACACCGACTCAATCACTACAAATGATACCTCCTACATGGCCATTCGCTGTGTGGGGCATGGACATCTTGGTACCATTCCCAAAAGTCGTCGGAGGTTACAGGTTCATGTATGTCGCCATCGACAAGTTCACCAAGTGGTCGGAAGCAACTCCAGTTGTGACAATCAACAAGCAATCAGCAATCAAGTTATTGAAGTCCATTATATGCAGATTTGGAGTTCCAAACAAAGTCATAACTGACAACGGAACCCAATTCATAAGTGCTGCATTCCAAGAATATTAAGAAGACCTCGGCATTCAACTCAACTACGCCTCAGTAGCTCACCTAGCAAGTAATGGCCAGGCCGAGAGAGCAAATGCAGAAATCTTAAAAGGACTCAAGACGCGCACATATGAGCGCCTGAAAAAGCATGGAGACAACTGGATTGAAGAGTTTCCGTCCACATTGTGGGCAAACAGGACAACACCTAACCGGCCAGCTGGAGAAACACCCTTCTTCCTGGTGTACAGAGCTGAAGCAGTCCTCCCTCCGGAGATAACCTTGGGTCCCTCCGGGTCCGGACCTTCGACGAAGCCGCGCAGGACCAGCTCTGGCGTGAAGACCTTGACCTCGTCGACAAGGGAAGGTGTTATCGCCAAGCACTCCAGCACTATCATCAAAGGCATGTGCGCAATCGACAGCTTGAAGAAGGTGATCTGGTGCTTCGGAAGATACTAACTCATGAAGGGATGAACAAACTTTCCTCCAGTTGGGAAGGTCCTTTCCGAGTGATCAAAGTATCCTGACCCAGATGCGTTTGCTTGGCAGCTGAGGATGGGACTCAACATCCTAATCCTTAGAACATCGAGCACCTCTGTAAGTTTTATGCGTAGAATCACGGAGGTGAGTCTGTAATTACACACGATATATATTATAGAGTCACTATACATACATGGGTAGGTCCTCCGGGAGAACATCCGGACCCCTCCGCGAGGGTCCGGAAAGTTCAAATACACTTCATACAGTCACAACACTAAAAGTGTAACTACCTACCCTGGGTTAGTACAAGATGTATAGTGCACTTAGCTTGGTCGTGCACCCTAAGTGTGTCCTTGTCTCCCCTGTAAATCTGGACCTATAATGAAAGACATTGTTGTGTGAAAACAGACTCCACGTGCATTTATTTTTGTACAAGGCTCGATCTATCAAATTATTATTTTTAACCTTCTTGTCTATAATGAAGTTGTACAATTATTTTTGAGTTTTAGTCCAAGTAACTTGTATGTATTATAAGTTTTATTGATGGTCACTTCGGATCCTAACATTGCTACATAGTCTACTTGCTTGAACGCCAAGTCAACATAGGTCCGTAGTGTGCTATCGACTTAGTCTGGTCCTGCACCCTAAGTACGCCACTCTACCTACACCCCAGCAGGCCACAATAGGGTGAGTACTAAAAAAACATTTGGGTCCGGAAAGATTACATCAATATGCTTGTTACCATACCAAGTTTTTTCGGATTTAAAACTAAAAAAAGAATGATAAGTCACAAATGATTTATAGACAAGAGGATGAATTTTACTCTTTTCTTGTATTTAATGTGCATGAAAAACAGGAATTCATAGTGGTGGTGGACGACGTCGGAGCTACTAAGTTCTGACATCCTCCAAGGGGGCCAGCCGTCGACGTTTAATATGTTGACGGTGGGTGACGTCGGAGCTATCAAGCTCCAACAACCCCTGGGGGACCTGCCTTCAATGATTCGTGTGTTGACATCGGGTGCTACCGGACCTATCAAGTTCTGATAAATCCCAGGGGGGCCACCGTCAACATGTTATATGTTGATGGTAGGTGCCGCCGGAGCTACTAAGCTCCAGCAGCCCCAGGGGGCCAGCCGTCGACGCGTCGAAAATAAAAACTTTGGGTCTAAAATCTACAAGTTCAAAGTGTTCAAGTCATTAACATGCTGTCAAAACCTTTTGGTACATGTACACACTACCATTGTGCACATATACCAGGGGGCCAACAAGACAGAGCAAAATATATTGAAGACAAAACAACAATAAAGTGGAATTCATGGCAAAGTGGATTTCATTAATTTGAAGCACTGGATTACAAGATTGGGATTACAGCAGAAGGCAAAAGGAAAAAGTCCTAGCTACTGGAGGATCTAAGTCCTGCGGAAGAATGAGGCAACTTCTTTGACAACTCCTTGGACGCTGGCCCTAGCGGCGTCCTCCTCTTCAGCAATGGGACCATGGAGCATCGGGTCCAGAGAGAATTGGGGATCTCGGCTCACATAACACGTCAGCACATACTCTGCGATGTTTGTAGCCAGTGATTTCCCCTCTGTCTCCAGCTGGTCCCCATCGCGTGAATTTGCCGCCAGCAGCATTGAGGACCACCAGTGCTCGGTCCAAGTCCAGCTCCAGATTGTCCGGACGTACAGGGCTGAAGCCTAGTGGTGTCAACGCGTCATTGGCTCGTCCCAAGAAGTCCCATACTTGGATGGACTTAGTCTCTTTCAAGCTCTGCAGCTCCTACCGTGACTTCTGGGCGCCCGCAAGCTCCGAACCCTCTCGAGCGAGGCGCTCGACCAATTTGGCATGCTGCTGCATATTCTCAGCAACTTGCTTTTCACGATCGGTCAGCTCCATCTCCCGGAGGTGGATGCGGTTCCGCCTTTCCGCCAAGTCCTTTTCCCTTCTTCTTACTTTCCCTTCCCTAGTGGCAACATCAGCTTCTCTTTTCGGGAGCTCCTTCCCCAGTTTCCAGTACTTTTCCTCCTCTTTTCTCCATAGATCCAGCTTTTTGCTACGATCTGCCAAATTTTGTTCACCCAGAGTCAACTTCTGGGTGACCTCCGCCTCCCTCTTCACAATATCCTCCTACTGCTCCAAGAGCTTCTCTTACCTAACATCAAGTTCCGCTCGGCGCTTCAGGAGAACCTTGTTCAATTCGTTGAGGTTTTCATGATGCTCGTCGGCGCATCACGCCTCTCCTTGGCTTGCTCAAGGATCTCCTTAGAGTTAGCATCGAGCGCCCTGATGGCAGCTCCTTCTCCTCCAGCAACTTGTCCCAATATTCCAACCTGGCCTTTTCCCTCTTGATCCACTCCTTCTGGTCAACTAGCCTTGTCTATGCAAGCCTGGTCTCGAAGTGGAGTCTGTTGTGCCAACGCCTCAAGGTGTTGCGCTCCTCCTCCAAGGCTTTGCTCTCATGATCAAAGGCGAGCTGGACTTGCCAGAGACTTGAGCAAGCATTGTCTATGGACAACGCCAAGGGGATAGGCTTCAGACCCGCTGGGATCAACTCCGCTGGTTCCAGAGGATTATCCATCATAAAAATTGGGTCCCACTCTACAAGGGTGGTCCCCTGAGCTCCCGTAGCATTGGGACTGCTCTCTGGAAGCCCTTCAGCAGCAGCAAAGGAAGAACCCACTAGGGGAACTCCCACCTCCAGGCTGGAAGTCGAAGGTACTGCTTTTGGGTGTTCAATTACCGGCTCCGAGGGTGGAGGACCTGTGGCCACCTCTTCAGGCTGCTCCGGATCTTGTCCAGACACCTCTGGGGCAGCTATCTCCGGGCAACGGTTGGGGCTTCATCCGGTGCCCCTACCACTACTGGCTTAGATGCCAACACGTCAGTCACTTTCGGTTCAGCGAGTGGAGCTTCAAGCATTTCCAGCTCAGCCGCCAGACCTTCAACAACTTCTGGCCCAATGGCCGGAGCTTCAACCATCTCCGGCTCGATGGTCGGGACTTCAATTGCCTCTGGCTCAGCGACCAGAGCTTCGACGACTTCCGGTTCAAAGACCGGAGCTTCTAACATCTCCGGCTCTAGTACTGGAGCATTAGCCTCCGGGACCGTTGGTACATCTTCAACTTCTCCCCCATGGTCCAGTGCTACCGCCGGAGCTTCAGATGTCTCATCTGGATCCAAGACCATGACGGCTATCACCGGAGCTGTCGTGACCTCTACCACCACTGGAGAAGGAGTCTTAGTGGTCGAAGCTAGAGCTTCGGCATGCGCAGCCACAGTCGCTGCAACAGATGTCGAAGTCCCTGACCATTTCTCGACACCCTGGAAATAAAGGGATGAGAAGATTAAAGACATAACAAAAACAAGATTAGAATTTTAAGGAAAGCATATGATGCTTACCTAGGGATGATACTGCCCTAGTCGCCTCGGAACCTCTTCTTCTGAGGCCTGGAGCCAAAGCCCACCAAGTCTGGCGAGACAACGACTTCGGACCTTAGCTGGGGACCACTTGAGGCAGCCGGAGTCCTCTCAGCCGGAGCTTCTTTTGGTTGGGAAGAATTTCGGGCCTGGAGCTTTTAGCTGGCACTGAAGTCGATGTTGACTGCCCGGAGCTAGCGCCTCTCGAAGATCCCTGCACCGGAGAAGGTGCAGCCGCAGAAGACCTCCTCTACTAGGGAGAAGGAGCCATTGTAGAGGGAGCAGCCCTGACGGACCTCCCATTAGCATGATTGAGCTTCCTCTTCCGGCTGGAGGGTTCGGCTGGCTCTTTGCCGTTGCCCTTGCCGATGTCTTCAACTCTCTGGCTCGGGGCGGAGGCAGGCCTCCTTCAGAAGCTTCGGGGATTACCACCCTGGAGGTCAGACGCCTCTCCACCTCACCAAGGTCATCAACCGCTGGCATCTTCCTCCGGAGCTCTCTGCTAAACTCTGTCTCCATGTTAAGAGGAAGGAAAGTAGACGGTGGAACCAAGTCATCACCTTCGATGTTTATCCAATGCTAAAATTTATTGAGATGAAGCTTCAGAGCATCATCATCTAAATTGGATTTCAGACCGGTTTCAATCCGGTCATCATCCATCACGCTGTTGAGAGCCCAGGCGAGCTTCTCCCTCTTCCTCAGCGGAGCCCATCTTTTGACCAGGAAATTGCAGAAGACAATCTGAAGGGTCACTCCACCCTTCACACATTCTCGGATCCTGGTCAGGACGGGGTTAAAGGCATCTGACAGCTCCGGAACTACACTCCATGTGTCGGTATCAACGTTGGGGAGTCCTTGGGGCAGCTCCAACCTCTCGTGCTCCTCCACTGCAATGATGACCCAGTCCTTCTTCCAGTAATCCCATTTGCCAGAACGGAATGGTTTCAAGTACTTGAAGGGGCAGTTCTTGCACTTCATGAAATAATAGAAGCCAAGAAGCTTAGTCCCCTTGCCGGTGGTGTGGATTGTGAAGAAGGTACGAAACAACTCGATGCAGGGGGGAACACCCACCCACATCTCGCAGAAGTGGACGAAGGTCGCCACTAGCAGAAGTGAATGGGGGCCAAGATGATACAGCTAGAGACCGTAAAGGTCCAACAACATTAAAAGAAAGGTTGAAAAAGGTGGAATCAATCACACCATGGCGTACGCAGAGAAGTACACCATGTCGCCATTACGCTCCTTCTTGAATGGGAGCTTGACGGCGCGAACCAAGTGGTTGAAGGAGTCATTGGACCACCCCATATAGGACCGAACCTTCATTAGATCGTCATTTCTCTTGAGGCAGCTCTTGGGAAGACCCAACTCCGTCACAGCAAAGTAGAGAAAAGGGAAGGAAAGATAGGCGGAGTTTGGGAGGCTCTGAGCGCAATTTTGATCGAAAGCGTAAAGAGTCCTCAAATTGTGCATACTTTCCTTCTTAAGTAAGCCTCCGTGATGCTTGGATGGAAACCACAGCGAGAGCGAAGTCACTTTTCAAAAGTATAACTCATCAGTGACGAATGGGCCTGGGGCCATCTCAACGAAGAAATCGAGGTTCTTACCCCAGGCGAACCATTGTCATGATGGGTGATGGGAAACCCAAAGGCGGCACCCTGACAAGGCGCTCGGAACCTATACGATTTTTGTATTGGGAACTGGCGACCTTCAATTATGTGAGATCCACACTCAAAGATCTCATCTGCCGCATTCATAACAAGCCACACGGTGACATTTTAATCCTGGACCATCGCCCCAACAGCACATCAAACGACTTTTGAAGCCGAAGTGCAGGAATCAAGGATGGCCCCACCTATGGTAGAATAACTTAACCCAAAGGGTATCTCCCAGAGGTGGGCCCGGGGCCACTGTAGGTACCTTACGTACCGGGTACCCCACGGTACCGCAAGAAGTGCAAGAGAGTTCTACCTGTCAAAGTTGAAGGTTTCCTCAGGCCCCACATGTCATATTACACCGGACCCGCATCCCTCATATGGGTAGCTCTAGGGTTTGACACGTGTAATGTAAATCCGGAGCTAAACTCCCAACACAGGGAAGCTCCGCGATCTACACGTGTATAACAACCCCGGACCTAACCCCCAGCAGAGGGAAGCTCCGGTGCCGACACATGTATAGCGGTTCCGGAACTACCTCCCCGCAAGGGGAAGCTTCGAAGCTTCCATGTGTAGAGCCTCCAGACCTTCATCACCAACGAATACATTGGTGGATCTCCTTCAGCATGGACATTCAAGGGATAGTTAAAGCGGCAGTTAAAAGACCTGATTACATGTCGTTAATGTTGTATGAATGACACACGATCAGAGCACTATTAATAGAGGTAACGCAGCCATTAAGGCACGTTATCTCACTATTAACCATGCTTAATACTCCTAGACAGTGTATTAGGCTATTAAATACGCCAGGGTCACATGTCGGGCCAGGCAAATGATGTAATGGTCTGTCCTTGGACTATAAAAGGACTGAGTTGCACGATACAAAAACACTCCAAGCTGAGCCATACACTACGCATACTAGCGACACTCAATACGACAACACAAATCCCGTGGAGTAGGGTATTACACTCAGGCAGCCCGAACCACGTAAATCTCTTGTGTCACCGTCTTGTTCTTGATCTCTGTGTACCCCAACCGAAACAAGAACCTTCGCAGGTATCATTTGGTAGTATCGGGGGAAGTGTCGTTGCTACACTTTGACAGGTATGTTGTCATTGATTTCACCTGGCCATGGACAAGATACTTTAAGGTAAGCTGGAAGGTGAATCTACGGCAATTCAAATTCCCATAGCCTCCTTGATTGTATTGATTCCACTCTTGACCTCCTTGTTGGTGGTGGTTTTGGATTTGTTTGGAAATGAAGGATCCTCACCAGTCTTAGGGAAATTATCGAAGTGTTTGAACGACAAGAACAATGCATATGTTACTTGGGATCGCAAAGCTTGGTTGTTTATTCATGTGCAGATGTTGCTTGAGGTTAAGACATGGCTTGTGATGGGATCCATTGAACTAGTCTTAGGGAGAAGATGAGGTTCTACAACCAAGTTTGAGAGGAATTGTTGTTGAGTTGATCGGGAGGTCACATGACATGTTTGGGTCAAGAACAATGCATATGAAGGTATTGTAGACGTTGTTTGAAAGTGTTTGCACGTATGCAAGGGGTTCATGGACGTGGCAACATGGTTCCAAGGTGTGATGAAGAGAGTGGACATGAAGATGTGGCCGGAAAGGTCCAACCGGCTGGTTTATGCCTGAGGCTGCGGCTGAGGTGGTTATGATTTATTTATGGAAGGTTTAGAGTTTCTTTTGGTTAGATTTTGTGTTAGACATGAAGTAGAGTTGTTTTAGGAATGTGTCATATGTTTCTAAAGTGTTTGGAAGTCTTAAGATTGCTTCTATCTATGTATGGAAGAGTCTAGAGAAGTTATGGAAAGTTTCGGTTGAAACTGAGTAAGATTAGAGCCCTAGTTAGGACTGGTTTGGCCCGATGGGCTGATTATAAAAGCAAGGGAGGCTAGAGCTTGTGGTCAGACGAATTTAGGCTGTTTCTCTTGTATTCTATTGAATAAAGATCATAGTTTCAGAAGAGATTTTGTGCCTTGTTCATCCGACTTGTTTTTGTAAAGTCTTTCTCATCGTGTTTCTGGACAACACGATGTTGACTCGGTGTTTTGATCACAACTCGAGTTTCACAGATCCAATCGACGTGACTATTTGTGTGTTGTCTTCACAACTCAACTGTCTATCATCTAGGATACTTTAAATGGTCATTGGATTTGTGGTTTCTGATCCACACGAGTTTCTTTGCAGTGTTGCAGATCTAATTTTTTACTCGGTTAGAACAGATTGACCCTTGTTCGATCTTTCAATCATAACTTGAGTTTTTCTTGACGGTATTTCATGATTCTTGTTGTCGTGTCTTCGTGAATTGATTCTCTACAATATATATTACTTTTCTCATAGTTGAACACGTTTAGGTTAGTAGCACACATTGTTTCTTTCTCAGATTGATTTTCTGTAGAGAGGTTTTTGTTGCTTCCACTACGAAAGTTTTAATCTACCATTCAACCCCCTCTGGTACCTTATCACGTACTCTCTGATCCTACAACTGGTATCAGAGCCACGATGCTCTAATCTTCATGATTTGCGTGTGTTCTTGACTAATCATCATGGAGAAATACTCCGCAAAATCTAGTGTGTTCACTGGCAATGATTTTTAGGTTTGGAAGTCGCGTATGGAGGCTCACATACAAGCACAAGGCTTCTTCATCTGGGAGATGTTCTATAAGTCCTTCAATGTGCCACCAAATGATCAAGTTATAGCTACAAACATGAGAGAAGTCAACAACAATAAGGCGCAGAACTTGATCATACAAGGATTGACTCAAAGCGACTTCGATCGAGTTGCACACCTCCGATCTGCACATGATGTTTGGAAAGCTCTATGTGATTATCATGAAGGATCCAACACTATCAAGGAGGTAAGACAAGACATGTTCAATAAAGAGTACATGCGCTTCGAGATTCAACCCGGTGAGTAAGGCGATGACCTCTTTGCTCGCTTTAACAAAATTCTCAGTAACTTGTGTAGTGTCAACGTTAATTTTTCAGATGCTGGGAATGCTAGGCAATTACTAAGTGCATCAGACATGTCAATTTGGACGACAAAAGTTACATCTATTCAAGAATCTACTGTCATGAGAATACTTACTTTGAATGTGCTATATTCTAAGTTAAAAACTCATGAAATTGACATAATCTCACGTAAGAACCCGAACAAGTCTCTTGCATTTGTTTCTTAACCTGACATGCCTAGATCTAGCCAATATTTATCATGTGGTTCACTTGCTTTGTTGTCCTCTCTAACCCTTGAACAGGTTGAAGAGTTTCCAGAGGAGAAGCTATCACTTCTTTCTACTCAAGTCTCCAAAACATCGCAAAATGTGAGAACTTGAAGAACAGGAAGTGGTGGTTCTCAACGATGCTTCGAATGCGGTGAGTTTGGACATTTTCATACAAATTGCTATAACCCTTCAGTTTCTACTCCTCATAATGAGAAGCAAACAAACTTCAAGTCCTCCTCTACAAACAACAACAACAAGAAGAAGAAGGGTTTTATAGGTCACCAATTGGTAAACAGTTTTGTCTCCGCACTTCAAAAACTTGGATCGAGCGATGTGGACATCGAAAGTAATGAAGATGAAGAGAATTTGGCAAATATGTGCTTCATGGCGGGCAACTCAAGATCAAGAATGGAGGAGGCAGAACACAAGCGACGATGAAGCAGTGTGTTCCACTTGCGAAGAAATGTGCGATGCTATTTCTCATGCCACTGTTATACTTAAGAGAAAGGACAAAAAAATTAGAGACAATGTTGTTAAAATTGAAATTAATCATTTGAAATCTTTGATTAATAGTGATGATTCTTGTTCCTCGTGTGAATTAATATATGAACAATTGTCCTCCTTAAGAAGTGCACACACCTCCACACTTGATAAACTTGAGTTAGAAATTGAAAAGAACAGAAATCTTGTTGCACTTAATGATAAAAACTTGAAAGATGCTAGCTGTTCAACAATTGATTTGCATTGTTCTAATTCTGATGATCTTAACAACAAACTACATGATGCTATGAATAGGATTTCTGTTTTGAACAATGCTTTACTTTCTCATGAAGTTAAATATTATTCTAATTGCAAATTAAAAGGAAAAACTTCATGTGAAAATTGCCTAGACTTTTCTAAGAAATTTGATGACATGCATAGGACACTAGAGCAGTTTTGTAGTGGGAATAAAACTCTAAACTTGCTGCTGAATTCTTCCAAGACTTGTAATGATAAAACTGGTTTAGGTTTTGATTCTCATGCCCATACTAAGGAACGTCCACTTAATAATGTTAAGTCATTAGTAAGTGGTTTAATTCAAACAGTTCTGAAACAAAAAAGGTGGTTTTTAGGTCAGCAAGGGTGTTGTCTCATTCGATTGCTAACACACATGTTGCTTGCTCATTTAGACATGAACATAAAGTAAAATTTCATTTTACCTACTGTGGTAGAGATGGTCATGTTATAGATTTTTGTTATGGACTAGCTAAACAAGAAAAGAAATAAAGAATACAAGCTATATCTCAACACTGATGCAAAATTTGACGCACGTGCTGAACCGAATGTTAGGAACTTGAAACCAGTTGTGATGAGTCAAAAACATTCAGAATTTGCTCTTAAACCTACTGTTTTTCGTGCTACTCATAACACTAGTTCAGTGGTTGGGTGCAAGAATTCGCAAAATTTGACTCATAAACCTATTGTTTTATCTTGGCTTTTGCGTGTTATTCCTGCTGGACGTCGTGTGACTCATTACTGGATTCCTAAATGCTTTTTGACTAACCTCAGTATTGAGTCATCGATGTATTGTCCTTCTATGTAGGTTACACACTTGAGGAAGGAGGACATTTGGCTTGTGGATTCAGGTTGCTCATGCCACATGACCAGTAACAAAGAATGGTTCTTCTCCCTCTCTTTTGTGTCATGTGTAGAAAATGTTACTTTTGCCGATAATTCTTCAACTCCTATAATTTCTAAGGGTTCGGTTAGAATCAATAATCACTACACTTTGAAAGATGTGACACTTGTTAAAAATTTGAAATACAGCTTGTTTTCTTTTTCACAATTGCTAGCTGAAAATCTAGAAGTTAACTTCACTAAAAATTGCTGCAAGGTTGTAGATTCAAATGGTCAGCTTATTTTCAACATGTCTCGGTTTGGAAGAGCTTTAAAATCTGATTTTGAAATGTCATCTTCTAAGCATAGGTGTCTAGTTGCTAATGATTCAAAAGACTTATATTTTTGGCATCGTAGACTTGGTCACATAGGCTTTGATCACCTCACACGTGTTAGTGGTCTTGGTCGCATACGTGGGTTGCCTAAGCTTAAAGAGGACAAATAAATTGTGTGCTCTTCTAGTAGACATGCTAAGATGGTTGCAAGTTCACATCATCCTCTCACAATGACCATGACAACTGAACCAGGACAGCTTTTGCACCTTGAAACCGTAGGGCCTTCACGTATTCAATCCTTTGGAGGTAAATGATATGTGCTTTTGATTGTTGATGATTATTCTAGACACTCTTGGGTTTACTTTATAGCATCTAAGAATAAAGCTTTTACTCACTTTAGAACTTTATTTCTTAGATTATCAATTGATCACTCATGGTCTTTAAAAGCAATTAGAAGTGATAACGGAACCAAATTTAAAAATCAATCGTTCAATCACTTTTGTGCTGAAAATGGAATAGATCATCAATTTTCTTCACCCTATGCACCTCAACAAAATGGTGTTGCTGAAAGAAAGAACAGAACCTTCGTTGAGATGGCTAGGACTATGCTTGATGAATATCAAACTCCTAGGAAATTTTAGGTTGATGCAATTGCAACAGCTTGTTATGTGTCAAATTGAGTTTTCTTTCGTGCTATGCTTGGAAAAACACCATATGAGATTCGGTTTGGACATAGGCCTAGTGTCACACACTTTAGGGTCTTTGGTTGCAAATGCTTTGTTAAGAAACATGGTAATCTTGATAAATTTGAAGCAAGATATGTTAATGGCATGTTTCTTGGTTATCCATCTCATACTAGAGGCTATCGTGTGCTTTTACTTGACACTAACAAAATTGTGGAGACTTGTAAAGTTTCTTTTGATGAAACTAGCCCAGTTACTAGCTCCAATATTGCAGGTCCAGACCCATATCTGAAGGGGGAGAGTATTTTCACCGAAGAAGACAAAGAAGTGGTGCTGTTACCCGAAAATTCAGAAGCAAATGACATTGATCATGCTACTGATTTTGCACCACAACAAGCACCAACAACTACTGCAGCTAGTACAGATCGTCCTCAAGCCACAAGTTCTTCGATTTGTGACGAACATGAAGAAGAAGGCGATTGTGAAGTGTCTACTGCCCTCCGTGTACTCAAAAGTCATCCTCCACAACATATCATTGGAAGCTTGCACGAAGGAGTCACACGGTCCAGATTTTGCGATCCAAACTCTCATGCCCATTCTGCTTTTGTTGCTTCTTTTGAATCCAAATATATATCACACACACTCGCTAATAAATCTTGGATTATTGCCATGCAAGAAGAGTTAGAAATTTTTGAAAGAAATAATGTTTGGAAACTTGTACCTCCACCTCAAGGTCACACTTTAGTTGGAACTAAATGGGTTTTTAGAAATAAACAAAGTGAGGATGGGGTTGTGGTTAGGAGTAAGGCTAGGTTGGTTGCTCAAGGTTTCACAGAAGTTGAAGGTCTAGATTTTGATGAAACTTTTGCTCCTATCGCTAGATTAGAAGCCATAAGAATTTTGTTAGCTTTTTATGCATTAAAGTTTTCAAATTATATCAAATGGATGTTAAAAGTTCTTTTCTTAATGGCTACATAGGTGAAGAGGTTTATGTCAAGAAACCACCAGGTTTTGAAAATCCAAATTTTCCTAAGCATGTTTTACAAACTGTCCAAAGCCTTGTACAGTCTCAAACAAGCTCCTAGAGCATGGTATGATAGGTGAAAAACATTCTTACTTGAAAAGAGGTTTACCATGAGCAAGGTTGATAAAACTCTTTTTATGCTTAAGTATGACAATGACTCATTATTCATTCAAGTTTATGTGGATGATATTATCTTTGGTTGTGCTTCTCATGATCTTTTGTCCAAGTTTTCAACTATGATGAGTTCAGAATTTGAGATAAGTATGACGGGAGAACTCATGTACTTTTTGGGGCTTCAAAACAAGCAAACCAAGGAGGGTACTTTTGTGCATCAAACAAAATGTATGAAAGACCTTCTTAAGCACTTCAACATGGACAAAGGAAAGCCTCTTCAGACACCAATGGGAATAGCAACGACACGTGAACTTGATGAAGATGGTGAACCCGTGGATCAAAAAGAATATTGAAGCATGATCGGGTCACTTTTGTACCTCACGACCTCAAAATCGGACATACAATTCAGTGTATGTCTTTCTACACGATTTCAAGCTTCCCCACTTGCTTCACATCGTCAAGCCGTCAAAAGGATGCTCAGGTACTTACATGGAACTCAAGAATTTTGGCATTTTTATTCATTCTTCCTCAACCGTTACTTTGAAAGCTTCTTCAGATGCTGATTTTGGGGGTTGTAGGATTGACAGAAAGAGTACTTTGGGTGCTTGTCATTTTCTTGGTAATTCACTCGTTGTTTGGTCCTCTAAAAAAGCAAATTCAGTTGCACAATCCACAGCAGAATCTGAATTGTAGCTGCTGTTAGCGCTTGCTCACAAATTCTTTGGATTATTCAAACACTTAAGGGCTATGGGGTTGAGCTAAATAGTGTTCCACTTTTTTGTGATAACACTAGTGTCATTTGCATTGCTGAAAACCATGTGCGACATTCAAGATCAAAGCACATTGATATTAGGTATCACTTTCTCCGTGATAATGTTGAAAAAGGAAATATTATGCTTCACCATGTAGATACCGAACAACAATGGCTGACATTTTTACAAAACCTTTGGATTTCACTCGTTTTTGATTCATTCGTAGTGAGATTGGGGTTATGCATCCTCATGGCTTAAATTGAGGGGGAGTTTTTGAAACTTGGGAAGTCTATGTGTGAATCTGAATTTAAAATAATATGAGCATAATATTTCATACATATATGACTTTATGATTATTTTTACATGTTGAAAGTTCTTACTACATTACATGTGTTATACATTTTGTAGTTTTTGCCAAGACTAGTAATTGGAATAATTACTTACACTAAATCTGGTCATGATCAAGCTTTCTTGCTGTTTTGAACTTGTTGCATGCTCACAAGTGCTTTTAATAATGAAAATTTGATCAATCAACTATCCACATGTTGAGCTTTTATGATCAAATAAAAAATGAGAAAAGATCAAAAGAATATGCATGCATCGCACTTCTTCTTTTGAGATGGCTTATCATTGCACTTAGATATGAACTTGGAAGAAGTTATCTATGACTAAAACCATGTTCTTAAGCTTCTGATTGTCGAATGACATAGGCTTGGCTTGGTTGGTTAGAATAAGGCTCATGCAGCATATAATCTCTTACAATTGTTATATGATCAGAATTTGTGCCTTAAATGATAATGAAAAATACACCAACAAGTGTCATGCTTTCAGGTCTTGAAATAGTTAAGTTTGTGAGATCATGACTTGCTTAAATTGAAAATTACACTTGATCTCTAGCATGGCTTACACTACTTTATGTATCTCATAGATATGATAGTGTAAGTGACTTAATAGTTTGACTTGGATGAGCTTTGTTTTATATGTATATGTTATAATATGCTCATAACAAATGAAATTTCTCTTTTGAACTCTGTTGAATACATTGTCAAAACGGGAGAAATATGTATAGAAGGAGAAATATTTGTTTTGAAATTTCTTTCTCGTTTTATTTTCAAAAGAGGGAGAAAATTGTTTTCAAAACTTTTCATGTGAATAAGATAATGTTTGGATTATAAGTGGTGTTGCCAATGCATTCATGAAGGGGGAGATTGTGAGACCTATGTCTGTTGAATACATTGCCAATTTAAATAGAAGTGAGGATTCACACGCAAAGTTTTGAATGTTGCTGAAAAGCCCACTTCAAACTGTCTGAACTTGCGGAAATCTCTTTTGCACTATCCAAACTTTTAGTCACATGAGCAGCACGTTCTTTTCACTTTGGACTGTCCAAACTTTTCCCCACGTGAGTTGCACGTGTTTTCTAGGTTGGAGTGTCCAAACTTGTAGTGCACGTGAATTACGCGTGGTTTACATTTCGCACTGTCCGAACTTCGCTCACATGAGCTGCATGTGAGCGAATGCTTCAGAGTGTCCGAACTTTTCTTGTATATTGCATAGGGGCTGCTCTGGATTGTCCGATCTTTCATTTGCTGAAATATTGGTGCGGTTGTTATGTTTTCATTTGCAATGTTTTGAACATGCTTTTTGGCTAATAGGGAAGTTTGCTTTGTATTCATTTGCTATGTTTTTGGTTGTTTTGGTGCTTATGGATGATATTATTTTGCTATAGTTTGCAACATGCTTATGTGAGATGCTCACGTAAGATGTTGTGTTTTTTGGACTAACAAGAGTCAAGTCGAGGACTTAGACTCGCAAAGATTGGTTGTTTATTCATGTGCACGTGTTGCCTGATGTCAATACATGGCTGGTGATGGTATCCATTGAAGTAGTCTTAGAAAGAAGATGTGGTTCAACAACCAAGTTCGGGAGGAATTGTGGTTGAGTTGATCGGGAGGTCACGCAACATGTTTGATTCAAGAACAATGCATATGAAGGTATCTTGGGTGTTGTTGGAAAGTGTTTGCACTTATGCAAGGGGTGCATGGACGTGGCAACATGGTTCCAAGGCGTGTTGAAGAGAAGTGGATGTGAAGATGTGGCCAAAAAGGTCCAACCGATTGGTTTATGCCTCAGGCTGCGGCTGAGGTGGTTATGGTTTATTTATAGAAGGTTTAAAGTTTGTTTTGGTTAAGTTTTGTGTTAGACACGAAGAAGAGTTGTTTTAGGAATGTGGGATTATGTTCCTAAGGTGTTTGGAAGCCTTAAGATTGCTTCTATTTGCGTATGAAAGAGTCTTGAGCAGTTATGGAATGTTTCGGTTGAAATTGAGTAAGATTAGAGTGCTAGTTAGGATTGGGTTGGCCCGAGGGGCTGATTATAAAAGCAAGGGAGGCCAGAGCTCGTGATCAGACGACTTTGGGCTGTTCATCTTGTGTTCTATTGAATAAAGATCGTAGTTTTAGAGGCATTTTTGTGCCTTGTTCATCCAACTCGTTTCTGTCAAATCTTTCTCATCGAGTTTCTGGACAACACGATGTTCGCTTGTTGTTTTGATCATAACTCGAGTTTTACAGATCCAATCGACGTGATTATTTTTGTGGTTTCTTCACAACTCAATTGTATATCATCTGCAATAGTTTCACGGTCATTGGATTTGTGGTTTCTGAGCTACACGAGCTTCTTTGCAGTGTTGCAGATCTGATTTTTTTACTCGGGTAGAACAGATTGACCCTTGTTCTATCTCTCGATCATAACTTGAGTTTTTATTGACGGTTTTTCATGATTCTTGATGTAGTATCTTCATGATTTGATGTTCTACAAGCTCTATTACTTTTGTCACAATTGAACACATTTAGATCAGTCACACACATTGTTTCTTTATCAGATTGATTTTCTATAGAGGGGTTTTTGTTGCTTCCGCTACGAAAGTTTTAATCTACCATTCACCCCCCTCTAGTAGCTTCTCACGTGCTCTTCGATTCTACACCCACGTCAAATCTATGGCCTCGTGTAGCTATGATTGACCTTCGAGTTTAATTCCGATATGTTTCCACCATGCTCGTTTACTCATTGGCCAAGAGATATTAAAATAGAATCTCCATGTCTTCACTCAACGGTCGACTTATTTAGTGCCTGCATAGAAATTTTACTCCTGCAAGTTTCCCCTCCTGGATAGAGAGGGATAGTTAGCTTTCGACACTTGTATAGCTAAAACTTCGGGTTGGATGACCAAAATCCTTATGTACATCCAGGGAAGAAAAACAACAAAGATGCATCGGGTCCAATTTCGAGTGCATCCATAAACAATGTATTATTCATTGATATAAGAGTGGAGCCTTATAGATTAATCAATTTGCACATTTTCTAAAGCTCCTGCTCATAGCAATGCAAGTGATAGATGTACACTCTATGGGTCCCTTCATCTTGGATTTTCTAACCATCTTTACTTTCTTACAAGAGCAAATATTTATCATTTGGATTATGGGTAACAAGATTCTCAATTTTATCCTCCTGAACATTTCTAATGTCTTGCCAGGGATTTGTAAACTAGTGATCCATGTATGAATGGGTTTTAAATCATAATTGTGGATATCACTATTCTTAGGTTGCTACGTGCCAATTCAACCATTAAGTTATTTCATAAGCTTTGTTTACAAAACTTAGGCAGAGAAAGACAAAGTCAATTAATCAATTCTTATGAAATTCTAGGTATTTATTTGAACATCTTCCAAATAAGTTGACATTCCTTTTCGAAAAATAAAAAGTCAATGCCAACACTTACTCACGTGAGGGTGCATAAGAATTGAATGATGGGGAAGTGCAACCTTCCTCGCCAATGCAGAAAAAATCATTCAGTCATAATGCAATAAAACGATAGAAAATTTTAAACTCGTACCTCAACTGAAGAGCAGTTCAGGTTGAAGGTCGTTGTGTGAGAAATTCATGACCATGGATTTTGGTGTAGCCTTCATGTTTGATGTCTATTTCCATGTTGAGGTTGGAGTTGAAGATGAATGAAGCTTCATCTTGCTCCTCCATCGGGCCATCATCTTGAGCATTCCACCACCTTGAACTCAAAATGAGATCGATGGAGGGATCTGCGCTTGAATCCTCCGCATGGTATCTTGAGCTTTATGAGTCTTCCCTTCTTATTGCCAAACAACCTCTTTACACGTTTCCTCCTGGCTGCAATAAAATCAAGAACAAACAAAAAAACTCGAAAATGGGTTATGTTAGCCAAAAGCAAATTGAGCCCTTGTCAAATTGTCTTGCCTAACTTGAAACAACATGCAAATGCAATGAGGATCAAGGGACATATTTTTGGCTTGAAATAGGAAATTAAATTCAAGTGGTTATGCCCAAAGTTCATATCCGAATAAATTTCTTCCCTAATTCAAAGTTTTAGTTTTATGATGGTTGGAAATTTTAAGTTTCTAACAGGCAAGTGGGAAAATTCAAACATGCTAAATGCAAATGCAAGGGTTGATGGAGAATTCAAATATGCAATTGGAAAACAAATGGGATAACTACCAATTAACCTATTGACAAGGACTCATCAAAAAAATTTGAAGTTTGGTGAGTGGGATTTGCCTATGTCCTGTTTAACGTGATTCTGTATCGTTGATACTCGGAGATGAAGGTGCGGATAACTTCTCTTTGTTTACATGTCAATCCTCCTTTGGTTGTCATTAGGACAAGTGGGGCACATGGTCGCCAACTTATTAGTAGCCTTGATAGAAACTTGTTGATGTTGCTACAACTTTTCCTTCCTGAAGATGCTCTTTCATGAACCTGGGTGAGGCTTGTACTTCTTCCGCCATTCTCTCTTTGGCGCTTTAGTGGACTTGGACCATTTGGATGGCCCCTCCCCGGCCTTGCCCTAGGCTGCTTCTCCGTCTTTTTGGAATGTCATCATGGACAATATAACAGAGTCCTCTCATAACTTGATTTCTTCATAGAGGCAATGAGGTTGTCCACTTGTGGGGGTGTAGCTTTGACCTTCAAGATGTTCTTTTGATTCAACCATTCTTGATCTTGGATCAAAGGCTTCTTTGAGCACGACGACATGTGGACTCCATAATCAAACAATTTGCCCAAAGTTGCACGAGCTTGGTCGAGGTGTGGGGTCCAACAAGTGATTGTGGAACCATTGGATCTTGAATGCTCTTCGAAGTGTGTGTCTTTGGCCAAACGCTTCATGTGTATGTTGTCGTTGATTTTTCCTGGCCATGGAAAAGATACTTCAAGGTAAGCTGGAAGTTGAATCTGCGGCAATTAAAATTCCCATATCCTCCTTGATTGTATTGATTCCACTCTTGACCTCCTTGTTGGTGGTGGCTTTTGGAGTTGTTGTTTGGAAATGAAGGATCCTCACCAGTCTTAGGGAAACTGTCAAAGTTTTTGAACGACACTTCCCCAGGACCTGCTCCGGAGCAGCCCGTGGAGGTTCTCTGATTTGGGGGGCTAGTAGAGCAGTAGAGATGGTGGATGCATGGGGTTTTTACGTGGTTTGGGCCGCCAGAGCGTAACACCCTACATCCACAGTGTGAGTTGTATTGCTTGAGTATGTGAGTTGAGTGAGCTTGCGTTTGAATTATATTGGTTGGAGTTGTCTAAGTCAATGGTTGCCCGGTCCTTTTTTAGTTTAAGGTCGACCAGCTACTAGTGGGGCCCGGGCCCCAACAGGTGGCCCCAGGGAGATCTTATCCTTGTACAAAATCTAGGGTGTTATGACTACCGCTCCCTCTGACCGTGGCTTGAAGACTCATCGTCATGCCGCGCTGGATGTAAGAGGCTAAGCGTAGATGTTGATCATGCCAGGGAATATCCCATCCTTCATGTCACCTCATCCTACCGTTAGTAGCGTGGGGTAGCCATGTCTCATCTTCACTATGATGTGATTGGGCACATTAACACCTGACAGGTGCATACGCCATGCTCGTGTGCCTAGGGAAGGCATGTGCCTTGAATGCACGACCGGATAGGGCACGCGGTTCTTTACTCCCGCAGCCTACTACCCAGAGCGGGCTGTTGGACACGTGGCAGCATCGGTGCCTGCCTCTGCGAGAGAGGTCGGGTCTTGAGCTACTGCTCACATGGCGGTGTCGGAGCCCACTCCTAAGGAGGGGCAGGGTCTGGTCCCACCGGACACATGGCAGCCCCGGAGTCTGCCTCTCTAGGGAGGCCACGATCGGAGCTGAAGGGGACGTGGCGGTGTCCGAGCCCGCCTCTACGAAGGGGCAGGGTCCTAGTCCGCTTGACATGCGATGGTCTTGGACCCTGCCTCTACGCGGAAGCCAGGTCCAGAGCTACTAGACACGTGGCGAGTCTCAAGCCCACCTCTGAGGAGAGCAGGGCCCGGGCCTACTGGACATGTGATGGCCCCAAAGTATGCCTCTGCGGGGAGGCTAGCTCCGAAGCTGTTGGACACGTGGTGAGTCCAGAGCCCAACTCTAAGGAGAGGGAGGGTCTGGTCCCGCTGGACACGTATTACCTCCAGAGCCCGCCTCTATAGGGAGGCAGAGTTCTTAGCTGTTTTCATCCTCTGCACGGGGGTACCCGGTATGCAGGGTACCGACCGAAATAAATCCCCAAGTGTCCCATGTTGACATGAATTTTCACAAATCATGTGAATATCCATGACTTGGATCATTAAAACACTTCTCTATTGTCTTGACCTTCTTGCTCTTTTAATAGGAGGTCCAGTTCCATGGCTAGCATGTCCACCTTGTGAATGGTGTGCATGACATGCTGACAGAACTGAAGCACTCATTGATCCACCCGTTGATGGTGACCATCTTTTCTATCAAATATTCATTTTTCTCATGATTAATGAGAGAAGACCACCAACAGCTTTAGCATGAATGTGATCATGGGTTGACAAAGTCAACCAATTGTAGAAGTGTTGGATGATGAGCCAACTATCCACTCAATGGTGAAGGAAAATCAAGATATAATCTTGGATCCTACCCGAGATTTGAGAATAGATGCCGTTGGCTCTTGTTGGAAGCTGGAGAATCCTCCCGCTGTGGGCAATGGCATTGCCCAATGGGAAGAATTTGACGAGGAACGCCTTGAGTTGCTTTTGCGGTTGAGCACTTGCATCCTCATTGGCTTTCCCATAAAATGGGCTAGCCAAACACTATCATGTTTTCACACAAAAGGAGAAAACAAAGCTAGTATAATCCTGTCTAATAATTACTAGTGCCTATAGCTTAATCATAAGTGATAGCTATCCTTCACTTTCTTTGCCTTCCCAGGCAACGGCGCCTGAAATGCTTGTTGGTATTTCTTAACACCACATATCATCTCCGGATATAGATGAGATACACAAGCACACGGAAGATAGTGTTGTAGCATCTCACCTAAGGTGTTCCCAAGGGTACCGTATTTATCCCAAAGAAATACGATGAAGTAAAGTAAACATTATTCTTATGATTAGGATATAGAGTACTAAGTAATTATCATGGCAGGGGTAAGTTGATAATATGGATAGTGTGACACACACCTAAGCAATCTCTCTAAGGGGTAAAGTTGTCCTAGTGAGGGTTAAGCTATGAGAAGGGGTTGCTCCTACTATGCTCTAATTACTCATATACATAGCATAATAATTTACACATGAACATGTTAATGGGGAATACTAGGACTTAGTGGTCCAACACATCGGGCACGGGTTTATCCCTGACAATATCAGGATGATACCCGCTAAGAGGTTGTGGTGTAGCCAAACGTGGAGGGGTGCAAAGGACGGACATGGTTGTCACCACCTGCTGCCTACCCCTACAACTTGTGGGTCTACAAGGCATCCAATGCTACTTAACTATCTAAAGTAAATAATTTAAGATCCATGGTACAAATATCTTCTAAGGCAATGACTAACCTAAACATTATTGAACCAATGTTGGGACCAAATACTATATTATTCATACTAACATAATCATGTTATTACCTAATTGTACTATAGTGGAGGTGTGTGATAGTTATGATAAACTGATATGAGTATTATGATCAGACCATAATAACATCTACACCTATCACATACATAGACTCCACAATCAAACAAGAAACGTTTTGCCCAAGTATATGAATAAAGAGAGACTAATAATAATATTATTATAATGCATAAAGTTAAAAAGGGAAAAAAAGATACATGAGCCATACCTTTACCAATTTGTACTTGGGACCAGAGGCTCCTCTCTATAGCCTAACCTCCCTAAGGACTAGAGAGAACTAGTGTATACAATGAGCGAATGCTTGAGTGGTGTGTGAAGTGAGGTGACGCACATTCCCCCAACTTATGCCCTCACTAAGGCGGTTTCGTGCGTCTCCCGAGCTTTCACATACTCCTGTGTCGACGAAGCCACCAGAGGTCGACACATGTGAGTGGAACTACTTTTGCGTGCTTACCAATTCTGGCGAACCAGGAGTTCGGCCGAACTGGAGGCGGCGCCACTCAACTCCCAGTTGCTCCAGGTCATTAATATGTGGGCCCTTGTAGACCTTCTAGATGAATCGCGATGAAAATGTGCGGGTACCCGCCTGTAGGTGGGCCAATGGATCTGTGGGTGGCCACATGGCATTGTCTGATTGGTCAAAAGTGTGTTTCCTTGCCGTGTGGACATGCATTCACCTCAAATCTGTATAGAATACCTGCATGCACCATTTTCTCCAAGTACAAGAGGAACTAGGTTATTTTTAAAAGCAATGCGTGTAAGAAATGTGTACTTCTTCATGTAATTTAGATATGTTGCTGGTCGGAATTGATACTTAACGATTAAAAATAGTGCCTTCATTATCAATGGGACAACCACACTCGAGCACTCTCCTGGTGAAGACGCAGGCTCTGCTGACACTCTCCATGCCCCGTCCATTCCGGCGTAATGATGGGCATGCACTGCAATACGGTGCTAGCAGGCGACAAGACTGGCGCGTGTACGACAGATACTTTCATGGTCCGGCCTCACACCTAGGCACGCTGGAGGCTACGCTTTAGCGATAGGATCCCTTGCAATCCTCTCCCCATTTATGAGAGGTTCAGAGGTAGATAGGACGATTAGAAAAGACAGTGGTACAAGACAATAATGGAGCTCATGTGTGGTAAGTGAAGTCAAAGTGTTGTATATGCGTTTTGAGGGAGGTTCCAAGTTAAGGAAGAAAACAATGTTTAGTGTTCTAAAATATCCAGTTTCTTGTATGTGCTTTTGTATAAGTGTGAGCTAGGCCAACAATTGGTATTAGAGTCTTAAGTGAGTGGTATACCCATGTCCATCGAAGGTTCAGGAGTCAACAACCATGAGATGATTGTGAAGGAGGCGGGGGTGACATCGCATTACCCTTCCCCATGCTTTCGGAGGACAACTACGGTGTGTGGGCCGCAAATATGAAGATTTCCTGCATGTTCGAGGTGTGTGGGATGTCGTGGAGTGTAAGCAAGGTGTCGATGAGAGGACGGACCAAATGGCTCTCGCCATTATTGTCCAAGCTGTGTTGGATGGCTTAGTGATGGCTGTTGATGGCTGTTATATACCAATTTCACTCGTCAATATAACTCAATTATGTGAAGGAAATATCATTTCTTCCACACACACATTTATACTTAACCTATTTCTACTTGTACTTGGAGAAATTGGTGTATGCAGGTATTTTATACAGAATTGAAGTGAAACAAGGGGATGGATCCAATAAAATATCATCCCAGCCAATCAAGCATCGACATGTGGCACCACATGGATCAAATGGCCCACAAACAGAAGTATCCAAGGCCATGCAACAGTGTAACACCCATATTAAGGGATGGGACCCACCTAAAAGTCACCCCAAGAAAGCACAGATCGTTTGGAGGACTTACCAGGTTGGTCGACACCCCTAGTCGGCCGACCTAGTCTTTCTTCGAAACTCAGTCAGCTTCCACGTGTTGGCTCCTCCCGGCTTGAAGAAGTTACTGGTGACGGATTAACGCATTTTTTGTAGCGGGAACTGAACCTTCTCCAAGCTATAAATAAGACCCCTCACATCAACACACACCACTTTAGCATTCACTCTCTTGTATACATTAGTTCTCCAAGTCCTTAGCGGAGGTTAGGCTGTAGAGAGGAGCCTCTAGTCCCAATTCAAAATAGGGAAAGGTACGACTCATATATATTTACTTGTATTTGTGACTTTATGCATTATAATAATAGTGTTATTAGTCTCTCTTTATTTATATACTTGGGCAAAGCATTCCTTGTTTGGTTGTGGAATCCATGTATGTGCTAGGTGTAGATGTTCTTATGATCTAGACATAATGCCATTATCAAGTTATCATAAACATCATACAACACCACTATAGTCTAATTAGGTAATAATATGATTATGTTAATATGAATATGTTAGTGCTTGAATCCAACATTGGTTCAACGATGTTTAGGTTAGTCATTGCCTTAGGATGAATATTAGGTTGCATTTCTTAAGGTATTTACTTAGCATGCAAGTGTGATGCTTTGATCGTTAAGTAGTGTTAGGTGCCTCGCAGTCCACGGGTTGTAGAGATAGGCGGTAGGTGGTGACAGCCCTATCTGTCCGTTGTAATCCTCCAAGTTCGGCTACGACGTAGGTTCTTGGCAGGAGTCGCCTGGCAGACCAAGGTAAGCCCATGCCCGATATGTTGGACCACTAAGTCCTAGTATTCACCATTAGCATATTCATGTGTACTTTATTAGGCTATGTATCTGAGTAATTAGAGCACAGAAGGAATAGCTCCATCTCATAGTCTAACCCTTGCTAGGACAAATCTTATCTTTAGAGTAGATTGCTTAGGTGTGTGTCATACTACCCTTATTATAAACTTACCCCTGTCTTGATAATTGATTAGTATCCCCTAGCCTGATCATAATAGTAGTGTTTACTTTACTTCATTGCCTTCCTTTCGGATAAATATGATACCCTTGAGAATAGTCTTGGGTTAAATGTTACATGACAGTTTCCGTGCGCTTGCGGATTTTTATCTTTGACGTAAGAAATGTCAACAAGCATTTCTGGCGCCATTGTCGGTATGAATTGTTGGTGTTTCTTAAGAACTATCAACAATGGCCATATTCGAGAAGGAGACGGTGAAGCAGGTGTGGGTCGCGCGAAAGGAGATGCGCGTCGGTGAAGACCGTGTAAGAAGGCCCACATAAAACTTACAAGAGAGAGCCATATGATATTACATAGGTGATTCTGAAAATTTAATGAGTTTTCTTTGAAGGTGACCACTGTCGTGAGCGATATACGTGCTCTCACGAAACTGGAGGCGAGCGTCGTCGAGCAGCTCCTGCATTCTGTCCCGATAAGTTCCTATCGATTGTGAGCATCATAGAACAATGGGGATGTGTCAGCGATGTTGATGGTTGAAGTTATTGTTTGGTGCCTACAGGCGTTCGAGGAGTCTTCCAAGGCCGACAACACGATGGTGATGTGGAGAAGCTGTTGGCGGCGCACGTTGAGTCACTACTCACACGTGTCGAATGAGAGGCCATAGTCGCTGAAGAGGCTGACCTAATGATCGGGCGAGTCATTTTTCAGGAAATCTCGTCCGGCCACCGGGCGAGATTTAATCCAGGGGCAAAGTGCAAATGATATTTTTGCACTTCAGCCCCTGGGAAATGGTTCATCCAGTAAGGGGGTGATTCATTGCGAAAAAAATAAATCGCCCCGTGAAGGGGCCAGATGTCCCTATTGTTGCAAATGTTTCAACTGGCTTCCTCATTTGTAAATAATGAAAAAAAATACTATTTTTTAAAAAAAATATCAGGTGCAACCTTACAAAAGAGAGAAGGTCACCAGCAAAATTTGGACAAAAAACTGAGTGCAGGCGCCGGTAAGTCAGCCTCATCAACAGATAAAACGGCTAAAAAGGAAGATGGGCGGATCCTTTACGACGGAACTTGTCCAGTTGTACATGTTGACAGCGAGGGCTGCGAGGCTTGTGATGTCAGTCTTGCTTGCTTCTGTAAATCAATATTATGTGTGAAACGATGTGATGCCGGGGACACACAATGTCGCAACTGCCTCCGTGTATAAACGGAACACATATATCCAAACACGAACTCCTTAATTATCATTCATACCGGTTTTAATATGGTACCCTCTTTTTTTCAATGATATCTTAAAAGGAACAAATATAATTTAAAATTAAACTAAAAATTATTATTCTAATGATAAGAATTTAAAATATTCTCACTCCACCCCAGATAAATAATGTCGTTTGAGCTAATTCTAGTTAAAAGGTCATTTATTTGGAGTGGAGGAGTAGATAGTAACATGTTTGAATGATTTTTTTAAAAAAAAAAGAATCGAAATTTTTCTATGCCGGGAACGCTACGAACATGCCAAAGCAGCTTAGCTAACAACTGGATGCGTTGCCACGTTAGAACATTCAACACCCACAGCAAAGGGATTGTGCGACATGACATAAGTGACGACGCGCAAGTTTGACGAGATGCAGGCTCACGTACCAGTACCTAACCATTTGTCGCTTTAGATCCTTAGCATTTCTCGACTCTTGTTCTGCATCACCTCAAGCAGAGATTTTTTTCCTCCTCTTTTGTGTAGGCCGTCATCGCTCACTCGTTTTCCATCCTCACACAAGCGCTTGGAAACTTAATGATGTTTACGATAACTAATTTAGTTCGTAATGAATATAATTTTGTGTTTAAAATACTCCTTCCGGTTTTTAATATTTGTCGCCTCTGATAAAGAACAGAACTAATAAAAGTTGCCGCGCCATGTCCCAACGACCTATATTTTGAAATAGAGGTAGTACTCCCTCCGTCCACATGAATTTGTCTCTTCGTAGTTTATTTTTGAACTACAAAGCGACAAGTTTATAGAGACGGGGGAGTATTATTTATTTTGGAATAGTGGAGCAAAAACATCCATCATTCTGAGCTCACTTATTGTCCCACGGCAGCGGGCCCAAGAAACGCTGACGCCCTCTCTCGGCACGTTGAACCTTTGAGTCATACCCGGACTGAGTATGTGGTAACCCAACTATGAAGTCCATTCCAATTTCTTCCCGCTTCCATTCCGGAATCTTCAACAGTTGTAATAATCCAGGTGGCCTTTGATGTTCCGCCTTGACTCGTTGACATACATCACACAATGCTACATATTCAGCTGTCCTTTTTCATGCTATCCCACCAATAGCAAGCCTTCAAGTCTTTGTACATCTTTGTACAACCAGGGTGAATTGAGTAAGGCGAGTCATGTGCCTCCTTTAATATTGTCTCTCGAATATGCTTTACATTAGGCACAACGATCCTCTTTCCAAGCCATAAGGTACCATGTTTGTCTTCATCAAATCTGAATTCTCTCCATTCCTCGATCCTTTTCTTGATTTCCTTGATCTCCTCATCTGCGGTTTGTGCCTCTCGAATTTCTTGCTCCAAGGTTGGGTTTAACTCCATCATCTCCATCTCATTTACAAACCCGAGGTTCAACCGTTCAAACTCCTTGCATAACTCGGATGGTAACTCTCGAACTGTGAGTTGGTGACGTACTCCCTTTCTACTCAAAGCATCAGCCACTACATTGGCCTTTCCCGGATGATAGTTGATCCCCAAATCATAATCTTTGATGAGCTCCAACCATCTTCGTTGTCTCAAGTTCATATCCGTTTGTGTGAAAATATATTTCAAACTATGTCCAAGAATATAGTGCCTCCAAATCTTCAATCCATGTACCACGGCTGCAAGTTCTAAATCATGTGTTTGGTAATTCTGCTCATGTTTCTTCAATTGTCTTGATGCATAGGCGACCACTTGACCTTCTTGCATCAATACACATCCAAGTCCTTGTCTTGATGCGTCGCAATAAATATCAAAACTCTTGCTTAGATCCGGCAATACCAAAACTGGGGCTGTTGTCAACCTCTTCTTTAACTCCTCAAAACTATTTTGACAAGCTTGAGTCCATTGGAAAGCCTTTCCCTTCATTAGCAACTCTGTCATAGGCTTGGCTATCTTGGAGAAGTCCTTGATAAACCGACGGTAATATCCAGCCATCCCAAGAAAACTTCTTATTTCCTTTACGTTTTGTGGCGATTCCCACTTCAACACGTCTCTCACCTTTCCGGGGTCAACCGACACTCCTTCTCCTGAGATGATGTGACACATCTCTCAACCAAAACTGACACTTGTTGAACTTGGCATACAATTGATGCTCCCTCAATTTCTGCAATGTAAGCCTCAAGTGTTCCTCATGTTCTTTCTCATCCTTCGCGTAGATCATAATGTCATCAATAAACACCACAACGAATCTATCCAAGTACTCCATGAAGACCTTATTCATGAGGTACATAAAGTAGGCAGACATGTTTGTCAATCCAAAAGACATCACGGTGTACTCATAGGATCCATACTGTGTCCTAAAGGCTATCTTGGGTATGTCCGATGGTCTAATCTTCATTTGAAAGTACCCCGACCTCAAATCAATCTTAGAGAAGACACAAGAACCCTTCATCTGATCAAACAAGTGTTCTATGCATGGCAAGGTGTACTTGTTCTTGATTGTTACCTCGTTGAGAGCTCGGTAATCCACACACATCCTTTGGGATCCATCCTTCTTGTCCACAAATAGAACGGGCGCTCCCCAAGGCGAAGAGCTAGGGCGAATAAAACCCTTCTCTAATTGCTCTTGAATTTGCTTCTTGAGCTCCGCTAATTCCATAGGAGGCATCCTATACGGCCTCTTAGCTATAGGTGCAGTTCCAGGTATTAAATCAATAACAAACTCAATGTCTCGATCGGGTGGCATACCAGGCAACTCGTCCGAAAAAACATCCAAAAATTCACACACCACCAGAATCTCCTCAATTGCGGCACCGTCCATATGATTTAACTCTAATTGCTTCAGTGCAGTTTGAGATGCTTCAAATTCTACGGTGATCCCTTCTTCGTTGGTCAACTTCACCGTCTTCGTGGCACACTCAATAACTCCATTGTGCTTCCTCAACCAGTCCATACCAAGTATAATGTCCAATCCTTGAGAGTCCAAAGCAATGATGTTGGCGGAGAAGTCTACCCCCCTTATTCTAAGTCTTACTTTTGGAATACTATATTTGTCCTCATCTCTCCTCCAGGAGACTTAACCAATAGAGTAAACTTCATATGAGAGATAGGCAAACTATACTTGGCAACATACTTCGATGCAATGAATGAATGCAATGCTCCAGAATCAAATAACATAGTCGCGGGGTTGGAGTTGGCGAGAAACATACCAATGACCACGTCATCCGCTTGTTGAGCATCCTCCATAGAGACATGGTTCACGTTGCCACAAGCAAAATTCTGCTGTCTGCGGTTCCCTTGTGGTTGTCCTTCATTGGGTCTTGGGTTTTGCCTCGGCGCATTGCTTCCTTGACCAAGGCCTGACTTAGGACATTGATGCGCAAAGTGTCCAGCTTCTCCAAAAGTATAACACTTCTTAACTCCACCAGAATTATTGGGACGAGCTTGGTTTTGAGCATTTGCACCAGGAAAATTAGCACGAGGCGCATAAGGCATTAGAGGCCTAGGAGCTTGCATGACAAGGCGCTGCTGCACAAACTGAGTTGGGCGTGGTGCATAACCAAGGCGTTGAGCAGGAATAGAGAAGCTGTAATAGAGCGCATTGGGTGGTGCAAGGCGAGGGCGCGCATTACTTCCTTGTTGCTATCCTTGATATGGCGCCTTCCTCTTGATTTCTTGCTCCATCTCACGGATCTTGTTCTCAACCATAATTGCTTTGTCCACAAGCTTATGGAAATTTGCATAGTCACAATTGAGCAATTCCACTTGAATTTCATTGTTGAGGCCTCTCATGAACAAATATTTCTTCCGACTGTTCCGACTAACATCCTCAGGCGCATATCTTGATAGTTGAGTGAACTTGTTGAGATATTCACTCACGCTTGATCTTCCTTGCCTTAAATTCTCAAATTCTTGCCTCTTCAAGACCATAACTCTTTCCGGCACATAATGAGAACAAAAATTCTCCTTGAATTCGGCCCAAGTATTTCTATATTGGTTCTCATGAGCATTGCAATAAGAATACCACCAATCTACAGCTGCTCCAGCTAGTTGATGAGAAGCAAACAAGACCTTCTCCCGATCACTGCATTGGACAATAGCTAGCTTCTTCTCCACGGACTTGAGCCAATCATCCGCATCCATAGGGTCGGAAACTTGAGCAAAGGTCGGCAGCCTAGTCATCATAAACTCTCCCAATCGGTTATGAGGAGGCGGTGGAGGCATGTGGGGTTGACTGTTGATGTTTCCAGCCTGCAGTTGTCCCATAGTTTGTATCATGGTCTGCATGAGCTGGTTTTGCATAGCCAATAGCTGCTCAATATTGATAGCTCCCTGAGTAGATCCTTGTCCAATGTTGTTCTGAGGTACTCCATGGTTCTCCTTCTCATCATTGCCATCCCTCTGGTTGCGAGTCCTCACCATCTGAAGAAAAGCAATAGGTAAGAATTAGAAAACGTCCCCAACTATATGCATCAAGGGATATGAGACTAAACAACTAGCTGCACTAGCCTAGGTGGACATGGCAATGCTAAAGCATCCCAAAATCCTCTATTAAGCATACAAGCAAACAATATATATAGCAAACAACACACCAACCAAAGACACATCGATTGTTGAGTGCTCCTATGTGCTCTAAAGTGTCCATTCTATCTAGCCTGCATCCTATGGTTAACCTGTGGCTCTGATACCAATCTGTGATGCCCGGTTCCGAAAATTGAACCAAGCTAACGCATATGTGTGCCCAAGATGTTCAACACACATACACGAGTGCAATCACTAAAAGAGTATACAAAAAATTACCACAGAACAAGATTTATTTACCAAATTTTATTACACAAACCAGATTATCCTCGAATACAACCTCTAATGAATATTTATGACAAGTTCAAGTAATGCAGCGGAAATAAACTAATTAAGCAACTAAGAAAACTAAGCATAAGGGATACTGCAGCTCCAAAAACACCACAGGCAAAGCTGACGGTAGACACGGCCTAGAACTCCGCATTATCGCCATTAAACTCCCAATCCTGACCTGCAACTGTGGGGGGGGGGATTGCAAGAGTGAGTACATGTCGTACTCGGCAAGTGTGGAAAGTATGACATGTGGCTTATTCAAATGACGACAATAATAATGGCAAAGTGCTGAAAAGTACATGAAAACTTTTGAAAAGCAATATATTATATGTATGTGAAGTAAACCCATCATAATCTTAAGTAATACCATAATACCAGTCCATAATTCACCATCCTCATCCATAATTCCAGATTTCACCATTTGCCAATAACCATATTCAATACCAGAAATTAATCCATAACCATAATACCAACCATAACCATCCCAAATACCATCCCAATACCGGGTACCTTCTAATCATGGAAGTTGTCCAGGTGCTCATAACCGGGAGCACAACTATCATGATAGTTTTATTTAACTTCGCAGAGTTTGTACCACTTTACCCACGTGTTTGTGATTTCATCACCCGTCGGCGACTAAAGAACCTCCCTCATGCCAATTACACTTCCTTTGGTGTATGGCCAAGAGATCACAAAATAGCCTTTACAAAGGGATTACTAGCCTATTTAGACCCCACCGAGGTTTCACCGGTGGCGATGCCTCCAATTGAGCACATCTTCAACCAAGAGCCCCCTCTTGAGCCATTCAGATCCCAGAGTAGTCCCACCAATCATCAACAAACCCAATCCGACTACCCCTTCCCCGAGCATCCACAATGGTCCAAACAGCACTAGCAAGGCCCTAATTAATCAGCTATGCCGCACCCATACTTGGCCTCGTGGTGGCACTGTAGTCCTGACTTATTCTCGCATGAACCGGTCCTTAGATCTAAAGCAAGCAAAACCACCATAACATCCAACCCATCCACATACCAGGCTTGCTTAGATCACCCATTACCATATCATATTGACCAGTTCACATTAACCAGAATATCATTAATGCATAATTAAATTGAGTGGTATAGTTGTTTCCCATCCCAGTTGATTAAGCGAAGCGAAAAGGTAAAAAAGCCCTTGCCGACTCTCTACCATATATTCCAGGTGACAAGGGTGGTTAAACAAAGCTAGTAAACTTCCTATCATAGGGTTCCCATCAAAATTGACACAAGCATGCAGTTTTGCAAACAAAACATTTATTTTAAAAATAGGATCAATATGCTTCAAGGACACTTGCCTTGCTCTTGCTGTTGATTAGGGTCAAAGCCTTCAAACTCTTGGTGTTGTAGATCCTCCACGGCACTCTCTAGTGCAAATCTGTCTAATCCACACAATAATCATACAAGACAAGAAACACAATCAAAGAGTGCACATATATTACTCAATATGACATGACATGCATGATTTATGCAAATGCAAAGTAGAACTTGTTAATTGATTGCTTTTAATGATCACTAACTAGTTCTAATAGCTTTTAACAAGTTTATACAGGTTTGGATTCGATTAGATCAAATTTTAGAATTAATTCAACACAATTTAACTAGAAAGATCGGACTAGTCCGCTAGAGATCGGACAAGTCCGCACTCCGCGAGATCAGCAAATTAGGGTTTTCTAGATCGACATAAATTTGGAGATTAGGGGTTGAATTCTCGTAAGGAAAAGTGAATAGAAGGTATACCAGGTGTTTACGACTCCAATGAATCAAGAAACTTGGAGGTAGCACTTGGATCTTGGTGATCTAGGGTTGGTGATGAACTTGGGGATGAATTGGTGGTGAAGAACAAAACTTGGTGGAGATCTTGATCCTCTTTCGTTTCCTCCTCTTCTTCTTCTTGCTTGGGATCTTCTCCTCCATCCTTGATGGTGGCTCCCCATGAACTAGGGTTTGGGTGGTGGAAAAGTGGCAAATAGATGTCAATCCAAGGGGTGGGGTTGTTTATATAGAGGTGGAGGCTAGGGTTAGATGGATTTCGAGTTTGGGATGAGTAGAGGCCGGTTTAGAGTCCCACATGGGCTCTAAAAGAGATAGGCACGACGTCCCTAGGCCCACTTAACGTGAAACCCAAGAAACAAGTCGTAAAACAAAAGATCAACTCGGAGTCGCGAAATATCGGACAAGTCCGGAAAGGACCGGACTAGTCTGAAGTCGTCCAGAGAGAAAATCGGACAAGTCTGGCCAAACATCGGACAATTCTGACTTTAAATAGAGAGGAAAATGGACAAGTCCGTTGGAACACCGGACTGGTCCGGAAAAGTCCAAGGACTTAGCAAATTTTCAAGGATTCTTGGAATATCAGACTAGTCCGCACAAAATCAGACAAGTCCGAAAGTTTCCAGTGCCAAAAATCAGACTAGTCCGCAGCAAAAACGGACAAGTCCGTTTTTAGTCAGAGAGAAATCGGACTAGTCCTTAGCAAAATCGGACTAGACTTTCCTGCGTTTTAAGTGCGGTTTTGCTCCAAATCAATTTTAAACTTGTTCCTCTTGTTGTGGGTTAATGTTAAACATGTACATGAGTGTATGTAGGGCATGATGCATGAAAATTAGGGTGTTACATATATGGATAACATAAATTAGTGGATATAAAAGTACTTATTGCTCTCATAGTAAAATCACGTGGACATTCATAATTAGTAAAATGCAGATAAAAGATTCTAACTAGTTTCTTCACAAATGACCTTCTAAATATTCCCAATAATATGCATTAGGACTATTAGGATAGTAGTCAACTAAAATAAATTATAGGATGAAGAACTAACTAGTGTCAATAAAGAAAAGTAATTAGAGAGCTATCAGATAACAGAAACTCACATGCAAGACATAAATAAAATAATAATTTCACTAGTAATTTCCGAAGAACCTAATAGCCATACCCTAAAGAAGTTCTAAAATGAGTTCCCGACTTTTAGAAGACAATAGGAAAATAATAGATTAAGAAATCATATAAGTTAATGATCGTATACTAGTCATTATTAAAAATATTGAGTTGGCTCGAGAATAATAAAACCCATGCTTAGACTCTAAAATAAGTGATTCTTGCATTAGAAGAATTTTAGTGAATATACTATTGGAAGATAGATAATTATAAAGAAGTCTCATACAAATTATGGCTAACTCACTGACCGTAACAAAAGTAACGTATAACATAAACCAGTGAATTAACCATAATGGTCATAAACCTTGTAAATAACTAGAAGACCAATAAGATCGGTCCCTCCCAATGACCATTTGGTCGATCAAAGAAATAGTTATGTTTCCATATAAGCCAACAATAGAATGACGTATTCTCCGATGAGCCTTCTCAGGGTCTTAGAAACCGTGTAAATGAACGATTGTTTGTATCCATTGGAGTTTTATTTGGATTTCTTGGATCTTTAGGGATGATTCGTATTTTATTCGCGTAGCTACGTACTTAGTAATCAGAGAATCTGCAAAGGAAATATTCAAGACCCGGATCACGAAGAACTGGACAAAGACTTCGATAAACCACTATAAAGGCAAGCTCCAACTCCTAGATCATATTTCACCTATGTTCTGCAATCGCACCTATGGCCTGTTTTCATTGCATGACTGTATGTATATTTTAAAATATTGTTATGCTATGAACCACTTGATGTGGTAGCATGAGCTTTGTGGATGAATGAGTATCGGTGTTAGGTACTAGCCAACGATGAATAGTAACACATAAGTTACTCTCTATCAATGGCTTGAAACAAGACACTGTATCAGTTACGATAATAGCAGTGACGACCACAATTCCCTCCTTGACCATGACAACACAACCCCTTGACAACCTAATAGCTTCATCACTGTGCTATAGCAGCGATGTGAGCACCTCCTTGTTAGTACTATGCTTAGGAACCCCTGCGATGTTCGCATCGCGAACCACTACACACTGTATACGTGATTGTGGAATGTGTTAAAAGGTGTTTGGTGGTGTGAGTTAGGATATGGGTGGGATATTAATGAACTATGTGTGTGAAGGGGATGGGTGGTCGAGGCAGGTATGGTGATGGGATGTTGCGGGCTCCCTAAGAGGTATACCAGCTGCAGCTGTGTATTCGGTTTAATCACCAATCGGCGCTGAGTGCTTCAGTAATAGTCCGATGACCATGTTTTCCGAACTAGCCTTGTGTTGAGTACTTCAGTTTAGTTTGATGTTGGGTGTTCCGAACTAGTCCTTTTGCCAAGGACGGATGAAGCCGCCTCACCAATATAAGGATCGGTTCATTTGACCTCAACATAGTGATTTCGTACAACCACAGAACCTGTATGGGCAGGACTCCCCCTACCTTTCTGGTAACTAGCACAAGAGAAAACCTGGAGAGCCATGGAGGGTACGGTGGACCAGGAAATGGCATAGAGACCGAGGGTCATCTGGGAGCTGGCTAGGTTGGTAATACCTGAATAGCCCCTGGGTCGGGCCAAGGTGTGATTGTGGGGTTATGCGGGAAAGATGGGATGAGCGTCATGTCATACCCTTGCTAGGTGTGCATGGCCTGTAAAGTGTACAAACTCTGCAGAGTCTTAATCTATCCGGATAGCTGTTGTCACAGTCTTGGCACACTATGCTTTGGTCTCCTATTGATTAGTATTAGCACATCTCCTTGAAGTGTGTGTGTCGGTGGCCGAGGCCGCCGTGTTTTGGGAAAGAGTTGGCATGCGTGCCAGAGTCGTCAGGGCCTTGGGTCCGAAGACTCATATAAAAGTGAGGGAACTGGCGGGATGGTCTAAAACTCCCCCAGGGCCCGCCAACTTTAATAATACTGATTCAACTACCTCTCCCTCTTATTGCAAAACTCTTTTCAAAGAGAACCTGCATAAAATGCTTTTCGGCAAAACTAAGCCGTATGGCCTCTCCTTGCTACAAGCCCCGATGCATGATACACCTCCCCTTGAGTAGTGTTAGGGCTTGCGGAGTACCTTATGTACTCACTCTTGCTTTATATGTGGTTTTATCAGAAGACAAAGAAGCTAAAGCGTGTGAGGATGACGACTAGGTCTAGTTCTACTTCTCAAGTCTGCCTGTTGGGCATGGCACCGTTCTGCTCCGCTGTTTTGAAGATTTTTCTATTTCGTTGGTCATCTCCGACCACATCCAATGTAATCTAGACAATGTTTGTAAGACTTTTATTGATTATAAATAAATAATTATGGTATGGATCTCGATCTATTCTGTTGTGCGTACCAACTACTGATCAAGGGATTGGTACGGGATGCACAAGTGGACCCTCAGAAGGTGGGTCCTGACACTTGATGTATTTCATCTACTCTATTTAACTTTTGCATTGAGAAACTCCAAAATTTCATTTAGCTAGGGTTTGAACAGCCGCATACCGGACTAGTCCGCACAAGAACTACAGACAAGTTTGATATGTCTGATCAAATCTCTAGCGTATCTCAACTCAATGCAATCCCTTGTCACCAATTATTATCTATGTTCCATATCTCTTCTTTGTCAGGATAATGTCGAGCTCAAACGAGAATCTCTTCGACTTTGAGGCTAAAATGGATCAAGAGACATTGCCTCATGCTTCAGAGCCTCATTCCAAGAAAAGGCAAGAGTGTGCTGCTGAGCCTTCTCCCGCGTCACCTCGGGTGCGGTGAAAAGTCCCAACTAAGAAACCACCTTCCAAGGGCAAAGATGTAGTTGGATCCAACTCAACGGCTCCTCGCCAAGCTAATGGCAAAGGGAAAGGAATTGCCAATCGGCCGATTGGCCCCCTGAAGATGGCTCCTCCAAGACAAAGAAATAGAAGTTCCTCAGAGGAGAGATTCATTGGAAAAGGAAGCAATGTTGCCTGGAAGTTCAGAAAAGTCAATGCTTACAGCAGTGGAAAGGTAGCTGCTGATATGAGGTTTTGGAGTGATTTCCACTTGGGTTACTACAACAGCGTCTAACTCAACATGAAGACCCCAGTGGTACGCAGTCAATGGATAGACTGCAACTAATTTGGAAGAAAGAGTTGTGCTGCATTTGATGAGGTAGTGGCCGCTGCAGAGAGGCATGGACTAAAGGAGATGATGTCGTTTGGATACAACTGGAATGATGAAGTGATAGCCCAATTCTATGCCACTTGCCACTTTGCAGAAACCGGTGAAGAAAGAGTAACTTGGATGACTCATGGATCAATCTACTCTGTCACCTATGTTGAATTTGCAAAGTTGTTACATCCTTAGGATACCGAGAACCATGAGATCATGATCAACAATGACAACCCTTTGGAGAAGGACAAGATGGAGTTCCTCTATGACACTCATCTCCGTTACAATCCCCCATCGACCGAGAACATGAAGCCATTCTTCATTGTCCTCAATCGAGTGCTTCGGAAGACCATTGCTCCTAAGAATGGAGATGCAGGCAGTGTCCAAGGGTACTTGAGAACCCTGATGAAGGTCATAAGCAGGAGAAGAAGGTTTGATGTGTTCAACTATATTTGGAATGACATGGTGAACATCTCTTGCACTCCCAACTGCTCCTGTGGCTATGCGCCATATATTATGTTCATGATTGAGAAAGTCACAGGAATCGAGTTTGTGAATGACGTAGAGCACACTGCCTTGAGGCCTCAGAAGCCGCCTCAAGCTGCTCTCCCAACAGCTGCACCTCCTGCGCCAAGTGAAGAGCACCCAAGGAGAGACCAAGAAGAGACAAGGCCTCCCTCTAGCTCTAGGGCCCCTCCATCTTGCAAAGGGTCCGCTAGCGGTATATTGAAGTATTTGGCTGCTATCTTTGGTTCTTGCCGCAAATCAGAGGTGAAGATACACAAGATGAACAAGGCGAGAAAGGGGCAGATGTGGTACATGAAGGAAAATGTCAAAGCCATTTGCCAAGAACTGGAGATTGAGACTGTTGTGTCTCCTGTTATTTCAAAGGACTCTGGATCTGATTTCTTGGAGCTTCCATCGCTCACCAACTCCGAGCTTGCTTACTTTGCCCTTAGGGGAATGACGAGTGGTTCCTTTTCTCCTCCTCAGCCTGATGAAGAAGATGAAGAAAGGACCAACAGCGTGGATGGAGTCGGCGACAACGAGTAGATCCCCCCTTCTCTTCCTTTTTGGTGCCTTGATGCCAGGGGGAGATTGAGGGGGCGTCCTAGGTCGTAGCTCAGGTTGAGAGAGAGAGAGAGAGAGTCCTATATCTTCTTTGTGTCTTGTTGCTCTTATTTTTATTTGAGACTCTGTCATGGTCTTGTAAAACTTATATTATGTTCTCATTATGCTTTTGGACATGTGTTATGAAGTTATTATTATGCTTTACTATGATCAATGTTTTATGCTTTAAAGTTGATAATCTTGATGATGTTATGATTATGCTTTTTACCTCATTCACATCAATATTATTGCTCACACACACATAGTTTTGCATCCCACCATAAAGAGTGCACATATGAGTATTACTTCTACGTTTACTATCATTCTGAAAATTCATATGTGCACACTCTATGAAAATCAAAATTTTTCATCATATTTGTCTAATCTCAATTGGTTGTCATCAATCACCAAAAATGGGGAGATTGAAAGTGCATCTAGGCATTCCTTGTGGGTTTTGGTTGATTAAAGACAAACAAATGAGATCCTAACAAAATTGTTGAGATGAGTGCAGGTTTTAAAGAGATTAGAAGGAAATCACAAAAAGAAAAGACAATGAGGATACAAAAGGAAAAGAGCTCAAGTCTTGAAAAGAATAGATTTATTTTGTAAGGAGTGTGTTGGAGAAACACACCCCAAGAGCTCAAGTGAAAAAGACTGCACTCACTGCACAAATATCAGGAAGAGCTGACTAGTCCGATATTCACCTGACTAGTCCGATTTCTCTCTAGACATAAATGGACAAGTCCTCCAAGTGTGGACTTGTCCACAGCTCTTCAAATTTGCCCAACACCGGAAAAGTCCGATATCCACCGGACTAGTCCGAAAATCTTCTAAGTGAAAATCGGACAAGTCTCCAAGTGCGGACTTGTCCTCAGTTCTACATTTTTTCACCACACCGGACAAGTCCTATATCTACCGGACTAGTCCAAAAACTCTCTGAGCCATGATCAGACTAGTTCGCACCTTAACGGACTAGTCTGGTATCCATCAACACTTAGGGTTTTTCACACACGCACACCGGACTAGTCCAGTGTCCACTACGGACTAGTCCAGACCTCGCAAACCCTAACGGTAACTTTGGAAACCCTAGTATAAAAAGAGGTGCACGGCCACACAACAAACTCTCTCGACTCCCTACGCCATTACACCTTCCAAGAGCCCAAAAATAATTCTCTCCACTCAATCTAAACTTATAAGGATCAAATCTTTGATGATTAGGGATTGGACAAAGGAGAGAACTTGTTCTACACGATCTTGAGCTCTTGGGTTTGATCTCTCGCACACTCTCATTGATTCTTGTACATCTTTTGAGTGTGTTTGGTGGTGTTCATTCGCTGTAATCTTTGGGGAGTCCTCAACTTGTGAGAAGGCCCCTTGAACGAGTTATTTACCCCCTATGTGGTCAGTGATTGAGAATCGACCTCCGTGGCGATTCAATGAGGGATGGGTTAGTTAAGACCCGTTCCTCCGTGGACTCCTCAATGGGGACGTAGATTCCTCTATGGAACTGAACCTCGGGATAAAATCTTGTCTCGCATGATCTTTTTCTACATTTTGATCATATTTTAGGGTTTGCAAATTCTTGTTTAATTTTCATCAAAATGTTGTATTAAACTTAATAGTTGCAATCTCATACTTCATCATCATAACATACTTAAGTTGTTAATTGCTTTCCACTGCATAGACTACTAGTAGTAAAATTAAAGGTCCAGTTTGATTTTTAAGTACGCGTATACCGGACTAGTCCGCACCATAACAGACTAGTCTGGCCTCCATGTATTTGATCTCTTTGTTAAGTGTTTCAGGGATCGATAAAAGTTCAATAAGCCTATTCACCCCCCTCTAGGCTGCATTCAGCTAGCCTCAAAGCCAGAACACTATTTTATGTTTCTTTTTTTTAAAGAAAATGCAAACCTTATAGATGATGGTTTTGTTGTGGCCGTCGTCTATAAAGGACCTTATAGACGATGATTTTCTTGTGGCCGTCGCATCGTCTATAAGGAACCTCATAGACGACGGCCGTCTGGAAGTGTCGTCTATAAGGCTCCCTCGTTGCCACGTGACGAGTTACCTTATTGACAATGGCTGGACCTGACCGTCGTCAATTATGTTATAGACAATGATAACTATCATCTATAAGCTTATAGATGACAAATAATTATAGACAGTCAGAAACCGTCGTCTATAAGAGTCTACCGTCATCTATAACACTATAGGAAACACGATCATTTGGGACAACCGGCCGTTGCAAATAGCGTAATTTGTGACGGTCTGCACCGCATTGTCACAAAGGCCTACAACCGTCGCAAATAGGTTGTTAATTTTCGACAGCTGTCCCAAAAGCCGTCTCAAATTCAGCGGCCATCGTAAATAGGTGTTGTTTGCGTCGCCCAGAAAAAAAATTGTCGCTAATTCCTTTAATTGCGATGGCCAACCCTGAGGTTGTCGTGATTTATGAGGCTGTCCCATATTAAAGGGATATACCCCGACCCACCCTTGGCTGACTCACTTCACTCGCCCTCCCGCTGCAGCTTCGACCCACCACCGCCGCGCACCCACCTTGCTCCCGCCACCGCCGCCTCGCGCCCTCCCTCCCCCTCCCATGGACGAACGCCCCCCCCCAACCACCCTCCCATGGCCGAGTGCTCACACCCCCCCACCCTCCCTCCCCCTCCCATGGCCAAGGCTCCTCCCCAACCTCCGTCCCATGGCTGGCGCCCCTCACCCTCCGTGGTCGAGCGCCCACCCCCACCCCAACCTCTCCCTCACATGGCCGAGCGCCCACCCCCCCTCTTATACAATTGAATTGAAATGCAGTTGAATATTGAATGCAATTGAAATGTGAATACAATTGAATTGTTGACTATGTAATTGAATTTAGAAATGCAATTGAATTGTTGATTCTGCAATTGAATTATTGATTATGAAATTGAATTTTGAAATGCAAATTAAATTTTGAAATTCAATTGAAATTGTCGATTATGCAATTGAATTTTAAAATGCAATTAAATTTACAATTCTCTTTTATATTATATTGTTTATTATGTTGTTTAGTTAAGATAGTTATTTATTAGTTTGTATATTGGGCATAGTGGGCTGGGTTAGACTCAGCGAGCGGCGGACACGGCGGTGGCGTATGCGGCGGCGGCCCCGACCAGCGACATATGCGGCAACTCCGAGACGGCACGGAAGCGAACCGCGACGGTAACCGTTGCAATAAAGTCTTGGAGCCCGAATTGGCGACGATAACCGTCGTTCATCCATAGGATGTCGTTACTTACAACAAGCTCCTGCGTGTGGACGGTGGACCCCGATGTGTGGTTTTCTTCCGTTCATTCCTCCTCTCTCGTTCTTTCCTTGCTTCCTCTATCGTTGTTGGACAGTTGACCCCAAAGCTTGAAGAACTGCACCATTTTAGGGGTGCAGTGTAAAAAAGGCTAGGTTATGCTGCTAAAATTTTGTTTGGATTCAGGTTATGTGTCTCGTCATAAGCATGATAAATCCTACATAAATTAACGATAATTTCTCCGATTTTAAACTGCAGAGTCAAACATGGGCGAAGACCGCAGTTGGATGTATACTGGTTGGAAGAGAAGAACTGACGGTCACTCGGATGAGTGGTACACCAAGTTAGATGAATTTTTGGATCGAGCGTTTTTGTTGTCAATGGATGATAGGTGCGGTGCCCATGTACGAAATGTCGAAACACCAATTTTTCGAACATACTAGAGTGTTCATTTCACTTATGTCGAAACGGTTTTATGCCACATTATGAGGTGTGGACCTTCCATTGCAAGACTAAATCTCGAGTCGTAGAAAAAGTGGATAAGGATGATGATAGAACATGGGTTGATAGGATGGATGAGATGCTAGAAGCTGTGGAAGTGGAGGATCCTCTTTCAATGGAGGCATACAAGTTCTTCGTTGAGCACAAGAAATCAGAACAGCCGTTGCATGAACACACGGATGTGACCGTCCTTGCTTTCATGACAAAATTTATGGCAACTAAGTATAAGTATTTTTTTCCATCAACTTCTACAATGATCTCATGAAATTGATCTGCGATATCCTTCCACAACCTCACAAAGCGCCTAAAGATATGTATTAGTCGAAGAAATTGATATCTGGTCTCGGTATGAACTATGAGAAAATCGATGTGTGCCCAGACAACTGCATACTATTCTGGAAAGGGCACACCAATGAGAACATGTGCTTGAAATATGATAAACCAAGGTATGTCAAAGTTGTTAATGACGATGGCGATAATGTGATGATAGATATCGCACATAAGCAGCTTCGTTACTTGCTTGAGACTCCTCTATTGAAGCGGTTGTTTCTTTCAAAAAGAAGTGCAAGACACATGAGATGACACAAAGAACGTAAAAGTTAGAACAAATAATTCTTGACGCATTCGTCCAACAGTGATGCATGGAAGGCGCTAGACCGTTTCGATCCAGGTTTATCTTGTGATACGAGAAATGTTCGCATCGGGTTAGCGACAGACAGATTCTCACTGTTCAGTACAAATGCCACGCCATACTTCTGTTGGCTCATCTTAGTCATTCCATACAACCCGCCACTTACTTTTTCTATGAAGAACGAGTTCATGTTCCTCAGCCACATTGTACCTGTACCGGATCATCCTGGGTCACATCTCAACGTGATGTTGAAACAGCTGATTGAAGAATTGAAAAAATGTTGTGGACAAGAGTCGAAGCGTACGAAAGTTACAAGAAGCAGAAATTCAACCTTCGAGATGCTTATTTATGGTCCATCCATGATTTGCCGACATACGACATATTTTCCGAATGGAGCACTCACGATCGTCTGACGTATCCGATATGTGCTTCAGACACAGATTGCTTTTGACTAACTCATGGAGGCAAGATATCTTACTTCGATTGTCACAGACGTTGGCTGCCTCCGAATCACATATTTAGGCAATAGAGGCATGTCTCTAAGAACACCGTTCTCACTAAAGGACCACCAAAACGTCTCAACGGGTCAGAAATTTCTTATATGTTGGACAAACTGGTACCAGATGAAGGTCGTCCTGGATATTTCGTAGGTTATGGAGAGGAACACAATTGGACTCACATATGTTGACTTTGGGAGCTATCGTATGTGAAATCATTGATTCTAATGCACAACATTGATGTCATGCATCAGGAGCATAACATGGGCGAAAGTATCATAAGCAAATGCATGGATATGACTGGCAAAAGAAATACAATATAAAAGCTAGACTAGATTTGGCAGACATTTGTAATCGTCCAACTCTTGAAATCTATAAAAGTGGTGGTAAGCCACATGCTTTTTTCTGTCTTCGACCTAAAGAAAAGAAAGAAGTCATGAAATGGTTGAAAACTTTGAAATTCCCACATGGTTACACAGCTAGCCTGAAACGAGCCGTGAATGTGAACATAGGAAACCTCACTGGGTTGAAGAGTAATGATTATCACATATCATGGAAAGACTCTTACCTGTTATGTTTTGGGGCTATCTAGATGATGCGATGTGGAAGGTTTTAGCCGATCTCAGCTATTTTTATAGACAACTTTGTGCTAAAGAAATCAAGATAGAGATGATGGATAAGTTATAGAAGGAGATACCCGTACTTTTATGTAAGACGAAAAAAAATTTCCACTAGGTTTCTTCAATCTAATACAACATCTGCTTATCCATCTTCCATTCAAAGCTAAAGTTGGTAGTCCTGTGTAATACAGGTGGATGTATCACATTAAAATAGTGCTACAATATCTAAAAGCAATGGTTGGCAATAGGGCAAGGGTGGAAGGTGCATCGCTGAAGCATATGCTCTTAAGGAAGTAGGATACTTTTCAAGTGTCTACTTTGCAGAAGAACACAATGTCAATACTTTGGCGATGCAGTAAGATGTGGACGAAGCATCCCCTTGTAGCGACCTCTCCATTTTTCAAACGAGAGGCACTACCGTTGGTAGCTACACTACCTACGTCCTACCCGAACGTGACAGGACTGTCGCTTTACTCTAGATGTACAAAAATATAGAGGGCATGCAGGAATACTTTGAGTAAGTGTTTGTCCTAAATTTATCCTAATCGACATATTTTGCTACACATGTATTCTTAAAAGTGTTTTTTCATGTTCAGTGAGTTCCACAGACAATGTTGGCCATATAGGCATCAACCTACGACCAAACAAGTCAAAGGGATGTGACAAGAAGGATAAATGGGGGGCCGGGTTTCCTATCCTGGTTTCTAGATTATGTAATACTCTCTCGCCTTCTATATATTATAAGTTACTATTATTAAAGAAATATAATTTTAACTTACGATCATTTTTGACAATGCATGGCTCACAATGTCCATAAAGATTTGCGGCAGCTATCTTATGGATTGGTGAATTTTAGAAGCTATGGTCGATATGACATAAATGGCTTTCGATTCCGTACAACTCATTTTGAAGCTCTTCGTCCTCTCACGGCAACATGAAATTCCAGTGTTGTGACGAGAGCAATTGACACTCAAGAGAATGAAACCAATTATTATGGAATCATTAACAAAATCCTTGAATTTACTTTTATCAAAAATAAGACACTTTGAGTTGTCTTCTTTGACTGTGGCTAGTTTGAGAGCAATCATGGAACTCGAGAAAACCAATTTGGAATGGTGGAAGTCAAACACAAGGTTCAACTACGAGGTTATGATACATTTGTTCTTGCACACCAAGTGGATCAAGAGTATTATCTACCTTATCCATGCACAAAGCTCAATGCTTGGTGGGTGGTGTATAAGGTGAATCCTCGTGAGCGGTTATATACTCCTGGGGATAATGGTTATCATGATAGTGAAGACGTTGAAGAAGTGTACCAAGAAGAAGAGTTGCCAGACACTTTTATCGTCAAGGCTGGTGCAGGACTTGATCAATTAGTTAGAGATGTTGAAGATGTAGAGATAGATGATATGCGAAAACAAAAATTAGAACATGTCATGATGGAAGATTGTTGTGCTAGTTTAAGGAGTAGGGCACATGATAATGATGTTGATGAATTCTGAAAGTGGTTACAAGTAACATTTTTTGAAGATAGTAACATGAATTTTGTATATCTTATTTGCATATTTACTGATTATCTATTAAAACAGAATGGCGTCAAAGAAGGGTAAGAAGGTGGCAGCGACGAGGCGGTCCTCCCCCTATAGAGCTGAGGACGCTTTCGCTGGTGCCTCGTCGACAGGGAGCAGACGCTCTCAGCTACTGGGGCACGTTCTGAGTAGTTTAGGGCTTCGTCACAGCAGCCCACACAGGTAAATTTCACTAGTCTTTGACAAATTCTTCAAATCCAATTTCCAATTAAACTTATTTATGAATCATTTGAATGTTGTAATCCTCACCGACAGACTCAGAGGCTACAACGCCAGTTGAGCTTGGCTATCCTTCGGTGAGCCAGCCATCGGCCAACCATCTCTTAGATGGCGAGCCTTCTGCTCCTGAGCCCTTTGGCTCGGTTGGTGACAAGCCTTCTAGGTCACCAGACGTGGTGCCCGAGTAGACGCAGAGGATGAGGAGGACTCACTTTGTTAGTCCTCCTCAGGTCCCTTCATAGAGGATCGTGATTAGTCCGTTCGGAGACAGATAATAAAATTGTAGTGTTCAATTTTGGTTTTTTGGTTACTTAAGTATTGAATCAATAAATTTCTTGCATCGCTTGTTACGACGCGTCTTTAACTGGTTACTTAAGTGTTTCATGTCAATGCTGCAAAGGCAGTTCGGCAAGCTGTGTCGAACACTCGTATTCAAGTTATCAATGAGCACTTGAAGGCGAACCAACACGATGTGTGACACTTCAGGCAGGAGAGCGAGAGGCACCTGGCGGAGGAGGAGTACGCACAGGCACGTGGAATGTAGTAAATATTTTTTCTGATAATTTCCTCAATGGTATTTTTAACAACCTACAACTATGTGCAGGGCCACATGAGCTGGTTGAAGGGTCGGTCCGATGCATATCGAGTCCTTTGTCAGTACTGGGCTAGCTATGAGTTTAAGACTAAGTCTCAGAGGGCTCGAGGGTTGAATGTAGGCCTAGAGGGGGGGGGTGAATAGGCCTTCTTGAATTTCTCGGTTCCTGTAGCACTTCAACACAAAGGTCAAATCCAGAGATATCGGACTAGTCCGGTAAGGTGCGGACTAGTCCGGATTTCACGGGCTAGATTGATCAAGTTAGGTCAATTTGATTGTTTCGTTGTCGTTTGCAGCGGAAATATAAACTATAATGACAGTTCAATAGTTGTATGTTAAGTTTTATTGCAAGTATGATTCTTGTTCACTATTTAACTTCAATTCAACAAAATGAATCAAACCCTAGATAATGTTGATCAACTAGAATGATGAACACAAACGAACAAGACTCAAGATTTATCCCGTGGTTCGGTTACCACGAAGGCAGCCTACGTCCACGTTGAGGAGCCCACAAAAGGACCGGGTCTTCACCAACCCTTCCCTCGTTGGATCGCCACGAAGGCCAATCCTCTTCCACTAATCACACAGGGGTAAATCACCAAGTTGAAGGGGCGATCTCACAAGTTGAGAGCTCCCTTGATTACAAGTTTTAAAACCACCAATAACACACTTCGAAATATACAAATTGAGATGCAAGAGTGTGTTAGAGATTCAAACCAAGAGCTCAATCGTGTGCAAAGTGCCTCTCCAATGATCTACAAGTGATCTTCAAAGGATTGATCGATGTTGCGCTCAACTTCGTGGAGAGAGATGGTTTTTGAGTCTCTTGGGAGGTGTGACGGCGCTAGGGTTCGAGAGAGTTTAAAAGTGGGCCATCCACCTCTATTTATATGGGGTTTCTAGACATTACCGTTAGGGTTTAGAAAGATCGGACTAGTCCGTGGTGGAGACCGGACTAGTCCGGTGTGCTGTGTGAAGCAAACCCTAAGTGTCCAGGAATATCGGACTAGTCCGATTGAAAAACGGACTTGTCCGATTTCGTTGCTGGAAATCTTCGGACTTGTCCGATTGACATCGGACTTGTCCGGACCTGTGAAACCCTAAGTGTTTTGAACAACAAGTCCGCACTTGGAGGACTTGTCCGATTTAGAACAGAGTGTAAATCGGACTAGTCCGTGTAGGCATCGGACTTGTCCGAAGTGGATCAGAAAGGGAATCGGACTAGTCCGGTAGTGACCGGACTTGTCCGATCTAGTGACTTTTGCATTGTGTTGAGGACTAGTCCGCACTGGGGAGGACTAGTCCGAAGTGGAACAGAAAGATATCGGACTAGTCCGGAGGGGACCGGACTTGTCCGATCTTGTGCAGAATGTGATATCGGACTAGTCCGGTTGATATCGGACTAGTCCGGTCCTGTATGGTTTTGTGCATTGTGTGTGTGTGATAAAGTGAGATTGAGCTCTTGGGTGTGTTTCCTTAACACACTCCATACATACTAATCTACTAATTTCTTCTTCTTGAGCTCAAATTCATTCTCCTTCTTAATTTCCCACTTTTTTGGCATTTTACTCATTTTCCATCATTTTCCTGCATTCATCTCAACAAACGGATTAGGATCCCAATTGCTTGTCATAAATCATCCAAAACCCACAAGGGAGTCCTAGATGCACTTTCAATCTCCCCCTTTTTGGTGATTGATGACAACCAATTGAGATTTCACAAAATGAGGTATAAAATGAGATTTTCATAAAGTATGCACATATGACTCAAAAATGCATCAGGCAACAAGGTAATTATTCATATGTGCATTCTTTATGGTGGGATGCATACTAAGAGCATGATTGTATTAAGAATGACAGAATTTTCATTTACCAACTAATATCAAGTGAATATGGCACTTCAGGAGCAAAACCTCAGATTTCATCACACACTTACAAATTAATTGAGCAATTCATCACAGGACCAAACATGATATGAAAAGAGAGTTAAGCAAATACAATCACAATAAAAACATAGAAAGCTAATAAAAACATAGAAAGCTCTCTCCTCGCATCCTATTCAGCTAAAGCTTAGACTAGAGACTCCCCCTCAATCTCTCCCCCTTTGGCATCAAGACACCAAAAAGAGAGAGAGAGAGGAAGATCCTAGGGCTTCACTCTTCGCTGTCAGTCCTCTCGTCGTCTTCATCATCTTCATCGCTTTCGGCTTGACGAGGTTTAGAGGTAGGAGGAGGAGCGGAGCTGCTCGAGCCCCCAATGCCAGAATAGGCAAGCTCGGAAGGGGTCAAGGGGCTGAGCTCGGTGATGTTTGGATCAGAATCTTCAGAAATTGCTGGAGATCCAATTGGATTGATCTCCAGCTTCTCACTCAGCTGCTTCACATTTGCTTTTATGTACCTCATGTCCTCCTTCCTCTTTTGATTTAGCTTGTGAAGCTTCACTTCAGTTTTCTTGCAGGAGGAGAAGATTGCAGCCAAGTACTTGAGGATCCCACTGGCGGATCCTTTCTGAGGGGCTTCCCTGGAGGGAGGAGTAGCCCTAGCAGCTTCTCCTTGCCTTGCCGGCACCTCGGGGCTTGAGGCCGGCGATGGAGCAGCCTGGACACTCACGGACTGAGGCTTCTGAGGCCTCAGTGGAGTGTGCTCCACATCCTTCACAAACTCGATCCCTGTGACCTTCTCAATCATGAACATCAAGTAAGGGGCATAGCCACAGGATCGGTTGGGGGTACTCGAGATATTGACCATATCATTCCAGATATAGTCTGCAACATCAAATTGCCTTTTCTTGCTGATGACCTTCATCAGGGTCCGGAGGTAGCCTTGAACACTCCCTGCATCACCATCCTTGGGAGCAATCGTCTTCCTGAGGACTCTGTTGAGGACCACAAAGAAAGGCTTCATGTTCTTTGTGGAGGGAGGGACAAACTTGGAGGAGGGCTCATACATGAACTGCATTCCATCCCTCTCAATGACCCCAATGTTGTGGATAATGAGGTGGTCATCTTCCTCGGAGTCAAGATGCAGCAGGCGGGCAAACTCTTCTTGAGAGATGGAATACTTGGATCCATGAGTCATCCAAGTCACACTTTCTTCCTCTTCACCTGAGAAGTGGCACGTTGCATAGAATTGTGCAATCACTTCATCATTCCAATTATATCTGAAGGCAAGCAAATCCTTCAGCCCATGTCTCTCTGCAGCTTGTATCACTTCATCAAAAGCTGCACATTTCCTCTTCTTAAGGTGGGCCCAGTCAATCCATTGACTGCGCACCACTGGGGTCTTCATCGGCAAGTAGACAAGCTTATAGAAGTCAGCATGGAAGTTTGACCAAAATCTGCCATCTGCTGCTTGCTTGGGCCTTGCATAGTAATCCACACTCCTCAGCTTCATGGCCACATCACTGCCCTTGCCATTGAATCTCTCCTCATTGGGGTCCCGGACCCCTTCTCTGGGAGTATGTAGCTTTAGAGGCCCAACAGGCCCTGTGGCAACCCCCTTGCCTTTTCCTTTAGCTTGGCGAGGGCCACTTGACGAAGGAGCAGCCTTGGAGGCGGCTTTCTTGACACACACCTTCCTCCGAACCTGAGGAGGTGAGGGAGCAGGCTCGGAGGGTCTCTCTTGGCGTTTCTTGCCAAGACCCGTTGAGGGCCGAGGTGCCACCTCGTGGTCCAACGCGGCCTCGAAATCGGAGATTTCATTGTCGGAGCTCGACATGATCTGAGAATGAGTGATCAAGAGAAAAGACAAGTTATACAAGGTATTTGTGAGGTAAGATGGCAATGGAAGGCAATAGGGAATTAAGGAGTTAGGTTTTGGTTCAGAAACATCGGACTTGTCCGGTGCTCAGGCACGGACTAGTCCGGGGGACCGGACTTGTCCGTACCTGGACCGGACTAGTCCGGTGTTCATCAGCAAAAACCTAACAAACTGGATAAAAATTGATCCCTAATGAGATAGCTAGTCTAGCATACACATAGTACATCAACTGGACATGCAACTAGTGAAGAATGCTAGGCCAAACGATAAGCAAAGAAGAAATTTGAGATTACTTAGGGTTTGAGGAAAATTTACCAAGAAATCCAAGGAAACTTGAAAATGTGGGGGTTGGAGGCCGGACTTGTCCGCTAACTTCAATCCCCGAGTCTTCAAGCTTAATCTCCGCCCAAGTTTGAGGCTTTTCGACGGAGGAATCAAGGATTCACCTTGGGAGCTCGAGCGCAAGAGAGAGAAAGCTTGGAGGAGAGTGTGGGGTGAAGAGATTAGGGTTTGGTGGCGGCTAGGGTTATGGACACGAAAAATCGGACAAGTCCGGACATGACCGGACTAGTCCGAAGTCCTCCAGAGACCTAAATCGGACTAGTCCGTGGTCTGTCGGACTAGTCCGGCCTAACCGGCACACTGCGGACTAGTCTGCAAGGGCGGACTAGTCCGGGTAACCACGGACTTGTCCGTGGTCACCAGGAGAGAATGCATAGCCCATTCATATATATTTGAAGGTCCAATAATTGAGGGTAGAGAGGCAAAACAATACAAATAATCCTGATGAATTTGATCAGTAAGCAAACAACAATCATACTATGATCAAAAATTCATCAAGATCTAATAATTGACATAGTTTTTCGAGAGAAAAAATGGGGAGGAAAAATTTTCACAATTCAGTCAATATTTTGAAGTAATCATACAGGTATGCAACTTTTCAGGCCACACTCCGAGAATCAAGGATGTTTAGCTCATTTCGGAGTTCGCAAAAATGTTTTTCATCAAGTGGCTTGGTGAATATGTCGGCCAATTGTTTTTGGGTGTTGACATGAGAGATGGATATGTCTCCTTTCATGGAATGGTCTCTCAAGAAATGGTGTCTTATGTCAATGTGTTTAGTTCTAGAGTGCTCAACTGGATTGTGGGCTATTTTAATGGCACTCTCATTGTCACAAAGAAGAGGAATACGGTTCATATTGTAACCGTAATCCCTTAGAGTTTGTCGCATCCAAAGGAGTTGTGCACAACAACTCCCGGCTGCAACATACTCCGCTTCGGCTGTGGATAATGCAATGGAATTCTGTTTCTTGGATGACCAAGAAACTAAAGATCTTCCTAGGAATTGGCAAGTGCCAGAAGTGCTTTTTCTATCAACTTTGCACCCGGCATAATCTGCATCGGAATACCCAATGAGATTGAATTTTGAACCTTTTGGGTACCAAAGACCAAGGTTGGGTGTATGAACTAAATATCTTAGGATTCTCTTTACGGCTGTCAAATGACATTCCTTAGGGTTGGCTTGAAATCTTGCACACAAACATACACTCAACATAATGTCTGGCCTAGATGCACATAAGTAAAGTAAAGATCCAATCATAGAGCGATATACCTTTTGGTCGACGCTCGGTCCATCTTCATTGAGATCCAAGTGACCATTCGTTGCCATGGGAGTCTTAATGGGCTTTGCCTTGTCCATGCCAAACTTCTTGAGGATGTCCTGTGTGTACTTGGTTTGGCTTATGAACGTTCCTTCCCTTTGTTGTCGCACTTGGAATCCCAAGAAGTACTTTAATTCTCCCATCATTGACATTTCAAATCTGTCTGTCATAATTTTACTAAACTCTTCACAGAAAGATTGATTAGTTGATCCAAAAATTATATCATCAACATAGATTTGGCAAATGAAAAGATCATTATTCAGATTTTTCGTGAATAGTGTATAATCTACTTTGCCAATTTGAAAGCCATTATCAATTAAAAAAATCTCTAAGACACTCATACCAAGCTCTAGGAGCTTGTTTGAGGCCATAGAGAGCCTTACGCAGTTTATACACGTGGTCGGGGAACTCTTCGTCTTCAAATCCGGGTGGTTGCTCCACGTACACCTCTTCCTTGATCGGTCCGTTGAGGAAGGCGCTTTTTACGTCCATTTGGTACAGCTTGAAATCATGGTGAGTAGCATATGCAAGTAATATTCTAATTGATTCAAGCCTAGCTACTGGAGCAAAGGTCTCATCAAAATCCAAACCTTCGACTTGTGAGTAACCTTTGGCCACAAGTCGTGCCTTGTTTCTTGTCACCACCCCGTGTTCATCTTGTTTGTTGCGGAAGACCCACTTTGTGCCGACTATGTTTGCATTGGGTCTTTCCACAAGTTCCCAAACCTCGTTTCTCTTGAAATTGTTCAACTCTTCTTGCATTGCCACCACCCAGTCCGGATCCTTTAATGCATCCTCAGTCCTGCGGGGTTCCAAAAAGGAGACAAACGAGTAATGTTCACAAAAATTTGCTATACGAGATCTAGTGGTTACTCCTTTTTGGATGTCGCCGATGATGTTGTCGATTGGATGATCCCTTTGAATGCATTGGTGTACTCTTGGGTGTGGTACTTGGGGGGTCGTATGTTGGTGACCATCTTCTTCTCCCCCTGAGTTGTTGTCCTCAATGATTTGTTGATCATGTTCATATTCTTGAGATTGATCTTGTATCGAGGCTCCCCCTTGATTGTTGATCTCCTCTTGTGGTTCACTTTCCTCTTGTATTTGTGTCGATGACTCTTGTGGTCGTACTTCGCCTAGGGCCATCCTCTTTATTGCTTGATAGGGGGCTTCCTCATTACCTAATTCACATTGATCAACTTGCTCCTTTTGGGAGCCATTAGTTTCATCGAACACTACGTCACGTGCCACTTCAACAAGTCCGGAGGCCTTGTTGAAAACACGATAGGCGTAAGTGTTCGAATCATAACCAAGCAAGAAACCTTCATCGGACTTCGAAGCGAACTTTGAGGTCCTGGGCTTCTTGTTCAAAATATAGCAAGGAGAACCGAAAACTCGAAAATATGAAATGTTCGGTTTGTTACCGGTGAGTAGCTCATAGGGGGTCTTCTTTAGTAGTCGATGAAGATAGAGTCGATTTGTGGCATGGCAGGCGGTGTTGATTGCTTCCGCCCAAAATCGATCCGAAGTCTTGTATTCATCGAGCATTGTTCTTGCCATCTCTATGAGCGTTCGATTCTTCCTTTCGGCAACTCCGTTTTGTTGTGGAGAGTATGGCGCTGAGAATTCGTGCTTGATTCCTTCCTCATCAAGGTACTCCTCCACTTGTATGTTTTTGAACTCCGTGCCATTGTCGCTCCGAATATTCTTGATTGATAGTGAGAACTCGTTTTGCGCTCGCTTGAAGAATTTCTTGAGTGTTCCTTGAGTTTCTGACTTGTCATGCAAAAAGAACACCCAAGTGAAGCGGGAAAAGTCATCAATAATGACTAAACCGTATTTGTTACCGCCTATGCTTATGTAAGCAATTGGACCGAAGAGGTCCATATGAAGTAGTTCGAGCGGTCTTGTCGTGGTCATGATGTTCTTTGCGGGATGTTGTGCTCCAACTTGCTTTCCTGCTTGGCACGCGCTACAAGGCCTGTCTTTCTCAAACACAACATCTTTCAAACCTCGGATGTGATCGCCCTTGAGGAGTTTTTGAAGGTTCCTCATACCAACATGTGCTAGCCGTCTATGCCACAGCCAACCCATGTTGGTTTTTGCAATCAAGCATGTGTCGAGTTCGGCTTTATCCTTGTTGAAGTCAACAAGATAAAGCTTTCCCTTTAACATACCCTTGAATGCAATGGAACCATCACTTCTCCTTGAGACAGTCACACCCTCGTTAGTAAACAGGCAATTATAACCTTTGTCACATAACTGAGATATGGACAGCAGGTTATAATCTAAAGATTCAACGTGTAAAACGTGCGAAAGAGTATGTTCAGAGGATATTGCAATTTTACCGGTACCGAGGACCCTTCCTTGACTGTTATCCCCAAAGTAGATGCCTTCGTTTGGGTCCTGGTTCACTTCATACTCCACAAACATCCTCCTTTCTCCGGTCATGTGGTTGGTGCATCCACTGTCTAGTACCCATTTGGATCCACCGGAGGAGTAGGCCTGCAAAACAAATTACGCCTTGGTTTTAGGTACCCAAGCTTGCTTGGGTCCTTGGAGGTTAGTGACAATACATTTGGGCACCCACACATGGGATTTTGTGTTCCCATGGCGTGGCCCAGCATAATAAGCATACACTTTACCAACATTATTTTTCATTAAGACATAGGATGCATCAAATGTTTTAAACAGAAGTTGCTGTTGATTATGGGTCGGACTAGTCTGTGTGACCGGACTTGTCCGGACGACCGGACTTGTCCGGACCACAACCGGACTAGTCCGATTTTCATGAGAGTTCAGATTTTTAGTTTTCGAGTTACCAGGTTGTGAGGGTCCTCCCTTCACAAAGGTGATCCTTCCCTTGTTATTCTTATGATTTCCAGCTTTTTGCTTTCCATCACAAGAGTAACCAATGCCATACTTGACATTTGGAGGTCTTTGGACCAAATATGCACTACGTGCATAGTTGATCCTCTCCTTGTCAAATATTACACATTGGGTAGGATTTTTGTCCTTAGTGGAGGTAGGGTTTTCCTTCAACCTGATGTTAGTTTTATCACATTTGCAAACATGAGCGATATTAGTTAAAGTGGGTTGAGAAGGTGGGGTTGAAGAGGAGGAAGGTTCTCCAAGCTTGAGTGACTCAACCTGCACTTCAAGGATCTTGTTGACCTTGATTTGGTCATCAAGCTGATTCTTGATTGCAACATTTAAGTTGGTTAGCTCCAAGCAAGTTTTCTTGCTTGAAGCTAGCTCAAGCTCTAGTGAGTGATTTTTCTCCTTTTCAAGAACTAGGAGATTGTCAAGTTCGACATGCTTCTCCTTTTGGGAGATAATCATGTCTTCTTGACGATCAATTAGCTCTTCCTTCTCAATAAGTTGGTTAAGCAAGAATTTCATTTTGGCAGCAGTTTTTCTATCTAACCCAATTAGCATATCTTCATCATCACTATCTAGATCATCATCACTTGAGTAAGAATGCGAGGAGGAAGTTTTGATATTTACCTTGCGTTTACCTTCCTTAGCCATGAGACAAGTTCCATTTGCCTTCTTTGCACCGAGCGTGGGGAAGAGTGTGAGTTTCTTGGGCATGCTTTCAATGGCTATGCTAGCCATTTCTTCTTCATCGGACGATGAGGACTCATCGTTTGAGTCCCACTCCTTTCCGATGTGTGCTTGTTCAGCTTGTTTCTTCTTCTTGAAGAATTTTTTCGGTTGAGGCTTGGATTCTTTACTCTTCTTCTTGTTGTCCTCATATGGGCAATCAACTATAAAGTGATTGTACTCACCACAATTATAGCATGCCCGCCTCATCTTTGGTTTTGTCTTCTCCTTGTATTTTCCTTCACTCGATTTTGCTCCTTGTCTTTTCTTCATAATTCTTTTGAATTTCTTCATGAACAGAATCATATCTTCTTCGTCCAGCTCGCTGCTTTCATCATCGCTGTCCTCCTCAAACTGAGCTTCTCTTGCTTCTTTGGATAGAGGTTTGAGTGTGGATTTTAAGGCAACTCCTTTCTTCTTGGCCGATGTGAGGTCAGCTATTTCTTTGACATGCTTGGCTTGCTTCTCCATCATCTCAAAGTTGATGATTTTGCCAAGCAGTTCATCCGGGGTCATTTTCTTGTACCCGGGACTTTCTCGGATCATAGAACAGAGTGTGACGTTGCGAGGCATAAAGGCTCTAAGGATGAGCTTTACAACCTCGTGGTCATTCCACTTTTTGCTACCATACGATCGGACCTTGTTCACAAGAGTCTTTAGTCTGTTGTACATGTCCTGGGGGGATTCATCTTCCTCAATCGCGAACCTTCCTAGTTCGCCTTCAATCATTTCAATCTTTGCCTCCCGCACATGCCGGTCACCTTCATGTGCTGTCTGTAGCGTGTCCCAGATTTCTTTGGCAATTTCCAATCCGTCCACCTTTGTGAATTCATCTCTACTTAGAGATGAGGTGATAACGGCTGCGGCTTGGGCATTCCTGTGGATGGCTTGTTCTTGACTTGGCGTGAGTTCTTCATCGTCATCAGGGATGTTTATTCCTGTGCACACAATATGCCATAAACTTGGGTTAAGGGAAATCAAGTGCATCTTCATGTTTTGCCTCCACATGGAGTAATCACTTCCATCGAAGTGTGGGGCTTTCCCGAGAGGGATAGATAGATAATGACTGTTGTTAGAATTTAAACGGTCATAATTAAAAGGATATCGGGAGTAGTCGGTGTGACTACTCCCCTTCTTCTTTTCTTCAACTTTAGCTTTCCCTTTGGAAAGTGCTTTCTTTCGGAGCAGTGCTTTCAGCTCCAATGTCTCCTCATCATCATCATCGAAGTCTTGGATGGCTTCGAGATACCTTTCTAGCTTTTGGTGCTTGTCATGGTTCATTTCTTCCTGGGTGTTGATTTTCTGGACTTCCTTCATGTCCGACATGATCTCTTCGAGTGGTTGCACTCTTTCTTGAAGAACCCGCTCTGATACCAATTGAATGTAGGCCTAGAGGGGGGGGGGGTGAATAGGCCTTCTTGAATTTCTCGGTTCCTGTAGCACTTCAACACAAAGGTCAAATCCAGAGATATCGGACTAGTCCGGTAAGGTGCGGACTAGTCCGGATTTCACGGGCTAGATTGATCAAGTTAGGTCAATTTGATTGTTTCGTTGTCGTTTGCAGCGGAAATATAAACTATAATGACAGTTCAATAGTTGTATGTTAAGTTTTATTGCAAGTATGATTCTTGTTCACTATTTAACTTCAATTCAACAAAATGAATCAAACCCTAGATAATGTTGATCAACTAGAATGATGAACACAAACGAACAAGACTCAAGATTTATCCCGTGGTTCGGTTACCACGAAGGCAGCCTACGTCCACGTTGAGGAGCCCACAAAAGGACCGGGTCTTCACCAACCCTTCCCTCGTTGGATCGCCACGAAGGCCAATCCTCTTCCACTAATCACACAGGGGTAAATCACCAAGTTGAAGGGGCGATCTCACAAGTTGAGAGCTCCCTTGATTACAAGTTTTAAAACCACCAATAACACACTTCGAAATATACAAATTGAGATGCAAGAGTGTGTTAGAGATTCAAACCAAGAGCTCAATCGTGTGCAAAGTGCCTCTCCAATGATCTACAAGTGATCTTCAAAGGATTGATCGATGTTGCGCTCAACTTCGTGGAGAGAGATGGTTTTTGAGTCTCTTGGGAGGTGTGACGGCGCTAGGGTTCGAGAGAGTTTAAAAGTGGGCCATCCACCTCTATTTATATGGGGTTTCTAGACATTACTGTTAGGGTTTAGAAAGATCGGACTAGTCCGTGGTGGAGACCGGACTAGTCCGGTGTGCTGTGTGAAGCAAACCCTAAGTGTCCAGGAATATCGGACTAGTCCGATTGAAAAACGGACTTGTCCGATTTCGTTGCTGGAAATCTTCGGACTTGTCCGATTGACATCGGACTTGTCCGGACCTGTGAAACCCTAAGTGTTTTGAACAACAAGTCCGCACTTGGAGGACTTGTCCGATTTAGAACAGAGTGTAAATCGGACTAGTCCGTGTAGGCACCGGACTTGTCCGAAGTGGATCAGAAAGGGAATCGGACTAGTCCGGTAGTGACCGGACTTGTCCGATCTAGTGACTTTTGCATTGTGTTGAGGACTAGTCCGCACTGGGGAGGACTAGTCCGAAGTGGAACAGAAAGATATCGGACTAGTCCGGAGGGGACCGGACTTGTCCGATCTTGTGCAGAATGTGATATCGGACTAGTCCGGTTGATATCGGACTAGTCCGGTCCTGTATGGTTTTGTGCATTGTGTGTGTGTGATAAAGTGAGATTGAGCTCTTGGGTGTGTTTCCTTAACACACTCCATACATACTAATCTACTAATTTCTTCTTCTTGAGCTCAAATTCATTCTCCTTCTTAATTTCCCACTTTTTTGGCATTTTACTCATTTTCCATCATTTTCCTGCATTCATCTCAACAAACGGATTAGGATCCCAATTGCTTGTCATAAATCATCCAAAACCCACAAGGGAGTCCTAGATGCACTTTCAAGGGTGTAGAGGGGTCGAGGGGAAGCACAATCATGATCAAGATAATCACTTGCATTTAGCTAAACGCATTGTAAATGTATCTAACCTATGTTTATATATTCATAATATATTGTTCGTATTAACACATATTGACAGGAGCGGGAGACGATGTGCCGCCTACCCCTACTAAGGTCTGGAAGAGAGGTCACAGGGACCCTTCTCAGCCTCAGGGGTGCAGTTAAGCTGCAGCTGAGCGGCTGGTAAGTTTAGAAATCATTCATATTAAATATAACTATATGAATTGTTGAACTTACACAGTTTTCTTATTTTTCATGCTAGGTACGGGGAGGAGGCTAGGAGGATACACGACGCATGTTTCAATTGGAAACATGAATCAATCGATCCTCAAGCTGCGTATGCAAGCGCAGGTTGAAAAGCCCATAAGAGGTGAGTTCATAAGTCATTTTATCATTTTCAATTCAAAATATTAAAGATATTTTAATTCCATATTACTGATTTTTTTATATGCTCGCTATATTCGATGGAGTTGTCAACTCGAGGGTGGCGAGCCCTGCGTGAGGCAGCTCCACGCAGGCTTCGTCGGCGGGCATGAGTCACCGTATGTCGTAGGTGGAGACTCTCGCCCGTCAGGTCCAGGAGAACCGCGAGCAGTACCAGGCAGCGATGGAGGCACAAAGGGCGGCGATATAGGGCACCATCTCCTACCAGTGAGCCTGCATGGAGCAGATGTGGCAGGCGATGATGGTAAGTTAAAGTAATTCAAATTCATCACATTCCAATAGTATGTAATAACATGTAACATTTGCAATGATAGAGTTTCTTTCAAGGTCACACGGTCCATAGGTTGCACCTCGAGCTACCTCCACTGCCACTGTTAATTCCACCGCCAGAAATGCAGGTACCATCGTCGGTGCACACTTCTCCCGGTTCAAGTAATTAAAAAATGTTCTTACTTAGTATTAATTCATCAAATATAAGCAAATCTAATTCAACTTAGCTATTATAGTCTTACTTAGTCTTAAATAATCAAACATAGCAAATCTAACTCAAATTATCTAAAGTAAGTTCCGTATAATTAATTCTAGCTTGTTTAATCAATTCTAGTAAAAAACGAGGTTCCAAACAAATCAATATTTCAAACAACTTCTATGTGTTGCAGGGATCGGCAATGGAGGCTCAAACTCCGTCGCCGTCTATATCGACGTCTGGACTGACGCGTGGGGAGGACTTTGGCGGCACAGGAGGTAGATAGAATTGGTGGATGGAGATGCATTTGTCTTTGTTTTGTGTTTGTGTTGTGATAGATGGACTTTGTGTTGTGATGGATGGATTGTGTCGTGATGGATCGAGATGTTATACTGCTGTTATATATTGTGCTTTGCTGCTGTTATATTTGTTACATATTGTGTTTCTGGCCATTGAGCCGGGCAGAACGTTCTGCTTCAAAAAAATAAAAAACCTTATTTGCGACGACTTTTATACAATACCGTTGCAAATTAGGCTTTTGGCAGTCGCAAATTAACCTATGTTTTTTGCGATGGCCCGACTGTCACAAACAGGACCTGTGCTATTTGCGACAGCCACAGTAAGCCGTTGAAAATAGAGCCTTAATGGTGACGGCTACCGCCACCCATCGCAACGGGTTGGACCCGACCCATCTGCCAGACCCGGGCTCATGTTTGCGACGGCCGTCGCAAGCCATCTCAAATAAGCTTATTGCGACAAAACTCCAGCGACGCTCGAAAACCATTGCAAATAAGGAAACTCGTCGCAAATAGCATATTTGCGACGTCTTTTTGCTTATTTGTGACGGTTTTGACCGTCCCAAATTATCATGATTCCGGTAGTGTAAGCTATATACGACGGTATAGATCTTGTCATTTATTATCGCGATTCCTGTGGTGTAGTGCAGGTTGTTAGCTGCACGTTGCACGATCAGTTCGTGCGTGAGGTCCTGGACGGAAGCAACAGCCCCTGATTGTCCGCTTGATGTGTTCGAGTGGTTGTTGCACGTAAGTGGGCATGCATGTTTGCGAAATTGCCGCTGGTCAGTTGCATGTGGATGGTGTGGTGCGGCTCTGTTGCTGCACGTGTGTTGTGGCCACGTCAGGATCTGTAGACATAGCAGCTGATGAGTATTAGCCGACCGTTAGTCTGTTGCACTTTTCGGCATATAAGTGAAATGTGCAGGGAGTGCAACAGAGTCGGAATGAGTACTAAGCTAGCAGTGAGTGATGTGGAAGAGCAGTGAGTGTGTTGTGCGTGTGGTGCAGGTGCATGGCCGAGTGAAGTGTGTTGCACTATTACAAGAAGCCTCATCACAGGCGGCTCCAAACCTATTATCACAAACGGCTTTTAAAACCGCCTGAAACGAAGAGCCTGTGATAATCCGTAATTTTACAGGCGGAGAAGTGATACCGCCTGTGAAGACACATTATCATAGGCGGTTCTTTACTTAGGCTAGCCGTCTGTGAAGATATTTTTTCACAGATGGGTCGTGCAGCATATATAACCGCCTGTGATAAATGTCTTATCACAGGCGGGTATTGAAGCATAACTAACCGCCTATGATAATGTGTCTTCACAGGCTGGTATTGAAGCATAACTAACTGCCTATGATAATGTTGTTATCACAGATGGACGTTTACCTACATCAGCCGTCTGTGAAGAACTTTTAACGTAGCCGGTTTCTACCATAACAGTCACCGCCTGTGAAAATTAGGTTATCACAGATGGTTCTTTACTTGTATCTAGCCGCATGTGATAATTGTTTTTCACAGTCATGCCTAGCCGTTGGTTAATAACCGCCTGTGATAAGGTATAACCTATGCAGTACTACTGTTGTTATTTCTAATTTCCAGGTCAATTCAATATAATCACAGAACCAAAAACAACAATATCATCACAGAACAAAAGTCAACAATATTATCATCACAAAAGTCAATTTCACTAAAACAATATACATATGTACAAGTTACAGATACAATTCATCTCAAAGTTTACAAGTTTTCACTAAAAACTGTTTCTATTGGCATAGTCGCAAAGTTCTGGCACATCAGCTGCTGCACAATTCTCATCAAAGAACTTCCCTTTTTTGTGAAAATTTCACGACGAATGAACTGACAGAGTTCAGTAGCAATCCTGTCGGCTCCTCCACTAGGAATACTTCTACAAACCGGCCATTCTTCGTTCAGATTCTTCGTGTGCTACAATATAACACATAACAAGGTTTAGAATGTATTGGTTTGAACAATCTCAAAGTATAGATCAAAGTGAGAGTATACAGGAATTTATTTGGTATTTTTGGAGCAGTTGTACTATGAGCAATTGAATTTTGAAGTTGGAATCAAAATTTGAAAATAATGTTTCTGGTAATATTGAATAGCAGAGAATATAAGCATTAAACTATGCTAGTTACAATGAAAATGAAACACAAAAGTAAGAAAATAAGGTATCGACATTAAGGATAACTTACATCCTCATGATTCACTCTATATACGCAGGCGGTCCAAAGATGCTCGCATACATAATACCCGCATTAGACACTCCCAGCAGGCTGCTTCGGACAAGCATAATGCGTTTTAATGTTCAATGCATTCGTATTAGGAGGTCTCTGACCGCCAAGCTGTTCCGCGTAAAACCGCTAAACGCTGTAATAAAAGAAATGTCATATAAAACTTGTCAACACATTCTAAATGTGCGTAAATTAAAATTATTGAATAAACGTACAGTTTCAAAATGTAAAGGAAATCTTTGTAACGATCTGGTGAGAAATCGGCCGAGTCCAAGACTGTTGCCATTCCCTGCGTTGCCTTGATGAAGATCATTATGTAGTGATTACTGCAAACATACAAACACATGTGTTAACAACAATCAATAATTGCCATTTCAATGTCATGTGTCGAACTTACTCGAAGTGGTACGGAGCCTTTACGAAGTCCTTGCCGTCTCTGACAAAGTTAAACATCGCATGTCCTATGTAAGCTGCAACTTCTGTCCTTCTATCTTTCTTAAGTTTTGCAATTGTTTTTTCAAAATCTCTTTTGTTCATGTGTTTGTACTGTCCTGAGTCTCGATTTGCCTGGACGTCGAATAGCGACTTTGCAATCCTAGTAGGGTCAAGGATACCTGTCCTGTGCTCCAACTTTTCATTATCCATGTATTGCATCCTATTGAAGAAGTCCAGAATTGTTATAATCTCATGAAATGCGTATGCGTGTAGTAAGAAAAGCAAATACAAAATATTAGAGCACTTACAAGCACCAGACGAGCAGCAGGTTGATTTCGAGCATGCCCCGATGGAAAAGGGAATGCAGCTCCTCAAATAAAATGACTCGTTTATCCACTCCAGTGCTCCAGAATGCTGCTTTTGGAATACGAAATGTGACGCAATTAAGACCATATTTTGTGATGGCAGTGATGTACCACTCATGCATTCTTTTGAGCTGAGTTGTATGCTAAGTTGTACAAATATCATGAATGGCTTTCCATTCGCAAATTTAGGAGGAACATCCTCAAGATTGTATATTGGAACTCCTGGTTTAACTAAAGCCATCTGCGATTATACATGACACCGTCTTCTTCCCACTCCTCGATATCTTCTAATGCTGGCTCATGAGAAGTACGAGATGCACTCAATTTTCTAATATTTTCCTTCATAGCTTCCAAATACTTTGACACTTCTGATGAAGGTTTATTAATTTCGTATGAGCTAACTTTGATAGGCACTGATGATCGAGGAGTAGTCATCGGAAGTTGGACACTGGCTTGTTGTTGAACCTGTTGTTCAACTGATTGCTCTTTACTCCCAGCAGTTGGCTCTAGTACTACTTCAATTTGTTGCTCAACTGGTTGCTCTTTACTAGCAACAGCTTGCTCTGGTACTGCTTGAAGTTGTTGTCCAACTTGTTGCTCTTGGATATCATCCTTGCTGAGACATAGGGGGAGTGGATCTTCCCATACTGGGAGTGGATCTTCGTGCACTTTCGCCTTAGAAGATGGGGTTGCAGTATTTGGAGATGCGACGGGGCTAGAAATTGGCTCATCATCCAACACGATATCGCGTCGGTGCCGAAGGATTAATTGGTTGATAGCCTGCCCCAGAGTCGCGATCCCCTGAGGTGTGAAGTGGTCTATTTCATAATCTTCATAATCATTATCAATGATCTGAAGAACTTGCACCACATCATAATACAACAGAAGTGGATTCCCGTTGAAGTCACGATCAGGCTTTGCCATAGCAGTGGCAACCTGTTTGGTTTTGTTCCCTGCTCTGCCTATCAGGACAAGAAGACGACAAGATTTGTCGTTAGCAATATCATCGACAGGGAACTTATGGGTTGACCCTGAGCCTGGCACGGAACCAACGCTGCTAGGGTAGGCAGTTGGAGATACTAATTGCTCCTTTTGCACCGAAACCATCACTGTACTCGGTGCCACTAATTGTCCTGATTGTCTAAGTTGTTCTATTATTTCTTGCATATTTTCTTTGACCTTTTGAGCAATCATTTCATCAAGTGTTTTCTTAAACTTCTCACGTCTTCTATATGTGTCTTTATCTTTAGGGAAACCATCTAGCCAAGACATTTGAGAAGAGACCGCTCGAACCCGTCCGCTGTGTTCAGGGTTTCCTAAGATAGCGGTAAGTTGGTCATTCTCCCTCTTCGGCTTGAAGAGACCCTTCCGTTGCTTTTCAATTACTTCTTTCATTTTATCCTCTACTTCATTCAGAGAGTCGGGCTTTTCAAGTTTGCCCTCGCTGGTCAAACCTAACCGAGCAAAGACCCAACGTTGAGTTCGCTCATCGCACACTTCAAATGGGTGAGGATTGCCCTTACTGGTAATTTCGTCTAATATCTTATTCCATTTCTGGACTTTGGGGGCATATCCGGCAGACCCCAAGCGATGATGGTATTTGTTCTTTTTTCCAAGCTCTGACCTAGTTGCACTTAGAGCTTTAGCATCAAGTGTGCTCTTTTGACGAACAAACTCTTGCCATTGAGCTTGTGTGATTTTTCCCATCTTCCTTAGGCTAGGGACCTTATCGGCCTTAACATAAGCATTCATTTCACTCTTCCAGCATCGAAACTTCTTGCCGCAAGAGACCAATGTTGCTTTCTTTACAGCTTCTTCTGTGCCTTTCGGGAACTTGAATTGTTTCTTTATCTTTTCCCACAACTCATTCTTGGTCTGCTCGGGTAATTTCCTCCAATTCTCGGTTGTGATCGGCACAACCTCCCTAACAAGAAAACTGCATGCATTACGGTACTTGGTAACTGAATCCAGTGGTTATTGGGGAAGCCCACCTGGACCGATCCTTGTTATGTACATGATGCGGTCCAATGGACCCTTATTGGGACCTCGTTGCCCTCGTTTCCGCTTGAGTGAAGCTGAGGATTCATCCATTGGAGAACCTTATGCAGTTTTAGGAGCCGATGTCACCTCATTGTCTTCGCGATTAATCTAGGTAGAAAAAAATTATAAGACTTTGTATACTTGACAACCAACATTAACTTGAACTGCTGAAGTTAAGATTCGTGATCCATACCTCGTCGGCAGGATCATATTCCGGGTCTAGATCCACTGAAGTCTTTTTAATTTTTATATTCGGAAAAGGATCCGATGGACTGTGATAGGAGCCTGAACTGCTGGAGTCAGTAAACTCCATATTTTCTTCTTTGTTGTTACTACCAGGACCAGTCTTCTTAGGGCTTTCCATACTAGATCTAATAAGACAAAAATCTAATAAATGGCATATTAACTCTACATGAAGTGTTGCATGAAGAAAAAGATGGAAGCATTCTAAGATTTGATAAGGCATTCTAGGGTTTAAGGCGACTGACCAAAAGGTTCCTATACATTGCGAGGGTGACAAGCATGTTAAAGTTGATCACCAGCAATGGCAATTTTATCTTTTTATTCTAAATAGGCTAGCTTCGTTCAAAGTGGCGACCACGTTCTTGAGGTTTACTAGGCAGCGCCTAGCTCTGGACCTATAACTGATCAAGCACGGGACAAAAAGCAAATCCTCCAGCCTTTTTCTAGTATCAAGAATCGCAAAGTGTGGCACTTGGATTTGGATGGTGAGGTGAGGCGAGGCAAGGTAGATGCAGGCGAGAAGAGACACTCTTTTTCATCGATCATCTCTACAACCATTGGATTTGCACGGTAAAAAAAGATAAAAGACCCACATTCTCAAACAAATCAGGAATCCAGAAACATTCACCAAAATCTAATCCCGGTGTGCCCGGCCGCACCAAATGGGCTCATCATGGCAGCAGGTTCAGCCATCATGAAAGGCATTACGTACCCCACATATGATGGCACCAAGGATTTCTGGGATGGTCAATTGTCCTGGCTATTTAGAAAACAGGACAGGGAAGTCGGCGCCTCCTATAGTGATAAACTTGGTGAGTTCTAGAGGTTCACGAGGTTTAGGTTACTTGATCAAGTCTGGGCATATGAAACCTTTGGTGGAATATTTCTGATAGGATGGGATTAACCAGGTCGAGGGGTTGGGGGCTTATTTTTGAAATCCCCCTTCATGTGACTCCAAATCCTATATGGATTGTAACTCAATTTGTACTAGGACTAGGACTGGTTCCTAAACTGAATCTGACTCCTAACTCTATTCAGAGTAGGACTCTACTAATATCGTTAAGGACAAAATCTGCTTTATCTAGAACAATCATATAACCCTAGGCTGGTGTTTCCGCAACTTTGTCAAAAGTCCAAGTTCGACTCCTCTACCAGGTGCACCAGATACCCAGATCATCAAACAAAAATGAAGTCCCAATATATCTAGTTTGATACAAATGGTGCTAACAAATCATAAATGGGTACATAAACTTTTTTCCTGTGAAATGCCTTAATATTAAGCTGAGTTCAATAATGGGATACATAATTGTTTTAACGCATGCAAACCTTCTGTAATTATTCACATCATCATGATTGAATAAGCTATTCAATAAACAAACTCATAGTCATATAACAGCTACACTATCAGCAATAATTATTCAACATAGCAATATATCATTCTCCAATGGATAAGATACATATATGTTTATTGTATGTGTTCATGTATTTCAATTTGAGCATTGTACTAAAAAATGCAAATCGTAGCCACTAATTTTGTTCAATTGTGCCAATATGGCCATTATCATCACAATCCTACATATTTGAGTGACACATCATATGTTTGCCATCCAGCACCGCTAGAAGATGGACACACCTACTTCCAATAGAGTTCTCATTGCAGTTACCCCATCAACCTAACTCATTTTGTGTATCGAGTGTGAGTCACCATGAATATTCCAGTTCATTACGTATTCGAATTCCGGTCAGGTGAGGACATTGGGTTACTGGAACTGCTGGTGCGTAGAATTGATGGAAGTACACCGACAACCCAAGGATGCCTACCGACCGAACCCTAACCAAAGATGCCACCGAACTTGACAGTTTTTTGAATTCCACCGAACCCTAACCAAGGATGCCTACCATTTTCCAATTCCTGAACCCTAACCAAGGATATGCAAGGCGGCGGTGAGGGCGGGGAGGGAGGCGGCACGGCTAAGGAGGATGGAGGGTTGAAGGGTTTAGGGTTTACCTTGAAGCTCGGCGGCGACGGTAATGGCTTCACTCGGCGTACCTGGAAGTGACGAGGGCGAAGCTCGGCGGCGACGGCGAAGCTCGGCGATGGCGAAGCTCAGCGACGTACCTGGAAGTGACGAGGGTGAACACTTGGCAGCAAATGAAATTTTGGCAGCCTAACGGCGTCTAAGTGTTTCGCCTGGGTTAGGTTTTTCCAACGCTGCGGAGGGGTATATATAGACTCCCATTTTCTCAGGCAGATTTTAAGTATCGACCACCTGAGAAGATTGTTACCTCAGGCGGGTTTTACTTACCAACTGCCTGAGAAGATACAATTATCTCATGTGGTTGGTTAGTAACACCCGACTGAGATAAACATCTTCTCACACGGTTATTAATTACCAATCGCCTGTGAAGATATTTACTTCTTCTTAATTAATATGTGTTCATAATTTGATGAACGCCTACATAAAGACCCCTCACCAACCGCCAGTGAGGTTCTTAATTAATATGTGTCGATGACCGTGCGCGACCTTTCTTTTCCCCGAGGCGCGACCTTTCGATACGCGGTAAACCAACTGCTCCATCTTCCACTCCGTGCGGCCTTAAAGACGCGCTATCACCCGTTAGTTCTCCACAAGCGCATCACTCACTTTGGATCCTCTTGTTTTCTTCGTCTTCATCTGCTCCGACGACCCAACACCACTATGGCCGACCTTCTGCCGCCAAGCCCTCTGAGGGAGCCACCTTACAAGAAACTATGTTGCAACTCCCCGGAGAAGATCAACACCGAGCAGTGCCTCCTCATGGCGCGAGAGGCGTACAACAATACATCTCGTGCCATGAGTGCCTTGGGGCTAGGTACCCTTCCAGAGTATCCTGGAATGGGTACCATGGGCCACTACCTCTACGCCCTCACGGGAGTGGCTGATCGTCTCGACATTCTGTTCAGGACGATGGCCCAGGATCTTGGCCCCGAGGGCCGTAGAACGCTGGTGGAGGCGACGGCTAGCAACCTCGGGGTTGCACCGCCGGTGCAGCTGGTGCAGCCGGCCCTGTCTCCTGTTGCACCGGTGCCGGAGTCGCCGCCGGAGGAGGAGGAGGAGGAGGAGGAGGAGGAGGAGGAGGAAGAGGAGTAGGAGTAGGAGTAGGATTTAATTAGTTTTTCTCTTTGTTGTTTTTAGTTGCTTCTACTTTAAAAAAAATATTGTTAATGAATGAAATCTATCTTTGTTCATCTATGTGATTGAATATTCCTTGTGTATCTTGTGTGTTCTTGTGTAAATATTGTGCATCTTGTGTGTTCTTTTGTGAGATGTGTGATTGAATATTGTTAATGAATGAGTATCTTGTGTGTTCTTCAACTGTGTGAATGAATGAATGTGTAGTATGTTCATCGTTAATTAAAACACGTCTGAGAAGAAGATTATCTCAGACGGTTGGTAAGTAATACCCGCTTGAGATAAACATCTTCTCAGGCGGTTGGTAAGTACCAACCGCCTGTGAAGATATTTACTTCTTCTTAATTAATATTCTTGATTAAATGTGGTCCTTTAAAAGGCAAAAATCCACTTTCTTGTAATATTATTGATAAGTAAAGGTTACCATTAAATTTCACTTCATAAATCCTTTGAAATTGGTCAGAACATAAAAAACATACAACAAATGCTATTTTTCATTTTTCTATCTTGATGAATATAATGCTTTTTTCATTTAACTTTTCAGTGGACATTTTTACTCATCATACCAACCTCTATGAATTTTTTCAGATTTTTTTAAATTTTTTTGAGTCAATGTGTGTTCATAATTTGATGAATGCCTCATATGTATATGAGCATTTAGTTAGAATGGTGGATAATATGAAGTTTGACATGTTGGAATGCTTTTAAAAAATTAAAAAAAAATCGTACATGTATAAATTATACAAATATGTTCATACCAACAATTTTGAGTGAAGGAACTTTTTTATGAGATACACAAATGTGAATAATATGTGAATAGAAATTAATTTGATATTTACCAAAACATTACAATGTCAGCTATACAAGTTTTAAAAATATTTTGTTCAGTTGGCACTATCTCAGTCGGTTGGTAAGTAATACCCGCCTGAGATAAACATCTTTTCAGGCGGTTATTAAGTACCAACAGCCTGTGAAGATATTTACTTCTTAATTAATATTCTTGATTAAATATCTTTTCAGGCGGTTGGTAAGTAAAACCCGCCTGAGATAAAGTTAAAAACCGCCTGTGAAAAACCGACGTCTATATAAGGACCCCTCACTGCAGTCAAAACGCAACCCTGGAGAATTTATATCGACGCCGCAAGGCTGTTGAATTTCCCCTGCGTCGCGCCGCTGCTCCGCCGCCCAGCCCATACTGCAGCGCCGCCGCTCAACCCCGCACCGCCACTTCTCCACCCAGCCGGCCCACCGTGCTGACGCCTCCCCACCGTGCTGACGCCTCTGCAAGGTAAATGTAGTTTCCTTACTTTTTCTTTGTATATTTTCATTAGTTGATAAGCTATTAGTCTTGTGTGTTCTGGTATATGGATTCTGTCCTTTTGCATGTGTAAGCACTGTATGGATTGTGTTCTGGTATATTAATGTATGGACTATATGGATTGTTTCCTTTTTGTGTGTTCTGCTAGTTTGGTCTTTATATATTGATGTATGGACTATATTGTAATAAGCTTATTGTAGTTTGTACCTATTATGTGACATGAATATGATGTTTAATTAACAGATGCTATTGTAATATATATAAGATGGTATTGTTTAATTAACAGATGCAAGGTAAATGTAGTTTCCTTACTTTTTCTCTGTATATTTTCATTAGCTGATATGCTGTTAGTTTTGTGTGTTCTGGTATATGGATTCTGTCCTTTTGCATGTGTAAGCACTTTATGGATTGTGTTCTGGTATATTGATGTATGGAATATATGGATTGTTTCCTTTTTGTACCTATTATGTGACATGAATATGATGTTTAATTAACAGATGCTATTGTAATATATATAAGATGCATGAAGTTTACCCGAACTTGTAATTGTAGTTTTATGTGTTTTCCTTTTCAATATGCTACTTGTGTGTGCGTACCTCCTGCTTGCATATATTTCGAAGGAGTGATTAGAATTAGCTTTCTAAGGAGATGGTTTTATAACTCACCCATTTAGTTACCATCGTTGGATAGGATCCGACGTCAAGATATAACGGACCGGATCCCACCTAGACCTAGCCCATGCTGTTGTGCCTGTTTCCCCTTTGACTCTGTCCACCTCAAGACGTCGCCCGTCTCCTACATTAGTTGCCCTAATTATACTTGTTATGTCTCTATAAATTCATTTTATAGAAGATCTTTAGAGAATATTTGTGGCCAAATTTTGTAAATCTGACAAAAATTCTATTATTGAAGCATGGACCGTCGAGCGTGGATGTATAACATGCCAAGACCCGATCCTATGTACATTCATAATGTTGCAAATTTTATTGAAGCATCCACGAGACATGCGAAGTTGCAAAAGAGAGATGAAATATTATGTCCATGTATCGACTACGAAAATAATATTGCTTGGACGGATACTATAGTAATCCAATCTCATTTGGTGAAAAGAGGTTTCAAAATAACTACACAATATGGACAGAGCATGGTGAGTTAGATACACATGATGTGGATAAAGATGATGAGAGAGGCTCAGATGATGATAATGTTCATATCGATGATGGTAGTGACAATCAAGCTGGTGATGATGATGATGAGTTCGATTGTGAGGAGATGTTGCGTCACATTCAACCATATGTACTGACTTCTATGGGAGTAAGAAAAGGTTTAAGTAAAATGGAGACATTGCAGAATGCGGCGATAGAGCTTTTATATGATGAATCAAACGGTTGTGATAAAGAGTTTACTACATTGCGTGCAGTCTTAGAACTACTGAAGTTGAAAGCTACGCACGGATGGTTTGATTGTAGTTTCTCTGATCTTTTGAATCTTCTGGCAGAAATTCTTCCAAATCCAAATAAACTGCCCAGAAGAACTTATAAAGCGAAGAAACTTCTTTGCCCGATGGCACTAGGTGTGACAAAAATACACGCTTGTGTGAACCATTGTATTCTGTATTGCAAAGAGCATGAGCTCGCAACTAGATGCCCCATTTGTGGTGTCAGTAGATATAAGAAGGACTACAATCACCAGTATGTTACCAACATGAAAAAGACTCAGAAGAATAAGAAGTTTATTATTGGTCCTGAAGGTGACGATGACGATACTTCTGGTGATGTGGACAGGAAGAATAAGGGAAAAAATCTTGCCTTGGTGATGTGGTACCTTCCGGTAATTGATCGCTTGAACTCTAGGGAGGCTGAACTTATGCGTTGGCATTTCGAGCAACGCAAGAAGAATGAAAAACATATACGACACCCTGGTGATGCAACGCAGTGGAAAAATTTTGATATTCAGTATCTGGAATTTGCGAAGGAAATCAGAAATGTGAGGTTTGTCTTGGGTACAGATGGAATGAATCCGTTTGGTGAAAAAAGGAGCATACACAGCACATGGCCCGTGGTCTTAACGATGTACAACCTACCAACGTGGTTGTGTCACAAAAGGAAATATATCTTATTATCTGTTCTTATCCAAGGTCCGAAACAACCCGACATCGAATTTGATATGTTCTTGGAACCTTTAATGGAAGATATGGCAAAATTGTGGAATGAAGGGGTACGTACATGGGATGAGTACAAGCAGGAGTATTTCACGCTAAGAGAAATGATATTTGTTACCGTGCATGATTATCCCGGACTGTTTACATTATGGGGACAAATGAAAGGGAAGAAAGGTTGCGTTAGGTGCGTGGATAGAACTGGATTTCTATACCTCACTTCATCCTGAAAGACGATGTACACGAGACATCGACGATTCTTGACAGATACACACAAGTATAGGAAGATGAAAGAACAATTTGATAACAAAATCGAAAAAGATATTGCACCGAAACCTTACAGTGGAAAACTTGTGTTTGAAATGGTCAAGAACATTCATATTGCTTTCAGTAAGGGAAAAAATAGTAAAGGAATTAAGAGAAAGAAAAGTACATCTTCGAATGATACAACTGACATGTCTTTCAAGAAACAATCAATTTTTTTTCAAGTATCTTCCGTATTGGAAGAATCTGGAATTTTGCCATAGTATTGATTTAATGCACGTTACAAAGAATGTATTTGACAACATCATTGGGACCTTGCTGGACATGCCGAGGAAAACAAAGGACGGATTAAATTCACGTATGGACCTAGTAAATCTTGATTTGAGACCAGAGCTTCATCTAGTAGAAAAGGCGAACGGGAAGCATTACCTTCCCCCAGCCAGCTACAACTTGATGCTAGAAGAGAAAAAAGCAATTTGTGAATGCTTGTGTGGGATCAAAGTGCCCACGAGTTTCTCATCCAATATCCGCAAACTAGTCTCGATGAAAGACTTGTCTTTATTCGGTTATAATTCTCACGACTGTCACGTGACGATGACAGTTTTCCTTGCCATTGCAATAAGAGTAATCAAACCTGAGCATATAAAAGTTGTCATCACACGTTTGTGTTACTTCTACAATGCAGTATCGCAAATGGTGATAGCACGTGAAGATTTACACTATCTGAAAACATACATCGTCGAGACAATGTGCAAGCTTGAGATGTGTTTCCCACCATCCTTTTTTGATATGCAAGTACACCTAATCATACATCTTGTTGATCAGATAAAAGCATTGGGGCCACTATATTTACATCATATGTTTTTGTTGGAGAGATATTTAGGAGTATTAAAAGGTTATGTGCGGAACCGTGCTCACCCAGAGGGTTCAATTATGGAAGGATACACCACTGAAGAAGTGATTGAGGGTAGCACTGATTACATCAAAGATGGAAAATTGATAGGTGTTCCTATACCGGTACATGAGGGTAGACTACGTGGGAGAGGCAAAGTGGGTAAGAAAACTTTTATTGTTCAAGATTATAAGAATGTACACTGTGCACATTTTGGTGTACTACAACAGCTCGCAATAGCTGAGCTGTACATCGAGGAACACCAAATTGAGATTCGTGATAAAAACCAAGACCACACAGAGGACTGGATCATGAAAGAGCACAGAAGATGTCTCACTGAATGGTTAATGGAAAAAAATATATCATACGGAAACACTATAGAAGAGGCAACAATGATGAAGTTAGCTTCTGGCCCATCTGCTTTGATAACATCATGGCAAGCATATGACATCAATGGTTACACATTTTACACTAAAGAAAAAGACGGTAAGAGTGTTGCACAAAATAGTGGTGTTCGTATTTAGGCTTATGATTCACAAGGGCAGAAGACCACATACTTCGGGTTCATAGAGGAAATATGGGAACTCGATTATGGCTAAAGAATGGTAATGCCCGTATTTAAGTGCCAATGGGCCAAACATCCTGATGGTTTGAAAGTGGACAATTACAGGCTGACACTGGTAGACTTGAATAAAGTGGGTTACAAAGATGACCTGTGGGTTCTCGCCGATAATGTTGCACAAGTTTTTTATGTTCAAGATCCAGAAACTGGGAAGTTGCACGTAGTTGTTTCTGGAAAGCAAAATATTGTTAGGGTTGAGAATGTGGGAGATAATGAAGAGGAACATAATTAGTATGAAGAGATGTACCTTTTCACCGAACCAGAAAACATCAAGCACGTAGAGAGAAGCATTAAAAAGAATTTGAAACCCTATATGTGAGAAGATGTCAATGCTGGAAAAAATGTATATAGCAATGCGAGATGATATATATTGTATATATTTGTATCTTCTGAAATCAACTTAGAACAATGTTGGTATATGGATTGTTTCCTTTTGCATTTGTGTACATATGCGTTTGGACTCAATAATTTGGAAGTTTGGAAGTTTGGTCTTTCAGATAATGATCTCTCGGGCGTGTTGCCGATTGAAGGAGGAGCGCTTGGCGTGGCGCAAGAACCATCCCCATGTATGTACATATGGCACACCGGTCACATGGTTGTATATACATATGTATCTGTAATGGACTGATGAACTCAACTGTAGTTTGTTTTTCCATCTTGTTTGTTTTTGGTATTTTCAATTTCTCCGCGTAGGGTTTCTCTGCGAAGCCCGAATCGGGAGATTTATTGAAGTGGCAGTGCATCGTCCCCGGTAAAGAAGGGGTAAGTCATGAAGAACAAGCACAATATGAGTTTAACCATCGTCCTCCTATTAATAAATTTCTTTTGCAGACTGAATAGGAAGATGGTTACTACCCCCTGACAATCTCCTTCTCTGAGGACTATCCCTTGGTGCCTCCAAGATGCGCCTTTCCAATTGGGTTCTTCCACCCAAATGTCCATCGTTCGGGAGCACTCTGCATCGGGATTCTTGATCAAGAGACTGTAAGATAGACCTATTTTGTTCATGTAATCATTACTTATAATTGTTGTCGAACTTATTTGAACTGGTTTCTTATATTGCTTAAATTATATTTCGTAGGGGTGGTACAGTGCTTTTACAATCAAAACTATATTACTTGAAGTTCAGCGTTTGCTGCATCAGCCAAATGTGCCTGATGTTGAAAATGATTGCTATAATCTACTTATCAAGGTTAGATGACACTTTGACTTAGTGACCAATGTAGGTTATTCATTCCTCCTTCAACATTTGTTAATTTAAATAATGTCAATATTTTCAGGATCTAGCGGAATATAAGAGACGTGTTCGGAAGCAAGCAGTATGGTACAATTTAGATTGATCGATGGGAGCTTTATCGTCGATCTACAATGAATGTAGCATGATTTTTGTTCAGTGTTTAAAGAAATTATCTTTAAACAATTGTAAAGCCTCTAATGGTGTATTATCACAATTAAGCCAGCCTCACTGGTGATCGAGCATTTCCTATAATGCATTACTGTACTAGTATCCGCTCATCTGTGTCTGATACAATTTTCCCTGCAACGACTACATACAATTGTGATAATTGCAATGACTACATCCCTATAATTTCAATGAAAACCGCTTGTGATAATTGAACAACTACATACGGTTCTTAAACAATGACCGCCACTGAAAATACATGATCTTCTCAGGCCGTTGTTAATTAAGAACTGTCTGTGAAGTTCATTACATTACAGGCGGTTATTAATTAAGAACCGCCTATGAAGATCATGTATTTACCCAAGCGGTTGTTTCTTAAAATCCGTCTGTGAAGTTCATTGCATTACAGGCGGTTCTTAATTAAGAACCGCCTGTGAAGATCATGTATTTACCCAGATGGTTGTTCTTTAAAATCCGCCTGTGTTGTTCTTTCATCAAAGGCGGTTATTATATCATTCGTCATCATAGTCGCATATTTTTAAGGACCGCCTGTGTTTGAAAATTTGAGGCGCCTGTAAAAATGCTTTTTGTAGTAGTGTTGTGTGCGTGCAGTGTGTGCGCGCAGGGTGTAGGCAAGTGCTCGTGTGTGGCAAGTGAAGCCAAAGTGTTGTCTATGTGCGTTGAGGGAGCTTCCAAATGAAGGTATAAAACAGCGTGAAGTGTTCACTACTATAATAAGTCTCATCACAGACGACTCCAAACATATTATCACACGCGGTTTCTAAAACCACCTGAAATGAAGAGCATGTGATAATTTGCAATTTCACAGGCGGATAAGTGAATCCACCTGTGAAGACATATTATCACAGAAGGTTCTTTACTAAGGCTAGCCGCTTGTAAAGAGAGATTATCACAGGCGAGTCTTGCAGTATATATGACCGCATGTGATAATTGTTTTATCACAGACAGATCTTGACCTACAACAAGCCGCCCGTGGAGACATTTTATCGCAACCAGTTTGTACCATAACAATAACCGCCTGTGATAATTAGATTATCACATATGGTTCTTTACCTATATATAGTCGTTTGTGATAATGATATTTCACAGGCAGTTCTAGCCGTAGGTAAATAATCGTCTGTGATAAGGTATACCCTATGCAGTACTACCTACTGTTATTTCTAATTTCCAGGTCAATTCAATACAATCACAGAAGTCAACAATATCATCACAAAAGTCATCTCACACAAGTCAATTTCACTAAAACAATATACATATGTACAAGTTACAGATGAAATTCATCTCATAGTTTACAAGTTTCCACTAAAAATTGTTTCTATTGGCATAGTCGCAAAGTTCTGGCACATCGCTATTGCACCATTCTCATCAAAGAACTCCCCTCTTTTGTGCAAAATTCGCGACGCACGAATTGACACAGTTCAGCAGCAATCTTGTCAGCTCCTCCACCAGGAATACTTCTACAAATCGGCAATTCTTAGTTCACATTCTTCGTGTGCTGCAATGAAACACATAACAAGGTTTAGAATGTGTTGGTTTGAACAATCTCAAAGTATAGATCAAAGTGAGAGTATACAGGAATTTATTTGGTATTTTTGGAGCAGTTGTACTATGAGCAATTGAATTTTAAAGTTGGAATCAAAATATAAAAATAATATTTCTGGTAATATTGAACAGCAAAGAATATAAGTATTAAACTATGCCAGTTACAATGAAAATGAAACTCAAAAGTTAGAAAATAAGATATCGATATTAAGGATAACTTACATCCCCACGATTCACTCTATATTCGCTGGCGGTCCGAAGATGCTCGCATACATAATACCTGCATAAGACACTCCCAGTAGGCTGCTTCGGACAAGCATATTATGTTTTAATGTCCAATGCATTCGTATTAGGAGGTCTCTGACCGCCAAGCTGTTCCTCATAAAATCGCCAAGCGCTGTAATATAAGAAATATCATATAAAATTTGTCAAAAAATTCTAGATGTGTGTAGATTAAAATTATTAAATGAACGTATAGTTTCAAAATGGAAAGGAAATCTTTGTAACGATCTGGTGGGTAATCGGTTGAGTCCAAGACTGTTGCCAAACCCTACGTTGGCTTGATGAAGATCATTATGTAGTGATTACTGCACACATACAAACGCACGTGTTAACAATTAGCAATAATTGCTATTTCAATGCCATGTGTCAAACTTACTCGAAGTGGTCCAGGAAGATCCACTCTCCCTATGTCTCAGCAAGGATTATAGTAACCTTGCTAGTAAAGATATCCAAGAGCAACAAGTTGGACAACAGCTTCAAGCAGTACCAGAGCAAGCTGTTGCAAGTAAAGAGCAATCAGTTTAGCAACAAATTGAAGTAGTACTAGAGCTAGCTGCTGGGAGTAAAGAGCAATCAGTTGAACAACAGGTTCAACAACAAGCCAGTGTCCAACTACCGACGACTACTCCTCGATCATTAGTGCCTATCAAAGTTAGCTCATACGAAATTAAGAAACCTTCATCAGAAGTGTCAAAGTATTTGGAAACTATGAAGGAAAATATTAGAAAATCGAGTGCATCTCGTGCTTCTCATGAGCCAGCATTAGAAGATATCGAGGAGTGGGAAGAAGACGGTGTCATGTATAGTCGGTGGATGGCTTTAGTTAAACCAGGAGTTCAAATATACAAGCTTGAGCATGTTCCTCCTAAATTTGAGAATAGGAAGCCGTTCATGATATCCGTACAACTTAGCAAACAATCTGCCCTGCTCAAAAGAATGCACGAGTGGTACATCCTTGCCAGCACAAAATATGATCTTTCTTGCGTCACATTTCATATTCCAAAAGATGCATTCTGGTGCACTGGAGCAGATAAATGAGTCATTTTATTTGAGGAGATGCATACCCTTTTCCATCATGGCATGCTCGAAATCAACCTGCTACTCGTCTGGTGCTTGTAAGTGCCTCTAATATTTTTCATTTGCTTTTCTTACTACACGCATACATATTTCATGAGATTATAACAATTCTGGACTTCTTCAATAGGATGCAATACATGGATAATAAAAAGATGAAACGCAAGACAGGTATCCTTGACCCTACACAGATCGCAAAGACGTTATTCGACGTCAAGGCGGATCGAGACTCAGCACAGTTCAAGCACATGAAAAAAAATTGAAAAATCAATTGCAAAACTTAAGAAGGATAGAAGGATAGAAGATGCAGCTTACATAGGACATGCAATATTTAACTTTGTGCAAGGACCTCATAAAGGCTCCATACTGGAAATGGATCTTCCTGGACTTTGGCTTTAGAAGATGGGGTTGCAGTATTTCGAGATGCGATGGGGCTAGAAATTGGCTCATCACCCAACACGATATCGCGTCGGTGCCAAATGATTAATTGGTTGACAGCCTGCCCTAGAGTCGCGATCCCCTCATGTGTGATGTGGTCTATTTCATAATCTTCATAATCATTATCAATGATCTGAAGAACTTGCACCACATCATAATACAACGGAAGTGGATTCCCGTTAAAGTCACGATTAGGATTTGTCATAGCAGTGGCAACCTGTTTGGTTTTGTTCCCTGCTCTGCCGATCGGGACAAGAAGACGACAAGATCTGTCCTTAGCAATATCTTCGACAGCGAACTTATGGGTTGACCTTGAGCCTGGCACAGAACCAACGCTGCTAGGGTAGGCAGTTGGAGATACCAATTGCTCCTTTGGCATGGGAACCATCGCTGTACTCGGTGCCACTAATTGTCCAGATTGTCTAAGTTGTTCCATTATTTCTTGTACATTTTCTTTGACCTTTTGAGCAATCATTTCATCAATTGTTTTCTTAAGCTTATCCCGTCTTCTATATGTGTCTTTATCTTTAGGGAAACCATCTAGCTAAGACAATTGAGAAGAGACTGCTCGAACTCGTCCACTGTGTTCATGTTTTCCTAGGATAGCGGTCAGTTGGTCATTCTCCCTCTTCGACTTGAAGAGACCCTTCTGTTGCTTTTTAATTACTTCTTTCATTTTTTCCTCTACTTCATTCACAGAGTCGGGCTTTTCAAGTTTGCCCTCGCTAGTCAAACCTGACCGAGCAAAGACCCACTGTTGAGTTCTCTCATCGCAACCTTCTAACGGGAGAGGATTGCCCTTACTGGAAATTTCGTCTAATATCTTATTCTATTTCTAGACTTTGGGGGCATATCCGGCAGACCCCAAGCGATGATGGTATTTGTTCTTTTTGGCAAGCTCTGACCTAGTTGCACTCAGGGCTTTAGCATCAGGTGTGGTCTTTCGATGAACAAATTCTTGCCACTGAGCTTGTGTGACTTTTCCCATCTTCCTTGGGATAGGGACCTTATCGCCTTAACATATGCATTCATTTCACTCTTCTAGCCACGAAACTTCTTGCCGCAATAGAACAATGTTGCTTTCTTTACAACTTCTTCCATGCCTTTCGGGAACTTGAATTGTTTCTTTATCCTTTCCCACAACTCATTCCTGGTCTCCTCGGGTAATTTCCTCCAATTCTCGAATGTGATCGGCACCAGCTCTCTAACAAGAAACCGCATGCATTACGGTACTTGGTAACTGAATCTAGTAGTTCTTGGGGAAGCCCACCTGGACCGACCCTTGTTATGTACATAATGCGTTCCAATGGACCCTTATTAGGACCTCGTTGCCCTTGTTTCCGCTTTAGTGAACATGAGGATTCATCCATTGGAGATCCTTCTGCGGTTTTAGGAGCCAAAGTCACCTCATTGTCTTCGTGATTAATCTAGGTAGAAAAGAATTATAAGACTTCGTATACTTGACAACCAACATTAACTTGAACTACTGATGTTAAGATTCGTGAACCATACCTCGTCGACAGGATCATATTCCGGGTCTAGATCCTCTGAAGTCTTTTTAATTTTTATATTCGGTAAAGGATCTAATGGACTGTGAAAGGAGTCTGAACTGCTAGAGTCAGTAAACTCCATGTTGTCTTCTTTATTGTTACTACTAGCACCAGTCTTCTTAGGGCTTTCCATGCTAGAACTAATAAGACAAAAAATATAGTGAATGACATATTAACTTTACATGAAGTGTTGCATGAAGAAAAAGATGGAAGCGTTCTAGGATTTGATAAGGCATTCTAGGGTTTAAGGTGACTGACCAAAAGGCTCCTATACATTGCGAGGGTGACAAGCATGTTAAAGTTGCTCACCAGCAATGGCAATTTTATCTTCTTATTCTAAATAGGCAATTACTTGTATCGATGTTCTGAGCACAAGCGATGTTCAACAACCGTATGTGAGCACATTGCTTTGTTTGGCAAAAGGATAGCGACACCAATCTCGAAGGAGCACAACCCTGTGAGATGAAGTGCGGGGTGGCTACACTCTATTTTCAGTACAGATGCTATGATCCACTCATGTTACCACCGGTAGTTCAAACCTGTCACGCAAGTCAAACAACAAAAAAGGGTAAGGTTTTAATTCATCACGTATTCTGGTGGCTCTTGTTCTCCAAAGGTTGAAAGGACAAAAATGGGAACAAGGAATTACTACAGACGCCATTAAAAAATAAATTCGTTCTGTGAAGCATATATAGAAAAACAGCAATTTCTAACTGCTTGGAAGGATAAATAAAACACGACGCCCTTGAGTGCAACATGCATTGTTGTGGTATCAAAATCCATTATATCCCCAAAATGGATTACCGCCTACATTAGTAACTACTGGAATCCCCTTGCAAGCTTGTCTAAAACCATATAGCAGTTACAGTTCAGACCAGAATTATCAATGTCATGCTATATTCCCATTTTATCCTACTATGGAGAAAGAACAGAAAGGCATGGAAACTACAATCCATGTTACATACATAAAATATTGTGGCAAATAAGCAAATAAAGAACTGTGCCTAGTTCCCGTCACTAGGCATCCTTTATATGCCATGTTTCTTTCACAGAAAGAATGCCTCATCCTACCATATATATGCCTTTTGTTTTAGAATCATCTAGCATGGTACTAAATATCAATAAGACCCAGGGCAATGGGCAATGACCCTTTTGAATGAGCAATACACAATAACTATATATCTAGCATAATGAAAACATAAACAGAAGGCCTGATCATTAATCAAAAAGTTTATCATGTCCAAACCCTAGCTAATACTACGACCGCGATTTGACATGAGAACACGATCGACAAACTGCGTCCAGTACATGGAACCAAACAAATGGGTTAGAGGTGTTGTGCGTTAATGTCGTGGTCCACCACCACCACCACCACCAGGATGCCTACCCTTTTCTAATTCCCGAACCCTAACCATGGAAATCTATGCAAGGCATCATTTGACTCGTCCGACGACGAGGGCGAGAAGGGAGGCGGCACGGGGACAGAGGAGGGAAGGTCGAAGGGTTTAGGGTTTACCGTGAAGCTCGGCGGCAACGACAATGGCTTTGCTCGGTGTACCTGAAAGTGACGAGGGCGAAGCAAACGGACAACGACGAAGCTCGGCGGCAACAGCGAAGCTCGGTGGAGAGAGCGGCGAAGACTTGGCGGCAAACAAAATTTTGGTAGACTGACGACATCTAAGTGATTTCGCCCAGTTAGGTTTCTCTAACGCAGCCGAGGGGTATATATAGACGCCTATTTTCTCAGGCGGATTTTAAGTACCGACCGCCTGAGAAGATGGTTATCTCAGGCAGTTTTACTTACCAACCGCCTGCGAAGATTCAATTATCTCAGGCGGTTGGTAAGATAAACCCGCCTGAGATAATATTTTTCTCAGACGGTTATTCAGTAACAACCGCCTGAGAAGACCTTTACGTAAGCTTAATTAATATTCTTATCATATATTAATATTCTTTTCCTCAGGCGGTTATTAAGTACCAATCGCTTGAGAAGATCTTTACTTCTTCTTAATTAATATTCTTGATTAAATGTGGGGCCTTTAAAAAGCCCAAATTCCACTTTCTTGTAATATGATTGATTGGTAAAGGTTACCATTAAATTTCACTTCATAAAGCTTTGAAATTGGTCAGAACATAAAAAACGTATAACAATTGCTATTTTTCATTTTTTTCTATCTTGATGAATATAATGATTTTTCATTTTTTTCAGTGGACATTTTTAGTCATCATACCAACCTCTATGAATTTTTTTCAGATTTTTTTAAATTTTTTTGAATCAATGTGTGTTCAAAATTTGATGAATGTCTCATATGTATATGAGCATTTAGTTAGAATGATGGATAATTTGAATTTTGACATGTTGGAATGCTTTAAAAAATTAACAAAATTCATACATGTATAAATAATACAAATATGTTCATACAAACAAATTTTAGTGAATGATCCTTTTTTTTTAGAAGATACGCAAATGTGAATAATATGTGAGTATAAATTAATTTGATATTTACCAAGACATTACAATGTCATCTATACAAGTTTTAAAATATATGGTTCAGGTGGTAGATGTTAATTTTTGAAAATTATAGTAGAAAGAATCATCAAATTTGGACTCAATTTGCAGAATCTATACATGTTTGAGTATTTATATTGGAATCTAAATAAAAAAGAAGCAAGGGAAAAGGAAACTGAATAACAGGCTTGGGCAATTATCTCAGGCGATTGGTAAGTAATACCCGCCTGAGATAACATTTTCTCACGCGGTTATTAAGTACCAACCGCCTGAGAAGATCTTTACTTCTTCTTAATTAATATTCTTTATTTAAATATGGGGCCTTTAAAAGCTCAAATTCCACTTTCTTGTAATATTATTGATTAGTAAAGGTTAACATTAAATTTCACTTCATAAAGCCATTGAAATTGGTTACAACATAAAAAACATATAACAATTGCAACTTTTCATTTTTCTATCTTGATGAATATAATGATTTTTTTCAATGGACATTCTTAGTCATCATACCAACCTCTATGAATTTTTTTAGATTTTTTTTAAAATTTTTTGAATCGATGTGTGTTCAAAATTTGATGAATTTCTCATATGTATATGAGCATTTAGTTAGAATGATGGATAATTTGAATTTTGACATGTTGTAATGCTTTAAAAAAATTAACAAAATTCATAAATGTATAAATAATACAAATATGTTCATACAAACAAATTTCAGCGAATGATCCTTTTTTTAGGAGATACACAAATGTGAATAATATGTGAGTATAAATTAATTTGATATTTACCAAAACATTACAATGTCAGCTATACAGGTTTTAAAATATATGGTTCAGGTGGTAGATGTTAATTTTTGAAAATTATAGAAGAAAGAATCATGAAATTTGGACTCAATTTGCAGAATTTATACATGTTTGAGTATTTATATTGGAATCTAAATAAAAAAGAAGCAAGGAAAAAAGAAACTGAAGAACAGGCTCGGGCAATTATCTCAGTCGGTTGGTAAGTAATACCCGTCTGAGATAACATTTTCTAAGGCGGTTATTAAGTACCAACCGCCTGAGAAGATCTTTACTTCTTCTTAATTAATATTCTTGATTAAATGTGGGGCCTTTAAAAAGCCCAAATTCTACTTTCTTGTAATATTATTGATTAGTAAAGGTTAACATTAAATTTCACTTCATAAAGCCTTTAAAATTGGTCAGAACATAAAAAACATATAACAATTGTTATTTTCATTTTTCTATCTTGATGAATATAATGATTTTTTTTCATTTATTTTTTCAGTGGACATTTTTAGTCATGATACCAACCTCTATGAATTGTTTCAGATTTTTTTAAAATTTTTTTGAATCAATGTGTGTTCAAAATTTGATGAATGTCTCATATGTATATGAGCATTTAGTTGGAATGATGGATAATTTGAATTTTGACATGTTGGTATGCTTTAAAAAAATTAACAAAATTAATACATGTATAAATAATACAAATATGTTCATACAAACTAATTTCAGTGAAGGATCCTTTTTTTAGAGATAAACAAATGTGAATCATATGTGAGTATAAATTAATTTGATATTTACCAAGACACTACAATGTCAGTTATACAAGTTTTAAAATATTTGGTTCAGGTGGTAGATGTTAATTATTGAAAATTATAGAAGAAAGAATCATCAAATTTGGACTCAATTTGCACAATATATACATGTTTGAGTATTTATATTGGAATCTAAATAAAAAAGAAGCAAGGGAAAAGGAAACTGAAGAGGCTCGGATGATTATCTCAGGCGGTTGGTAAGTAATAAACGCTTGTGATAATCTTTTTCTCAGGCGATTATTAAGCACCAACCGCCTGAGAAGTAGTTAAAAACCGCCTGTGAAAACGGACGCCTATATAAAGACCCCTCGGACACCACAGAAAACGTAACCCTGGTGATTTTCCATCGACGCCGCAAGGCTGCCGAAATTTTCCACCGCTGAGCCGCCACCCTGCCCCTACACCGCCGCGCCGTCGCCCAGCCCGCACTGTCGCCCTGCACTGCCGCCCCGCACTGCTGCGCCGCCGTCCAGCCCGGCACCGCCACGTCTCCACCCAGCCCGCAGAGGCACGCCTCTACCCAGCCCTGCATCGCCGCCCCACCGTGTTGACACCCCGCACCACAGAGTACAAGGTACCTAGTAAATTCTCATACTATGCAATGCTACCTTTATTTTTCCATATCAGTTCTTAGTGTCCTTACGCATATAGTTTCCTTACTTTTTCTTTGTATATTTTCATAACTAGCTGATAAGCTGCTAGTTTTGTGTGTTCTAGTATATGGATTGTGTCCTTTGCATGTGTGTACATATGCGTTTCGACTCAATAATTTGGAGGTTTGGTCTTTTAGAAATTGATGTATGGACTGTATTGTAATAAGCTTATTGTAGTTTGTACATATTATGTGACATGAATATGATGTTTAATTAACAGATGATATTGTCATATATATAAGATGCATGAAGTTTACCCGAACTTGTAATTGTAGTTTTATGTGTTTTCCTTTTCAATATGTTACTTGTGTGTACGTACCTCCTGCTTGCATATATTTCGAAGGAGTGATTAGGGTTAGCTTTCTAGGGAGATGGTTTTATAACTGGCCCATTTAGTTACCATCGTTGGATGGGATCTGATGTCAAGATATAACGAACCGGATCCCACCCAGACCTAGCCCATGCGACTGGGCCTGTTTGCTGCACGACTTCAATCCTTCACCCCCGCTTGTTGCGCCTGACGCCTTCGACTCCGTCCGCCTCAAGACGTCGCCCGTCTCCTCCAGACTCCACTCGACGCTGCCACCTCCCATCTGCCACTCTTTCTGTTCGTCACCGACGCCTCCTGCCTACCGTCGCTGATGCCTCCTGTTTGTCGCCGCCGCTGCCGATCTCCATTACCTCGCTAGGTACGAGCGCCGCCAAAGATCCTTGTGTAAGGACCGAATGCCCAAGAGGGGGGGTGAATTGGGCTTTCTTCGAAAAATTCTAAGCAATGAAACTTAATTTCTAAAGCCCAATTCCCTACGCGACTATCTATGCATTCTAGTAGATAGAAACTTTGCGGAATATAAAATGCATAAAAGTAAGGGAAGGAGAAGGGATGCAAACTCCCGAGGAGACAAGGATTTATCCCGTGGTTCGGCAAGATCATGAAGATCTTCCTACATCCACGTTGTGGCACCCACCAAAGGGTTTTGCCACACCCAAGTCACCGAGACGAGGGGTCTTCACTATTCCTCTCCGTTCGCCTCCTTTGGCAAGGTGGAGCTCAAGCCTTGTACAACTTCGACCTTCCGGGCTTCCACACACGCCTTGGCAAGCTCCGGAAGTCTTCTCACTGTTACAACACCAAGGGCACTCCCTTGAGGCTCTCACACTAACTTAGAGAGTCCACTCACCCAGAATGGTGGCACACAAGCTCTCTCTCTAGCTAGTTCTAGCCTAAACCTTGGTGTAAATGTGATCAAAATGATGTGGAGGTGATTGTTCTTGGCCTTGAACACTTGTGGATGTGTTGATAGCTTCTGGTGATCAATACTTGACGAAATGACAGGGTTAGAGGGTATTTATAGCCACCCTTCCCGAAATAGCCGTTGGAAAAGTAGGCTGACAGAACTTTACTGTGAACACCGGATGATCCAATGTCTCCCCTTTAGTTATCATCGGTCTAATTACTTTGGCTGACGTCATTGTGTCAGATATGACCGTTGTTAGACCAATGTTGCTCCTGTCTTCTCATCGGATGATCCGGTGGCTCTTCCTCCAGAATTTGCTTAATCTTGATGCTTACTGGAGTGATTGACCAATGTGTGTAAGTCTGCACATCGGATGATCCGGTGCTACACTTGGTCCAATGGTATTGCAAACTGTACTGATGGACCGATGTCACTGAGCCATTCACATCGGATGATCCGGTGAGTACATTGTTCTAAGGTCTTCTTCTTCAGTTGAATCAAGTCGACCGATGTGTACATTTCTGAAGTCATCGGTTGATCTGGTGAGTTGATTTTGTTTGCTTCGAGTTGTTTTTGAGTGAATCTTTTGTGTTTTGCTTAGATGACCTCTTAGACATTTGTTTAATAAGCCTCTCTTATGATCTTCAAGCATTGTATGTTGTCAACTTATGGTTGAGTGACTTAGACATAAGAGCTTTCACTTCTTGTCTTTATCTCATTGATTTGATCTCAAAAGTTGATTGTATATGGGTCTCCAATGACATATTCATTTCATTTTATCGAGTGATTATGGGGACCTTGCATTCACAAATTCATTAGTAAAGTTCAATGGTTGTCATTAATCACCAAAACCGTACTTCATGGGGGGCCTAGATGCTTTCAATCTCCGCCTTTTTGGTGATTGATGACAACACAATAATCAAAGCGCAATAGTAATGAATTTGATAGAATGAAACTTAAAAGAATATGCAATGAATACAGGATGTCACACTTGAAGCTTAAGCATCAATTAATAACTCAAGTGTGAATAATAAGTGATCATAAACATAGATAAACACCAAATGAGCCCAATCGATTAATAACTCATGGAAATAAGTTCATCAGAGCTCAAAAGTAGCAAATGAGTAGCAAACACACCCAATGTAGCAAACATACTGAATTACAAGAATGATAAACGATAAATGATAAATGAGACTCCCCCTGACACTAAGACACTCCCCCTGACTCCTCTAACTCTTCTCCCCATTTGGCATCAAGACACCAAAAAGGGATCCGAGCGCCTAAAGACCCTGAGTGCTGGGCGCAATGACGAACTGGTCACCGTCGCTGTCGTTGGAGCTGCTGGCTGGAGTAGTGGAGGAGGGAGCTGCCGGAGCCGTAGGAGCCACCGTCGGTGCCTGCTGTGGAGGAGCTGTTGGAGCAGGGGCACTGACGACGGAGGCCGGCGACTGCTGGAACAAGGTCGTGGCCGGCAACGGGGAGTGAATCGGAGCACCAGGAGCCAGAAGAGGAGACATGCTGAAGGAGGGAATCAGCGTAGAAGGTACTGGGGCCACTGGAGCGGTAGTTGGAGCCAGTACTGGAGGTGGTGGAGCGACTCCTGGTAGCTACGACGGGAGGGAAATCCTGGTCTGGGTGTAGAGGTTGGTGATCAACCCCAGGATGCCCATCATCGCCTGCTGCGTCTGCTGCTGCTGATCGAGAGTGCGCTGGTGCATCTGGTCAATAAGCCCTGTCAGCCTGTCAGTGTCTTCACGCCTCTCACGGGCAATCTGACGCTGCATCTCCTGCTGCTGCTGCTGGAGCTCAAGGAGATGGGCAGCCTGCTCTGCTCGGGCCTGCTCGGCTGCCAGCCTGTCCAGGCGCTGCTGCTCAACCATCTGCTGGAGGAGCGACGTCAGCTCTGACGGTTGCATGACCTGCGCCTCAGTGACGGGAGGTGGAGTGGGTGGTGGCACTGTAGAGCCTCCAGCCTCCGCGTCGTGCTGCCTGGGTGAGGGTGGAGGAGGGAAGTACTCCTCAACACTGTCGTTGGTGTCGCTCTCTGACTAGATATGCTGCAAGTCCTCTCCCTGTGCCTCAGCCTCGGCAAGCCTCTCATCCTCCTTCTCTAGGTCAGACCAGTCCTCCTCAGACAGTTGGGCCCTGACCTGACGCTCAACTGGACGGCCAAGGCGGCGGTCTCCAGGAGCTGGGGCACGGTAGTGACCGAACCGTGTCACACTCTCGTCAGAGAGACGGTCGTGCACGGCGGACCCCTCGGGAACCATCATAGTGAGCAGGTAGCTGATCCAGTGTCCATATACAAGCTGCCTCATCATGCCCACTCCATCTGTGATCACATCCTCCATCTTGCATATGAGGACGTCCACGATGTCGAACTCCATCTCGTTCATGATGTAGAACAGGAGAGTCTGCTGTAAGCTGGTGAACCCCTCCAAGTAGCCAGACCTCGGTAGGAGCGTGCGACGCAAGGCGAGGTGCACTGTGCGCGCAGCAGGAGTCAACAAGGCTGGTACTCTCAGCTGGTCAGGAGAGAAAGTGGGACCAAACAGGGAACAAATCTCCTCCAGCGGTGGTGCCACTCCTCCAGTGAGCGGCCTCCTCGGTGGATCTGCCTGACCGTAGACCCTCTCATGCACGCAGGTGTCGTGCAAGTCCACTCCTAGCAACTGTCCCAGCGTCTGCCTCGTCAAGTGGTAGTGCTGCACCATAAACATGAAGTCAATTGACCTTCTGCCCTCAGATACATAGAGGGTGGCGTAGAAGACGCGGACCCAATCTTCCACAAAGGCACTCCGCTCATATGCCATCAGCTGCACCAAACCTCGGTACCTCTCAAAATAAGGACGGATCTCCATCTCTGCTGCCAAAGCTAGCTGATCCCAATCCAGATAGTTGTGTTGAAACAGCTTGTGACCTCGGCGCCTGTAGGTCTCATAGAGTGACGCCTGGGTCACAGTCCAGAAGCGATTATCCACAAGAGCTTCCCGGGGCTGCGGGTACCACTCCTCAAGCAGCACATTCCACCTGAGCTTGCGAAGCTGCTTGGCCTTCATCTTCCGGTAGTCGGTCAACCGGACTCCTTCAGCGACATGGACAGTGGTGTCCATCTCGTAGATCGCTCGTTGGGCCTCTCTGTCCTCACGAGGTCGGCACCGTCGGTCTCGGACGAGGAGCTGCCGGGGGATGACCCCCACGGGTCCGGGCGGAGCGCCAGCGAACGAGAGGCTCAACCGGCTCCTCTTCGGCCTCGGAGTCGTCAATCACGGGAGGCTGCCTCAGACGAGCCTCGCGGATCCTCAGCGACCCTCCTCGGCCACGCTCACGCTCCTCGGCGGCGCGAGCGGCCATCAAGGCCTTCTTCTCCTCCTTCGACAGTTTTTGCTTCTTCACGGCCGGCTCCACGATAGCCTTCCCCTTGTTCTTCTTGTCGCGAGCCATTGCGATCGCTCGATTGAATGGAGTCGACGAAGGTGACGTGGAGATCAAAAGGCTGGGAAACCCTAGCGACGGGGTGGTGACCGTAGAGGGAGGAGATGGCGGTGTCGCTTGGGTGGAGGCGAGGCGGTGGCTGGGTGAAGTGGCGGCGGCGGCGGTGGCTGCGGTGGAGCGGTGGCGACGGCTTGGTGGAGGCGAGCGGCGGCGGCGCTGTGGTGGAGGTGAGTGGCGGCGGCGCTGGTGAATGGCGGCGCGTTGATGGAGGCGGCGGCGTGACGGGCGGCGGCGGCCGGTGGACGGCGGCGGCCGGTGAGCGGCGGCGGCGTCCGGCGGCGGTGGAGGTGGCGCAAGGTGAGCAAGGTGGCGGTGGAGGCAAATGAGATCGGGGAGAGAGAAGAGAGAACGGTGTACGGCCGGTTTAAATAGTGGGTCCCAAACCCTAGCCGTATATTTAACACCGGGTGGACCGATGATGAACATGAGAAGCATCGGTCGAATGCCACAGTAAGGTTTTCCAGAAAACTGCAGTTGACACCGGATGGACCAACGTTTAGGGTTTGGATCATCGGTCGAATGGCACAGTAAGGGTGTTCAAAAGAGGAATGTTGACACTGGATGGTCCGACGTGGGAGGAAGTAACATCGGTGGAATTTGGCACAGTTCCAGAATTGTGAACACTGGATGGACCGATGTTTTTCAAAATAGACGCGTCGGTTGAATTGATATACTGACTGAACTGGCCCTTGGAAATTGAACACCTATTGATCCGATGTGGGATTGACCTAGGCATCGGATAATCCGATGACTACAGAACAACAACATCCCATATATGTCCTTTGACCAAACAAACAAGCAAAGAGAAACACATGTCTTAGGACTTTTTGGGCAACCCCTTACCCCTCAAAAATACTAATATGCCAATAACTTGGCTAGGCCTTAAGGCAAATGGAACATCAAGAAAAATAGGTGGAAATTATCAAAATAAAATGTAAGGCCCATACTTTGGGAGCTAGAGTATGAAGACTTCTATCTCTTTAAAGCATGTTCCTCTAGGCATTAACGCACCTAACATTTTGTTCTTTCCACCTTATATGAGTTGAGATATTGCATTTCAAACAAGTCTCTTTCTCATGAGGTGGGTTCCCCTTTGTGACAATCTACCGTATGCAATGCCAAACATTTTATAGTGCAAGAAATTTAAATATGAGTGCAAGTCTATATGGCAGGCATCATGCAAGACATAAAATAAATCTATCTTGCCAAGTTTGAACCTTTCAAAGGCTTCTTCAGGGAGAGCCACTCTCCAAACCTTGGGACAACCCAAAAGAACCTTCATCCCAAGCTAACCCTTGCTCACCCCTATCCTTTGAGAGTTAGGCAAGACCTATATGAAGTGCATTCTTACATGATCATGGCAACTTACATGACGTTTGATGCATCTAGCACATTTAATTCACTTCTTAGCCTAGAAAAAGTTTTCTCATCAAGTGGTTTAGTGAAGATATCCACCAATTGTTCTTCGGACCTAACACCTCGCAATGAGATGTCTCCCTTAGCTTCATGGTCCCTTAAGAAATGATGGCGAATATCAATGTGCTTAGTGCGGGAGTGTTGAACGGGGTTTTTAGCTATCTTAACCGCACTTTAATTGTCACAAAGGAGAGGCACACAACCAAGTTTAATACCAAAGTCCAAAAGGGTTTGTTTCATATAAAGAATTTGGGCACAACATGCACCGGCCGCAATATACTCCGCTTCCGCCGTGGACAAAGCGACGGAATTTTGCTTTTTGCTAGACCAAGAAACTAGGGAACGCCCAAGCAAGTGACACCCACCGGAGGTACTCTTGCGATCCACGCGGCATCTGGCAAAGTCCGAATCCGAGTATCCCACAAGATGGAAATTTGCACCTTTAGGGTACCACAAGCCCACACTAGGGGTATGCTTAAGATACCTAAGTATCCTAAAGACCGCCTTCCTATGCGATTCTTTAGGTGCCGCTTGAAAGCGAGCACACAAGCATACACTAAACATGATATCGGGCCTAGATGCGGTAAGGTAAAGTAATGAACCAATCATAGAACGGTAGTTAGATTGATCAATAGGTTTACCGTCCTTATCCGCGTCGAGATGACAATTGGTTGCCATTGGAGTGCTTCTTGAGCTACAATCTCCCATCTCAAATTTCTTCAAGAGGTCCTTGGTGTACTTCTCTTGATAGACGAAGGTCCCTTCTTGAAGTTGCTTGATTTGAAATCCAAGGAAGAAGTTGAGCTCTCCAATCATTGACATCTCGAATTCCCTAGACATCATTTTGCCAAAATCATGGCTAAAAGCTTCGTTAGTTGAACCAAAAATAATATCATCAACATAAATTTGACAAACGAACAAATCTCCGTTGATGTCCTTGGTGAAAAGTGTGGTGTCCACCCTCCCGATCTTGAATCCTTGCATGATGAGGAAATTTCGTAGTCGTTCGTACCACGCCCTAGGTGCTTGCTTGAGCCCATAGAGCGCCTTGTGCAACCTATACACATGATTAGGATTCCTCGGATCTTCAAACCCGGGAGGTTGTTCAACATAAAAAAGCTCGTTAATGTAACCATTAAGAAAGGCACTTTTCACATCCATTTGATAAAGTCTAATACTATGATGTGATGCAAAGGCAAGAAGTATACGAATGGCTTCTAGCCGGGCGTCCGGGGCAAATGTCTCCCCAAAATCTAGTCCTTCAACTTGTGAGAACCCTTTGGCCACAAGTCTTGCCTTGTTGCGGACCACGACGCCATTCTCGTCTTGTTTGTTGCGGTACACCCACTTTGTTCCGATGACGTTCTTGTCCTTGGGTCGCTCCTCCAATACCCAAACTTCATTGTGGATGAAGTTGTTGAGTTCTTCTTGCATGGCCATCACCCAATTTGGGTCTTGGAGTGCTTCCTCAATGTGAGTGGGTTCTACACATGAAACAAACGAGTAGTGCTCACGAAACAAAGAAAAGTGGCGAGAACATGTACTTACACCCCTTGACGGACTTCCAATGATTTGATCCATTGGATGCGCCTTGGAGATGCGTCCATGCCTCATAAGTGGTTGTGAAGCACTTGGCGAAGGTGATGCGTGTTGCTCCTCTTGTGGTTGGACTTGATCATGGACTTCTTCTTCCTCTTGAAGTTGTTGTGCTTGTGAGTCTTGAGTCGGCAATGGATCATCCTTCTCTTTTTCGTCAACTTGAGGTGCCATGGAGGTGTTGTTGTTGGAACTTGAAGCTCCCCCTTGATCATGGCTCTCCTCAACTTCCGGCTTGATGTCTCCAATGGTCATGTTCTTCATGGCTTCTCGTAGAGGCTCATCATCTATTTCATCATGACCAAAACTCTCCTCTTGGGAGCCATTAGATTCATCAAACTCAACATCACAACTTTCCTCAACTAAACCGGAGGTTTGGTTAAATACTCGATATGCTTTTGAGTTTGATGCATAGCCAAGGAATATACCAACATCACATCTTCTTTCAAACTTACCGAGCCTTTTCTTGCGGTAGATGTAGCACTTGCATCCAAAGACTCGAAAGTAGGAGATGTTGGGATTTCTCCCAATGAGAAGCTCGTACGGGGTCTTTTGAAGTAGTCGATGGAGATAGACCCTATTTGCGGCATGGCACGTCATGTTGATTGCTTCGGCCCAAAACTTCTCCGACGTGCCGTAGTCATCAAGCATTGCTCTTGCAAGAGTGATGAGTGTCTTGTTCTTTCTTTCAACGACACCGTTTTGTTGAGGGGTGTATGTGGCCGAAAACTCATGTTTTACTCCTTCACGGTCACACCACTCCCCAATGTTGTAGTTCTTGAATTCGGTGCCGTTGTCACTCCGGACCTTGATGATGGGAAGTTGAAATTCCCTTTGAGCACGGTTGGCGAAGGTCTTGAATACTTCCGGAGTCTCACTCTTGTCACCTAGAAATAGAGTCCAAGAATAGCGAGAATAGTCATCAACAATAACGAGACAATAGAGGTTACCGCCAAGGCTTTGATATGTGGACGGTCCGAAGAGGTCCATGTGGAGTAGTTCAAGTGGCTTGGAGGTTGACACCATTGTCTTCATTGGGTGGTGTGAAGCAACTTGCTTCCCGGCTTGACAAGCGCTACAAAGTTTGTTCTTCTCAAATGTGACATCCTTTACGCCGGTCACCATCCCAAGCTTGAATGACTTCTTGAGTTTGCTCATTCCAATGTGGGCTATGCGTCGGTGCCATAGCCATCCCAAGCTTGTCTTAGTGAAAAGACAAGTCGTCAAGCTAGCATTCTTGTTGGCGAAGTCCACTAGGTAGAGATGTCCATGCCGGAATTCTTTGAAGACTATGTCTTTTCTAGTTTCACTACTCACAACAACATCATTTTTGCTAAATGTGCACGTTAGTCCAAGATCACATAGTTGTGCAATAGAAAGTAAATTAAAGCTAAGTGACTTAACGTACAAAACATTAGAAATGGACAAATCATTTGAAATAGCAATTTTACCTAACCCAATTACCTTTCCCTTAGAGTTTTCACCAAAGGTGACTTGTTCATGATTGCCGGGGTTTTCTATGGTGGTGAACATACCATCATTGCCGGTCATATGTTGAGTGCACCCGCTATCGAGTACCCAATGCTTTCCTCCGGCTTTGTAGTTCACCTACACACATGAATTCAATTTTTGACTTTAGGCACCCAAGCCAACTTAGGTCCTTGTATGTGTGATACAAGTGTTTTTGGGACCCAAAGTTGCTTGGGGAGCTTCCCCTTCATGCCCTTCCTGTCTTTGCCAATGAATCTAGCCTTCACCTTGCCACCTACTTTACTTAAGAGATAATAATGATCATTGAAAGTAGATTTATAGTTAGTAGGCAATTTTGGAGAAGGTCGGTTAGGAAGAGGACACTCCCTTGTGTGGTGACCGGTGACCTCACAATGTTGGCAATAAGAACCAACTTCCTTGATGAAGCTTGTTCTTAGCTCCGGTGAGGGCACCTTTCCTTTGTTAGGCATCGGGAAGGATCCAAGTCCTCTCTTGTTGAAGGCATTTGCTTGTTGGAAGAGAATTTCCTTGTGCTTGACTTCTCCTTTTGAAAGTCTAGCCACACTAGTGCGGAGACTCTCAATTTCTTCCAACAAGTCCTTCTCCCTGGCATTAGCTTTCAAAGGCAAAGGCTTGTGCAAAGCATTAGTGGCATGAGAAGTAATGGATATCTTATCATTAAGAGTTTGCTTCTTCATATTTTTCAACTCTTGATTAAGCATGTCATGAGCAAGGTTAAGTGTTTGATGTTCTTGTATTAACTTGTTGTGCTCTTCCAAGAGTGTTTGGTGTGCTAAGTCAAGTTCATGATTATCTATCTTGATTTTAGTCTTTTCTTCCTCAATTTGCTTGACATGGGATTTGAGCGTGTCATGCTCTTTGAGTATGCTTTCATACTTGTCAAGCAAATCAAGGTTAGCACTCTCAAGTTTAGCACGAGATTCTTCAAGCACTTTAACCTTACTCTTTTCCCTCTTAATGATAGCATGATATTCATTGATCAAAGACGTTAAATCATCGGGGGAAAGCTCATCATCGCTAGAGTCATCACATACCTTGGTGTTACCTTTCACCATGAGGCACATGGGCGGTGGATGATGAGGTGCATCATCATTGTTGGCGATGGCGAGGCCGGCCAAGCTTTCTTCTTCCTCTTCACTCTCTTCATCACTTGTTTCTTCGTCGGTGACCCATTCATTTGCCTCACACGTGAAAACCTTTTGTGGGCCATTTCTCTTCTTTGGGAAGAGCCTTGCCTTCTTGCCCTTGTCATGTTTCTTCTTCCCAAAGGATCTTGGCTTTGGTTTGGCCTCTTCTTCATCATTATCACTCTCTTCAAGCTTGCGATGCTTGCCTTTGTAGTTCTCTCTTCTTTTGTCCAGTTTTGGACAATCATAGGAGATGTGGCCTTGATCACCACAATTGTAGCAAGTCTTGTGATCATCTCTCCTTGGTAGAAATGCTCTCTTCTTAGGATCAAATGTGTATCCCTTCTTAGTGATCTTGGAGTTCAAGCGTGAGAACTTTCTCATCATCAACGCAAGCTCATCATCATCATCTTCACTTGATGCTTGTCCTTCTTCACTTGAGCTAGGATCAACCACCTTCTTCTTCTTGTGGCTTGTTTTCTTGGTGGAGGCCTTTAGAGCAATTGTCTTTGATGATGATTGCTCCATCATCCCAAGTACACTCATCTCATGAGCATGTATTTCTCCAATGAGCTCCGAAACTTCAATGTGGTCAAGTGACTCTTTTTGGAGCATGGAGTTGATGATGTTGAACTTTGGCTTGGGGAGGAGCATGAGGATCTTGCGGTTGATGAGTCCCTTGCCAAGAGAAGCAATGTCAAGAGCATTGATTTCTTCAATAAGCACATTCAAGCGAGAGAACATTTCATTGACATTTTCATGAGGAAGCATTTTAAATTCATCATATTTGGCTTTAAGCATGTGATATTTTAGTTCCTTGACACGAGAAGAGCCCTCATGAATCTCAATTAAGCAAGTCCAAATTTCATAAGCCTTTTCCTTGCTAGCAATCCTAGAAAACACATCTTGACTAATACATTCATAGATTGCATTCCTAGCTTTAGCATCCCATTTTAGTTGATCACCAACATAATTGTGTTCTCCAAACCCCATGTGGGTCGCTTCCCAAACTTCGGGAGCAATAGCCTCAAGGTAAGCGCGCATGCGTGCTTTCCAATAGGCAAAGTTCTTGCCCTCGAAGATAGGAACCGAACCCCCAACCTTGGCCATTTTAGCTCTCTAGCGGTGAAGCTAGAATGATCCTATGAGCAACCTTGCTCTGATACCAATTGTAAGGACCGAATGCCCAAGAGGGGGGTGAATTGGGCTTTCTTCGAAAAATTCTAAGCAATGAAACTTAATTTCTAAAGCCCAATTCCCTACGCGACTATCTATGCATTCTAGTAGATAGAAACTTTGCGGAATATAAAATGCATAAAAGTAAGGGAAGGAGAAGGGATGCAAACTCCCGAGGAGACAAGGATTTATCCCGTGGTTCGGCAAGATCGTGAAGATCTTCCTACATCCACGTTGTGGCACCCACCAAAGGGTTTTGCCACACCCAAGTCACCGAGATGAGGGGTCTTCACTATTCCTCTCCGTTCGCCTCCTTTGGCAAGGTGGAGCTCAAGCCTTGTACAACTTTGACCTTCCGGGCTTCCGAACACGCCTTGGCAAGATTCGGAAGTCTTCTCACTGTTACAACACCAAGGGCACTCCCTTGAGGCTCTCACACTAACCTAGAGAGTCCACTCACCCAGAATGGTGGCACACAAGCTCTCTCTCTAGCTAGTCCTAGGCTAAACCTTGGTGTAAATGTGATAAAAATGATGTGGAGGTGATTGTTCTTGGCCTTGAACACTTGTGGATGTGTTGATAGCTTCTGGTGATCAAGACTTGACGAAATGACAGGGTTAGGGGGTATTTATAGCCAGCCTTCCCGAAATAGCCGTTGGAAAAGTAGGCTGACAGAACTTTACTGTGAACACCGGATGATCCGATGTCTCCCCTTTAGTTATCATCGGTCTAATTACTTTAGCTGATGTCATTGTGTCAGATATGACCGTTGTTAGACCGATGTTGCTCCTGTCTTCTCATCGGATGATCCGGTGGCTCTTCCTCCAGAATTTGCTTAATCTTGATGCTTACTGGAGTGATTGACTGATGTGTGTAAGTCTGCACATCGGATGATCCGGTGCTACACTTGGTCCAATGGTATTGCAAACTGTACTGGTGGACCGATGTCACTGAGCCATTCACATCGGATGATCCGGTGAGTACTTTGTTCTGAGGTCTTCTTCTTCAGTTGAATCAACTCGACCGATGTGTACATTTCTGAAGTCATCGGTTGATCCGATGAGTTGATTTTGTTTGCTTCGAGTTGTTTTTGAGTGAATCTTTTGTGTTTTGCTTAGATGACCTCTTAGACATTTGTTTAATAAGCCTCTCTGATGATCTTCAAGCATTGTATGTTGACAACTTATGGTTGAGTGACTTAGACATAAGAGCTTTCACTTCTTGTCTTTATCTCATTGATTTGATCTCAAAAGTTGATTGTATATGGGTCTCCAACGACATATTCATTTCATTTTATCGAGTGATTATGGGGACCTTGCATTCACAAATTCATTAGTAAAGTTCAATGGTTGTCACTAATCACCGAAACTGTACTTCATGGGGGGCCTAGATGCTTTCACCTTGCTTATAACGCCGATCTTAGAGTCTTATTTGACGTTGCCGCCACTCTCATACGTGTCACCTCTCTCTACAACTCTATATTGACTTGGTATTACCGTAAAAACCTTGAGGACGACCGGACATCAATTAGCCATCGACTAGGGTCGATTAGTCACCCTAATCAACGACTAATCGTCCTAGTCGACCTAATCGCCTCTTAGGTGACTAGGGTCGATTAGACGACTTGTGAACCTTGTGGCCACTAGGAAGCCGAGAAAATTATGAATCAAATTTTCTTGGAACTCTTATGAACAGACTTACATGATACTAGTATTCACTCATATGATACAGTCTTGTTATTTCTCTGTAAATCATTTTATAGAAGACCTTTAGGGAATATTTGTGGCCAAATTTTTTAAATATTACAAAAATTCTATTATTGAAGCATGGACCGTCGAGCGTGGATGTATAACATGCCAAGACCCGATACTATGTACATTCATAATGTTACAAGTTTTATTGAAGCATCCAAGAGATATGCGAAGTTGCAAAAGATAGATGACATATTATGTCCATGTATCGACTGCGAAAATAAGATTGCTTGGACGGATACTATAGTAATTCAATCTCATTTGGTGGAAAGAGGTTAAAAAAACTACACAATATGGATTGAGCATGGCGAGTTAGATACACATGATGTGGATATAGATGATGAGAGAGGTTCAGATGACGATAATGTTCATATCGATGATGGTAGTGACAATCAAGATGGTGATGATGATGATGAGTTCGATTATGAGGAGATGTTGCGTCACATTGAACCATATGTATTGACGTCTATGGGAGCAAGTAAAGATATAAGTAAAATGGAGACATTGAAAAATGCAGCGACGGATCTTTTATATGATGAATTAAACGGTTGTGATAAAGAGTTTACTACATTGCGTGCAGTCTTAGAACTACTAAAGTTGAAATCCACACACGGATGGTCAGATTGTAGTTTCTTTGATCTTTTGAATCTTATGGCAGAAATTCTTCCAAATCCAAATAAACTGCCCAGAAGCACTTATAAAGTGAAGAAACTTCTTTGCCCGATAGCACTAGGTGTGACAAAAAATACACGCTTGTTTGAACCATTGTATTCGGTATCGCAAAGAGCATGAGATCGCAACTAGATGCCCCATCTGTGGTGTCAGTAGATATAAGAAGGACTACAATCACTAGTATGTTACCAACATGAAAAATTCTCAGGAGAATAAGAAGTTTATTATTGGTCCTGAAGGTGACGATGACGATACTTCTGGCGATGCAGACGGGAAGAATAAGAGAAAAATTCCTGGCTTGGTGGTGTGGTACCTTCCGGTAATTGATCGCTTGGAGCGTTTGTTCTCAAACCCTAGGGAGGCTGAACTTATGCGTTGGCATTTCGAGCAACGCAAGAAGAATGAAAAACATATTCGACACCCTGGTGATGCAATGCAGTAGAAATTTTTTGATATTCAGTATCCAGAATTTGCAAAGGAAATCAGAAATGTGAGGTTTGCCTTGGGTACAGACGGAATGAATCCGTTTGGTGAAAAAAAAGCATACACAGCACATGGCCCGTGGTCTTAACGATGTACAACCTACCGACGTGGTTGTGTCACAAAAGTAAATATATCTTGTTATCTATTCTTATCCAAGGTCCGAAACAACCCGACATCGAAATTGATGTGTTCTTGGAACCTTTAATGGAAGATATGGCGAGATTGTGGAATGAAGGGGTACGTACATGGGATGAGTACAAGCGGGAGTATTTCACACTAAGAGCAATGATATTTGTTACCGTGCATGATTACCCCGGACTGTTTACATTATCGGGACAAATGAAAGGGAAGAAAGGTTGTGTAAGGTGCGTGGATAAAACTGGATTTCTATACCTCACTTCCTCCAGAAAGATAGTGTACATGAGACACCGACGATTCTTGGCAGCTACACACAAGTATAGGAAGATGAAAGAACAATTTGATAACAAAATCGAAAAAGATACTGAACCAAAACCTTACAGTGGAAAACTTGTGTTCGAAATGGTCAAGAACGTTCATATTGCTTTCGGTAAGGGCAAAAAACGTAAAGGAATCAAGAGAAAGAAAAGTACATCTTCGGATGATACAACTGACATGGCTTTCAAGAAACAATCAATTTTTTCAACCGTATTGGAAGAATCTAGAATTTTAGCATAATATTGATTTGATGCACATTACAAAGAATGTATTTGACAGCATCATTGTGACCTTGCTAGACATGCCAAGGAAAACAAAGGACACATTAAATTCACGTATGGACCTAGTAAATCTTGATTTGAGACCAGAGCTTCATCTAGTAGAAAAGGCGAACGGGAAGCATTACCTTCCCCCAGCCAGCTACAACTTGACGCTAGAAAAGAAAAAAGCAATTTGTGAATGCTTGCGTGGGATCAAAGTGCCCACAAGTTTCTCATCCAATATCCGCAAACTAGTCTCGATGAAAGACTTGTCTTTATTCAGTTATAATTCTCACGACTGTCACATGATGATGACAATGTTGCTTGCAATTGCAATAAGAGTCATCAAACCTGAGCATATACAAGTTGTCATCACACATTTGTGTTACTTCTTCAATGCAGTATCGCAAAAGGTGATAGCACATGAAGATTTAGACTATTTTAAAACATACATCGTTGAGACTATGTGCAAGCTTGAGATGTGTTTCCCACCATCCTTTTTTGATATGCAAGTACACCTAATCATACATCCTGTTAATTAGATAAAAGCATTGGGGCCACTATATTTACATCGTATGTTTTCGTTAGAGAGATATTTAGGAGTATTAAAAGGTTATGTGCGGAACCTTGCTCACCCAGAGGGTTCAATTATGAAAGGATACACCACTGAAGAAGTGATTGAGGATTGCGCTGATTGCATCGAAGATGGAAAACCGATAGGTGTGCCTATACCAGTACATGAGGGCAGACTACGTGGGAGAGGCAAAGTGGGTAAGAAAACTTTTATCGTTCAAGATTACAAGAATGTACACCGTGCACATTTTGGTGTACTACAACAGCTCACAATAGCTGAGTTGTACATCGAGGAACACCAAATTGAGCTTCGTGAAAAAAAACCAAGACCGCACAGAGGACTGGATCATGAAATAGCACAGAACATGTTTCACTGAATGGTTAATGGACAAAAATATACCATACGGAAACACTATCGAAGAGGCAACAATGAAGAAGTTAGCTTCTGGCCCATCTGCTTTGGTGACATCATGGCAAGCATATGACATCAATGGTTACACATTTTACACTAAAGAAAAAGATGGTAAGAGTGTTGCACAAAATAGTGGTGTTCGTATTGAGGCTTATGATTCACAATGGCAAAAGACCACATACTTCGGGTTCATAGAGGAAATATGGGAACTCGATTATGGCGAAAGAATGGTAATGCCCGTATTTAAGTGTCAATGGGTCAAACATCCTGATGGTGTGAAAGTGGACAATAGCAGGCTAACACTGGTAGACTTGAATAAAGTGGGTTATAAAGATGACCTGTGGGTTCTCGTCGATAGTGTTGCACAAGTTTTTTATGTTCAAGATCCAGAAACTGAGAAGATGCACGTAGTTGTTTCTGGAAAGTAAAATATTGTTTGGGTTGAGAATGTGGGAGATAATGAAGAGGAATATAATAAGTATGAAGAGATGTACCTTTTCACCGAACCAGAAAACATCAAGCGCGTAGAGAGAAGCATTAAAAAGGATTTGAAACCCTATATGTGAGAAGATGTCAATGGTGGAAAAAATGTATGAAATATATATTGTATATATTTGTATCCTCTGAAATGAACTTAGAGCAATGCTCTATTTCAACTTTAGATAGCATGTTTCAAACATTATTAAATTTAGCTTCTATTTCGAACATTATTACATTATTATATTTATCACCTTCACCTGTTCCACAAGTTATCAAATTGTATGTGTATATAAATTTCTTCTGACCTATGATGATCAGTCGTGCCTTCCAACAGCTTGGTTCCAAACAACATCTAGAAGCACAACTCTTGAAGCTTCTGTCAAGCTAATCCCTTCACAGCAAGTTGTTAACGGCTCCTAAGATATACTAACAAATCATCCCCAGCAATGGCGCCAGAAATGCTTGTTGGTATTTCTTAACACCACAGATCATCTTCGGTAAAGAGATGAGATCCGCAAGCGCACGGAAGATACTGTTGTAGCATTTCACCCATGAGTATTCTCAAGGGTATCGTATGTATCCCAAAGGAAGGCAATGGAGTAAAGTATATACTACTCTTATGGTCAAGCTATGGGATACTAATCAATTATCCGGACAGGGGGTAAGTTGATAATAGGGGTAGTGTGACACACACCTAGGTAATCTATTCTAAAGGGTAAATGGGTCCTAGAGGGATATTGGATTAAGAGTTAGGGAGTTGCTCCTACAATGCTCCTAATACATATACATAGCCTAAGGTAGATACTAATGGTCATGTCAATGATGAATTCCTATGGAATGCTATTCAACACATCGGGCACGGACTTACCCCTAGCAATACTAGGGCGACTCCCGCCAAGAGCATGTGGCATAGCCGAACGTGGAGGATTACAAAGGACAGATAGAGTTGTCACATCCTACTGCCTACCTCTTCAATCCGTGGGTCTAGGAGACATTCAATGCTACTTAAATACCCTAGCACCATGCTAGCATACTAAGCAAATACCTTAAGAGCTGCAACACAAGCCATCCTGATCCAATGAACTAAATCATCGTTGAACCAATGTTGATTGCATAGCATAGTTATTCATATTAACATAATCATATCATAACTACATAGACTATAGTGGGGGTCTATAGTGTTTATGACCATAAGATGTGATCATGAGAGTACAATCATAAGGACTATACCTTCCACTTACATGGACTCCACAATCAAACAAGAAACGCTTTGTCCAAGTATACGTATAAAAGAAGACTGAAGATAATATCTTTATTGAGCACAAAGTCACAAATACAAGAAGGAATACATGAGACATACCTTTTCCAATGTGGAATTGGGAAGAGAGACTCCTTCTACTCCTTTCCCAATTTGGACTTGGGACTAGAGGCTCTCCCCTCTACATCCTAACTCCTCTAAGGACTATGGAAGATGGTGTATACAATAGAATGATGCCCAAGTGGTGTGTGTTGAAGTGGGGGGTATGGGGTCCTATTTATACTAGTGCTGAGGTCGGTTCCCACCACCAAAAGCGCGCGAATCAGTCGTCATTGACTCCAGGGAGCCGGGAGGAGCCAACACATAGAAGTTGACCGTGTTTGGCGCCAGGACCAGGTCGGTCAACCCCCTGGTTCGGTCGACCTGGTCAGGGCTCCAAACGGCCCGTACTTCCTCCAGGTGGCTGCCAGGTGGGTCCCATTGACTGATATTGGTGCTACACCGTTGGATGGCCTCAGATACTTCTGTTTGTGGGTCATTTGATCCATGTGGTGCCACGTGTTGTCACCTGATTGGCTGGGATGATATTTTATAGGATTGCTCCCCATACTTTTCCTCAATTCCTGTATACATATCTGCATACACATATTTCTCAAAGTACAAGTGGAAATAGGTCAAGTAGAAAGGTGATGTGTGCAAGAAATGATCAATCCTTCACATAATTGAGTTATATTGACAGCTGTAATTGGTATATAATAGCTGTCAACAAACTCCCCCAAGCTTATCCTTTGCTTGTCTCGAGCAAAGTCAAGACTTTAGGTTGATGATCACGAGTTGCTACAATATTCTACCTTTCGAAAGCACCAAGTGCACAACAAAATACTCTACCTAGTATTGCAAAAAGTGGCTATATGGTAGTTATGCCTTCTCCTATTCATGGGTAATTGAAAGATAGAATAGCAAATGGAGCAAGCATAGCCTAGATATCAAGTTCCACTTAAATTCCTGAGAGATTCAAATTAGATTATAAGTACCTCAATTGATTCTCTCAATCACTCCTTTGTGTATAGTGGAAATATGTCCTCTCCAAGGCATTATGCATATACTATTCCTACTCTTTGAATATGGCTTCTATGTGGAGCTTGGTAGGGAAAGTAAGTAGGCATATTTGCAACACATAATATTGCTAAGTCAAAAGAGCAAGCCTTAGGAGAAATCAATTCAAACTTTTGAATCAAGACTTGTGCATGTGTGATGGAATGGAGGTGGATGTGGAAACATTGAGATGACTCCTTTTGATGTGGACTCTCTTTATTGCAAGGATGAAACATGGATACCTTTTTTTTATGCTTATGGAGTAAGCATATTGTTTCATCATTTTTTTTCTCATGCTTATGATATAAGCATGCATTTTCTTTTTCTTTTTCTTGTAGCCATGTCTTCTACTCCTTTTTATGCAATAACTTGAAGAGAGTGCTAACTATGAATAGCATGGAGTTTCTCTTTTTATTGTGGAATGGTGGATATGATGGAATTTTGCTTCCTTCTAGTGTAGAAGTATAGCATGTGCAAGTGAAGTCTTGAATTCAAAAAGAATTGAATGATTTCTTACATAGGTCTATACTAGTTTGACTAGGCTCAATGTGAAAGCAAATAGCATATGCATAAGGTGTTGTCTATCTATGAATATCATATGGCTTTGGTAGGTATTTCCAATCAAATGAGGGAAACTTAAATCTTGATAGAATTTCTCCGGAAATCTAAGTTTCACTTTCAAAATAGGAATAGCAGCCCTTTTACTAATTCGAATCTCCCAACAACCTTGAAGTAGATTAAGCTTTTGCTACCCACAATTTCTAAGTCAAGGCAAAGTTAATTTTAGCCAATTTAAGCAATATTCAGAGAGTAGCAAGTTGAAAACTAGGGACTTAGGAAAAATAAAATTGAGCAACTATTCATCATTTCATCTATGTGAATTCTAAACCATTCTTACCGCACATCTTTATTTGATAAGCAAAGCAAATCTAAGTTCCTGTTTTTTAGATGCATGGTGGATGGTGGATGAATCAAAAGTAAATATGCAATCGATGATTTGAAATAAAAGTGCAGTGGGTGTGATACAAGTTACCTCAAGTGGGGGTCCTCCCCCAAGCTTATTCTTGATCAAGGTCCGTGATAGGGGTTGAAACCCTAACGACGGAGGTGGGCCATAAGTTGGCCTATCCTTGTTGCAGCGTGGCTTTGACAATAGAGGGTTGAGTGTTGATTGTTGTGTTGCCTCCCATGGACACCATGATTGTGGTTGAATAGAGTGTTTTTGATGTTGACCGTCCGCACATCAGGGTCTCCATGTGTTGGGTGTGATTTGTCATTCCTTGGCTAGGATAATGATAACCTTTAGATCCAAAGGAATGACGTGCAATCAACATAAATTGAGTATGTTTCGTCATTCTTTGTATAAGGTGTATCATATCTTTTTGCCATAAGGGAGTGACATGTGCCCAACATGCATTGGGTATGATCAGTTGTTCCTTGGGTAAGGTACAACATACCTTCTAGCCACATAGGAACAACTTGCACCCAATGATGGTGGCAAATCCTAAGGCAATGAACTAAATCATCGTTGAACCAATGTTGATTGCATATCATAGTTATTCATATTAATATAATCATATCTATCAGAGTGTTTTTTCAGCAATTCTCCCGATACTACCGTAGGTAGCTCGCGGAGTTTGTAGTTTGGTATTGGGTGCGCAAAGATTCCGAAGAGTATGGCAAATGGACACAAGGATTTACGTGGTTCGGGCCGCCTGAGCTTAATACCCTACTCCACGGGGTGTGTAGCTGTTATATTGAGCGTCTAAGAGCTTCTAGAGAGTTTTCCGCCCAGAGATTGTGAGCCTCATGTGTATCGCTGACCAGTCCTTTTATAGTACAAGGACTGGCCATTACACCGATAGTCGGGCCCGACATGTGGCCCCGGCGGTTACTAATGTTTATTACATAATTAATGAGATTAACTACCCTTAATAGCGTGGTAACGGGACCTGACAGTACCGTTACTGGTATTAAGGGCCTTCTGATTGTGTGTCATTAATATGGTATTAATGACACTTAATCAGGTCTTGAAGTCTTTGATTGCCCCTTGGAGGTTCGAGCCGCTGGGGGTTCACCAGCTTGATTGTTGAGGTTGAAGGTCTGACGGTTTGGACACGTGGCAGCTTTGGAGCTATTCGTCTGGGACGGGTAGGTCCGGTGTAGATGTACACATGTCGATACTGGAGCTTCCCTCTATCGGAGGTTAGGTCCGAGGGTGCTGCACGAGTGTTTAGCCCGGAGCTATCCCATGTGTGGGATATAGGTCCGGCTGCAGTGCACACGTGGCAGTACCGGGACTAACCATAGATGGGAGGCATGTCCAGTCCCGTATGACATGTGGGGCCTTCAAAAGTCTTCAACTCAGACAGGTGAAGTCCCTTTGGTCCTTTTGTAGTCCCAAGGGGTATATGGTATACAGGGTACCAACAATATCATAACTACATAGACTATAGTGGGGGTCTATAGTGTTTATGACCATAAGATGTGATCATGAGAGTACAATCATAAGTACTATACCTTCCACTTACATGGACTCCACAATCAAAAAAGAAACGCTTTGTCCAAGTATATGTATAAAAGAAGACTAAAGATAATATCTTTATTGAGCACAAAGTCACAAATACAAGAAGGAATACATGAGACATACCTTTCCCAATGTGGAATGGGGAAGAGAGACTCCTTCTACTCCTTTCCCAATTTGACTTGGGACTAGAGGCTCTCCTCTCTACATCCTAACTCCTCTAAGGACTATGGAAGATAGTGTATACAATAGAATGATGCCCAAGTGGTGTGTGTTGAAGTGGGGGGTATGGGTCCTATTTATACTAGTGTTGAGGTCGGTTCCCACCACCAAAAGCACGCGAATTAGTCATCATTGACTCCAGGGAGCCGGGAGAAGCCAACACGTGGAAGTTGACCGCGTTTGGCGCCAGGACCAGGTCGGCCGACCCCCTGGTTCGGCCGACCTGGTCAGGCTCCAAACGGCCTGTACTTCCTCCAGGTGGCTGCTAGGTGGGTCCCATTGACTGATATTGGTGCTACACCGTTGGATGGCCTCAGATACTTCTGTTTGTGGGCCATTTGATCCATGTGGTGCCACATGTCATCGCCTGATTGGCTGGGATGATATTTTATAGGATTGCTCCCCATACTTTTCCTCAATTCCTGTATAAATATCTGCATACACATATTTCTCAAAGTACAAGTGGAAATAGGTCAAGTAGAAAGGTGATGTGTGCAAAAAATGATCAATCCTTCACATAATTGAGTTATATTGATGGCTGAAAGGTATATAACAGCCGACAACACAAGTTCTTGTAGATGCAAGTAACACCTGGGACTCATCATTTGGATTGTTAAAAGCTTCAATTGAAGTCTGACGCTACTTCCCATCCATTTGAGGGCTTGTTTGGATAGGAGTGGATCCACTTCAATATAAGTGGATTGAGGTGGATTGAGGAGAAAATTAGTTCATTATTCACTTCAATCCACTTCAATCCAATTACATTGAGTACACCCAAACAAGCCCTGAAAGATTTCTTTCTCTTGTCTCCATTTTAAAAACTTACAAAGATGTTACTTTATCAGTTCTAATGGCTGAATATATTGACTACAAATCAGCAACATCTCTCTTAGTGCTTCACACAAGCGACGAAGCGAACAACTTCAATCACAAATCTTGTTTTTACCCTTTTCATAGGAATTTGACCTTAAACTTTCAAGCATAGATTTATCAATAACTGAAGCTTCCTCATCAGACATGTTAATAGCAGTTACAACTGAAGGGTGTGTCAAAGCTAACGAAATCTCAACTGGACTGAAGACAAAGAGATGCTGCATATGAGTGACAATGTCCAGGTTAGACAACATGAAGCTATGATGGCAGTCTTCAAAAACATGAAAAGTGATGCCAAGGTTATGCTTGCATCAACCAAGGCATGTTGTGAGGCATAACACTTGTTGGAGCATAACGGTTATGCTTGCCCCAACAAGTGTTATACCCTCACAACATGCCTTGGTTGATGCAAGCATAACCTTAACATCACTTTTCATGTTGTTGAAGGTTGCCATCATAGCTTCACGCTGTCTAACCTGGACATTGCCACTTTGTCGGTACCCTGGGTACCGTATACCCCTTGAGATTGCAAAGATCTCAAGAAAATGTCATCTACTTGATTTGAAGACCTTCGGAGGCCCACATGTCAGACATAACCAGACCCGCTTCCCCTATATTTTTAGTCTCAGGGTCGCCACGTGTACCATCAAACCGGAGCTACCGCCCACAAGGGGGAAGCTCCGGGCTATGTACCATAACGGCACCCCCGGACCTAACCCCAGACCGAGGGAAGCTCCAGAACTGACACATGTCCGGTGGCGCCGGACCTATCTGTTCCTCATAGCATGCTCCGGAGATGCCACGTGTCCTACCGTCAGAACTTCAGCCTCAAACTCCGGTAGACTCCACAACGGCTCCGGATCTTCAAAGGGGAATCAAGGACTTCAAGACCCGATTAAGTGTCATTAATACTATGTTAATGACACACGATCGGACGACCTTAATTACCAGTAATGGTGCTGTCAAAGCCCGTAACTCGGTCATTAAGGGTAATTAAGCACATCAAATGTGTATCAATATTATTAACCGCCCGGGCCACATGTCGGGCCAGGCCAGCTTGTAACGGCCTGTCCTTGTACTATAAAAGGACAGGCCGACAATACATAGACTCTCTCTCGGCCCAGCTCGGATCTGACCTGCTCTGATCTGATCTGGTCTAATCGGCTCACACGCGCACTCAACTCACGTCACCTGAGTTGAGTTCATACATCCAATACAACACCAACACATCCCGTGGAGTAGGATATTACGCTCAGGCGGCCCGAACCACGTAAATCTTTGTGTCTCCTGTGTCATTTTACATTTCACCTTCTTTAATCTCCGCGCGCCCACACCGAACTTCAAACTCCGCAAACACTTTAGTAGTGTCGGGAGATCTGCCGGATCAAAACCACCGACAGTTGGCGCGCCTGGAAGGGGCGCCTAAGATTTCAAGAATGGTGAACTCAGTTGCTGAATCGTCCATTGGTCATCCCGCTGTTCGAGCTGTTGGGGGGCAATCCCTCCAATATGCAGCCACCAGCAGAAACCTCAGTTCCAGCAGGAGTCACACTTCCACCACCGCCGCCTCCACCAGCAAATCAAGCTGGGCAGCGCGATGGTGCACCGGCATCAATCACTGCATCGGTGAATCATGACAACCCGAAACACGCACTCCATGCAGCACGTGCTCTCCTTCAGCGCCCACCACCTCCGCATGCATCCCGAGATGCAATGGAGCAGTGGAGGGCCGATGTGGAACACTTTGTTGCAGCAGCAGCCGACCGCATCAGTAACCAGGGTCCTCCTCCTTCAGGACGGGCCCCGTCGCAGCGACGGACCTTGTCTGGCAGACTTGGTCCGCACGTTTCCAACAACAGGAGACGTGCTGCATCACAGCAAGTGACGTCGTTGCCCTCTGGGGCGCGACGCACTCACACGGTATCAAGGCTTTCAACTCATGACCTCCGAGCGGAGCTTGATCGTTGATACCATCAACAAGATGGTCGAGTCCATATCGAGCGTGCTCGTGAAAGATGAGAAGCTCAGGACATTCCTGCTCCTGAAGGAGTAGGAGGAGGCTGTTCAGCCCTAGACATGCATCTACGTATGGTCAGGTGGCCACAGAAATTTTGGCCTCACCTGCTGGAGAAGTTTGACGGGACTGTTAATCCCGTCGAATTTCTTCAGATTTACTCCACTGCAATCCTGGCAGCTGGAGGAAATGAGGCCGTATAGCCAACTATTTTCCAGTGCTTTAACTGGGACCGCCCGGTCCTGGTTTATGAGCCTTCCACCCAACTCCATCAACAGTTGGGAGGAGTTGTGCCGGCAGTTCACCGCCAACTTCGGTAGTTCAGACACCCGACCAGGCACCGAACTGGACCTTTTTGCAGTCGTGCAAAAAGGGGGAGAATCCCTGCGATCATTCATCCAGAGATTCTCTCAGGTACGAAACACTATCCCTTCTATCTCTAGTGCTTCTGTCATTGTGGCATTTAGACAGGGCGTACGGGGTAAGAAGATGTTGGAGAAACTGGTGATCAAGGAGATCACCAGTGTCACGGAACTCTTCAGCTTGGCTGACAAATGTGCCAGAGCTGCGGAGGGCCATGAAATGCACTCCAAACCACCTCCGGAGGATCACAAGAAATCCTCCAAAGGATAAGCCACTACCTCCGGGAGTGGCAAAAAGAAGAAAAAGACCAACGGAAAGAAGAAGTCGTCGGCCGGCGCATCTAATGCTGCAGCTGCTGCAGCTCCGGGTGGCCGGGGGCCACGCCCCAAGAAGCGACCTCGACCGTCTTTTGAAGACGGTGGCAAACCCAAGGTGTGGTGTCCAATTCATAAGACGGACAACCACGGTTTGGAAGACTGCCGGGAGGTCCAAAACCTTGTCGAGTGCTACAACAAGCGCCGGGAAGAAGTTCCTTTCCGACAGAAGGAAGGAAAACAAAAAGTTGACGAAACTCCGGCTGAAGAGGAGTTAGGTTTTCAGGATACTAAAAAAGTTCTGAAGGCCGTCTACACCTCCGTCGACGAAGATTCTGACGTCTCTAACAACGAGCGTCGGAAGACCATGAACACCATTTTTGGTGGATCATGGGACATCACCTCCCGCTGCATCCTCAAGACAATGCGTCGGGACATGGCCGCTATAGCTCCTACAGCCAGGGCGGGGCCTCACAACCATCACTTTTGATGCTTCGGACTGCCCTCGAAGCATGGTTGGAGCGGGCCAGTTACCTTTGATGGTATCTCCTACCATCAATAACATTCAGCTCCACCATGTTATGGTAGACGGAGGTTCGGGGCTGAACCTCATAAGCTTCGAAGCTTTTACCAAGCTTCAGCTCCGACCTTCGGATCTTCATCCCTCCCGACCTTTCTCCGGAGTAGGTCCGGGAGCCATTACCCCACTCGGTGCTATTACCCTCCCCGTTACCTTCGGGACCCGGGAGAAGTATCGCACTGAGAAGTTGGTCTTTGACGTTGCTCAGATCAACTTACCTTTCAATGCCATCTTGGGTAGGCCTGCCTTGTACAAATTCATGGCAGCTGCTCATTATGGCTACCTGGTGTTAAAGATCCCAGCACCAGTAGGCGTTCTCCGGATCCACGGAGATCGCACCGCCGGAGTAACCGCTCTGGAAGAACTTCATGCACTTACTACGGCGCAAGAGGAGGACTCCACACAGGAGCGAGCTCCAAAACCCCCGAGCATTCATCAGCGAGGCTCGACTTCTGCACCTCGTGTGCAGCCAAGCGGCGACACCGACATTCCCATCAAAGTCGTCCAAAACGGTTATGATGCTGCTCAGACCACCCGTATATCGGGGGGAATGAATGATAAATAGGAACTCATGCTCATCGCTTTCCTTCGGGCTAATGTCGACGTGTTTGCCTGGCAACCGTCACAAATGCCTGGGATCCCCAGGGAAGTGATTGAGCACAATCTGAAGATCTACCCTGATGCTTGGCCCGTGCATTAGAAGCCTCGGAAGCAATCTGTGGAGCGACAGAACTTCATTCGACAAGAAGTGAAGAAGTTGCTCGAAGCTGGATTCATCCGAGAAGTCTTCCATCCAAAATGGCTGGCAAACCCAATCGTTGTGCCCAAGGCCGGCGGGAAGCTTCGGATGTGTATTGACTACACAACACTAAATAAGGCATGTCCAAAAGATCCATTCCCACTACCTAGAATAGATCAGATAGTGGATTCCACCTCCGGGTGTGAATTGTTGTGTTTCCTAGATGCATATTCTGGGTATCATCAAATCAGAATGTCTAGGGAAGATGAAGAGCATACCTCTTTCATCACAGTAGATGGATTGTACTGTTATACAGCCATGCCATTTGGTCTCAAGAATGCAGCTTCAACCTTTGTACGAGCTATGTACAAAACTTTTGAAGAACTCATTAGAGACATAGTGGAAGTGTACGTCGATGACATCGTGGTCAAGGTCAAGAACAAGGAGTCACTCCTTGACACCTTACAGACTATCTTCGACAAGTTGCGGGTCACCCGCACAAAGCTAAACCCAGACAAGTGTGTCTTCGGGGTTAGCTCCGGAAAACTTCTTGGTTTCCTGGTAAGTCACCGGGGTATAGAGGCTAATCCGGCGAAGATCAAAGCCATTGAAGACATGTGGCCACCAGCCCGCATCAAGGATGTCCAAAAGCTGACTGGATGTCTAACAGCCCTCAGCCGGTTCATTTCGAGACTGGTGGAACGGGCACTTTGTAGGATCGAAGAGCACGTGAAAATCTACCATAGGGGGGTGAGTGGTAGATTTAAAAATCTTACGCAGCGGAAACAATTAAACCCCAAACCCTTCGGCAGAAAAACGATCTCTTAAAGAAATCGTGTGTGAGACTAATCTAAACGTGTTTCACCATGAAAAAAGTGATGGATATCAGAGATAATCAAGTCATGAAGACAACACAAAAAGAATCACTCAAATCCGTCGAGAAAAACTCAAGTTATGATCGAAAGATTAAACAATGGTCAATCTGCCCTACCCGAAAAAAAAACAGTTCTAGAATGCTGCAAAGAAACTTGTGTAGATCAGAAACCACAAATCCAATGACAGTGAAATTTTTACATATGATATATAATCAAGTTGTGAAGACAACCTAAAAATAATCACGTCAATTGGATCTGTAAAACTCGAGTTATGATAAAACCACCGACGAAAGGTAGTGCTGTCCAGAAACTCGTCGAGTAAAACTTGTCTGGAACAAGTCGGACGAACAAGGCACAAAAGTTCCTTCAAACTACGAATTGTATTCAATAGAACACAATAGGAACAGCCCCAAAGTCGTGCACCACGAGCTCTGGGCTCCCTTGCTTATATAACCAGCCCTTAGGCCAACCCAATATCAACTAGGACTCCAATCCTACTCAGATCACAAATCGTAACTTTCCATAACTGCTCAAGATTCTTCTATACGCAGATAGAAGCAATCTTAAGACTTCCAAACACCTTAGGAACGTATCCCACATATTCTTGACCCACACGAAATCCTATCATAACCAACTTGATACTTTCCATACCGAGCCATAATCGACTTCGCCGCAGCCAAAGTCATCAACCGTTACGATCCGATCCTTCCAACCAGATCTTTCCTTCCTTATCCCATCTTCGGAACCATGTTGCCACGTCATGCACCGCATGCATACGTGCGAACACCTTCCTTCGACGTTCAGTAACCTTCATATGCACTGCCCTTGATTCAGTCATCCTGCACGACCTCCTGATCAGCTCAACCACAGTTCCTCCCGAACTTGGTTGTTGGAACCTCATCTCCTCCCTGAGACTAGTCCAATGGATCCCGTCACCACCCATGTCTTGAACTCAAGAAACACCTGCACATGAATAAACAACCAATCCATACGAGGCCAAGTCCTCGACTTGACTCAAGTTAGTTCCGAACACAACACCTTACGTGAGAGCCTCACATAAGCATGTTGCAAAGCATAGCAAAACGATATCAGCCATATCATCCAAAATGCACCAAAAACTTAGTAAAAGAATACTAAGCAAACTTTCCAACAATGTAAAGCAAGTACGAAACATTGCAAATGAAAAGCAGAAGCACCGCGGTCAAGTTCCGGACCTTGCCAGAGCAACCCGGAGCTTGAGCCGGAGCTAACAAAAGCTAGTAGAACCTAGCGTCGGAGCTTACCAAAACTAGTACAATAAAGCACCTGCCAGAGCTTACCAAAACTAGTAGATATTAGCACCGGAGCTTACCAAAAACTAGTCAAAACTAGTCAACCCAAAACCGGAGCTAGACAAAGTACGTCGGAGTTTAGCAAAAGCATGTCGGAGCTATCAAATATATGCCGGAGCTATCAAAGACATGCCGGAGCTAAAGATAAAGCTCACCGGAGCTAACCAAAGCTAGTCGGACCTTACCAAGAAGCCAGACCTAGCATCTAACGTAGCCGGAGCTACCCAAAACAAGTCGGACCTACCATCGGATCTTGCTATAGCTCAGAGCTAGAGTCGGACCTTGATAAAAAGGTGTTTTGGTGATATTTAAAAACTTTTATCATCAAAGCCAAGTGTATTCACTACAAGCCAATGTATTCAGCACACATAGGTCTTACAATCTCCCCCTTGATGAATGCATTGGCAACACCATCTAAAATCCGAACATTGGCTTATTCACAAAAAAGTTTTGAAGGCAATTTCTCCCCTTTTGTAAATCAAAAGAAAATCTCTCCCCCTTTATTATCTCTCCTTATGCACATATTCTCTTTCTCTTCATGCTTATCTCTCCCCCTTTGACAATGTATTCAGCAAGTCATGAGCATGTAAACAAATATCTCTCCAACTTTAGTTGTTATGAGCATATTATAACATATACATATAAACAAAGCTCATCCAAGTCATACTATCAAGTACCTTACATTATCACATCAATGAAATACATAAAGTAGTGTAAGCCATGCTAGAGATCAAATGTAATTTTCAATTTAAGCAAGTCATGATCTCACAAACTTAACTATTTCAAAACCTGAAAGCATGACACTAGTTGCTGCATTTTATTATTTTTCAAAGCATAAATTTAGATCATATGATATTTGCAAGAGATTATATGCGCATCTGCCTTATTCTAACCAACCAAGCCAAGCCTATGTCATTTGACAATCAAAAGCTTAAGGACATGGTTTTAGTCATACACAACTTCTTCCAACTTCATATCTAAGTGCAATGACAAGCCATCTCAAAAGAAGAAGTGTGATGCATGCATATTCTCTTGATCTTTTCTCAATTTATATTTGTTCATAAAAACTCAATATGTGAGTTGATTACTTGATTAATTCCTTATGATTAAAAGCATTTGTGAGCATGCAACAAGTTCAAAACAGCAAGAAGGTTTGACCATGACCAGTTTTAGTGTAAGTAATTATTCCAATTACTAGACATGGCAAAAACTACAAAATGTATAACACGAGTAATGTAGTAAGAACTTTCAGCATATAAAAGGAATCACAAAGTCATATATGTATGAAATACTATGCTCATACTATTTTTATTTCAGATCCACACATAGACTTCCCAAGTTTCAACAACTCCCCCTCAATTTAAGCCATGAGGATGCATAACCACTATTTCACTACGAATGAAACAAAAACGAGTGAAATCCAAAGGTTTTGTAAAAATGTCAGCCAATTGATGTTCAGTATCTACATGGTGAAGCACAATGTTTCCTTTTTCAACGTTATCTCGGAGAAAGTGATACCTAATATCAATGTGCTTAGTTCTAGAATGTTGCACGGGGTTTTTGGCAATGCAAATAGCACTAGTGTTATCACAAAACAGTGGAACACTATCTAGATCAACCCCATAGTCCTTAAGTGTTTGAACAATCCAAAGAATTTGTGAGCAAGCACTAGGAGCAGGTACATATTCAGATTCGGCTGTGGATTAAGCAGCTGAATTTTGTTTTCTAGAGGACCAAACAACAAGAGAATTACCAAGAAAATGACAAGCACCGGAAGTACTTTTCCTATCAATCCTACAAACCCCAAAATCAGTATCTGAAAAAGCTTTCAAAGTAACGGTTGAGGAAGAAGGAAGAAAAATGCCAAATTCTTGGGTTCCATGTAAGTACCTGAGAATCCTTTTGACGGCTTGACGATGTGAAACACGTGGGGAAGCTTGAAACCGTGCACAAAGACATACACTGAATTGTATGTCCGGTCTAGATGCCGTAAGGTACAAAAGTGATCCGATCATACTTCTATATTCTTTTTGATCCACGGGTTCACCATCTTCATCAAGTTCAAGTGTTGTTGCTGTTCCCATTGGTGTCCGAAGAGGCTTGCTTTTGTCCATGTTGAAGCGCCTTAGGAGGTCTTTGGTATACTTCGTTTGATGCACAAAGTTACCCTCCTTGGTTTGCTTGATTTGCAGCCCCAAAAAGTAAGTGAGTTCACACATCATACTCATTTCAAATTCGGAACTCATCATTGCTGAAAACTTGGACACAAGATCAGGAGAAGCACAACCAAAGATAATATCATCCACATACACTTGAACGAATAATGAGTCATTGCCATGTTTAAGCACAAAAAGAGTTCTATCAACCTTTCCCATGGTAAACCCCTTTTCAAGTAAAAATGTTTTTAACCTATCATACCATGCTCTAGGGGCTTGTTTGAGACCGTATAGGGCTTTGGACAGTTTGTAAACATGATTAGGAAAATCTGGATTTTCAAAACCCGGTGGTTGTTTGACATAAACCTCCTCATCTATGTAGATTAAGAAAAGCACTTTTAACATCCATTTGATATAGCTTAAAACCTTTAGATGCTGCAAAAGCTAACAAAATTCTTATGGCTTCTAATCTAGCGACAGGAGCAAAAGTTTCATCAAAATCTAGACCTTCAACTTGAGTGAAACCTTGAGCAACCAACATAGCCTTATTCCTAACCACAACCCCATCCTCACTTTGTTTATTTTTAAATACCCATTTAGTTCCAATTAAAGTGTGACCTTGAGGTGGAGGTACAAGTTTCCAAACATTATTTCTTTCAAAATTTTCTAACTCTTCTTGCATGGCAATAATCCAAGATTCATTAGTGAGTGCGTGTGATATATCTTTGGGTTCAAAAGAAGCAGCAAAAGCAGAATGAGCATGAGAGTTAGGATCGCAAAACCTGGACCGTGTGACTCGTTCGTGCAAGCTTCCAATCATCTGTTGTGGGGGATGATCTTTGTAAAAACGTAGGGGAACAGATGTCTCACAAGCTTCTTCTTCATTAGGTTCATTGTAGATTGATGAGCTTGTGACTTGTGGACAATCAGGACCAGCATAGGTGATAGCCGGAGCTTGTTCAATGTCCGAAGCTGGACACGTGTCAACTTCGGAACTACCAGGCAGTATCACTGGCTCTTCTTCATCTTCGAAAATACCCTCCCCCTGAGGATACGGATCTGGTCCTGCAACACTGGAGCTAGTACCTGGACTAGCTTCATCAAAAGACACTTCACAAGTCTCCACAATTTTGTTAGTGTCAAGTAAAATCACACGGTAGCCTCTAGTATGAGATGGATAACCAAGAAACATGCCATCAATGGATCTAGGTTCAAATTTATCAAGATTACCATGTTTCTTAACAAAGAATTTGCAACCAAAGACCCGAAAGTGTGTAACACTAGGCCTATGTCCAAACCGAAGCTCATATGGTGTTTTACCTAGCTTAGTACGCAAGAAAACACGATTTGAGACATAACAAGCGGTTGCTAACGCATCAGCCCAAAATTATCTAGGAGTTTGATATTCATCAAGCATAGTCCTAGCCATCTCAACTAAGGTTCTATTCTTTCTTTCTACAACACCATTTTGTTGAGGTACATATGGTGAAGAAAATTGATGATCTATTCTATTTTTAGCACAAAAGTGATCAAAAGATTCATTTTTAAATTCAGTTCCATTATCACTTCTAATTGCTTTTAAAGATCCTGGGTGATCAATTGATAATCTAAGAAATAAAGTTCTAAAGCGACTAAAAACTTCATTCTTAGACGCCATAAAGTAAATCTAAGAGTATCTAGAATAATCATCAACGATAACAAGAACATACCATTTACCTCTGAAGGATTGAACACGTGAAGGTCCTATAGTGTCAAGATGCAAAAGTTGACATGGTTCAGTTGTCATGATCATTGTGAGAGGAGTATGTGAACCTGCAACCATCTTAGCATGTCTACAAGAAGAGCACACAATTTCTTTGTCCCCTTTAAGCTTAGGCAGCCCACGTATGCAATCAAGAGCACTAACACGCGTTAGGTGATCAAAGCCTACGTGACCAAGTCTACAATGCCAAAAGCATAAGTCCTTTGAATCATTAGCAACTAGACACCTATGCTTAGAGGAAGACACATCAAAATCAGCTTTAAAAACTCTTCCAAACTGAGACATGTTAAAAATAAGCTCACTATTTGATCTTATGACTTTGCAGCAGTTTTTATTGAAAATAATTTCCAGATTTTCATCTAGCAATTGTGAAACAGAAAGCAAGTTGTATTTCAAATTTTTGACAAGTGCCACATCCTTCAAAGTGTAGTGATCATTTACTCTAACCGAACCCTTAGCAATTATAGGAGTTGAAGAATTATCGGCAAAAGTAACATACTCTACACGTGACACAAAAGAGAGAGAGGAGAACCAATCTTTGTTATCAGTCATGTGGCGTGAGCAACTTGAATCCACAATCCAATTGTTCTCCTTCCTCAAACGTGTAACCTACATAGAAGCACAATACGTCGATGACTCAATACTGGGGTTAGTCAAAAGGCATTTAGGTATCCAGTACTGAGTCACACGACGTGCAGTAGGAAAAACACGCGAAAGCTGAGACAAAACGGCAGGTTTATGAGTCAAAGATTGAGGTTTTCTGTTCTTAACAATTGATTTAGAAGTTGTTACTTGTTTAGAGTGAAAACCAGTAGCTCCAGAGGTAAAAGCAGAAAGTCTGGAGGCATAAACTAAAGCTTTGGAGGGAACAACAGAAGATTCGGGAGCTCTCGGAGCTATCAGAACTACCGGAGCTGCCTTTGTAGATTTCTTGCCAAAAGTTCCGGAAGTTACCTTTTCAAATTTCTGACTCATTAAAGCAGGTTGTGTTTTTCTAATTGCATGAAAGTTATAAGATCTAGCAATCATCCTTTCCTTTTTCTGTTGTTTAGCTAGTCTATAACAAAAATTTATGACATGACCATCTCTACCACAGTAGGTACAATGAAATTTAACTTTGTGTTCATGTCTAGATGAGCAATCTACATTTTTATTTGATACCGAATGAGACAACACTCCTGTAGATTTGAAAACCACTTCTTTTTGTTTAGGAACTGTTTGAATCAAACCACTTCCTAATGACTTTACAATTTTAGGTGGATGTGCCTTAGCATGAGCATTAGAATCAAAACCTAAACCAATTTTATCATTGCATGACTTGGAAGAATTCAGCAGTAAGTTTAGGTTCTTATTCCCATTACAAAACTTATCTAATGTCCTATGCATGTCATCAAGTTTATTGGATAGATCAAGGCAATTTTTACATGAAGTTTTTCCTTTTAGTTTGCAATTTGAACAAAATTTAACTTCATGAGAACGTAAAGCATTGTTCAATATAGAAATTTCATTCATAGCATCCTGTAGTTTCTTATCAAGATCCTCACAAGTAGAACAATGCAAATCAATTGTAGAACAGCTAGCATCTTTCAAGTTTTTATCATTAAGTGCAGCAAGCTCTTTATTCTTTTCAATTTCTTCATCAAGTCTATCTAGAATGGAGGAGTGTGCACTTCTTAATGTGGACAATTGTTCATAGATTAAGTCACATGAGGGACATGCATCATCACTAGGAATCAAAGTTTTTAAACGGTTAATTTCATATTCTAGTGATTCAATTTTAGCAGCATTATCCCTAAGCTTTTTGTCCTTTTTCTTGACAATAATAGTTGCACGAGAAATAGCATCACACATTTCATTGCAGGTAGAACATACCTCATCGTCTTCACTGTTGTGTTCTGCATCCTCCTGACTTGATCTTGATCTTTTTTTGCCCGCCATGAAGCATAAGTTGGCCAGATCGTCATCATCTTCATCAATTTCAAAGTCTACATCACTTGAACTAAGTTCTTGAAGTGCGGTGATGAAGCTGTTAATCATCTTGCGTCCTATGGTACCCTTCTTTTTCTTCGTATCTTTTGCAGAGGAGTGCTTCGTTCTTGTTTTTTTTCATCCCGGGAAGTAGGACCTGAAAGGATAGGGCAATCTGAACGAAAATGTCCTGTCTTACCACATTCGAAGCACCGTTGAGGTTTGGAGCTTCCACTCCTTCTAGTTCTCACATTTTGCAATGCTTTTGAGAACCTCGTAGAGAGAAGTGCTAGCTCCTCCTCTGGAAACTCCTCAATCTTTTCAAGGGTTAGAGAGGACAACAAAGCAAGTGTACTACAAGATGAAGATTGGTCGGAGCTAGGCATATCACGTTGAGAAACAAAAGCAATAGACTTGTTGGGGTTCTTACGTGATATTATATCAATTTCATGAGTTTTTAGCTTGGAATATAGCACATCTAAAGTAAGTTTACTCATGACAGTAGATTCACGAATAGATGTAACTTTCATCTCCCAAATTGACATGTCTAATGCACTTAATAATTGCCTAGCATTTTCAGCATCTGAAAAATTAACATTGACGCTACGCAAGTTGCTGAGAATTTTATTAAAGCGAGCAAAGAGATCATCAATTGACTCACCGGGTTGCATCTTGAAGCGCATGTATTCTTTCTTTAACATGTCTTGCCTTACCTCCTTGATTGTATTGGATCCTTTGTGATAGTCACAAAGTGCTTTCCACACACCGTATGCAGATCGGGGGTGTGCAACACGGTCGAAGTCGCTTTGTGTCAATCCTTGTATGATCAAGTTTCGAGCCTTGTTGTTGTTGTCGACATCTCTCAGATTTGTAGCTGTAACTTGATCGTTTGATGGCACTTCGTAAGGCTTGTATACCTCCTCCCATATTGCAAAGTCTTGTGCCTGGAGAAAAGCCTCCATGCATGCCTTCCAAACCTGAAAATCAATACCAGAAAACACACAAGGTTTGGCGGAGTACTTCTCCATGATGATTAGTCAAAAACACGTGCAAATCACAAAGATTAGAGCACCGTGACTCTAATACCAATTTTAGGATCGAAGAGCACGTGAAAAGCTACCAGGGGGGGTGAATGGTAGATTTAAAAATCTTACGCAGCGGAAACAATTAAACCCCAAACCCTTCGGCAGAAAAACGATCTCTTAAAGAAATCGTGTGTGAGACTAATCTAAACGTGTTTCACCGTGAAAAAATTGATGGATATCAGAGAGAATCAAATAACAAAGACATCACAAAAAGAATCACTCAAATCCGTCGAGAAAAACTCAAGTTATAATCAAAAGATCAAACAATAGTCAATCTGCCCTACCCGAAAAAAAACAGTTCTGGAATGCTGCAAAGAAACTCGTGTAGATCAGAAACCACAAATCCAATGACAGTGAAATTTTGACATATGATAGATAATCAAGTTGTGAAGACAACCCAAAGAAAATCACGTCAATTGGATCTGTAAAACTCGAGTTATGATAAAACCACTGACGAAAGGTAGTGCTGTCCAGAAAGTCGTCGAGTAAAACTTGTCTAGAACAAGTCGGTTGAACAAGGCACAAAAGTTCCTTCAAAATACGAATTTTATTTAATAGAACACAAGAGGAACAGCCCCAAAGTCGTGCACCACGAGCTCTGGGCTCCCTTGCTTATATAACCAGTCCTTAGGCCAATCCAATATCAACAAGGACTCCAATCCTACTCAGATCACGAATCATAACTTTCCATAACTGCTCAAGATTCTTCTATATGCAGATAGAAGCAATCTTAAGACTTCCAAACACCTTACGAACGTATCCCACATTCCTAAACAACTCAAATTCGTGACCCACATGAAATCCTATCATAACCAACTCGATACTTTTCATACCGAGCCATAACCGACTTCGCCGCAGCCAAAGTCATCAACCGTTACGATCCGATCCTTCCAACCAGATATTTCCTTCCTTATCCCATCTTCGGAACCATGTTGCCACATCATGCACCGTATGCATACGTGCGAACACCTTCCTTCGACGTTTAGTAACCTTCATATGCACTGCCCTTGATTCAATCATCCTGCGCGACCTCCTGATCAGCTCAACCACAGTTCCTCCCGAACTTGGTTGTTGGAACCTCATCTCCTCCCTGAGACTAGTCCAATGGATCCCGTCACCAGCCATGTCTTGAACTCAAGCAACACCTGCACATGAATAAACAACCAACCCATACGAGCCCAAGTCCTCGACTTGACTCAAGTTAGTTCCGAACACAACACCTTACGTGAGAGCCTCACATAAGCATGTTGCAAAGCATAGCAAAACGATATCAGCCATATCATCCAAAACGCACCAAAAACTTAGTAAAAGAATACTAAGCAAACTTTCCAACAATGTAAAGCAAGTACGAAACATTGCAAATGAAAAGCAGAAGCACCGCGGTCAAGTTCCGGACCAGAGCAACCCGGAGCTTGAGCCGGAGCTAACAAAAGCTAGTAGAACCTAGCGCCGGAGCTTACCAAAACTAGTACAATGAAGCACCTGCCGGAGCTTACCAAAACTAGTAGATCTTAGCACCGTAGCTTACCAAAAACTAGTCAAAACTAGTCAACCCAAAACCAGAGCTAGACAAAGTACGTCGGAGTTTAGCAAAAGCATGCCGGAGCTATCAAATATATGTCGGAGCTATCAAAGACATGCCGGAGCTAAAGATAAAGCTCACCGGAGCTAACCAAAGCTAGTCGGACCTTACCAAGAAGCCGGACCTAGTATCTAACGTAGCCGGAGCTACCCAAAATAAGCCAGACCTACCGTCGGATCTTGCTGTAGCTCAGAGCTAGAGTCGGACCTTGATAAAAAGGTGTTTTGGTGATATTTAAAAACTTTTATCATCAAAGCCAAGTGTATTCACTACAAGCCAATGTATTCAGCACACATAGGTCTTACACACTTCCCTTCTTCAAGTTATTGAGGAAGTTCGGACCATTCCAATGGTCTGAAGAAGCAGAAAAGGCGTTCCAGGAGTTAAAACAGCTCCTCACCACCCTGCCAACTCTGGTAGCTCCGAACCCTAGTGAGCCTTTGCTGCTTTACATTTCAGCAACTGACGAAGTCGTTAGTATGGTCCTGGTTGCGGAGAGACCAGAACTATCTCATGCTCAGGAATCCAGACCCCTCCGGGAGGGTCCGGAGGTTCCTGAAAGCAAGTCTGGGTCCCAGTTCCCAGACTTGAGTCCACAAGAAGTTACTTCAGAAGACCCAGACCCCTCTGAGAGGGTCCGGGCCACTTCTGAAGAAGCTCCGACTCCCCCAGCAAGGATCCGGAGGCCCCCAAAGAAAGTCCGGATCCGTCCAGGAGGATCCGAGTCAATGAAGAGGAAGCTTCGGGCCCCTCTGGGAGGGTCCAGACCATCCAGCGCCCAGTGTACTTCATCAGTGAAGTACTTCATGACGCCAAGACTCGATACCTAGAGGTGCATAAGCTGCTCTATGCAGTTCTTATCACCTCTAGGAAGCTTCGCCATTACTTCCAAGCTCACAAGATTTTAGTGGTGACTTCTTACCCACTTCGAGCAATCTTGCATAATCCCAATTCAACTAGGAATATTGCAAAGTGGGCAGCGGAATTGGTCGAATTCGATCTTGAATTCATTCCAAGGCAAGCAATCAAGAGTCAAGCATTGGCAGATTTTGTGGCGGAATGGACTCCCTCTCCATCAAACACTGGGGGCCCCAGTGAGCAGAAGCCGGAACACAAGGCTCCGGTCTTCACCGAGCCTCACTGGACCCTTTACTTCGACGACTCCATGCAAAAGTAGGGGGCCGGAGCTGGAATCCTTCTCCTCGCACCAACCGGGGAGAAGGTAAAATACATGGTACACCTTGACTTCAAGGCGACCAACAACATGGCGGAGTACGAAGCACTCATCTACGGACTAAAGGTGGCACTGTCATATGGTGTCAAGAAACTGCTGGTCAAGGGAGATTCACAGCTCATCATTAAACAAGTGAAGGGTGAATGCTCCTGCAACAATCTCCAACTAGCTGCTTACCTCCTTGAAGTCAAGAGGCTTCAGAAGGACTTCAAATTCCTAGACCTCCACCACGTCCAGCGTGTCCACAACTCTGAAGCCGACGAACTCTCGACGAAAGCGTCAACCGGAGCTCCAGCTCCTGACGGAACTTTTGTCCGGAGGTTGTCAAAACCCACAGCTCAGCCTGCCAAACTGAGCAAAGGGGGCAAGATCAGCATCCTGAAGCTGACGGTCCCGATGACCCTGTTACCATGGCAGCCATCAAGGGTCGTAGGTGCTGCCGGAAGCTCCGAGCAACCCAACACACAAGACTTGAATGCTCAAGTTAGCTCCGATGCATGGATCTCGGGGATCCGGAGCTACTTGAAAGACAATATCCTTCCTGACGATGATGTATCTACTGACCGGATAGTCAGATTGGCTAAAAGATACACGTTGGTAGAAGGGGATCTCTACCAGCGCGGTGCCAACGGCGTCCTAATGAGGTGCATCACAAGGGAAGAAGACTGTGAGCTCCTCGCAGAAATCCATGGAGGCGAGTGTGGGAACCACGCGTCTTCCCGCACGCTGGTCGGTAAAGCCTTCCGACATGGCTTCTACTGGCCTACAGCACTCCAGGATGCAACTGAGCTGGTGAAGAAATGCGAAGCATGCCAATTTCATGCAAAGCAAATTCACACACTGGCTCAGCCTCTACAAATGATACCTCCTACATGGCCCTTCGCCGTGTGGGGGATGGACATCCTGGGACCTTTCCCAAGAGCCGTCGGAGGTTACAAGTTCCTGTATGTCGCCATTGACAAGTTCACCAAGTGGCCGAAAGCAACTCCAGTTGTGACAATAAACAAGCAATCTGCTATCAACTTTTTGCAGTCCATTGTATGCAGATTTGGAGTCCCAAACAAAATCATTACTGATAACGGGACCCAATTCACAAGCTCTGCATTTCAAGGATATTGCGAAGACCTCGACATTCAAGTTTGCTACGCCTCCGTAGCTCACCCGGCAAGCAATGGCCAGGCCGAGAGAGCAAATGTTGAAATCCTGAAAGGACTCAACACGCGCACCTATGAGTGCTTGAAAAAACATGGAGCCAACTAGATTGAAGAGCTTCCGCCCACTCTATGGGCCAACAGGACAACTCCAAACTGGTCAACTGGAGAGACACCCTTCTTCCTGGTGTACGGAGCTGAAGCAATCCTTCCTCCGGAAATCACATTGGGGTCACTCCGGGTCCAGACCTTCGACGAAGCCATGCAGGACCAGCTCCGGCGTGAAGACCTAGACCTCCTTGAGGAGGGAAGGTGCCAAGCAGCTGTTCGGAATGTCCGATACCGCCAAGCCCTTCGGCGCTATCATCAGTGGCATGTACACAACCGACAACTCGAGGAAGGCAATTTGGTGCTACGGAGAATACAATCTAGAGAAGGGTTAAAAAAACTCTCCCCCAGCTGGGAGGGACCCTTCCGAGTGATTAAAGTATCCCGTCCCGGAAGCGTTCGCTTGGCTACCGAGGATGGGACACCTCTCCCAAATCCTTGGAATATTTAGCACCTCCGTAAGTTCTACACTTAATATCACGGAGGTGAGTTTGTAGTAACTTGAGGTGTATGTTATAGAGTCATTGTACAGAGTCGGGTAGTTCCTCCGGGAGAACAGCCGGACCTTTCCCGGAAGGTCCGCAAAGTTCATGCAACACTTGTCACAGTCTCAGGACTAAAAGTGTGGCTAGCTACCCTGGGTCAAATGAGAAATGAAGCACGCTTAGCCTGGTTCTACACCCTAAGAGTGTACTTGTTTCCCTTGTACCCCGAACCTATAATGAAAGACATCTTCATGTGAAACAGACTCCACGTGCATTTATTTTGTACAGGCTCAACATTTTTTATTTTTCTCTTTCTTGTCTATAACAAAGTTGTGCAATTCTTAAGAAATTTTAGTTCGACCAGTTCATGTACAATCGAGTTGTATTGTCAATTCTTTTGGATTCAAATATTGTTCATGGCCCACTCGCCTGAATGCCGCCAAGCCAATCTAGGGCTAGAGTGTGCTATCGACTTAGCCTGGTCAAGCACCCTAAGTACGCCACTCTACCTACACCCCGGCAGGCCGAAGTAAGGCAGGTCCAAGTACAATTGGATCTAGAAGAAAGAAGGCAATGCATTCGGTTGTATTCAGAAATGTGTTTGACCTAAAACTTTCTTTGGAATCGTAAGCCGCGACAAAGTTATAGGCAAGGAGCGAATTTTACTATTTTTCTTGGCTTCAGTGTGCAGGAAAAATAGAAAATCCACATTGATGGAGAAAAGCCGGAGCTAACAAAGCTCCGACTCCCCCTAGGTGGCTTGTAATCGATGTTAAACATTGAAAACGAGCATCACTGGAGCAACCAAGCTCCGATAAAGCTAGGGGGCTAGCCGTCGATGCAGAATAAAAGATGGTGAGAAGACCCCACAAGCGGAGTCTGCTGCCGACAAACTACGCGTTGGCAAAGGTCACTGCCGGAGCTACTAAGCTCCGACACCCTGGAGGGCTAACTATTGATGCTCTAAGCGTTGATAGGGACTATTCCCAGAGCTACTAAGCTCCGACGGTAGTCAATGCTGGAGCTTCTGAGCTCCGACAACCTCAGGGGGCCTTCACTATCGAAGACTTTGGACCTAGACTCTACAAGTTTGAAGCAAACGAGTCTTCAACAAATTACAATATCCTCTTGGTACTTGTTCACAATCAAATTGTGTACATCTACCAGGGGGCCAAGTGAAGATAGAAGTGTTGAAGACAAAAAATGAAATTCATTAACAAATTGTGGATTTCATTCATCTGTAGACAAGGGATTACAAAATTGGGGAAGAAAAAGAGAGAATACAAGTGGGAGCTACAGAGATGGTCCTAGACCCTATGGAAGAATTGGGCGACCTTCTGAGCAACCTCCGACACGTTGGCTCGGGTGGCTTCACCTTCTCCTTCGACGGGACCTTCAAGCACCGGGTCTAGAGGAAATTGGGGATCCTGGCTGGTGTAGCACGTCAGCACATACTCTGCGACGTTCTTCGCCAGGGACTGCCCCTCAACCTCCAACTGGTCCGCGATGACGTAACCCACCTTGGACAGTTTGTTACCCTCCGAGCTCAACGCTTGCAACGCCAGGTCTGACTCCGGCTCCGGATCATCCGGACGCACGGGACTGAAGCCCATTGGTGTCAGCGCGTCGTTGGCTTTGTTCAGGAGCTCCCAAACATGTAGGGAGTCCGCAGCCCTCAAGCCCTTCAGTTCCTCCAAGGATCTTTAGGCCGCCGCCAATTCAGAATTCTCGCGAGCAAGGCGATCAACCTCTTTGTCATTTTGCTGAATCTTTTCAGCAACCTGCTTCTCGAGTTTTCCGAGCTCCTCCTCCCAGAGGTGGATCTTGTTCCGGCGGTCGACCAGGTCCTTCTCCTGGCCCCTAACTTTCTTCTCCCTGGCAGCGATGGCACACTCTTGCTTGTAGAGTTCCTGCTCTCGCACCCAGGCCTTCTCCTCCTCCTCAACGCAATGCTCCTCCAGTTTCTTGGCGCATTCCTCGAGGCCCTTGTCAGCCAGAGCCACCTTTTCGGCGAGCTCCTCCTCCCTCTTCAAGACATCATCCCGCAGCTCTAGGAGTTTTTGCTCTTCGTCTTCGAGCCTCTTCTCCCTCTCCTCAAGTGCCTCCCGGCGCTTGATGAGAGTAGTGTTAATGGCTTCACTGGGACAGGAGCAAAAGCCTCCGCCCTCACAGCTTTAGCCGCTGTGGCTGAGGGCGAAGCCTCACTCCTCTTCTTGGGGACGCTGCAGATGATGGATGAAGAAACTTAAGAAACAATTACTACGACAAAACAACTGTCTGAGGTAAAGATTAAAAATTACCTCGGAAGGCTTCTGCACCAGCTTGCACGGAATCTCTTTCCCGGGCGTTCTGGACTGACCATGGCCGCCGCCGGCGTGGTAACTTCGGAAGGCCCCCCGGAACTTGTTGCAGCTGCGGGCGTTTCCTTAGTCGAGGCCCCCCTCGACCGGGAAGAACCTCTGGACCCAGAGGCCTCAGCTGGCCCTGGTACTGGAGTCACGTGTTCGGAGCTAGCACCCCGGGAAGACACTGCTGCAAGTGCAGTCACCGCAGTTGTAGAAGACCTCCCCCTCCGGGGAGAAGGAGCTGATGCAAAGGATGCAGGCCTGACGGACCTTCCGTCGGCATGCTTCAGCTTCCTCTTCCGGCTTGAGGTTTCAGCCGCCGGCTCCTTACCCTTGCCGACGACTTCGGTCCTTGGCTTCGGGGCAGGGTTGGAGCCACCTTCAGAAGCCCCAGGGATCACTACCCTGGAAGTCGATCATCTCTCGATGACACCAAGGTCGTCAAGCACCGGCATCGTCCGCCGGAGCTCCTTGCTGAACTCTACTTCCAAGTTCAGAGGGAGGAAAGCTGGTGGCGGGGTCAAGTCATCACCCGCGATGTCGATGCCGTGCTGGAACTTCTTGAGATGAAACTCCAAGGTCGCCCCCTCCAATGGCGATCAAGCTCCGCCCGGAGGTCATGAGTTGAAAGTCTGGTTACTGTATGGGTGCGTCGCACCCCGGAAGGCAGCGACGTCACTTGTTGAGACGCAGTACACCTCCTATTTTGGGCAGCGTGCGGACCAAGTCTGCCAGGCAAAGTCCGATGTTGCGATGTGCCCCGCCCCAAGGGGGGAGGACCTTGGTTGCTGATGTGATCGGCTGCTGCTGCAACCAAATGTTCCACATCAGCCCTCCACTGCTCCATTGCACCCTGGGATGCACCTGGAGGTGGTGGGCGTTGGGGAAGAGCACGTGCAGCATGAAGCGCGTGTTCAGGATTGTTGTTATTCGCCGATGTTGTGACCCACGTAGATGCCCCGTCCCGTTGTCCAGCTTGATTTGCTAGTGCAGACGGTGGCGGCAGAGGCATGACTCCTGCTGGAGCCGCGGCACCTGCTGGTTGTTGCATGTTGGAGGGATTGCCTCCAGCAGATTGCGCAGCGGGGTTGCCGTTGGACGATCCAGCAGCTGAGTTCACCATTCTTGAAATCTCGGGCACTCCCCCTTCCTGGCGCGCCAACTGTCGGAGTGTTTTTCTGGCAATTCTCCCGATACTACCGTTGGTAGCTCACGGAGTTTGTAGTTCGATATTCGGTGCGCAGAGATTCCGAAGAGTATGGAAAATGGACACAAGGATTTTACATGGTTCGGGCCGCCTGAGCATAATACCCTACTACACGGGGTGTGTAGTTGTTATATTGAGCGTCTAAGAGCTTCTAGGGAGTTTTCTGCCCAGAGACTGTGAGCCTCCTGTGTATCATCGACCAGTCCTATTATAGTACAAGGATTGGCCGTTACACCGACAGCCTGGCCCGACATGTGGCCCTGGTGGTTACTAATGTTTAATACATAATTAATGAGATTAATTACCCTTAATAGCGTGGTAACGGGACCTGACAGTACCGTTACTGGTATTAAGGGCCTTCTGATCGTGTGTCATTAATATGGTATTAATGACACTTAATAAGGTCTTGAAGTATTTGATTGCCCCTTGGAGGTCCGAGCCGCTGGGGGTTCACCAGCTTGATTGCTGAGGTTGAAGGTCCGGCGGTTTGGACACGTGGCAGCTTCGAAGCTATTCGTCTGGGACGGGTAGGTCCGGTGTAGATGTACACGTGTCGATACTGGAGCTTCCTTTTGTCGAAGGTTAGGTCCGGGGGTGCTGCACCAGTGTTTAGCCTGGAGCTATCCCATGTGTGGGATATAGGTCCGGCTGCAGTGCACACGTGGCAGTACCGGGACTAACCATAGATGGGAGGCATGTCCAGTCCCGTATGACATGTGGGGCCTTCACAGGTCTTCAACTTAGACAGGTGAAGTCACTTTGGTCTTTTTGTAGTCCCAAGGGGTATACGGTATACAGGGTACCGACAATATCATAACTACATAGACTATAGTGGGGGTCTATAGTGTTTATGACCATAAGATGTGATCATGAGAGTACAATCATAAGGACTATACCTTCCACTTACATGGACTCCACAATCAAAAAAGAAACGCTTTGTCCAAGTATATGTATAAAAGAAGACTAAAGATAATATCTTTATTGAGCACAAAGTCACAAATACAAGAAGGAATACATGATACATACCTTTCCCAATGTGGAATTGGGAAGAGAGACTCCTTCTACTCATTTCCCAATTTGACTTGGGACTAGAGGCTCTCCTCTCTACATCCTAACTCCTCTGAGGACTATGGAAGATAGTGTATACAATAGAATGATTCCCAAGTGGTGTGTGTTGAAGTGGGGGGTATGGGGTCCTATTTATACTAGTGTTGAGGTCGGTTCCCGCCACCAAAAGCGCGCGAATCAGTCGTCAATGACTCTAGGGAGCCGGGAGGAGCCAACACGTGGAAGTTGATCGCATTTGGCGCCAGGACCAGGTCGGCCGACCCCCTGGTTCGGCCGACCTGGTCAGGCTCCCAACGGCCCGTACTTCCTCCAGGTGGCTGCCAGGTGGGTCCCATTGACTGATATTGGTGCTACACCGTTGTATGGCCTCGGATACTTCTGTTTGTGGGCCATTTGATCCATGTGGTGCCACGTGTCATCGCCTGATTGGCTGGGATGATATTTTATAGGATTGCTCCCCATACTTTTCCTCAATTCCTGTATAAATATCTGCATACACATATTTCTCAAAGTACAAGTGGAAATAGGTCAAGTAGAAAGGTGATGTGTGCAAGAAATAATCAATCCTTCACATAATTGAGTTATATTGACGGGTGAAATTGGTATATAACAGCCGACAACACAAGTTCTTGTAGATGCAAGTAACACCCGGGACTCATCATTTGGATTGTTAAAAGCTTCAATTGAAGTTTGACGATACTTCCCATCCATTTGAGGGCTTGTTTGGATAGGAGTGGATCCACTTCAATATAAGTGGATTGAGGTGGATCGAGGAGAAAATTAGTTCATTATTCACTTCAATCCACTTCAATCTAATTAGATTGAGTACACCCAAACAAGCCCTGAAAGATTTCTTTCTCTTGTCTCCATTTTAAAAACTTACGAAGATGTTACTTTATCAGTTCTAATGGCTGAGTATATTGACTACAAATCAGTACCATCTCTCTTAGTGCTTCACACAAGCGACGAAGTGAACAACTTCAATCACAAATCTTGTTTTTACCCTTTTCATAGGAATTTGACCTTAATCTTTCAAGCATAGATTTATAAATAACTGAAGCTTCCTCATCAGACATGTTAATAGCAGTTACAACTGAAGGGTGTGTCGAAGCTAACGAAATCTCAACTGGACTGAAGACAAAGAGATGCTGCATATGAGTGACAATGTCCAGGTTAGACAACATGAAGCTATAATGGCAGTCTTCAACAACATGAAAAGTGATGCCAAGGTTATGCTTGCATCAACCAAGGCATGTTGTGAGGGCATAACACTTGTTGGAGCATAACGGTTATGCTTGCCCCAACAAGTGTTATACCCTCACAACATGCCTTGGTTGATGCAAGCATAACCTTAACATCACTTTTCATGTTGTTGAAGGTTCCCATCATAGCTTCACATTGTCTAACCTGGACATTGCCACTCTGTCGGTACCCTGGGTACCGTATACCCCTTGAGATTGCAAAGATCTCAAGAAAATGTCATATACTTGATTTGAAGACCTTCGGAGGCCCACATGTCAGACATAATCGGACCCGCTTCCCCAATATGGTTAGTCTTAGGGTCGCCATGTGTACCATCAAACCGGAGCTACTGCCCACAAGGGGGAAGCTTCGGGCTATGTATCATAACGGCACCCCCGGACCTAACCCTAGACCGAGGGAAGCTCCGGAACTGACACATGTCCGGTGGCACCGGACCTATCTGTTCCTCACAGCATGCTCCGGAGATGCCACGTGTCCTACCGTCAGAACTTCAGCCTCAAACCTCCGGTAGACTCCACAATGGCTCCGGATCTTCAAACGGGAATCAAGGACTTTAAGACCCGATTAAGTGTCATTAATACTATGTTAATGACACACGATCGGACGACCTTAATTACCAGTAACGGTGCTGTCAAAGCCCGTAACTCGGTCATTAAGGGTAATTAAGCGCATCAAATGTGTATCAATATTATTAACCGCCGGGGCCACATGTCGGGCCAGGCCAACTTGTAACGGCCTGTCCTTGTACTATAAAAGGACAGGCCGACGATACATAGACTCTCTCTCGGTCCAGCTCGGATCTGACCTGCTCTGATCTGATCTGGTCTAATCGGCTCACACGCGCACTCAACTCACGTCACCTGAGTTGAGTTCATACATCCAATACAACACCAACACATCCCGTGGAGTAGGGTATTACGCTCAGGCGGCCCGAACCACGTAAATCTTTGTGTCTCCTGTGTCATTTTACATTTCACCTTCTTGAATCTCCGCGCGCCCACACCGAACTTCAAACTCCGCAAACACTATAGTAGTGTCGGGAGATCTGCCGGATCAAAACCACCGACACACTCATATGCAGATCTCTTTATCTTCAGTCCGATTTAGATTTCATTAGCTTCAGCACATCCTTCACTTATAACTGCCATTAACATGTGTGGTAAGGAAGTTTCACTTATTTGATAAATCTATGCTTGAATTAAAGATTAAGGTTAAATCCCTATGAAAATGTAAAAACAAGATTTGTGATTGAAGTTGTTCGCTTCCTCGCTTGTGTGAAGAACTAAGAAAGTAGGTACTGATTTTTAGTCAATATATTTAGGCATTAAAACTGAGTAAGGAACATCTTCCTATGTTTTCAAATGGACGGGAGGGAAAGAAATCCTTCAAATGGATGGGAAAATCCTTCCAAGGATTGTCAGGCTTCAAATTGATGCTTTCAAAAATCCAAATGATGAGCCACGGGTGATACTTGCATCTACAAGAGCCTGCTGTGAAGGAATTAGCTTATCAGCATCACATGCGGTTCTTAATTAACAAGAAGCCTGTGAAAAAAATGACTTTCCCCAGGCGGTTCTTCAATAAAAACTGCTTGTGATTATTGCACCAGTACATATGGTTCTTAAACAATGACCTCCCGTGAAAATCATGTATTTACCCAGGCGGTTATTAATTAAGAACCGCCTATGTTTGCTACATCACAGGCGGTTCTTAATTAATAACCACCTGAGAAAATAATGTACTTACCCAGACGGTTTTTTCTTAAAATCCGCATGTGATGTTCTGTCATCACAGGCGGTTGTTGTATCATTCGTCATCACAGTCCCATTTTTTTACAGACCGCCTGTGTTTGAAAATTTGAGGTGCCTGTGAAAATGCTTTTTGTAGTAGTGTTCACAGTCCATGCAACCGGGAAGAGCAATGAGTTTCTTGGCTTCCACTACTTCGTGAAGTGCAAGAACTCACGCTTTAAGTATTTGAAGACGTTCCCTTCTGGTAAGTGGGATGACTGGAAGGAGGACTGAGTGGTCATCACGGTGGATCGCCACAATATGCTGGAGCTACTTGACAGCCATCCGGTCGTTGATACTGACGCCTAGGAGGTGGTTCCATCACTGTCAGAGGAGTACAACCCAATCTTGACAAGGATCCAGAAGTGTGTTGATGGAGGGGTGACTCCCCTGATGGTCATCACCAACTTCCTGACCAACCAGTGTGCTCCTCTTAAGAAGAGGGAATGGCCTGCGTGGGCATTCAGTGGTGAGATGGATCCATACCGAATTGAGACTGGTATCGGGTCCAATTTGGATGAAAAGGCTTTGATGCTTCATCTCCAAAAGCTGCACCACGGAGCCATTCACCCTAATGATCTAACACCCCCGGCGGAGTTCCTGCCCCTGAACATGGTGCCAGAGTTTAGGAGGGAGCTGCGGAAGAAGATGCCAGCACTTGATGATCTGGGCCTCACGGATAAGATTAAGATCACTCCTTCGATGGGGATTGTGATCCCAAGAGCTCCTTGCTCCCATGAAGGCTCTAGAACTACGCTAGTCAGCGACAAAGGCAAAGGTCCCGCGAATTCACCTCCCAAGAAATCGAACTCTAGCCGAGGCAAAGAGAAAGCTCCCGTCGAAGTTCTGAGTCGCAAGCGGAAGTTGACAAGGAGTGATGGGAGCAGTGTGAGGGAAGCTCCAAAAAGAGTGACCCCTCAGCCCCGGCTTAGGTCCGTGGTGGTCGTGCCCCCAGCTCAGATTGGTCCTTGGACTCTAGTGCCCACAGAGGGCGCTGGCTCTGGCAAGTCGACTCCAACCCCGGTGCCAGCAGAGGTCTCTAGGTCCGGAGCAATTCCTCCTTCGATGGAGGTACCAGACGTGCAGCACCGACAACTGTCTCAACACCTGTTTTAGGGCCTAGAGCATCCTCCACACTGACAACGGCAGGCTCTAGCTCCAAGCGCCCGAGGAAGAAGATATGTGTCGATTGGAGCGGCAATACCCCTAGGTAAGGGTCGGCTCTTTAGCTTTTGTTTTGATTTTGTTTCTTGCTTTGTCTTGAATTCCTTACTTTCTGCTTCCAGATCATCGAAAGCAAGTACAACAGCTTCGGTGCCTACTGTAGCTATGGAGGTTGCATTGGCTGAAGCTCCCGCCCCGACTTCTGCCTCTCGCCCAATGGTGGTGGTGGACGACACGACAGCTCCGGCGCCAACTGTCGTGGAGACAAGTCTAGTGCCGATGCCAGAAGATCCTGTGGTCGCGTTGGACCATATGGAAGTAGTACTTGAGGAAGCTCCGATGGTTTCCGAGTCAGCAGTAGAAGCTCCGGCATCCGTGCCAGAAGTGGTTGAAGCTCTAGCAGAAACTTCGGTGCCAACCTTGGAGGCGATAGCTCCGGAGGTGGCCATGTCCGAGCCGGCGCAACCAGAGGATCCAGCTGCAGGCCCTCTGCCTTCTAGGCTGATGATTGAAGATCCAACCGAGGGACCCTCCTCATCAGCTCCAGAGGTATAAGTTCTAGTTGTGGGACCTTCCTCGGCCGCCATGGAGGTGGACGAGCTCCCGGAGATCAGCCCCGCTGACGTTGAGCTACTGGAGAATGAGCTCGCACCGTAAGCTCCTTCTGTTATTCTGGAGGACCCTTTGGAACTAGCAGAGGAAACTCAAGCAGGTCCGAAGCCAAATCCCTTGGAATTTTCAATGAACAATGCCTGCTCAAGTCCTCGCTAAGTCCAACTTGACTTCGAATACGAAAGCAATACTCTCGAAGATGAGCGCAACACCCTGAGGCATTGGCGCAGTAGGCTTCACTTTGAGATGAGGCTGACGCAATCAAGGCTTGCAGACCAGCGGGAGTGGGTGGCGAAGCAAAAGGCCCGGCTGGCGTGGTTAGACCGCGCGCTCAATGGGAAAGAGGCCATCATAAAGGCCCTCGATGAGAAGACCCAGAAGGTCTACGAGCATGCTCAGAAAGCCACAGAATGGGTTGACAGCCGCTCGGAGACCCACGATGAATTGAGGGAACAACTCCTCAAGTGCTGGGAAGCCCTCTATAGGATCGAAGTGCACATGAAAAGATACCAGGGGGTGAATGGTAGATTTAAAACTTTTTCATCGGAAGCAATGAAAACCCCTCGGCAGAAAAACGATCTGTTAAAGAAATCATGTGTGAGACTAATTCAAACGTGTTTAATCATGACAAAAGTGATAGATATCAGAGATAATCAAGTCATGAATACTACACAACAAGAATCACTCAAATCCGTTGAGAGAAACTCAAGTTATGATCGAAAGATCGAACAAAGGTCAATCTGTTCTACTGAGTAAAAAACAGATCTGCAATACTGCAAAGAAACTCGTGTAGATCCAAAAACAGAAGTCCAATGACCGTGAAATTTTGAAATATGATATATAATCAAGTTGTTAAGACAATCCAAAAAGAATCATATCAATTGGATCTATAAAACTCGGGTTATGATAAAACCACGGAAGAAAGGTATTGCTGTGCAGAAAACTCGACGAGAAAAACTTGTCTGGAACAAGTCGGATGAACAAGGCACAAAAGTTCCTTTAAACTGCGATCTTTATTCAATAAAACACAAGAGAAACAGCCCAAAAGTCATCTACAACGAGCTCTGGCCTCCCTTGCTTATATAACCAGCCCTTAGGCCAACACAAACCTAACTAGGACTCTAATCCTACTCAGTTCACAAATTGAAACTTTCCATAACTGTTCAAGACTCTTCTATACGCAGATAGAAGCAATCTTAAGACTTCCAAACACCTTAGGAACATATCTCACATTCCTAAAACAACCCATATTCGTAACCCACATGAAATACTATCATAACCAACTCAAAACTTTCCATACTTGAGTCAAACACGACTCAGCCGCAGCCTGAGTCTATAACCTAGTCGGTTAGACCTTTCCGACCAATTTTTTGTCCACATCTCTTCATCACGCCTCAGAACCATGTAGCCACATCCATAAACTCCTTGCACACATGCAAACATCTTCCAACGACATCCATGATACATTCATATGCATTGTTCTTGATTCATACATGTTGTGCAACCTCCCGATCAACTCAACTACAATTCCACCCAAACTTGGTTGTTGAACCTCATCTTCTCCCTAAGACTAGTTCAATGGATCCCGTCACCAGCCATGTCTTGAACTTAAGTAACACCTGCACATGAATAAACAACCAATACTTTCGAGCACAAGTCCTCGACTTGACTCTCGTTAGTTCCGATAACCACAACACCTTACGTGAGCACCTCACGTAAGCATGTTGCAAACCAGAGCAAAATGGTATCAACCATAACCACCAAAACACACCAAAAACTTAGTAAAAATAATACTAAGCAAACCTTTCAAACAATGTAAAGCAAGTTTGAAACATTTCACAGTAAAAGCAAGAACATTTTGATCAAGCTCCGAATCTTGCAAAAGCTAACCGGAGCTTGAGCTGGAGCTTACCAAAGCTAGTACAATCTAGTGCCGGAGCTTACCAAAGCAAGTACAACCTAGCACCGGAGCTTACCAAAGCTAGTACAACCTAGCGTCGAAGCTAGAAAAATATGTCGGAGCTAACCAACATAAGTCGGACCTAGCAAAAACATATCAAAGTTTAACAAAGACATGTCGGAGCTATCAAATACATGCCGGAGCTAAAGGCAAAGCTCACCGAAGCTACCCAAAAACATGTTGGACCTTGACAAAGCAAGTTGGACCTATTGTAGGACCTTGCAGAAGCCCGGAGCTAGAGTCGGACCTTGCTAAAAAAGGGTGTTTTGACATAATTTTAGAACTTTTATTATCAAAGCCATGTATTCAGTACAAGCCAATGTATTCAGTACACATAGGTCTCACAATCTCCCCCTTGATGAATGCATTGGCAACACCACTTAAAATCCCGAACATTTGGCTTATCCACATGAAAAGTTTTGAAAACAATTTAAAAACAATTTCTCCCCCTTTTTGAAAAACAAATGAGATAGAAATAAATTTCTCTCCCTATACATACTTCCCCCCCCCCCTGAGAAGAATCGTGCCAAAAACACTTGTGAATATGTGCAAAGTGTGATCAATTTATCCCCCTTTGACAATGTATTCAACAAGGTACAAAAGAGAAATTTTAATTGTTATGAGCATATTATAACATATACATATAAAACAAAGCTCATCCAAGTCATACTATCAAGTAACTTACACTATCACATCAATGAAATACATAAAGTAGTGTAAGCCATGCTAGAGATCAAGTGTAATTTTTAATTTAAGCAAGTCATGATCTCACAAACTTAACTATTTCAAAACCTGAAAGCATGATACTTGTTGCTGCATTTTATTATTTTTCAAAGCACAAATTTAGATCACATGATATTTGCAAGAGATTATATGTGCATTTGCCTTATTCTAACCAACCAAGCCAAGCCTATGTCATTTGACAATCAGAAGCTTAAGGACATGGTTTTAGTCATTCACAACTTCTTCCAAGTTCATATCTAAGTGCAATGATAAGCCATCTCAAAAAAAAGAGGTGTGATGCATGCATATTCTTTTGATCTTTTCTCAATTTATATTTGTTCATAAAAACTCAACATGTGAGTTGATTACTTGATTAATTCTTTATGATTAAAAGTACTTGTGAGCATGCAACAAGTTCAAAACAGCAAGAAAGTTCGACCATGACCAGATTTAGTGTATGTAATTATTCCAATTACTAGACATGGTAAAAACTACAAAATGTATAACACGAGTAATGTAGCAAGAACTTTCAGTATGTAAAAGGAATCACAAAGTCATATATGTATGAAATACTATGCTCATAGTATTTTAATTTCAGATTCACACATAGACTTCTCAAGTTTCAAAACTCCCCCTCAATGTAAGCCATGAGGATGCATAACCCCTATTTCACTATGAATGAAACAAAAAAGAGCGAAATCCAAAGGTTTTGTAAAAATGTTGGCCAATTGTTGTTCGGTATCTACATGGTGAAGCACAATGTTTCCTTTTTCAACATTATCACGGAGAAAGTGATACTTAATGTCAGTGTGCTTAGTTCTAGAATGTTGCACGGGTTTTTTAGCAATGCAAATGGCACTAGTGTTATTACAAAACAGTGGAACATTATCTAGATCAACCCCATAGCCCTTAAGTGTTTGAACAATTTAAAGAATTTGTGAGCAAGCACTAGCGGCAGCTACATATTCAGATTCAGCTGTGGATTGTGCAACTGAGTTTTGTTTTCTAGAGGACCAAACAATAAGTGAATTACCAAGAAAATGACAAGAACCGGGAGTATTTTTCCTATCAATCCTACAATCCCCAAAACCAGCATCCGAAAAAGCTTTCAAAGTAACGGTTGAGGAAGAAGGAAGAAAAAATGTCAAATTCTTGAGTTCCATGTAAGTACCTGAGAATCCTTTTGATGGCTTGACGATGTGAAGCATGTGGGGAGGCTTGAAACCGTGCACAAAGACATACACTGAATTGTATGTCCGGTCTTGATGCCGCAAGGTACAAAAGTGATCCGATCTTGCTTCTAAATTCTTTTTGATCCATGGGTTCACCATCTTCATCAAGTTCAAGTGTTGTTGCTGTTTCCATTGGTGTCCGAAGAGGCTTGCTTTTGTCCATATTGAAGCGCCTTAGGAGGTCTTTTGTATACTTCGTTTGATGCACAAAGGTACCCTCCTTGGTTTGCTTGATTTGCAGCCCCAAAAAGTATGTGAGTTCTCTCATCATACTCATCTCAAATTCTGAACTCGTCATAGCTAAAAACTTGGACACAAGATCATGAGAAGCACAACCCAAGATAATATCATCCACATACACTTGAACGAATAATGAGTCATTGCCATGCTTAAGCACAAAAAGGGTTTTATCAACCTTGCCCATGTAAACCCCTTTTCAAGTAAGAATGTTTTTAACCTATCATACCATGCTCTAGGGGCTTGTTTGAGACCGTACAAAGCTTTGGATAGTTTGTAAACATGATTAGGAAAATCTGGATTTCAAAACCCAGTGGTTGTTTGACATAAACCTCCTCATCTATGTAGCCATTAAGAAATGCACTTTTAACATCCATTTGATATAGCTTAAAACCTTTAGATGCAGCAAAAGCTAACAAAATTCTTATGACTTCTAATCTAGCAAATCTAGACCTTCAACTTGAGTGAAACTTGAGCAACCAACCTAGCATTATTCCTAACCACAACCCCATCCTCACTTTGTTTATTTTTGAACACCCATTTAGTTCCAAATAAAGTGTGACCTTGAGGTGGGGTACAAGTTTCCAAACATTATTTCTTTCAAAATTTTCTAACTCTTCTTGCATGGCAATAATCCAAGATTCATTAGTGAGTGCATGTGATATATATTTGGGTTCAAAAGAAGCAACAAAAGCAGAATGAGCATGAGAGTTTGGATCACAAAATATGGATTGTGTGACTCGTTCGTGCAAGCTTCCAATAATTTGTTGTGGAGGATGACTTTTCAGAACCAAGAGGGGAGTGGACACTTCACAAGCTTCTTCTTCATGTTCATCACAAATCGATGAGCTTGTGACTTGAGGAGGATCTGGACCAGCAATGGTGGCCGTCGGTGCTGGCTATGAATCAAATTCGGGAGTTGGAACAATGTCATTAGCTACTGAATTTTCGGGCAGCAGCACCACTTCTTCCTCATCTTCAACAAAAATGCTCTCCCCCTACGGATATGGATCCGAACCTGCAATGTTTGAGCTTGTACCTGTACTAGCTTCATCAAAAGACACTTCACAAGTCTCCATAATTTTGTTAGTGTCAAGTAAAAGCACACGGTAGCCTCTAGTATGAGATGGATAACCAAGAAACATGCCATCAATGGATCTAGGTTCAAATTTATCAAGATTATCATGTTTCTTGACAAAACATTTGCAACCAAAGAGCCAAAAGTGTGTAACACTAGGCCTATGTCCAAACCGGAGCTCATATGGTGTTTTACCTAGCTTAGTGCGCAAGAAAACATGATTTGAAACACAACAAGCGGTTGCAATCGCATCAGCCTGAAATTTTCTAGGAGTTTGATATTCATCGAGCATAGTCCTAGCAATCTCAACTAAGGTTCTGTTCTTTCTTTCTGCAACACCTTTTTGTTGAGGTACATATGGTGAAGAAAATTATCTATTCTATTTTCAGCACAAAAGTGATCAAAAGATTGATTTTTAAATTCAGTTTCGTTATCACTTCTAATTGCTTTTAAAGATCCTGGGTGATCAATTGATAATCTAAGAAATAAAGTTCTAAAGTGACTAAAAGATTCATTCTTAGATGCCATAAAGTAAACCCAAGAGTATCTAGAATTATTATCAAAAATCACAAGAACATACCTTTTACCTCCGAAGGATTGAACACGTGAAGGTCCTACGGTGTCAAGGTGCAAAAGTTGACCCGATTCATTTGTCATGATCATCGTGAGAAGAGTATGTAAACCTGCAACCATCTTAGCATGTCTACAAGAAGAGCACACAATTTCTTTGTCCCTTTTAAGCTTAGGAAGCCCACGTATGCGATCAAGAGCATTAACACGCGTTAGATGATCAAAGCCTATGTGACCAAGTCTACGATGCCAAAAATATAAGTCCTTTGAATCATTAGCAACTAGACACCTATTCTTAGAGGAAGACATATCAAAATCAGCTTTAAAATCTCTTCCAAACCGTGACATGTTAAAAATAAGCTCACTGTTTGAATTTACAACTTTCAGCAATTTTTAGTAAAAATAATTTTCAGATTTTCATCTAGCAGTTGTGAAACAGAAAGCAAGTTATATTTCAAATTTTTAACAAGTGCCACATCCTTCAAAGTGTAGTGATCATTTACTCTAACCGAACCCTTAGCAATTATAGGAGTTGAAGAATTATTGGCAAAAGTAACATTCTCTACACGTGACACAAAAGAGAGGGAGGAGAACCATTCTTTGTTACCGGTCATGTGGCGTGAGCAACCTGAATTCACAATCCAAATGTTCTCCTTCCTCAAGCGTGTAACCTCTTCATTGTCGCTGTTGTGTTCATCCTCCTCCATACTTGATCTTGACTTGCCCGCCATGAAGCACAAGTTTGCCAAATCATCCAATGTCCACATCATTTGAGCCAAGTTCTTGAAGTGCGGAGATAAAACTGCTCACCAATTGACATCCTGTAAAACCCTTCTTTTTCTTCGTATCTTTTTGCAGATGAGTGCTTCATCCTTGTTTGCTTTTCATCCAGGGAAGTAGGACCTGAAAGGTTAGGGCAATCTGAACGAAAATGTCCTGTCTTACCACATTCGAAACATCGTTGAGGTCCGGAGCTTCCTCTCTAGTTCTCACATTTTGCAATGCTTTTGAGAACCTAGTAGAGAGAGGTACTAGCTCCTCCTCTAGAAACTCCTCAATCTGTTTGAGGGTTAGAGAGGACAACAATGCAAGTGTACCACGAGATGAATATTGCACGAATCTAGGCATATCACAATGAGAAACAAATGCAAGAGACTTGTTGGGGTTCTTAAGTGAGATTATGTCAATTTAATAAGTTTTCATATTGGAATATAGTACATCTAAAGTAAGTGTACTCATGAAAGTAGATTCACGAATAGATGTAACCTTCATATCCCAAATTGTCATGTCTAATGCACTTAGTAATTGCCTAGCATTCTCAACATATGAAAAATTAACATTGACGCTACGCAAGTTGTTGAGAATTTTATTAAAGCAAGCAAAGATATCATCAATGGATTCACCGGGTTGCATCTCGAAGCGCATGTATTCTTTCTTGAACATGTCTTGCCTTACCTCCTTGATCGTTTTGTATTCTTCGTGGTAGTCACAAAGTGCTTTACACACATCGTATGCAAATCGGAGGTGTGCAACACGATCGAAGTCGCTTTGAGGTAATCCTTGTATGATCAAGTTGCGAGCCTTGTTGTTGTTGTCGACATCTCTCAGATTTGTAACTGTAACTTGATCGTTTGACGACACTTCGTAAGGCTTGTATACCTTCTCCCATATTGTGAAGCCTTGTGCCTGGATGAAAGCTTCCATACGTGCCTTCCAAACCTGAAAATCAATACCACTAAACTGGTGGAGTATTTCTCCATGATGATTAGTAAAAAAACACATGAAAATCACAAATATTAGAGCACCCGTGGTTCTGATACCAATTGTAGGATCGAAGAGCACATGAAAAGCTACCAGAGGGGGGTGAATGGTAGATTTAAAACTTTTTCAGCGAAAGCAATGAAAACCCCTCGGCAGAAAAAGAATCTGTTAAAGAAATCATGTGTGAGACTAATGTAAACATGTTTCATCATGACAAAAGAGATAGATATCAGAGAGAATCAAGTCAAGAAGATGACACAACAAGAATCACTCAAATCCGTCGAGAGAAACTCAAGTTACGATCGAAAGATCGAACAAAGGTCAATATGGTCTACCAAGTAAAAAACAGATCCGCAATACTGCAAAGAAACTCGTGTAGATCCAAAACCACAAATCCAATAACTGTGAAATTTTGACAGATGATAGATAATCAAGTTGTGAAGACAACCCAAAAATAATCACATCAATTTGATCTGTAAAACTCGAGTTATGATAAAACCAACGAAGAAAGGTAATGTCGTGCAGAAAACTTGACGAGAAAAACTTGTCTGGAACAAGTCGGACGAACAAGGCACAAAAGTTCCTTTAAACTACGATCTTTATTCAATAGGAACAACCCAAAAAGTCGTCTACAACGAGATCTGACCTCCCTTTCTTATATAACGAGCCCTTAGGCCAACTCAAACCTAACTAGGACTCTAGTCCTACTTAGTTCACGAATCGAAACTTTCAATAACTGCTCAAGACTCTTCTATACGCAGATAGAAGCAATCTTAAGACTTCCAAACACCTTAGGAACATATCCCACATTCCTAAATCAACCCAAATTCGTGACCCACACGAAATCCTATCATAACAACCTCAAAACTTTCCATATTTGAGTCAAACGCGACTCAGCCACAGCTTGAGTCCATAACCTAGTCGGTTGGACCTTTCCAACCAATTTTTTCGTCTACATCTCTTCATCACGCCTCAGAACCATGTAGCCAAGTCCATGCACTCCTTGCACACGTGCAAACATTTTCCAATGACGTCCATGATACCTTAATATGCATTGTTCTTGATTCATACATGCTGTGCGACCTCCCGATCAACTCAACCACAATTCCTCCCGAACTTGGTTGTTGAACCTCATCTTCTCCATAAGACTAGTTCAATGGATCCCGTCACCAGCCATATCTTGAACTCAAGCAACACCTGCACATGAATAGACAACTAATATTTCCAAGCACAAGTCCTCGACTTGACTCTCGTTAGTCCTGATAACCACAACACCTTACGTGAGCACCTCACGTAAGCATGTTGCAAACCATAGCAAAATGCTATCAACCATAACCACCAAAACACACCAAAAACTTAGTAAAAAGAATACTAAGCAAACTTTCCAAACAATGTAAAGCAAGTTCGAAACATTTCACAGTAAAAGCAGGAACACTGCGATCAAGCTTCGAATCTTGCCAAAGCTAACCGGAGCTTGAGCTGGAGCTTACCAAAGCTAGTACAATCAAGTGTCGGAGCTTACCAAAGCTAGTACAACCTAGCACCGGAGCTTACCAAAGCTAGTACAACCTAGTGCTGAAGCTAGAAAAACATGTCGGAGCTAACCAACATAAGTAGGACCTAGTAAAAACATATCAGAGCTTAACAAATACATGCCAGAGCTATCAAAGACATGCCGGAGCTAAAGACAAAGCTCACGGAGCTACCAAAAACATGTTGGACCTTGACAAAGCAAGTCGGACCTTGCAGAAGCTTAGAGCTAGAGTCGGACCTTGCTAAAAAGGGTGTTTTGGTAGAATTTTAGAACTTATATTATCAAAGCCAATGTATTCAGTACAAGCCAATGTATTCAGTACAAGCCAATGTATTCAGCACACATAGGTCTCACACCCTCGACATAAGGAAGGATAAACTCCTATAGAAGGAGAAAAACCTCGTGAAGAGGGAGGATGAGCTATCCCATAAACTGTCCCTGGGGAAGCGAAGCTTGGCTGATCGCACAGAACAGTTCAATTTGTGGTGCAAACAAGAGAAAGACCAGATATGGTGGGTGGGGGTAAATGTCTCTAAAAGAGAGACAGATATCTCCACCACGGAGAAGAAGGTGAAGACCAAAAAGAAGGACTTGGCAGAGTAGAGGAACCACATTCACAACTGAGAGAGGGAGCTCAGCGACCAAGAGAAGTAAGTGGCCAAAATGATTGAGTAGCATGCTAAGGAAGTTGAGTGCTTCTCCAAGGAGGGTTCTGCAGAACTCTCAACTACCAGGAGATCACTAGAGGAGCTTAAGAGCTTGAGACCAACTGAGTCCCAATAATTCTGGGATTTTTTGGGGCAAGCCAATGAAGCTCTGGTGCCATTTGGTTTCAGCCCGGTACGTCCAGCTGACCTGGAGCCGGATATGGACAAGGCACTGGCAGCATTGAACTACGCCAGCAACAGCTGGATGATATGGGAGACATGATCGTCGACCAACTGGAGATGGAAGGAAGGTCCCTAGCCAAGAATGTTGTCGAGTATGTGCAGACATGTTTCAAGAGTCGGGACCCCCAAATGTCTTTAACTCCAGTGTTCGAAGGACCCGTTGCCGAGGAGGAAGAAGCCGCCAGGACCAGCGTTCAAGAAGCTGCCTAGACAGTTGCCTCATTCTTCAATAGGAACTTCAGTAGTTAGGACCTCTCCTTTTTTGCCTTCATCTTGTAATCCTCTTGTTCTGATTGAATGAAATCCTTTTGAATTTCATTTTTTGTGTGTCTTCAATGCATTGCCCTTTATACTGTTAGCCCCCTGGTAGATGTGTTCAATGAATTGAGGACAACTACCATGAAGATTTAGACAATTTCTTGGAAACTCGATAGCTCCGAACTTGTAGCTACTATGATAGCTCCTAGTTCCGAGTATTGCTTTCGTTATCTCCAAGGACCCTTAGTTACATCGACGGCGAGCCCCTTTGGAGTTGTCGGGGCTTGGTAGCTTCACAGTGCCCACTGCCAACTTGTAGAACATCGACAGTGGGCCCCCTGCGGGTTGGCGGAGCTTCATAGCTTCGACGGCTCCCACTGCCAACTTGTAGAACGTCAACGGCGGAGCCCCTGCAGGTTTTTGGAGCTTGATAGCTTCGACAGCACCCACTGTTAACGTTTAGAACATCGACAGCGGGCCCCTTGGGGGTTGTCGCAGGTTGATAGCTTTGGCGGCACCCACTATTGACGTTTGGAACGTCGAAAGCGGGCCCCCTGGGTGTTGCTGGAGCTTGGTAGCTTCGACGGCGCCCACTTTCAATGCTTGGTACATCTACGACGGGCCCCTGGGGGTTGTCGGAGCTTGGTAGCTTCGACGGTGCCCACTGTCAATGCTTGGAATGTTGACGACGGGCCCCCTAAGGGTTGTCAGATCTTGGTAGCTTCGACAGCGCTCACTGTCAACACTTGGAACATCGACAGAGGGCCCCCTGGGGGTTGTTGGAGCTTGGTAGCTTTGACAGCGCCCGCTGCTAACGCTTAAAACTTCGACGGTGTGCCCCCTTGGGGTTGTCGGAACTAAGTGCTACGGCAGCATCCACCATCACTGAGCAAATCGCCATCGAATATTCATTTTTCCTGTGCATAAGAAATAAGAAAAGCAGTAAAATCCGTCCTCTTGTCTATAATTTGCCCCCCTTCTAGCACCAGTAGCTTATCATCCTTCATTGAATTTTGGGTCCTTAGGAACTCAATGGAATAACATAAGTGTACTGGTTAAATCCCTTTAAGTCCGAATGCCGTTCGGACCCACCCTGCTGAGACCTGCTAGGATATAGGTAGAGCAGCGTACTTAGAGTACCTTACTAGACTAAGTCGATAGCGCACTCCGGACCTGTCGTTGGCTTTTGGTTTTCAGGCCAGTAGACCATCTAGCAGTACTAGGACCCAAAAAGACGTTACCAATACAACTTATATATCACACGAATATCCAGGACTAAACTTCAAAGGGACTGCACAACATTGCTATTGACAAGAAGGAAAAGATGATAAAAGTAACAAGCTTCCACAAAAGTAATGTATGTGGAGTCTGCTTTCACACAAAATGTTTTAATTATAGGTCCGAATAACAGGGGAGACAAGGACACACCTAAAGTACCAAACCAGGTTAACTATGCTATTCATCTTGTTCTAACCTAGGGATGGTAAAGACACACTTAAAGTACGATGACCAAGTTAAGTGTGCTTTTTAACTACGACCTACCTGGCTCTGTTCATAGACTCTATAAGGTACATTATGTGTAAATACATACTCACCTTTATAAAACTAAGCGTAAAACTTACACAGGTGCTCGATGTTCCATGGATTGGGAAGCGGGGTCTTATCCTCTATTGCCAAGAGGATGCATTCGGGACGGGAAACTTTAATCACTCGGAAGGGACCTTCCCATCTGGGGGAGAGTTTGTTCATCCCTTCACGAGTTAATATTCTTTGCAACACCAGATCGCCTTCCTCTAGCTGCCGGTTGCGCACATGCCTTTGGTGATAGTGCCAAAGCGTCTGGCGGTATCATGCATTCCGAACAGCTGCTTGACACCTTCCCTTATCGACGAGTATAGGTCTTCACGCCGAAGTTTGTCCTGTGCGGCTTTGTCAAAGGTCCGGACTCAGAGAGACCCCATGGGGATCTCAAGAGGAAGGACTACTTCAGCTCTGTACACCAAAAAGAAAGGTTTCTCTCTAGTAGCCTGACTAGGTGTTGTCCTGCATGCCCACAGAGCTGACGGAAGTTCCTCAATCCAGTTGGTGCCATGTTTCTTCAAGCGCTCGTATGTGCACGTCTTGAGTTCCTTTAGTATTTCTGCATTTGCTCTCTCAGCTTGGCCATTGCTTGTCAGATGAGCTACTGATGCGTAACTTACTTGTATGCCGAGATCTTCACAGTACTCTTGAAAGGCTGCACTTGTGAATTGGGTTCCGTTGTCAGTGATGAATCTGTTCGGAACTCAAAATCTGCAGACAATGGACTTCAAGAACTTGATCGCAGATTCCTTGTTGATTGTTACAACTAGAGTAGCTTCCGGCCACTTTGTGAAATTGTCGATGGCAACATACAAGAACCTATAACCTCCGACGGCTTTTGGGAAAGGTCCCAAAATGTCCATACCCCACACAGCGAATGGCCTCGTGGGAGGTATCATCTGTAAGGACTGAGCTGGTGTGTGAATCTACTTTGCATGAAACTGGCATGCTTCGCACTTCTTTACCAACTCGACTGCATCCTGGAGTACTGTAGGCCAATAAAAACCATGCCAAAAAGCCTTACCAACCAACGTGTGGGATGATGTGTGATTCCCACACTTGCCTCCATGGATCTTCGCGAGTAGCTCATGGTCTTCCTCCCAGGAAATGCACCGCATTAAAACGCCGTTGGCACCACGTCGGTAGAGATCCCCTTCTACTATCGTGTATCTTTTAGCCAATATGACGACTCACTCAGTGGAAGCACCATCTTCAGTAAGGATGTTATCCTTCAAGTAGCTCTGGATCTCCGAGATCCATGCATCGGAGCTAACTTGAGCTTCTGGATCTTGTGCGCTGGGTTGCTCGGAGCTTCCTACAACGCCTACAATCCTTGGTGAGCGCCATGGTAACAGGGCCACCGGGACTGCTAGCTTTGAGGTACTAGTCTTGCCCCCATCACTCAGTTCGGAAAGCTGAGCGGCAGGTGATGACAACCTTCTGGCAAAAACCCCCGTCGGGTGCTTGAGCCCCGATTGAAGCCGTCGTTCAGAGGTCATCAGATTCAGCGCTGTTGAAATGTTGAACATGGTGGAGATCGAGGATGTGGAAGTCCTTCTGCAGCTTCTGGACTTCAAGTAGATATGCAGCAAGCTGACGGTTGTTTCAACTGCATTCACCTTTGACTTGTTTGATGATGAGTTGTGAGTCACCCTTCACCAGCTGTTGTCGGACGCCATATGATAGCGCCACCTTGAGTCCGTAGATGAGAGCTTCGTACTTTGCCATGTTGTTGGTTGCCTTGAAGTCAAGACGCACCATGTACTTGACCTTCTCCCCGGTTGGAGCGAGTAGAAGTATTCTAGATCCGGCCCCCTGTTTCTGCACGGAGCCATTGAAGTAGAGAGTCCAATGAGGCTCTGTAAATACCGAGACCTTTGGTTCCGACTTCTGATCACTGGGACCCTCTAGACTTGAAGAAGATGGAGTCCATTCCACCATGAAGTCTGCCAGTGCTTGACTCTTGATCGCATGTCGCAGAAAGAATTCGAGATCCAATTCTGCCAACTCCGCTGCCCACTTGGCGACATTTCCTGTAGAATCAGGATTGTGTAAAATAGAGTGCAGTGGATAAGAGATTACAACTGAAATCTTGTGGGCTTGGAAGTAGTTACAAAGCTTCCTTTAGGCAATAAGAAGTGCATATAGCAGCTTATTCACATCAATGTATCGAGTCTTGGGATCATGGAGTACTTCTCCAATAAAGTACACTGACCGTTGTACAGTTCAGACCTTTTCGTAGGGGCCTGGAGCTTCCTATTCATAAACTCGGACCCTCCCGGAAGGGTTCGGAGCTTCTTCTTCTTCAGCCTGGACCTTTCTGAAGGGGTCCTAACCATCATCTTGAACAGCAGAAACTCCCTCAGTTGAGAGAGGTTGATCCACAGGAATCTTGCCTTTAGGATCCGTGCCTGGGGGGCTGGGACCAAGACTCGCCTTCAGGTAGCTCCGGACCCTCGCGGAGGGGTCTAGGCTCTTGAGATGATAAGGGCGCTGGTCTCCCCACAACAAGAACCATGCTAACAACCTCCATATTTTCTAAAATATAAAGCAGAAGAGGCTCACCAGGTTCCAGAGCTACCAAAACTGGTAGTGTGGTGAGGAGCTGCTTGAGCTCCCAGAATGCCTTCTTCGCTTCTTCAGACCATAGAATGGTCCGGATGTAGGATCAAAGAGCACGTGAAAAGCTACCAGAGGGGGGTGAATGGTATATTTAAACATCTTACGCAGCGGAAACAATTAAACGCCAAACCCTTTTGGCAGAAAAACAATCTGTTAAAGAAATCGTGTGTGAGACTTATCTAAACGTGTTTCATCATGACAAAATTGATAGATATCAGAGAGAATCAAGTCACTAAGAAAACACAAAAAGAATCACTCAAATCCGTCGAGAAAAACTCAAGTTATGATCGAAAGATCAAACAATGGTCAATCTGCCCTACCCAAGAAAAAACAGTTCTGGAACGCTGCAAAGAAACTCGTGTAGATCATAGACCACAAATCCAATGACTGTGAAATTTGTACATATGATATAAAATCAAGTTTTGAAGACAACCCAAAAAGAATCACGTCAATTGGATCTGTAAAACTCGAGTTATGATAAAACCACCGACAAAAGGTAGTGCTGTCCAGAAACTCGACGAGTAAAACTTGTCTGGAACAAGTCGGACGAACAAGGCACAAAAGTTCCTTCAAACTACGAATTTTATTCAATAGAACACAAGAGGAACAGCCCCAAAGTCGTGCACCACGAGCTCTGGGCTCCCTTGCTTATATAACCAGCTCGAAAGCCAACTCAACTTAGATCAGAAACCTAATCCTACTCTGTTCACGAATCGTAACTTTCCATAACTGCTTAGGATTCTTCTATACGCAGATAGAAGCAATCTTAAGACTTCCAAACAACTTAGGAACGTATCCCACATTCCTAAACAACTCAAATTCGTGACCCACATGAAATCCTATCATAACCAACTCAAATCTTTCCATATTTGAGTCAAACCCGACTCAGCCGCAGCCTGAGTCCATAACCTAGTCAGTTGGACCTTTCCGACCAACTCTTTACGTCCACATCTCTTCATCACGCCTCGGAACCATGTATACACGTTCATGCACTCCTTGCATACATGCAAACATCTTCCAACGACGTCCATGATACCTTCACATGCATTGTTCTTAGTTCAATCATGTTGCGCAACCTCCTGATCAGCTCAACCACAATTCCTCCTGAATTTGGTTGTTGGAACCTTATCTCCTCCCTGAGACTAGTCCAATGGATCCCATCACCAGCCATGTCTTGAACTCAAGCAACACCTGCACATGAATAAACAACCAATCCGTACGAGCGCAAGTCCTCGACTTGACTCAAGTTAGTTCTGAACACAACACCTTATGTGAGAACCTCACATAAGCATGTTGCAAAGAATAGTAACACGATATCATCCATATCAACCAAAACACACCAAAAACTTAGCAAATGAATACTAAGCAATCTTTCCAACAATGTAAAGCAAGTACGAAACATTGCAAATGAAAAGCAGAAGCACTACGGTCAAGTTCTGGACCTTGCCAGAGCAACCCAGACCTTGAGCCAGAGCTAACAAAAGCTAGTAGAACCTAGCGCCGGAGCTTACCAAACTTGTACAACCAAGCTCCCGCCGGAGCTTACAAAACTAGCAGGACCTAGCGCCGGAGCTAATCAGAACTAGTCGGAACTAGTAATCCCAAAAGCCAGAGCTAGAAAAATCAACTTTGGATCTTAGCAAAAACACGGCGGAGCTATCAAAATCATGTCGGAGCTATCAAAGACATGCCGGAGCTAAAGACAAAACTTCACCGGAGCTGACCAAAGCTAGTCGGACTTTGCTGTAGCTCGGAGCTAGAGTCGGACCTTGATAAAAAGGTGTTTTGGTGATATTCAAAACTTTTATCATCAAGGCCAAGTGTATTCACTACAAGCCAATGTATTCAGCACACATAGGTCTTACAATCTCCCCCTTGATGAATGCATTGGCAACACCATTTAAAATCCGAACATTGGCTTATTCACATAAAAGTTTTGAAGACAATTTCTCCCCTTTTTGTAAATCGGAAATAAAATGAGAAGAAAAGCAAAAATTTAAAATTCAAAATTCACATATTTCTCCCCCTTTATCATCTCTCCCCATGCACATTATCTTTTTCTCTTCATGCTTATCTCTCCCTCTTTGACAATGTATTCAGCAAGTCATGAACATATAAACAAATTATCTCTCCCCCTTTAGTTGTTATGAGCATATTATAACATATACATATAAAACCAAGCTCATCCAAGTCATACTATCAAGTAACTTACACTATCACATCAATGAGATACATAAAGTAGTGTAAGCCATGCTAGAGATCTGTGAGACCTATATGTGCTGAATACATTGGCTTGTAGTGAATACACTTGGCTTTGATGATAAAAGCTTTGAATATCACCAAAACACCTTTTTATCAAGGTCCGACTCTAGCTCTGAGCTACAGCAAGGTTAGACGGTAGGTCCGGCTTGCTTTGGGTAGCTCCGGTTACGTTCGATGCTAGTTCCGACTTCTTGGTAAGGTCCGACCAGCTTTGGTTAGCTCCGGTGAGCTTTATCTTTAGCTCCGACATATATTTGATAGCTCCGGCATGCTTTTGCTAAGCTCCGACGTACTTTGTCTAGCTCCGGTTTTGGGTTGACTAGTTTTTGGTAAGCTCCGGTGCTAGGATCTACTAGTTTTGGTAAGCTCTGGCAGGTGCTTCATTGTACTAGTTTTGGTAAGCTCCGGCTCAAGCTCCGGCTTGCTCTGGCAAGGTCCAGAACTTGACCGTAGTGCTTCTGCTTTTCATTTGCAATGTTTCATACTTGCTTTACATTGTTGGAAAGATTGCTTAGTATTCAATTGCTAGGTTTTTGGTGCGTTTTGGTTGATATGGATAATATTGTGCTACTGTGGTTTTGCAACATGCTTATGTGAGGTGCTCACATAAGGTGTTGTGTTCGGAACTAACTTGATTCAAGTCGAGGACTTGGGCTCGTATGGATTGGTTGTTTATTCATGTGCAGGTGTTGCTTGAGTTCAAGTCATGGCTGGTGACGGGATCCATTGGACTAGTCTCAGGGAGGAGATGAGGTTCCAACAACCAAGTTCGGGAGGAACTGTGGTTGAGCTGATCAGGAGGTCGCGCAGGATGATTGAATCAAGGGTAGTGTATATGAAGGTTACTGAACGTCGAAGGAATGTGTTCACACGTATGCATGCGGTGCATGATGTGGCAACATGGTTCCGAAGATGGGATAAGGAATGAAATATCTGGTTGGAAGGATCGGATCGTACCGGTTGATGACTTTGGCTGCGGCGGAAGGGGTTTTCTGCCGAAGGGGTTGGGGTTTAATTGTTTCCGCTGCGTAAGTTTTTTAAATCTACCATTCACCCCCCTCTGGTAGCTTTCCACGTGCTCTTCGATCCTACAAGATCATATGTAATTTTCAATTTAAGCAAGTCATGATCTCACAAACTTAACTATTTCATAACTTGAAAGCATGACACTAGTTGCTGCATTTTATTATTTTTCAAAACACAAATTTAGATCATATGATATTTGCAAGAGATTATATGCGCATCTGTCTTATTCTAACCAACCAAGCCAAGCCTATGTCATTTGACAATCAGAAGCTTAAGGACATGGTTTTAGTCATACACAACTTCTTCCAAGTTCAAATCTAAGTGCAATGATAAGCCATCTCAAAAGAAGAAGTGCGATGCATGCATAATTTCTTGATCTTTTCTCAATTTATATCTGTTCATAAGAACTCAACATTTGAGTTGATTACTTGATGAATTCTTAATGATTAAAAGCACTTGTGAACATGTAACAAGTTCAAAACAGCAAGAAAGTTCGACCATGACCAGTTTTAGTGTAAGTAATTATTCCAATTACTAGACATGGCAAAAACTACAAAATGTATAACACGAGTAATGTAGTAAGAACTTTCAGCATGTAAAAGGAATCACAAAGTCATATATGTATGAAATACTATGCTCATATTAATTTAATTTCAGATTCACACATAGACTTCCCAAGTTTCAAAAACTCCCCCTCAATTTAAGCCATGAGGATACATAACCCCTATTTCACTACGAATGTAACAAAAACGAGTGAAATCCAAAGGTTTTGTAAAAATGTCAGCCAATTGTTGTTCAGTATCTACATGGTGAAGCACAATGTTTCCTTTTTCAACATTATCTCGGAGAAAGTGATACCTAATGTCAATGTGCTTAGTTCTAGAATGTTGCACGGGGTTTTTAGCAATGCAAATGGCACTAGTGTTATCACAGAATAGTGGAACACTATCTAGATCAACCCCATAGTCCTTAAGTGTTTGAACAATCCAAAGAATTTGTGAGCAAGCACTAGCAGCAACTACATATTCAGATTCGGCTGTGGATTGTGCAACTGAATTTTTTTTTCTAGAGGACCAAGCAACAAGAGAATTACCAAGAAAATGACAAGCACTAGAAGTACTTTTCGTATCAATCCTACAACCCCCAAAATCAGCATCCGAAAAAGCTTTCAAAGTAACGGTTGAGGAAGAAGGAAGAAAAATGCCAAATTCTTGAGTTCCATGTAAGTATCTGAGAATCCTTTTGACGGCTTGACGATGTGAAGCACGTGGGAAGGCTTGAAACCGTGCACAAAGACATACGCTGAATTGTATGTCCGGTCTTGATGCCGTGAGGTACAAAAGTGATCCAATTATGCTTCTATATTCTTTTTGATCCACGGGTTCACCATCTTCATCAAGTTCAAGTGTTGTTGCTGTTCCCATTGGTGTCCGAAGAGGCTTGCTTTTGTCCATGTTGAAGCGCCTTAGGATGTCTTTGGTATACTTCATTTGATGCACAAAACTACCCTCCTTGGTTTGCTTGATTTGCAGTCCCAAAAAGTAAGTGAGTTCACCCATCATACTCATTTCAAATTCGGAACTCATCATTGCTGAAAACTTGGACACAAGATTATGAGAAGCACAACCAAAGATAATATCATCCACATACACTTGAATGAATAATGAGTCATTGCCATGTTTAAGCACAAAAAGAGTTTTATCAACCTTGCCCATGGTAAAACCCTTTTCAAGTAAGAATGTTTTTAACCTATCATACCATGCTCTAGGGGCTTGTTTGAGACCGTATAAGGCTTTCGACAGTTTGTAAACATGATTAGGAAAATCTGGATTTTCAAAGCTCGGTGGTTGTTTGACATAAACCTCCTCATCTATGTAGCCATTAAGAAAAGCACTTTTAACACCCATTTGATATAGCTTAAAACCTTTAGATGCTTCAAAAGCTAACAACATTCTTATGGCTTCTAATCTAGCGACAGGAGCAAAAGTTTCATCAAAATCTAGACCTTCAACTTGAGTGAAACCTTGAGCAACCAACCTAGCCTTATTCCTAACCACAACCCCATCCTCACTTTGTTTATTTTTAAATACCCATTTAGTTCCAATTAAAGTGTGACCTTGAGGTGGAGGTACAAGTTTTCAAACATTATTTCTTTCAAAATTTTCTAACTCTTCTTGCATGGCAATAATCCAAGATTCATTAGTGAGTGCGTGTGATATATCTTTGGGTTCAAAAGAAGCAACAAAAGCAGAATGAGCATGAGAGTTTGGATCGCAAAACCTGGACCGTGTGACTCGTTCGTGCAAGCTTCCAATCATTTGTGGGGGATGATCTTTGTAAAACCGTAGGGGAACAGATGTCTCACAAGCTTCTTCATGTTCATCACAAATTGATGAGCTTGTGGCTTGAGGATAATTTGAATCAGCATTGATGGTTGTCGGTGCTGGTTGAGAATTAACATCTAGAGCTAAACCGAAGTCTTTAGCTGCTGAATTTTCTGGCAGCAACTCCAATTCTTCCTCATCTTCAATGAAAATGTTCTCCCCCTGCAGATATGGATCTGGACCTGCAATGTTTGAGCTAGTACCTGGGCTAGATTCATCAAAAGACACTTCACAAGTCTCCACAATTTTGTTAGTGTCAAGTAAAAGCACACGGTAGCCTCTAGTATGAGATGGATAACCAAGAAACATGCCATCAATGGATCTAGGTTCAAATTTATCAAGATTACCATGTTTCTTAACAAAGCATTTGCAAACAAAAACCCGAAAGTGTGTAACACTAGGCCTATGTCCAAACCGGAGCTCATATGGTGTTTTACCTAGCTTAGCACGCAAGAAAACACGATTTGAGACATAGCAAGCGGTTGCTAACGCATCAGCCCAAAATTTCCTAGGAGTTTGATATTCATCAAGCGTAGTCCTAGCCATCTCAACTAAGGTTCTGTTCTTTCTTTCTACAACACCATTTTGTTGAGGTACATATGGTGAAGAAAATTGATGATCTATTCCATTTTCAGCACAAAAGTGATCAAAAGATTGATTTTTAAATTCAGTTCCGTTATCACTTCTAATTGCTTTTAATGATCCTGGGTGATCAATTGATAATCTCAGAAATAAAGTTTTAAAGTGACTAAAAACTTCATTCTTAGACGCCATAAAGCAAACCCAAGAGTATTTAGAATAATCATTAACGATAACAAGAACATACCATTTACCTCCGAAGGATTGAACACGTGAAGGTCCTACGGTGTCAAGATGCAAAAGTTGACATGATTCAGTTGTCATGATCATTGTGAGAGGAGTATGTGAACCTGCAACCATCTTAGCATGTCTACAAGAAGAGCACACAATTTCTTTGTCCCCTTTAAGCTTAGGTAGCACACGTATGTGATCAAGAGCACTAACACGCGTTAGGTGATCAAAGCCTACGTGACCAAGTCTACGATGCCAAAAATATAAGTCCTTTGAATCATTAGCAACTAGACACCTATGCTTAGAGGAAGACATATCAAAATCAGCTTTAAAAACTCTTCCAAACCGAGACATGTTAAAAATAAGCTCACTATTTGAACCTACAACTTTGCAGCAGTTTTTATTGAAAATAATTTCTAGATTTTCATCTAGCAATTGTGCAACAGAAAGCAAGTTGTATTTCAAATTTTTGACAAGTGCCACATCCTTCAAAGTGTAGTGATCATTTACTCTAATCGAACCCTTAGCAATTACAGGAGTTGAAGAATTATCGGCAAAAGTAACATTCTCTACACGTGACACAAAAGAGGGGGAGGAGAACCAATCTTTGTTACCGGTCATGTGGCGTGAGCAACCTAAATCCACAATCCAAATGTTCTCCTTCCTCAAATGTGTAACCTACATAGAAGCACAATACATCGATGACTCAATACTGGGGTTAGTCAAATGGCATTTAGGAATCCAGTACCGAGTCACGCGACGTGCAGCAGGAAAAACACGCGAAAGCTGAGACAAAACAGCAAGTTTATGAATCAAAGTTTGAGATTTTTTATTCTTGACTACTGACCTATAAGGTGTTACTTGTGTAGCACAAAAATCAGTAGCTCCGGAGGCAAAAACAGAAGGTCCGGAGGTAAACTTCGAATGTTTTTGACTCAAAACAGCAGGTTGTACATTCGGTTCAATGTGTGCAGCAAATTTTGCATGAAAGTTATGAGATCTAGCAACCATTCTTTCCCTTTTCTGTTGTTTAGCTAGTCTATAACAAAAATCTATGACATGACCATCTCTACCACAGAAGGTACAATGAAATTTTACTTTGTGTTCATGTATAGATGAGCAAGAAATATTTTTATTTGAAACCGAATGAGGCAACACTCCTGCAGATTTGAAAACCACTCTTTTTTGTTTAGGAACTATTTGAATCAAACCACTTCCTAATGACTTTACAATTTTAGGTGGATGTGCCTTAGCATGAGCATGAGAATCAAAACCTAAACCAGTTTTATCATTGCAAGACTTGGAAGAATTCAGCAGTAAGTTTAGGTTCTTATTCCCATTACAAAACTGATCTAATGTCCTATGCATGTCATCAAGTTTATTGGACAGATCAAGGCAATTTTCACATGAAGTTTTTCCTTTTAGTTTGCAATTGGAACAAAATTTAACTTCATGAGAACGTAAAGCATTGTTCAATATAGAAATTTCATTCATAGCATCATGTAGTTTCTTATCAAGATCATCACAAGTAGAACAATGCAAATCAATTGTAGAACAGCTAGCATCTTTCAAGTTTTTATCATTAAGTGCAGCAAGCTCTTTGTTCTTTTCAATTTCTAACTCAAGTTTATCAAGTGTGGAGGTGTGCGCACTTCTTAATGAGGACAATTGTTCATATATTAAATCACATGAGGAACATGCATCATCACTAGGAATCAAAGTTTTTAAACGGTTGATTTCAGATTCTAGTGATTCAATTTTAGCAGCACTATCCCTAAGCTTTTTGTCCTTTTTCTTAACAATAATAGTGGCACGAGAAATAGCATCACACATTTCTTCGCAAGTAGGACATACCTCTTCATTGTCGTTGTTGTGTTCTGCCTCCTCCATACTTGATCTTGACTTGCCCACCATAAGGCACAAGTTTGCCAAATCATCTTCATGTTCATCACTTCCAATGTCCACGTAGCTTGAACTAAACTCTTGAAGCGCGGTGATGAAACTGTTGATTATCTTGCGTCCTATGGTACCTTTCTTCTTGTTGTTGAAATTTCCAGAGGAGGTCCAAACCTTGCTTTGTTTTTCTTCCCGGGTGGTCGGACCTGAAAGGTTAGGGCATTCTGTACGAAAGTGTCCTGTTTTACCACATTCAAAACAGCGTTGAGGTCCAGAGCTTCCTCTCCTTCTAGTTCTCACATTTTGCAATGCTTTTGAGAATCTAGTAGAGATGAGTGCCAACTCCTCTTCTGGAAATTCTTCGATCTGCTCCACGGTTAGTGAGGACAACAAAGCAAGAGTATTGCAAGATGATGATTGGTCGGAGCTAGAAATATCACGTTGTGAAACAAATGCAATAGACTTATTGGGATTCTTACGTGAGATTATGTCAATTTCATGAGTTTTTAACTTGGAATATAGCACATCTAAAGTAAGTGAACTCATGACAGTAGATTCACGAATAGATGTGACTTTCATCTCCCAAATTGACATATCTAATGCACTTAGCAATTGCCTAGCATTTTCAGCATCTGAAAAATTAACATTGACACTACGCAAGTTGCTGAGAATCTTATTAAAGCGAGCAAAAAGGTCATCAACAGACTCACCGGGTTGCATCTCGAAGCGCATGTATTCTTTCTTGAACATGTCTTGCCTTACCTCTTTGATCGTGTTGGATCCTTCGTGGTAGTCACAAAGTGCTTTCCACACATCGTATGCAGATCGGAGGTGTGCAACACGATCGAAGTCGCTTTGTGTTAATCCTTGTATGATCAAGTTCCGAGCCTTGTTGTTGTTGTCGACATCTCTCAGATTTGTAGATGTAACTTGATCGTTTGATGGCACTTCATAAGGCTTGTATACCTTCTCCCATATTGCAAAGCCTTGTGCCTGGATGAAAGCCGCCATGTGTGCCTTCCAAACCTGAAAATCAATACCAGCGAACACATAAGGTTTGGCAGAGTACTTCTCTATGATGATTAGTCAAAAACACGCGCAAATCACAAAGATTAGAGCACCGTGGCTCTGATACCAATTGTAGGATTGAAGAGCACGTGAAAAGCTACCAGAGGGGAGGGTGAATGGTAGATTTAAACATCTTACGCAGCGGAAACAATTAAACCCCAAACCCTTTCGGCAGAAAAACGATCTGTTAAAGAAATCATGTGTGAGACTAATCTAAATGTGTTTCATCGTGACTAAAGTGATAGATATCATAGATAATCAAGTCACTAAGACAACACAAAAAGAATCACTCAAATCCGTCAAGAAAAACTCAAGTTATGATCGAAAGATCAAACAATGGTCAATCTGCCCTACCCGAGAAAAAACAGTTCTGGAACGCTGCAAAGAAACTCGTGTAGATCATAGACCACAAATCCAATGACCGTGAAATTTTGACATACGATAGAAAATCAAGTTGTGAAAACAACCCAAAAAGAATAACATCAATTGGATCTGTAAAACTTGAGTTATGATAAAACCACTGACGAAAGGTAGTGCTGTCCAGAAACTCGACGAGTAAAACTTGTCTGGAACAAGTCGGACGAACAAGGCACAAAAGATCGTTCAAACTACAAATTTTATTCAATAGAACACAAGAGGAACAGCCCCAAAGTCGTGCACCACGAGCTCTGGGCTCCCTTGCTTATATAACCAGCTCGAAAGCCAACTCAACTCAGATCAGGAACCTAATCCTACTCTGTTCACGAATCGTAACTTTCCATAACTGCTTAGGATTCTTCTATACGCAGATAGAAGCAATCTTAAGACTTCCAAACACCTTAAGAACGTATCCCACATTCCTAAACAACTCAAATTCGTGACCCACACGAAATCCTATCATAACCAACTCAAATATTTCCATATTTGAGTCAAACCCGACTCAGCCGCAGCCTGAGTCCATAACCTAGTCGGTTGGACCTTTCCGACCAACTCTTTACGTCCACATCTCTTCATCACGCCTAGGAACCATGTAGCCACGTCCATGCACTCCTTGCATACGTGCAAACATCTTCCAACGACGTCCACGATACCTTCACATGCATTGTTCTTGATTCAATCATGTTGCGCAACCTCCTGATCAGCTCAACCACAATTCCTCCTGAATTTGGTTGTTGGAACCTCATCTCCTCCCTGAGACTAGTCCAATGGATCACATCACCAGCCATGTCTTGAACTCAAGCAACACCTGCACATGAATAAACGACTAATCCATACGAGCCCAAGTCCTCGACTTGACTCAAGTTAGTTCTGAACACAACACCTTACGTGAGAACCTCACATAAGCATGTTGCAAAACATAGTAACACGATATCATCCATATCAAACAAAAAACACCAAAAACTTAGCAAATGAATACTAAGCAATCTTTCCAACAATGTAAAGCAAGTACGAAACATTGCAAATGAAAAGCAAAAGCACTACGGTCAAGTTCCGGACCTTGCTAGAGCAACCCGGACCTTGAGCCGGAGCTAACAAAAGCTAGTAGAACCTAGCGCCGGAGCTTACCAAACTAGTACAACCAAGCTCCCGCCAGAGCTTACAAAACTAGCAGGACCTAGCACCGGAGCTAACCATAACTAGTCGGAACTAGTAATCCCAAAAGCCGGAGCTAGAAAAATCAACTTCGGAGCTTAGCAAAAACACGGCGGAGCTATCAAAATCATGTCGGAGCTATCAAAGACATGCCGGAGCTAAAGACAAAACTTCACCGGAGCTGACCAAAGCTAGTCGGACTTTGCTGTAGCTCAGAGCTAGAGTCGGACCTTGATAAAAAGGTGTTTTGGTGATATTCAAAACTTTTATCATCAAGGCCAAGTGTATTCACTACAAGCCAATGTATTCAGCACACATAGGTCTTACACCGGACTTCCTCAATAATTTGAAGAAGGGAATCGTCCACTCTACCAACCTTGAGATGAACCGGCTGAGCGCAGCTACACACCCAGTTAGCTTCTGTACGTCCTTGACGCGGGCTGGAGGCCGTATCTATTCAATGGCCTTGATTTTGGTTGAATTTTCCTCAATTCCTCCGTGAGTCACTATGAAACCAAGGAGCTTTCCGGAGTTAACCCTAAAGACGCACTTGTCTAGGTTGAACTTCGTACGTGTCAAGCGCAGCTTGTCCAAGACGGCTTGCAGATTGTCAAGGAGTGATACCTTGTTCTTCACCTTGACGACAATGTCATCAACGTAGACCTCCAACAAGTCTCTGGTGAGCTCTCCAAACGTTTTTTGCATGGCTTATTCAAGGTAGTGTAGTCAATTCACATACAATGCTTCCCGCCGGCCTTTGGTACAATGACTGGGTTTGCTAGCGATCGAGGATGATGAACCTCCCGGATGAAACCAGCGTCGAGCAGCTTCTTGATTTCTTGTCTAATGAAGTTATGCCGCTTGACAGATTCCTTTCGGGGCTTCTGATGTACTGGCCTTGCATTGGGGTATATCTTTAGGCTGTGCTCGATCACCTCCCTAGGGATCCCAGGTATTTGTGATGGTTGCCATGCAAACACGTAAACATTCACCCGGAGGAAAGTGACGAGCATGAGTTCCTATTTTTCATCCAGACCTCCTGATATAAGAGTAGTCTGAGCAGCATCGGAACCAATTTGCACGACTTTGACAGGGATGTCGGTGTCGCCGCTTGGTTGCACACTTGGTGCAGAGGTTGAGCCATGCTGACGCGAGCTCGAAGGTTGTTGAGCTGGTCGCTCTTGCCAGATTCTTCTCCTTGCGCTGTTACGAGCGCATGAAGTTCTTCCAACGCAGTGACTCGAGCAGTGCGGTCCCCATAGATATGAAGGACGCCTGAAGGAGTCAGCATCTTCAACAACAGATAGCCATAATGGGCTACAACTATGAACCTATACAGGGTTGGTCTGCTTAGGATGGCGTTGAAGAGAAGGCTGATGTGTGCCACATCAAACACAAGCTTCTTGGACCTATAGTTGTCCCGAGTCCCGAAAGTCACCTGGAGTGTAAATGATCTAAGAGGAGTGATGGCTCCCGGACCTACTCCGGAGAAAGTACGTGAGGGCCTAAGGTGTGATAAGCTGAGCTGAAGCTTCACAAAAGCTGCGAAGCTGAGGAGGTTGAGCGCCACACCTCCGTCCACCAGGACATGGTAGAGCTGGATGTTGTTGATAGTAGGAGAGACCATCAAAGGCAACTAACCAGCTTCGGTCATGATCTTCGGGCAATTCAAAACATCGAAGGTGATGGCAGTATCCATCCACTTTCGATGAGGTTCTGCCTTGGCGGTGGGAGCTGCGCCAGCCATCTCCCGACGCATTGTCTTGAGGATACGTCGAGAGGTAATATCCCACGACGGTGTTGTAGATGGCCTTCAAATGTCTTCTTGGCATCCTGAAAGCCTAGCTCCTAATCATACGGAGCTTCACGAGGAAGTTGAAGCACGCTGATGGGAGGTCTGTCAGACCTGCTCCTTCCACGACAACTCCTTCTCCCCGGCGGGGGAGGTCTTCTGCAACTACTCCTGCTCCGATACAAGTGTCTTCAAGAGGCATCAGCTCCGGGTAGTCGACCCGGCCTTAGTGCCGACTAAAAGCTCCAAGCCCAGGAGTTCTTCCCAACCACGAGAAGCTCCGGCTGAGAAGACTCCGGCTGTTGCAAGCGGCCCTCAACAGAGGTCCAAAGCTGTAGTCTCACCACACTTGGTGGGTTCTAGCTCCGGGCCTCAGAAGTAAAGATTCTGAGGCGACTGGGGTGGCAGCATCCCTAGGTAAGCATTGATTGCTCGCTCTGACATGCCAGTCTTGTTTTTAACGTGTTTTTAATCTTCTCTTCCCTTTATTTCTAGGGTGTCGAAGAAGGGGTCGGGAGCTGAGATGAGTGCCTTTTTGAGTATATGGAATGATTTAAGGCATTCATCATCGAAATCAAAGGGAGCTTCTTTAGCTAATAGGTTGGTGAAGGGTCTATCAATTTTGGAGAAATCCTTGATAAATCGTCGGTAGAACCCCGCATGACCTAGAAAGTTGTGGATTCCCTTAACATTGATAGGAGGTGGAAGTTTTTCAATAACTTCAATTTTTAGCTTTGTCCACCTCTATCCCTCTCTCGATAACCAAGTGTCCAAGAACGATGCCTTCCCAGACCATGAAATGGCACTTTTCCCAATTAAGCACAAAGTCATTCTCCTGGCATCTTTGTAAGAACCTGTCTAAATTTTCTAGACAATGATCAAAAGTTTTTCCATAGACGGAGAAATCGTCCATGAAAACTTCAATTATATCCTCGATCATGTCTGAAAATATAGACATCATGCATCTCTAGAAAGAAGCAGGAGCGTTACACAGTCCAAAGGACATACGCCGGTAGGCATAGGTCCCGTAAGGACATGTGAACATGGTCTTACTTTGATCATCGGGATGGATAGGAATTTGATGATATCCCGAATACCCATCAAGGAAACAGAAGCGGGAGTGTTTTGCCAATCGCTCTAACATCTCATCGATGAAGGGCAATGGAAAATGGTCTTTCCTTGTTGCCTTGTTAAGTTTTCGGTAGTCAATGCACATCCTCCATCCCGTGATGGTCCATTGAGGAATTAATTCATTCCTCTCGTTTTGAACGACCGTCATACCTCCCTTCTTAGGCACTACTTGAACTAGACTTACCCATTCACTATGAGAAACAGGGTAAATAATCCCGGAATGCAGAAGTTTCAAGACTTCTTTCTTGAAAACTTCCTGCATCGCATTATTCAATCGCCTTTGAGGTTCCCTGGAGGGGACACTCTCAGGGTCAATAGGAATACGATGGGTGCATAATGCTGGACGAATTCCCTTGAGATCCTGAAGTGAATATCCAAAACAGCTCTATGCCTTTCTAACATGGCTATGAGTTTGAGAATTTCATCATCTGAAAGCTTGTCACTTATGATGACAAAGGCTTCCAAGTCGCCATTTAGAAAGGCATAACGTAGGGCTGGAGGTAGAATCTTGAGCTCAACAGGAGGTTTTGGGGAGGGCTCTTCTTTTGGCAATTCAATTTCCTCCTGAAATTCATCCTCCTCTTGGATGAAGTCTTCTTCTCCTTTAATTTCAGGGGGTTCTAAAAATTGAAGAGTCCTAACCTCTTCCATTGGCTCATCTTGGATGGGAGATTCTGCAGATGTGTTCTTTGAACACAGAATAGGCATGGAGAAATTTCTCCCTCCAAGATTGATATTGAGGCTTCCTTCCAAAGGAACTTCCATGAGAAATTTCTCTATGGGAATCCCTATCATGATGTCAAAATCTTGGATTTCGAACATGTGAAAATCTAGGAGAGCCTCAACATCTTTGTATCTAAAAGACACTTGTTGCAGAACCTCACATCCTTTAAGAATTGTTCTGAATGAATCTCGGAAGGATTTGCGTGTTGGTGCCAATGGAACATCGCCAAGAATGGCGAGAGCACAAGAATCGGAAATGAGATTTGCTCCAACAGTAGGGTTGTATAGGATTCCCATTGGTGTCCTTCTAATAGAACATAAAATGGTAGCCAAAGTTGAGGTCATCCGAAGAATTTCGGGTGAATTCTCGACTTCAGTTGTCCACTCTCTACTTAGGATAGAGGTCAACTCCTTGACCGTCTGATGGACGAACACCCCGTCAGGTGGTTCAGGTCGAGTTGGTGGCAATGAAGGTTTCCTATAGCAACAATACTTCGAGGTATTTCCATAATCTTCAAAAAGCTCTTCCTCAAAGTAAAATGGAAACTGCGAGGGTTGAATTTCTTCTACCTTCGTAGTCTCAGGATCGGGAGAGGATTCCTCTGGCAAGGCTTGGGGTAAACAAGAAATGGGTACATCCTTGTCCAAGAGTGTATCCTCCGTTCTTGACACGACTTCCTCTTGGGGAGGCTTATTAAGACCCATAATGAAGGAAGAATTTTCTAGAATTCTGTCTAGAAGATCCTTGCCTTCTTCTGGAGTATTATGGAGGAAAGATCCTCCAGCCGTAATGTCAAGATATAGGGCATACTCTTTGTTCAATCCCATGAAGAAATATTGCAAAAGCATTGGATCAGGGATTAACAAATCTGGGCCAGAATTTTTCAAAAGAGAAAATCTGTCCCAAGCTGCACCTATGGATTCCTTCTCCATCTGCTGGAAGCATAGTACTTCCTTTCGTAAGGAAACAATTCGGGCAATGGGAAAGAAAGCAAGACAAAATTTGTCTCATAATTCACTCCAATCACTGTTTGTCTTCCAAACATAGTGGTTGTACCATTGTTTGGCTTTTTCCTTGAGGGAAAAAGGAAACAACTTCCATTTGAGAGTTTCATGTGTCATACCTTTGATTAGAAGGCATGAACACAGTTGTTCAAACTCTCGTAGATGGTGGTAAGGGTTTTCACAATCTGTTCTTGAGAAGGATTGTTCCCAGACCATGGCTATACAGCCAGGGCAAAGTTCATAGCTGGTTGAACAAATAGGTTCCGTCGAAGGTGGTGGCTCACAGAACTTGCCCTTCGGAGAAGAGTAAGAAAGAATGGTGGGTTGCTCCATTTATATGGTGGTGGTAAGGTAAGAATAAGAAAGGTAAGATGATAGATAAGGGGGATATGATACGAGGGTGATCTTGGTTCGAAGATTAACAGCAGCCGTTCCCCGGCAACGGCGCCAAAAATGCTTGTTGGTATTTCTTAACACCACAGAGTTATCCGCAAGTGCACGGAAATACCGTTGTAGCACTTCCCCTTAAGGAGTATTAAAGGGTATCAAATCCAAAGAACGTGTGTGCTAATCTTTCGAACTAGCTCACCCAAGGACACAAAGTTGTTTGGTGGGCAAGAAACAGAGAGGAATTCAAAGTATTGATCCTAGTTCAAGGTAGTTTACAGTAGATGATTGCTTCAGGCACGGGCTTACTCCTAGCAATACTAGGACGACTCCTGCCAAGAGCCTATGGCATAGCCGAACGTGGAGGATTATGAAGGACAGATAGGGCTGTCATCACCTAGTGCCTACCTCTTCAACATGTGGGTCTACGAGATATCCACTGATGATTTATAACCTAAGCACCACACTTACGTTCTAAATCACTACTCTAGTTGTTTCAACACAAAGCTACAACTAGAACCTCTAATGAATTAAAGCAGTGAACCCACAAGTAACTACTTGTGCAAACTACTAAGAATAAAAGATCAAACGTGTATTGAATTCACAAAGGCTTACTTGATTGAGTAAAACCTTTGTAGGGGTACAAGTGTAGAAGAGGGACTTGACAAGCCCAAGCCTCCTTCTCCTAGACTCTTCACCACACTCTCCTTCTACTTTGGTAGCCTCTAGGACTACTCTAAACCTTTGGAGTGTAGAACTATTCTCAACTTTTGGTGTGTGTGAGAAGTGAGGTGAGGGGGTCTATTTATAGGTGGAGAAGGGTCGGTTCCCGCCAAAATTAACGCGTGAATCAGTCACCATTGACTCGAGAGAGCCGGGAGGAGCCAACACGTGTCATTTGATCGGGTATGGCACCAGGAAGGGGTCGGTCGAACCCCTGGTTCGACCGACCTGGTCAAGCCTCCCATCGGGGAGTGCTTCCTCCAGGTGGCTTCCAGGTGGGACCCCTTGATGTATAGGGGTGCAACACCGTTATATCTCCTCGTATTCTTCTGTTTGTGGGCCATTTGATCCATGTGTTGCCACGTGTCATCGCCTGATTCGTTGAAATCCTTTTTCATGGATTCATCCCTGCATGTTTTGGTATTTCGGTTAATAATTCACCTGCATACAAATAAACACCAATACTTGTGGAATTGGGTTAGTGTATAGCCCTACCATTATGTTTTGTGTTTCTTTTATGTACATTATGAGGTGAATTGACGGTCAAAATATGGTACTTAAGGACCGTCAACAATTGTCTTTAAGATGAGGCGAGAAGTTATGTCCCAAGAACCACCATAGATGGTGTTCAAGATCTTTCGATGTTCGTTGTCAGAGACGTCGGAGTCGTTGTCGACAGTGTTGTAAACGGCTTTCAAGACCTTTTTGGGGTCCTGGAAACCTAGCTCCTCTTCAGCCGGAGCCTCGTCGACTTTTTGTTTTCCTTCCCTTTGACGGAAAGGAGCTTCTTCCCGGCGCTTGTTATAGCGTTCGGTGGGGTTCTGGACCTCCCGGCACTCTTCCAAGCTATGTCGGTTTGTCTTGTGAATCGGACACCATGCTTTGGAATTGTTGTCGTCTTCTGATGAAGGTCGAGGTCGCTTCTCGGGGCATGGCCCCCACCTTCCAGGAGCTGCAGCAGCAGCAGCTGGAGCGACGGCCAACGACTTCTTTTTGTCGTTGGGCTTCTTTTTCTTCTTGCCACTACCGGAGGTCGCGGCTTCAGTTTTGGAAGACTTCTGGTTGGCCTCCAGAGCTGGCTTGGAGTGCATTTCACGGCCCTCCGCAGCTCTAGCACATTTGTCGGTTAGGCTGAAGAGTTCCATGACGCTGGTAACTTCTTTAATGGCCAGCTTCTCTAGCATCTTCTTATCTCGAACACCCTATCTGAATGCAACGATAACAGAGGAGCTCGAGATTGAAGGAATGGTATTTCGTACCTGAGAGAACCGCTGGATGAAGGATCGTAGCGATTCCCCAGATGTTTCCTTTTCGGCAAACAGGTCCAATTCAGTGTTGGGTCGGGTGTAGGAGCTCCCGAAGTTGGCAGTGAATTGTTGGCACAGCTTCACCCAACTATTAATGGAGTCAGGTGGAAGACTCATGAACCAGGACCTTGCAGTCCCAGTTAAAACCACCGGGAAGTAACTGGCCATTACAGCCTCATCACCCCCTGCTGCCAATATGGCAGTAGAGTAGATTTGAAGAAATTCGGTAGGGTTGATAGTCCCGATGAATTTTTCCGGTAAGTGGGGTCGGAACTTCTGTGGCCATCTGACCATACGTAAATACATGGTCAGGACAGAACAGCATCCTCCTACTCCTTGAGGTGCAGGGTTGTCCCGAGCTTCTCGCCTCTCACGAGCACGCTCGATGTGGACACGGCCGTCCTGTTGACGGTAACGGCAATCCAGTTCCGACCGCAGGTCATGAGTCAGAATCCTGGTAATGGTATGGGTGTGTCGTGCCCCGGGAGGCAACGAAGTCACTTGCTAAGATGCAGCACGTCTCCTTTGTTGCGAGACTTGTGGACCAAGTCGACCGGACAAGGTCCGTCGTTGTGAAGGTGCTCGCCCCGAAGAGGGAGGACCTTGATTGCTGATGCCTGCAGCCGCAGCTGCAACCAGATAGTCAACATCAACTCTCCACTGCTCCATAGCACCCTGGGGTGCACCTGGAGGTGGTGGGTGTTGTAGAAGAGCTCGCGCAGCAATGAGCGCGTGCTCAGGGTTGTTGTTTGCCGATGCAGTGATCGACGCAGATGCCCCATCTTGTTGACCAACATTGTTTGCCGGAACAGATGGTGGTTGTGGTGCTATAGCGCCTGCTGGAACAATGGCACCTGCTGGTTGTTGGACGTTGGAGGGATTGCCTCCAGCAGGTTGTCCAGCGTAGTTGCCATTGGAGGATCCAGCAGCTGAATTCACCATCTTGTGATCTCGGGATTGCCCTCCCCCTACCTGACGCGCCAAATGTCGAAGTGTTTGATACGACACTTCCCCCGGACCCGCTAAGAAGCAGCCCGCGGAGGTTCTTTTGTAGTTGGGGTAATGATCAAGATGATGACATCAGAGATTTACGTGGTTTGGGCCGCCAGAGCGTAACACCCTACTCCACGGGATTTGTATTGTTGTATTGTGCGAGTCTGTTCGCTAGTCAGTTGGGATCAGGTCGAATCAGTCTGTCCCCGATGGGTACAACCTTTTTATAGTTCTGACCGTTACAAATCTTGTCTGGCCCGACATATAGCCCAGGCATATATAATGGCCTAATACACTGTCTAAAGAGTATTAAGTATGATTAATAGTGTGATAACGTGTCTTAATGGCTGCGTTACCCCTATTAACAGCGCTCTTGATCGTGTGTCGTTAATACAGCATTAACAACACGTAATTACATCTTGTAATTGCCGCTTTAGTTACACTTGATGGCTCATGCTGAAGGAGATCTGTCAGTGTACACGTCGTTGAAGGTCCGAAGGCTCCACACGTGGAAGCTTCGGAGCTTTCCCTTACGGGGATTAGGTCCGGGGCTACTGTACACGTGTCGGCACCAGAGCTCCTCTCTGCTTGGGGTTAGGTCTGGAGCCGTTGTATACGTGTTGACGCCAGAGCTTCCCTTTATTGGGAATTTAGCTCCGACTTTCCTTTACACGTGTTAGCTAAGGAGCTAGCCATATGAGGGGAGCGGGTCCGGCGCAGTGTGATATGTGGGACCTAAGAATACCTTCAACTCCGTCAGGTAGAATTCTCTTGTACTCTTCGCGGTACTAAAGGGTACCCAGTACGCAGGGTACTGACAGAGACGAATCAGGTTTTTGGGTAGTGTTCGCGCGACTGCTCGATAGAAGATATGCTTCCTCTACAGCCTTCTTCACACACTCTAACTCATCATTTTTCAAGCTGGAAGTGTCCACTATAAGTAAAGATGAGTTTTCTACGTATGAATATGATAGATATAATCTGTTCCACTTGCATGTTATTGCTCATGTTTTATAGATTATGTGTCATGTGTACTATGATAATTTTAGGAATTAATTTTATCTCCAAAGTGCATTGTTTTCTAACAGCCACCACCATCGCCGTGGGATGTCGGACCGTCCAAAGTGTTCGTCGGCGTCGGCGCGCTCGTTACACGGTCCCTGCGTCGCAACCTCGCCGTTGTAGGGCTTCTTATCGCGTCTTCCACTGTCACGGCAGTCGCTGGCGGTGCTGGCCCCGTGCTCTGTTTCGGCTACTCCGTTGTTTTCCTGCGGGGTACTTTGCTCGTCATCGTTGGAACGCTTGGATGATGCATGGCACCACAACCCTGACAGCGGGTGAACATCTCTTGTTGTCTGTAATAACACAATAATGTTTTATTTATGTCTCGAACTTGCTGCACTCAACGCAGGTGAACATCTCTTTGTGCGTGTAATATAATATGCTAGTGGCAGTGTTTTTTTTATTTTCTTTTGAGGCCTGCTTGAATCGAGCACCTATTGGATGTTGTTCACATGGCCAAGTAAGCTCATGGTTTCCAGTTAAAACACGATTTGGTCAGAGTACTATGGAAACAAATAAAGCGACAACAGTACTGCTACGATTTATGTGGATGCTAGTTTGTAGCAAAGAAGCAGAAGCAAGGTCTAGGATCCTCATCAGTGAGTTTGTAGCAAACAACTATATGATGTACTTATATCCATATGTGCAAATGTGTTTGATCCTTCTGCAATGATTCCCAATAGATCAACAGCTTGTCCCGATTGATGTACATATAACGGTACCTGATCCAGAAATACAGACCATAATCAGCCAGGTAACAACTGACTATTGAGGGTAAGAAGAAAATACACACAATAATCAGCCAGGTAACAACAGACAACTATGTCGGACTCAAATCCTCTGCAGTAACTGTACTGCAGTTACTGCAGCTGACAGGTGGGCCCCACGCCTCCTAGCCCCACCAGTCAGCTGCAGTAACTGCAGTGCAGTTACTGCAGAGGATTTCATTCCCAACTATGTCCATGTAGCATGTCAATAACATCAACTTATAGGTTCTAAATAGGACTGTGCAAGCTTCTGAGAGCGCAGATTATTTACTATTGCCATGAGCATTCATTACTGGAAACTGGAAAGGCAAAAAAAGAAAAAGACATCCAGAACATTCACACTGCTAACGTCTCGTTTGACCAAGATTGTACTGACATAACAGGAGAATTCCCAGTCTCGATATGTGTGTCGCCCGTTGAACTAACAGGTGACAAACATTTAAGCACCGAGAGAGTACTAACTGTAATCATGCAAGTACGTTGTTCCCAAAGTACAATAACATATAGCTGAGCAAAATGAAACATACATAATCGAAGTTCATTGTGATATCCTTCATTTTGATAATGTTTATCAGCGGTGCACACAATCAGATACAGGTTTGGCAACCCATATTGGTATCAGGACATCACAATATTTTCCTTAAAGTTGATCTTGCTCCAGATATGGATAATAAAGTAGCAACCATCCATTTCTTGTACGCAGTAGTTCCAATACACAATTGTCGTGGATACACATACAAACTGTAATATGTTGAGAAATGATTACCTACTCGCTACTCGGTGATGTATGAACACAGCCTGAACCGCCAACTAAGCTGTTGAAGCTGAGATGTTGTAGCGACTGCGCAATCCATCAATGGATCTCTCCGTGGACTTGGCCATCTCAGGGATAGTCACATTGCACACTGACCACCACCAACAAAAGTCAGAACAGAACACGATAGCTTGACGAAAAACACGTGGAATTGAAAGAGGAATGTCTCTGAAAACTCAAGTACCGCGAGACGTAGAAGCCTGCACCTCAGCCACAAACTTCTTGTACGAGGTCTGCGATACATGGAAATCGCCAGAAATCCAGAAACCAGAATTAGGCTAACAAACTAAGCAGGTGAACAGTTAACCACAGGATTGAGTACAGCCGCGACGATCAGGAAACCCCACGGACGGGATCAGGGGTTGGGTTACGTACCTTCACCGCATCGCAGCGCTCGGCGATCTTATCGGCCATCTTCGTGTGCTCCTTGTCCGCCTCCTCCGCCAACTGCAGGCAGCCCTGCGTCTGCATCTGCACACGGCTCAGAGGACGGTGAGAGCACATCACACCACGTTCGTTCATGGAGAACTCATCGCGCGATGGGATGGGGGAGTCGGAGGCGTGAAATCACCTTGACGCGCTTGGAGATGCGGGCGTGGGAGGCCTCGAGGTCCCGCACGGAGGCGCCGTGGAGCGCGTCGAGGCGGCGCTTGAGGGAGTCGAGGTGGGACGCGACGAGGCTCCGCAGGTCCCTGACGGTAGACATGGTCGCGGGTGCGGCGAAAGCCGGGGAGGCAACGAGGGGGGAGGTACCGGTCCTGGGCTTCGACACCGGCGAGGACGAGGGGGAGAGGAAGCTGAGGTCCGCGGCGCCGGTGGACGGCGAGGAGGCGCCGGAGAGGAGGGAGACGGGGCTGGGCTTCGCCTTGGTCTTGGACCTGGCCCGGGGCTTGGAGGCGCTTGTCGCTGCGGCTGCTCTCGCCTTCCTCATGGTTGCCTGCTGTCGAACTAGATGCGAAACGAGGAAGATGAAATTCGAATTTCGAACGGCAGTCGTTGGTTGAGAGGCGCGGTTTTTGTAAAGCGACGATGGCAGGCGCGCGACGGTAACCTATACGGATCAAGCTGGGACCCGAATAGAGCCCGCATATCAGAGACAGTACACGAGGAAAAACAGGGTCACACTGCCTGGCAGATAGGACCCACACTGCCACACAACGTTAGCCACAACACGAAACCATATAGCAATACCATAGGATAAATATATACACCAACACCAGGTTGATCTCCAGGGAACAGCACAGTGTACAGAGCAGCAAAAATCTCTTCCAACAACGCCTTTTTTATCAACGAAATTTCCTACAAGCTAGGGGATGGTAGTTACACAGGCTAAGCTAGCACTAAATTACATATATTTTTTAACTGCCCAAATTACATATCTAGCAAGCAGCTACAGTATGACAAAACCGAAGCTGCGGCGGCGCGAGGTGGGGCGAGAGACAGACCCTCAGCACCTCAGCTCCAACATAATCACGAAGTTACACATGTGTCGCGTTCACCACAGGGTACCAGATTATACAGGCTGCAAAATGTACGCTGCACCAGTCAATTGGAGGTGGCTAGATGCTACCAAATCATACCCTAAACAGGTAATGCAGGTCTTCCATAGTGAGCCGGGTTGCATGGCCGCCCGATTTTTCGTCACCAAAAGCAGAGTTAACCATGGCCCGCTTCTCCTCCTGTCAAAGAAGGCAGGAAAATGGTCCTATAAGCAAAATGACATCAAGATTTATCGTAATTACTAATTAGCAAAGGTCGTTTTATGATACCGTGAGTATATATCAGAAACGTAAATTTATAAGGGCACTGAGCACTGTCGAAGTGCGAACGGTACTTTTCTCGGACCTGCTTTGGGAGCAGTCCACGAAGTTTCTTTTTTAGGCGGGGGCTTAGTCTCCGGTGAGGTCGCGCGTATGAGGTATAGTGAGACGGTGGTTTAATTTTGTTCGGGCCGCCGGTGCGTAACACCCTACTTCACAGTTAGGGTTGTATTGTGTTGTGAGTGCTTGAGTGAATCTAAGATTGGATCTGAGTGCGTGTGAATGAGATGAGATGTAACGGTGGCTGTCCGGTTCTTTTATAGTAAGGTTGGGCACCTTACAAGTGGGGCTCGGAGCCTAACAGGTGGTTTCAGGGTGATCTTACCTATACAAGATTCAAGGTTTTTAGCGTACGCTGCCTCTGCCCGCGGCTTAAAGACCCACCGTCTTGCCGCGTCGAACGCCAGTGGCTATGTGTAGTCGTTGATGACGATAGGAAGTGTCCTATATGTCTTGTCGCTGTAAACTACTCACTTGGCAGTGTGAGGTAGCCTTGCGGCATCTTCACTGCGATGTGATTGGACGCAACGGTATCTGACAGGGGTGTGCGCCGCACCTGTGCGCATGGGAAAGGCGTGTGCCTTCAATGCGCGACTAGACAGGACGCACCACCCTTTACTCTTCGAGACCCACGGGCCATTGCAGGTCGTGGGACACATGCCAGCCCTGGAGCCCTCCTTAGTGGGAGAAAGGGTCCGAAGCCGGAGGACGCGTGACAGCTCCGGTGGCCTCCTCGTTGGGAGCAAGGGTCCAGAGCCGAAGGACGCGTGACAGCTCCGGAGCCCTCCTCGATGGGAGCAAGGACTCGGAGCCAGAGGACGAGAGGCAGCTGCAGAGATGGCCTCAGCGGGAGGCCAGGCCCGGAGCTTCTTCTAGCTTGTACGCGGGGGTACCGGTCTGCAGGATACCGACAGTGGCCCCGGGCCCACCTCGGTAGAGGTGACAATCCCGTAGGTGGGGCCACCATCATACCGTCCTGCGTGGCTGTTCTGAACTTGTATCTAGTTGGGACCTGCATAGACATGATAGACAAGAAAGTAATTGCACTTACCGGTCACATCCCCCTGCTCTTAGTTCCGTTATGTCTTACGGTCCCAAGCTAGGCTTACGATGCATGGATAATTTAGTGGGACGGTATCTGGGTTATGGTTATCGCCCTGCTCTGGAGTGTGTGCCGTCTGGTCCCCTGTACTCAGTCGTTAGCGCTAGAGAGACAAACTGTACTCGCTTAGGGTGTAGGACTAGGCTAAGCAGGTTGTACACTATGGACCTCCCATGGACGTTAGCTTTTCAGGGGAGTGACCATTCGGCGCTACGGCTCCCGAGCAGGAAAACAACCAAGGAACACAAATACATCACAGGAACCTCAAGCAGACCTGCCTACAGCAGGATAGCACAACTCCAACTAGGGACGAGACAGGAGAAATGTAACCTGACATATGACAGACGATATGCGAAAGTAAGAAAAAATTAAAGCATAATGTAATGAACATGGTAATACAGTGTGACAATAACCGGGTTATGGTTATTGCCTTGTTTAGGAGCATGGGTCGTCCGGTCCCGAGTACTCAGCCGCAACACTAAGGAGGTAGAGTGTACACACTTAGAGTGCAGGACTAGGCTAAGCAGGCTGCACACTCTGGACCTCCTGGTGGCATTAGCAGGAGTATGAGCCGACCGGCCCCCCAGTACTTAGCTGCTACGCTGGGGAGGCAAAGTGTACACGCTTAAGGTGTAGGACCAGGCTAAGGAGGCTGTACACTCTGGACCTCCCGCTAGCATTAGCCTTTCAGTGGAGGGACTGTTCAACACTACGAGGTCCCGAGCAAGACAATAACCAAAAGACCCTGGATTTTTTGGCTCCCGCCTAGTTCTGGGTGTATGTCGTCTGGCCCCCAATACTTAGCCGTAGCGCTGGGGAAGCAGAGTGCGCATGCTTAGGGTACGGAACCAAGCTAAGCAGGTTGCACACCCTGGACCTCCCGCTTGGCGTAGGCCTTTCATGGGGGATACCGTGTAGCACCACAAGTACCTTAAGTAGACCCGCACGCTACCCACGTTCGCAGCGGACGACATCTTTGTTGTCATGTGAAAGTTGCCTAGAGGGCGGGTGGATAGGCAATATGACCTGAAATGACTCAATAAAACGAGATTAAATGACAAAGAGCGGACTAGTCTGGGTCGGGGTCGGACTAGTCCGCTCATCACACAAGAAAACCCTAAAACTTGATTTTTATGAGTTTTTAGTGGATTTTAGTTCAATAAAAGATGGATACAAAAGCTAGCAACCTAATACAACTTGTATTGACAAGAAAGAATGATTAGATTGCAAGATTACAATGAAGAACAATGTGATGAACGATATGAACCCTAAAAGCAATTCTAGTGATGAGCGGAAATTAAAATGACGAGTGAGACAAGATTTATCCCGAGGTTCAGCTTCACAGAGAAGCCTACATCCCCGTTGAGAAGTCCACAAAAGACCGGGTCTCACTTGACCCTCTTCTCATGAAGCCACAACACAAGGCCAGCTTGGTTTCTACTAATTACGAGGGGTAACTACAATGTTCTTGGGGCTTCTCACAAGTTGAGGCTCCCACAAATGATCAACAACAAAGAGCACACAAATCTCAACAACCACAGGTCACAAAATGCGACACCAAGTGCAAAAGATCAACTAAGAGACAAAGCAAGATGTTCTCCCTTCTCTCCACTTTACAAACCCTAATCCACTCAAGATTTGTTTCTAGAGGGCAAGTAGGCAGAGGAAACGACTTTGAATGGCTCAAGGATGCTTGTGGCAGCGCTAGGATTCTAGACTCCTGAAATAGAGGTTGAGGGGTCCCTTTTTATAAGGGTCCTGACAGCCTACCGTTGCCACCAACTAAAGTCCGGCCCAACAGGACCACTCAACGTCACACCTCTGTGAAGTGGTTAAGTATCTGCCAACGTTTGAATTTCAAATGGTCATGGCATCACGAACTAGTCCGACCCAAAATGGACTGGTCCGAACTGGAACATAAACCTTTAGTCCGGTTGAAAATAAACTATTCTAGAGTGTGTGGACTAGTCCGACCTCTTTGGCTGACAAGTCTGGCCTCCCGGGACTTACCTTTGAAAACTCTCACCAAGTGTAGAACAGACTAGTATGTAGCCAAACGAACAAGTTTGAACTCACACAGAAACACTTAGTCCGTCCCAAAACAGACTATGGCGACACAACCGGACTAGCCCGGTCTAGAGGTCGGGAGTTTCTCTCAATAGGGGTTCTCACTTAGGTTTTCTCTCAACCAAGACTTTGAGCCCTCTTCTTTTATATCAATTCACTTGATACACACACCCTCACACACAGTAGGCTAGTCTAAACTCTACACATAAGAAACCCTAATTTCTGTGCTTGAGTTTTCGCCCGTTTCAATCTTTTCCTTTTTGAGGGTTTTTCATCCATTTCACTTTCACACCTATGCTTAAGATCAACTAAGCTCATTAGTCTCCTAATTTGTCATCATCAATCATCCAAAACCCACGGGGATGCCTAGATGCACTTTTAATCTCCCCCTTTTTGTTATTGATGACAACACATTAAGCTTCAACAAAAAATGATATAAATTGGTTTTCATAACAAGTCTGTGTATGAGTAAATCCCACTCAATGTAGGCATCATGAATGAAGGATTTGAGAGAGTTATCATACATACACATGTTATGGTGGGGTGCTTAAGTGTTGTGTCCATGATTTGTGATAAGGCAATGAACATGAATGAGATATAAGCAATATTAAGCATCACATTACAGTTAAGCTTAGAGCAAACATCATATTGTGCATACAACCCTTAACACAAATCAAGTCTTACGCAAATTGAAATGCAAGTTTTAAAACATACTATAGTCCATAGGATCAACAAACGAGACAACGACTCTAAAGGAAGTATCCCCTTCCAATCTCTCCTCCTTTGGCATCAAGACACCAAAAAAGAAAAGAGAAGAAAGTCATACGATCTACTCATCGTCGTCGTCGTCTTGCTGCTCATTGTCGCTCTTTGTAGCCTCCAAATCTTCAATGTCTTCATCCCCACCCTCATCGTTGGAGGTTGCAGCCTTGGAGGTTCCACCTTCCTCAAATCGAGCAAGTTCATCATTGATGAACTCGGGAAAAGAAGTCAACTCTCCATCACTCTCCATGGCGGGAGCCATGGGAACCTCGAGCTTGTCGCACATCACCTTGAGGTACTTCTCTTGGTGAAGCTCCATGCGACGAGTCCGAACTTCTACTTTCTGACAAGAGGCCAAAAGTGCCTTGAAGCACTTGAAGAAGCCACCCGCGGACTGTGGTGGCGGCGGCGGCGGTGGTGGTGGTGGTGGTGGTGGAGGAGGAGGAGGAGGAGGAGGAGGAGGAGGAGGAGGAGGAGGAGGAGGAGGAGGAGGAGAAGGAGGAGGAGGAGGAGGATGCACGGGACAGGAAGAGGAGGCAGGAGGATCGACATTCTTCCTTCTTGGTGCAGGAGGCTCTGGAGGAGGAAGTTGAGGACGAAGCTTCCTATGAGTGACATCCTTCTTGAACTTGAGTTCGAACACCTTCTCAATCAAATGCATTATGAAAGGTGCATATCCACAAGATCGAATGGGAGTGTTTGAGATGTTGAAGATGTCATCAAAGATATAGTCCACAACATTAAATCACACATCCCTGTCAATAAGCACCATCAAATGTCTCAGATTTCCTTGGATACTCCCCGCATCTTCATCCTTGGGGCTATGGTCTTCCTAAAAACACAGTTGATCACACTATAAAATGGATTGATGTTCTTTATGTGCCCCACCTCATAACTGCATGGCTTGGATACATGTAATCCAATTCATCCCTATCAACAACCTTGAGATTTGAAATGATAATCTTGTTGTCAATATGATCCTCCAAGCCAAGAATTTGGGCAAACTCCCAATAGGTGATTTTATATTGCTCACCATTTGTGAGCCAAGTGACTCTTCGGTCTCCATGCCTATGGAAGTATATTGTGGTATAAAATTGCACAATGACCTCAACATTCCAATCATATCTGAATCCCATTAGGTCCTTGAGTCCATGGCGCTCAACGGCTTCAATAACTGCATTGGAAGCACTGTGATTCTTCTCCGCCATATAGTCCCAATCAATCCATTGGACATCGGCCATCGGCGTATGCTTCATCATGTATATCGTCCGATAGTAGTCACAGTGAATGTCACACAAAAACCGAGGGTCGGCGGTGTGCTTCTCATACTTGTATACATCGGCCATCCTCAACCTCTTTGCTTTTTCTGCCCCTTTACCTCTGAATAAATTAGCTTCAACAGTGGCTTGTCTATTTGGATTCCTTGCAGGCGAGGACATTCCCAAAGGGCCAATGAGTTGTGAGGACCCCTTTTTACCCTTTTCTTTCATGGTGATACCAACTTGCGCGTTGCTAGCGGTCTTCTTGGCAACTTGTGTTCTCTTCTTCGGCGGTTCTTCAGTCGGTGCCTTACCTTTGTCTTTTGCATCTCTAGTCGCTTGAGTTCTTGTTTTCTCACCCATGGTCACAAGCCTCTTCTTCCTTGGGGTTTGTTCAGCTGCATCTGAGTTATGAGCCTCTCGTTGCTGTTTCTTTGCCTTCCTTGCCTCACTCCTTGACTCGAAGAGAGCTATAGCAAGCTCTCGCTCCTCACGGGTACGGTGATAGGTCTCTTGCCTCGCCGCTGCAAAAGCCCGCATTTGAGTAGAGCAAAAATACGAAAATGCAAATTAAAAAAAATGAAAGTAGAATTGGAAACCCAAACTCACATGTACCATGTGAGTTAACCAATGTTCACTAAAAATATTAACTTGAATTCTAAATTTATTCAAAAGCCAATACAATGCATAGGCAAAGATTCTAAAGTTCAGAGTCAAATCACAGACACAAGTTGAATTTACTAAAAGGATTCTATAGTGACTATTTCAGTTTAGTACGTAAACACTTAGAGAATAAATTTGAATCAATACATAAACATTCAAATTGATTTGTACGACAAGGATTCAACCAATGTTTTAAATAACAAACATAGTAGCTGAAAAATCAGGATTTGAAATTACCCATATACAACAGAAATCAATAATTGAATGTCATTTCAAAGTTGCTAATTTACAAAAAGAAAGGCAAGGCATCCATGTCTAATAGGAGCTAAATTCAAATTGATAATTGAATTCAAAGTTTATTGAATCAAATAAACAAAATTAAAGTAATCAGGACGTTACTCGTATTTACATGGTGGTCCTGATAAATTTTATTAATAATACAGCCTAAACAAATACATAGGAAAGTGAGTCAAATTTAAACTTAAATTCTGTGTTCAGTATTTGTTTATATTCAAATCATTCTGCACCATTGAATTCCTTCTATTTTGTTTTGTAAACCTACAAAGTTTCATCATTTTTGCACAAGAGCTGCTATGTTAAATTTTGTTTTGAAGTGGGCAACAGAGACAAGAATAAAGAAAGGCCCACCTGCAAGTGGGACCCACATGGCAGAGAGTCAAGCAAACTACCGACGTTCTTTTCTCCTCTGTTGGATGTGCACTCGACACCGCAGGAGTGAATGGCCATGCAGCTGTGTGCTTACCGCTCGTGGTGGCCCAGCTGTTGGTTTCATCTCTGCTTGCTCCTATCGCAACCAGGCCAGTTCATTGTTTCTCGCTCACTCACGCTTGCTCTGTTCTTCTTCGCTGCGCAGCTTCGCCGCCCGCCCTTCCACTGGTTGTTGTCGGCCGAGCTCTAAGCTGCAAGGAAGCGACACCGTGGTCTCCTTCATCCTCCCTGTGGCGCACAGATTGTGAGACCTATATGTGCTGAATACATTGGCTTTGACAATAAAATTTTTGAATGCTGCCATAACATCTTTTTAGCAAGTTTTGATTTTAGCTTCGGCATGTTTGATAGCTCCGACATGTCTTTGTTAAGCTTCGATATGTTTTTTCTAGGTCCGACTTATGTTGGTTAGCTCCGACATGTTTTTCTAGCTCCAGCGCTAGGTTGTACTAGCTTTGGTAAGCTCCGGCTTAAGCTCCGGTTAGTTTTGGCAAGATTCGGAGCTTGATCGCAATATTCTTGCTTTTTCTGTGAAATGTTTCGAACTTGCTTTACATTATTGGATAGTTTGCTTAGTATTCTTTTACTAAGTTTTGGTGCATTTTGGTAGATATGGCTGATATCGTTTTGCTATGCTTTTGCAACATGCTTATGTGAGGTGCTCACGTAAGGTGTTGTGTTCGGAACTAACTTGAGTCAAGTAGCGGACTTGGGCTTGTACGAATTGGTTGTTTGTCCATGTGCAGGTGTTGCTTGAGTTCAAGACATGGCTGGTGACGGGATCCATTGAACTAGTCTTAGGAAGAAGATGAGGTTCAACAACCAAGTTCGGGAGGAATTGTGGTTGAGTTGATCGGGAGGTTGCGCAACATGTTTGAATCAAGAACAATGCATATGAAGGTATCGTGGATGTCGTTGAAAGATGTTTGCACGTATGCAAGGAGTGCATGGACGTGGCTACGTGGTTCCGAGGCGTGATGAAGAGATGTGGACGTAAAGAATTGGTTGGAAAGGTCCAACCGACTAGGTTATGAACTCAAGCTGCGGCTGAGTCGTGTTTGACTCAAATATGGAAAGATTTGAGTTGGTTATGATAGGATTTTGTGTGGGTCACGAATTTGGATTGTTTTAGTAATGTGGGATACATTCCTAAGGTGTTTGGAAGTCTTAAGATTGCTTCTATCTGCGTAGAAGAGTCTTGAATAGTTATGGAATGTTTCGATTCGTGAACTCAGTAGGATTTGAGTCCTAGTTAGTTTTGGGTTGGCCTAAGGGCTAGTTATATAAGCAAGGGAGGCCAGAGCTCATGGGAACGACATTGGGGCTGTTCCTCTTGTGTTCTATTGAATAAAATTCGTAGTTGAAAGGAACTTTTGTGCCTTGTTCGTCCGACTTGTTCCAAACAAGTTTTACTCGTTGAGTTTCTGCACAGCACTACCTTTCGTCGGTGGTTTTATCATAACTCGAGTTTTACAAATCCAATTGACGTGATTATTTTTTGGTTGTCTCCAAAGACTTAATTTTCTATCATCTGTAAAAATTTAACGATCATTGGATTTGTGGTTTCTGAGCTACACGAGTTTCTTTGCAGTGTTCCAGAACTGTTTTTCTCGGGTAAGACAGATTGATCTTTGTTCGATCTTTCGATCGTAACTTAAGTTTCTCTCGACGGATTTGAGTGATTCTTGTTGTATCGTTGTTGTGACTTGATTCTCTCTGATATCTATCAGTTTTGTCACGGTGAAACACGTTTAGATTAGTCTCACACACGATTTCTTTAACAAATCGTTTTTCTATCAAAGGGGTTGGGATTTAATTGTTTCCGTTGCGTAAGATTTTTTAATCTACCATTCACCCCCCTGGTACATTTTCACGCGCTCTTCGATCCTACAATTGGTATCAGAGCCACGGTGCTCTAATCTTTGTGATTTGCACGTATTTTGACTAATCATCATGGAGAAATACTCTGCAAAACCTTATGTCTTTAGTGGTATTGATTTTCAGGTTTGGAAGGCACGTATGGAAGCCTTCATCCAGGCTCAAGGCTTCGTAATATGGGAGAAGGTGTACAAGCATTATGAAGTGCCGTCAAATGATCAAGTTACAACTACAAATATGAGAGATGTCGACAACAACAACAAGGCTCGGAACTTGATCATACAAGGATTAACTCAAAGCGACTTCGACCGTGTTGCACACCTCCGATCTGCATATGATGTGTGGAAAACACTTTGTGACTATCACGAAGGATCCAACACGATCAAGGAGGTAAGGCAAAACTTGTTCAAGAAAGAATACATTCACTTTGAGATGCAACCCGGTGAGTCTATTGATGACCTTTTTGCTCGCTTTAATAAAATTCTCAGCAATTTGCATAGTATCAATGTTAATTTTTCAGATGCTGAAAATGTTAGGCAATTGTTAAGTGCATTAGATATGTTAATTTGGGAGATGAAAGTCACATCTATTCGTGAATCTACTGTCATGAGTACACTTACTTTATATGTGCTATATTCCAAGTTAAAAACTCATAAAATTGACCTAATATCACGTAAGAACCCCAACAAGTCTATTGCTTTTGTTTCTCAACGTGACATGCCTAGCTCCGGTAAATCTTCATCTTGTGGTACACTTGCTTTGTTGTCCTCTCTAACCCTTGAACAGATTGAGGAATTTCTAGAGGAGGAGCTAGTGCTTCTCTCTACTAGGTTCTCAAAAGCATTGCAAAATGTTAGAACGAGAAGGAGAGGAAGCTTCGGACCTCAACGATGTTTCGAATGTGGTAAGACATGACATTTTCATTCAGATTGCCCTAAGATTTTAGGTCCTACTTCCCGAGATGAAAAGCAAACAAGGACAAAACACTCCTCTGCAAAAGATAAGAAGAAAAAAGGGTTTTACAGGACGTCAATTGGTGAGCAGTTTTATCTCCGCACTTCAAGAACTTGGCTCAAGCGATGTGGACATTGGAAGTGACGAAAATGAAGATGATTTGGAAAACTTGTGCTTCATGGCGAGCAAGTCAAGATCAAGTATGGAGGAGGCTAAACACAACAGCGATAATGAAGAGGTATGTCCTACTTGCGAAGAAATGTGTGATGCTATTTCTCGTGCCACTATTATAGTTAAGAAAAAGGACAAAAAGCTTAGGGATAGTGCTTCTAAAATTGAATCACTAGAATCTGAAATCAACCGTTTAAAAACTTTGATTCCTAGTAATGATGCATGTCCCTCATGTGATTTAATATATGAACAATTGTCCTCATTAAGAAGTGTGCACACCTCCACACTTGATAAACTTGAGTTAGAAATTGAAAAGAATATAGAGCTTGTTGCACTTAATGATGAAAACTTGAAAGATGCTAGTTGTTCTACATTTGATTTGCATTGTTCTACTTGTGATGATCTTGATAAGAAACTACAAGATGCTATGAATGAAATTCTATATTGAACAATGTTTTATGTTCTCATGAAGTTAAATTTTGTTCCAACTGCAAATTAAAAGGAAAAACTTCATGTGAAAATTGCCTTGATCTGTCCAATAAACTTGATAACATGCATAGGACATTAGATCGGTTTTGTAATGGGAATAAGAACCTAATATTGCTGTTGAATTCTTCCAAGTCTTGCAATGATAAAACTGGTTCAGGTTTTGATTCTCATGCTCATGCTAAGGCACATCCACCTAAAATTGTAAATTTATTAGGAAGTGGGTTGATTCAAACCGTTCCTAAACAAAAAGAAGTGGTTTTCAAATCTGTAGGAGTGTTGTCTCATCGGTTTCAAATAAAAATGTTGCTTGCTCATCTAGACATGAACACAAAGTTAAATTTCATTGTACCTAATGTGGTAGAGATGATCATGTCATAGATTTTTGTTATAGACTAGCTAAACAACAGAAAAAGGAAAGAATGATTGCTAGATTTCATAACTTTCATGCAAAATTTGCTGCACTTGCTAAACGAAATGATAGGAACATGCAATCTGCTGTAATGAGTCGAAAACATGCAAAGGTTGCTCCCAAACCTACTGTTTTTTGTGCTACACATGTAACATCTTGTAGGACAGTAGTTGAATACAAAAATCCTCAAGCTTTGGCTCATAAACCTGATTTTTGATCTCAGCTTTCGCGTGTTATTCCTGTTGGACGTCGTGTAACTCAGTACTGGATTCCTAAATGTCTTTTGACTAACCCCAGTATTGAGTCATCGATGTATTGTGCTTCTATGTAGGTTACACGCTTTAGAAAGGAGAACATTTGGATTGTGGATTCAGGTTGCTCACGCCACATGACCGGTAACAAAGAATGGTTCTCCTCCCTCTCTTTTGTGTCACGTGTAGAGAATGTTACTTTTGCCGATAATTCTTCAATTCCTATAATTTCTAAGGGTTTGCTTAGAGTAAATAATCAGTACACTTTGAAGGATGTGGCACTTGTTAAAAATATGAAATACAACTTGCTTTCTGTTTCACAACTGCTAGATGAAAATCTGGAAATTATTTTCACTAAAAATTAATGCAAAGTTGTAAATTCAAATAGTGAGCTTATTTTTAACATGTCTCGGTTTGGAAGAGTTTTTAAAGCTGATTTTGATATGTCTACCTCTAAGCATAGGTGTCTAGTTGCTAATGATTCAAATGACTTATATTTTTGGCATCGTAGACTTGGTCACGTAGGCTTTGGTCATCTAACGCGTGTTAGTGCTCTTGATCGCATATGTGGGCTGCCTAAGCTTAAAAGGGACAAAGAAATTGCGTGCTCTTCTTGTAGACATGCTAAGATGGTTGCAGGTTCACATACTCCTTTCACAATGATCATGACAACTAAACCGGGTCAACTTTTGCACCTTGACACTGTAGGACCTTCACGCGTTCAATCCTTTGGAGGTAAATGGTATGTTCTTGTGATTGTTGATGATTATTCTAGATACTCTTGGGTTTACTTTATGACATCTAAGAATGAAGCTTTTGGTCACTTTAGAACTTTATTTCTTAGATTATCAATTGATCATCCAGGATCTTTAAAAGCAATTAGAAGTGATAATGGAACCGAATTTAAAAATCAATCGTTTGATCACTTTTGTGCTGAAAATGGAATAGATCATCAATTTTCTTCACCATATGTACCTCAACAAAACAGTGTTGTAGAAAGAAAGAACATAAGCTTAGTTGAGATGGCTAGGACTATGCTTGATGAATATCAAACTCCTAGGAAATTTTGGGCTGATGCGATTGCAACTGCTTGTTATGTCTCAAATCGTGTTTTCCTGCGCGCTAAGCTAGGTAAAACACCATATGAGCTCCGGTTTGGACATAGGCCTAGTGTTACACACTTTCAGGGTCTTTGGTTGCAAATGCTTTGTTAAGAAACATGGTAATCTTGATAAATTTGAACCTAGATCCGTTGATGGCATGTTTCTTGGTTATCCATCTCATACTAGAGGCTACCGTGTGCTTTTACTTGACACTAACAAAATTGTGGAGACTAGTGAGGTGTCTTTTGATGAAGCTAGCCCAGGTACTAGCTCAAACATTGCAGGTCCAGATCCACATCCGCAGGGGGAGAGCATTTTCGTTGAAGATGAGGAAGAGGTGGAGTTGCTACCCAAAAATTCAGCAGCTAATGACATTGTTCCAGCTCCTGATTTTGATTCACAGCCAGCACCGACGACCACCATTGCTGGTCCAGATCCTCCTCAAGTCACAAGCTCATCGATTTTTGATGAACATGAAGAAGAAGAAGCTTGTGAAGTGTCCACTCCTCTCCGGGTTCTCAAAAGTCATCCTCGACAACAAATTATTGGAACCTTGCACGAACGAGTCACACGATCCAAACTCTCATGCTCATTCTGCTTTTGTTGCTTCTTTTGAACCCAAAGATATATCACACGCACTCACTAATGAATCTTGGATTATTGCCATGCAAGAAGAGTTAGAAAATTTTGAAATAAATAATGTTTGGAAACTTGTACCTCCACCTCAAGGTCACACTTTAATTGGAACTAAATGGGTGTTTAAAAATAAAAAAGTGAGGATGGGGTTGTGGTTAGGAATAAGGCTAGGTTGGTTGCTCAAGGTTTCACTCAAGTTGAAGGTCTAGATTTTAATGAAACTTTTGCCCCTGTTGCTAGATTAGAAGCCATAAGAATTTTGTTAGCTTTTGCTGCATCTAAAGGTTTTAAGCTATTTCAAATGGATGTTAAAAGTGCTTTTCTTAATGGCTACATAGATGAGGAGGTCTATGTCAAACAACCACCGGGTTTTGAAAATCCAGATTTTCCTAATCGTGTTTACAAACTGTCCAAAGCCTTGTATGGACTCAAACAAGCCCCTAGAGCATGGTATGATATGTTAAGAACATTCTTACTTGAAATGGGGTTTACCATGGGCAAGGTTGATAAAACTCTTTTTGTGCTTAAGCATGACAATGACTCATTATTCGTTCAAGTGTATGTGGATGATATTATCTTTGGTTGTGCTTCTCATGATCTTGTGTCCAAGTTTTCAGCTATGATGAGTTCAGAATTTGAGATGAGTATGATGGGAGAACTCATGTACTTTTTGGGGCTGCAAATCAAGCAAACCATGGAGGGTACCTTTGTGCACCAAATGAAGTATACAAAAGACCTCCTAAGGTGCTTCAACATGGACAAAAGAAAGCCTCTTCGGACACCAATGGGAACAGCAACAACACTTGAACTTGATGAAGATGGTGAACCCGTGGATAAAAAAGAATATAGAAGCATGATCAGATCACTTTTGTACCTCACGACATCAAGACCGGACATACAATTCAGCGTATGTCTTTATGCACGGTTTCAAGCCTCCCCACGTGCTTCACATCGTCAAGCCGTCAAAAGGATTCTCAGGTACTTACATGGAACTCAAGAATTTGGTATTTTTCTTCCTTCTTCCTCAACCATTACTTGGAAAGCTTTTTCAGATGCTGATTTTGGGGGTTGTAGGATTGATAGGAAAAGTACTTCCGGTGCTTGTCATTTTCTTGGTAATTAACTTGTTGCTTGGTCCTCTAGAAAACAAAACTTAGTTGCACAATCCACATCTGAATCTGAATATGTAGCTGCTGCTAGTGCTTGCTCACAAATTCTTTGGATTTTTCAAACACTTAAGGACTATGGGGTTGATCTACATAGTGTTCCACTGTTTTGTGATAACACTAGAGCCATCTGCATTGCTAAAAACCTCATGCAACATTCTAGAACTAAGCACATTGACATTAGGTATCACTTTCTCCATGATAATGTTGGAAAAGAAAACATTGTACTTCACCATGTAGATACCGAACAACAATTGGCTGACATTTTTACAAAACCTTTGGATTTCACTCGTTTTTGTTATATTCATAGTGAAATAGGGGTTATGCATCCTCATGGCTTAAATTGAAGGGGAGTTTTCAAACTTGAGAAGTCTATGTGTAAATCTAAAATTAAAATAATATGAGCATAGTATTTCATACATATATGACTTTGTGATTCCTTTTACATGCTGAAAGTTCTTACTACATTACTCGTGTTATACATTTTGTAGTTTTTGCCATGTCTAGTAATTAGAATAATTACTTACACTAAATCTGGTAATGGTCGAACTTTCTTGCTGTTTTGAACTTGTTGCATGCTCACAAGTGCTTTTAATCATAAAAAAATAATCAAGTAATCAACTCACATGTTGAGTTTTTATTAACAAATATAAATTGAGAAAATATCAAGAGAATATGCATGCATCACACTACTTCTTTTGAGATGGCTTATCATTGCGCTTAGATATGAACTTGGAAGAAGTTGTGTATGACTAAAACCATGTCCTTAAGCTTCTGATTGTCAAATGATATAGGCTTGGCTTGGTTGGTTAGAATAAGGCAGATACACATATAATCTCTTGAAAATATCATATGATCAAAATTTGTACTTTGAAAAATAATAAAATGCAGCAACAAGTGTCATGCTTTCAGGTCTTGAAATAGTTAGGTTTGTGAGATCATGACTTGATTAAATTGAAAATTACATTTGATCTCTATCATTGCTTACACTACTTTATGTATCTCATTGATGTGATAGTGTAAGTTACTTGATAGTATGACTTGGATGAGCTTTGTTTTATATGTATATGTTATAATATGCTCATAACAATTAAAATTTCTCTTTTCAACCTTGTTGAATACATTGTCAAAGGGGGAGAGATAATATGGTGAATTTTTAAAGATAAGTATGCAAGATAGAGAAATATTTATAGGAGGAGAAATTTATTTCTATCTCATTTGATTTTCAAAAAGGGGGAGAAATTGTTCTCAAAACTTTTCATGCCAATGTTTGGATTTTAAATGTTGTTGCCAATGCATTCATCAAGGGGGAGATTGTGAGACCTATGTGTGCTGAATACATTGGCTTTGACAATAAAAGTTTTGAACGCTGCCATAACATCTTTTTAGCAAGGTCTAATTTTAGCTTCGACATGTCTTTGTTAAGCTCCGATATATTTTTTCTAGGTCCGACTTATGTTGTTTAGCTCCGACATGTTTTTCTAGATCTGATGCTAGGTTGTAATAGCTTTGGTAAGCTCTGGCTCAAGCTCCGGTTAGTTTTGGCAAGCTGCGGCTGAGTTGTGTTTGACTCAAATATAGAAAGATTTGAGTTGGTTATGATAGTATTTCGTGTGGGTCACGAATTTGGGTTGTTTTAGTAATGTGGGATATGTTCCTAAGGTGTTTGGAAGTATTAAGATTGCTTCTATATGCGTATAGAAGAGTCTTGAGCAGTTATGGAAAGTTTTGATTCGTGAACTGAGTAAGATTTGAGTCCTAGTTAGTTTTGGGTTGGCCTAAGGGCTGGTTATATAAGCAAGGGAGGCCAGAGCTCGTGGGCACGACTTTGGGGCTGTTCCTCTTGTGTTCTATTGAATAAAAGTCGTAGTTGAAAGGAACTTTTGTGCCTTGTTCGTCCGACTTGTTCCAGACAAGTTTTACTCGTTGAGTTTCAGCACAGCACTACCTTTTGTTGGTGGTTTTATCATAACTCGAGTTTTACAGATCCGATTGACATGATTCTTTTTGGGTTGTCTTGAAAACTTAATTTTCTATCATATTTCAAAATTTCACGATCATTGGATTTGTGGTTTTTGATCTACACGAGTTTCTTTGCAGTGTTCCAGAACTGTTTTTCTCGGGTAGGACAGATTGATCTTTGTTTGATCTTTCGATCGTAACTTGAGTTTCTCTCGACGAATTTGAGTGATTCTTGTTGTGTCGTTGTCATGACTTGATTTTCTTTGATATCTATTAGTTTTGTCATGGTGAAACACGTTTAGATTAGTCTCACACACGATTTCTTTAACAGATCGTTTTTCTACCAAAGAGGTTGGGATTTAATTGTTTCCGCTGTGTAAGATTTTTTAATCTACCATTCATCCCTCCTGGTAGCTTTTCACGTGCTCTTCGATCCTACACAGATGTTGCCCCTCTTTTTCCTTAAGCTACCGAGCCGTGTTTCTTCTCTGCTCCAGGTGACTATGCCTCTACGTCGTCCAACGTGTGTTGACCCTCAGCCGTTTGAGCTCGTAGAAGCGTGTGTAGGCTATTTGTCCCCCTCCACAGGATTTGGTCTTCTTCCTGGTTGCGCTGCACCGAGCTGAGTTTCAACTTCTACGTCTCTGTTTCGGCCGCCGTGACGATTCTTCATCGCTGTCCCACCTCCAGCTGTCTCGCATAGAACTGAGCACGCTCAAAGGTCCGTCCTAAGCTTCTCTTTGTGCCTCCCAACCAAATTGCCATGCTACAGCGCCGGTGAGCCGGTTTTCTAGAGCTTGCCACGGTCAAATACATGAGACAACAGTTAGGATTTTCATCAATTCGAGCTACACACTGCGTCATAGCTCATTCCCATTAAGGATAGATAATAGACCTCCTGAATCATCATTTAGAGCAAAAACATTGAAAATAAATTGAGTCGCGGCACTGGTACACCATTGTCCCCCAATTCCAGCCCAAACCCTAGGTGATGGTCGTTCTCATCTTTCCAGTCGATTTCCTCTCAGTTTCTATGCATATTCTCAATTCCCAGACTCTACTTATACTTCCCGGCAACTCTTCCCAAGTAAGTAGCTTTCGGTGAGGATGGTCCACAATGGCCGCCATGGAGCCGCCGCCCATCTCCGTCGAGTCCTCATTTTCCTGCGATTCCGATCTCCCTAGGGCTGCCCATTGTGTGTTCCATGCTCCCTAGTTTCTTTAAGTTCAAATCCCATGTGCTTTGGTGCAGTTCCGGCGAGGGGAACGGGCGCCGACGCTTTGTGCGTCGGCCTCCCCATTGCCTGGCTGGAGGTTTAAGAAGGTGAAGATCCTCTGTGCATGTCCGGTCTATTGTGGCTACGTAAGAAAAATATGTGGCCCTTGTGTGACTGCCGGCTGAGGGGAATTGAAACCCGAGTGGCCCCCCTGTCAGCCATTGCGCACTGGGCTGGTTAATTAACCATGTGGGTCCTTTTTGTCAGCCTGTGAACCATGTGGGTCCTTTGGAAGAAAATTTGCAGAACCATCACCAAACTTTGAAATTCAATATGCTATTGTATATTCATTCAAAAATTCCCAAACCAATTTTATTGGAACCCCCTCAATGAGCACTTTTCAGAAAACTAAGCTTCATGGTATGAAAATCCCTAGAAAGGCCTGTATAATTCAATTTTTCAAGTTCTTTACTGAATTATTCTGGGATCTGTATACAATAATAAAACTTAAAGTTGTGCCAGAAAATTCTTCATACCACCTAGTTTCTCCAGAAAAATTGTCATACCTGATTACCTTGATTATCGTGATTAATTTGAGTGAGTTGTCTCAGCCTTGCTAAAAATAGCAGAAATTACCAGTAGAAATTCCAGAAAAATAATTCAAACTTCAAAAATCAATTGTGAACTGTAGAATGATCAGAAAATTGTGAAACAAATTTTCCTAAAATCCTCATGATCCCCTCTATCTGTTTATCATATTGTTCCACCCGATCAACCCTGCGTAATTTCTGGAATAATTTTATGATTAGGAATCTGCATTACTTGATCATGACCATCTTTAATCTTGAAACAATTTGACCTTTGCACCTATTTTCCATATGAATCCATGAATTCTCTGTAAAAATCCAAGAGCAGTGTTGACCATTTACTTTAGCATTTATTATACGATGTATACTATTCCATATAGTGTGTACACTAAATGCATTCTTTTCATACCGACAGAGGGAAATCTCACGGGGACACCGGAGCTCGCCAAGGAGCATGACTCGAAGGAGAAAGACTATCGTGGACTCCGCAATAAGAGAATTTGCTCAAGCAACACACAAGAACAAAATTTGCTCAAGCAACAGTAAAGACAAGGAAAGAAGAAGAACGACGGAAAGCTTCAGTCAGAAGATCAAGCCTAACTATTAACATTTGCCTACTCGCAAACCAAGGCAAGCCCCGGTCTGTATTTAAGTGCTATTTCAAAGTTTCTATTTGTATCATTTCTGTCTAGGATGATTTTTGTGCACTAGGGCTAAGGTGCTTGTTACTCCACTTGCATGACCCACAAATATCATGGAGTATTGGGTAGGTCTACAACTTGACAAATAGAAAATGCCATGCTAATGTTTTGAGAAATCTGGTAGAAGTCGAGTAGTTGGAATCTACTCGCGAGATAGGATTTTATCACACGGGATGAAGTTTATCAAAGAATGATTTATGAATATGATTGGAGACCGAGCAGCGGGATAGGATGCAGCGAGACATGGTCTCATGTGCGTAGCCCTGTTTGTGTTGATTGAGGACCGATTCGTGTGCGACCCTGCTGGACAAGTTTGAACTGTACCGGATGCATACTGGGCATATGGAACCCAGGAAACCGATGTAACTTGATAACTTGGATGTCGAGGCATAGCCCACTGTTGATATGGGGTGGGTTGAGGGTAGTAAGGTGTAAATCTTCCGGCGGACATAGACACGCTCCATGCGTGGACCTTATGCCCGCGATGGTGGGACCGGTTCGACGTTTGAGTTTCTTGTGAAAGGTTGCTGCGTATGACATGGTGAGGAGCATCGCACGCTTCTTACACACGGGTGTGCGTGACGTGTTATCCGGGTGTCTACTGATTGCAACCACCGTCCCTCGCGGTTATTTGAGTACCGCTTGTCACTGCGCTGTGACGTAGTAATAATTATTATGAACTATTGCTATGACTATTATTGTATTGCAACTTGTGTGACTTAGAGATAGCATAATTAAAGTTTACAGTTTCCAAACACTTAACCTGTAATAGCATTATGTGCTTTGGGCATGTTATATCATCAGTAAAGCGTTTCTTGTTTGATTGTGGAGTCTATGATGTGTCGTGCCTGAGGAATGTCATTTGCTACTTAAAACATGACTATAAGGACCCACTTGTAGGCGAGTCTATTTATGCTATTTCGTACCTATGTTTAGTATTTACCTTGCATATGTCTAGTGAGACGGGTCCGTCTTGTTGAGCCTTATGCTCAGGTTTGCAGTTAACAAGTTTTTGCAGGTTATACTGTTGGTGAAGGGCTTGACGACGACGCCTTACCCTCATCAGGGTTCACGGCTGAGTGGGAGTCCTGCTTGCCGCCGTGATCAGGAGAGTGAGTGCTGCTAGTGCGAAGCGTCCTAAGGGCATGAATGACTTTGCTTTTGCATAGCTAGAGCTGAGAGTGTAGATATGATGTATAGACTCTTTCCTTCGTTTAGTATTGTAAAAACTTCTGCTGTGTTTATAAATAAAAGACTTGATTTGTATTTTATTTTGGTTCTTTTCATGTATACTATTGGGTGTCGCATCGCACGACACCACCCAATGAGATCCTTGGATGTCGGGACTCCGGTCCCCACAGCATGGTATCAGAGCATCATTGGGAACAGTGTGCATGTAAAGAGCATATTTTCCAAAACTTAGGAGTATATGAGTGAGGAATTAGCTATATTCCCATATAAGGAGTATTACTAGTATAAGATATAAAGGTGGTAAGCTAACATACTTGTTACTATTTCTGTAACGACGCTCCGACGTCAGGTAAGAGGTAAGGTATGCCACCGAGAGCGGATCAATCTCGGTAAGCTCTTCCATACGAGATGTGGTATGTGATTGTTTTCGTAGCTTGGCACGAAAAGTCAATATGAGTCTTTGAAACTCTCCATGTTTCTGAGAACATATGACACACGATACTCCAGCGTGCTTCAAAATTAGTGAGAGCCCCCATCGGGTGGTGGATAACCCGATAGTATGCATCTCTAGAACTATTCATTTTCTATGGGAGCATGTGAAACACGTATGTCCGAGCGTGTATATGCCGGTTCGTGCGGGGGTCTTTGCTATACAGACGTAGTACAACCATGTATCTCGAGACATGACATCGCTCGAGGGCGACTCACACCAGAATCGTATGCATTTACTTTCATATATGTTATTGTGACTGTCTGTCGTGTTTCCCCGTGCCACCCTTGAGGTGTGAAGGAGTGAAAGGGGATTGTTTGTCTTCTGCAGCTACACTAACTACGGTAGCGACCCGTGTAGAACACGTTTGCGAGTGAACGATACTAGGGCTACCTATAGACGTATCTGGATATACCGGTTAGATTTTATTTGGTGAGGCACGTAGTACCGTCAGTATCATATTTGATATATTGACCATCCCCCACGACAGTATGGATGCATTATGTTTTGGAAAGTCTGACTATCAATTGCTGCTATGTTTGGACTCCATAAATTGAATTCTGACTCGACGAAGGTGTAGAACCAAGATTCTTAGTTTCTAGCAAAAGTTTGCTCAACTTCGCCAGGTTGCAATCTTGGTTAGTTGTTAGATAACATAGGGGTATGCTATATGGATGGAAAGCTCTTGAAGACCTCTACAAACTTTCTGTTGACCACTAAGACAAAAAGACTTGATAACCTGGTGCAATTTGAACTCTACCAAAACTACTCCAGATGCCTATACCATTGCAAAAGTCTTTGTATTTTTGCCATAATTTCCTGTAGAAAAATCTCCTGAACCATTAGGATACATTTTTGTAAAGGGGAGAACCAGATCTACAACTTGGTAATTCAAAGTGTTCCCCAATTCGAAGTTGAACCAAATCAAATTCTGGGTCCAATATAGAGATCTGCAGGACTGCTGGCAGAAACCCTTTACTCATTCTGTGAAGTTTAGATAGTTATAACTCTTAATCCAAAAAGGTGACATAGTCATATATATATAATTTTGGAAATATTAGGAAGTTATATATCAACTTTCTATTCGACTCTTGGACTGAATCTTGCAATAGCACAGCCTAATTCCATTTTTTCGCAAAAACTGTTATGGCAGTCCAGAACCAGGAACCAATTGTGCATAGTTTGGAATTTGCACGCCTTGACCTGTATAACAACTTTGTAAGACTGAATCATGTTATTTCTGGGATGTTAACATGCTTCTGTACCATGTTTATTTTTCCATTACGTCAATATATTGTTTTGATACACCTGTATAAACTGTGGGTGATAACCACATATACAGGAGAAGTTCTGTCAAAAATTTCAGAAAAATTTAGTCAACTTCAAACCTGTATAACTTTTAATACAGAGCTCACATGGAGGTGTTCAAGTACAATATGGAAATCTTATGAAGTTAACTAAAACTTTGGTATTCAACTCAAATCCTGGTACTGACCTTTACTGTATGAAAATTTATACAGGATGGTCAGCTGGAATAGAACTGAGTTTCATACTCCAGTTTTGAACTATCTTGTACCCTGTGATCAATCTTGCATATCTTTTATTCCAGAAATGATATGGAGGCAAATGAATTTTTTTTTTGAAAATCTTGGAAAGTCTTCTATAAGTTTTCTATTGACCTCCAAGCCAAAAGACCTTTCTAAGATGATGAAAGTGCACCATAATCACAAATGCTGCTATTCTGAAACTATGTGAACCAACAGCTGTATTTTTGCCATATCTCTTCATAGGAAACTCTTCTAGGCCATTGGGATGCTTTTTCGGAAAGTAAAGGGTCTATTCTACAACTTTGTAATTCATTGTTGCCCCAAATTCAGATCAGAAGTATTTATAAACTTAAGTTAAAAACTGGAACAAGAGTATATGTGCTACCTGAACCAGCCAGGAAAATTGTGAACTTTGAGCAGACATAAGTCCTAAATTCGAACAGCAATATAGAAATGTATATACATGTATGGAAAGCTTAATGAGTCCTCTAACAAGTTTCTATTCGGCACTAAGGCTAAAAATTGCATTAACAGGGTTTAAATCAAAGTATCGTCGAAGTTGTCTTGACAGCACAGAATCTGGACAGATTTGTTACTGTTTTAACCATACCTTCGAGAAGAATCATCTAATTGTTTTGTGTTTTGCATTTATAGAATCCTGAGGATGTATGTAACAAGTTTGTAATAACTTGTTTCTACAAATCTTGATGTTTAGCTATCTAAAAACTTTGGACAAAATCAGCAAGAAACAAAGGAGGTTCTGTCAAAATTTCATTAAAAATCTAGGAACATAATTGAACTTTAAAAATTCATATTTTCTCAACCAGAAGTGTTATCAGGGAAAATGTATACTTTTTGGAAATCTTTGGAATTCCTCTACGAGTTCTCTATTCAACTCAAGATCAGAATTCCTTTTTATGTGGGTGAAAGTTTGGAAATCGCAAAAACTGTCCAGCCACACCCAATCTGAATAGTGTTTCTGTATATTGCTGCACAGTGCGCATGTTTCCAAAATAAGAGTCACCAAGAGTTATGCATCACCTGTATACAAAGTTTAGGAGGTAAACTACAAATTTGTAGTTGTAAGTTTGGGTCAAAATTGGATAAGGTAAGAAACAGTTGGATCAAGAGGATATCTACAACTAGGATGCTGCAGGAAATTTTCAGAAGATCGATCAAATTTTCAAAGCCATATATTCTCGACCATAACTTCTTTGGGGGCAAACTAAGATATTATGGAAAGGTCATCGAGTGTACTACAACTTTATAGTTAAACTCCAATCCATATTTTGCCTCTAACTGGTCGAAAAATTTGAATTTCTCCATAGTGGTCAGCTGTACCACAACCGGGACAGTGGTTCGAATTTCGAAATTTGATCAGTTTTGGTTTCAATTTCTTGGATCATTACTCATGTTCCGCAACTGGTGTTAGACACAGTGTGGTGGATTTGAGCATTGGTTTCACTTCCAGAAGTTGCACATAAACTTCCCAAAAGGATTAGTTGAAGTAAACATCTCAAACCTCTAGTTCGAAACTTTAAGGGGGAAGGTGTGCATCCAAGTAGCTTAAAGTGATCACGAAATTACATCTTCAAGAGAAACCAACTTCAAGCACGAGGTTAGCACCTCATAGACGGAGTGTATCCTCAACTCCATCAGCGTTATCATGGAAGATGTCAATAACCACTATATGATTGAAGAGAAGATTAAGCGAAACACCACTGCGTGAACTTTAGCACCTTTGACTCCATACTGAATAGTACCAAGTCATCAAGGTAACCTATTTAGAGGATTTATGGAGCAAAGATGAGTCTGTGACTCGACAGATGTGACAAGGACCTAGGATGACAAGTGGATATACTGGTTATATGTGTACAAGTTATGAAGGTTAAGATTGTGTAGTATATTGCTCACCGCTCCTTGTTTCCATGGTTAGACTTGAATCCTTCTATCTTGATCAACCTATGAAAAGTCAGTTCCTTGTCCAACACTTCTCATGAGCAAGTTGATTCAAACATTGTGAACTTGAGATAGTGCTTATCGTATTTGAATTGTTATACATACTTTTGCTCAAAGCACAAAGATGAATGCATCATATCTTCTACATAATTTTTCTCGGGATTGCGTTGTGTTTGCATAACATCATCCGGTTTGTAATGCATCATAATACATGAGTCTTAATTAACTTGGAGCAAGAATATGTAACCCCATTCAAGTACTTAAGTGATGTCTGATAGTTTTGATTGTTTCCAACTCTTGTGATCAACGTTCTAGTTGATTTGGCTTCATTGACTTATACCAGAGAAACTGATTACTCAATCGTCTTTGTAGTACAACTATGAGATGAACCCTCATCCTTGATTTGTGTGGGTTCAATTGTCGTGGTTGTGTAAACACTCATACTCTTGATTCGTGAGGTTCTTCCTCAATGGATCAACCTCTAGATGCACCTTGTAACCAAAACACAGTTGAGTCTTTATCCTTGACTTGTTAAGGTTCAATCACCTTAATTGTTGGAAGCCGATTTTATTGAGATCACAATACCTTGCGAGTGATCATTCCTAATAGCCCTTGATCTTCCCTGTTTGCAAGATTTTCATCTATGTTGAGTTTGCGGAACTCCTTGATTTATAGTGAATGGTGACATTGATATGTCAGGAACCTTGTGGTTGCCATACACATTGTAACTTTGTCATTTTGACCACATAAGAGAGATGACATCTTTACTACTCTTATGTCCATTAAGTAGTCCGATTATTGACTACCTAATTGCGAAACCTGATCCAGACGAGATTAACGATTCATTGTTTAATCTCGCAAACTCCCTTTATTCTGTATTGAATAATACTACACCCAGCTTAAAGGACTTAGTACACAAAGCCAAAGTTGAAAGCTGCTGGTATCAAGATCATCAAAATACTCAAGAGAGTTGAAGAACAAGTACTGATTCTCATAATACAAGACTAGGGCAGTAAAGCCTTCATGAGAAGAATGTCACGAGTTAAGGATGACCAATATCATCGAACTATTAGTGTTCCTACTATGAAGAAGATTACTTCATTTTGACGAAAAGAAGAGGATCTCCACACAACCTAGCTACATCAATATAATTTGCTAAGACACAAACTTTACGGGGTGATCTCAGTCATGTTGAGCATCCGAATCTGAGTTGCAGTACGAAGACGCAAGCCACCAAAGCTAGACGATATGGTTTACAGCATAAGCTGGACTAGCCACAACTTCAAGAACGTGCAGAAGAAGACGAAGAGTGTCTTTCTTCCAATCACATGGAACGATGGAGTCATCTCATCAATAAATCGTCCTAACTTTCTCATTTCTCTAGAATCTCGGGACGAGATTCCTTTAAGGGGGGATTGTAAAAGCTCGCATTTGAGTAGAGCAAAAACACGAAAATGCAAACTTAAAAAAAATTGAAAGTAGACTTGGAAACCCAAACTCACATGTACCATGTGAGTTAACCAATGTTCACTAAAATATTAACTTGTTAAAAATTTACACATTATTGGAAATAATAGTCTAGCGTTTCATAAAAACTAGTTATAGCAAAGAAAGAATTCTAAATTTATTCAAAAGACAATACAATGCATAGGCAAAGATTCTAAAGTTCAGAGTCAAATCACAGACACAAGTTGAATTCACTAAAAGGATTCTATAGTGACTATTTCAGTTTAGTACGTAAACACTTAGAGAATAAATTTGAATCAATACATAAACATTCAACGATTTGTACGACAAGGATTCAACCAATGTTTTAAATAACAAGCATAGTAGCTGACAAATCAGGATTTGAAATTACCCATATACAACAAAAATCAATAATTGAATGTCATTTCAAATTTGCTAATTTACAAAAATAAAAGCAAGGCATTCATGTCTAATAGGAGCTAAATTCAAATTGATAATCAAATTCAAAGTTTATTGAATCAAATAAACAAAATTAAAGTAATCAGGATGTTACTCGTATTTACATGGTGGTCCTGATAAATTTTATTAATAATACATCCTAAACAAATACATAGGAAAGTGAGTCAAATTTAAATTTAAATTCTGTGTTCAATATTGGTTCATATCCAAATATTTTTGCACCATTGAATTCCTTCTATTTTGTTTTGTAAACCTACAAAGTTTCATCATTTTTGCACAACAGCTGCTATGTTAAATTTTGGTTTGAAGTGGGCAACAGAGACAAGAATAAAGAACGGCCCACCTGCAAGTGGGACCCACATGGCAGAGAGTCAAGCAAACTACCGACGTTCTTTTCTCCTCTATTGGATGTGCGCTCCACACCGCATGAGTGAATGGTCACGCAGCTGTGTGCTTACCGCTCGTGGTGGCCCAGACCAGGCCAGTTCATTGTTTCTCGCTCACTCACGCTTGCTCTGTTCTTCTTCCCTGCGCAGCTTCGTCGCCCGCCGTTCCACTGGTTGTCGCCGGCCGAGCTCCGAGCTGCAAGGAAGCGGCGCCGTGGTCTCCTTCCTCCTCCCTGTGGCGCACAGATGCTGCCCCTCTTTTTCCTTAAGCTGCCGAGCCGTGTTTCTTCTCTGCTCCAGGTGACTGCGCCTCTACATCGTCCAACGTGTGCTGGCGCGTCCTCAGCCGTTTGAGCTCGTAGAAGCGTGCGCAGGCTATCTGTCCCCCTGCCCAGGACGTGGTCTTCTTCCTGGTTGCGCTGCACCGAGCTGAGTTTCAACTTCTACGTCTCTGTTTTGGCTGCCGTGACGATTCTTCATCGCCATCCCACCTCAAGCTGTCTCGCATAGAACTGAGCACGCTCAAAGATCCGTCCTAAGCTTCTCTTTGTGCCTCCCAACCAAATTGCCATGCTACAGCGCCGGTGAGCCGGTTTTCTAAAGCTTGCCACGGTCAAATACATGAAACAACAGTTAGGATTTTCATCAATTCGAGCTACACACTGCGTCATAGCTCATTCCCATTAATGAATAGATAATAGACCTCCTGAATCATCATTTAGAGCAAAAATATTGAAAATAAATTGACCCGCGGCACTAGTATACCATTTTCCCCCAATTTTAGCCCAAACCCTAAGTGATGGTCGTTCTCATCTTTCCAGTCGATTTCCTCTCAATTTATATGCATATTCGCAATTCCCAGACTCTAAGTATACTTCCCGGCAGCTTTTTCCAAGTAATTAGCTTTCGGTGAGGATGGTCCACCATGGAGCCGCCGCCCATCTCCGTCGAGTCCTCATTTTCCGGCGATTCCGATCTCCCTCGGGCTGCCATTGTGTGTTCCATGCTCCCTAGTTTCTTTAAATTCAAATCCCATGTGCTTTGGTGCAGTTCCGGCGAGGGGAACGGGCGCCGATGCCCTGTGCGTCGGCCTCCTCATTGACTGGCTGGAGGTTGAAGAAGGTGAAGATCCTTTGTGCATGTCCGATCTATTGTGGCTACGTAAGAAAAATATGTGGCCTTGTGTGGCTGCCGGCTGAGGGGAATTGAAACCCGAGTGGGCCCTCCTGCCAGCCATTGCGTACTGGGCTGGTTAATTAACCATGTGGGTCCTTTTTGTCAGCCAGTGAACCATGTGGGTCCTTTGGAAGAAAATTTGCAGAAACATCACCAAACTTTGAAATTCAATATGTTATTGTATATTCATTCAAAAATTCCTAAACCAATTTTATTGGAACCCCCTCAATGAGTACTTTTCAGAAAACTAAGATTCATGGTATCAAAATCCCTAGAACAGCCTGTATAATTATATCTTTCAAGCTTTTTACAAAATTATTCTGGGATCTGTACACAATGATAAAACCTCAAATTGTGCCCGAAAATTCTTCATACCACCTAGTTTCTCCAGAAAAATTCTCATACCTTATTACCATGATTAGCTTGATTAGTTTGAGTGAGTTGTCTCAGCCTTGCTGAAAATAGCAGAAATTGCCAGTAGAAATTCCAGAAAAATAATTCAAACTTCAAAAATCAATTGTGAACTGTAGAATGATCAGAAAATTGTGAAACAATTTTTTCCTAGAATCCTCATGATCCCATCTATCTGTTTATCATATTTTTCCACCCGATCAACCGTGTAGTTTCTGGAGTGATTTTATGATTTGGAATCTCCATCACTTGCTCATAACCATCTTTAATCTTGAAACCATTTGAACTTTGCACCTATTTTCAATATGAATCCATGAATTCTCTGTAAAAATACAAGAGCAGTGTTGACCATTTACTTTAGCATTTATTATACGATGTATATTATTCCATATAGTGTGTACACTAAATGCATTCTTTTCATACCGAGAGAGGGAACTCTCACGGGGACACTGGAGCTCGCCAAGGAGCATGACTCGAAAGAAAGACTATCGTGAATTCCGCAACAAGAGAATTTTCTCAAGCAGCAAACAAAAATAAAATTTGCTCAAGCAACAGTAAAGACAAGGAAAGAAGAAGAACGACGAAAAGCTTCAGTCAGAAGATCAAGTCTAACTATTAACATTTGCCTAGTCGCAAACCAAGGCAAGCCACGGTTTGCATTTAAGTGCTATTTTAAAGTTTCTATTTGTATCACTTCTGTCTAGGATGATTTTTGTGCATTAGGGCTAAGGTGCTTGTTACTCCACTTGCATGACCCTCAAATTCAATGGAGTATTTGGTAGGTCTAGAGCTTGACGAATAGAAAATGCCATGCTAATATTTTGAGGAATCCGGTAGAAGTCGAGTAGTTGGAATCTACTCACGAGATATGATTTAATCACACGAGATGGAGTTTATCAAAGAATGGTTTATGAATATGAATTCGAGACCGAGCATCGGGATAGGATGCAGCGAGACGTGGTCTCATGTGTGTAGCCCTGTTTGTGTCGATTGAGGACCGATCCGTGTGCAGCCCTGCTGGACAAGTTTGAACTGTACCAGATGCATACTGGATATATGGAACCCAGGAAATCGATGTAACTTGATAACTTAGATGTCGAGGCATAGCCCACTGTCGATAGGGGTGGGTTGAGGGTAGTAAGGTGTAAATCTGCTGGCGGGCACATACACGCTTCGTGCGGGGACCTTATGCTCGCGATGGTGGGACCGGTTCAACGTTTGAGTTTCTTGTGAAAGGTTGCTGATTATGACGTGGTGAGGAGTACCTGTAACACCCTCATTTTCATGCATCATGCCCTGCATACATTCATATCCATGTTTAACATTAATCCACATAAAGAGGAATAAGTTTAAATTTGATTTGGAACAAAACCGCACTTAAAATTCTAGAAAGTGCGGACTAGTCCGATTTTGGTGCGGACTAGTCCGATTTCTCTCTGACCTCGATCGGACTTGTCCATTTTTGCTACGGACTAGTCTGTTTTTGCCTTTGGACACTTTCGGACTTGTCCGGTCCTATACGGACTAGTCCGGTGTTCCAAGAATCCTTGAAAATTTGCTATGTCCTTGACTTGTTTGAACTAGTTTGGTCTTACAACGGACTTGTCCGTTTTTCTCTCTGACTAAAGTCGGACTTGTCCGATTTTAGGCTGGACTTGTTTGTTTTTCTCCTCTGGATAAGTTCGGACTTGTCCGATATCCAGACCAGACTTGTCCGATTTCTTTCTGACTAACTTCGAACTAGTCCGGCCCTTTTCGGACTTGTCCGATATTTCGCGACTTCGAGTTGATCTTTTTTTTCCATGACTTGTTTCTTGTGTTTTACGATAAAGTGGTCCTAGGGACGTTGTGCCTAACTCTTTTAGAGCCCATGTGGGACTCTAAACCGGCCTCTACTCCTCTCAAACTCAAAATCTATCAAACCCTAGCCTCCACCTCTATATAAACAACCCCACCCCTTGGCTTGACATCTATTTGCCACTTTCCCACCCCACCCAAACCCTAGTTCGTGGAGAGCCACCATCAAGGAGGGGGGGAGGAGATCCCAAGCAAGAAGAATAAGAGGAGGAAACGAAAGAGGATCAAGATCTCCATCAAGTTTTGTTCTTCATCACCAAATCATCTCCAAGTTCATCATCAACCCTAGATCATCAAGATCCAAGTGTTGTCTCCAATTTTCTTGACTCATTGGAGTTCTAAACACCTGGTATACCTTATATTCTCTTTTCCTTGTAAACTCGACCCTTAATGTCCAAATCCAAATCAATCTAGAAAACCCTAGTTCGTCAGTTTTGCGTAGTGCGGACTTGTGCGGTCCCTAGCGGACTAGTCCAATTTTCCTGGTTAGTTTTTTTAAATTAATTCTAAAATTTGATCTAATCAACTCCAAACCTGTATAAACTTGTTAAAGGCTATCAGACCTAGCTAGTGATCATTAAAAGCAACTTATTAACAAGTTCTACCTTGCATTTGCATTAATCATGCATGTCATGTCATATTGAGTAATATTTGTGCACACTTTGATTGTGTTCTTGTCTTGTGTGTTATTGTGCGGATTAGACGGATTTGCGCTAGAGAGTGCCGTGGAGGATCTTCAGCACCAAGAGTTCGAAGGCTTTGATCCCAATCAACAGCAAGAGCATGGCAAGTGTCCTTGAAGCATATTGATCCTGTTTTAAAATAAATATTTTGTTTGCAAAACTGCATGCTTGTGTCAATTTGATGGGAATCCTATGGTTGGAAGTTTACTAGCATTGTTTAACCACCCTTGTCACCTAGAATTCATGGTAGAGAGTCGGGATGGGTTTTTTACCTTTTCGCTTCGCTTAATAATTGGGATGGAAAAAACAACTATGTCATTTAATTATGCATTAATGAGATCATGGTTATATGAACTGTTTATTATGATATAGTAATGGGTGATCTAAGCAAGCCTGGTATGCGGATGGGTTGGATGTTATGGTGGTTTGCTTGCTTTAGATCTAAGGACCGGTTCATGCGAGAATAAGCCAGGACCACAGTGCCACCACGAGTCCAAGTATGGGTGCGGCGTAGCTGATTAATTAGGCTTTTGCTAGTGCTGTTTGGACCATTAAGGATGCTCGGGGAACGGGTAGTCAGATTGGGTTTGTTGAGGATTGGTGGGACTACCCTGGGATCCGAATGGCACAAGAGGGGGCCCTTGGTTGAATATGTGCTCAGTTGGAGGCATCGCCACTGGTAAAACCTCGGTGGGGTCTAAATAGGCTAGTAATCCCTTTGTAAAGGCTATTTTGTGATCTCTTGGCCATACACCAAAGTAAGTGTAATTGGCGTAAGGGAGGTTTCTTTAGTCGCCGACGGGTGATGTAATCACAAACACGTGGGTAAAGCAGTACAAACTCTGCAGAGTCTAATAAAACTATCATGATAGTCGTGCTCCTAGTTATGAGCACCTGGATAACTTCCATGATTAGAGGGAACCTGATATTGGGATGGTTTTTGGGATAGTTATGGTTTGTTAATGGTTATGGCTAGTTATGAGTTAAATTTCTGATATTGATTATGGTTATTGGTAATGGTGAAATCTGGAATATGGATGATGGTAATGAAATATGGACTAGTACTATGATATTACTTATGGTTTATGATGAGTTTACTTCACATACATATAATATATTGCTTTTCAAATGTTTTGATGTACTTTTCAGCACTCAGTCATTATTATATTCGTCATTTGTATCAGCTACATGTCATACTTTCCTCACTTGCTGAGTACGACATGTACTCACTCTTGCGATTCCCCCACTAAACAGTTGCATGTTAGGATTGGGATTTTAACGATGATAATGCGGAGTTCTAGGCCGTGTCTACCGTCATCTTTGCCTGTGGTGTTGATTGGAGCTGCGCTATACCCTATTTGCTTAGTTTGCATAGTTGCTTTATTAGATGATTCCGCTGCAATAGTCCAAACTTGTAATTAATATCCATTAGTGCTTGTATTCGAGGATAATATGATTTGTGTAATAAAATTTGGTTAATTAATCTTGTTCTGGGGTAATTGTCTGTATACTTTTTTGTGAATGCACTCGTGTATGTGTGTTGAACATCCTGGGCACACATATGCGTTCACTTGGTTCATTTTTCGGAACCGGGTGTCACAGCACCGCACGCTTCTTACGCACGGGTGTGCGTGACGTGTTATCCGGGTGTCTACTGATTGCAATCACCGTCCCTCGCGGTTATTTGAGTACCGCTTGTTTAGTGCGCGCCATGACATAGTAATAAAGAGTAGTTGAATTATTATGAACTGCTGCCATGACTATTATTGTATTGCAACTTGTGTGACTTAGAGATAGCACAATTAAAGTTTACAATTTCCAAACACTTAACCTGTAATAGCATTATGTGCTTTGGGCATGTTATATCATCGGCAAAGCGTTTCTTGTTTGATTGTGAAGTCTATGATGTGCCGTGCCTGAGGAATGTCATTTGCTACTTAAAACATGACTATAAGAACCCACTTGTAGGCGAGTCTATTTATTCTATTTCCTACCTATGTTTAGTATTTACCTTGCATATGTCTAGTGAGACGGGTCAGTCTTGTTGAGCCTTATGCTCACGTTTGCAGTTAACGAGTTTTTGCAGGTTATACCTTTGATGAAGGGCTTGACGATGACGCCTTACCCTCATCAGGGTTCACGACTGAGTGGGAGCCCTGCACGCCGCCGTGATCAGGAGAGTGAGTGCTGCTAGTGCGAAGTGTTATAAGGGCATGAACGACTTTGCTTTTGCATACCTGGAGCTGAGAGCGTATATATGATGTATATACTCTTCCCTTCGTTTAGTATTGTAAAAACTTCCGCTGTGTTTATAAATAAAAGACTTGATTTGTATTTTATTCTGGTTCTTTTCATGTATACTATTGGGTGTCGCATCGCGCGACACCACCCAATGAGATCCTTGGATGTCGGTACTCCGGTCCCCACAACCGCCTAGTGCTCCAAATCGGATAGGGGCAAGTCGTCGTGGTTCGACATCGTCCATGAGAGGAGATAAACAAAAATGTGTATCAGTCCAAGGAAGTGGAATATTGCGTTAGAATTCACAAAAACAATTAAAATTAGGATTTTACACTATGAACCCCGAACTTGTCATCTCTAGGGGCCGGACTAGTCCGGTGCACACAGTATAAACCCTAATTTTGATGATTTTGGTAAAAACTACGGATCAGGGCACAATATTCTTAGGCTAGGATCACAATGACATGTATAACAACTTTTGTAAAGAGGTTTCTACCAAAAACCCAAGATATTTGGATTTCGAAGGATTTGGAGTTAGATAAAGAATGCCTCTTTGAATCTTCAAATTGCCAAAATACGGGTGCGGAATCGAGCGAGGATGTACGGGGAGGAGTTCCCACACACTTAGGGGGTTCAATCCACGAATTGGGAGTAGTTTTTGGTGGATGGAATTGAAAATTGCCAATTTGGGGGTGCGGTTTTCGTGGTTGAAGAGAGACAGATAGAAGAGGCAAGTGAAGAGTCGTGAGCCTTTGGGGAGGTTAATTCACCAGGGGCCGGACTAGTCCGGCTGAAAGAACTGACTTGTTCGGTTCACGGACTCTATCCGGACTACTCGGGTCGGCCGGACTTGTCCAGCCAGGGGGACACACTAGTCTGTTTGGGACTTGTTTGTCAGAGCCCGAAGAAGCTGGACTCCGTACTTTTCCAGGCGGAGGGGCGGACTAGTCTGGTTCAAAGGATGAAATATTGAGTTTTCATCAGAGATTTTAATGCTTTTGGACTAGTTTTCACGAAAGATCTTTGCAAACATGGTCAATAAGCAATCAACAACCAAACTATGATCATAATTAATAAAGGTTCGATAATTTCAAATAGTTTTGTAGAAAATTGATGGGGAAGATTTTTTTTTGCAAGCATGCATGAATTTTGAAGCAAATGTAATTAACAATCAGATGTGCAGGACTCGAGCCCCATTTTGAGAAACTAAGATATTGAGTTCACTCCTAATTTCACAAAATCTTTTCTCATCTAAGAGCTTGATGAAGATATCGGTCAATAGTTTTTTGGTTCTCACATGAGAAATCACTATGTCTCCTTCGATGGAGTGATCTCTCAAAAAATGGTGGCAGATATCAATGTGCTTGGTAATTCAATGCTCAACTGGATTGTGGGGTATTTTGATGGCACTCTCATTATCACATAGTAGAGAGATATGACACAAGTTTATACCATAGTCCCTAAGAGTTTGCCACATCCAAAAAATTTGTGCACAAAAAACCCGACGGCGACATACTCTGCTTCGGCTGTGGAGCGAGCAATGTAATTTTGTTTCTTTGAGGACCATGACACTAGTGACCTACCCAATAATTGACAAGTCCTGAAAGTGCTCTTTCTATCGACTTTGCACCCCGCGTAATCCGCATCTGAATATCCAATGAGATTAAACTTGAAGCCTGTCGAAGTGTTCTTGCGAGACTTCCTCGGAACCTTCTTTGAGAGCAGCTCACGGAGGTTCTTGATGGGTGGGGGCTTAGTCCTCAGGTGAGGCTACGCGTATGAGAGATGGGTGAGAAAGTGGTTTTACGTGGTTCGGGTCACAGGAGTGTAACACCCTACTCCATGGTGTGTATCTTGTATTGCTTGAGAGTGTCTAAGTTGTCCGTCCTTGTAACGCTGGCTACCTGGTCCTTTTATAGGAAGGATAGGGACCTTACAAGTGGTGTCTGGGGCCCGAAAGGTGACCCCGGAACGATCTTATCCTAAATATCTAAAGCTTCCCAACTACACTACCTCTGACCGCGGTTTGAAGACTCGCCATCTTGCTGCCTCAGACGCTAGTGGCCCATGTGTAGTCGTTGATGAGGACAGGGAATGTCCTGTCCAACTGTATTGTCGTCGTAAGCTACCCACTTGGCAGAGTTGGGTAGGCTTGCGACGTATTCACTACGATGTGATTGGGAGCAGAAGTACCTGACAGGAGGCGTGCGCTGCGTCGTGAGCCTGTGAAAGACGCGTGTCTTCAATGTACAATTTAGATAGGGTGCACGACCTCTTAACTCCCACAGCCTACCGTCCCGGGCAAGTTGCTGAACACGTGGTAGCACCAAAGCCAGCCTCAGCGGGGGAGGCCGAGTCCTGAACTACGGGCCACGTGGCAGCCCTGGAGCCTATATCTGAGGAGAGCTGAGGGTCCGGGACTGGTAGACACGTGGCAGTTGTAGAACTCGCCTCTGTCGAGGAGGCCGGTCCAGAGCTTTGGGCCACATGGCGATGCCAGAGCCCTCTCCTATGGAGGAGAGGGGCCCGTCCCGCCAGATGTGTGGCAACTCGGGAGCCCGTCTCTTCTGGGGTGCCGAGTCCCACCTTGAGGTCCATGTGGCAGGGTTTGGAGCCCGCCGTTGAGGAGGGGCGAGGTCCTGGCCTGCGGACATGTGTCGCTGTCAGACCCTGCCTTAATGGGGAGGCAAGACACTTAGGCATTTTTATCCTTTGCGCGAGGGTATCCAGTATGTTGGGTACCGATGGAGCCCTTGGGTTACCAAAGTCATAGGCTTGGTGTGTGAACCAAATATCTAAGAATTCTCTTCACGGCGGTCAAATGACACACCTTGGGAGCGGCTTGGAATCGAGCACACATGCAAACACTTGGCATTATATCGGGCCTACATGCACAAAGGTAAAGTAATGAACCTATCATGGAACAATATACCTTTTTGTCCATAGTTGGACCATCTTCATTAAGGTCGAGGTGCCCATTGGTTCTCGTTGTAGTCTAGATGGGTTTGGCTTTGTCCATGTCAAGTTTCTTGGGTATGTCTTGTGTGTTCTTGGTTTGACTAATGAATGTGCCTTCCTTGAGTTGCTTCACTTGAAATCCTAGGAAGAACTTCAACTCCCCCATCATGGACATCTCAAACCTTTCGTTCATGATCTCAAAAAACTCATCACAAAAAGTTTTGTTAGTAGAACCAAATATAATGTCATCGACATATATTTGGCAAATAAACAAATCATCATTTAAATGCTTAGTGAATAGTGTATAGTCGGTGTCGAAGTGTTAATGCGACACATCCCCCGAATATGCTAAGGAGCAGCCCGCCGAGGTTCTTTGTTCAGCGGGGCTTAGGCCTCAATCCAGTGTTCTAGTGGATGAGAGTATGACACAGAGGTTTTTACGTGGTTCGGGCCGCAAGGAGCGTAACACCCTACTCCACAGTGCATTGTATTACTAATGAGTGTGTATGCGTGTGTGTGATGTGGGGATTCGATGTCTGATCCTTTGTAATGGTGGCACTCTGGGCCTTTTATAGACAAGGTCGGATGCCTTACAAGTGGGGTCCCGAGGCCCGACAGGTGGTCTCGGGGCAATCCTATCCTAAAGATCTAAGGCTTCCCGCATAAGCTTGCTCTGACCGTGGACTTGAAGACTCGCCGTATTGACACCTGCGTTGTCAGTAGCCCATGCGCCGTTGCTGACATTGGCAGGGATGTCCCATCCAAATGTCTCTTTCGCCGTAAGCTACCCACTTGGCGGAATGGGATAGGCCTGCAGCATCTTCACTGTGATGCAATTGGTTGTAGCGGTACCTGACATTAGGCGTGTGCCGCGCCATGCGTCTGGGGAAGCCGCGTATCTTCAATCCTTGATAGGGACAAGGCGCATCGCCCTCTTAACTCCCGCGTCCCTCCGTCCAGGGCAAGTGGCTAGACTATATGACAGCATGGGAGCTCACCTCTGCGAAGGAGGTCAGGTCCCACCTTGTGGACCACGTGGCAGCTCGGGAGCTCATCTCTGCGGAGAAGGTTAGGTCCCGTCCTGGTGGACACATGGCGGTGCCGGGAGCTCACCTCCGCAAAGGAGGTTAGGTCCCGCCTTGCGGGACATGTGGCAGCGCTGGAGCTCGCCCATATGGGAGGTGGCCCGTCTGATGTCTTGGTCCACGCGGCAGCTCTGGAACCCTATCTCACAGAGAGGAGGGATCCTTACCTGCTGGACACGTGGTTACCTGGGGGATCGTCTCCAGAGGGGGTGCTTAGATTCTCCTTCAAGGCTTCTTGCGGGTACCCTAGACCACCCATCTGAGGCTGATGGGTCTGGGTCTCTTGAACACGTGGTGCACTCGGACCCCGCCTTTGCTGGGAGGCGGGGTACCTAGGCGGCTCTAGCTTGTGCGCGAGGGTACCTGGTATGCCGGGTACCGAAAGTGGCCCTTGGGTTCACCTTAGGGGGAGGCGACGAGCCCGAGGGTGGATCCCTATTCTGCTTTCCTGTGTGGTCTTTTAATTTTGTCTTGATCAGCCGAAGCGGTGCACGCCTCCGCCGCTGTGTCCATGTGTCCCTCTCTGGTTGAGGGGTCGTGGAAAAAGGATCTTTGATTGCTGCAAGATTATTGCGACAGTTCTCAATGTGGCTGCTGCTCTTCTGTTGCTTTCACTTCGTCTTTATGGGAACTGCCATGTTGCCTTCTTAGGCGGAGAAGTGCCTGGGCCAGTTTCTCTGATGGGGGACCTGGGCCCGCTTGTCATGGATGTTGGGGCATGAGTCGCGGATTCCGAGCCCTCCCAAATTTGCAACGTGCGCTCAAACATCGGTAGGGTGCTTTAAAAGGATACCTCTGTGGGTAACGGTGGTTCCTTCCTTACACACGCCCATAGCATTCGAGCCTTCAACTTCCTTCTTGAGCACCCACTCCTTTTTCATCTTTGAGGTTCTCGACTCCTACTCCAATGGACTCAGCCTTGCCTCCTTCCCGGATGGAGGATGTCTCATCCGTGCGGTGGCTTTTCATCTAGGAGGACGAGGAGTGGTGGGATTTGATCCGTCCCGGCTCCTTACCTTTGGAGTTGGAGGCGGGAGAGATTGTCTTCTTCTAGGCGTACACATACTCCGGGTTCGCCCCTCCCGTTTCCTCCTTCCTAGTGACACTTCTGGAGGTTCTCGGGCTCCAGCTTCATCACCTGTGGCCGAACTCTCTAGTGGTGGCGGCGGTGTTCTCGCATCTTTGCGAGATGTTTGTCAGGGAGCATCTGAGTGTGCCAGTGTTCTGGTAGTTCTTCATGTTGAGACGGACCAGGAAGAAGAACCAGGCAGAATTTCTCAGCGCCTACTACTTCCAGCGTCGAGCGCACAACCCCCCCCCCCCAAGTACATTTCTCCGCTCTCCTCGGTGAAGTGGCTTGGCTGGAGGAGCGACTAGGTGATCGTACGCACCGACGCCCATGATCGCATGGTCCTGCCTACCGGCTGGCCGGCGGTCAGGAAGGCGTCCTGGGAGGAACGCCTGGAGCTGGAGACGACGTACACTCCAGTGATGGAGAGGATCCGATTCCTGGCGGACCACGGCCTATCGGAGCTGGCAGTGATGGCGGACTTCGTTCATCGCCATCTGGTCCCCATCCAGCACCGTCGCCACCCTACATAGATCTACTTCAGGATCCAAGATGGCACCAGTTTGCCGAGGGGTCGCGACACAGAGACGACCCAGCAAGAGGTGTTCGACATAATGTCCAAGGCGTGCGACGACCCGTTGTTGCCAGATGTCTTCAACCTCCACGGGCTTGCCCACCGCTTTGTATGGATCGGGACCTTCGGACAAAAGTTCTGAAGGAGATGCCCAACCTGGACGCGATCAATCTTGCGTCACGACAGGTTGGTGATGCAAACCGGGGCCTGGCCATCGTCGACTCTCCGCAGGAGTCTGCATCTTCTTCAGGTTCCGGAGCTTCTAGGGTGGAGGAGGCACCCATTGTCGGAGGGAAAGACAAGGCGCTAATCCCTGACGTATTTAAGGGGAAGGCATCGGTGCTTGAAACAGGCAAGGGGATGGCCCCTGGTGGTCGACGTCGTGAAGGAGAAACGCCCTCGGTTGCCACCGATTGTGCCGCCGCAGGGGGCCTTCGCTCCAAGTAAATGTCTCCAGGCGCGCCCCTCTTCAGTATTGGGTGTCGGCAGTTCTTCAGGGGGATGCTCGGTCCGTCAAGCGGCGGCTCCGCCAACATCAGCGGTTGGCACATCATCTAGCATTACTATCGCCAGCGTGGTCCAGCGTGCCACAGCGGGCTCTGGTAGCATCAGACCTACGAAGCCTCAGGCCAAAAGGCCTCGAGCTGACGTCGTTGTCAGCTTGGGAGGAGGCTCTGGGAGTGGCTCCGTCGGAGTCGGTGGAGACACATCGATGCAGGGTGGCGGCATCGCTGGTCATTTTGGCGGAGGCCCAGTCGGGATGACCTCGCTTGTTATGCCATCGTCAGGGCCTGCAGCTTCAAGGTCGCCGAAAGTGGAGAATCGCTGGAGCTTCCGGGGATGTCGGTAAGGCATTCTTACCAACACTTGCTCTATTATCTCGCCTGCCTTTGTTGATTGGTCAGGGCTTGATCTTGATTTGCAGGGCTACGTCAGCTGTTGTGGCACCCTTACCGCCGGGGGTAGTGCCCTGGGGCATTTCGAAGGCGACCGAAGAGGTTGCGCCTGCGCCGGCGGGGCAGCCTGCCAAGCTTGTTCAGGGGAGCACTGCTCCGGCGTCTGTGCCCAGCGTGGGTAGTGAAGCATCTTCTAGTGTGTCTTCAGCTATCGTGCCGGAGGCATTTCTGGTCGTCGCGCCAGAGGCACCTCTGACCGTGCACTAGAGGAACCTCCAGCCGTCGTGCCAGAGGCAATGTCAGAGTCGACTGAGGGGGCTGAAGTCCTGGCCTCCACTGCTGCTGATCCGGTGAGCGATTCTTTGAGCGATGATGGCACTGCTGCTTCGGGTGGCATCTCAACTCCTGCTCAGTCTCTGGGGGCAAGATCCCCAGTACTGGTAGCCTCGCCTTCACCGCTACGGGAGGAAGAGGTCCCCGACATGATTGTCGGGCGACCTTCTCGAACTTCGACGCAGCCAGAGCGCCTCTCCGACATCATGGACTTGACGCAGTCCAGCATCCTTCAGGTGCAAACCAACCTTTGCTGGGCGAAGGGGGCTCTCACCGCGGAGTGGGAGAAGCTGCGTGTCGAGGGCCAGCGCCTTTGAAGCTGGGAGGACCTTCTGAGTTCCAGGATCGCCGAGGCGAAGGCAAAATACCAGAAGGAGAGCAAGGAGCTGGAGCTGAGGCACCGCTTGGTGAAGGCCATAGACGCCCTATCACAGAAGATTCTAGCCGACTCCATGGTAGCCAACAACACGACTGACACCTGCTTGCACGCCCTTGAAGAAGGTCGAGAGGCCCTGAGTCATCATGAAGCCGCTGTTGCCGAGAGTGAGGCTGCTGTCGCCGAACAAGAGGTGGTGGCTCAGGCAATGATGGCCCGAGCTGAGGCCGATCGGGACAGGTTGCAGTCTCGCCTCAAAGACCTTGAGCTTTGAGAGAGCAACTTTGCGCGGGATCGGGCGCAACACATAGCTGAGCGTGAGGAACTCCTCCTGCATGATCTCGACATCCAAGCCCAGGAGCACACAACAGAGTGCCGCGCCCGAGAGCTTGATCTGCGGGAGCATCAGCTGGCTCAGCGTTTGGAAGCCAAGGTTAGGGCGACGGCAGAGACAGTGGCATGCTATGTCTTGGTGTGCTACCGAAGCAGGTATCCCGATCTGCCACTAGAGCCAGTTTTTGAAGGCCATGTCGAGGAGCGCGAGGCGACAACAGCGGCGGAGGTTAAGGATGCCGCCAAACATGTCGTAGCGCAATTCAGCTGGGGCTGAGGCTGGTAGCTTGTCTTTGTATTCGGGGCTTGCCCCCTTGTAAAAGTTCCTTAATGAATTTGTGTTTGACTTCTTGGCATGTCTTTGCACTTCTCAACTATTGTTATGAGTCCTTAGTTACGTAAGGGTTTGCAGAACCACTTGTCGAGCTCGTTAGCTTGTGAGGACCAACGATTGCACAATTGATATGGCCGGAGTGTGGTCCGTTGACTTCTTGCTTATGGATCCCCCTTAGAGGCCCCTTGGTAGATTTGGTTAGCAGGCTGGGCACATCTACCACTTGATTGCAGGATGTCTTCGATGGGCCCCCGGTAGAGCAGGAGTGTTGGAGTGTCGGAGCGCCACCAGGTGCCAGAGCTGGATGCTCCGGCGTCGCCCACCATTGTTGTGGAGACGTCGATGGCAGGCCCCTCGGGAGGTTCCGAAGCTGGGTGCTCCAACATCATCCACCATTGTCGTGGAGACGTCGACGGCAGGCCCCTTGGGAAGTGTCAGAGTTGGATGCTCCGACATCGTCTGCCATCTTCGTAGAGTCGTAGAGGGTAGGCATCTGGTTTACACGCTATCACCAGAGAACCTTGTTAGCAAAAAAAGAGGGCAGGAGAGTTTAATCATTTGTCCACACTTGTTGCTGTCATTGACGCACTGGGACGTCGACGGTAGGCCCCTTGCGAGGTGCCGGAGCTGGATGCTCCGGCGTCGCCCACTACCATCGTGAAGACATTGACAACAGGCCCCTTGGGAGGTGCCGGAGTTGGATGCTCCGGCATCGCCCACCATCGTCGTGAAGATGTCGACGGCTGGCCCCTAGTTTATAGATATCACAAGAGAACCCTGTTAGAAACAAAAGTGAGGCAGGAGAGTTTACTCATTTGTCCACGCTTATTGCTATCATTGACGTGCTGAGATGTCGACGGCAGGCCCCTTGCAAGGTGCCAGAGCTAGATGCTCCAGCGTCGTCCACCATCTTCATGAAGATGTTGACGGCAGGCCTCTGGTCTACAGGTTATCATAAGAGAACCCTGTTAGCAACAAAAGCGAGGTAGGAGATTTTACTCATTTGTCCGCGCTTGTCGCTGTCGTTGACGTGCTGGGACGTCGACGGCAGGCCCCTTGCGAGGTGCCATAGTTGGATGCTCCGGCATCCTCCACCATCTTCGTAGATACGTTGACGGCAGGCCCCTTGGGAGGTGCCAGAGCTGGATGCTCTGGTGTCGCCCACCATCGTCGTGAAGACGTCTACAGCAGGCCCCTTGGGAGGTGCCGGAGCTGGATGCTCTGACATCACCCACCATCTTTGTGGGGACGTCGACGGCAGGCCCCTTGGGAGGTGCCAGAGCTGGATGCTCAAGCTTTGCCCACCATCGTGAAGACGTCGATGGCAGGCCCCTTGGGAGGTACCAAAGTTGGATGCTCTAGCATCGCCCACCATCGTCGTGAAGACGTCAACAGCAGGCCCCTTGGGAGGTGTTGAAGTTTGATGCTCTGGCATCGCCCACCATCGTCGTGAAGACGTCGATGGTAGGCCCTTAGTTTATAGGTTATCACAAGAGAACCTGTTAGCAACAAAAGCAAGGCATGAGAGTTTACTCATTTGTCTGCGCTTGTTGGTGTCGTTGACGCGCTGGGATGTCGACGGCAGGCCCCTTGCGAGGTGCTGGAGCTGGATGCTCCAGCGTCGCCCACCATCGTCAAGAAGACGTCGACGGCAGGCCCTTTGGGAGGTGCCGAAGTTGGATGCTCTGGCATTGCCCACCATCGTCGTGAAGACGTCGACGGTAGGACCCTTGGGAGGTGCCGGAGCTGGATGCTCTAGCGTCGCCCACCATCGTTGTGAAGATGTCAACGGCAGGCCCCTTGGGAGGTGCCGGAGCTGGATGCTCTGGTGTCGCCCATCATCGTTGTGAAGGCGTCGACGGCAGGCTCCGTGGGAGGTGCTAGAGCTGGATGCTCCGGCGTCGCCCACCATCGTCGTGAAGACGTCGACGGTAGGCCCCTAGTTTATAGGTTATCACAAGAGAATCCTGTTAGCAACAAAAGCAAGGCAGAAGAGTTTACTCCTTTGTTTGTGCTTGTTGTTGTCATTGATGCACTGGGACGTCGATGATAGGCCCCTTGCGAGGTGCTGGAGCTGGATGTCCTGCACATACGATAGAAAAAAGGGTGTACTAGTATGCTCACTGGTATACCTGTTCCTCTCCCTTAGCTTTGTCATGTGTTACTGTCCTCGACTGACGCGCGGGGCTTGGGTAATTCGATGTTGTCGAAGGTCTTAACGAGACTTCCCCCGGACCTGCTTAGAGAGCAGCCCGCGGAGGTTCTTTGGATTCACGAGGGCTAGTCCCAGGAGATTGAGCGCAGCGAGATGGTGAACACAGTGGGTTTACGTGGTTTGGGCCGTCGGGGCGTAACACCCTACGTCCACGGGAGTGTTTGTGTATTGCCTTTCTTAAACGTGTGTGGGTCTCAATCGGTCTAATGCCGTCCCCTTTGAAGGTCGTCTGCAGAATCCTTTTATAGTCCAAGTACTCTGCAGTCACAAGGTGGACCCCGGGGCCCGACAAGTGGTCCTGGGGAGAGCCAAATCCTATACAAGATCTAGGATTAAATGCTATCTACTTCCCTTTGTCAGGGGCTTCAATGTGCCGTCCCGCCGCGCCGTGCGCCAGGGCTACACATAGTTGGTGATGATGGCGGTGCACGTCCTGCCCGTGTTGTCCTTGTGGCCCATTCGTCTGTCTTGCGGCGTGGGTCTGTACCGGCTACTTGGACAAGACAGGACACTAGAGCCTTGACTTACGCATGCGCGACTCTGCTTCTCCTGGGGAAGGCGCGCATACTTTAATGCCTGTTCGAGCAGCTCACGCCTTCCTTTACTGCGGCGTCCTATCGCACTGAGTTGGCCGTCCGCCACGTGGTGGCGCCGGAGCCTGCCTCCGTGGGGAGTCGAGCACTCGATGGTACAGGCCACATGGCGCACCCGGAGCCCACCCTTGTGGAGGGGTGGAGGCTCAGCCCTGCGGGCCACATGGTAGTTCCAGTGCCTTTCCCTGTGATGAAGCGGGCCTGGCCCCGAGGTCCCGATTGGCCACGTGGCAGCCTCGGAGCCTGCATCTGCGGAGAGGCGGGATCTGGTCCTTCCCTCCATGACGTGGCAGCCTCGGATTTGGCCTCTTAAGTAGAGGTCGGGTCCTTAGCCATTTTCTCCTTATGCGCGGGGGTACCCGGTCTGCGGGGTACCTACAGTGGCCCCCGAGCCCACCTTGGGAGAGTCGTCGTTACCGCAGGTGGGGTCTCCTTTCTTATCTTCCCGCGCAACTCTTTCGATCCCAATTCGGGGCAGTTTCTCGGGGGACACGTTCCTGCCGTTGTGGCGACGCATCTCCTTCTGGTAAGCTGAGGCACTGGACAGGCGCCGCGCGACATGACTTCCGCCTTCAGTCGTGCGTTAACTGCGGCGGTTCCCAAGGTGGCTCCTGCACTTCCGCTGCTTTTGCCTTTTCAGAAACCACCGAGTTACCTCCCAGATAGTTAGCCACTCGGTTCGCCTTCCTTTTCAAGCGGTCCGGGCCCTCATGTCATCGCCTATGCGGGTCTGTTGCTCTTCTACAGGGGCTGCGCGATTCACACGATGCGTCTGTTGGCTTGCAGAGGTGAATAAAAAGAGACCTTTCCCCCTAAGCGTCCTTTCTTCCGCTTCTGCTTCCTCGCACTCGTGCCTTCTTGCCCCAAGCCCAGTTCTTGCGCTCTAGCTTCCGATCTCCCCTTCCAGAGCCTCCTCCTTCGATCCTCATGGCGAGCATTCTGCCCAAGTCCCGGCTGTCCAAGTCCGCCAACCTGGCCCCCATGCGCCGGCTTCTCGACTGGCACGCTCCTGAGCCGGAGAAGTGGCTCCGTCTCGGGAGGCTGCCGCTGAGCCTCTCCGCTGGGGATATGGTGCTTTTCTCATCGTACGTGCTGGCCGGCTTTGTCCCGCCTGCATCCGCCTTCTTGCTCATGCTCCTGGAGACCTTCGGCCTCCAACTCCACCACCTCGCGCCGAACTCGATCGCCATGCTGGCAGTCTTCACTCACCTCTGTGAGATGTTCGTGGGGGTGATGCCGTTGGTGAAGCTCTTCAGGTACTCTTTTGTACTGAGGGCCACCGGCAGAAGCTCGAAGGAGCACCTCGGTGCCTACTACTTCCAGCGCCGCACCAAGGTCCTTACGAGGTACATTGCTTCCTTTAACTCTGCACGATGGGAGCAGTGGCGCGAAGATTGGATGATCACCAAGATTGAAGCCCACGACCGGATGTGCCTCCCCACCGGGATCCCCTACTCCGAGCGGTCATTCTGGGAGGAGCGCCCAGAGCTGGAGGAGGCGTTCAACCCGGTGTTGGAGAGGATCCAGATGCTAGCGGACCACGGGCTGTCGTCTGCCATGGTGCTGAGGGACTTCATGTCCCGCCGCATAGCTTCGCTCCAGCGCTGCACCCGCCCGACGTGGATGTTTACCGGCCTATCGGACTGCACCCGGCTCGAGACCGGCCTCGACTCCAACCTGGACGAGCAGCAGTTGTATGACATGCTGACCCGGGTCTGCCCCGACGACATTTCCCCCGAGGAGCTGGCTCTTCCGATGACCTGCCGCCCCTTGTGCTCAGACTCCGAGCTAAGGAGGCAGCTGCTAAAGACGATGCCGATACTCGACGAGTCCGAGCTGGCGCAGCGCCAGATCGGGGACCCGTTCCGGGGGGTCAACCTCGTCGACGACGCTGAGGGAGGCGGGGCTCCCCCAAGCGGCGAAGATGCCTCAAGCGACGACACCTCAAGCGGGCCCCAACACCGTCAATGGGGAGGCGGCGACGCCTCTGTTGACAAGGGGAAAGGGAAAGCACCGGTTTCGATGTCGGACCCGACCCCCAAGAAGCGCGCCCGGTCGCCGCCGCCGGCCCCCTCCGCACCTCGTCAGGACGCCGGAGCCCTGTCGCATTCGTTGTCAGGGGGCGCCAATGGCGCCACTCTGCCGCCCGAGTCCTCGACGCGCAAGAGGGGGAGGATCCTCAACGCTGACGGGACCCCAACGTTTCCACGCCATTCGAAGGAGCGCCAGACTTCGGGGGTGCCGCCGACTCCTCCACCGCAGGGGACCCCAGCACACTCAGTGGCCCCCGCCGTGGGTTCGAGGGGTCCGAACCCCCCCCCCCCAACCCTTTTGGGAAGCGGTGAAACTTCAACGTCCCCCGGTAAGCCTGCATAGATTTTATCTTGGGTGCTCTTTGCTGTGTGCTTACCCTGTTATTTCCTTATGATCTGGGTTTGCTTGATTTCAGCACCACTACTGCAACTCCTCCGCCCGCTGGCCCTTCTACTGGGCGGTATGCCGCTCCTGCCGGCTCGAGGTGCTCTTCCGCAGCCTCAGGCCCTGCTCCAACGCACCGGGCTGCTGCCACCGGGGTGCCCTGGGCCTCCGTGCCTGAGACCCCTACAGCGCCTGCTGAAGCTCAGCCGCACGCACCAGCGACTGCTTCCGCGCCCGCCAATGACTCCGCGTCCACCGGCTACTCTGTGCCGGCTGACGCCACCGTGCCATCCGACACCGCTACGTTGGCTGGTGCCGCCGCCCCGGGTGCTGTCGCCGGGGAGGAGGCCCTTGGGGGCGACACACCTGCTTCTGGCGGTGATCCCCCCTGCCTTCTCTGATTGGGGGAGCTTTGGTCCCCGTCTCCCCGGTGGTCCTCCAAATGGAGGATGATATTGAAGAAGTGGGGAGGCAGGGACCCACTGCTACGGTGGAGCCCCTCCCCCTGTCTGAGGCCATGGCCGTGGCCTACTCCGACTTCCGGTAGGATTAGGCGGCCCTCGCCCGGGAGAGAGGGCGGCTTGAAGATGAGGATGACCGGCTCCAGGAATGGGCGAGGACCCTAGAGGCTCGGACCCGACTGGCGAAGAGCCGAGCGGCTCAGTGGGAGGCGGTTGTTCGGGAGGAGATGAAGATCCTCGAGCAGGAGCGCGAGCTCATCACTCAACTGGACGCCGTCACCCAGAAGCTGAAGGCGGATGTCGCGGCTATCCACGCTGAGGCCAGCTCCCGCCTCCAGTCCTGCGAGGACCTTCAGCAACTGCTGTCTCGCCAGGAAGCTGCTCTTGCCGAACGGGAGCAGGAGCTGGCGGCGAAGCAGGCTGAGGTGGAGGCGACCTCCCGCTGGCTCGTCCTCCAGTAGGAAGGGGCGAGGGTCCGCGCCGCCGAGCTAGACCGTCGGGACACCGCCTTGGCTGAAGCGGAGCAAGCCCAACTCGCCGAGCGCCAGGCCCTCTTGGACCGCGACTTCAACGTCACCCCCAAGGAGGGCGACTTGATCCACCGCGAGCGGGAGGTCAGCGAGCACGAGAGGGCCCTGGCGGCCAAGGAGAAGCGGTTCCTGGACGGCAGCCCCCGAGCATTGGCGGCGGCCCAGCAGGAGGTGCAAAAGCTCTGGGCGTCACACTCTGCTGAGGCCTAGAAGGTCTGGGAGTTCCTTGGCGGCGCCAACTCGGCTCTGGTGCTGCTCGGCTTCAGCCCGGTGCGCGTGGGGGAACCGGCGCAAGAGGTGAGCCAGGTGTTCCCGGCACTGGACTCCACCAGCTCGAGGATGCGTTCGCTGGGGGCCATCATCGACAACCAGCTGGAGGCAGAGGGAAGGATGCTAGTGAAGGAGGTGGCGACGCACATCCTGTCCTGCTACCGGAGTTGGTACCCTGACGTCTCTCTGCAGCCGGTCCTCGAGGGGCCCATCGCCGAGAGGGAAGAGGCCGCCAAGTCTGAAGTCTCGGATGCGGTGGCGCTCATCACCTCAAGGTTCCAGCGGAGCGGCTGAGGGCTTCCTGTGCACTGTTTATGTTTTGTGTTTCTTTCAGCTTTTGTCTGTGGCTGGTTGTGGTGGCAAACTTTTTATTTTGGAACAAAAAATCTGCCTATGGTGCCCCTTATACTCAGCATGCTTTTATTTCTAGCAATACCTTCTGGTTGCTTGTTGTTCCTTAGCTTCCAGGACCTGCCGTACCCCGGAGTGTGGCCCCTTGACAGGTGTGGCCAGTTGTTGTAGGCACACCCGTCAACACTTGGGACTTAGGGCGGACGGTTGCAGGGGACCCTAAGATGCATAGGTAGCATTGTTGTAGCTGAGTATACAGGGACGTCGGCGGCGGGCCCCCTGGGGGTGCCGCCGGAGCTTCGGTCCGGCGGTGCCCACCATCTTCTGTGAAACGTCGACGGCGGGCCCCCTGGGGGTACCACCAGAGCTTCGGTCTGGCGGTGCCCACCATATCTGGTGAAAGGTCGACGGTGGGCCCCCTGGGGTGCCACCGGAGCCTTGGTCCAGTGGTGCCCACCATCTTTGTGGGTACTTTGACGGTTATCACCGGGATAACTCCTTGAAGACCTGCGTATAGATCAAAAAACAGGAGAAGTAATTCTGTCCGCTGGTCATTGTTTCCCTGCTCGTTTTTAGTGTCGCTTGACTTACGATCTTGGGCTGACTCATGGGGCTTGGGTAATTCAGTGCGTCTGCACTTAGGGCTCACAATCGATACTACTTAAGGATGGTCCATCTGGCCCCCAGCTACTCAGCTGTAGCGCTGGGGAGGCAGGGCGCACAGGCTTAGGGTACAGGACCAGGCTAAGCAGGCTGGGCCCCTGGACTTCCCGCTCAGCGTAAGATTTTCCCGGGGAAGACCATCTGGAGGCACAGACCCCCGAGTATGGGAACATCCGAGGCCCCAAGCACATTGCAGGTACCTCAAGCAACCCCACCTGCAACCAGACAACAAGGCTCCCACTATTGCTAGAGCAGGGAAGAATGACAGCGCCCATGATAGATCACGAGCTACAGCAAACACATAGCCATATCATAAAAAATTAAAGATAATTTTTTTGAATGAGGGACCCTATACAGGGTAGGACAACAATCTTTCATTGCGGTCTCCCATAAGATGGGACAGGTTTTACAAGGGAATGACCCGGCTCGGGCGGCAAAGGAAATCGAGTGCACCTACTTAGAGTTCCGAACCAGGCTAAGCGAAATGTGCACTCGGAGCCTCGCGCGCGGAGCCTTAGTTGCCCTAAGTACCGTTCCTAGGCACCATGTACCTTTTACAATGAAAGAAAACTGTCCTGACACTGATCTAGGGGTAGAACTTACGGAGGTGCTCGATGTTCCAGGATTGGGCAGTCGCTCTCCATCCTCCGTAGCTAGGCGGACGCACCCAGGGCGGCATACCTCCATAACCCGGAAAGGGCCCTCCCATCTGGGGGAGAGTTTGTTAGCCCCTTCTCAGGAGAGTATGCGACGCAGCACCAGGTCGTCTACCTTTAGCTCCCTACTCCGCACGGTCCTCTGGTGGTAGCACCGGAGTGTCTGCCTGTACCGTGCATTTCGGAGAGCCGCTCTTACTCGTCCCTCATCGACGAGGTCCACGTCTTCACTCCGGAGCTGGTCCTGCGCGGCTTCGTCGTACACCCGGACACGGGGGGAGCCCCTGGTAATTTCTGGGGGGAGGACGACCTCTGCCCCGTACACCAGGAAGAAAGGCGTTTCCCCAGTGGCCTGGCTGGTTGATGTCTGGCTAGCCCACAGTGCACACGTAAGCTCGTCTACCCAGTTTGCACCATGCTTCTCAAGGTGTGAGAATGTGCGAGTCTTGAGGCCCTTGAGGATCTCTGCATTGGCCCTCTCGACCTGTACATTGCTCTCTGGATGAGCGACAGATGCATAACAGACTTGGATCCCAAGGTCCTCGCAGTATTCGTGGAACGCTGCACTTCTGAACTGGGTCCCGTTATCAGTGATGATTCTGTTTGGGACCCTGAACTGGCAGACGATCGACTTGATGAATTTGACTGCTGACTACTTGTTGATGGTGACGACTGGGGCGGCTTCTAGCCACTTGGTGAACTTGTCTACGGCGACGTAGAGGTGCCGGAATCCTCCGACGGCTCTGGGAAAGGGTCCCAAGATGTCCAACCCCCATACAACGAATGGCCATGAGGGTGGGATCATCTGCAGTGCCTGGGCTGGTGTGTGGATCTGCTTGGCATGGAACTGGCACGCCTTGCATCTCCTGACCATCTCGGCGGCATCCTGAAGTGTTTTCGGCCAGTAAAAGCCGTGTCGAAAGGCTTTTCCGACCAGCGTGCGGGATGACGCGTGGTTCCCACACTCGCCTCCATGGATCTCTGCGAGCAAGTCGCAACCCTCCTCCCGGGTAATGCAACGCAGTAGGATGTCATTGGCGCCACACCGGTAGAGATCCCCTTCCACCAGCGTGTACCTCTTAGCCATGCGGACTATCCTTTCTGCCAGGGCATGTTCTTCGGGAAGGATGTTGTCTTTGAAGTAGTCCCAGACCTCCGATATCCATGCATCGGGACTTACTTGAGCCTCTGGATCTTGGGCGCCCGGTAGCTCGGAGCTCCCGGTGGCGCATACATCCTTGGCGGGCTCCATGGTAGCAGGGCTGCCGAGACTGCCAGCTTCGAGGTGCTGGGCTCGCCCCCTTCGCCCAGTTCGGCTGCTCGGGCGGTTGGTCGCGGTAACGTCCTTGCAAAGACTCCTTCAGGCACTGGGGCCCCTGTGGAGGCCTTCGTTGACAAGTCGTCTGCGACTGAGTTGTCGGCTCGGGGTACATGGCACAAGTCAAAGACTTCAAAGTCCTTTTCGAGCTTCCGGACGTGCAGCAAGTATGCTGCTAGTTGTGTGTCGTTGCAGCTGCACTCCCCTTTGGCTTGCTTGATGATCAGCTGGGAATCACCTTTAGCCAGAAGTTGACGGACATTGAGAGTCAGGGCAGTCTTTAGCCCAAAGATTAGGGCTTCGTATCCTGCCATGTTGTTTGTCGCCTTGAAGTTGAGGCGCACCATGTCTTGAACTGCTCCCCAGTCAGGGTTAGGAGCAGGACCCCGACCCCGGCCCCCTGCTTCCGCGAGGAGCCGTTGAAGTAGAGTGTCCAGGGGGGCTCGGTGAAAACTGGAGCCTTGGGCACCGTTTCTCTGTTGTCCGGGCCCCCTGGGCTGCTTGGCGATGGAGTCCATTCTGCCAAGAAGTCCGCTAGTGCTTGGCTCTTGACTGCATGTCGAGGTAGGAACTCCAGCTCAAACTCCACCAGCTCCGCTGCCCACTTGGCAATGTTGCCAGTTGAGTTGGGGCTGTGGAGCACGGTTTTTAGTGGGAAGGAGGTCACCACTGAAACCCGGTGAGCCTGGAAGTAATGCCGGAGCTTCCTCGACGCTATGAGCACTGCATACAGCAGTTTATGTACCTCCAGATACCTTGTTTTTGCTTCATGGAGGACCTCACTGATGTAGTAGACAGGCCGTTGGGAGGTCCGGACCCTCCCTGGGGGGTTCTGAGCTCCTTGCGATGTGTCTGCATCCTGGGGAATGTGGCCCCCAGGATCTGGTCAGACCTCCGGGGGCTGGGACCCGAAGGGCTCTTGGTCACTGTAGCACATAACAAGGGGGTCCTCTGCTGGATGCAGGCCCTAAGGCTCAGCTTACTCCCCGGGGGCTCCCTCGTGTGCTTGCTGCGGCAACAGCTCCGGCCGCTCCGCAACCAAGACCATGCTGACCACCTCCGTTGTTGCGGTGATGTAGAGCAGGAGTGGTTCGCCAGGCTCCGGCGCCACCATGATGGGGGGCGTCGTCATGTGCTTCTTGAGCTCCTGGAACGCCGCTTCCGCTTCCTCGATCCACACAAAGGGACCCGACCTTCGTATAATCTTGAAGAAGGGGAGTGCTCACTCAGCCAATCTTGAGATGAACCGGCTGAGGGCCGCCAAACACCCTGCAAGCTTCTGCACATCCTTGATGCGGGCCGGCGGCCGCATCAGCTCTATCGCCTTGATCTTCTCTGGGTTAGCTTCAATTCCTCGGTGTGAGACCAAGAAACCCAGGAGCTTCCCTGCTGAAACCCCAAAGACGCACTTGTCTGGGTTCAGCATCGTGTGCGTCGTGTGCAGCTTGCTGAAGACCTGGGCTAGGATGTCTAATAAGGATGTGTGGGTTCTGATTTTTACCACGATGTCATCGACATACACTTCTACCAGATCTCTAATGAGGTCCCCAAATGTCTTATGCATTGCATGTACAAAGGTGGGGAGAGCATTCTTGAGTCCATAAGGCATGGAGACACTACAATACAGGCCATCTAGTGTTATGAATGCAGTGTGTTCCTCATCTTCCCTAGACATTGGTATTTGGTGGAAACCAGAATACGCATCTAGTAAACACAGAAGATCACAGTCTGATGTTGAGTCTACTATTTGATCTATCCTAGGAAGAGGGAATGGATCCTTTGGGCATGCCTTATTCAGGTTGGTGTAGTCGATGCACATCTGGAGTTTCCCACCAGCCTTGGGGATGACAACAGGATTGGCCAACCACCGTGGGTGGTGGACCTCCCGAATGAAACCAGCATCGAGCAGCTTCTTGATTTCTTCACGGATGAAGTTCCGCCGCTCGATGGATTGTTTCCTGGGCTTCTGTTGCACCGGTCGGGCGTCAGGGTAGATCTTCAGATGGTGCTCAATCACCTACCTAGGGATCCCGGGCATTTGTGACGGTTGCCATGCAAACACATCGACATTTTTCCACAGCAAGGCGACGAGCGCGAGTTCCTATTTGCTGTCCAGGTTCCCTGCGATGCGGGTTGTCTGGGCAGCCTCGGAACCAATCCTGACGACCTTTACTGGGACGTCGTCGCCGACTGGTTGCACACGGGTTGCAGAAGTGGAGGCCCACTGCATCGGACCCTGTTCTGGTCGACCCTCCTTCGAGCCTCCCAGAGCTGGTGCCCTCCCCGCTGCAAGTGCCTGGAGCTGCTCCAAGGTCGACACTGCAGCAGAGCGGTCCCCTCTGATTCTGAGGACACCGGAAGGCGTCAGCATCTTTAGGACGAGATAGCCGTAGTGGGCTACGGCCATGAACCGGTAGAGTGCCGGTCTTCCGATGATTGCGTTGAAGGGGAGATCGGCATCTGCTACGTTGAACAAAACGCTCTCCGTACGGTAGTTTTTCGGGGTCCCGAAGGTCACCGGGAGGTGTATGTTACCGTACGGGAGGATTTTCCCAGGTCCGACACCCGAGAACGGGCTCGAAGGTGTGAGACAGGACATCGACAGCTGAAGCTTTTGGAAGGCCGCCGTGGAGATGAGGTTGAGGCCTGCCCCGCCATCAATCAGCACGTGGAAGACCTTCACGTTGGCGATGGTCGGGGACACCAGCAGCGGGAGTACCCCTGCTCCCGCCATGTTCTTCGGGCAGTTAGAGGCGTCGAAGTTGATTGCCGTGCTCATCCACTTGTGGTGGGGAGCCGGGCTCGGAGCGGGGGCCACCGCGGCCACTGCCCGTCGCAGAGTCTTCACTGCGTTCCGGGACGTGGGATCTGTGGCTCCCCCGTAGATGATGTGAAGAGTCTTGCGGCGCTCCTTATCGCTGCTGGAGTCGGAGTCGTCGCCCTCGAAGACAGCCTTCACCGCCCTCTGGGGTTCCTGGAACCCCATCTCGCTGTCATCCTCCTTTTCGGGATCAACCTTCTGCTTGCCCTCCCTCTGGCGGGAAGGTGCGCCCTCCTGGCGCTGCTGCTTCTGCTTCTGTTCGCGGAAGCGCTTCGCAAACTTCTTCACTTCCCGGCACTCGCTAGCGCTATGGCTATTTGTGCGGTGCACCGGGCACTTGAAGTCAGGCTCCTCGGGTTCAGGTGACTGCCGAGGGCGCTTGTCTCGCCGCGGTGGCCGGGCTTCGCCGGGAGCCGCGGCTGCCACTGCATGGGCTCCGGGCTTTGGCATGTTCTTGCCATTGCCCATCTTCTTCTTCTTGCCGCTGCTTTTTGCTGAGGCTCCTTCCTCAGTCGGCGTGGCTTCCCTTGCCTCTGAAGAAGGTTGGGAGTGCCAGTTGCGTCCCTCAGCTGCCCTAGCACATCTGTCGGCTAGGACAAATAGCTCGGAGACATCACACACTTCATGCGTGGCTAGCTTCTCCAGCATTTTCTTGACCCTCACACCCTGCCTGAATGCTACAATAACTGATGCGCTAGCAATATGAGGGATTGTGTTCCGTACCTGAGAGAACCGCTGGATGAATGATCGCAGCATCTCTCCAGCGCGCTGTCTGACAGCGTGGAGGTCAAGCTCTGTGCTGGGGCGCTTGTAGGAACTGCCAAAGTTCGCCACGAACTGTTGGAACAGTTCATCCCAGGAGGTTATGGACCCCTGGGGCAGGTTCATGAGCCATGACCGGGCTGGGCCAGTCAGGACGACGGGGAAGTAGTTGGCCATGACGGCCTCATCGCCTCCTGCATCTAGTATCACGGTGGAGTAGATCTGCAGGAACTCACTCGGGTTGACACTCCCGTCGTACTTCTCTAGCATGTGTGGGCACAAATTTTGTGGCCAGATCACGAAACGGAGGTGAGGTGCCAGAGCCGCACACCCTTTGGTGGGACTGGCTGGCGCCGGTTGTGGCGCTGCATATCCCTGGTGTACAGGTGGACCTGCGTACACCTGAGGCTGGGGTGGTGCAGCATACGCCTGTGGAGGTGGGGGCGCGACGTACGCCTGGTATGGACGTGGCGTAACATACGCCAGATTCGGTGGTGGCACGGCGTGAGCCTGGGGAACAGGACCCGGCGCACTGTAGTCTGCCTCAAGGTTACGTCGCCGCTCCCTCTGTCGCTCGATGGTAACTCGACAGTCTTCTCCCGACCTGCGGCGCTGCAGCCCAGTTCTCAGGTCTGTTGCCGAGACCCTGGTCGAGCGCGAGTCTGCTGTCCATCGGTCGATGGTTGGAGTCCAAGACAACGACACATGCATCGGGTGGGCATGTGTCTCCCTTGGTGGAGGTGCGTTGAGCGCAGCGGTGACGAGGTGGTCAACGTCGTTGATCCACTGCTGAGCTGTTCCTTGAGGAGCATCTCCAGCAGGTGGGTTGTGGAGTAGTGCGTGCGCTGCTGCGAGCGCACTCTCAGGGCTTGCTGCCGGCGGCGCAGTAGCTGCCGTCACGGCTGGAGTACGCCATGGTGTGGCGTGCCGACCTGCAACCGGCGAGGTGACAACAGGGCGACGTGAAGGTCCCAACCTCGCTGCTCTACAACGGGATCCCGCTCTAGAGCGAGATGATGCCTGGTCCTCAGCTGCTACCTATCGCCGTGACTGCGGCCTGGATGTACCGGCATTGGAATGGCCATTCACCACTGCTGCTGGTGGAAATCTTCACGGGAAAAAAGCCCCCTACCTGGCGCGCCAAATGTCGAAGGTCTTAATGACACTTCCCCCAGACCTGCTTAGAGAGCAACCTGCGGAGGTTCTTTGGATTCATGAGGGCTAGTCCCAGGAGATTGAGCGCAGCGAGATGGTGAACACAGTGGGTTTACGTGGTTCGGGCCGCCGGAGCGTAACACCCTACGTCCACGGGAGTGTTTGTGTATTGCCTTGCTTAAATGTGTGTGGGTCTCAATCGGTCTAATGTCGTCCCCTTTGAAGGTCGTCTGCAAAATCCTTTATAGTCCAAGGACTCTGCAGTCACAAGGTGGACCCCGGGGCCCGACAGGTGGTCCCGGGGAGAGCCAAATCCTATACAAGATCTAGGATTAAATGCTATCTACTTCCCTTTGTCAGGGGCTTCAATGTGCCGTCCCACCGCGCCGTGTGCCAGGGCTACACATAGTTGGTGATGATGGCGGTGCACGTCATGCCCGTCTTGTCCTTGTGGCCCATTCGTCCGTCTTGCAGCGTGGGTCTGTACCGGCTACTTGGACAAGACAGGACACTGGAGCCTTGACTTACGCATGTGCGACTCCGCTTCTCCTGGGGAAGGCGCGCGTACTTTAATGTCTGTTCGAGCAGCTCACGCCTTCCTTTACTGCGGCGTCCTACCGCACTGAGTTGGTCGTCCGCCACGTGGTGGCGCTGGAGCCTGCCTCCGTGGGGAGTTGAGCACTCGATGGTACAGGACACGTGGCGCACTCGGAGCCCACCCCTGTGGAGGGGTGGAGGCTCAGCCCTGCGGGCCACGTGGTAGTTCTAGTGCCTTTCCCTGTGAGGAAGCGGGCCTGGCCCCGAGGTCCCGATTGGCCACGTGGCAGCCTCGGATCCCGCCTCTGCGGAGAGGCAGGATCTGGTCCTTCCCTCCACGACGTGGCAGCCTCGGATTCGGCCTATTAAGTAGAGGTCGGGTCCTTAGCCGTTTTCTCCTTATGCGCGGGGTACCCGGTCTGCGGGGTACCGACAGATGCGTTGGTGCTCCGGGGTCCGGCTCCCACCGTCCTCAGGGTGTGAGCTTTTTGGCTCCAATATTTGGTCGTAGCGCTGGGAGGCAGGGTGTGCATGCTTAGGGTACGAGACTAGGCTAAGCAGTCTACACCCCCTGGATCTCCTGCTCGGCACAGGCCTTTCGTGGGAAGCCTTCTAGTGCCATAGGACCCTAATGACGAGAGTAGCTGGAAGAACCACTTATACACTGCAGGTACCTCAAGCGAACCCGCTTGCATTAGGACTGCATGACTCCTGCATGGGTGAGTCACAAGGCATACAACCATGCATATAAAGGTAATATGCGATAAACGAGTCTAGTATGGCATGTTCAAAAAATTAATGTGTAATTAAATAAACAATGTTTTTAAGAAATCATTAAGTAAAACAGTGATTCTTTTTTATCGGGGTTCGTAGAGGGAGACAGGCTTTTACAAAAGAGGGCAACGGCTTGCTTCCGGATGATGTGGGAGGCAGGGTGTACAGGCTTAGAGTTCGGAACCAAGCTAAGCTGACTACAAACTCTGGGCCTGATCCTCCCTGTGCTCGGTTGTCCTTAGTGCTGCTCCTAGATCCTATGAAAACCTTTACATTGTCCTACTAATCTTAATATTTACAATAGGGGTGCCAAAAGCTCCAAAGGCAGCTGTGATGGTTGTGGTGCAACCTTGCTGTCGACTGCTACTAGAGGGGCGATGAGCGAGCGTTCCTACTTCCTGCCCCTGCCGCCCGTCTTGCGGGTGGTCTGAGCAGTGTTGGGACTGAGCTCGACAGCTTTAACGGGGGTGTCAGTGCTGCTGGAGGTCTGCAGTTGGGGCGCAGCGGGTGCTCCGCGCTGACGTGAGCTCGGCGGAGGCTGACTTGATCCAGCGCTGCCCGGGGTGGGTGTCGGGTCTGCGGAGAGGGCTTGGGGCTACTCCAAGGCTAACACCGCATCGGTTTGGTCTCTGCGGATTCCGAGGATGCCAGAGGGGGTTGGCACCTTCAGGACGAGGTAGCCGTAGTGGTCTATGACCATGAATCGGTACAGGGCGGGCCTGCCGATGATGGCGTTGAAGGGGAGGCTGACATCGGCGAAGTCGAAGAGGATGCTCTCCATCCTGTAGTTGTCGGGTGTCCCGAAGGTCACCCAGAGATGGATGCTGCCGTATGGGATGATGCTCCCTGGTACCACTACTAATAATGGGCTTGAGGGGGTGAGCTTGGACATCGGGATCTGGAGCTGCTCGAAGGCTGCGCAGATGAGAAGGTTGGGGCCGACCCCAACATCTATCAAGACGTAGTGGAGCTTGATGTTGGTAATGGTGGGGATGACCAGGAGAGGCAGAACCCCTGCCTTGGCCATGTTCTTGGGGCAGTCGGAGGCATCGAAGCTGATCGACATCTCCTTCCACCGGTGGTGTCGCGCCGGAGTGGGGTTAGGGGCTATTGAAGCCACTGCACGGCAGAGGTTCTTGACCGCGTTTCGGGACGCTGGATCCCAAGACACTTAGAAGATGATGTGGAGTGTATTGCGATGCTCGTGGTCGCTGCTGGCGTCGGAGTCCTCATCTTGGTGAACCACTTTGACGGCCCACTCTTGCTTCTGGTACTCCATCTCCTCATCATCGTCGACATTGGGGTCGACCTTCTGCTTGCCCTCTCGCTAGCAGATGGGGACACCGTCTGGGCGGTGCTGCGCCCGCTCTTGGTAGCATTCAGTGCATCTCTTGATCTCCCGGCACTCGCTTGTGATGGAGAAGAGCTCGGAGAAATCTTGCACGTTGTGCGTGGCTAGCTTCTCAAGCATCTTCTGGTCACGCACTCCCTGCCGGAACGCTACTATGACAGAAGCATTCTGGATGTTAGGGATGGAGTTGCGTACCTGGAAGAAGCGTTGGATGAATGACCTTAGCGTCTCCTTGGGTTGCTGGCGCAAGGTGTGGAGGTCGAGCTCGGTGCCAGGCCGCATGCAGGAGTTGCCAACGTTCGTCGTGAACTGTCAGCAAAGCTCATCCCAAGAGGTTATGGACCTCTGAGGCAGGTTCATCAGCCATGACCGGGCTGAGTTGACTAGGGCGATGAGGAAGTATTTCGCGAGGACTGTCTCATCTGCTCCTGCCGCCAGGAGCGTCGTGGTGTAGATCTGCAGGAACTCTATAGGGTTGACACTCCCATCGAACCTTTCAGACAGGTGTGTCCAGAACTTGCGTGGCCACTTCGCCGGTCGGAGGTATGGTGCCAAAGCCATGCACCCTCCGACGGGCTTCATCGGAGAGGCGTGGGGGACAACATACGCCAGGGTGGTTTGCTGCACCACATGTGGCTACTGCGGGACCTGCTCCTATGGCAAATAATGTTGCGGTACCAGGTGTACCGGGCATTGCAGGGGTGCAGTTGACTCAACGTAGTCCTGGTCCGATGGCGGTGGTGGAGGGTTTACCTGCAGTGCATCTCGAACGGAGGACTCCTCCTACTCAGGCCCCCGAGGCCCGTACTCGGCGTCGAGGTTGCGTCGTCTCTCCTGCTGCCGCTCGATGATGACGCGGCCATCTAACTGAGCTTGACGACGGTCAAGCTCAGCCCTCAGGTCCTCCGTGGGGATCTTGCCAGCGCTGGTAAGCCTGATAGATCTGGAGTCGATGGTGCAACGGTCGATGGACGACATGTGCGATAACGACATGTGATGTCTCCCTCTGTTGGGGGAGTTGATGGCCGTGACGATGAAGTGGTCAATGTCTTGGACCCACTGTTGAGCCGCTCCCTGGGAAGTGTTCAGCGACGGTGGGTGGTGGAGAAGAGCACTGGCTATTGCCAAAGCCCTCTCCAGGCTTGCTGTCGGCAGCGCTTGGGGGAGCCAACTGAGCCTGGACGTGTCCTGATGTTCCGTTCTGGCCAGCCGTACCTGCACAGGGGCGTGACGTACTAGAGAGTGCCGCTTGGGCAACGGATCTGGTCACCGGACGACGACCGCGAAATCCGCCTTCCACGGGCCTGATGAACACCATGATTGGTGAAAGCGCTACCACTCTTTTGAGGAAAAAGCCCTACCTGGCACGCCAAATGTCGAAGTGTTAATACGACACTTCCCCCGGATCTGGTAAGGAGCAGCCCACGGAGGTTCTTTGTTTGGTGAGGCTTAGGCCTCAATCCAATGTTCTAGTGGATGAGAGTAGGACACGAAGGTTTTTACGTGGTTCGGGCCTCAAGGAGCATAATACCCTACTCCACGGTGGATTGTATTGCTAGTGAGTCTGTATGCGTGTGTGTGATGTGGGGATTCGATGTTTGATCCTTTGTAATGGTGGCGGTCCGGGCCTTTTATAGACAAGGTCAGATGCCTTACAAGTGGGGTCTCGGGGCCTGACAGGTGGTCCCGAGGCGATTGTATCATAAAGATCTAAGGCTTCTCGCGTAAGCTTGCTCTGACCGTGGACTTGAAGACTCGCCGTCTTGCTGCCTGCGTCATCAGTAGCCCATGCGCCGTTGCTAACATTGGCAGGGGATGTCCCGTCCAACTGTCTCTGTCACCGTAAGATACCCACTTGGTGCAGTGGGATAGGCCTGTGGCGTCTTCACTGTGATGCAATTGGTCATAGCGGTACCTGACATTAGGCGTGCGCCGCGCCATGCGTCTGGGGAAGTCGCGTATCTTCAATCCTTGACAGGGACAAGGTGCACCGCCCTATTAGCTCTCGCGTACCTCCGTCCAGGGAAAGTGGCTGGACTATGTGACAGCTCGGGAGATCACCTATTCGAAGGAGGTCAGGTCCCACCTTATGGACCACGTGGCAGCTCGGGAGCTCATCTCTGTGGAGGAGGTTAGGTCCCGTCCTGCTGGACACGTGGTGGTGCCGGGGGCTCACCTCCGCAGAGGAGGTTAGGTCTCTCCTTGCGGGACACGTGGCAGCGCTGGAGCCCGCCCATATGGGAGGTGGCCCGTCTGATGTCTTGGTCCACGCGGTAGCTCCGGAGCCCAGTCTCACGGGGAGGAGGGATCCTTACCTGCTGGACACGTGGTTACGTGGGGCTCGTCTCCAAAGGGAGTGATGAGATTCTCCTTCGAGGATTCTTGCGGGTACCCTGGACCACCCATCTGAGACTGATGGGTCCGGGTCTCTTGAACATGTGGCGCCCTTGGACCCCGCCTCTACTGGGAGGTGGGGTACCTAGGCAACTCTAGCTTGTGCACGAGGGTACCCAGTATGCGGGGTACCAACAGTCGGCCTTCACAATTTTGAAACCATTTTGAGTTAGAAAGTCTCTAAGGAACTCAAATCAAGCTCTAGGAGCTTGTTTGAGGCCATAGAGAACCTTACGCAATTTGTAGACATTGTTCGGGAAGTCTTGATTTTCAAAGCAGGAGGGTTGCTCCACATAAACCTCTGTGTTGATTGGACCATTGAGAAAAACACTCTTGACATCCATTTGGTATAGCTTAAAATCATGGTGAGTTGTAAAGGCAAGTAATATGCAAATTGGTTCAAGCCTAGCTACGGGGACAAAGGTTTCATCGAAATCCAAACCTTCGACTTGTGAGTACCCCTTGGCCACAAGTCGTGCTTTGTTTCTTATAACCACCCCGTGCTCATCTTATTTGTTGCAGAACACCCACTTGGTGTCCACAACATTTGCATTTGGCGTTTTCACGAGCTCCCATACTTGATTTCTTTCGAAGTTGTTGAGCTTTTCTTGCATGACCATCACCCAACCCGGATCTCGTAGTGCTTCTTCAACCTTGTGAGGTTCCAAAGAGGAAACAAAAGAGTAATGCTCACAAAAATTTGCAACATGAGATCGAGTAGTCACCCCCTTGGAGATGTCTCCAACGATGTTGTCAACGGGATGGTCCCGTTGAATGCTTTGATGTACTCTTGGGTGTGGTGCTTGAGTTCTTGGAACTTCATCATTTCTTCCTCATTTTCTTCGTCTTCCCATTGATCGATGCCTCCATTTTGGTACCGTTGAAATGCATCTTGAGGGTCTTGAGCTTGATCATTTGAGGAAGAGCTTGCTTGATTTGTGGGATAGTCACTTGAATCTTGAGGTTGTTCTTGTGGTCAAATGTCTCCAAAGTTCCATCCTCCCTATCACCACTTGTGGAGTCTCTTCCTGATCTAGCACACAACGATCAACTTGCTCCACTTGGGAGCCATTAGTCTCATCAAACACCACATCATGTGCTACTTCAACAATTCTGGAGGATTTGTTAAAGACACGATAGGCGTAGGTGTTTGAGTTATAACCAAGCAAGAAACCCTCATCGAACTTTGAAGCAAACTTCGAAGTCCTAGGATTCTTGTTGAGAATATAACATTTGCTCCGAAAAAACATGGAAATATGATACGTTAGGTTTGTTACCAGTTAGGAGCTCATAAGACGTCTTCTTCAATATGCGATGGAGATACAACTGGTTTATAGCATGTCAAGCGGTGTTAACTGTTTCTGCCCAAAACCGGTCTAACATCTTGTACTCATCAAGCATGGTTCTAGACATCTCAATTAGAGGCCTATTCTTCCTCTCGGCCAACCCATTTTCTAGACATCTCAATTAGAGGCCTTCTTCATCTAAAAACTCTTCAACTTGAGTGTTCTTGAACTCGGTGCCGTTGTCACTCCTTATAGTCTTGATTCTCCTCATTTTGATCTCTCCTCAAGTATTTCTTGATGACACCTTGAGTCTCCCTCTTATCATGTAAAAATAACACCCAAGTGTAACGTGAAAATTCATCAACAATTACAAGACCCTATTTATTACTGCTAATGCTTATGTTGGCGATTGGACCGAAGAGGTCCATGTGTAGAAGCTTCAATGGTCTTGTTGTCATCTTGATGTTCTTGGATGGATGTTGAGCTCCAACTTGCTTTCCGGCTTCGCATGCACTGCATGGCCTATCCTTTTCAAAGACAACATTCTTCAAACCACGATGTTCTCTCCCTTAAGAAGTTTTTGCAAATTCCTCATCCCAACATGGGTTAGTCTTCTATGCCAAAGTCGTACCATGTTGGTTTTTGCCATTAAGCATGTATCAAGTTGGGCTTACAAGATAGAGCTTTCCCTTGAGCACACCTTTAAAAGCAATTGAGTCATTGCTCCTTCTTGTGATGGTCACACCCTCGTTAGTGAAAAGAAAATTATAACCTTTATCGCATAGTTTTGATATGGACAATAAGTTATAATCAAGTGAATCAACATGCAAAACACTGGAAAGAGTGTGACTGGGGGATATAGCAATTTTACCAGTGCCAAGGATTTTCCTTGGCTATTGTTCCCAAAATAAATTCCCTCACTTGGATCTTCATTTTCCTCATACTCCACAAACATCTTCCTTTCTCCTGTCATTTTATTTGTGCAACCACTATTAAGGACCCACTTTGACCCTCCAGAGGAGTATGCCTACAAAATATAGTTTAGCCTTGGTTTTAGGTACCCAAGCGGTGTTGGGTCCTTTGATGTTATTCAAGAGGCACTTGGACACTCACACGCAAGGTTTTGGACTCTTGCGGAGGGTCCAACATACCTAGCATAAGTCTTTGCAAACTTGTTCTTTAATAAAACATAATGAAGCATCAAAATCATGGAACGATGGATGAGGTTCATTTTAAAGCATATTATGTGAAGTAGCAATGTTCTTTCCCTTGTTGTTATGGTATGAACCTTCTTTGAAAAAAAACAATCAAGTCTTTGCCATTCTTGGGAATCTTAGCATTTTGCTTCCTCTCCCTAGAATAGCCAAGACCATCTTTGACAAGAGGATGTCCTGTGTTGGTGTATGCACTATGTGCATATGCCATCTTATCCTTGTCAAAGATGCCACTTTTTGGTGCTTGTTTGTTTTGTGCCAATTTGAGCTCATCTTTTATCTTTAGAATTAAGTTAGAGTACTTGCAAGCTTGAGTTGTTTTGGATTTGACATTTGTGGAAGATGAGCTTTTGGAGGAAGAAGGTGCATTGATCTTGAGAGACTCAACTTGTGTTTCAAGGATCTTGTTAACTTTTGTCAAGTTAACAAGTTCATCCTTTAGCACAATTGTTGTGTTCTCAAGATTTGAGCAAGTTTCCTTGCTCAAAGCGAGTTCACGCTCTAGTGCATTGCTTATCTCTCTTTCAAGCTCTAAGAGCTCCTCAAACTCTTGACATCTCTCCTTTTCTTGTCTGAGCATGCCCTCTTGATATTTAATGAGCCCTTCCTTCCCAAATATCTCATCCGACAACAACTTCAATCTTTTCAAGGTGCTCTTACTCATATCTTTAAGCATGTGTTCATTTTTACTACTACTGTCAAAATTATCAAGCGATGAAATTGAAGAAGATGGTTCAGATTTAACCTTCTTTCTTCTCTCCTTGGCCATGAGGCATGTTGGTCTTGGGCTCTCCAAATTTGGGAAGAGCTTGTTCTCCATGGTTGATCTCTTCATGGCAATTGTTGCCATCTTCTCTTCTTCTTCTTCGGGGGAATATTCATTTGAGTCCCACTCTTTTCCAAGGTGGGCTTGTCCCGAATGATTCTTCTTCTTGAAGAATTTCTTCTCTTGGGACTTGCCCTCCTTCTTCTTCTTGTTCTCTTCATGTGGGCAATCCACAATGAAGTGGTCATATTCCCCACAATTTTAATAAGCCCTCTTTCCTCATGTCTTGGACTTGTCCTTGTTCTTACTCTCATGATGGTAGTTCACACACCTCCTTCTCATCATCCTCTTGAATCTATTGATGAAGAGCGCCTCTTCCTCATCGGTGTCGAGGTTCTCTTCATCACTTTCTTCTTGTTCTTGGGATTTGGATGATGTTTCCTTCAATGCAACATCCTTCTTCTTGGAGGAGGTGAGCTTTTGGAGATCATTGTAGAACATGGATTCTTGCTCCATCATCTCTTGGTTGATGATCCTTCCAAGAACTTCTTCTGGGGTCATTTTAGTGAACCTCGGACTCTCACGGATCATGGAGCAAAGAGCAACATTTTGAGGCATGAATGGCCGAATCATTCTCTTCACCACTTTGTGATCCGTCCAACGGGTGCATCCATATGAGCGACTCTCGTTGATGACGACCTTGAGGTGGTTGCACATGTCTTGGGGGGTTTCACCATCCATGATGATAAACCTCACAAGCTCTCCTTCGGTCATCTCAATCTTCGCCTCTCCTATGACTCGGTTGCCCTCATGCGCTATCTTGAGTGTGTCCCCAATCGCTTTGGCCACCTCCAACCCATCAATTTTATTGAACTCTTCTCGAGTCAAGGAGGAGGTGATCGCCCCAACGGCTTGAGGATTGCGGTGGAGTAGGACAACTTGCTCTGAGTGACATCCTCTTCATTCTTGGAAAGATGAACACCTGTCGAAACAATTTGCCACAAACTAGGATTTAAGGAAATTAGGTGCATCTTCATCTTATGATTCCACATGATGTAACCATTTCCATCAAATTGAGTAGTTTCCCCATGGGAATAGACAAGTAATGATTGCTAGAAGTTAGGTGCTCATAATTAAAAGGATGTCGGGAGTAGTCTTGTGAACCACTCCCATAGACGTCCTTGGTCTCCTTCTTGGAAAGAGCTAGCTTCTCACGAAGTAGTGCCTTGAGTTGGCAGACTTCCTCGTCGTCATTTGGATCATCTTGAAGAACATCGATGTTCTTCATCTTGTCATCTCCATCAAAGATCACTGGGACCTCGTTTCACCCCTTTCGGCCATCTTCTCTCCGAGTGGTTAGACTCTTGATGGAGATACCTTCTTTGATACCAATTGAAAGTTGTCTAAAGGGGGTTGAATAGGCAATATGACCTAAAATGACTCAATAAAATGAGATTAAATGACAGAGGACGGACTAGTCTGGGTGAAGGCTGGACTAGTCCGCTCAACACACAGGAAAACCCTAAAAACTTGATTTTTATGAGTTTTTAGTGGATTTATGTTCAACGGAAGATGGATACAAAATATTGCAACCTAATACAACTTGTATTGACAAGAAAGAACGATTAGATTGTAAGATTACAATGAAGAACCATGTGATGAATTATATGAACCATAAAAGCAATTCTAGTGATGAGCGGAAATTAAAATGGCAATTGAGATAAGATTTATCCCGAGAGTCAGCTTCACGGAGAAGCCTACGTCTCCGTTGAGAAGTCCACAAAGGACCAGGTCTCACTTGACCCTCTTCTCACCAAGCCACCACACAAGGTTGGCTTGGTTTCCACTAATCACAAGGGGTAACTACAATGTTCTTGGGGCTTCACTTAAGTTGAGGCTCCCACAAATGATCAACAACAAAGAGCACACGAAGCTCAATAGCCACAAGTCACAAAACGCAACATCAACTGTAAGAGATCAAACCGAGAGCCAAAGCAAGATGTTCTCCCTTCTCTCCACTTCCCAAACCCTATTCCACTCAAGATTTGGTTCTAGAGGGCAAGTAGGCAGAGGAGAAGGCTTTGGAAGGCTCAAGGATGCTTGTGGCGGCGCTAGGGTTCCCAACTCCTGAAATAGAGGCCGGGTGGTCCCTTTTTATAGGGGTCCCTACAGCCTACCATTGTCACCAACTAAAGTACGGACTAGTCCGGCCCAACAGGACCACTCGACGTCACACCTCTTCAAAGTGGTGATGTATCTGCCAACGTTTAAATTTCAAACGGTCATGGCTCCATGGACTAGTCTGGCCAAGAACGGACTAGTCCGAACTGGAACAGAAACCTTTAGTTTGGATGAAAACAGACTACTCTGGAGTGTCCGGACTAGTCTGGCCTCTTTGGCGGACAAGTTGGGCCTCTCGGGACTTAGCTCTGAAAACTCTCACCAAGTGTAGAACGAACTAGTCCGTCCCCAAATGAACAAGTCCGAACTCACACAGAAACAACTAGTCTGGCCTAGAGCCCAGACAAGTCCGGCCCACTGGAGCTTTTCTCGATAAAGCTTCTCACTTAGGTTTTCTCTCAACCAAGATTTTGAGCCCTCTTCTTTGATCTCAATGCACTTGATACACACACCCTCACACACAGTAGGCTAGTCTAAACTCAACACATAAGAAACCCTAATTTCTATGCTTGAGTTTTCGACGCATGTTTCAATCTTTTCCTTTTTGAGGGATTTTTCATCCATTTCACTTTCACACATGTGCTTAAGATCAACTAAGCTCATTAGTCTCATAATTTGTTGTCATCAATCATCCAAAACCCACGGGGATGCCTAGATGCACTTTTACCATGGCGACCGGAAATCGCTTGTCGTCCTGCCCATGGGATCCCTTAGAGGCTCCTGATAGGTGTGGACAACTAGTTGGGAACGCTTACTACTTAGTCGTAGGAAGTGGATGAAGGGCCCCTGGTGGAGCGCGGGAGCTTGGGTAGTTGACGCCGACGGGCCCCCTAGAGAGTGTCGGACATTGAATCGAGATGTGTAGTCGTCGTCGAAGAAGGCTCCAGCGGCGATGGTGATAAGGTAGCCGCTGAACCAAGACGACGCCCATCCTCAACATGCAGAACGCCTACGATGGGCCCTCTGGGAGGTGCCGAGCTGGATGATCCGGTGGCGCCCATTATCAATGAGAAGAACGTTGATGGCGGGCCCCCGGGGAGGTGCCGAAGTTGGATGCTACGGCGGTGCCCACCTCAATGTGCGAAATGTCGAAGGCGGGCCCCCTGGGAGGTGCCAGAGCTGGATGCTACAATGACACCCACCCTCAACATACAGAACGTTGACAGCGGGCCCCTGGAGAGGTTTCAGAGTAGGATGCTCCAACGACGCCCACCCTCAACATGCAGAACGTCATCAGCGGGCCCCTAGGGGGTACCAGACCTGGGTGCTCCTGGAAGCGCCCGCCTGGCTAGCTGCAACTGTGTGGGGGTGTGATGGACCAGACCACGCTTTGGAGAGGGATCTGGTCTCAATACCTCCCGCCGTGTGGCGACAGCCTCAGGAATCGCCATCCAAAGCTCTGATGTTAACCATTGCTGTGAAGGCACAACTTCTTGAGAGAAAAAATCTCCCTACCTGGTGCACCAAAAGTCAAAGTGTGCGAATGACACTTCCCCCAAACTTGCTTTGAGAGTAGCCCGCGGATGTACTTTTTTAGGCGGGGGCTTAGTCACCGGTGAGGTTGCGCGTATCAGGTATGGTGATATGGTGTTTAACGTGATTCGGAGCGCTGGAGCGTAACACCCTACTCTACGATGAGGGTTGTATTGCTCTGTGAGTGCTTGAGTGAATCTAAGATTAGATCTGAGTGCGTGTGAATGAGATGAGGTGTAACGGTGGCTGCCCGATCCTTTTATAGTAAGGTCGTGCACCTTCCAAGTGGGGCCCGAGGCCCGATAGGTGCCCCCGAGGTGATCTTATCCTGTACAAGATCTAAGAGTTCTTGCGTACGCTGCCTCTGACTGTGGCTTGGAGACCCGCGCCGTCTTGTCGCCTCGGACGCTCGGGTCTATGCGTAGTCGTTGATGATGGCAGAGAATGTACCATCCTTCTTGTCGCCGTAAGCTACCCACTTGGAAGTGTGGGGTAGCCCTGCGGCGCCTTCACTGCGATGTGATTGGACGCAGCGGTACCTGACAGAAGTGTGGGCCGCACATGTGCGTCTGGGGAAGGTGTGTGCCTTCAATGTTTGGGGCCCACACCCCATTGTAGGTCGTGGGACACATACCAGCTTTGGAGCCCTCCTCGATGGGAGCAAGGGCCCGGAGCCGGAGGACGTGTGGCAGCTCCGGAGCCCTCCTCGATGGGTGCAAGGGCCCAGAGCCGAAGGACGCGTGGCAGTTCCCGAGCCCTCCTCGGTGGGAACAAGCACCCAGAGCCGAAGGACGCGCGACAATTTCGGAGCCCTCCTCGTGAGAGCAAGGGCTCGGAGGCGAAGGACACGAGGCAGCCCCGGAGATGGCCTCAGTGGAAAGGCCAGGTCCGGAGCTTCTTCTATCTTGTACGTGAGGGTACCGATCTGCAGGGTAGCGACAGACACCAATCAAACATTTTAGTGCCCAAGGAAAATAACCTGAGTGATTTTGTCCACTCTCATACACTGTAATACGACAACAGCGTGATTCGAATATCAATCACACAATTCTCAAAGTAAAATAAAAACATCAAGGGGCATGGCTAAATAACAGATTCAACCATATTTGTGTATGGCATTATTCTCATGGTAAGAAAAAAGAACTAGTTGCATGCTCCATAATATAAAAATAAAACCAGAAATTGATAGAAAAACTTAAGGAAAAATATGTATTGCCTGCATAGCTAAAATACGATCTTTACTGTATCTTTAACGGTTAAAACGAGAAACAGTAACAGGACGAGTATGCCCAATTCTGTGTGCTCTATCAACTGCCTGGTCCTCAGCAGAAGGGTTCCACCAAAGATCAAGGAGAATTACATGGCAAGCAGCAACCATGTTGAGACCAAGATTACCTGCTTTCAGTGACATTATCATAACAGTAGCGTGAAGAACGAAATGGTTCTATTCAGTATGTATGCCGGTGGATATCTGAAAATACTAAGGTAAGGAAAACAAACAAGGACATCTGGGTCAGTGTTAAAATCCTTCACTGCATTATCTCTTAAGTTGAGTGACATCTTCCCATCAAGAGTCCTGTACTGTATAAGATTGCTGTTCAGTGAAAGCTCTATCAAATCGAGCATGCCAGTCCACTGGGAGAAAACGATGGCTTTCACTAGGGCTACTCGACTTCGATTTGATTCCATAATATCACTCTCAGTAAGGGCATCTGTGTTAATTATTGAATTCAGATTATCAATGACTGCTTGTATCTTGGAGGAGATGAAGCTGCTTTGGCTGATTGAACATGATTCGTCATAGGCTGACGAGCTTGCTTTCGCAGAACCAGACTTGCCAGATATGCAAATCCTTAATGCTCCTGATGAAATAATAATTCAAGACTTGATTGTTTATTGCAACTAGGCGGGGGACACATTTTTTTAGATGATAGGTACATGTCCCGACCTTCCCCTCTAAAAAATGTACTATTGTAGAAATGTAGACATTCACGTACTATTGTTTAGAATAAGAAGAATGTAATTAAATGATTAAGCACACGACTGTGGAACTGACTACTAAGTCTCCTTTCAGAGGAGCGAGACACATATTCTCATGAGTTATTATCCGCACATGCACACATTGATTGCAGAAAACATGACCACAAATTGCCAACAACAGCATCCTCAGGTGGGTCCAGTGAAAAAAAAAGTTGTTGCAGGCATTAAAATAGGCTGGGTGGACTCGCTCGACTGTAGATACGGTATCCAGAGTATTTTCTTCCGTGGGCACCCAAACGAAACGAGGAACAAAGTCAATCAAGCGACCAAGCCAGCTGTTGGCTCCCTTAAAGAGAATTATTTTCCGGACGCACTGCGACTGTGGGCCCCAGCTTTGCCTGTATAACGAGCAGAGTAGCCGTGCGTCTTCCATCACTGCAGAGTCTAGAGCAACCTCTCAGTTTGTCTGCACTCGTTACTCCATACACTTCTGTATACACTATTCTCTTTCTATTTTTACATCATTTACTCTAAATTTACACTATCCAACAATCTTTATAGCAACACCACTGTGAACGTGTTAGAAAATACGAGACAATTTACTGAACAATTCCAGAAAACCACGTAAAAACACAGCAGCGATTAACACTGATAGACTGACGAAACGAGAAATATCGCGTACAGATTCGAAGCCAGATGAACTGCAGTAGATCTGACGACAAACATCCGCTGCAGATGCTGGTGACGGTGTTGGACCTAAGCACCCGATCTCTTCGGTAGATGACCCGTGGTGAAGAAGACGAGCAGTCGCGCAGAGCGTTTCCCAAAAATCTTATTCGCCCTCTCCTGGTGCAGGATTGCAAGGGCAAGCAGTTCCAAAGACCTTCTCTCCCGATCGTCGGTGCACGCTGGCACTCGGGATGGAGTAGACTAAAATGCGGCGCAAGGAACGCGAACATGGAATGATATGATCGTGGGATTATCAGCCCTAACCCCGCACGCCTGTATTTATAGAGTCCTGCGGAGGCGGTTCGGTTGCGATCTGAAGGATCCGCATTCGATGCGACTCTACAGTCGTAGACGCGTCAGTTTCCAAAGACTTGGACTCAGTCTCGGAAGCCCTAAAAATTAGGAAGCCTAAAAGCCCAAAACTCAATTTAATTTATCGACAAAAATATAAAATATGGGCTCGACTCGCGGATCGAATTCACACGAACACACGCGCGCGCGAGTGCGGGGTGTGTCGTGGCGTGGCGAGGCGAGCGAGCAAGGAGGAGGAGGAGAAGCGCTCTTGGGCCACTCCTCTCTTATCCTATACTCTCTTACTCAATGAGTGGAAGAACAACCTCCTTTATATATATGAGTTTCTCTCCTTCCACTTCTGATGTGGGACTATCCATACAACATCACCCTCTCTTATCCTAATGAAACTTTGAGATTTTCTAGGAATTATTTCTGAATTATTGTTAGGTCAAACCTATTAATTCTAACAATTCCCCACCAGATCTCAAAGCCATTAGAAGAGAGGTCATTCTCATTCCTTGTTTGATATACTAGTGTTTCAGTAGAGACTGTTAAGTTGAACTTCTGCCTAGATCCTCAAGATTCATTAGCTCACAACTTGAACAATGGATTACGCCTTAAATTGCAAGTTTTGTGTGAACTGACTTCACTTAAAGATCATTACCAGTACTTGACTACCAGTAGTCTAACCCGCGGGTGGAGCATGTGCCTCATACTCTCTGGTCTCTTCATGAGCTTTCCAGAGATTACCCAAATCTCACAGACTGCGACGTTAGACAATCGGAGCTCATATAGATGTGTTTCCTTCAAGATTGCCTTGTAGGACGACATCTTTGCTACACATAGCCGACAGAAACACATTAAGGCAAATCGTCAATCTGCAATACAGTTTGAGAGTACAAGTGTGCATCTTCACATAGAGAGGGTCTAAAGGAAGTACTCTCCTCGGTGAACCACTAGCTTGTTTTCTCATATCCTAATTCACGGGATCTCCGACCATATATGTTGGTTACTACTATGGTGTCACATCAATGGGTCTCAAACCCATCTCTCTCGATGCACTTTCTATCACATTACGTGATAGACCCTTTTTGAAGAGATCTGCAAGATTTTTATCTGTTTGTATATACAAAACAGTAGTAACTCCAGAGTTTCTCATTTTCCTGACATATTCAAAAGGTCTCTTTACGTGTCTTAATGATTTTGAATAATCCTTAGAACTGGTCACTTTGGCAATCACCGTCTGATTGTCACTGTTCATAAGGATTGCCGGTAATAGTTTCTCAACTATAGGCAAATCCATCAAGAGCTCCCGCAACCATTCTGCCTCTGCAGTTGCTGTCTCTAAATTATTGAGTTCTGCTTCCGTGGTTGATCTCTTCAATATGGTATGTTTGCAAGATCTCTATGATATAGCGCCACCAGCTAGAGTGAACACATATCCACTCGTGGCATAGAGATTCATCAACATCAGAGATTCAGTTCGAATCACTATAACCCTCGGGCACGGCTGGATGCCTAATATAGTGAATTCTATAATTCATTGTACCTCTCAAGTAGCACATAACCCTTTCAAGTGCATGCCAATGATTTATACCCGTGTTTGACATGAACCTGCTCAATTTGCTCACAGCAAACGAGATATCAGGACGGGTTGCGCTTGCTAAGTGCATGAGTGAATTGATCATCTGATAATATCTAAGTTGATATCTTGACTCTTTTTTATTCTTTCTTAGTATCACACTAGGATCATAAGGCGTTGGAGAAATCTTGTTATCCATAAAGCCGAACCAGCTCAGGATTTTCACAACATAGTGGGATTGACTTAAAGTAATCCAACTCTCATCCTTATTCAACTTAATATTCAAAATAACATTAGCTTCTCTCAGATCTTTTATATCAAAACATTTTGATAGAAAAGACTTGGCCTCAGAAACTATATCAATACTTGTACCAAAAATGAGTATATCATCAACATACAAGCATAATATAACGCTATCGCCTCCACCATGGTGATAGTACACACCGATCATCCTCATTAATAACAAAGCCTGCAGACGTCAATGTACTGTCGAACTTCTCATGCCATTGCTTAAGTGCTTGTTTAAGGCCATACAAGGATTTCAATAATTTGCACACTTTTGTCTCTTCATCTTTTACTACGAACCCATAAGACTGTTCTATATAAATCTCCTCTTCCAACTCTCCGTTAAGGAAAGCTGTCTTCACATCCATTTGATGGATGATTAGCCCATAAGAGGCAGCCAAAGAAAGTAGTACACGAATTGTCGTCATTCTGGCGACAGGTGAATAGGTGTCAAAATAGTCTTCAACTTCCTTTTGAGTATATCTCTTTGCAACTAGCATCGCCTTGTACTTTACAATAGTACCGTCAGGCCTAAGCTTCTTATTGAACACCCACTTGTAGCCTACTGGTTTGCACCTGTATGTCCGTTCAGTTAACTCCCAGGTCCCATTGAAAATGATTGAGTCCATTTCACTATGAACTGCTTCTTTCCAGTCATCTGCATCAGGAGATGCATATGCCTCTGCTATGGATCTAAGAGTATCGTCCACAAGGTACACAATGAAATCATCCTCGAATGATTTTGCAATCCCTGATCTCTTACTCGACTAAGTTATTTCATTGTGTTCCTCCTCTAGGACATTCTCAAACGATGCATCAAGAAACTCGCTAGTTGTGGTGGATTTAGGACAAATTTTAGAAGAGATCCTAGTAGTGCTATGCATATCTTTCATAGGAAAAATATTCTCAAAAAATGTTGCACCACGAGATTCTATAATAGTATCAACATACATATCAGATACCTCAGATTTAACTACTAAAAATCTATATGCGATGCTCCGATGAGCATAGCCTAGAAAGATACAATCCACTGTCTTTGTTCTTAGCTTGTGTTTCTTGGTAATTGGAACGTTGACCTTCGCCAAACATCCCCAAGTACGCAAGTATGAAAGTGATGGTTTTCTCCCAACCCACTCCTCATAAGGGGTTTTCTCTTTATTCTTGGTTGGAACACGTTTTTGGACATGACTTGAAGTCAATAGAGTCTCCCCCACCATGCCTTATATAAACCGGATGTGTCAAACATGGCATTTACCATGTCACACAATGTGCGGTTTTTCCTCTCGGCTACCCCATTTGATTGGGGTAAATAGGGAGGCGTCCACTCATGTATAATATCGTGTTCCGCACAGAAATCATCACATATTTTGCCAAAATACTCGCCACCATGATCTGACCTAAGACGTTTGATCTTTCTCTCTAACTGAGTTTCTACTTCAGATTTATAGATTTTAAAGTAGTCTAAAGCTTCATCTTTAGTTTGCAACAAGTAAACATAACAGAATTTAGTAGAGTCATCTATTAATGTTATAAAGTATTTCTTTCTATCTTTTGTCAACACACCATTCATCTCGCATAGATAAGAATGTATGAGTTCTAATGGTGCCAAGTTTCTCTCCTCGGCTACCTTGTGAGGCTTTCGAGGTTGCTTTGATTGCACGCAACTATGACACTTAGAACTTTTGGCAATGGTGAATTCCAGAATTAATTTGAGACTGGATAGCCGATTCATTAAACCAAAATTAACGTGACATAAATGAGAATGCCAAACACTCACATTATCATTAACACTGCCACAAATATGGTTTACTGATTTCTTTTTAAACTCTGAAAGAGAAAAGCAGAACAAGCCTCCACATTCATAGCCTTTTTCCAATAAATTATCCATGCTTCGTGAACGTGGCCTAGAGGGGGGGTGAATAGGCCTTTTGAATTTCCAGCACACTTAATAGGGTTGTCAAAAACTTGATTGACCGGACTAGTCCGATTATGTGGGCGGACTAGTCCGGTGTGCTGAAATTTGTGAGTTGATTAAGTGTTATTTGGGAAACTAGGTTCTTCTAGCAGCAAAAATGAGAACAACATATTCTTTGATTTAAGATTAGTGTATGAATGCACGTGAAGACTTATGAGCAACTTAAATGGTTGTTTAGCAATCAAGTGATCTAGTGAACAAAACGTGAAGTAAATGAGGCACAAGAGACAAGCGAATTTTTACCGAGGTTCGATCTCACCACGAGATCTACGTCCTCGTTGAGAAAGCTCACACAGAGTCGGGTCTCCAACCCTTTCCCTCTTCAAGTCACCACGAAGGCCGACTTGGTTCCACTATCACAGGTAATCACCGAGTTTGTGGGGCAACCTCACACGTTGAAGGCTCCCACAAGAATTAGAACGAAAGAGGCGATCAAATACACTTGAAAGTATTACAATGCAGAGTATAAGTGTAAAAAGATCAAACCCAAGAGCTCGCAACGAAGGAACGACGATCTCCCAATCCCGAATCCAAGTGTTCTAATGATTTGACTCCTTTTTGCACCTTAGATGTGTGGGGAGATGTGTTTTTGGCTCTTGGGACAAAGTGGCGGCACTAGGGTTTGTGTTTTTAGCAGTATTCGACGTGTGTGTTCTTTGGAAGGATGTGGATTCTCTATTTATATGGTTTCCAAAAAGTTACCGTTGAAAAACCCTAAGACCGGACTAGTCCGGTGCAAGTCCAGACTTGTTCGGTCACAGTGTAACTCGAAGTCCAGAAAGTCTGGCGGACTAGTCCGGTCCAAGCTCGGACTAGTCCGATGCTGTGAGAAGGTGTACTTCAGAAAGTTCAACTTACTAGTCCGTGGACTAGTCCGGACTCCACAGATGGGAGACTCCAGAATGTTCAACGGACTAGTCTGGTGGACACACGCAATAGTCCGGTCTCCCGATATGAGGGACTCCAGAAAGTTCAATGGACTAGTCCGGTGGACACACAGACTAGTCCGGTCTCCTGAGAGGGGAGACTCCAGAAACTGTAACGGACTAGTCCGGTCCATGATCGGACTAGTCCAGTGCATTGTGAAAGTTAGGTTGATTTTAAAGCCCTTACCCCTGCGCAAAGTTGTGAGCTCTTGGTGTGTGTCTTTCATACACTCCCTATACATTTAAAATCTAATTTGTTCTTCCAAGCTCCATCAAAGTATCCCTCTTTGGACACCACTCCATTTTTCACCTTTTTGTGTGCACCGAGCTGTTTCACTCTGTTTGTCCTGCAATCATCTCAATAGTTTCATTAGGATCTCATATGTTTGTCATCAGTTAGCCAAAACCTACAAGGGATATCCTAGATGCACTTACAATCTCCCCCTTTTTGGTGATTGATGACAACCATTTGAGATATCATAAATGAGAGTAAAATTTTGATTTTCATAAGGTTTGCACATATGAGAATAACGATAAATCCACAAAAGCTTCTCACATATGCACACACCTTATGCTGGGGTGCCTAACAGGTGTTGATCAACAATGTGTGATGAAATAAAGATAATCAATAATGAGCATAGAGAAAATCATTCAAGCAACAACAAGCATCACACATAAGAGAAGAAATAGTGCATTACAAAGTTTTAAAAGTAGATACATGTCCTCGATCACAAAAGCATAAAGACTACAACTAGAGATAGTCTCAAACTACTAGTCTCAATCTCTCCCCCTTTGGCATCAATGCACCAAAAAGGGAAAAATTGAGGGGAATCACTCATCGCCGCTCCCTTCTTCAGTTTCGGTCCGGTCTTCATCTTTACCACCATCATCATTCGCCGGAGCAGGATCTTCCTCGGAGTCCTCGAAGGCGGGCGGGGATCCAACCGACTCAATCACCAACTTGTCACAGATAGCTTTGATGTTGGCATTGACATATTGTTGATGTTTCTTCTGCCTAACTTCAATCTTGCGGTAGCAGGCAAAGATGGAGGTGAGCATTTTGAGGACACCACCGGAGGGTTCATGGATAGGTGCAGAGCCAGGAGGAGCAACTGCAGATCTTGTGGCATTCACATCCTGTGATTGTTTAGACCTCCTCTCAGCTTCAGGGGAGAAAGGGGCAGTAGGAGCTGAGGGAAGAGTGTACTCGGTGGGCTTTTGCGGCTTCGACCCAGTATGAGAGACATCCTTGACAAACTCAAGTCCCGTCACTTTCTCAATCATGAACATGATGTACGGTGCATACCCGCAAGACCTATTTGGCGTGATTGAGATGTTCATAATGTCATTGTAGATATACTCAAAGACATTGAATGGTCTCCATCCACTAATGACCTTCATTAGGGTCCTCAAGGTTCCTTGGATAGTCCCCACATCTCCATCTTTCGGGGCTATTGTCTTCCTCAAGATTCTGTTGAGGAACACAAAGAAGGGCTTCAAATATTTGAAGATTGTAGGAGTATAGGGAATCCTTGTGTCATAGAGGAACTTGAGATCATCCTTTTCCAAGGGTTGCAAATTGTGGATGACAAGATCATGATCCAGAGTGTGTTCAAGGTGAAGAATCCTTGCAAACTCATCATAAGTAACACTATACTTGGAACCATGAGTCATCCAAGTAAGAATGTCTCCATCATCCCGAGCAAAGTAGAGCGTAGAGTAGAATTGGGTGATGATCTCATTGTTCCAGTCATTCTCAAAGGAAAACAGTTCCTTCAGTCAGTGCCTCTCTAGGGCCTCAACCACCTCACGAAAGGTAGGATACTTCTTCGATTGCATGTATCCAATGTTCACCCATTGACTCTTCACAACGGGATTCTTCATCTTCATGTACACATGCTCATAGTAGTCGGCATGGAAGTTGCTCCAAAATCTTGGGTCTGAACATTGCTGAGGTTGATTATACACATTAATCTTCCTGAAGCTATCGGCAAGCTCACCCCCTTTTCTGGTGAAGTCCCCACTCGAACGCTGCCTGTTGCGGTGACTTGGGTTTTCATCTTCAGGGGCCCAATGGGACCACTAGCAAGCCCCTTCCCTTTGTTGAGAGCCCTCTTTGGCCCTGAGGAGCTCTCGGCAGCTTTTCCTTGGGCCTTCTTGACAGCCACCTTCCTCTTCTTAGGCAAATTGTCATCGGAGGGTGGAGAGTGCACATTGACATCATGTCTTTTCTTCATGTACCTCTCCTTGGCTCTCCTCACTTTTTCACATTCAACTTCTTCATCGACGTGGAAAGAACTGTCATCTGAGCTTGAAGACATCGTGCCTAATAAGGAGTTCATGGATTAGATAAGAATGAACCAAGGATCGAGGTCAAATTAGGGATTCAGATGTCAGAGATCGGACTTGTCCGGGTTCAGGGTGCGGACTTGTCCGGCGTACCGGACTTGTCCGTATCTGAGCGCCAGACTAGTCCGGCCTGGCAAGAACCCTAATGATTTCCTTGAATTCCAAAACTTCTATCTGAGGATACAAAAAGACATGAAGGTGGTAGGAAGACATCTATGAAGCCAATGTACAACCTTGGAATCAAAGGAAACGAGCTAGAATGAGAAAAGTTTAGATTTTGGTTTTAGGGTGAATTTTATCGAGATTTGAAGATTCGATTTGAAGAAGCTTGAATCTGTCCAGAGGGGAGGATCAACTCGTCGAGGAGAGGATTCTCCATGGAGAAAACTTGATTTCTAAGGGCTCAACTCGTAGGTCTCTTTGGGGGGGGGGGCTAGGGTTTAGGAGGGAAGAGGAGAGGTGAGGGAGAGCAAGTGGAGGGAGGTTTGAAAATTTGATTTGGGTCGGCCAGCTGCTTATATACGCGGCCGACCGGACTAGTCCGGTCAGGGGATAGACTAGTCCGGTGCCCCTGGAAACCCTAGGAGAGAGAGACTGTCCGGACTAGTCCGGTGGCAAACCTGACTAGTCCGGTGCCCCTGGGAAACCTAAATATTTTGAAATAATTAATAGTGATCTAAGGACAAGTTTTGCAAATAATATTGGTACTTATGACCAGAAGGCAATCAACAATGAAAAGTGGTCATAAAATCCAAGATTTCTTCATTAAAAATAGATTTCTTAGAAGAAAAAGAGGTGAGAAGCAGTTTTTAACAATAAAATGCGATGTTTGAAGTTTCAATCAGGTATGCAACGTTTCAAGCAACATTTCGAGAGTCAAGAATATTAAGTTCATTTCTAAGCTCACAAAAACTTTTCTCATCTAATGGTTTGGTGAAAATATCTGCAAGGTGTTTTTCAGTCCTAACATGTGAAATAGCAATGTCACCTTTCAACGAATGATCTCTAAGAAAATGATGACGGATATCTATGTGCTTAGTTCTTGAGTGCTCTACAGGGTTTTGTGCAATTTTTATAGCACTTTCATTATCACATAGAAGCGGAATATGGCTAAGATTGTAGCCGTAGTCCCTTAGAGTCCGTCGCATCCAAAGTAGTTGTGCGCAACAACTACCGGCAGCAACATACTTTGCTTCCGCTGTGGAAAGAGCAATGGAGTTTTGCTTTTTAGATGACCAAGAAATTAGGGACCTACCAAGAAACTGACAAGTCCCTGGCGTGATCTTTCTATCGACTTTGCATCCTTCATAGTCGGCGTCGGAATACCCTATCAAGTTAAACTTGGATCCTTTGGGATACCACAGGCCCAAGTTGGGTGTGTACACAAGATACCTTAGGATTCTTTTTACAGCAATTAAGTGAGACTCTTTAGGTGCGGCTTGAAACCTTGCACACAAGCAAACACTAAGCATAATATCTGGCCTAGATGCACATAAATAAAGTAAGGAGCCGATCATGGACCGATATACCTTCTGGTCCACATTTGGACCGTCTTCATTGAGGTCGAGATGTCCATTAATGGCCATGGGCGTCTTGATGGACTTGGCTTTGTCCATATTGAATTTCTTAAGAATGTCCTGTGTATATTTGGTTTGGCTTATAAATGTATCTTCTCTTAGTTGCTTCACTTGGAATCCCAAGAAGAACTTCAATTCGCCCATCATTGACATCTCGAACCTATTTGTCATAATTTTGCTAAATTATTCACAGAAATATTTGTTAGTGGATCCAAAGATAATGTCATCAACATAAATTTGACATACGAATAGATGATCATCAGGATGTTTAGTGAAAAGTGTATAGTCAGCTTTACCAATTTTGAATCCATTTTGAGTCAGAAAATTTCTAAGGCACTCGTACCAAGCTCGAGGAGCTTGTTTGAGGCCATAGAGAGCCTTACGCAGTTTGTAGACATGATCGGGATACTCTTGGTCTTCGAATCCTGGTGGCTGCTCCACATAAACTTCCTCCTTGATTGGACCGTTTAAGAAAGCGCTTTTGACGTCCATTTGATACAGCTTAAAATTATGGTGAGTAGCATATGCCAATAAAATACGAATGGACTCAAGTCTAGCTACAGGAGTGAAAGTTTCATCGAAGTCCAAACTTTCGACCTGAGAATAACCTTTGGCCACCAATCTTGCTTTATTTCTTGTTACTACTTCATGTTCATCTTGCTTGTTCCGAAAGACCCATTTTGTTCCAACGATGTTCGCCTTTGGTCTCTCCACCAGCTCCCACACTTCATTTCTTTTGAAGTTGTTCAACTCCTCTTGCATCGCCAGCACCCAATCTGGATCCCTTAAGGCTTCTTCTACCCTGTATGGTTCCAGAAAAGACAAAATAATAGTATTCACAGAAATTTGCAACTCAAGCTCTAGTAGTTACTCCCTTAGCAATATCTCCAATGATATTATTGACATGATGGTCTCTTTGCACGCTCTGATGTACTCTTGGGAGTGGAACTTGTGTAGTTGCTTGTTCTTCATTATCTTCATGTTCATTGTCTCCCCCTAGATCATTGCTCCCATGATTATCTTGATATTCTAGATTTTCCTCATCTTGACCTTGTGAAAGAGCTCCCTCTTGATCATTGCCTCCGTGTTGCAGTTCATCTTGTGCATTTGAGTCGAAAGTTCACTCTTGTGGTAAGATATCACCAAGTCCCATTTTCTTCAGTGCTTCATATGGAGCTTCCTCTTTATCTAGCACACACTTATCAACTTGCTCCACTTGTGAGCCGTTAGATTCATCGGACACTACGTCACTTGCTACTTCAACAAGGCCGGACACCTTGTTGAAGACGCGATAGGCGTAGGCATTCGATTCATAACCGAGCAAGAACCCTTCATCGGACTTTGAAGCGAACTTCGAGGCCCTCGGTTTCTTGTTCAGAATATAACATTTACAACCAAATACTTTGAAATAAGAAACATTAGTCTTTTTACCGGTAAGGAGCTCATATGGAGTTTTCTTCAGTAGTCGGTGGAGGTACAGCCGATTCGTGGCATGACAAGCGGTGTTTACCGCTTTTGCTCAAAATTGATCTGATGTCTTGTATTCATCCAACATAGTTCTTGCCATTTCGATCAATGTTCTGTTCTTCCTTTCGGCCACTCCGTTTTTTTGAGGGGAGTAGGGTGCCGAGAATTCATGCTTTATTCCTTCTTCATCGAGATACTCTTCAACTTGGAGGTTCTTGAATTCTGTCCCGTTGTCACTTCTGATGTTCTTTATGGTTGATGAGAATTCGTTCTGAGCTATTTTCAGAAACTTCTTGAGGATTCCCTGAGTCTCTGATTTATCATACAAGAAAAATACCCAGGAAAATCTTGAAAAATCATCAACAATTACTAAACCGTATTTGTTACCGCCGATGCTGATGTACAAAATTGGACCAAAGAGATCCATGTGGAGGAGTTCCAGCGGTCTTGCGGTAGTCATCACATTCTTGGCGGGGTGTGGTGCTCCGACTTGTTTTCCTGCTTGACAAGCGCTGCACAGCCTGTCTTTTTCAAAAACCACATCCTTAAGACCACAGATGTGACCACCTTTTAGAAGTTTCTGCAGATTTCTCATCCCAACATGGGCTAGCTGTCTATTCCACAACCATCCCATGTTGGTCTTAGCAACCAAGCAAGTGTTGAGTTCGGCTTTAACTTTGTTGAAGTCAACAAGATAAAGCTTGCCCTTCAACATTCCCTTGAATGCAATCAAGCCATCGCTTCTTCTAAAAACGGTCACACCCTCATTAGTGAATAAACAGTTGTAACCTTTGTCGCATAGTTGAGATATTGACAAAAGGTTATAATCTAGAGAATCTACATATAAAACATTAGATAAGGTGTGTTGAGAGGATATTTCAATGTTACCGCTACCAATGACCTTTCCTTGGCTGTTGTCTCCGAAGTATATGCCTTCACTTGGATCCTTGTTATATTTGTACTCCACAAACATACCTCTCTCTCCGGTCATGTTATTTGTGCATCCGCTATCTAGCACCCATTTAGATCCACCGGAGGAGTAAGCCTATAAAAAAGAATTATTCTTTGGTTTTAGGTACCCAAGCTTGCTTGGGTCCTCTCAGGTTAGTCACAAGAGTCTTGGGCACCCACACACAAGTTTTCAAGTTCTTGTGGCGTGGCCCTGTATATTTAGCAATGACTTTTCCATGTTTAGCTTTCATAAGAACATAGGAAGCATATTTGTAAATCAGATTCATGGGATTTTTCCTTAACAAATACAATTCTATTCTTAGCATGATTAGGAGTAGACATGTGTTTGTTCCTATCAAAACCAAGGTCATCTTTGACATTAGGAGGTCTAGGGACCATATATGCACTGCGTGCATATTTGATCTTCTCCTTATCAAAGATGCCGCTTGGAGAGGCATGCACATTATAAGAAGTTGAATTATTAGAAATAACATTCTTCTTACTAGAGCAAGTGCAAGTTTCGATTGTTGTCGAGCTCATATCTTTGGAGGAGGAGCTCTTGGAGGAAGAGGAGTCACTTTGCTTGAGCGACTCAACTTGCACCTCAAGGATCTTGTTAACTTTCGACAAGTTAACAAGTTCTTCCTTGATTGCAATATGTGAGTCCTCCAGCTTTGAGTAAGTTTCCTTACTCAAGGCTAGCTCAACTTCAAGCGACTCGTTCTTCTCTCTTTCAAGCTCGAGAAGCTTTTCAACTTCTTAATATCTCTTCCTTTCACGGATGAGCATATCTTCTTGTCGGTTAAGAAGTTCCTCCTTTTCAAAGATTTCGTTCGACAACATTTCCATTTTCTTTAAAGCAATTTTACTTAGTCCTCTAAACATTTCTTCATTATCACTAGAGCTATCAAAGTCATCAATAGAGGAATTTAGCGTAGGAGGAGTAAGTCGAACCTTTTTCTTGCCTTCCTTAGCCATAAGACAAGTGTGGTTGTTCATATCCCGTCCTCCTATGTTTGGGAAGAGTGTGGCTTTCATATTAGGTTTCTTGACTGCGATAGTGGCTATCTCTTCTTCTTCATCGGAGGAGGACTTGTCGTTTGAGTCCCACTCCTTGCCAATGTGAGCTTGATGGGCTTGTCTTCTTTTTCTGAAAATTTTCTTTTCTTGAGGTCTTGTTTCCTTCTTCTTTTTATTTTCTTCATAGGGGCAGTCCACCATGAAGTGACCATACTCTCCGCAGTTGTAGCAAGTGCGTCGATCCTTGGATTTTCCTTTATCCTTGCTTTTGCCTTCATTTGAATTGTTGCCGTGTCTTTTTCATTATGCGTTTGAACTTCTTGATAAATAGTACCATTTCTTCATCATCAAGATCAGTGCTCTCGTCGCTTGTATGCCCATCGTCTTGGTCTTCACGAGTTTCTTTGAGTTTGGGTCTGCATGTTGCTTTGAGAGCAACTTCTTTCTTTTTGGAAGAGGTGAGTTCGGCTAAGTCTTTGACGTATTGAGCCTCTTTCTCCATCATTTCATGATTTATGATCTTCCCCAATAACTCATCCATAGTCATTTTGTGAAATCCGGGGATTTCTCTAATCATTGAGCAAAGTGTGACATTTCTTGGCATGAAGGCTCTAATCATTCGTTTGACCACCTCATGATCCGTCCATTTCTTACTTCCATAGGAACGAATTTTGTTGATGAGTGCCTTCATACGGTTGTACATGTCTTGAGGTGATTCGCCTTCTTCAATAGCAAATCTCCCCAACTCTCCTTCAAGCATCTCGATTTTAGCTTCACGAACCGACCTATTTCCTTCGTGAGCTGTCTTAAGTGTATCCCAGATTTCTTTTGCACTTTCTAAGCTATCAATCTTGGTGAATTCCTCTCTGCTTAGTGATGATGTGATCACAGCGATGACTTGTGCATTTCTGTGAATCTGTTGTTCTTGTTCTGGGGTGAGTTCCTCATCCGTGTCCGGGATATCTATGCTAGTGAAAAAAATGTGCCACAAACTAGGATTTAGGGATATTAGATGCATCTTCATGTTGTACTTCCACATGGTGTAGTCACTTCCGTCAAATTGTGGAGGCTTTCCCATAGGAATGGAGAGATAGTGATTGTTTGGATTGAGACGGTTGTAGTTGTAAGGATGTCGGGAGTAGTCGTGATGACCACTTCCCGTCGTCTTCTCTTCTTCTTTTCCTTTTTGTCCTAGCAGTTTCTTTCTCAGGAGTGCCTTTAGTTGTCGCACTTCTTCATCATCATGTGGGCTTTCTTTCAGCACATCGAAGGCTTTAGCTTCTTGTTCCTCCTCATTGATGTTCATCTTCGAGATATCGTTGTTCTTCTCAGGGGCCATTGATCTCTCCGAGATGTGAGTCTCGTTGGTGGAGAACCTTACTTTGATACCAATTGAACGTGGCCTAGAGGGGGGGTGAATAGGCCTTTTGAATTTCCTGCACACTTAATAGAGTTGTCAAAAACTTGATTGACCGGACTAGTCCTGTTATGTGGGCGGACTAGTCCGGTGTACTGAAATTTGTGAGTTGATTAAGTGTTATTTGGGAAACTAGGTTCTTCTAGCAGCGAAAATGAGAACAACAGATTCTTTGATTTAAGATTAGTGTATGAATGCACGTGAAGACTTATGAGCAACTTAAATGGTTGTTTAGCAATCAAGTGATCTAGTGAACAAAACGTGAAGTAAATGAGGCACAAGAGACAAGAGAATTTTTACTGAGGTTTGATCTCACCACGAGATCTACGTCCTCGTTGAGGAAGCTCACACAGAGCCGGGTCTCCAACCCTTTCCCTCTTCAAGTCACCACGAAGGCCGACTTGGTTCCACTATCACAGGTAATCACCGAGTTTGTGGGGCAACCTCACACGTTGAGGGCTCCCACAAGAATTACAACGAAAGAGGTGATCAAATACACTTGAAAGTATTACAATGCAGAGTATAAGTGTAGAAAGATCAAACCCCAAGAGCTCGCAACGAAGAAACGACGATCTCCCAATCCCGAATCCAAGTGTTCTAATGATTTGACTCCTTTTTGCACCTTAGATGTGTGGGGAGATGTGTTTTTGGCTCTTGGGACAAAGTGGCGGCACTAGGGTTTGTGTTTTTAGCAGTATTCAACGTGTGTGTTCTTTGGAAGGCCGTGGATTCTCTATTTATATAGTTTCCAAAAAGTTACCGTTGAAAAACCCTAACACCGGACTAGTCCGGTGCAAGTCCGGACTTGTCCAGTCACAGTGTAACTCAAAGTCCAGAAAGTCTGGCGGACTAGTCTGGTCCAAGCTCGGACTAGTCCGGTGCTGTGAGAAGGTGGACTTCAGAAAGTTTAACGGACTAGTCCGTGGACTAGTCCGGACTCCACAGATGGGAGACCCCAGAAAGTTCAACGGACTAGTACGGTGGACACACGGACTAGTTTGGTCTCCCGATATGAGGGACTCCAGAAAGTTCAACGGACTAGTCCGGTGGACACACGGACTAGTCCGGTCTCCTAAGAGGGGAGACTCCAGAAAGTGTAACGGACTAGTCCGGTCCATGATCGGACTAGTCCGGTGCATTGTGAAAGTTAGGTTGATTTTAAAGCCCTTACCCCTGCGCAAAGTTGTGAGCTCTTGGTGTGTGTCTTTCATACACTCCCTATACATTTAAAATCTAATTTGTTCTTCCAAGCTCCATCAAAGTATCCCTCTTTAGACACCACTCCATTTTTCACCTTTTTGTGTGCACCGACCTTTTTCACTCTGTTTGTCCTACAATCATCTCAATAGTTTCATTAGGATCTCATATGTTTGTCATCAATTAGCCAAAACCCACAAGGGATATCCTAGATGCACTTACACTTTGACAAAACTATTTTATTAGATTCTAAATTTACTTTGAACCCATCTCTGCATAGAAGGGTGCCGCTAGCAAGATTTTGGTTCATCATAGGGACATGCTGCACGTTCTTCAGCTGGACAATCTTTCCTGAAGTGAACTTCAGATCGACCGTGCCAACACCACGAACAGAAGCATGTGATCCATTCCCCATTAGGACGGCGGAATCTCGGACGAACTAGTAAGAAGTAAACATGGACATGTCAGAACATATATGAACATTAGCACATGTATCAAACCAACAAGATGGTGTTTAAGAAACAGAAAGAACAGTAAAAGAATTAATGTACCCTTCTGTATTGCTAGATGTCACGATGTTGACATTCTTTTTCCCTCTGCAGTCTGCCCTCTCAAGACATTCCTTGGAAAAATGTTCCTGCTCCCCACAGGTGTAGCAGCAGCCACCATTGACTTTGTTTGACTTCTTCTTCTTCTTGAAAGCAATAGTTTTATTTGGCTTGAATTGAGACTTATTATTTCCTTTGTTCTTGACATTGGATTTCTGCACCATATTAGTATTGTTGTTAGATTGACCCTCACCTCCTTTCTCAGTAGTGTCCTTAGCCCAGGCCTTCTCCTCAATATCAAGAGATGCTATCAAGTTTTCAACTCATATTTCCTGTCTCTTGTGTTTGAGAGTTGTGGCGAAGTTCATCTATGAAAGAGGTAACTTTGCAATAATGCATCCAACCACAAACTTATCAGGTAAAGGACATTTAAGGAGGTTTAGCTCTTTCGCAAGACACTGTATTTCATGAGCTTCTTCAACTACGGGATGGTTGTTAACCATCTTGTAGTCATGAAAACTCTCCATGATATACAGTTCACCGTCTGCATAGGCTACACCATACTTAGCGTTAAGTGCATCCTAAAGCTCCTTACCATCTGTGACTATCAGATAGACATTACAGAGTTTGTTGTCAAGAACACTTAAGATACATCCTCTTAGGGCAGAATTAACTTCCTCGAACTTTGTCTGTTCTTTAACAGACAAAAGACCTTGAGGCATTCCCTCGGTTACCCAGAAGATATTAAGTGACTGGAGCCAGAGCGTGACCTTAACTTGCCACCTCTTAAAGTGCACGCCAGAGAATTTCTCCAGTCTTAGTGCATCGGCTAAAGTCATCATGTTCAACTCAAGAAATTGCCTAATAAGGTTTTTGGATTGTTAGAAAATACGAGGCAATTTACTGAACAATTCCGGAAAACCACGTGAAAATACAGCAGCGATTAACACCAGCAGACTAACGGGACGAGAAATATCGCGTACTAATTTGAGGCCAGAGGAACTGCTATAGATTTGATGGCGAACAACCGCAGCAGACGCTGGTGACAACGTTGGGCCACAGCGCCCGATCTCTTCGGTAGACGACCCGTGGTGAAGAAGGCGAACAGTCACGTGGAGCGCTTTCCAAAAACCTTATTCGCCCTCTCCCGATGCAGGATCACAAGGGCGAGCGGTTCTGGAGACCTGCTTTCCCGATCGTCGGTGCACGCGGGCGCTCGAGATGGAGTAGACTAAAAGGCAGCGCAAGAAACACAAACGTGGAATGATCTGATCTTGGGATTATCTGTCTTACCCCCGCACGCTTGTATTTATAGAGTCCTGTGGAGGCGGTTTGGTTGCGATCCGAAGGATCCGCATTCGATCTGACTCTGCAGTTGTAGACCCGTCCGTCTCCAACGACTTGGACACAGTCTCGGAAGCCCTAAAAATTCGAAAGCCCAAAAGCCCAATTTAATTTTTCTGCAAAAATATAAAATATAGGCTCGACTCGAGGTTGTGGGGCGGGGCGAGGCGAGCGAGCGAGGAGAAGGAGGAGCGCGCGTGAGCCACTCCTCTGTTTTCCTGTACTTTCTCATTCAATGAGTGGAAAAACAATCTCTCTTATATGTAGGAGTTGCTCCCCTTCTGCTTCCCATGTAGATTCATACATCACCACCCTCTCTTGTCCTAATAGGTCTTTGAGATTTCGTAGGAATTATTTCTGAATTATTGGTTGGCCAAGCCCATTAAATCTAACAGAACGGTCTCAGAGATCGTGGGTTTCCAAGATCTCGGTAATTAACGTTCCATCTGAACGCCAATTCGGTTTCCATGAGGCTCTAATTTTTGTTTTACTTAAAGATCGAATTCTTCTCATCGGTTCCAGTTTCAAGCGCTCGGAAAAGCACGATGACGGCGACCGGCTTCGGCAGCCTGTTCCTGTTGCTTGCGATGGGCGTAGGCGTCAGCGTCACAGGAACCGGCTTACTCCTCCTTGCACTCGCAGGCGTTCTCGCCGGCGCAACCACCATCTAAACCCATTGTTTGGGCGTAGGCGTCAGCGCCAGAGACCGGCTTACTCCTTGCACTCGCAGGCGTTCTCGCCGGCGCAACCACCATCTAAACGCATTGTTTATTTGCATCGATACTTACCAGCGCATATTTCCATTTTAAAATTGTTTGGATGGAACAAGCAAATAAATTTCAACGAGGCTAGAGAGCGACAGAAAATTCTCACTATTATGCAAAATAATAGTATTTGTGAAACTGGAAACTTGAACAGATGACCGTCTGAAATAACCGTATTAGTGACGTCGGCCGTGCCTTTAAAACAGGCAGCGGACACGCCTCTCACCACTCCACATATCGCGTGCTTTGCTCGTTCGATTCTCCTCTCTCTTAGTACTTTGTTCTACCAGCCGGAGGATTAACCGGGAGCTGCCACGGACTCCGGAGACATGGAGGGCACCGAGGCAGCTGGCAGCGCTACTCAGGCCACCGAGATCGGTAATGCTCCTTCTGAATCCCAATTCGATTTTCATGCGGCTCATCTCTGTTGGTCACCGGTCGCGCATCACCGGAGGAGGGTTCTGAAGCCGTGTTTTTCATGCGCGGTTCTGGAGCCGTATCTTGCCTGCATAGATGAAAACGAACGGATATGTACAGATAAAATGCTTTTTAATATCTATATCGATATTATAATTTTGGAAATATATTCAGATTGGATGTTATCAGAAACTGATAGGTTTCGGTATATCGAAAACGAATTCATCAGATCGGAAATTTATGAATATCAAACAGACACGGATATTTATTTCGAAATAATGTTTTCACATATCACATCATGCAAATACCTAATATTAAAATTTAATAAATTAAATAATATACTGTCAAATATATACAAATAATCAATTATATGTATACATCAAATGGTCACGAAAAACACATATAGTAATTAAAATTAATAAACGCATGTAGCGGCCTGGTCTGCAGCAGAAGAAGCACATCCTCCTGCGAAATAAATAAACACCGAAGCAAGAGTGATCGATCATGATTGGACCTTATGTTTTTTTAGATAATAGGATAAGGCCCGACCTTCTCCTCATCAGAGGTTATGACCGACAATACATAATAGTCTTACAACTATAAATGGAGTGATACGAGAATTAAGTCTCAAGAAACATAAACGACCTGATACATTCATTATGATGTCATCCTGTAACTAAAACTCCAACCATATCGGACAAGGACTTCCATGACCGTGGTCTCCAATGTTGTGGATGTCATCCTCATAATGTTAGTCTTCTCTTCATCCTTCTGCAGTAATGACCAAGTTCGACTCAAATATGTACCTCTGAAAAGTACCTGCATATATATTTTCATTGGACAACTATCAAAAATCACATCATTCCAACATGTCCATAAAGCCCAACATAGTGTTGCAATAGCCACAATAATCAATTTCCTGTTTTTGGACTAAAAAGAAACAATCCATTCAATAAACATGTGAGTAACAGAGGTTGGGATACTAACATTAAAGGTAATACTAACAATTCTCCAAATAAATTTAGCATAATGACAATCGAAAAAAAGATGTTGAATTGTTTATTCTTTCGTACAGAACACCCCTCCAATTGCGTCGTAAAAGATTATCCTTTGTTAATATGACCCCTCGTTCTAAATACCAAATTTTTTTATCTTGAGTGGTAATTTAGATTTCCACAACCTACTGTTATGTCTGACATTGTCGTTGGATATGAGTGCTCAGTACATCGAATTCACTGTAAAACCCCTATGTTGATGTAAGTTCCAAAGGAATACATCATCCGAATCGTTGAGTCTTACATGTGCAATTGTTTCCACAAGTCTATACCACCGCTCCAAGTTAATACCGACCAAACCTCTTCTAAAAGAGATGTTAAGCGGAATAGTGCTAAAAACTCTTGCTATAGTGGAATGTTTGTGCCTGGCTATGTTGTACAGAGCAAAGAATTTTTCTTTCAGAGTGTAATTCCCTACCCAACAGTCCTCCCAAAACCCAATACCCATACCATTATTAATTCTGAATTTTCTAAAACCTAGGAATTTCTCCTTTACTTTCATAAGACTGGACCAAAACTGAGAATCACCCGCTTTTTTGACTTGTCCTAAAGTTTTATTCTTTATATATTTTCTTTTTAAAAGTTGTTGCCACATTCCATCCTCATTCAATAAAATGAACAACCACTTAATAAGCATTTGTCGGTACCCTACGTACCGGGTACCCCATGATACCGCAAGAAGTGCAAGAGAGTTCCACCTGTCAAAGTTAAAGACTTTTGTAGGCCCTACGTGTCAAACGGCACTGGACCCACCTCTTACATAGGGGAGCTCCAACACTGCCACGTGTAACACAAGACCGGAGCCAAACCCTCTACATAGGGGAGCTCCGCACTTGACACATGTACAGTGACCCCGGACCTAACCCCCAGTAGAAGGAAGCTCCAGTGCCTCCACGTGTATAACAGCTTCGGACCTACCTCCTCGCAAGGGAAAGCTCCAGAGCCGCCATGTGTCAAGCCTCCGGACCTACTCCACCAACAGAAATACAGACGGATCTCCAACGTCATAAGCATTCAAAGGACTCTTATTGCTACAATTACAAGGTCTGATTATGTGCCATTAATACACTATTAATGGCGCACGATCAGAAGACCCTTAATACTGGTAACGCCACCATTAAGGCGCGTTATCATGATATTAGGGTGCTTAAACACACTTAATTGTGTATCAGGCAAGAATAACCACCGGGGCCACATGTCGGGTCAGGCAACCCATGTAACATCCATCCCTTGGTATATAAAAGGGGTGTGCTGCACATTACAGAGGAACCAAGCTCATACGCACATAAGCACGATCAAATTCCTAATACAACAACACACATCCCATGGAGTAGGCTATTACGCTCAGGCGGCCCGAACCATGTAAATCACCTGTGTCACCTTCTTGTCTAAGATCTTCGCGCGCCCAAACCGATACAAGAACCTCCGCGGGCTACAATTCAGTAGTACCAGAGAAGTGTCGTTCGTACGCTTCGACATTTAGCACGCCAGGTAGGGGGCCCTGAGATTACAAGATGGTGAACTCCACCGCAAGGTCATCCAACAGCAAAAATGTTGTGCAACCTATTGGAGGGAATCCTTCCAACATGCAGCAACCAGCGGGCGCCGTTGTCCTGGTAGGCGTTGCACCCCCACCACCACCATCTGCTCCGGCAAACAATGTTGGACACCAGGATGGGGTACTCGCGTCGATCACAGCTTCGGTGAATAATAACCCTGAGAACGCGCTGATTGCAGCGCGTACTCTGTTGGAGCGCCCACCAGCGACCGGAGCTCAGGGTGCGATGGAACAATGGTGTGCTGATGTCCAACATCTAGTTGCAGCTGCAGCTGATGCCATCAGCAACCAAGGTCCTCCCCCATCAGGACAGGCACCGACTCAACGTAGGACCTTGTCTGGGAGATTTTGTCCTCACATATCACAACACCGGAGGCATGCTGTATCTCAATAGGTGACGTCGCTGCCTTTTCGGGCGCATCGCACCCACACCATGTCGAGGCTATTGACACACGACTTGAAGTTAGAGCTTCACCGCTGCTACCAACAGCAGGACGGTCGCGCCCATATTGAGCGTGCTCACGAGAGGCGAGAGGCTCGGGACAACCCTGCTCTAGTGGGGGTAGGAGGAGGTTGTTCTGCCTTGGCCATGCACCTACGCATGGTCCGCTAGCCACAGAAGTTCTGGGAGGAATCCCCGGGCCCCTCTGAGAGGGTTCAGACTGTCCAGCGCCAGTGTACTTCATCACTGAAGTACTCCATGATGCCAAGACCAGATACATCGATGTGTATAAGTTGCTTTAAGCAGTTCTTATTGCCTCAAGGAAGCTTCATCATTATTTCCAAGCCCACAAGATATCAGTGGTAACTTCTTATCCACAGCGTGCTATATTGTATAACTCTAATTCTAGTGGGAACATCGCCAAGTGGGCAGCGGAGCTGGCCGAGTTTGATCTTGAATTCGTGCCGCGACAAGCAATCAAAAGTCAGGCTTTGGATGACTTTGTGGAGGAGTGGACCCCTCTCCATCAAACCCTGGGGGCCCCAGTGAGCAGAAGCCGGAACCCAAGGTCCCGGTCTTCACCGAACCTCACTGGACTCTCTACTTTGGCGGTTCCGTGCAGAAGCAGGGGGCTGGAGCTGGAGTCCTTCTCCTCGCTCCGACCGGGGAGAAGGTCAAATACATGGTTCACCTTGACTTCAAGGGAACCAACAACATGGCGGAGTATGAAGCTCTCATCTACGGGCTCAAGGTAGCACTATCCTATGGTGTCAAATAGCTCTTGGTGAACGGTGATTCGCAGCTCATCATAAAACAAGTCAAAAGTGAATGCTGTTGCAACAACCCCCAGCTAGCCACTTATCTCCTTGAAGTCCAAAGGCTTTAGAAAGACTTTGAAGTCTTGGATCTCCACCATGTTCAGAGTCTCCATAACACTAAAGCTGACGAACTCTCGACGAAGGCTTCAATCGGAGCTGCGGCTCCTGACGGAATCCTCGTTCGGAGGTTGTCAAGACCAACATCTCAGTCTGCCGAACTGAGCGAAGGGGGCGAGACCAGCACCTCGAAGCTGGCGGTCCCGGTGGCCCTGTTTCCATGGCATCCACCAAGGGTCGTAGGTGCTGTCAGAAGCTCCGAGCAACCCAGCACGCAACGCTCATAAGCTCAAGTTAGCTCCGATCCATGGATCTCAGAGATCCGGAGGTACTTGAAAGACAACATCCTTCCTGAAGATGGTGTATCCGCTGATCGAATCATCAGATTGGCTAAAAGATACACGCTGGTAGAAGGGAATCTCTAACGGCGCGGTGCCAACGGTGTCCTAATGCGATGCATTGCAAGGGAAGAAGGCCGCGAGATCCTCGCAAAAATCCATGGAGGCGAGTATGGGAACCACGCGTCTTCCCGCACGTTGGTCGGCAAAGCCTTTCGGCATGACTTCTACTGGCCTACACCACTCTAGGATGTAGTGGAGTTGGTGAAAAAGTGTGAAGCGTGTTAGTTCCACACAAAACAAATTCACACACCAGCTCAGTCACTACAAATGATTCCTCCTATATGGCCATTCACTGTGTGGGTCGCGATAGTTTTTCCGACTCGTGGCGATAACAACCGTGGCAACAGGTTATTGCGACGACTTGACATCTGTGGCAAATAGTATGGTATTGCGACGACTCCATGTTGGTGGCAAATAGTATGGTATTGCAACGGTTTAACGTATTGCGACGATTTAACGTATTGCGACGAAAATATCGGTGTTGCAATGATGTCACATTCGTGGGAAAAAGTATGGTACTGCAACGACTCCACGTTCGTTGCAAATAGTATTGTATTGCAATGGTTTAACGTATTGCGACGATTTAACATATTGCAACGAAAATAACGGTGTTGCAACGATGCCACATTCGTGGCAAAAAGTATGGTATTACGACGACTCCACGTTCGTGGCAAATAATATGGTATTGCAACGGTTTAACGTATTGCGACGATTTAACGTATTACAACGAAAATAATGGTGTTGCAACGATGCCACATTCGTGGCAAAAAGTATGGTATTGCAACGACTCCACGTTCGTGGCAAATAGTATGGTATTGCAACGGTTTAACGTATTGCGACGATTTAACGTATTGCAACGAATAGTACATTATTTGCAACGATTTCACATATGTGGCGATAAGAACAGTATCGCGACGATTTCATACTCGTGGCGAATAGTATGGTATCACGACGTTTTCACATTCGCGGCGAATAGTACGGTATTGCAATGACTTCACATCCGTAGTGAATAGTACGGTATGGCAACGTTTTTACATTCGTGGCGAATAGTATGGTGTTGCAACGATTTCACATCTGTGGCAAATAGTACGGTATCGCGACGATTTCACACTCGTGGCGAATAATATGGTATCGCGACGTTTTCACATCCGCGGCGAATAGTACGGTATCACGGCGATTTCACACTCGTGGCGAATAATATCGTATCGCGACGTCTTCACATTTATGGAGAATACTACGGTGTTGCAACGATTTCACTTCCGTGGAGAATAGTACGGTATCATGATGATTTCACACTCGTGGCGAATAATATGGTATCGCGACGATTTCACAGCCGTGGCCAATAATACGGTAATGCAACGATTTCACGTTCATGGCGAATAGTACGGTATTGCAATGATTTCAAAACCGTGACAACATTATTGTATTGCAATGATTTCTGATGTGTGGCAATAGGTTCGTAATGCAACATATTCAAATCTGTTGCAACAGGATCGTAATGCGACGTTCTCTGGGTGGTGGCAATAGCAGTCTAGTGCAACGTTTTTTGGGTCGTAGCCAAATGTTTATAGTGCAAAGTTTTATAATTTGTGGCAATAGCTAGCTTCCTATTGCAACAGTTTATTTTCGTCACAATAATCTGTTAATGCCACGTTTTATAATTAGCGACACTAGAATCCTAATGCACCAGGTTTGAAAATTAGTGGCAACAGAATCAATTTATTTGCACACGATATGTCTGTCGACTTAACAACAAACATCCAACAATTGATGCAATGCGCGTCGTTGCGAGACGATGTTATTTACAGTTTTTTCAGGTTGCAACATTGTACCCATTAAAATAGCACCGCGACGAGTTGTAGTATTAGGAATAGTTTCTCGAACATCCAGCTTCGACTTGGTGCGAGCAGAAGCCTTTTGTGGAGTTGTTGCTAGCCGTTGTTGATTTTGCAAGCTCTTCATCATTCTGCGCATGTCTGCTAGCTCCTTTTCTTGCCGTCCAGAATTGGTTGCCATCTGATCATGTAAAGCCTGGACTTCCTGGTTGAGCTATTCATTTGCCTGGACGAAGCCATCCATCTGGGAGGTCATATAATCATTTATTGCTTCCAACTCTTGCACCTGAGAGCTGAGGTCTTCATTTCTATTTTGCAAGGATGGAACTTGCTGGCCGAGCTGGTCAGACATCTTGATACGCAGTCTTTCAGAAACATTAGGTTTAGCCATATAACCATGCCCCTGAAACTGTGATCCTCCAGAACCGATTGCGGATAGTAAGCTGGAAGATGTTGTTTCTTTCCTCATCTGGGATTGGGACTCCCAGCTCAGCTTCCTTGACGTTGATTTGGGCACGTGCCTGGGTCTATATACAAAAAGAAAAGTCACATGTACATTGCAAATATTTATTTAAATGGGAAATGTTTGAAGTGTTTCTCACATGTACAGCTTCTGCCTGCTCGTTTGCCCATTGACCGTTCTTCACATGGCTTGCCTCCCACACTTCTATGTCATCGGGTTCTTTTCCGGTCTCTGGGTCTCGCTACATCAAATACAAGTAAAATTTGATTGAATGATTGCAGTGCAAAGTAAAAGCATGATTTAGTTTTCATACCTTCTCGTAACTAAGTTGGGCGTAGGATTTCGAGCCAAGCAAGTGTTTTGTCTTTTGAGTACTTCGATTTTGTGAATTGGTTCTTCTTATTGACTGCGATTTTAAGAATTAATTTCATGAATGGGTGTTATCAAATAGTTTTTGTAGGATATGAAAGTATTAGAAAGCTAGCTGACCTTGAATCGCTCAGACCCAAAATAGTCCATAAGCGCCAACCAATCGGAATCTGCTACAACAACAGGCTTGTTTTGTATATGTTCCTCATCGGTCGAATACTTCTTATAGGTGGCATGCAATGTTGATCGTCACCCCTTGTAGCGCTCACCAGCAATCTTCAATATTTTTCTTCTGGTATCATCTGTGTCCTCCAAGTCCGAGGCATTCTGTACATTGTATATCACACTGTTATAAATGTACAAGATGGAGGTCGGTAGAAAAATTACTTATGTGGGGTGTCACAACACTAACCAGAATGTCTCTCACTATATCGCTCTTTGAAGTATCGCCAACCCCTGTCCACTTCCTTACACCAGCGAGGGGTGCATTTTTTTATTGTAATAACCACATCATCGATAAAGTGCCGCTGATTAGGACCAACCGCAGCACCCAACCTATCGGACCACTGAATTTGTAGCTTCCGATTCTGATCATTCGTTCTATTTGCAGATGCTAGATAGCGCAATTTAGCAACCTTAAGTCCTTTAGCCACCCCTCTTCCAAACTTCTTTCCTTCTGTTAGTGTCATTTAAACGGTAAACGTTTAAAGCAAATTAGCAACTGACCAGGCCTAGTATCATGTACAAATAGTGTGAAAGAAGAAGAAGTCTGATGTTTTACCATCTTCAGGACGAGTGCGGCAAATACGAGCGTGGGAACACCGCGTCTCAATAGAATTTTGCTCCATATTGGGCGATGCATCGACTTGTTGACTTCTTTGTTGCTGTTAATACCCTACAATCAGGCATCAGGCAGTAGTCAGTGACGCTACAACACCCGTAGTACTGCAGGGGATTTTCAGTCTAGCTGCGAAGCAAGCAAGACAGTAGCTGGCGATGCTAGAGAAAGAGAGGGTTCGCCGGGTGCTCATCCTCTGCAGTACTGCCAGTTCGGTCTGACCGACATTAGCAGGAGTGCGTCTCGAGGCGAATTGGTGGCAGGGCGAGTCATGGACATCAGCGGTATTAGCAGGTAGAGGATGTAAGACTGATGAGGCGGGCAGCTTGCGATGTTTAACAAAGCTAGGGTTCGGTCTGGCAGTGCAGTGACCACATTTAAGTCAGAGGATCGACATCCAGATCACACCGGTGATCTCACGTTGCTTACGTTTTTACTGCAGGCGATGCAGTAAAGATCTAACGGTGTGATTCCGTTGGATCTTTACTGTATCGGTGCAGTAAAAACGTATAAGTCAGGTGATCTGCGTCCATTGATATCACCTCGGAGCAAGTCTCGAGGCTAGGAGGACAGTGTGGCGGATCTAGGAATTAAATTTAGGTGGATTGCATACTGATATTTTGCTCTGCATGTTAGCATCTCGCCCTAAAGTGCTACTAGAACGGATACATGAATATAATCTTGCATTAATTACCAGACATCAACAACGCATTTGGCAGTGTAAAAAATAGAATTGAGATCATATAAGCAGCAATGAACCCTCATGTACATGCATCTCTAAACTATATGATACTAACATTTCTTAGTGGACAGGGGTTAATGATATTGGACTATTTTTTCCAGGGTATGCCATGTCATATGGGGCATAGCATGTAGGTATGCCATAATGGTCAGGGGTTTGCGGGTGGCGGGGTCATCAGGGCACGCAAACGATGGGACGTGGAGATGGAGGGAGACGCGTCGGGGAGGACAGTGAAGTGACCACCAGCAGGGCGTGGGCGCCGGCCGGTGCTGGAGTGACTGGCGGCGACATGGGTTTGCGGGCGGCGGGGTCATCATGACACGCGAAGGATGGGACGTGGCGATGGACGAGGGAGACGCATTTCTGAGGACACTGAAGTGAGAAGCAGTAGGGTGTGGTCACCGGTGCCAGAGTGGCGGCGGCGAAAGAGCCCAGCGTGCGCGTGTAGGCATCAATAAATCACGCCATCACATATACTCACCAGCAGGGCGTGGGCGCCGGCCTGTGCCAGAGTGACCGGCGGCGACCGAGGTTTGCGGGTGGCAGGGTCATCATGACACGCGAAGGATGGGACGTGGCGATGGTGGAAGGAGACGCGTCGGGGAGGACACTGAAGTGGGCAGCATCAGGGTGTGGTCGCCGGTGCCGGAGTGGCGGGCGGCGAGAGAGCCCATTGTGCGTGTGTAGGCATCAATAAATCACGCTATCACATATACTGATTAACTGTTAACTGGGACTAGGAAACTACAATCGCAATGCTAAAATATTTAGTAGAGCCCGATACATATTTATACTCGTAGTACCAGCATGGGATGACGAATCTCGGTGTTCCTGAGCATCAAGTGCTGCAATATTCTCTGCATAAGATGCAAAGGAATTAACGTGTTATAAATATGTGTATTTTGATAGTAAACATATTTATAGTTATACCAGGTGCTTGTTGCCCATCACGATTACTTGTAGACGACATGACGGTTTGGTGTCTTGTTCCTAAAGTAAAGAGTATATATAGTAAGTAACAGTGATAACGTCATATTACATGAGGATGTGTATTTTAGATCGGGCGGTGTGGTTGCTATGAACTGAAAATGTTTGTTTTGAACGGAGGAAATAGAAATGAAGGAGTAGGAAAAAAAACCGTACAATCCGAGAAAGAAAAACAAGAAAAACGTGTATAAACCGTGGGAACTGAAATCTTAGGAATACAAGTTTGGAACACAGGAATGAGAGTACAACATTGTGAGTGGTTGATAAGATAACCCTGACGTCATTTACTTCTAAATCAAGAAATTACATAGTACGTGCGGTTTTTGATAGTTATCTTTCCTGACATGGAAATGTACTAGAAATACACTACCATAAACTGTCGGAGCGACATTTATTTCGGGGCAGAGGTGTAGTGTATTTTATATATGGAAAAAAGTAGAATGCAATCAGATGCTAGGGTAAAATAAAAAGATGAATCGACTGTAGGATGCAGATCTAATGATTGAGGATAGTTGATTGCACGATTGCACAATTAATCAGATTTTATACTAGACATTCATGAAACATAAGAGCATATAAGGAGTCGGGACGACAACTAGGAATGAACTGGCTGCAGCTGTTGGGACGACAACTAAAGCGATAAGGAGGGAGTAGCTCTATAAAAAGACGGCATGGATCGCGTAGAACTTACGTAGCACAAAACTGGAGTCCGGGATGTTGCAGGGCGGGGTCGGCGACGAAGAGGTTCGGTAGAGCCCGTCAAACTTGGTCGCTCGACGTTGTAACCATAGTCACCACCACCACTCACACGGGAATTTCTTAGGAATGCAAGTTTGAAACACAGCACTAAGAGGAGAACATGTGTGTCAGGAACGGAAGCCACTGCGGGATTAGAGGGGGACGCAAATTTATATTCCTCGTGGCTAGCTACAAATGGGCGGGACTGGAATTTTGGGCGCACAGAGTGAAGTTTCAATTGTGAAAATCTCAATTGTGCGCGCCAAGAAGAACGAAATTTTTTTCGAGGGACCGCTACCTGCCGTTCATCTTTGTTTTCATGGAGATGTAAAAGCAGTCATGTGGTAGTGGGACATTCCAAAAAAATACGAAAAAAAATATGAATCGCCAAATGTATCATTGTGCTAATGCAAACGACATGCAAATACAGAACACCCAAGTCCACGAAAGGAGGACGGCAAATCCATGGTCTAGTAAAAGGTAAACAATCAGCATTTTATATATAACATTCCTCGCAATGAAATGATAACATATACAGAGTATATACTACTACTACAAAAAAAAACATTTTCCCCTGTGATGTCTAATCTTCAGACCGTCGATCCAAAGCCGCCTGTGATACGAGTATCACAGGTACATACGATATATATATCAACAATGTCATCAGATATTAGTTACAACGGATAAAGTACTTTTCATGCACCTGTTGCATCAGGTGATGGACTAGTTAGCAACTTAGATGACGTAATCTCCTAATCAAGTTAATTATGCATCATGTCCGTTGTTAGTTCTATTACTTGTAAGGATAATGTTTACCGGATTTCATTCATTCAGCCACAAGAAATATAGACGGTCCCAAGTTACAAAAATATAGGATATGTTTTCGATAAAAGAAGTTTTTCGATACTGCATATATAGAACACATTGTTCATGAACATAAAGACATATTTCATTAACAGACAAGTAATAAGAAAACACGTAGTAGACAGCAAGAACAAAATAAACTACACCTAATACTACTCTACTCAGAGATCACGAAATAGATAAACTACTCCTAATACTACTCTACTGGGAGAAAACCACGTCCTCCTCCTCCGCCGCTGCCGCCTCCTCCGCCTCCGCCGCCGGTGCTGCCTCCTCCTCCTCCTCCTCCTCCTCCTCCTCCTCCTCCTCCGCCGCTGCTGCCGCCTCTGCCTCCACCTCCGCCGCCGCTGCCGCCTCCTCCTGCTCCTCCTCCGCTGCTGCCGCCGCCTCCATAGCCGCGTCCACCTCCGCCTCAAGAGACACCTCCTGCTCGCCTCCTCCGCTGCCGCCGCTGCCCAAGCCGCCTCATACTCCTCAACCTCCGTCACAGTCCAAAGCTTCCCAGCAACGCGGTGCTTAATATTCAGGAGGCCCTCTACCCCAGCAACCTCCGCGATCGTCTCGTGGAGGGCGTCGAGACGACCGGCCACAGTCATCAACCCGTAGCAGTAGTGGCCCGCGGTGTCCATGCTCGTGTGGAGGGGAAGGGTCCCAAGACCCTGACGGTGACACGAGCGATCTGTGTCGGAAAAGACCTTCCGCGCCACTGCGTTGAGCGCTAGTGCGCTATGAGCGGTGGCGGACTTGGCGTCGGTGGCCACCTTAAGGCGTCGATCGAGTTCGTCGATGCGGTCAGTGAGGAGTCTGAGAGTCTGCTCAACCCAACCGGGATGAGGAAGTGCAGGCGCCGCGGGCGGAGATGCGGGTGCCGCCATCAGTTCCACCAGCATTGCCGGCGGTGATGGAAACGGAGAAGGAGGTTTGGAGGACGTCGATGGCCAAGAGCGCTTCGGCGCGGGGCTACCCATTTGTGTGGCGACAGAGGTGCAGAGAAAGAGCGAGAGGTGGTCAACGGTGGCGGGGGGAGAAGTTTAGAGGCTAGGATCTAAGGAGTGGTGCGGCGGAGAAGCAAGAGGACGGTGAGCCTTTATAGCGGGTCGTCGTCTAAGCGGGCGTGTCGAGATGATCGGACGCTAGAGGAAACCGCGCTTAATTATGAACCGGTTGGTGGCCCCGGTTTCCTCAAAACCGTGGTTTGCAAACATGATCAACCAATTACACTACGTAAGAAATCCAAATAGGAGACAACGATGGGCGACAGATCGGATGTCCATCGATCACAAAGCGATGCGAGACGCGCTTAAAGTCATTGTTTGTCTCCTTTAGCTTTGCAATTACAAATCGAGACGAGCTTCAAAACTTAAGATCTTTTGTTTTTGTCCAATTTGCTCGGTTCACTTGTGACAGATTAACATATCACTAAACTTAGAGCACATTCACTTGATTGAAATCCAGAAATTCTAACACACCAGTATTCATTGACACGAATGAACACATATATATTACAAAACACAAGAAATATGTACAAGAACAGAATTGAAGCTAAACATGTACAAGAACTGGAATATGTACAAAAACTCCTAAAAACTACTCTGCCGGCCTCGCCTCCTCCGCCCTCTGGAAGTGACGAGGGTGAAGCTCGGCGGCGACGGCGAAGCTCGGCGGCATACCTGGAAGTGACGAGGGCGAACACTTGGCGGCAAACGAAATTTTGGCAGCCTAACGGCGTCTCAGTGTTTCACCCGGGTTAGGTTTTTCCTATGCTGCCGAGGGGTATACATAAACTCCAATTTTCTCAGGCGGATTTTAAGTACCGACCGCCTAAGAAGATGGTTACCCCAGACGGGTTTTACTTACCAACCGCCTGAGAAGATATTTAATTCTTCTTAATGAATATTCTTGATTAAATGTGGGTCCTTTAAAAAGGAAAAATTCCACTTTCTTGTAATACTATTGATAAGTAAAGGTTACCATTAAATTTCACTTCATAAATCTTTTGAAATTGGTCAGAACATAAAAAACATACAACAAATGCTATTTTTCATTTTTCTATCTTGATGAATATAATGCCTTTTTCATTTATTTTTTCAGTGGACATTTTTACTCATCATACCAACCTCTATGAATTTTTTCAGATTTTTTTAAATTTTTTTGAATCAATGTGTGTTCATAATTTGATGAATGCCTCATATGTATAGGAGCATTTAGTTAGAATGATGGATAATTTGAAGTTTGACATGTTGGAATGCTTTAAAAAAATTAACAAAATTCATACATGTATAAATGATACAAATATGTTCATACAAACAAATTTGAGTGAAGGATCTTTTTTTTTATGAGATACACAAATGTGAATAATATGTGAGTAGAAATTCATTTGATATTTACCAAAACATTACAATGTCAGCTATACAAGTTTTAAAATATTTTGTTCGGGTAGTAGATGTTAATTTTATACAAATGTAGAAGAAAGAATCATCAAATTTGGACACAATTTGCAGAATCTAAACATGTTTGAGTATTTATATTGGAATCTAAATAAAAAAGAAGCAATGGATAAGGAAACTGAAGAACAGTATCGGGCATTATCTCAACGGTTGGTAAGTAATATCCGTCTAAGATGAACATCTTCTCAGACGGTTATTAAGTATCAACCGTCTGTGAAGATATTTACTTCTTCTTAATTAATATTCTTAATTAAATGTGGGTCCTTTAAAAAGGAAAAATTCCACTTTCTTGTAATATTATTGATAAGTAAAGGTTACCATTAAATTTCACTTCATAAATCTTTTGAAATTGGTCAGAACATAAAAAACATACAACAAATGCTATTTTTCATTTTTCTATCTTGATGAATATAATGCCTTTTTCATTTATTTTTTCAGTGGACATTTTTACTCATCATACCAACCTCTATGAATTTTTTCAGATTTTTTTTAAAGTTTTTTGAATCAATGTGTGTTCATAATTTGATGAATGCCTCATATGCATATATGAGCATTTAGTTAGAATGATGGATAATTTGAAGTTTGACATGTTGGAATGCTTTAAAAAAATTAACAAAATTCATACATGTATAAATGATACAAATATGTTCATACAAATAAATTTGAGTGAATGATCTTTTTTTTATGAGATACACAAATGTGAATAATATGTGAGTAGAAATTCATTTGATATTTACCAAAACATTACAATGTCAGCTATACAAGTTTTAAAATATTTTGTTCAGGTGGTAGATGTTAATTTTATACAAATGTAGAAGAAAGAATCATCGAATTTGGACACAATTTGCAGAATCTAAACATGTTTGAGTATTTATATTGGAATCTAAATAAAAAAGAAGCAAGGGATAAAGAAACTGAAGAACAATATCGGGCATTATCTCAGCGGTTGGTAAGTAATATCCGACTGAGATAAACATATTCTAAGACGGTTATTAAGTACCAACCGCGTGTGAAGATATTTACTTCTTCTTAATTAATATTCTTGATTAAATGTGGGTCCTTTAAAAAGGCAAAATTCCACTTTCTTGTAATATTATTGATAAGTAAAGGTTACCATTAAATTTCACTTCATAAATCTTTTGAAATTGGTCAGAACATAAAAAACATATAACAAATGCTATTTTTCATTTTTCTATCTTGATGAATATAATGCCTTTATTATTTATTTTTCCAGTGGACATTATTACTCATCATACCAACCTCTATGATTTTTTTCAGATTTTTTAAATTTTTTTTGAATCAATGTGTGTTCATAATTTGATGAATGCCTCATATGTATATGAGCATTTAGTTAGAATGATGGATAATTTGAAGTTTGACATGTTGGAATGCTTTTTAAAAAAATTAACAAAATTCATACATGTATAAATGATACTGTCGGCGGTTTGGAACCGGCAGATCTCCCTACACTGCTAAAGTGATAGGGGAGTTTGATGTTCGGTATGGGCGCGCGGAGATTCAAGAAGGTGAGTAGGAGTTGACACATGAGACACAAGAGTTTACGTGGTTCGGGCCGCCTGAGCGTAATACCCTACTCCACGGATGTGTTGCTGTTGTATTAGCTGTAAGAGCTCGTGTTGAGCGTCAATGGCCTGTGTGTCTCTGGCGCATATGTGTGTGTGTCCTCGAACGTGTCGTTGGCCTGTCCTTTTATAGTACAAGGACAGGTCGTTACAAGTTAGCCTGACCCGACATGTGGCCCCGGCGGTTACTAGTATTGACACTTTAATTACTCTTAATGACCCTGTAACGGGCTTTGACAGCACCGTTAGTGGTGTTAAGATCGTCCGTTTAAGTGTCATTAATATGGCATTAATGATACTTAATCGGGTCTTGAAGTCCTTGATTCTCCTTTGAAGATCCGGAGCCGTTGCGATGTCTTCCGGAGGTTAGGGGCTGAAGATCTGACGGTTGGACACGTGGCGGCTCCGGAGCATACTGTGGGAAATAGGTAGCTCCGGGCTACCCGACACGTGTCAGGTCCGGAGCTTCTCCCGGTCTGGGGTTAAGTCCGGAGGTGCCATTTCGGTACATGGCCCGAAGCTTCCCCTTTGTGGGCGGTAGCTCCGGTTTGGTAGTACACGTGGCGCCCCAGGGATTAACCATGTTGGAGAAGCGGGTCCGGTTATGTCTGACATGTGGGCCTCCGAGGGTCTTCAAACCAAGTAGATGATTTTCCTTTGAGATCTTTATAACCTCAAGGGGTGTACGGTTTCTAGGGTACCGACAGTGGCCCCCTGGACCTACCTCCGGGGAAGTCACTCCGCCGGAGGTGGGTCCATCCTCGCGACCTTTGAACTGAGTCTTCAAGGGTCTTTGAGGGTACCGTTGGCAAGGACTTGGAATTAAATCCTCGCCGCGTGGCGTATCCTGCGTGCGGCAGATGCGATCTTTGGTGTGCGGATCTCACGCAATTGAAGGTCGCCGGTTCCCAATACGAAAACCGTATCGGTTCCGCGCGCCTTGTCAGGCCGCCGCCTTTGGGCTTCCCGCCTCTTGATGACAACCGTTCACCTGGGTAAGAACCTCGACTTGATCGTCGGGGTGGTCCCGGGCCCGCTTGTCATCGGCTAGGTGGAATTTTTGGGTGGTACCTTCGACTTCCTTGTGGTTTCCATCCAAGCGTTGCGAGGGATGAGTTAAGAAGGAAAGTGCGCACCGTCGGGAGTTCTTTATGCCTCTCAACTGTTCTTGCGATCAAACTCCCAACTTGTGCTTCGCTTTTCTTCTCTCGCCTAGCTGTGCCGCGATGGAGTTGGGTCTCCGCGAGAGTCGCTTGAAGATCGACAGCGACCTGAAGAAGGTCCGGGCCCTCATGGGGTGGTCCTCGGACTTCTTCAACCGTTCGGTCCGCGCCGGTGGAGAGCTCCCATTCGAGAAGGAGCACGCTGGCGAAATGGTGTACTTCTCCTCGTACGCCATGGTGGGGTTGATCCCACATTTTTCTTCCTTTTTCTTGATGCTGCTAGACTTCTATGGTCTGCAGTTATATCACCTTGGCCCTCACTCCATTCTCCTCGTGTCCATCTTCGTCCACTTTTGTGAGATGTGGGTGGGCATCCCCCCTGCATTGAACTCTTCCGGACCTTCTTCAGCGTCCACACCACTGGCCGGAGCAATGAGTACCTTGGCTTCTACTACTTTGTGAAGCGCAAGAAGTGCCCGTTCAAGTACCTCCGGTCATTTCCCTCTGGGAAGTGGGATGACTGGAAGAAAGACTGGATAGTCGTCAAGGTGGAGGAGCACGAGAGGTTGGAGCTGCCCGATGGTCTTCCCGGCATCGACACAACGATCTGGAGTGAAGCTCCGGTGCTGGCGGATGCCTTCAACCCTGCTTTGAACAGGATCCGCCAATGCGTGGAGGGAGGATTGACTCCTCAGGCGGTATTTTGCAATTTCTTGGTCAACAGGTGGGCGCCGCTGAAGAAGAGGGAGAAACTCACTTGGGCCCTCAACAGCGTGATGGACGACGACCGGGTCGAGACTGGGTTGGAGTCCAACATGGTGGGGAAAACCTTGGAGTTCCACCTCAAGAAGTTCCAGCACGGCATCAACGTCGAAGGCGACGACTTGACTCCACCATCAGCTTTCCTTCCTCTGAACGTGGAAGTGGAGTTCAGCAGGGAGCTCCGACGGAAGATGCCCATGCTTGACGACCTTGGTGTCGTCGAGAGAAGACCAACCTCCGGGGTAGCAATTCCCGGAGTGCCCAAGGATGGTTCCGGCTCTGCTCCTAAGCCGAGGGGAGAAGTCGTCGGCAAGGGCAAGGAGCTGGCGGATGAACCAGTGAGCCGGAAGAGGAAGTTGCAGTATGCCGACGGAAGGTCCGTCGGGCCCGCTACTTCTGCGTCGGCTCCTTCTCCCCGGAGGGGAAGGTCCTCTGCAGCTGCGGCAACTGTTACCGTAGTGGGGTCATCCCGGAACGCGACTGTTCCCGCAGTGGGGTCCTCTCGGAGCGCGGCTATTCCCGCAGTGGGGTCCTCCCGGGGTGTTAGCTCCGGGCGTGCAACTCCAGCTCCTGGGCCGGTGGAGGCCTCCAGGTCCGGGGGTTCTTCCCGATCGAGGGGAGCCTCGACCCGGGAAACACCCGTGTCCGCGACGAGTTCCGGGGGGCCTTCCGGAGCTTCCACGCCGGCTATGGCTAGCCCAGAACGCCCGGGAAAAAGGTTCCGTGCAAGCTGGTGCGGAAGCCTCCCAAGGTAATTTTTGATTTCTACCTTGGATAGTTATTTTAATTGAAGCAACTATTTTAATTTTCTTCGTTCATCATCTGCAGCGTCTCCAAGAAGGGGAGTGAGGCTCCACCCTCGGCCACAGTGGCTGAAGCCGTGAGAGCGGGAGCTTCTGCTCCTGTCCCGGTGCCGCCCCAAGTGGTGGCTGAAGCTGCGACAGCTCCGGCGCCGGCTGTCGTGGTCATGGACCTCGACTCATCCCCAGAAGTTCCCGTGGTAGCGCCGGACCACGGGAGTGAAGATGCGCCAGCGACACCTGTCTCGGAGGTTGAAGCTCCGGGTTCTGGTGCTGCAATGATGGAAGCTCCGGCTGTTGAGCCGGAGGATGCAGTAATCCCAGCCTCTGAGCCGGAAATTGTTGAAGCCCCGGCGGTTGAGTCGGAGGTGATTGAAGCTCTGGCGTGCGCGCCGGAAACTGAGGTAGTTTCGGCAGTTGGGTCGACTACCTCCGAAGCACCGGCCGCTGAGCCGGTTATTGTTGGAGCTCCGGCCACAGGGCCGGTCGATGTTGAAGATCTTCCGGCTCCTGAGCCAGTTGTTGAAGAGGTGACGGAGCTTGAGCCCTCATCGGAAGAGGTGCCCAGACCGGAGCGAGTAGCGGCTCCTGCTCCGGAAGCGACGACGTCGGAGGTACCTGCGGTAGAGCCGGAGTGCCCCATCGAAGTCGCTGGCCCCCAACCTGAGGGGGTGAACGAAGATTTGGCGGCGGGACCTTCCTCAATGGCGACTGAGGCCATCCCGAAGGACGGCCCTAGTGCCATGGAGACCCAGGGGACCACTCTTGTAGAGTGGGACCCCATTTTTGTATCCGAAGACCCGCTGGAACCAGCGGAGGAGATCCCAGCAGGTCCGAAACCAATCCCGTTGTCGCTGTCCATTGACAACGCATGTTCCAGTCTGCGTCAAGTCCAACTGGCCTTCTTCCACGATAGCAAGGCTCTTGAAGAGGAGCGCCAAACCCTTAGGCGGTAGCGTAATCGGCTCTACTTCGAGACCAAGCTGGCGCAATCGAGGCTAGCAGATGACAAGGAATGGATTAAGCGGGAGAAGATCCGCCTGGAGTACTGGGGCAAGTTACTGGATGACAGGGAGAGTATGACTCGTGCCCTCGACGCTCAATCCCGGGAGATCTACGATCAGGCCAAAGCAGCCAATAATGCGGCCGATGCACGCCACGAGCAGCTTGAGGCCATTAACACTGCACTCATCAAGCGCCGAGAGGCACTTGAAGAGAGGGAGAAACGGCTCGAAAATGAAGAGCAGAAACTCCTAGAGCTGCGGGATGACGTCCTGAGGAGGGAGGAAGAGCTCACCGAGAAGGTGGCTCTGGCTGACAAGGGCCTCGAGGAGCGCGCCAAGAAATTGGAAGAGCGCTGCCAAGAGGAAGAGGAGAAGGCCTGGGTGCGAGGGCAGGAACTCTATGAACAAGAGTGTGCCCTTAGTGCTAGAGAGAAGAAAGTGAGGGGTAGAGAGAAGGACCTGGTTGACCGCCGGAACAAGATTCACCTTCGAGAGGAGGAGCTCGGAAAACTCGAAAGGCAGGTTGCTGAGAAGATTCAGCAAAACGCCAAAGAAGTTGAGCGCCTTGCCTATGAGAATTCTGAACTGGTGGCGGCCAGAAGATCCCTGGAAGAGATGAAAGGCTTGAGGGCTGAGGACTCCCTACAGATTTGGGAGTTCTTGAGCAAGGCCAATGATGCACTGAGACCGATGGGTTTCAGCCCCCTGCGCCCGGATGATCCAGAGCCGGAGCTGGACCTAGCGCTGCAGGCGTTGAGCGCAGCAGGTAGCAAGCTCTCCAAGGTGGGCGATGTCATCGCGGACCAATTGGAGGTTGAGGGGCAATCCCTGGCGAAGAACGTCACATAGTATGTGCTGACGTGCTACACCAGCTGGAACTCCCAATTTCCTTTGGACCCGGTGCTTGAAGGCCCCGTCGAAGGAGAAGGCGAAGCTACCCGAGCCAGCGTATCGGAGGTTGCCCAGAAGGTCGCCCAATTCTTCCATAGGGTCTAGGACCATCTCTATAGTTCTCACTTGTATTTTCTCTTCTTCTTCCTCAATTTTGTAATCCCTTGTCTCCAGATGTAATCCCTTGTCTCCACATAAATGAAATCCCCAAATTTTTGTGAATTTCACTTTTTGTCTTCAACACTTTTATCTTCACCTGGCCCCCTGGTAGATGTACACAATTTGATTGTGAACATGTACCAAGAGGATATTGTGTTTTGTTGAAGACTCTTTCGCTCCGAACTTGTAGAATTTAGGTTCGAAGTCTTCGATAGTGAAGGCCCCCTGAGGTTGTCGGAGCTTAGAAGCCCCGACATTGTCTATCGCTGGAGCTTAATAGCTCCGGCAATAGTCTCTATCAATGCATAGAGCATCAGTAGTTATTCCTCCGGGGTGTTGGAGCTTAGTAGCTCCGGCAGTGACCTTTGACAACACTCAGTCTGTTGGCAGCAGACTCCATTTACGGGGTCTTCTCACCACCTTTTACTCAACGTCGACGGCTGCCCCCCTTAGGGGAGTCGGAGCTTAGTTAGCTCCGGCTTTTCTCCATCAACGTAGATTTTATTTTTCCTGCACACTTAGCCAAGAAAAATAGTAAAATTTGTTTCTTGTCTATAACTTCGTCGCGGCTTATGACTCTCAAGAAGATTTTAAGTCAAACGCGATTCTAAATACAACCGAATGTGTTGTCTTTTCTTCTAGATCCAACTGTACACGGACCCGCCTTACTTCGGCCTGCCGGGGTGTAGGTAGAGTGGCGTACTTAGGGTGCTTGACCAGGCTAAGTCGATAGCACACTCCAGCCCTAGATTGGCTTGGCGGCTTTCAGGCGAGTTGGCTATGAACAATATTTGAGTCCAAAAGAATTGGCAATACAACTCGAATCGTATATAAACCGATTGAACTAAAATTTCTTAAGAATTGCACATATTTGTGATAGACAAGAAAGAGAAAAATAAAAATATTGAGCCTGTACAAAATAAATGCACGTGGAGTCTATTTCACATGAAGATGTCTTTCATTATAGGTTCGGGGTATAGGGGAAACAAGTACACTCTTAGGGTACGGAACCAGGCTAAGTGTGTTTCATTTCTCGTTTGACCCAGGATAGTTAGCCACACTTTTAGTCCGGAGACTGTGACAAGTGTTGCATGAATTTTGCGGACCTTTCGGGAAAGGTCCGGCTGCTCTCCCGGAGGAACTACCCGACTCTGTACAATGACTCTATAACATACATCTCAAGTTACTCAAGACTCACCTCCGTGATATTAAGTGTAGAACTTACGGAGGTGCTCGATGTTCCAAGGATTTGGGAGAGGTGTCCCATCCTCGGTAGCCAAGCGAACGCTTTTGGGACGGGATACTTTAATCACTCGGAAGGGCCCCTCCCAGCCGAGGGAGAGTTTGTTTAACCCTTCTTTGGATTGTATTCTCCGTAGCACCAGATCGCCTTCCTCGAGCTGTCGGTTGTGTACATACCGCTGGTGATAACGCCGTAGAGCTTGGCGATGTCGGGCATTCCGAACAGCTGCTTGGCACCTTCCCTCCTCAAGGAGGTCTAGGTCTTCACGCCGGAGCTGGTCCTGCGCGGCTTCGTCGAAGGTCCGGACCCGGAGTGAACCCAAGGTGATTTCTGGAGGAAGGATTGCTTCAGCTCCGTACACCAGAAAGAAGGGTGTCTCTGCGGTTGACCAGTTTGGAGATGTCCTGTTGGCCCATAGAGTGGGCGGAAGCTCTTCAATCCAGTTGGCTCCATGTTTTTTCAAGCGCTCATAAGTGCGCGTTTTAAGTCCTTTAAGGATTTCAGCATTTGCTCTCTTGGCTTGGCCATTGCTGGCTGGATGAGCTAAGGAGGCGTAGCAAACTTGTATGCCGAGGTCTTCACAATATCCTTGGAATGCGGAGCTTGTGAATTGGGTCCCATTATCAGTGATGATTTTGTTTGGGACTCCAAATCTGCATACAATGGACTGTAGAAAGTTGATAGCAGATTGTTTGTTGATTGTCACAACTGGAGTTGCTTCCAACCACTTGGTGAACTTGTCAATGGCGATGTACAGGAACTTGTAACCTCCGACGGCTCTTGGGAAAGGTCCCAAGATGTCCATCCCCCATACAGCGAAGGGCCATGTAGGAGGTATCATTTGTAAGGGCTGAGCTGGTGTGTGAATTTGCTTTGCATGAAATTGGCATGCTTTGCGTTTTTTCACCAGCTCAGTTGCATCCTCGAGTGCTGTAGGCCAGTAGAAGCCATGCCGAAAGGCTTTACCAACCAGCGTGCGGGAAGACGCGTGGTTCCCACACTCGCCTCCATGGATTTCTGCGAGGAGCTCGCAGCCTTCTTCCCTTGTGATGCACCGCATTAGGATGCCATTGGCACTGCGCCGGTAGAGATCCCCTTCTACCAACGTGTATCTTCTAGCCAATCTGACTACCCGGTCAGCGGATACGTCATCATCAGGAAGGATATTGTCTTTCAAATAGTTCCAGATCTCCGAGATCCATGCATCAGAACTAACTTGAGCATTTGAGTCTTGCGTGCTGGGTTGCTCGGAGCTTCCGGCAGCACCTATGACCCTTGATGGCTGCCATGGTAACAGGGCCATCCGGACCGTCAGCTTCAGGATTCTGATCTCGCCCCCTTCGCTCAGTTCGGCAGGCTGAGCTGTGGGTTTCGACAATCTTCGGACAAAAGTTCCGTCAGGAGCTGGAGCTCCGGTTGACGCTTTCGTCGAGAGTTCATCGGCTTCAGCGTTGTGAGCACGCTGAACATGGTGGAGATCTAGGACTTCAAAATCCTTCTGAAGCCTCTGGACTTCAAGGAGGTAAGCAGCTAACTGGAGATTATTGCAGGAGCATTCACCCTTCACCTGCTTAATGATGAGCTGTGAATCTCCCTTGACCAGCAATTGCTTGACACCATATGACAGTGCCACCTTTAGTCCGTAGATGAGCGCTTCAAACTCTGCCATGTTGTTGGTTGCCTTGAAGTCAAGGTGTACCATGTATTTCACCTTCTCCCCAGTCGGTGCAAGGAGAAGGATTCCAGCTCCGGCCCCCTGCTTCTGCATGGAGCCGTCGAAGTAGAGGGTCCAGTGAGGTTCGGTGAAGGTTGGAGCTTGATGCTCCGTCTTCTGCTCACTGAGGCCCCCAGGGTTTGATGGAGAGGGAGTCCATTCTGCCACAAAATCTGCCAATGCTTGACTCTTGACTCCTTGCCTTGGAATAAATTCAAGATCAAATTCAGCCAATTCCGCTGCCCATTTTGCAATATTCCCAGTTGAATTGGGACTATGCAAAATTGCTCGAAGTGGGTAAGAGGTCACCACTGGGACTTTGTGAGCTTGGAAGTAATGACGGAGCTTCCCGGAGGCAATAAAACCCGCATAGAGCAGCTTATGCACCTCTAGGTATCGAGTCTTGGCATCGTGTAGCACTTCACTAATGAAGTACACTGGGCGCTGAATGGTCCGGACCCTCCCGGAGGGGTCCGGAGCTTCCTCTTCACTAACCCGGATCCTCTTGGATGAGTCCGGATTTTCTTCAGGGACCTCCGGGTTCTGGCTGGAGGAACCCGGAGCTTCCTCAGAAATGACCTGGACCCTCCCGAAGGGGTCTAGGTCTCCTGAAGCGACTTCTTGTGGATTCGAATCTGGGAGCTGGGACCCAGATTCGCTTTCAGGAACCTCCGGACCCTCCCGAAGGGGTCTGGATTCCTGAGTATGGGGTAGTTCTGGTCTCTCCGCAACCAGAACCATACTGACGACTTCGTCAGTAGCTGAAATATAAAGCAACAAAGGCTCACCAGGGTTCGGAGCTACCAGAATTGGTAGGGTGGTGAGGAACTGTTTCAGCTCCTGGAATGCCTTTTCTGCTTCTTCGGACCATTGAAATGGTCCGGACTTCCTCAATAACTTGAAGAAGGGAAGTGCCCGTTCTGCCAGTCTTGAGATGGACCGGCTGAGGGCTGCTAGACATCCAGTTAATTTTTGGACGTCCTTGATACGGGTTGGTGGCCGCATGTCTTCAATGGCCTTAATCTTCACCGGATTAGATTCTATGCCCCGGTGACTTACCAGGAAACCAAGAAGTTTTCCGGAGCTAACCCCAAAGACACACTTGTCCGGGTTTAGCTTTGTGCGAGTGGCCCGCAGCTTGTCGAAGACAGCCTGCAAGGTGTCAAGGAGTGACTCCTTGTTCCTGACCTTGACCATGATGTCATCGACATACACTTCCACTATGTCTCTAATAAGTTCTTCAAAAGTTTTGTACATAGCTCGTACAAAAGTTGAAGTTGCATTCTTGAGACCAAAGGGCATGGCTGTGTAACAATACAATCCATCTACTGTGATGAATGAAGTATGCTCTTCATCTTCCCTAGACATCCTGATTTGGTGATATCCGGAATATGCATCTAGGAAACACAGTAATTCACACCCGGAGGTGAAATCCACTATCTGATCTATTCTAGGTAGTGGGAATGGATCTTTTGGACATGCCTTATTTAGTGTGATGTAGTCGATACACATCCGAAGCTTCCCGCCGGCCTTGGGCACAATGACTGGGTTTGCCAGCCATTTTGGATGGAAGACTTCTCGGATGAATCCGGCTTCGAGTAACTTCTTCACTTCTTGTCAGATGAAGTTCTGTCGCTCTATGGATTGCTTCCGAGGCTTCTGATGAACAGGCCGGGCATCGGGGTAGATCTTCAGATTGTGCTCAATCACTTCCCTGGGGATCCCAAGCATTTGTGACGGTTGCCAAGCAAACACGTCGACGTTAGCCCGGAGGAAAGTGATGAGTGTGAGTTCCTATTTGTCGTTCAATCCTCCCGATATACTGGTGGTTTGAGCGGTATTGGAACCAATTTAGACGACTTTGACGGGAATGTTGGTGTCGCCGCTTGGCTGCACTCGAGGTGCAGAAGTCGAGCCTCGTTGGCGAATGCTCGGGAGTTTTGGAGCTTGCTCCTGCCTGGAGTCCTCCTCTTGCGCTGTGGTGAGCGCATGAAGTTCTTCCAGTGTAGTTACTCCGGCAGTGCGATCTCCGCGGATCCGGAGAACGCCTACTAGCGTTGGCATCTTCAACACCAGATAACCATAATGAGCAGCTGCCATGAATTTATACAGGGCAGGTCTACCCAAGATGGAATTGAAGGGTAAGTTGATCTGAGCGACGTCGAAGACCAACTTCTCGGTGCGGTACTTCTCCCGTGTCCCGAAGGTAATAGGGAGAGTAATAGCTCCGAGTGGGGTGATGGCCCCCGGACCTACTCCGGAGAAAGGTCGAGAGGGGTGGAGATCCAAAGGTCAGAGCTGAAGCTTGGTGAAAGCTTCGAAGCTGATGAGGTTAAGCCTCGAACCTCCGTCTACCATGACGTGGTGGAGCTGGATGTTGTTGATGGTAGGAGATACCATCAAGGGTAACTGTCCTGCTCCAACCATGCTCAGGGGACAATCCGAAGCATCAAAAGTGATGGCTGTGTCCATCCACTTTCGGTGAGGTTCCGGCTTGACTGTAGGAGCTACAGCGGCCATATCCCGACGCATAGTCTTGATGACGTGACGGGAGGTGATATCCCATGATCCACCAAAAATGGTGTTCATGGTCTTTCGACGCTCGTTGTCAGAGACGTCAGAATCATCGTCGACGGAGGTGTAGACGGCCTTCAGGACCTTTTTGGGATCCTGGAACCCTAACTCCTCTTCAGCCGGAGCTTCGTTGACTTTTTGCTTTCCTTCCCTCTGTCGGAAAGGAGATTCTTCCCGGCGCTTGTTGTAGCGCTCGGCAAGGTTTTGGACCTCCCGGCAGTCTTCCAAACTGTGGCTGCCCGTTTTGTGAATGGGACACCACACTTTGGGTTTTCCACCGTCTTCAGAAGACGGTCGAGGTTGCTTCTCGAGGCGTGGCCCCCGGCCACCCGGAGCTGCAGCAGCTACAACGTTGGATGTGCCGGCCGACGGCTTCTTCTTGCCGTTGGTCTTCTTTTTCTTCTTGCCACCTCCGGAGGTAGCGGCTTTTTCTTTGGAGGATTTCTTGTGACCCTCCGAGGTTGGTTTGGAGTGCATCTCACGGCCCTCCGCAGCTCTGGCACATTTGTCAGCCAAGCTGAAGAGTTCCGTGACACTGATGATCTCCTTGATCGCCAGTTTCTCCAACATCTTCTTGTCCCGTACACCCTATCTAAATGACACAATGACAGAGGCGCTAGAGATATAAGGGATAGTGTTTCGTACCTGAGAGAACCTCTGGATGAATGATCGCAAGGATTCTCCCCCTTTTTGCACGACCGCAAAAAGGTCTAGTTCAGTGCCTGGTCGGGTGTATGAACTCCCGAAGTTGGCAGTGAACTAACAGCACAGCTCCTCCCAACTGTTGATAGAGTTGGGTGGAAGGCTCATAAACCAGGACCTGGCGCTCCCAGTTAAGGCCACTGGAAAGTAATTGGCCATCACGGCCTCGTTTCCTCCGGCTGCTAAGATTGCAGTGGAGTAGATTTGAAGAAATTCGTTGGGATTAACAGTCCCGTCGAATTTTTCCGGCAGGTGAGGCCGGAACTTCTGTGGCCACCTAACCATGCACAGGTGCATGGCTAGGGCTGAACAACCTCCTCCCACTCCTTTAGGAGTAGAAAGGTCCTGAGCTTCCCGTCTTTCACGGGCACGCTCAATATGGACTCGGCCGTCCTGCTGGCGGTATCGGCGATCAAGCTCCGCCCGGAGGTCGTGAGTCGAAAGCCTGGATACCGTGTGAGTGCGTCATGCCCCGGAGGGCAATGACGTCACTTGTTGTGATGCAGCACGTCTCCTGCTATTGGAAACGTGCGGGCCAAGTCTTCCAGACAAAGTCCGCCGCTGCGACGGGGCTCTTCCTGAAGGAGGAGGACCCTGGTTGCTGAGGCGTTCGGCTGCTGCTGCAACCAAATGCTCCACATCGGCCCTCCACTGCTCCAGTGCATCCCGGGATGCATCCGGAGGTGGTGGGTATTGGAGAAGAGCACGCGCTGCATGGAGCGCGTGTTCCGGGTTGTCATGATTTGCCGACGCTGTAATTGACGCCGGCACACCGTCACGCTGCCCAGCATGATTTGCTGGAGGAGACGATGGTGGTGGGAGTGTGACTCCTGCTGGTGTTGAGGCTCCTGCTGGCGGCTGCCTATTGGAGGGATTGCCCCCAACAGCCTGAGCAGTAGGTTGACCGTTGGATATTCCAGCAGCTGAGTTCACCATTCTCAAAATCTCAGGCGCCCCTACCTGGCGTGCCAACTGTCAGCGGTTTGGAACCAGCAGATCTCCCTACACTGCTAAAGTGATAGGGGAGTTTGATGTTCGGTATGGGCGCACGGAGATTCAAGATGGTGAGTAGGAGTTGACACAGGAGACACAAGAGTTTACGTGGTTCGGGCCGCCTGAGCGTAATACCCTACTCCACGGATGTGTTGCTGTTGTATTAGCTGTAAGAGCTCGTGTTGAGCGTCAATGGCCTGTGTGTCTCTGGCGCATATGTGTGTGTGTGTCCTCGAACGTGTCATCGGCCTGTCCTTTTATAGTACAAGGGCAGGCCATTACAAGTTAGCCTGGCCCGACATGTGGCCCCGGCGGTTACTAGTATTAACACTTATTTAACACATTTAATTACTCTTAATGACCCTGTAACGGGCTTTGACAGCACCGTTACTGGTGTTAAGATCGTCCGTTTAAGTGTCATTAATATGGCATTAATGATATTTAATCGGGTCTTGAAGTCCTTGATTCCCCTTTGAAGATCCGGAGTCGTTGCGAGGTCTTCCGGAGGTTAGGGGCTGAAGATCCGACGGTTGGACACATGGCGGCTCCGGAGCATACTGTGGGAAACAGGTAGCTCTGGGGCTACCCGACACGTGTCAGGTCCGGAGCTTCTCCCGGTCTGGGGTTAAGTCTGGAGGTGCCATTTCGGTACATGGCCCGGAGCTTCCCCTTTGTGGGCGGTAGCTCCGGTTTGGTAGTACACGTGGTGACCCAGGGATTAACCATGTTGGAGAAGCGGGTCCGGTTATGTCTGACATGTGGGCCTCCGAGGGTCTTCAAACCAAGTAGATGATTTTCCTTTGAGATCTTTATAACCTCAAGGGGTGTACGGTTTCTAGGGTACCGATAGATACAAATATGTTCATACAAACAAATTTGAGTGAATGATCTTTTTTTATGAGATACACAAATGTGAATAATATGTGAGTAGAAATTAATTTGATATTTACCAAAACATTACAATGTCAGCTATACAAGTTTTAAAATATTTTGTTCATGCGGTAGATGTTGATTTTATACAAATGTAGAAGAAAGAATCATCGAATTTGGACACAATTTGCAGAATCTAAACATGTTTGAGTATTTATATTGGAATCTAAATAAAAAAGAAGCAAGAGATAAGGAAACTGAAGAACAATATCGGGCATTATCTCAGGCGATTGGTAAGTAATACCCTTATGAGATAAAAATCTTCCTTGACGGTTATTAAGTACCAACCGCCTGTGAAAATATTTACTTCTTCTTAATTAATATTCTTGATTAAATATATTATCAGGCAGTTGGTAAGTAAAACCCGTCTGAGATAAACTCAAAAACCGTCTGTGAAAAACCGACACCGAGACGGGGACCCCTCACCACACGCCCGCTATTAGACGACGACCTGCTATATAGGCTCACCGTTCTCTTGCTTCTCCGCCGCACCGCTCCTTAGATCCTAGCCTCCAAACTTCTCCCCCCGCCACCATCGACCACCTCTCGCTCTTTCTCTGCACCTCTGTCACCACACAAATGGGTAGCCCCCCGCCGAAGCGCTCTAGGCCATCGACATCCTCCGAACCTCCTTCTCCGTTTCCATCGCCGCCAGCAATGCTAGTGGAACTGATGGCGGCGCCTGCATCTCCTCAGCCAGTCTGGTTACAGGAGACTGTCCGCCTCTTTACTGCCTGCATCGACGAATTAACGCGCCGAATTAAAGATGTCGAAGACGACGTGTCCTCCGCCGTCGAACATGCAAGAGCGCTGGAAACAATATCGCGGGACGTATTTAACAATACATCTCTCATCTGTCGCCGTCTGGGTCTTGGGAGGCTTCCCCAGCTCCCCAGCATTGACTCCGCCGGCTACTACTTGTTCGGGTTCAGCTTTATGGCCGCTCGTCTCGACGCCCTCCACGAGACGATCGCGGAAGTTGCTTGGGTACATGGCCGCTGGAAGATTCTGCACAGCATCGCCTGTAAGCTCAGTGTGGAGACGGAAGAGGAGTCGCCGCCGCCGGAGGATGCGTCGGCCGCGGCGCGCGCGGCGGCGGAGGTGGACGAGGCCTCTGAGTAAGATAGGATTAGGAGTAGTTTTGTTCTTGTTTCTACGTGTTTTTCGTCCATGTTTTCTTTACTCTTGTTTGTAATATATGTGTTGGTAGTATTCTAATGTAATATATCTTTTATGTTCATGAACAATGTGTCTCATGTATTATCGAAAAATTCTCCTTTTATCGAAAAACACTCCTTTAATGATGCCAAGTTTTAACCTTTAACCCACTTCGTGCATGAATCGAAAAACATCTCCAGTCGTGATGTTGTGTTTCTCTTGTTTGTTTTTTGATATTTTTTCTTTTTACGTTTTGTCATGTTGTTTTCCTGCAAAAATCTGAACAGTCGCAAGACTCGCGATGTTATTATTGCACGAACTGGATAATCCACTTGACATCCCTCGAAGCCTTGTTCTGAGGAGAGGCAACGAAGTCGGCGGGGAAGGACGTTCATGGATTGTACCAGTTTACGTCCTAGGTCTTGATTTTGTGGACCAGCTTCCGGGTGATGAGGAGGACCCTCCGCCTTTCAATGGCAACCCCCACCCTTACCACGGATCAGTCTTGCCTGGTCCTTATCCTGATGATCAAGGTCCTCCGCCTGCTGCCCTAGATGACTTGGGGCAGAATGATCCTGGTGACCAGAATAATGAAGCGTCGGATATGTTGTCCACGGCGCAGGTAGCATATAATATCCTAATCTTTCTCCTCATATATAGCATGTTAACTATTTTTTTGGCCCCAAATGATCTAGAAAAATTACTCCAGATTTGATGATGCCATAAACTAATCGCTGCTAAAAACAATGACGGTGGTCCAAGCAAGGTTGTCGTGATGCAGGATGCATGGAGGTAGACCCAAGCAAGGTGGTGGTGCAGGACGATGCATGGAGCTAGCTGACGGACTGAAGGTGCTGCTTGAAGAGATGTGGTGCGGACTAGATGTGCCGATTAGTTTATTTTGTGTTTTTTGATTATGTAAGAGCTAGGACTGTCAAATTAATTAGTTTGTTGCCTGGAATGGTACGTTGAACACTATTGTTTGGTTCTGTTGATCTTTATATCTAGTATTTAATCCTTGTTTATATCACTTTGTTGCTGGTTGAAGAGATTTTATGTATATGCTTTATTTCAATCCTTGTTTATATCACCGTTTTTATATCTAGTAGTACTTAATTACGAACCTGTATAGAAGTAGCAATTTATACAACTTTATTATTAGTGAAGCCAAAATTTGTAGAACCTAGATTTTTTAAAGCACATGTGTCACTTCCGGAGGAATCCATTCCTTTAAGCTGCCCCATGAGTTTCCTTTGATGCAAACGTGGCTAAACAAAAGACGAGCGCGCATAGGGGAAACACAACAAGTGCAACATTCGTCAGAGACGAGCATGCATATATAGGAGAAACACATCAACATGCCTTATACAAGTTTATTTTATATACAGTACTCCCTTTGTTCACTTTTCATTGGCGTTGGGAGAACTAGGGGTAGCGCATCCAAAAGGGAATGGAGGGAATATAACCCATAGAGTACAACACGTTATGGCGGAACAGGTCATACTCGCGCTCAATCTACAGTTCTCAGTACAGAAGACGGTCCACTCGTACCACCCTCGCCGGCCGCAGCGAGCAGGCCCCTGGTTCCCCCCTGTTGGGCAGCGGAAAACGTAATCATCGATTTCGGGTAGCGCCACCGGCGGCGGTTTCGGAGGAGGCCTACGCAGTAACCTCCAGCTCACGAAAACGTCAAGCCTCTGCATGGCTTGATTCCGACACCGGCAGCACTCCGTGTTGGTCCTCTTCATCGCGACGGACCCGTCCGCGTTGTTGTCAACGTGGGCCTCACCTTCGACCTGTTGGATATACTCGAGGGTGTTGTGGTCCCCGCGGTCGGCATCGTAGCCGAGCATGGCGAGGACGTAGGCCGCCACCTTGTGGCCGTTCGCGGCCGCCCGGGCAAGGAACTGGGTGCCCCGCTGCGCCTGCGCGTGGACGTAGTTGAAGACGAGGTCGAACCCGGTGACGTAGCACGCATGAGGGTTGCCCACGTTGGCCAGGCGCTCCACGAGGGCATCGTAGCTCCCGTTCCCGTGCCGTTGGAACCACTTCCAGCTGCTCTCCCGCTCCAGTGCCACGCGCCTGCCCACGGCGGGATCACGGCACGCCGCGTGCATGGCCTTGCAGGTGGCGCGCAGACTGGAGAGGTCGTCCATGGGCTGGGTGGAGGTTGCGGCGACCCACCCCGCGATCAGGACCGCAATATCGTGCGGCAAGGGGAACTCCATGGGTTTCGAAGGGAACCAATGAGGGCGCGCGCGACGGAGAGGAAGAGTACGCGTGGAGAAGAGGATGGTGTGTGTGGCGGAGTAGAGGATGGTGTGTCGTCTTACTACTTTATTAGTACGCGCGAAGAAGACGATGAGACGCCCGATGGTTTTTAGTACGCACGGAGAAGAGGGATGGTGGTGTGTGGGCAGTTATTTCCAGCCAATTTTTTTGTCCCAGCTCAACTTTACTTTCACTGTATGGTCATGTCAGCTGTGTGCTCTGCACATTTTCAGCTACTGTCCTTTGTTGCCATAACAACTTGCTGGCATTGAATGGGAAGTGGGAGGATATGTATTGATGAAGGGTGTTAGGGTAATTTTATGTGTTGACTAATGTGCGGTTTGAATCCTAAAAATAGAGTTCACATGAGAAGGAGGGAGTATAAGATGGTCACCCGCACCATCGTCTTTTCCGCACAACCGTTCCAACATCTCTTCTCTCCACAAAACCTAGCCGCGGCTAGTATACAGCAAATGCTTTCGAGCTCGATCAACCCTCCACCACCGAGCCCGCCGAGGGACCCAGCCGCCGGTAAGCGGCCGCGGCTTGACCCCCCCTCGCCGCCGTGCGCGAAGGATACCCTCCTGTTCAACATGGCCCGAGATGTATTTATGGATACATCTCACTCCATGGAACGCCTTGGGCTCGGTACCCTTCCACAAAGTACTGGAATGGACACCACGGGCCACTACGTCTTCGGCCTCTCGAACGTGGCCTCTCGTCTCGACTCCCTCTGGGAGACGATGGCGGCCGAGCTTGGCGTCACGGGTCATCGCAACCTCGTCGTGGCGGTGGCCTTGAGACTGGGTCACCTTCCGCCGCTGGAGCCCGAGGCGTTAGAGGAGGGTCAGGAGCCCGAGGACCCACCCGAGGAGGAGGAGGTGGAGGCTGAGTAGAGTAGTATTTGGGTGTTTTCTTTTCATGTTTTCAGTTGTAGTTTTTCGTTTCATGTTTTTAGTTGTAGTTTTTCGTTTCATGGTTTTAGTTGTAGTTTATGTTTTCTTGTGTTTGTAATATACTCCCTCCATCCAAAGCGACAAGTATTTTGGGACAGAGATACTCCCTCCATCGAAAGGGACAAGTATTTTGGGACGGAGGGAGTAATGTTTTTAAGTTAAATGTACTTGGTGTTCTTGTTCATGGATGTACTATCTGTGCAAAATTAGTTTGAATTTTCTGATCGCCAAACCCTCCTTGTTCCCAAACCGGTGGAGTTGCCAGGAGATCGCCCGCAGCGGGGCCTGCAAAGCGGTCTGTAAAGTAGTAGTAACAGGAAAATGCAACAGGCCAGTAGCTAGGACTGGAAAGAAAAAAGTGAAGACAATACGAGGAAGAAAATGTTTGAAAAAAGGAAGGACAACCGAAATGTTAAACAGGAAATCTTTTCACGGAAATTAATCCAGTCGTAATCCTCTCAAACATAGGCTCACTTTGAAGGATAGGATTTGTAAAGGATTTTTAGTTTCCACAGGAAACGTAACACATGAGCTAGGAAACTTTGGTAGCCATACTAAAAGAGCTGCTTATCCGCCTCATCCACTTCCCCACGCTGCCAGTAGAATCTCTTCGGCCGCGGGAAGGTGTCCCTTGAAGAGTTCGAGGACACCGAGGAGTGTCCGTCAGAAGAGCCATCTAATGACGAGGAGGCCGGGGAGTTGGGGTGGACCGGCGGCGTATAGTCGAGATAGTGATCCAGGTGGATGATGAGCTTCGTCGTGAGGCCGCCGAGCCGGACCACTACGGCATGGTTGAAAGGTTCCGCCGGCGGCATGCCGTCACTCCCAGTCCGGCCATAACTTCCTGCAAAGAAGGTGGCCATTTTGGCCCGAGGCGGGAGGCTTGGGTCTTTCATCCACCCAACGGCCGTGCACAGGTCAGCACACTCCCGGTGGTAAGTGGAAGCATCGAAGTGATCAAAGAGGAAGACGTCACCCATAACCTGTCTGATGCCCTCCGCAGACCAGACATGCAGAGGGAGGTTCTCGATGACAACCTGCACATGGAAGAACCACCCGACGACCGGCACACCGATGGCCAGAAGTAGTGGTTATCATCCGGCATGGAGATGATTGCCGTCTCGATGGCGAGCTCCCGATAGTCATCACGGGTGAACCACACCAGGAACTCACCATCCCCAAACGTGGACACGGTGAAAGCCCAATGCGGGATTTCATGTTGGTGATGGATGGCCAGGGTGATCTCCATGGGCGTTGCCTCGCTGCGACCTCCTCTGGGTCCCAGAATAGCTGCTTGGCGGTGCAAACGGATAAACTCCGTCATCATGAGGCGGTTGTTGACCACCGTGCATTGCCCCTCACGAGGGCGTAGGGACGGTGAGCCTGCAGGTACCTGCTCGTGTCTAACATGGTTGCGAGGCATGGCGCTGCGACAACAGAGGCAAAGGACTTCTCAAGCAACACACGGGAGCATGGATGGGAATCAGTCGGGAACTTGAGCCTGGAAGCAATAGGGGGGGGGGTTTAAGAAGGCGAGGATGAAGAGGCCAAACATCGGAAGCAGTGTCCCTTGAGGATCTCACGAAAATCCGATGATAGGACTGGACCTTTCGAGTCCTTCGGCTCTGTGCAAGCGTCATGAATGCGCGAAGGCCCAGCTTGAATATAAAGTGAATCAGCGTAGTTTCAGCCCACAAATAACTAGCGGCCCAGCTTTTTCGTCCTGCCTACCTGCCTGCCCGCGGCGGGAAATTTTTGTCACGCCGAATGAAGTAGGAAAATAAGAAACGAAAATAATATTTTATTACGATGCCCTTCGACCTGCAACGTCGGCCCCCTCGTTGTAGGAGCATCCGCAGGCCGCCACGTTGTAGGAGCATCCGCCGGCCGCCACGCCTGTTGGAGCATCCGCGGGCTGCCATGCTTGGAGGAGCATTCACCGGTCGCCACGCTTGGAGGAGCATCTGTCGGCCGCCACGCTTGGAGGAGCATCCGCCGGCCGCTACGCTTGGAGGAGCATCCGCCGGCCGCCACGCTTGTAGGAGCATCCGCCGGCCGCCAAGCTTGGAGGACCAACCGCCGGCCGCCACGCTTGGAGGAGCATCCGCCAGCCGCCATGCTTGTAGGAGAATCCGCCGGCCGCAGCGCGTGGAGTAACAACAGCTAGGTACAATTGCTCACATAATGTGTTCTTGAACATCTATCCTCTTACGGATAGGCTGATGGCTGATTGAATTGTAGGAAGCGATGTCAGAAGATAAGACATGGATGGGAGAAGACAGGCATACGAGGGAGTGGCAGGATGGAATGAAGTCATTTTTAAATTTTGCATTTCAGGGCACTCGTGAAGGAGGAACTATGCCTTGTCCTTGCACGAGATGTCGTAATATTTTCCACAAGACACGCAAGGGAGTTCATTTACACCTGCTTAGAAATGGGATGTTATTGGATTATACTTGTTGGATACACCATGGAGAAATATGAGTTCAGGAAAATATTGCTGAGGAATCAGCAAATAATGAGGAGATAATTTCTGATGATGGTGCTATGCAAAATATGTTGTCTAGTCTACTTAGAGGCACTGATCATGGTGGTACTTCAGCATATGTTGATGATCAAGAAAATGCTATAAACCAGTAGGAGCCAACTGGGGATGCAAAGAAATTCTATGACTTATTAACTGATGCCAAAAAGGAGTTGTATCTAGGTTGTTCACAGCTGACCCAATTATCCTACATTGTCAGGTTCTACCAGATAAAGTGTTTAACTGGTATGAGCAAAGTAGCTTGTGAGATGTTACTTGAACTATTCTCATTTGCGCTTCCAAAGGGCCACTGCATTCCTAATACACTTGATAAACTTCAGAAGGTTGTTCGTGACCTCGGGCTGGACTACCGAAAGATCGATGCATGTGTCAATGACTGTGTGTTATTCCGAAAGGACTATTCTCTGTTGAATAGTTGCCCAAAATGTGGTGAATTAAGATGGAAAAATAGTACTACTGGGGATGCAAGAGAGGCTTTACCTTGTCGAAAATCCAAGAAGCTTGTAGCTCGCAAGGTTCTACATTACTTCCCTCTTATTCCCCGTCTACAAAGGTTTTATATGGGAGAATCGACGGCATCAAACATGCGCTGGCACAAAGATGGTCGTGTTGATGATGGAATATTATGCCATCCCACCGATTCGAAATCATGGAAGCATTTGATAGCATTCACCCAAATTTCTCATCTGATCCTCGCAACATAAGACATGGGCTAGCATCTGATGGTTTCAATCCTTTTGGAGTAATGAATGTTTCTTACAGTACATGGACTGTGATTCTAATCCCTTATAATCTACCGCCTTGGTTGTGTATGAAGCAGTCTTATTGGGTGATGTCAATGATAATTCTTGGGCCAAAGTCACCTGGAAACAACATTGATGTGTATCTGCAACCTTTGATTGATGAGCTACTGAAATTATGGTCTGATGGTGTTGAAACATATGACAATTTAAAGAAAGAGACATTTGTCATGCGAGCTTCTTTATTATGGACAATAAATGATTTTCCAGCATATGCAATGCTATGTGGATGGAGCACAAAAGGGAAGCTAGCATGTCCATACTGCCATATAAACACTGACGCCTTCTGGTTGAAATATGGACGAAAGTATTGTTACATGGGTCATCATCGTTTCCTACCTCAGGATCACAGATGGTGTCGAGACAAAGGTTCTTTCAACAACAAGGCAGAGAATAGAGAGGCTCCAACATCACTCTCTGGTGACGAAGTACTCCAACAATACGAGTCTTTTGATCAAGTGAGTTTTGGACCGACGAATAATAAGAGAAAGCACACCGAGGAAAATAGATGGCATAATTGGAAGAAGAACAGTATATTTTTCGACCTCCCTTATTGGAAGACATTGCTAATAAGGCATAACTTGGATGTCATGCACATTGAGAAAAACATTTGTGATAGCATATTGGGGACATTGCTTGCTATGGATGGTAAAACAAAAGATAGTCTACAAGCTCGTCTTGATATGAAGGATATGGGCATAAGGCCAGATCAACATCCGAAGTTCATAAAGAGCAAGTACACATTCCCACCAGCATTATATACTTTGGGCAAAGATGAGAAGACCACCTTGTGCAAGCTTTTGGGGAATGTGAAGGTGCCCGATGGTTATGCCTCAAACATCAAGAGATGTGTGGACATAAAAGCATGTAAGGTATCGGGTCTAAAAACTCATGACTGCCATATTATATTTCAGAAGGTCCTTCCTATAGCAATATGTAACATATTGCCTGAAAAGGTTGTTGCACCTTTAATTGAGTTTAGCACATTCTTTTATAGAATTTGTTCTAAAGAATTGGCAGAACCAGATTTGGACAAGATGAGCAAACAAATTCTTGAAACAATTTGTAAGCTTGAGATGTTGTTTCCTCCCGCTTTCTTTGATATCGTGCTACATCTTCCAACCCATCTTGCCGAAGAAGCACGGTTGGGTGGACCTATTTCTTACAGATGGATGTATCCAATTGAGAGGTACCTTGGTACATTGAAGAGGTATGTACGTAACAAAGCTCACCCGGAGGGTTCTATAGCTGAGGGATATATTGCCGAAGAGTGTATGACTTTTTGTAGTCAGTTTTTGGATAACATCAACACCAAACGTAATAGGCCAGAACGTCATGAAGCTGCAGCTACAAATGAACCTTCTGTTGATAATTCTAACATATTTACAGAAGTTGATAATTCTAAAAAGGGTATAAATGGGACCAACTTACTATGGTGGAACTACATAACATCAGGCATTATCTTATTACTAATGTTGAAGAGGCGGCTCCATGGATCATGTAATAACGTATAACTCAGATGTTGTATACTATATATATGGCTTATTGTAGATGGCTAATTTAATTTTGTACCCTTTTCAGTGAGCATATTGAAGAGCTGAAAAAGATTCATTCTCGTGATGTTGATAAACGCTATAGAGATGAGTTTTTTGATTGGTTTCAGAAACGAGTAAGTACATGCAAGTTTGCACTTTGATGAAATATTGAACAAATATGTGTTTTGAAATTGGTTTGTCGTCGATAACTCCTGTTATACTAATGTGTACAGATTACGACATTACACAAAGAAGGCAAAGCAACTGATTATCTGTATGCATTATCTAGAGGACCTGATCGTCAGGAACGTTTTTTTAGTCGGTTATTCATCAATGGCTTCTTCTTTCGAACTGCAGATGTGGAAAAAGATTTACAGACCCAAAACAGTGGTATTGTTGTTCGGGGCACTGACATGATTGCTTTGGAGTAATCAAGAAAATCATTGCTGTTGATTTTGAAAAAAATCAAGAGGTTCTGTTATTTCAGTGTGAATGGTTTGATCGGCTTTTTGGAAGCAGTCAGAACCAAAGCAGAAGCTACAAAAAGGATCAATACAGAATGATAGATGTTGACACTACTCTGTTTCGATTCCAGTATGAGTCTTACATTCTAGCCACCCAAGCAGAACAAGTTTTTTATGTTCTAAGTGTGAAGCATCCTAAATGGGCTACAGTTGTTAAAACGAAGCCACGGAACCTTTTTGCCATGCCCCCTGGAGACAGTGAAAATAATATGACTGAGACGATGGAGGCTGAGACATTTCATGATGATATGCTTACTGATGATATCAATAATGAGGATACGACCGCATGGGCTAGGAATGACATTGAGGGAGCCAGCGGCGATGCTTCCACTCTTATAATGACAACGTCAGGTGATCGGTTTGAGGTAGATGGAGTTGCATCAGAAAATGAAGACGAGGACAACGACAATACATATACCAATGATGGTCATGTAGCTCCATTGTGGGGGGACGACAGCGAAGATGATGATTTTTAGTATAATTAAGTACGTGACATGTAGCTCCACAATGAATTCATCCGTCCGAACTCGACATTTATTTTTCAGTTATTTATATTTGCTGCCCGAAAAGTACCCGATACCCGATATTTCGGTCTTTTCAGTTCCGGTCTCGGTTTTATCGGTTTAGGTTTTTCGGTCTCGGTTTATATGCCCACCCCTAATTTATGTAGTAGTAGCATATATATGGGATATACATATTTCTCCTGCATGTTTTTTTTTTTGCAAAACTATTTAGTGATATATCCTATGTGCATATTACATATGTAAAACTAATGTAAAGTATAAAACTTTTTCAAAGGAAAGTCTTAGGTTTCGTCAAATCTATCTTTCAGATTTACGCAATTTTGATCTGTTTTAACAATACAAGAATTGTACTTTTAGATTCACCATGAAAAATATTTCCATAATATACGATCTAGTACTACATGTTATTGAAGTTAATAAATTCCATATAAATCATTTGTCAAAGGTAATTAGTTCGACCAAAACAGAAATAGAGTTGAGTTGGGGCGGAGGAAGTATTATACGTTGCTGTTTGCGGCATAAGGTTTCGTCTTTCGTTCAAGCCGTAGCCATTTGTACAGGCGGCTGATGCGACCGGGCGCACCGAGCTTACGCGCGCGCCAGTCACCGAGGCGCCTTAGACGCGCGCAGCGCATGCGTTGAAATCACCTGCGGTACTGCAGGTGCAGTAACAGTCACTGACATGTGGGTCCGGCTGGCCGTGGGGCCCACATGTTAGTGACTTTTACTGCACCTGCAGTACTGCAGAGGTTATGCATCCCGCATGCGCATCTTTGAATTCAATTGGAACCGCTCCGCGTCCCATCACTGCTTTACCGTGAACCACTGCGGATGGTCTTAAAGGCAAGCCCGGCTCTGGGCCTAGGCAGGCGGAAATAAATTTCCTGCGATCCTCGAGAACGGATCGAGGGGAAGGCTCATTGCCCATAGCGGTCGTGTAGCTTTCGTCCCCTCGATCCATTGGTGATGAGCCTTCTCCTCATCCGTTCTCGAGTTCGCGGCGGCCACGGCGCCGCTTCTACCCTGCTTCTGGACTGAGGACGCTGATGATCCGCAACATACTTTTAAATCTGCGCGTTGGTACTCTCCCTCTCATATTTGTTGATGCGTTAATACCTGATGTTTTACATCGTTGAGTATGTTACGGATCATCAGCGTCGTTAGTCTAGCACTGAGTCGTCAGGAGGCAAAAAGTAATGAACATCATTTATCAGCACTGCGCCGAGGAGAACGCGAAAATTGTTTGCTGATTCGTGGCAACAGATCCTAATGCAAAGATTGTGTTCCGTGGCAATAAAGCTGTAACGCCATGAACCATTCGTGGCAACAGATCCTAATGCAACATTTGTGTTCCGTGGCAATAAAGCTATAACGCCACGAACCAGTAATTCGTGGCAACAGATCCTAATGCAACAATTGTGTTCTGTGGCAATAAAGTTGTAACGCCACGAACCAGAGTATCGTGGCAACACATCCTAATGCAACGATTTTGTTTCATTGCATTACGGTCCAAATGCAACTGTTTGCTGATTCGTGGCAACAAATCCTAATGCAACGACTGTGTTCTGTGGCAATAAAGTTGTAACGCCACGAACCAGTAATTTGTGGCAACAGATCCTAAAGCAATGACTGTGTTCTGTGGCAATAAAGCTGTAACGCCACGAACCAGTATTTTGTGGCAACAGATCCTAATGCAACGACTATGTTCCATGGCAATAAAGCTGTAACGCCATGAACCAGTAATTCGTGGCAACAGATCCTAATGCAATGACTGTTTTCCATGGCAATAAAGCTGTAACGCCACGAACCAGTATTTCGTGGCAACAGATCCTAATGCAACGATTGTGGTCCATGGCAATAAAGCTGTAACGCCAGAACCAGTAATTCGTGGCAACAGATCCTAATGCAACGATTTTGTTCCGTGGCAATAAAGTTGTAACGCCACGAACCATAGTATCGTGGCAACACATCCTAATGAAACGATTTTGTTTTGTTGCATTACAGTCCAAATGCAGCTGTTTGTTGATTCGTGGCAATAGATCCTAATGCAACGACTGTGTTCCGTGGCAATAAAGCTATAACGCCACGAACCAGTTTTTGGTGGCAACATATCCTAATGCAACTAGAGCTGTCAATAAAGTTTGAAGATCGTAACTCGCTCATGTTCGATTCGTTTTAAGCTCGATTCAAGTTCGGCTCGAATTCTAAACGAGCCAAGCTTGAGCTTGCGTACAAGCTCGCAAGCTCGATGAGCTCAAGCTCGAAAAGCTTGAGTAAGCTCGTTTATTGTTGTCATATATGATATGTATGATTAACTAAATTATATAATTCTATTAAAAATATTTTATATGATACATTTTTTTATATATGCTAGCAACAAATGATGTGCAACATCGTCCACCTTCTTACTCCATTAGTTGTGAACTAAAATTCAGTAGATTTTATTGTATCTACATGAGAATGACAATTGTAAGACTGTTAATAAAGTTGAGGATCGTAACTCGCTCGTGTTCGATTCGTTCTAGGCTCGATTCAAGCTCGTCTCGAATTCTAAACGAGCCAAGCTTGAGCCTGATTGTAAGATCAAACAAATTTGGGCTCGACTCGAGATCGACTCGATTTTTAATCAAACTCAAGCTTATGAAGACAAGCTCGCTCGAGTTCGACTCGTTGACAGCCCTAAATGCAACGACTGTGTTCTGTGGCAATAAAGTTATAATGCCACGAACTAGTAATTCGTGGCAACAGATCCTAATGCAATGATTGTGTTCCGTGGCAATAAAGCTGTAACGCCACGAACCAGAGTATCGTGGCAACACATCCTAATGCAACAATTCTGTTTCGTTGCATTACGATCCAAATGCAACTGTTTGATGATTCGTGGCAACAGATCCTAATGCAACGACTGTGTTCCGTGGCAATAAAGCTGTAATGCCACTAACCAGTAATTCGTGGCAACAGATCCTAATGCAACGACTGTGTTCCGTGGCAATAAAGCTGTAACACCACGAACCAGTATTTCGTGGCAACAGATCCTAATGCAACGACTGTGTTCCATGGCAATAAAGCTGTAATGCCACGAACCAGTAATTCGTGGCAACATATCCTAATGCAACGAATGTTTTCCGTGGCAATAGAGTTGTAATGCCACAACTCAGTATTTCGTGGCAACAGATCCTAATGCAACGATTGTGGTCCGTTGCATTAGCATCCTGACACCATGAACTAGTGATTCGTGGCAACAGATCCTAATGCAACGATTGTGTTCCGTGGCGATATATCCTAGTTCCATGAACTAGTGAATCATGGCAAAAAGCCAAGCTTACTACAATGATTTAGTATTCGTTGCAGTACAATCGTTGCAACAGGTCAGAATCCTTGTAGTGAGAAGGCGATCTGGTGTTGCGGAAAATATTAACTCGCGAAGGGATGAACAAACTTTACCCCAGCTGGGAAGGTCCCTTCCGAGTGATCAAAGTATCCCGTCCTGGATGCGTTCGCTTGGTAACTGAGGATGGGACTCCAGTTCCTAATCCTTGGAACATCGAGCACCCCCGTAAGTTTTATGCTTAGAATCACGAAGGTGAGTCTATAATTACACACAATGTATGTTATAGAGTCAATATATAGAAACGGGTAGGTCCTCCGGGAAAACATACGGACCCCTCCGAGAGGGTCCAAGAAATTCAAGCAACACTTGACACATTCACGGCACAAAAAGTGTAGCTACCTGCCCCGGGTTAGTACAAGATGTATAACGCACTTAGCCTGATCCTGTACCCTAAGTGTGTTCTTGTCTCCCCTGTAATTTGGACCTATAATAAAAGACATTGTTGTGTGAAAACAGACTCCACGTGCATTTATTTTTGTACAAGGCTCAATCTTTTGAATTATTATTTTTTGTCCTTCTTGTCTATAATGAAGTTGTGCAAATTCTTTTTAAGTTTTTGTCCAAGTTATTCATATGTGTTACAAGTTATATTGTTGGTCTCTTTGGATCTTAACATTGCTGCATAGTCTACTTGCCTGAACGCCAAGCCAACATAGGTCCGGAGTGTGCTATCGACTTAGCCTGGTCCTGCACCCTAAGTACACCACTCTACCGACATCCCGGCAGGCCTGAGTAGGGTGAGCACTATAAAAGCATGAGGATATGGAGAGATTAAATCAATGTGCTTGTTATCATACCGAATTTCTTCGGATTAGAACTGAAATAAGAACAATAAGTCACAAACAATTTATAGATAAGAGGACGAGTTTTACTCTTTTTCCTGTCTTTAATATACAGGAAAAGCAAAAAACCCAGTGATGGTGGACGATGCTGGAGCTATTAAGCTCCACAACTTCCAAGGGGGCCCACCGTCGACATTTTTGGACGTTGAAAGTGGGTGCCACTGGAGCTAACAATCTCCGGCAACTTCCATGAGGGTTGGATGTTGACATAAAGTATAATTCAAGTGAAGATGGCATAACCAACCAAGGGAATCGCTGTCAACGCTATCTACGATTGATGGTGGGTTTCGACGGACCTATCAAGCTCCGACAACCCCAGGTGGCCCGCCGTCGACGTTCTACGCGTTGACGGTGGGTGCCGTCGTACCTATCAAGCTCTGACAATCCCAGGGGGTCTGCCGTCAACGTTATAAGTGTTGACAGTGGGTGTCGTCAAACCTATCAAGCTCCGACAACTCCAGGGGGCCGCCGTCGATGTTCGATGCGTTGAAAGTGGGTGTCGTCGAGCCTATCAAGCTCCGACAACCCCAGGAGGCCCGTCGTCGATGCTGCAAAATCTCCCTGGAAAAGTCAGAAATAAACTTCGGACCTAAAAGCTGCAAGTTCGAAGTGTCCAAGTCATCAACACATCGTCAAATCCTTTTGTACATGTTCGCAATCAAATTGTGTACATCTACCAGAGGGAAAACAAGATAAAGGACAGTGTATTGAAGACAAAGACAACTGACAAGGACAACAAAATGGAATTCATTTCAGAAATAGTGGATTTCATTCATTTGAAGTAATGGATTACAAAATCAGGGTTACAACAAAAGACAAAAGGAAAAGGTCCTAGCTACTGGAGGATCTAAGTCCTGCGGAAAAATGAAGCAACCTTCTCAGCAGACTCTTGGACACTAGCTTTAGCGACATCCTCCTCTTCGGCAATGAGTCCTTCAAAGACAGGATTGAGAGAAAATTGAGGGTCTCGGCTTTTGAAACACGCCAAGACATACTCGATGAAGTTTTTGGCCAGAGATTTCCCCTCTGTCTCCAGCTGATCAGCGATGACATCGCCCATTGCGTCGAGTTTGCTGCCAGCAGAGCCAAGCGCCGCCAGCGTCTGGTCCAGCTCCTATGTTGGGTCCTCCAGGCATACTGGACTGAAGTCAAGAGGCACAAGGGCTCTGTCCGCACGTCCCCGAAAATCCCATACCAGTAGGGATTCAGTTTCCCTCGAGCTCGGCAGCTCCTCCAGTGACCTCCAGGTGGGCGCTAGCTCCGAACTTTCGCGAGCGAGGTGCTCAACCGCTTTGGCATGTTGCTGCACATTCTCAGCTACTTGCTTTTCGCGGTCGGCTAGCTCCATCTCCCGGAGGTGGATGCGGTTCCGCTGTTCCGCCGGGTCTTTCTCCCTGCCTCTTACCTTCCCTTCTCTGGTGGCAACATCAGCTTCTCTTTTCGAGAGCTCCTGCCCCAGTTTACAGTACTTTTCCTCCTCCTCCTTACTCCATAGATCAAACTTCTTAGAGCGATCTGCCATATTTTGCTCGGCCAGAGTCAGCTTCTGACCGAGCTCCTCCTCTCTTTTCAAAATATCCTCCTGCTATTCCAGGAGCTTCTCTTCCCTTGCATCAAGGTCTGCTTGACGTTTCTGAAGAACCTCATTTAACTCATTGAGGTTGTCGTGACGCTCGTCAGTAGCGTCACTCCTTTCCTTGGCATGCTTGAGGATCTCCCGAGAATTAGTGTCGAGAGCCCTAATGGCAACCTCCTTCTCCTCTAGGTGTTTGCCCTAGTATTCCATCCGGGTCGTTTCCCTCTTGACCAACTCCTTCTGATCAGCAAGCCTCGTCTGAGCAAGCTTGGTCTCAAAATGGAGTTTGTTGCACCAATGCCTCAAGGTGTGGCTCACCTCTTCAAGGACCTTGGTGTCGTGATCGAAGGCGAGCTGAACTTGTCGGAGGCTCGAGCAAGCATTGTCTATGGACAATGCCAAGGGAATAGGCTCCGAACCTACCGGGGTCACCTCCGCTGGCTCCAAGGGGTCTTCTAGAACAAAAATAGAGTCCCACGCTGAAAGTGTGGTTCCCTGAGCTTCTACAGCACTGGGGTCGCCCTCCAGGAGCTCTTCGGCGGCAGCTGAGGAAGAAACCACTGGAGAAACTTCTACTTCCGGGGCTGACGCTGAAGGTCCTGCCGCAGGAACTTCAACTGTTGCCTCTGCGGGTGGAGAGCCTGACACCGCCTCTTCATGGTGTTCTGCTTCGGGCATGGACACCTCCAGAGTAGTTACTTCCGGGGTAGTCGTTGGAGCTTCACCCGAAGCCATTTCCATCGCCGGCTCGGGAACTGGTACATCAGCTACCTCCGACTCAACTGCCAAAGCTTCAACAAGTTCTGGCTCAAGGGCCAGAACTTCAAATACCACCGACTTGGTTGTCGGGGCATCAACAACTTCCGACTCAAGAGGCGGAGCTTCTGGCACCACCAGTTCATCTACCAGCTCAGCAGCAACTTCTGGCATAGTGACCGGAGCCTCAATTACCTTTGACCCCGATGCCAAAGCTTCCACCATCTTCGCGTCCTGTGCTGGAGCTTCAGTCACTGGTGACGCCGTTACTAGAGCAACTTCATGCATGTCTCCTCCGTGGTCCGGTGCTACCACTAGAGTCTCTGGCGATGACTCTGAATCTAGAACCACGATAGCTGGCGCCGGAGCTGCCCTGACCTCAGACACCACTTGAGGAGGCATGGGGGTTGAAGTCGGAGTTTCCGTCCGCACTGTTTTGGTCGTTGCAACAGAGGTTGGAGCTTTAGACCCCGTCTTTGATGCCCTACAGTCAAAAAATTGGAAGATTCAAAACATGACAAAAATAAGAGTGGCAAATCAAGGTGAAAAAGCAAGCTTACCTTGGGAAGCTACTGCTCCAATCAGGGCAGAACTTCTTTGCCAGAGGCTTAGAACTGGAACTTGTTGTGGTTGGCACAGAGGGAGCTCAGGAATGTCGCCCGGAGCCTGCCGTCATTATTGGTGTTTCCCCAGCTGAGGTCTTCCTTGGCTGGGAAGGACTACCGAACCTGGAGCCCTAGCTGGCACCGGAACCGGAGTTGACGGTACAGAACTGGCACCCCTCGAGGACGCTTGCACCGGAGGAGGTGTCACTGCAGAAGATCTCCCTCGTCGGGCAGAAGGGGCAGTTGTAGATGGAGCAGACCTGACGGAGCTCCCATCAGCGTGCCTCAGCTTCCTCTTTCGGCTGGAAGACTCGGCTGGCTCCTTGCCCTTGCCCTTGCCGACGTCATCAACTTTTTGGTTCAGCGTAAGGGCGACCACCTCCTCGGAAGGTCTGGGTATTACAACCCTGGAGACCCTACGCTTCTCCACCTCACTAAGGTCGTCTAGCATTGGCATCTTCCCCCGGAGCTCCCTACTGATCTCTGGAATCATGTTTAGAGGTAGGAAAGCGGTCGGCGGAGTTAAGGCATCATCGGCGATAGAACCGTGCTGAAATTTCTTGAGATGGAGCTTCAAAGCTTCGTCATCCAAGTTGGATTTCAAACCAGTTTCAATCCGGTCGTTATCCATCACACTATTAAAAGCCCAAGCGAGCTTCTCCCTCCTCCTCGGCGGAGCCCACCTGTTCACCAAGAAATTTCCGAAGACCATCTGGAGGGTCACTCCACCCTCCACACATTCTCGGATCCTGATCAGGACAGGGTTAAATGCATCCGATAGCTTCGGAGCTACATTCCAGGCATCGGTGTCGATGTCGGGGAGTCCTTGGGGCAGCTCCAACCTGTCGTGCTCCTCCACTGCAATGACGATCCAATGCTTCTTCCAGTCATCCCATTTGCCAGAGGGGAATGTCTTCAACTACTTGAAGGGACAGTTCTTGCACTTCACGAAGTAGTAGAAGCCAAGCAACTCTGTCCCCTTGCTAGTGGTATGGGCCGTGAAGAAGGTCCGAAAAAGTTCAACGCAGGGAGGCACGCCCACCCACATCTCGCAGAAGTGGACGAAAGTCGCCACCAGCAGGAGGGAGTGTGGGCCGAGGTGATGCAGTTGGAGGACGTAGAAGTCCAGCAGCATCAAGATGAAACTTGAAAAAAGGTGGGATCACTCCCACCATGGCGTACGCCGAAAAGTACACCATCTCACTGCGGCGCTCCTTCTTGAAAGGGAGCTTGCCGGCACGAACCAAGTGGTTGTAGGAGTCGCTGGACCATCCCATGAAGGTCCGGACCTTCATCAGATTGCCCTTGCTCTAGATGCAGCTTTTGGGAAGACCTAACTCCATATCGACAAAGTGGAGCGAAAAAGGAGAAAGCTAGACAAAGTTTGGGAGGCTTTGAGCGCGAGTTTGATCGAAAGCATAAAGAGTCCTCAAACCTGCGGACCTTCCTTCTTAAGTATGCTTCCACGACTCTTGGATTGAAACCGCAACAAGAGCAAGTCCACATTACAAAGAATCTACCCCGTCAATGGCGAATGGGCCCGGGGCCACCCTGATGAAGAAGTCAAGGTTATTACCCCAGGCGAACCGTTGTCATGATGGGCGGCGGGAAGCCCAAGGGCGGCAGTCTGACAAGGCGCTTGGAACCGATACAATTTTCGTATTGGGAACCAACGACCTTCAATTGCATGAGATCCGCACTCAAAGATCTCATTTTCCGCATTCAAAACAAGTCACGCTGTGATGGTTTAACCCCAAACCATCGCCCCAACTGTACATTAGAAGACCTTTGAAGTTGTCGTGCGGGAATCAAGGATGGCCCCACCTCTGGTAGAATAACTTAACCCAAAGGGTTTCTCCCAGAGGTGGGCCCGGGGGCCATTGTCGGTACCCTGCGTACCGGGTACCCCATGATACCAGAAGAAGTGCAAGGGAGTTCCACCTGTCAAAGTTGAAGACCTCTGTAGGCCCCACGTGTCAAACGGCACTGGACCCACCTCTTACATAGAGGAGCTCCGACACTGCCTGCCACGTGTAACACAAGACTGGAGCCAAACCCTCTACATAGGGGAGCTCCGCACTTGACATGTGTACAGTGACCCCAGACCTAGCCGCCAGTAGAAGGAAGCTCCGGTGCCTCCACGTGTATAGCAGCTTCAGACCTACCTCCCCGCAAGGGAAATCTCCAGAGCTGCCACGTGTCAAGCCTCCGGACCTACTCCACCAACGGAAATACAAACGGATCTCCAACGGCATAAGCATTCAAATAACTATTATTGCTACAATTACAAGGCCTGATTATGTGCCATTAATACACTATTAATGGCGCACAATCAGAAGACCCTTAATACGGGTAACGCCACCATTAAGGCGCGTTATCACGATATTAGGGTGCTTAAACACACTTAATTGTGTATTAAGCAAGAATAACCGTCGGGGCCACATGTCGGGCCAGGCACCCATGTAACAGTCATCCCTTGATCTATAAAAGGGGTGTGCTGCACGGTACAGAGGAACCAAGCTCATACGCACACAAGCACGATCAAATTCCTAATACAGCAACACACATCCCATGGAGTAGGGTATCACGCTCAGACGGCCCGAACCACGTAAATCATCTGTGCCACGTTCTTGTCTAATATCTCCACGCGCCCAAATCGATACAAGAACCTCCGCTGGCTACAATTCAGTAGTATCGGGGGAAGTGTCATTCGTACGCTTTGACAGCATAGATTCTGGACATCAATATTTAAAATTCCTAACCCACCCTGCTCCTTAGGCTAACAAACTATACTCCATTTTGTCAGCCTGTATTTTTTCTTATAGCTATGTTCCCGCCAAAAGAACCTAGATCTGTAATACTCTATTCTCTCCAACACCCCTCTGGGTACCTCAAAGAATGAAAGCATGAACATTGCTAAATTAGTTAATATTGAATTAATAAGCACTAATCGACCACCCACCGATAAATGTTTTCCCTTCCAACTACTCAATTTCTTCTCAAATTTCCCCTCAATCACTTTCCAATCACTATTATATAATTTTCGGAATCCCCAAATACTTGTATGGATACACCCCTGGTTTACAACCAAATAATCTTGAGTATTGCCGTTCTACCATTTTTGCCTCCCCAAAGCAGAATAATTCAGATTTATGGAAGTTGATTTTTAATCCAGAAAGTTGTTCAAACGCACATAGAATCAACTTCATATTTTTATCCTTTTCTATATCATAGTCCATAAAGATGATTGTGTCATCGGCATATTGTAAGATCGATAACCCATCATCGATAATGTGCGGGACCACCCCAGAGATCATACAACTTTCCTTAGCTCTATTTATTGTAATGGCTAGGATATCAACCACAATACTAAATAAAATAGGAGATAGAGGATCCCCTTGTCTTAGTCCTTTTTTGTCTGAAAATTTTCACTAATGCTATTATTTATTTTAACACCCACATGACCACTTTCATCAGCGCATCTATCCAGTCACACCACTCCGACGCAAATCCCTTCTTCCTCAGGACCTGTCTGACAAACAACCAGCTCACATTATCGTAGGCCTTTTCAAAATCAATTTTTAATATGACCCCATTTTGTTACCACCCCTTCCATTATGTTTCGCCCTGGCAAAAAAGCTGTTTGTGTAGGACTGATGACCTTTTGAGATATTGTCAAGATCTTGTTTGTGATTACTTTAGTAAAGATCTTGAAACTGACGTTGAGTAGGCAAATAGGCTTGTACTGTTGTATCATAGAGGCGTTAACTTTTTTCGGTAACAATATAATTGTTCCAAAATTAAGTCTGTATAAGACACTATTTCCTGACTAAAACTCTCTAAATAAAGCAATCAAATCCCTTTTGATTATATCCCAGAACACCTGATAGAATTCCGCTGGGAAGCCATCACGACGTGGAGCTTTATTGTGTTCCATCCGAAAGACCGCTCTCTTAACTTCTGTCTCTGTGAACTCCGACACTAGGAAATCATTTTCTTGTCTTGATACTTGGGGGATATCATCTCTTCTTGTTTTGTCCAAGTGGAACATATTTGCTTCAGACGGACTGAAGAGATTTTTATAAAACTTAGTAATGTACCTCTTAAGTTCCTCATCCCCACTGATCTCAATGTCTCCATCATACGGATGGTAAATCAAACTTTTCCTATGTTTGCCATTGGCAATTAAATGGAAGTATGTGGTGCTTGAATCGCCCTCTAGTAGGTCTTTTGTTTTCGCCCTTTGATACCATTTTATCTCTTCCTCTCTTAATAGTTGCGCCAATCTATCATTTAAGTTTTGCTTTAATTTAATTTATTCAGTTTGCAATGGGGTGGACTCAACTTTTTTATCTAACTCGTCAACCTTATCTAGTATTTCCTTTTTCTCCTTTTTATATTGGCCACTGACATTTTTTGCCCAGCCTCTCAGGTGCGCCCTTAGCTTACGTATTTTAGTTTGCCATCTATCCATCGCGGACTGCACATTTCCATTCTCCTCCAGAATCTCTTGAATAATTTCCCTGAACCCTTCCCTCAGCACTCATCCTAATTCGAACTTAAATAAATTCAAATAGGCAGTAGAAGTATTGCCACCTGAATCAAGTAATAAGGGAGTGTGGTCCAAATAATCTTCCTAGTCAGTGCCACTACTGTTGCTAATGGATGCTTATTTTCCCACTCCGTAGAAATTAGGATACGATCCAATTTTTCATATGTTGGATTCTGTAAAGTATTCGCCCAGATGTAATGTCGACCAGACATCTCCACCTCTCTTAAATTAAGTCAATCTATGATTGCGTTTAAAAGTAAAGGCCTTCTGTAGTTAAAATTTTCTTTATTTTTTTTCACTCGGTTATCTCATTATATTGAAATCTCCTAACAAGACTGGAAAAGTCCCTTTAGAGCACACATTAACTAGCTCTACTAAGAAGTTCTCTTTAAATTGTGGCTGAGCAGGACCATAAACAAGCATGAGCGCCAACTTATATTCATCTGGTTTGTTGCATAGGTGGAATTTGACATAAAAATCTCCCTCGTCAATTAATCCAATATGAAACATATTGGAATCGACTCCTAGTAGCATCCCACCAGACCTACCACGTGGTTCTTTACAATGCCATATGAAGTCTCTGCCCGCACACAAGTTTTTAAGAAAAGATGGTGTAAAATATTTTTCACCCGTCTCCGAGATACCAATAAAACCCAAATTATACTCCTTGGTAAGGTCAGAAATAAAATGATGTTTTTTCGGGTCTCTAAACCCGTCACTGTTACAAAAAATCCCTTTCATTTTATAACTATTTTTTGTGATTTGTTCCTGCGCTTTTTTTTTTACCCTTTTGAGCTAGAGGTTCTCAACACATTAGCAGCGTCCTCATCTAAATCATTGCCTATATCTATAATCTCTCCCATTATGTCATCACATAAATAGTTGATTATAAAACTATCTAGCTCCTCTACCTCCACTAATTCTTTTTCCTCCCTTTCTAATTCTACACACCCCGTATCAGTGATCGTACTCTGTTCCAACCTTGTTCCTTCTACTCTTTTTAGATTCTCAACTGCTTCTAAGACACATTGGACACCTGTCCCTGTCCTGACGCCCATAATATCAAACTTGGCAATTATATCATCATTCGAAAAGCTTAAAAACGAGTCAGATTCCACACCTTTGCTGTTGGTCGCAGTGGCCATCATCACACTCCTCTTGCATCATATTGTCCAGTGAGGATTTACTCCCAACATTGTCTGATGTATTATCAGGTGGTGGCGCCCAAACAAGTGGTACATTGACGTCCATCAGCTGCTTCAGTTCCTCCTCCTCCTCTCTGTGATTATAATGTGAGACCTCCTCAGAGATTCCTATAAGAGAGTTTTGAGAACCTGCAATATATAGCCACCCCCTGTTCCTGCATCCCCATTATGTCAGCATCATTAAGATGTGGATCACTCACAAGACAATCAATAGTATCATGTTTGCTTAATAACATATTATCATTCATTGTCTTTATTGTACTTGATCGTACCTCTGAGTAAACAACTATTGCCATTTCCTTTTGCACTTTATCACAAACCTGATTCTGGTATGAACACTCATGCTTGGGATTGTTATTTGCGTCTTCTTTGGCATTATCATCCCCATTGCTCTGTTCATCACCAGTATCTTTTCCCTTATCTCAGTTGAACTGTGAGTCACTTGCATGACCAACATTATCATCTCCCAACAGATCTTCATCTTCATTACTATCTGTATCCATTGGGTTAGGTTGATTGTTGACATTATCGTTCTCTACTCTGAATTTAATTTCATAGAGATACTCCCCAATGATCACATCAACCGCATAGGGAATCAGGTTTGGATCAAGTACTAGTGCTTGAAATCGGCATAATTCCGCCCTTGAAGGGAAGGTTGTTTTGAACACATCCCCCCCCAAAAAAAAAAATTTCTTCCACTTGCCACTTCCACTTTCCTGGAATCAAGCGCTCCATGTCAGATGTTACGTTTGTGATGGACAAGTGACCACCTGTAACTTCTATCACCACAGCCCTTGACTCTGTCTTGCTTTTCAGAGAGGCCATATGAGGTATGTGATAAAATCCCAACCCGCCAACTGCAGCTCCACATATAAAACTGCACTCTGTCTCACAGCCCTATAAATGGGACATCTAGCTTTGTTGTGTTGGGTGCAGTCACATATGTCACAATATAACTCCCTAAAGCATTCTTCAGTTGTGTGGCCTTTTGTGTAGCATCTGTGGCAATATGGTTTATCGTTATTGTCTCTATTATTCCTTGCCGATGACTCAAGTATGTCTGCTGATGTAGGCTTGGACATTCCTTCAATTTGTTGTATCTTGAAGTCGATTTTGGCTCCTTGTTTTTCTCCTGTACCAGTGGTTCCTTCCATTTCAGTTTCATTCCAGATGCATCAGCAGCCTTTATCGGTACATTGAACTGCACATTTGCATTTTGGAAATCATGTGGTTGATCATTTTCTTGTGTCTGTATGATTTGCACTTGCTCATTGCCTTGCATCTGGGAGACTTGTCCCTGTGCAGTAGCACACCCATACAACTTTCCCTCCTGCACATGTGGACCAAACCTTTGTCCGTTGCTTTGCATCTGAGACTAATGCATCTGTTGCATCTGAGACTAATGCATCTGTCTACCGCCTTGTCCATATGGCACCTGTGTTTAGCATGAACCATGCTGAACAACACCATGCACATTGGATGCGTAACCAGAACCCTGCTCCTGTCTGCTTGAATATATGTTACTGCTGCCTAGCATTTGCCTGTTCGTCTGGTGAGTAAAGTTACCTTGGTACCCAGAGGTGTTAGTTCCAATCATGCTTAGGATCAATGCTAGGAACACCTAATCGGGTGACACTTAGGCATAGTCAAACTGAGCAATCATACTTAGCATAATTGAACAATGTACTAATGACTTAGACTAACAATCAGGCAATTCAATCATAGAACAGATCATACATCAAGTAGAAGAGACTTAAGTAATTATGAAGAGAGAGATGAGGGTTACCGTCTGTGGATCCATTAGATGCCATTGAGCTCTAATGGATGATCGCTGGAGAATTACCCTGACGCAGGAAAAACGGTGATGCAGGACGATGGTGACGCAGTGGCGGCTTGGAGCAGGACGGCGTCGGTGTTGACGGCGGCGGATCTCCAAGGTATGTGGGTTAGGGTTTGGGTTAGGGTTTGTGGGGAGAGGTATGTAGCACACGATTGATTGGGGCAATCCGGCTTCGGCCCTCTCCCCTCTATTTATGTGGTGCGGGTGAGAGGGGGGCACATCGAACAGAGTCGGTTGCGCCCCCGATCAGGACGCGTGGGGAGAGTCTGACTCGGTCATGGTTGTTGCCCATATAACCGGGATCACAAAAACACTAACATTCTCCCCCTTGATCTCGGATCCTTAACTTATTATCTTATTTACTAAATTAATCTTACATATTTCTTTTGCTTTGACATAAAGGGCATGACGCATCAAAACAACCATTTACGCACTGTTTGACTTGACGACCACGATACGTCTCACAATTAAAAATAAGCTTACACTTTGGTGGCCCGTTAGAATCCAGGATATTATCACAGGGTCTCCCTCAAACTCATGTTGGCTATGTGTTCTCTGAACACGTTGGGTGGTAGGCCCTTAGCTAGTGGATCCGCATGCATTTATTTGGTACTAATATGCTCGAGACTAATTGTGTGATACTGAATTTTCTCCTTCACAACATAGTACTTAAAGTCGATGTGTTTGGCAGCACCACTCGACTTGTTGTTGTGAGAGTACATAACTGCTGGCTGATTATCGCAGTATAACTTAAGTAGTTTATGGATGTTGTCGACCACTTTAAGACCGGGAACGAATTTCTCAAGCCAAGATGCCTGCCTGGTGGCCTCATAACAAGCAAAAAATTCAGCATACATTGTGGACGATGTAGTGATTGCTTATTTGGAGCTTTTCCACGATATAGCTCCATTCGCGAGGGTGAATATGGAATCTGACGTGGATTTCTTAGTATCCACACAACCCGCGTAATCTGAATCTGAATAGCCCACTATTTCTAGTGACTCGGTCTTACTATATGTTAACATGAGGTGCTTAGCCTTCTTAACGGCTTTCCAGTGATCTAATCCTAGATTCTTTGGTATCTGCCAAGCATCCCAGTCACAAAAGCTAAGTCAGGGCATGTACAAACTTGAGCATACATCAAGCTTCTGACAGCAGAAGCATAAGGAATTCCTTTCATCTGATCAACCTCATACTGATTCTTAGACGATTAAGAGTTTGAAAATCTATCGCCCTTAACTATTGGAGCAGGCGAGGTATTACTAGCATGCATACCGTACTTTCTAAGTATGCTTTCTGAGATAGTCCTAAAACTCCCTTAACACGATCTTGGTGTATCTCAACCTCTAAAACATAGGTCGCTTCACATAGATCCTTCATATCAAAGTTTTAGGATAAAAACTTCTTAGTTTCTAAGAGTAGGTTAACATCACTACTTGCTAATAAGATGTCATCCACATAAAGGACTAAGAAAATGAACTTCCCATTCTTAAACTTAGCATAAATGCAATTATCCTCCTCATTTTCCTTAAACCCAAACTTTCTAATAACTTCATCGAACTTGAGATACCATTGTCTCTTTTAAGCTTGCTTAAGTCCATAAATGGATTTCTTCAAGTGACATCCCATATGTTCCTTACTCTTAACGGCAAACCTTTCGGTTGTGTCATATAGACGTCCTCATATATATCCCCATTGAGGAACGTCGTCTTTACACCCATTTGATGTAATTCTAAGTTGTAATGCGCCACTAATGTCATGATGATTCGAAAAGGATCCTTAGACAACACGATAGAAAAGGTCTCATTGTAATCAATACCCTCCCGCTGAGTGAAACCCTTAGCCACAAGTCTAGCCTTATACTTTTCTATCTTCCCTTTTGAGTCACGCTTAATCTTGTAGACCCATTTGCAACCTACTGTCTTGGCTCCTTTAGGAATCTCTACTAAGTCTCAGACCTTGTTGGCACTCATGGAACTCAATTCATTTTCCATGGCCTTGTACCATTCAGATGACTGAGTTCTCCTCATGGCATCTTCGTAAGATGTGAGATCATCCTCTATCTTAATTTCTTCACTCAAGTAGATCTGATAGTCGTCCGGGATGGCCGACCGTCTTACTCTTTGTGATCTTCTTATTTGAGCATCATCTAAGGGTGGAGGTTGTGGTTGAATCTCATTTTGTTCGACCATATCCTCAACAGACTGAGAAGGTGGAACCTCACTTATTTTTGTTGTGGCCAATGGAGGTGCAACAATAGGTGTTGTGTCACTAGTGGTAGGCACTGGTGGCACAACGACAGCAGGTAGGGTGAAATAAGGCTCTTGACTCATTAGAGCGGGTAAACTAATCCGTTCCTCCTCAAGGTCTATTTCCCGTCGTATCGTGCTCCCCCTGATCATAGCGTCTTCTAAGAATATGGCATGTCGTGTTTCTATAAACACAGTATGCCGATCTGGACAATAGAACATGAAACCCTTCCTTTTCTTAGGATAGCCAATAAAATGGCAACTAACTGTTCTAGATTCCAGTTTGCTAATGTTTGGGTTAAACATCTTAACCTCAGCTGGATAGCCCCAAATATAAAAATAGTTTAATGAGGTCTTACGTCCCGTCCACAACTCATACGGTGTTTATGGTGCTAACTTAGTGGGAACCCGATTAAGCACATGAATGGCGGTTTTTAACGCCTCCATCCATAGGCTAACTGATAATGTAGAATAACTTAACATGCTTCTTACCATGTCTATAAGAGTACGATTTCTACATTCTGCAACCGTTTTGTTGAGGTTTGCCCGGTGTAGAATATTGGGCAACTATGCCATGTCCATGTAAAAACCTTGCAAAGGGTCCAGGAACCTGATCATATGGGGTATGCCGACCGTAGTACTCACCTCCATGATTGGATCCTACTACCTTAATCTTAACATTTTGCTGATTTTCTACTTCAGCCTTAAATATCTTAAACTTATCCAATGTTTCGGATCGCTCCTTGATTGGATAAATGTATCCATAACGAGTGTAGTCATCCGTACATGTTATGAACGAGTCATACCCGTCTACGGAGACTACGGGAAATGGACCACAAATGTCCATGTGAATAATTTCTAAAATTCTCGTGCTGCGTATGGCATTCTTCTTAATAGTCTTAACAAATTTTCCTTTAGTGCAATCAATGCATTCTTCTGAATCTAAGAAGTCTAAGTGAAGTAAGATCGGTTGAGATACTAAGAGTTCGATCCCCCCCTCGAAATATGGCATAAAAGACAATGTCGTAATATCGACGATGGTTCAAAATTGATTCTTTTGCGTTTGTTTCTTCCTATGTTATTCTTAGAGGGAATTTGCTCATTACTTAAAAAATTCACATTATCATGAGTGGACAATAGATAAAGCATGTCTTGTCTGAAGGCAAGACCCACAATCTTATTATTCAAACTAATAGAGCATTTGTCCTAGCCAAAATGGCAAACAAATCCACAATCATCCGAACATCAAACTGATATCAAATTCCTCTCTAAACTAGGAACATAAAGAACATCATGAATCCTAAGTATGAAACCACTACTAAGTCTAAGAGGATAAATTCCAATGGCTTCAACTTCAGCTTCACGACCATCAGCGACTTTGATGGTCCTTCCCCCCTTTCTTATAGTCCTCATCGTACTTAATCCCTGTATAGAATTACAAACGTGCACAGTTGCACCTGAGTCAATCCACCAAGTAGATCATGAATAAGCTAAATACAGGGACTCATTTACAAAAGTAATAACATCCTTACCATTCTTATCACACACTTGACAAAGCCAAAACAATCCTTCTGGCGATGTTCAAAATCTTTGCAAAACTTGCACTGATGTGCCTTTAGCTTAGAACCAAAAGACTGAGGAGTTGTATCTTTGCCCTTAGAAGAGGATCCATGTACCTTAAAAGATGGCAGTTTGGGAGAGGTAAAGTAGGTCTTTCCCTTTCCCTTACCCTTACCTTTGGTGAAGTTAATGGAGTCTCCATCCTTACCCTTTATGCGCTCCTCCTCCTGAACGCACATAGTCATGACCTTTTCTAATGTCCAACTATCTTCCTTAGAGTTGTAATTGATTACAAAAGACTCAAACTCCTTAGGAAAAGACATGAATATGAAATGCACAAGCATCTCATCAGGCGTGACTAAGTTAAGAATCTTGAGGTTTGCATTCAAATTACACATCTTAAGGATGTGATGTCTCGCACCCCCCACCGGTGTATCTCTCATTGACAAGCATCTTGAGAAGAGTGCTTGCCAATGTCTTAGTGGAGCCTGTGTACTGACTTTTGACCTTAGCAAGATACTCAGTAGCCAGCTCACAGTCAAGAATAGTTCCTCTTATGGACTCAGAAATGGTGGCCTTAATGACCATGAGGCATTTTCTGTTGGATTCCTTCCAAGCCTCAAGGTCCATAGGGTACTTTTCCTTAAGATTAATGTACTCCTCTTTTCTTAGTGCAAATTGCTCATTGCTTTCCTCATTTTGAGCAATGGGGACTTCAGAATCAATAGGACGATCCTTCCTTAGGCATAAGTCAAGATTTGCAATTGCTGAGTTCATCCTGAGTCTCTCATTCCATGTCCCATAGTTATGGCCTGTGAGGGTCTCTATGGAGGCAATGAGACTTACCATATTGGAGGCACCTTAATAAAACAAATATAGGGGTTAGAAAATGACTTAAATAACATATAATGCAACACATACTTAAAATTGCACTTAAACAATTAGAAATGGCATAAAATGTCTTTCATGTTAGTTACTCAACAAAACCGTTTCACTTAAATAACATGAAAATATTTCACGTTGGTTACTCTAACTTCCATGTAAACATACTTAAAAAAATTAATGTAGACATATCCAATATATTGCAAATATACTGAAAATAAACTTAAGCATGACAAAATTAAATTTTCATGTTGGTTACTTATTTAATTTCCATGCAAAATATACACAATCTTAAAATTCTAGCAAATTTAAACTTTCACGTTGGTTACTTATTTAAATTTATTACTAAATAACAGTGGAATCTTAATAAACTTAATTTCTCAAATTTCTGAAATTAATTGCAAAAACACTTAATAGCAATTAATTGAATTTAAATAACTGAGAAAGTTCACTTAATGACTAAAAATCACCAAAATTCAGAAATAATGCAATCCAAAAATCACACAATCATCACACAAAATTTCTTAAATTTTCTCAGCTATTTAACTAATTTTCTTATCATTTTATTTATTTTTCTAGAATTTTTTCCATTTTAAATGAATTCTAAAATTTAGAAAACACTGGAAAAACTAAAAGGGCCTAAACCCTAAATTCAGCCCACTGATCAATATAGCCCAGCCCAGCACATGAAAAATGCTTAAAATAAAATGAAAAACCAGCACCCGCGGCCCATTATGCGTTTTGGCCCACAACCGAAAATAGCATGATTAAAAATTTTGAAAAATGCACAAAAACGAAAGGGCATCCCACATGGCCCGTTTCACCTTCCACGTGGGCTTGGGGCCCGTCTAAGTCAGGCGGTGCGCGTCGCTCGTTGAGGGCCATTGGATTTTCATCCAACGGCTAATATGAGCTGCAACCGCTGAACACGAGTTGATCTCGATCGTTCATTGTCCATCGAACGACTCAGCGCTTAGATCGGGGGGTACTTAGGCCTTCGTCGTCGCGGGTTTCATAACCCTAACTCATTTCTTCCTTCCCTGACGATGCGAGTAAGGAGAGCGGCGACGAGGCGAGTGAGTCTAGCGCTGCGGGACCTCCGACGCCGCCGTGCCATCGTCGCCAGTGAGAGGACTACCACCGAGGTGGCTCTTCGTTGGTGCCGATGGCGCTGGCAGGTTTACTATCGAGGAAAACCGACACGCTCGCCACAGATCTGAGTCTGAGTGTTTGTCATCGCGTCGAGGACTTTCAGAACGGCCGCGCCTTTGCCGCCGGCAAGTGAACGAGAGGTTGCTCGTCGTCGGCCGAAGTGGCACCGGTCGGTCGCCGTCGAAGAAAATCCGACCGCTAGGGTTAGGGTTTGAGCCCGAGACCCTAGCACGATCGCTCAGAGTTTTGAGTGATTGTTTGCAGGTACCCCGGCGCCGCCAAGGCCACCTCCATGGCGCGCACTTCGTGCCGCCGGTGCAGGAGACATATAGGGTTAGAGTTTCCTAACCCGAGACTCTGAGGTGACAACCACCTTGAGGTGCGCAACTAGGCTTTGGGACTTAGTCCTGAAGCCCTAGTGTCGCGCCAGAGGAGAACGACGCCGCCGTTTTCTCTCCGTTGGGAGATTCAACGGGCGGCCGCCGACGAGGGGAGAAGGCAGCAAGGGTTAGGGTTTCCCCTAACTTTGCTCTGAGGAGGTCGACAGTGGCTGAAACCACCCTGCCCGGATAAGTTCTTATCCCCATCTCAATTTTCTTAATTCATTCGGGTTCTTTCTGAGTTTCTGATTTCTAAAACATGGGCAAATTGAAACTGGAATTGAATCCCCTCCTTCTAATTGCTTCAATTAATGACTTAAACTAAATTAATCTTAAGTTAGATCTAATTATCCAATTAGGGTTCACAAGTACGGCTCTGATGCCATTGTTAGTTCTGATCAGTCTTAGGATCAATGCTAGGAACACCTAATCGGGTGACACTTAGGCATAATCAAACTGAGCAATCATACTTAGCATAATTGAATAATGTACTAATGACTTAGACTAACAATCAGGCAATTCAATCATAGAACAGATCATACATCTAGAAGAGACTTAATTAATTGGGGGGAGAGAGAGATGAGGGTTACCGTCCATGGATCCATTATATGTCATTTGGCTCTAATGGATGATCGCTGGAGAATTAGCCTGACACAGGAAGAACGGTGATGCAGGACGATGGTGACGCAGTGGCAGCTTGGAGCAGGACGGCGTCGGTGTTGGCGGCCGTGGATCTCCAAGGTGCGGACCTTTCCCCTCACTCCGTACCCTAATAGATCGGTTAGGGTTTGTGGGGAGAGGTATGTAGCACACGATTGATTGGGACAATATGGCTCCAGCCCTCTCCCTCTATTTATGTGGCATGGGTGAGAGGGGGCCGCACCGAACAGAGTCTGTTGCGCCCCCGATGAGGGCGCGTGGGGAGAGAGTGACTCGGTCATGGTTGTTGCCCATATAACTGGGATCACAAAAACACTAACAAGAGGAACCTCCGCCATCACGCATGTTGAAGGGTCCCCTGGACTGGAACCCTCTGCCCTCACAATTCTTGTCGCTGAAACCTCTGTTGCCGAAGTTCCCTCCAGGTCCTCTTCCCCCACGATCACCTCCTCCAGATCTTGGTTGGAACCTTTGGGAGAAGCCATTCCTAGTGATGAATCCTCCCTGGCCACTAGTTGGTCCACTCCTTCGGTTCTGAAAACCAATTTTTTTTGTTTTGTACTCCTTCTGTTACATTTTTTTTCTTGTTTTGTACTCTATGGTCTGTGTTCTCTTATCCCATATCCCTGGACCCTGAAAATTTTTGTATGCCTTCTTATAAGCTTTTCGAGTGAATTCCGTAACGTTCTTGATAGCACACGTGAATAAAAAACTGTTTACTGACTTACTGTTGTTTGACCATCGCAATCTGTGTACTGAACGACATTTCCAAAACAAAACAAATAGTAAACCATTGCAAGTGGCCCAGCCTAAGAAGTCGTCAACGGCCTACTAAGGCCCATTAGAAAAACACATGTAAATTATTCAGATTTAGATTTGGATATGTCCGAACGAATGTGGATATCCGACCGTTCGGACGTTTATTAAGCCATATCGTTTCCGATCCAATATTTGAATTCAAATATCCAATATCCGATCTATATTCGATTAAGATATGATAAAAACAGATATGGATCGGATATTTTCGAATCTCGTACCCTAACAGATCGAAAATATACTATCCGTTTTCATCCCTACTTCTATTCGCGGTCCCGACTGGTACTGCATGTGTCCAGTACTGCACACACGCGGCTCCGGGCCGCGCTTGAAAATGGAGCGCATAAGTAATCATTATTCTGTCCGGTTTAGATAGGTGTTTGGTTTGGGTTTTCATGCACAAATTTAATGTTTTGTTTGGAATTTGTTCTGTTCCTGAGCTCTGTAGCAGGGTTAATTGCATATAACTTTTCCTCGGTTCTTATGGCATTGCTCCCTTTCAACAGGGGTCTTGTCGTGGGGCCGCAGATGACGGTCACCGGCTTCGGCATCATGTTGCTTGCGGTCGGCGTCGACGTCGGCGCCAGCGGAACCGGCTTACTACTCGTGTTCGCCGGTGTCCTCGCTGGCATGACCACCATCGCCGTCGGCTGCCGCACAGTCCAGGACCCAGCAGCACTGGCCAAAGCCACCACCGTGTTTGTCGGCGCCGGCAAGCTCATCACAGGACCCCTGCGTCACAACCTCGCCGTTGCAGGGTTCGTTATCGCGTCTTCCATCGTCACGGCGGCAGAATTCGTCGGCGGTGCTGGCCCGGCGCTCTGTCTCGGTTGTTTTGTTGCTTTCCTGCTCGGGATTTCTCTCGTCAACATTGGAATTGTTGGATAACGGCACCACAACCCTGCAGAGAGCATGTTAACATCTCCAAAGTGCTTGTAAATAATGTTGTATTCTGAAAACAAAAGAACAATATTATTGTAGAGGTCTGCTTGAAAATCTCTCTTTTTCTCCAAGGCCATCTGTTGGATATTTTTCTTTCTCATCATTTTTGTGGCCTGCTTGAATTGAATCTAACATCTGTTGGATTCCAAGGTCCATCTGCTATTACAAAAATAACTTCTCATGAAAAGCAGTTTCTGCTTGTACTCTTCTTTTAATTTATTTTGAGAAGCAACTGAGTACTCCATTTATTTCTAAATAGATATCACTCTTTAATTCAAAAATAAACTACAGAATTATAATTATTTTGAAATGAAAGGAGTAATAATTTGTAACAGAATTGTCGTTTTGTCAAATCTCCTGTTTATTTCTGTTATGTTCAACAACGTCAATGAAAAGAATAAGAAACCAAGACAGCAAGAGCGACAGGATGACAGGTTTCTAGTCAAAACAGGATTCGGTCAGAGTACTAAGAAAGAAATTGATGAAGTTAAAACGTGGGAGTACTAATAAAAGAAATAAAAGAAACGAAGAGACAGGGACATGCCAGAACAGTACTGCTACAATGTGGCTCACTGGTTTATTTTATGTTAGTAGGTACTCCATTCTTATCTTTTTATCTGTGGTTCCCGACAAAAAGATGAAATAAAAATGAGTTAAGTACAGCTGTCTGAACAACAGATAAAAAGATAAGGAGTAGTAGTTGCTAATTTTACACAAATCACACTACATCGAGTTTACACGTAATGTTTACATGAATATCGGATACACTTAAACAGTTTAGAAAAGTTGGGCAAAGAATATCAAAACGTCAGAGATGATTGGTAGTTTTTGCTGCACATAATTTTACAAAAAGAACATAAAAACTGAGCCCGGTAAAGTTCACCTCGTTCTTACTGCTTGTAGAACCTAACTAAAAATAATCCTGACAAATGTACCATAGGTCACATAAACAGGCCGCAACTGCAGTTGAGTGACCACCAACCACCGTGAAAAATCTGCAGCCACGTGGCAAGACGAAGAGCACAGGCACTGAGGCACAGCTGGGACTGGTTAGACTATCCGAATTCGTTTCTTCTAAAGCATATTTTATACACTATTTTTCTTCTATTTTTACAATATCTATTCTAAATTTACACATATTCAGTATACTTTATAGTATGTCACAGCGGACAACCTTAGAGTGAGAAAGGCGGAAGCAACAAAGCGAAGCGAACCAAGCGCTAGTTCACATTGCGTGCAAGCAACAACCCAAATTTTAGTTGGCAAAATTCAAAATCTGAACACAGTTTCTTTTTAAAAATCTTGAAGAAAAATAAACATAAATTCGACAACAATTCAAAAACATTTTCAACGACATATGTTTGCAAAGTTGAGTGCCAAAATAAGTGGCGTACTCCTTCAGTTCCAAAAAGTTTAAAGTTTTATAGTTTAAAAATGAATTACAAAGCGACTAACTTTTTAAGATGGATGAATTATCATTCATACAAATTGTTCTAGCTACAGGGTGACAGGCGAGCCGGTGACCAAGGGCTATGACAACTGGTATCAGAGCGCTATTCTTACTCGGTGATGGCGGCGGGGCCTCACAATCGTCGACATTGGCAGAGATTCGAGGTTCTTCAGAGAGGCAGAGGTCCGAGGCATTCTAGTAGTGCAGATCGAGCTCCAGCATCTCTCGGTACTCTGTAGACTGAGTACCCCGCGTACAAGCATGAAGTGGCTTCGGACACAGCCTCCCCGCTGAGGCGGGCTCCGGCGCTGCCACGTGTCCTACGACTCCAGACCCTGCCTCCCTGTTGAGGTGGGCTCCGGCGCTACCACGTGTCCTGCGGCTCCGGTCCAAGCCTCTCCACTAAGGCGGATTCCTGCATTGTAACGTGTCATGCGACTCCGGACCTAGCCTCCCCGCTGAGGTGGGCTTCGGTACTACCACGTGTCCTACGGTTTTGGATCCAGCCTTCTCACAGAGATGGGCTCCGGTGCCCCACGAGTTCTACAGCTTCGGATCCAACCTTCCCACCAAAGTTGGCTCCGGTGCTGCCACAAGTCCCGCGGCTCCGGACCCAGCCTCCCTGCTGAGGCGGGCTCCGGCGTTGTCACATGTACTACGGCTCGATATGGGTCGTAGGCCTCGAGAGTAAAGGAAATCATGGCCTTTCTTGTCGCATATTTAAGACTCGCACGTTCCCCAAGCGCACGGGTCGCAGCGCACACTTTCGTGTGCCACAGTACTGGCATGCGGGGCCTGCACCTGCCAAGCACTACAGTGATCGGTCGGGCCACAGTGATGGTGCAACAGTGCAACATTGTGTAGCTAACCGAGTAGGCTGCGGCAGAGCGACCGGATGGGACATTCTCCACAATCATCAATGGCTACGCTTAGCCTGAGGTGTTTGGCGCGACAGGACGACGCGTCTTCAGGCCATCATCATTGAATGCTACGAGTAACCATAAGTACTCTAGATTTTGTATAGGGTGCAAATCACCTCGAAGCCACCTGTCAGGCCATGGGTCTTTATGTGACTGTCATCGACACAAGATAAGCTGAACTAGACACACACAAGAACAAGCACAAGCACACGAACTCACGATAATACAACACACTCTCATGTGGACGTAGGGTATTACGCTATGGTTGCCCGAACTAAATCCTCGTGTTCATCCTACTTGAGATTCCAGATCCTTAGTTCCTCCATCAACGAACCTCCGCAGGCTGCCCAAGTACCAGTGTTGGGGAAGTGTCCTAAAACACTTTGACATTTGGCGCGCCAGGAAGGGGCTAAATTCCCTGAAAGCTCTAGACATTCGAGCATCACCATGATGGCAAACATCCAATCCATTGTCGCATCTTCTCGCCCCTCCCGTCGAGACCAGGGAAGGGAGGATGGGGCCACTTTCTGCTCCAGAGCAGGTCAATCTAGCCGCGCAAGCGGCCACACGGCTGTGACACATGTGACAGCTATTGCTACTACCACGCAACATTTTTCTGACGCCACGTTGATGATGACGCCGCCAGCTGCGAGCCCAGAGAGCACACTGGCAGAAGCGCATGCCCTTCTCCTCAACCCTCAGGCTGTGGATGCCCTCTCAGCGGCATCAGAGCAGTGGCGCAACGACGTTGACCACCTTGTCATCACCGCAATCAACACGCCACCCCGCAGGAGGCAGCGAGCCTAGTCGTCACAGGCACTATTGCGCACGCCGATAGTAGACCGCGAGATGACCACAACATGCACAACGGCAATGGCCAGGCTCACTATAGCTGACCTCAAGGTCAATCTTGATCGCTGCTGCTCAAGGGAAGATGGTCGCGCCACCATCGAGCGGCATCGCGAAAGACGCCGTGATCTCAAGGGTGAGTATGGAACGCCAAGTGTTGTACCCCCGGGACATGCCTTGCATGCCCCTACTTCTTCGGGGGCAGGAGGAGGTTGTGCGGTACTTGCACCCCACCTTCGAATGGTGGTTCGCCATGCAAATTCCGACCCACCTTGCCGAAAAAGTATGATGGGATTGTCAACCCCATCGAGTTCCCGTAGATGTACTCAACCTCCATCCTCGCTGCAGGAGGGAATGAGATCGTCATGGGAAACTACTTTCCTGTGGCTCTGACTGGCACCGCCCGGTCGTGGCTCATGAATCTTCCCCAGAGTCCATAACCTCCTGGGGAGAGTTGTGCTGACAATTCACAACCAACTTTGGAAGTTCTTACACTCGCCTCGGCAACGAGCTCGACCTCCACGCTATGCGGCAGCTTTAGGGGGAGTCACTGCGGTCCTTCATCCAACAATTCTTCCAAGTTCGAAACACCATCCCCACATCTCAAACGTTTATGTCATTGTCGCATTGCGACAGGGTGTGAGAAATAAGAAGATGCTCGAGAAGTTAGCTACGCACGATTTGTAAGACGTCTTTGAGCTCTTCAGCCTGATAGACAAATGCTCCGAGGTGGCAGAAGGGCGTGACTGGTATTCACAACCTGCCCCCAAGGCAGGGAAAGCCACTGAGCCCAGTGCAGAAGTTGCTGCCCGAGGCAACAGCGGGAAGAAGAAAAAGAAGAAAGTTGGAGGCAAGGACAAGCCACTAGCCAGTGCGTCCACCGCCGCAGCTGCAGCGGCCAGTGGGGGCCATGGTCCGCACGTCGACAAGCGTCCGCGGCAATTGCCCGACGATGACGACGATGGTCAGTGGTGCCCGGTGCACAACTCCTAGCGCCACAACACTAGCGAATGCTGAGAGATCTAGAAGCTCGAGGAGCGCTTGTGCGAGAACAAGCAACAACAGCGCCAAGATGGCATGCCTTTTTGCAAGCGGGAGGGCAAACAGAAGGTTGACCCTGAGGTTGGCAAAGAGCAGGAGATGTAGTACCAGGACGCCAAGCGAGCGTTAAAGGCAGTGGACACTCAAACTCCAACTCCAGCGTTGACAATGAGCAATGCACGACGCTCCATCACGTCCCGATGCTGCCCCCACCCCCAGGCCGGCACCCCACCGTCAAGCTTCGACAGAATGAATCATACTCCAACGGCGAGATGGGTCGTGCAGGCATCGAACGAGGGTATGGCGAAAATTGAGGTCGCCATGCAACCAGATCTCGACGGGACGTAGCACAGCAAGGAATAACCAGCACCGAGCGGCGCGAATGACGCACTACGGGGATAGCCGTGCATCGGCTGAATGAAGACGACGACGCAGGGAGAATCGATGAGAAGAACCGACCAGAAGCACCAAGATTGATTGCTAGAGCAGTAGGGAAACTAATCCTAGTTACTGCACCCACCATCCGTCATAAATGCCCCTAACTATCCGTATCTCCCGAGCTCGAGCCTGGGAGGAATCTTCCGCCCAACCTCTTAGTTGGGGCTTGGGCAGGTTGAATACCTCGATTTTGAACGACCATGATGTCAGTGGCGGTCCCCTCCTCGGACGGAGGGTGGCTTCAGTCTGTAGCCGTGTAGTGTTCACGTACCGTCAGGTCCCGTATGTTTGGTATCTCAGGTACCGAACTCTGTTAAAAAGGTATCGAACAAACATTAAAAAAGAACAGAGCTCACACTCGTCTTTTGTTCGGCAGTGAACCCACAAGCAACTAGTAAAGCAATCTCGACGTCGCCGGACCACTTCGGTGGCATTCCCGTCCGCGCTCACGCCTTGGCCACAGCAAGCCGGTGACCAAGGACTATGACAACGGATATCAGATCGAGGTTCTTCCCCGGCGACGGTGGAGAGCCTCGCAATCGTCGGCAACGATGGAGATTCAAGGTTCTTTGGAGAGGCTGAGGTCCTTGGCTTTCCGGCGGTGCAGACCGAGCTCCGGCGTTGAATCAAGCTTCGATGGCAGGAATCTTACTCCAACTTCGAGATGAGTCGTGCAGGCGTCGAACGAGGGTACAAAGAAAACCAAGGCCGCCTTGCAACCAAATCTCGACGGGAGCGCAGCGCGACGAGGAAGAACCAGCACCGAGCAGTGCGTTGACGCATGTCGGGGATAGCCGAGCGTCGGCGGAATGAAACCAACTATGCGGGGAGAATCGATGAGAAGAACCGATGGGAAGCACCAAGATTGATTGTGCCGTAGGGAAACTAATCCTAAATTTTGCCTCTGTACCATATTATGAATAATGCTTGTATTATTATGAGGACCAGAGAGCAGAATATATAGAGATACAAGAGATTAAAAATATGGAAAAAAAACCTCATACAGTGGGGAAATATAATATACTCCTATATCTCTAACAATTACCACTAATAACAGCTGATCCTCTAGGAGCTTTCTCATTTCCTGTGATGCTAGTCGTGTGGTGAGTCTGAACAAGACTCAGTTTATCAAGACTGTGGTGGAGTTAACTGCAGGTGCACTAAAGAACTTTGAGAAAAAAGACAGTGTCAGAACACCCTCTGGACAAGTGTCATGGCATGCAATTTAAGGGGTCTTCCTGTGCAGTCAAGGGTTTGAGGTCATTGAGGCCAGAGAAAATGATTCAGCGGAGCAAGCAGTCAATAAAGATATTGAAATACTGAGAGGTATTCCAAATGCTCAAACATACATACGCACAAAAATGTTGAATTATTCTAAACAGGTGTCAGCCTTAGGAGTATTACATTCACATGCTACAGACTCTTTACCTCATCTGTTAGTGACCAATCCTCTTGTCAGCCCTCAGGAACAACAATTCTCTTTGTATCAAGATATCCTCAACAAATGGGATATAGCTCTTTCACTTGCTAATGCCATGGCTGATCAGTTGAGCGTTTCTGAAGTTTACCAAGGGATCAAGGAATTCTTTGATTGGGTTCAAACCAATGCTCCAATGTTTTGTGACAGTTTTTTTGAGCAATAAAAACATCAAGAAGACCCTACTGTAATGATTTGTGACAGTGATCGAGATGGGCAGATCAACGGTGTTGAGATCGCTGAAACATGCAGACATTGGTTGAAAAGGGTGGTCAGCCAGAGATTCAGATATATTCTCTAAAGATCAAGGTATTGTTTTTGCGACAGAAACACCAGGTTAAAATGAAGAGGACAACATATGCATTGAAAATATGCTGAAGGAGTGTAAGTATTTGACATTCAGTACAAATGGTCAAACAGTCAAATTACAAGGACTAATACCTGACAAACAAGAGCTGCCACCCGCACCTTCAACGGTGGGACACGGCTTCCATACTCCCGTTCGGTGCTCCTATGCGTACTCCCGCTGATGCGTTATAATTCCGTTGGTCTTTTCATTAATAGTTATATTAACTATCATACCTTCACAACGAATGAGAATGTGACACATCATCGGAGTACGCATGGGAGTACAAATGGGAGTATGGAAGTCTCAAGGCTTCCATACTCCCGTTCGGTGCTCCTATGCGTACTCCTGCTGATGTGTTATAATTTCAGTGGTGCTGTTGAAGAAGTGGCTAGAAGGACACAAGGACCGGATTACGGCTATTCTGAAACCATATTCAGCATTATCAGGGGAGCAGGAGGATACAGCTGAGGAGTCTGATGTGCTTCACTTGTTTGACAAACTTATAGAACATCGGGCATTCAGAGAACCTATTATCAGGGGAGCAGGAGGATACAGCTGAGGAGTCTGATGTGCTTCACTTGTTTGACAAACTTATAGAACATCGGGCATTCAGAGAACCTGTTGTTTCTATGGCTCATCTATTACCGTCTATGGTGGGCGCATCATTTGCAGAGTTATTGTCGGGAGAGCATCTCAAATGAAACTGCGCAAGGGGAAATTAACTGCTGCCCAGAACATAATGAAGCAACAAGGTGACAAATAAGGAGTTTCACGAAGGAGAAATTGTGCCGCTTCAGCTTCAATCCTGTGCAAACAAATCAGTGGTGCACAAACCTGGTCCAAAGCTTGTATGCAGGTTCTTAGGACCATTTCAAGTTCTGCAGAGGCTTGGCAAGTCTGTCATAGAGAAATATTCACCTGTCTTTGCTGAACATCCTATGGTAGTATGGTGGTGGATCTGTACCAGCCTCCGCTCCAACCTCTCAACATGGCGGACAGGGGTGGATCACGGAAGGCATTCCAGCTATTCCTCAGGTGGGTCTTCAATGATCTAATGTGCCAGCTCCTGCTACTATTGCGACATATAGATCCGTGTGGTAGAAGCAATTTGCAGAACTTAGTGCTTGAGGACAAGCACAATTTGGTGGCGGCCTGGCGTGGGAGGTGTGAGTGTGACATCCGAGTCGGAGTGGGGTGGCGGAGTGTGTGTTGCGTGGACCAGTCCTGGCACGTGGACCAGTCCTGGCATGTGGGTCCGGAGGTATGCTCCCGCTGATTATCTAACCGAACATGGACAATAGAAAGGTACTCCATCCAACTAAAATTAATTGTTATTTTGGATAAAATTTTAGTTCAAAATGAACTAAAATTCTTGTTCAAAACGATAATTAATATGTGACGGAGAGAGTATCGAACAGACATTGAGAAAAACAGAGCTCGCGCTAGTCCTCAGTATAGTTTGCCAAATAGGCCGGGCCCATTGGGCGGCCCGATACTCGACACGAAAAAGCACGGCACGAACCCGAGCCCAACCCAATATAAACCGTGCCAGGCCGGCCCGGGCACGATAGGCCTGGACCGCCTCCCTGGCCTGCTGGGCCAGCCTGAGCACAGTCCGATTAAGGGGTCGACCCGATACAGCTCGAGCGTTCATATAAAAATCCGGCTTTTCCGAAACCCTAGCTATTTCTCCCTCTCCCTCTGCCTACGGCGGTGGCCACACGCCCTCTACGACCGCACCGACCGGCAGCCGCGGCGCCATATCTGCTCGTCACGCCGCCCACTCCCCTCCCCTCCCCTCCTCGCGCCTCCCCTCGTTGCCCCTCTCCCCTCAGCGCGACTCCCGTTGCGCCTTCCCTCGTGGCCCGTCTTCGCTCTCCCCTCCTTGCGCCTCCCCTCGCGGTCCGTCTCCCCTCGCCGCGACTCCCGTCGTGCCTCCCCTCGCGGCCTGTCTTTGCTCTCCCGTCCTTGCGCCTCCCATCGCCGATCGTCTCCCGTTGCTGCGACTCCCGTTGTGCCTCCCCTCGTGGCCCGTCTTTGCTCTCCCCTCCTTGCACCCCCCTCGCCGCCCGTCTCCCCTCACCGCGACTAACATCAGACATCTCCTCGCGGCCCATCTTTGCTACGGATCGGCCGCGCCGTCTGTCAGCCTCGCGTCGCCGACCGCATTGACGTGCCCGTCGTGCCTCCGTGCCAGTCCGACACAAAAAAAAGCTGACTGTGCCGTTCCTGGGCCGTTGTTTCGGCACGGCAGCATGACCCGACATGGCACAGATGAAGCACCGAGCCAGCTCGTGCCGGATGAGCTCGTGCCCGGCAACATCCGGGTCGTGTTGGGCTCGGGCCGAGCGGCCCATTTGGTAAACTATAGTCCTCGAACAGTGTTGCAGTCACCTACGTCGCCCAGCAGCAAGCTCTCGCTGCACCCTCTTGCATCTGCCAGCAGCGTGCTTGCACCTGCCTCATCGCTAGCATTCGTGCTGCACGCGCCAGCATCGCGCTCGCACCGCTTGCGGATGCACTCCTGCGTCGCGCTCACGCCTGACTTGCCGCTTGCAAGATGCTCCCTTGCGTCGCCTCCAGCTGCTGGTAGGTTAGGGCTGGCCGCCGGACTGCCGGTGCAGTGCCCGACTCCTGGCTCCTCCTCTAAAATGCAGCCCAGCCGCGCCGCGCCTTACCCGCCTCCACTCCCCACCCTCCAACTGTTGCGTGTGCTGGCATCCACGTTGCGCCTGTCGATCGCCGCCTTCATGCCCACTAGGTTAACTCGCGTAGCTCGAGTAAAAGAGGATTAACTTAGTGGCTAAGTGCAATGAGTAGCACTACTCAGGTTCTGACTTCGATCGAATTTCAGGTTGAATTTCACAATACTAAATACAGACACTCTACAGAGAAAGTCATAGATTCTAGATTTGAGATGCATCTATAGAAAATGTCAAGGGATAAACATGCTATAATGTTTGTCTATGAGGGCCAATCCATAATTGTATGCTTAATCTTCCAATTATCGTCGTCTTGTTCTAGACAATATGGTCTGAGTGTTTGTATTTGTATTCGCTTATAATAAATTAGCAATAATCTCTTTAGAGAGAAAGATTGAAACTTTACTCATCATCTAAAAAACTCGCTACGCTCGAGAGAAAGGTTTGAGTGACCGTTTGGTCCTTTTCAGATTTCCAACTGTTTTTTTTTTTTCATTTTTATTCCTTTTATTTCAAGTCATAACGGTGGGTTGGGATGAACAAAATTGTGACTAAAACACAAAATTTAAAAATAAGAATCTAAATAATAATTATCCCCAAAACTATGTTCAAAACAATTGTCACATAAATAAAATTTCAACAATATACATTTATGTTAAGAAAATATATTTAAATTACTCCACCAATCATGTGTCGTCCAGATTAGGCTGACTCTTTCTATTTGAGCCCATCTTATTGTATTGGGCTTGGCCGGGTCCATTTGATACTCAACTCTATTTCTAGGTTTGATCAAATCTTATTTTAACTCATGATTTTTATGACTTTAATCAACTTTAACAAAGAAAGACATGTACTTTTAGATCCATCATGAAAAATATTTTTATAATATATAATTTACAAGAATTAAAGTTAATTAAATGTATAGATAATATTGATCAAAAGTAGGTTTAACTGATTGCTGGAAATAACGCTCTATTGGAACATAACAGGATGCAGCTTCCCTGCTCCCGCACGGTACCCCCATGCATACTCCCGCCAGCTGACAATGTTTTATTGGTTCATCTTTACAACCACACACAACTCAGGAAATGAAGATTTTTTGCAACAAACGGTGGGAGCAGCTTGACACATTTAAAGGTGAAACAGACGGCAACAACGTCAAAGCAGAATAGTAAAAACAGGCGCCAAATAGTACTAACATCAACACAACTTGGCGCCAAACATAAATATATTCCCACCAGACCACTGTTGCTACAGAATCGCAATCTATATTCAATAACATATTTTTGTAATCTATGATCCCATAACTTGCTGCAAGGAAGATCAGATCTGCTACAGGTTGTGACAAGACCTGCTGCACCCAACCCTAGAAGAGGATACCTATCCCCATGAGCAGAGCTGCTGCACGACGGGAAAGGAGAGCTGCTGCACCTGGAAGGGGAAACACATCCTACACCTTGTGCATCTTGTGAGAGAAGACCTGCTGCCCGCCACCAACTGATAATAGCTAAGATCGACCGCGAGCACGCAAGTTTCATGACTCCTCTGAAACAAGCTATAAATAACACTATATTTAAAAAATGTTAGATTATATTTGTATTCGTGTTTTTTTCATACTGTAGATTATTCTTGTCTTTGTTTACAACATACTAATAATTTTTTATCATACCTTATGCTTTACAGCAGCTAGAAATGGAAAATTGTTTGAAGATATGATACCTAAAATCGGAATGACATTTAACTCTGAGCAAGATGCATACGATTTTTATAATGCTTATGCTGGAAAAATGGGCTTTAGTATCCGAAGAAGTGGATGTCATTACGTGGGAATTTCTTCAGTAATAAAGACTAGAACATTATGTTACTCTCGTGAAAGTATTCTACGTTCACTATTGTTAGTACAATAATTGTATTTAGTACAATCGAAATGTAACCAATATTTTGCAATAACAGGAACTCGTCGCTCCGACAAAAGGTTGGACTCCATAGATAAAAAATGTATGTTATATAAGATCAGAAGACAAGATGTATGTGTCAAGCATCTATGAAGATAAATCTTGCAGGTGGATCATATTTTGTATATCAGATTGTGTCCGAGCATAACCGCATTCTTGCCACTACAAAGCAGACTCATCAATTAAGATCACAAAGGAAAATTGATGAAGCACATATTTCAAGGATACAAGTGGCAAAATCTGTAGGCATGTCTACAAAAGCAACTGTTGATTTATTGAAAAAAAGTAGGTGGAATGGAAAATCTTGGATTCACTCGTGTAGATGTTAAGAACAAATTATATTCAAAAAGATCACTAAAGGTACACCAAGGGGATACTGGAGGTGTGTTGGAATATATAGAGAAGAAGACATCAGAAGATACAAACTTTTTCTATTCTATCCAAGTTGATGAGGAGGATTTGGTAACTAATATTTTTGGGGCAGATACTAAAATGGTTACAGACTATGAATCCTATGGTGATGTTGTTGGTTTTGACACAACATACAAAAAACTGGATCATGGTCGTCCTCTTGGTTTGCTTCTTGAGGTAAATAATTATAAGAAAAAAAATTGTTTTTGGTGTTGCACTTCTATATGATGAGACAACTGAACGTTTTATTTGGTTTTTAGAACTTTTTTGAAGGTAATGTCTGGAAAGAAACCGCAAACTATTTTAACGGATGAAGATGCAGCCATGACTAAAGCAATCAGAATACCGGATACAAATCATGGGCTATGTGTGTGGCATATAAATCAGAATGCATGCAAGCATATTTCTAGAGCTATTAAAGATTACAAAAAATTTAATATTGAATTTCAGAAATGCATTTATGATCAAGAAGAGGAGGTCGATTTTATAAATGCATGGAACAAATTGCTAGTGACATTCGAGCTCCACGATAATCAATGGCTTCAAAGACTTTTTGATAAAAGGTATGTGAAAGTGCATCTAGGCATCCCTTGCGGATTTTGGTTGATTTATGACAAACAAATGAGATCATAACCACATTATTGAGATGAGCGCATGTTTTAATGAAAGAATGAAGAAAGCACCAAAAAGAAAGAAGAATGAGGATCAATTCGGAAAAGAGCTCAAGTGTTGAATAGAATACATCATTGTGTAGAAAGTGTGTTGGTGTAACACATCCCAAGAGCTCAATCACAAAAGAAATCCTCACACACTTCACGTTTCACAGGAAAAAACGGACTAGTCTGATATACACCGGACTAGTCCGATATCCTCTCTGCATAGGTTCGGACAAGTCCAGCCAGTGCGGACTTGTTCGCACCGGACTAGTCCAATAATGTCCGGATTAGTCCGATAATGCCTCTGACTAAAATCGGACAAGTCATCTAAGTGCGGACTTGTCCTCTGTTCACTAAGGGCATCACCACACCGGACTAGTCCAATATCACCACGGACAAGTCCGAAAACCTTTCTGACGAAAATTGGACAAGTCCGCTCCTAGCCGGACAAGTCCGATATTCCTGAACACTTAGGATTTCCTGCACACCGCACACTGGACTAGTCCGGACTCCACCACGGACTAGTCCGGACCCTCTAAACCCTAACGGTAACTTTTGAAAACCCTAATATAAATAGATGTGCATGGCCCAACTATCAACTCTCTCGACCCCCCTGCGTCATCACACCCTCCAAGAGCCTAGAAAACAGATCTCTCCAAACAATCCAACACAAGAAAGATCAATCACTTGAGGATTCACTTTAAATCAAAGGAGAGACAGGATTACACACATTTGAGCTCATGGGTTTGATCTCTAACACACTCCTGTTGTTTCATTGTTGATCTTACGAGTGTGTTCTTGGTGGTGTTTGAATTGTAATCTTGGAGAGACCTCAACTTGTTAGAAGGCCTCTGGAACTTGGTGATTTTCCCCTTTGTGATAGTGGAAGAAGAATTGGCCTTCGTGGTGATTCAACGAGGTTAGGGTCAGTGAAGACCCGGTCCTTTCATGGGCTCCTCAACGTGAACGTAGGTTGTCTCTGTGGGAACCAAACCACGTGATAAAAATCGTGTGTCAAACTTGTTCTTAAGTTTCTCATATCATATTCTAGGGTTTGATTGATTTTGTCCATCTTACATTAAATCATTCAAATCAAAGTTAATTCGCACTACACTTAACTTCATTGACTCAATACTTGAAAGTTACATACTATATTCCGCTGCATACTGTGCTTTTATTGAAATCATTGATCGAACTTGATCAATCTAGTCCGCACGCACCGGACTAGTCCGCACTGTACCGGACTAGTCCGATATCTTGGGATTTGATCAGTTTGTTAAGTGTTGCAGGTTCCGACCAAATTTCAAAAAGGCCTATTCACCCCCCTCTAGGCCACATTCAATTGGTATCAGAGCGGGACTCTTCACAAGAGACTAATCGCTCAAAGAGAACATGTCCGACATGAAAGATGTGCACAAGAGTCTTAACCAAGAGAAGGTTGAAGATGAAAAAGCTCAAAAATTGGAGAAGCTCCTCGATGCCATCCAAGACTTCGAGGATGGCGATGAGGAGATGCTTGAACTCAAGGCGCTCCTAAGGAAGAAAGCTCTCTCCAAAGGGAAAGTGAAGGTCGAGGACGAGAAGAAGAAGAAGGGAGGTAGTCACACCGACTACTCCCGATATCCTTTTAACTACGATTGTCTTAATTCTAACAATAACCATTACTTATCTATTCCTCTAGGAAAAGCCCTACACTTCGATGGCAATGACTACTCAATGTGGAGGTAGAACATGAAAGTGCACTTAATCTCACTCAATCCCAGTTTATGGCACATTTTTTGTATAGGAATAGATATCCCAGACGATGATGAAGAGCTTACCCCAAGTCAAGAGCAAGCAATTCATCGGAATGCTCAAGTTGTAGCTATCATTACATCCTCTCTATATTAGGAAGAGTTCACCAAGGTGGATGGGCTCGAGATTGTGAAAGAAATCTAGGATACACTACAAACCGCACATGAAGGCGGTCGTCATGTGCGAGAAGCAAAGATCGAAATGATCTAAGGCGAATTGGGAAGATTCGCCATAGAAGAAGATGAGTCGCCACAAGACATGTACAACCGGTTAAAGACGCTCATCAACAAGGTTCGAGCATGCGGAAGCAAGAAGTGGAACGATCATGAGGTGGTGAAGCTCATCCTTGGAGATTTCATGCTTCACAATGTCACCTTGTGCTCGATGATCAGAGAAAGCCACAGGTACAAGAAAATGACACCGGATGAGCTGCTTGGGAAAATCATCAATTTCGAGATGATGAAAAGCAAGCAAAGCATGTCAAGGAGATTGCTGACCTCACCTCGACAAAGAAGAAATGGGTCACTTTGAAGTCCACTTGCAAGCCCTTGTCTAAAGAAGCTCGGGAAGCTCAACAAGAAGAGGACGGCGAGGACGAGAGCATCAACATTGACGAAGAGGACATGATCCTCTTTATGAAGAGATTCAAGAAAATGATGAAGAAAAGACAGGGAAAATTAGGTGAAGTAAAATACAAAGAGAAGCCAAGACCAAAGTTGAGGCGGGCCTGCTATAACTGTGGTGAATATGACCACTTTATAGTAGACTGCCCGTATGAAGAAAACAAGAAGAAAACCAAGGAAACTAAGCCTCAACCCAAAAAAATTCTTCAAGAAGAAGAAGCAAGCTGAACAAGCACACCTAGGAAAGGAGTGGGACTCAAATGATGAGTCCTCATCCGGAGAGGAAGAGGAGATGGCTAGCATAGCCATCGAGAAGACAACTAAGAAGTCAACCCTCTTCCCAAATCTCAGCGCATGGAAGGGCAACGACACTTGCCTCATGGCAAAGGAAGGTAAACGAAAGGTAACAAACAAATCCTCTTCCTTGCATTCCTATTCTAGTGATAGTAAAGTTGCTAGTGATAATGAAGACATGCTCGTTGGCTTAGATAAAAAAATAGCTGTGAAAATGAAATTTCTACTTGATTAGCTTGCTGAGAAGGAGAAGTTAATCAACTGTCAAGAAGATATGATTTCCCCCAAAAGGAGGAATATATTAAACTTGACGAACTTCTCGAACTTGAAAAGGAGCGAGGCAAGTCACTGGAACTTGAGTTAGCCTCAAACACCACCATCAAGGACGAACTTGCTAACCTATCCAAGGCTAACAAAATCCTTGAGGTACAAGTTGAGTCACTCAAACAAAGTGACCCCTCATCCTCTTCAAGCTCACCTTCTCAACCACTTAAAACTGAAGCTACTATTACTTGTTCATGTGCTAAAATTGACACTAGCTTGAAGAAAAAGTCAACCTCTACCAAGGACAAACATCCTTCCCAAAGTGGCATATTTGACAAGGAGAAGATCAAATATGCACGTAGTGCATACTTGGTCACAAGACCTCCTAATGTCAAATATGGCATTGGGTATTCTTATGGTGAAAAACAATATGCTAGAAGCCATAAAAATAACAAGGAGAGCATTGCCTTTGTGAGGGGAAACTCCTCTCAAGCTAGAAAGACCAATAATGCTAATAAGTCCAAGATAGTGGACACATACAATAACTGGACTAGTCTGGTCCTTACTCAGACAAGTTCGGTCCTCCGGACAAGTCCGGTTTCCCGGACTGGTTCTGTTAATAAACAACAACAACTATTATTTAGGACTTTCGATGCATCCTATGTTCTAATGAGAAGTAATTTTGGTGAAGTTTATGTTCATTATGTTGGGCCACGCCATGGGAACACCAAGTCTCATGTGCGGGTGCCCAAATCTCTTGTAACTAACCTCAAAGGACCCAAACAAGCTTGGGTACCTAAAACCAAGGCATGATTCGTTTTTGTAGGCCTATTCCTCTGGTGGATCAAAATGGGTGCTAGACAGTGGTTGCACCAACCATATGACCGGAGAAAGAAGGATGTTCGTTGAGTATGAAGAAAATGAGGATCCAAGCGAGGGCATCTATTTTGGAGACAAGAGTCAAGGAAAGGTGCTCGGTACTGGTAAAATTGCTATATCGTCTCAACATACTCTTTCTCATGTGTTACATGTCGATTCCTTAGATTATAACCTGCTGTCCATATCTCAATTATGTGACAAAGGTTATAATTGCTTGTTTACTAATGAGGGTGTGACCGTCTCTAGAAGGGGTGATGGTTCCATTGCATTCAAGGGTGTGTTAAAGGGAAAGCTTTACGTTGTTGACTTCAACAAAGATAAAGCCGAACTTGACACGTGCTTGATTGCAAAGACCAACATGGGTTGGTTGTGGCATAGACGGCTAGTGCATGTTGGTATGTGGAATCTTCAAAAACTTCTCAAGGGTGACCACATCAGAGGTTTGAAGGATGTTGTTTTTGAGAAAGGCAGGCCTTGTAGCGCGTGCCAAGCCGGGAAGCAAGTTGGAGCACCTCATCCCGTGAAGAACGTCATGACTACAACAAGACCGCTCGAGCTACTTCACATGGACCTTTTCGGTCCAATTGCATACATAAGCATCGGCGGTAACAAATATGGCTTATTAATTGTTGATGACTTTTCGCGCTTCACTTGAGTTTTCTTTTTGCATGATAAGACAGAAACTCAAGGAACCCTCAAGAAGTTTCTCAAGCGTACCCAAAATGAGTTCTCATTGAAGGTCAAGAACATACGAAGCGACAACGGCACGGAGTTCAAGAACACTAAAGTTGAGGAGTACCTAGACGAAGAAGGCATAAAGCATGAGTTTTCAGCACCTTACTCCCCTCAACAAAACGGAGTTGCCGAAAGAAGAACCGAACCCTCATAGAGATGGCGAGAACAATGCTCGATGAATACAAGACCTCGGATCGGTTTTGGGCGGAAGTGGTTAACACCGCTTGCCAGGTCATAAACTGACTCTACCTTCATCGACTACTCAAGAAGACATCATATGAGCTACTCTCGGGTAACAAGCCAAATATTTCTTACTTTCGAGTCTTCAGTTCTAAATGCTATATTTTGAACAAGAAGCTGAGGACTTCAAAGTTCGCTTCGAAGTCCGATGAAGGTTTCTTGCTTGGCTATGACTCAAACACTTACGCCTATCGTGTCTTCAACAAAGTCTTTGAACTTGTGGAAGTAGCACGTGACGTAGTGTTCGATGAAACTAGGCGCTCAAAAGGAGCAATTTGATCCATGTTTGCTAGATAGAGAAGAAGCTCCTTGTCAAGCATTGAGAAGAATGGTGTTGGGTGATGTTCAACCACAAGAGCCACCTCTACATGTGCATGAGGAAGATGAACCACAAGAGGAGGCCAATGATCAAGGGGGAGCTTCCATACAAGATCAACCTCAAGACGATGAAGATGATCAAGAAGTAAATGAGGGAAACCATCTAGGGGGAGAAGAAGAAGATCATGAAGACAAAAGACCGCAAGTGCCACACCCGAGAGTACAACAATGCATCCAAAGAGATCACCCAATCGACAACATCATCGGTGACATCCAAAAGGGAGTAACAACTAGATCCCACATAGCTAACTTCTGTGAGCATTACTCTTTTGTGTCCTTTTTGGAACCACGTAGGATTGAGGATGCATTGAAAGATCCAGACTGGGTGGTGGTGATGCAAGAAGAACTGAACAACTTCAAATGGAACGAGGTGTGCGAACTCGTCGAAAGACTAACGTGAACGTCAGCAACAAATGGGTCTTCCGCAACAAACAAGACGAACACGGGGTGGTGACAAGGAACAAGGCACGACTTGTGGCCAAAGGGTATTCACAAGTCGAAGGTTTGGATTTCAATGAAACCTTTGCTCCCGTAGCTAGACTTGAATCGATTAGAATATTGCTTGCATATGCTACTCACCATGATTTCAAGCTCTACCAAATGGTTGTGAAAAGCGCCTTCCTCAATGGTCCAATCAAGGAGGAGGTGTACGTGGAGCAACCTCCCGGATTTGAAGACAAAGAGTTCCCCGACCACGTCTTTAAACTGCATAAGGCTCTCTAGGGCCTCAAACAAGCTCCTAGAGCTTGGTATGAGTGTGTTAGAGATTTCTTAATTGAAAATGGTTTCAAGATTGGAAAAGCAGATTATAGACTATTTACGAAACACTTCGACTATGATCTCTTTATCTGTCAAATCTATGTTGATGACATTATCTTTGGTTCAACTAACAAATCCTTTTGTGAAGAATTTAGTAAGATTACGACAGATAGGTTTGAGATGTCTATGATAGGAGAGCTGAAGTATTTCTTGGGATTCCAAGTGAGACAACAAAAGGAAGGGACATTCATAAGCCAAACCAAGTACACTCAAGACATACTCAAGAAGTTTGGGATGGACAAGGCGAAGCCTATCAAGATTCCCATGGCAACTAATGGACACTTGGATCTCAATAAAGATTGACCAAGCGTGGATCAAAAGGTATATATAAGACCTATGTGTGCTGAATACATTGGCTTGTAGTGAATACACTTGCTTTGACGATAAAAGTTTTGAATATCACCAAAACACCTTTTTATCAAGGTCCAACTCTAGCACCGAGCAACAGCAAGGTCCGACGGTAGGTTCGGCTTGTTTTGGGTAGCTCCAGCTACGTTAGATGCTAGGTCCGACTTGTTGGTAAGGTCCGACTAGTTTTTGTTAGCTCCGGCTCAAGGTCCAGGTTGCTCTGGCAAGGTCTGGAACTTGACCACAATGCTTCTGTTTTTCATTTGCAATGTTTCGTACTTGCTTTACATCTCTGGAAAGATTGCTTAGTATTCATTTGCTAAGTCTTTGGTGCGTTTTTGGTTGACATGGATGATATCGTGTTACTGTAGTTTTGCAACATGCTTATGTGAGGTTCTCACATAAGGTGTTGTGTTCGGAACTAACTTGAGTCAAGTCGAGGACTTGGGCTCGTATGGATTGGTTGTTTATTCATGTGCAGGTGTTGCTTGAGTTCAAGACATGGCTGGTGATGGGATCCATTAGACTAGTCTCAGGGAGGAGATGAGATTCCAACAACCAAATTTAGGAGGAATTGTGGTTGAGCTGATCAGGAGGTTGCGCAGCATGATTGAATCAAGAACAATGCATGTGAAGGTATCGTGGACGTCGTTGGAAGATGTTTGCACGTGTGCAAGGAGTGCATGGAAGTGGCTACATGGTTCCGATACGTGATGAAGATATGTGGATGTAAAGAGTTGGTCAGAAAGGTCCAACCGACTAGGTTATGGACTCAGGCTGCGGCTGAGTCGGGTTTGACTCAAATATGGAAAGATTTGAGTTGGTTATGATAGGATTTCGTGTGTGTCACGAATTTGAGTTGTTTAGGAATGTGGGATACGTTCCTAAGGTGTTTGGAAGTCTTAAGATTGCTTCTATCTGCGTATAGAAGAATCCTAAGCAGTTATGGAAAGTTACAATTTGTGAACAGAGTAGGATTAGGTTCCTGATTTGAGTTGAGTTAGCTTTCGAGCTGGTTATATAAGCAAGGGAGCCCAGAGCTCGTGGTTCACGACTTTGGGTCTGTTCTTCGGGTGTTCTATTGAATAAAATTCGTAGTTTGAAGGAACTTTTGTGCCTTGTTCGTCCTACTTGTTCCAGACAAGTTTTACTCGTCGAGTTTCTGGACAACACTACCTTTTGTTGGTGGTTTTATCATAACTTGAGTTTTTTAGATCCAATTGACGTGATTTTTTTGGGTTGTCTTCACAACTTGATTATATATCATCTGTCAAAATTTCACGGTCATTGGATTTGTGGTCTATGATCTACACGAGTTTCTTTTCAGCATTACAGAACTGTTTTTTTCTCGGGTAGGGCAGATTGACCTTTGTTTGATCTTTCGATCATAACTTGAGTTTTTCTCGACGGATTTGAGTGATTATTGTTGTGTTGTTTCGTGACTTGATTCTCTCTGGTATCTATCACTTTTGTCATGGTGAAACACGTTTATATTAGTCTCATACACGATTTCTTTAACAGATCATTTTTTTGCCGAAGGGGTTGGGGTTTCATTGTTTCCGCTGCATATGATTTTTAAATCTACCATTCACCCCCCTCTGGTAGCTTTTCACGTGCTCTTCGATCCTACAATTTGTATCAGAGCCACGTTGCTCTAATTTTTGTGATTTGCGCGTGTTTTTGACTAATCATCATGGAGAAGTACTCTGTCAAACCTTGTGTATTCGCTGGTATTGATTTTCAGGTTTGGAAGGCACGCATGGAGGCTTTCATCCAGGCACAAGACTTTGCAATATGGGAGAAGGTATACAAGCCGTACGAAGTGCCATCAAACGATCAAGTTACAGCTACAAATATGAGAGATGTCGACAACAACAACAAGGCTCGGAACTTGATCATACAAGGATTAACACAAAGCGACTTCGACCGTGTTGCACACCTCCGATCTGCATACGATGTGTGGAAAGCACTTTGTGACTACCACGAAGGATCCAACGCGATCAAAGAGGTAAGGCAAGACATGTTCAAGAAAGAATACATGCGCTTTGAGATGCAACCCAGTGAGTCTATTGATGACCTTTTTGCTCGCTTTAATAAGATTCTCAGCAACTTGCGTAGTGTCAATGTTAATTTTTCAGATGCTGAAAATGCTAGGCAATTGCTAAGTGCATTAGTTATGTCAATTTGGGAGATGAAAGTCACATCTATTCATGAATCTACTGTCATGAGTTCACTTACTTTAGATGTGCTATATTCCAAGTTAAAAACTCATGAAATTGACATAATCTCACTTAAGAACCCCAACAAGTCTATTGCTTTTGTTTCTCAACGTGACATGCCTAGTTCCGGTCAAACATCATCTTGTTCTACACTTGCTTTGCTGTCCTCTCTAACCCTTGAACAGATTGAGGAGTTTCCAGAGGAGGAGCTAGCGCTCATCTCTACTTGATTCTCAAAAGCATTGCGAAATGTGAGAACTAGAAGGATAGGAAGCTCCGGACCTCAACGATGCTTTGAGTGTGGTAAGACAGGACATTTTTGTTCAGATTGCCCTAATCTTTCAGGTTCTACTCCCGAGAAGAAAAACAATCAAGGACGAAGCACTCCTCAACAAATGATAAGAAGAAGAAGAAGGGTTTTACAGGACATCAATTGGTGAGCAGTTTTATCTCAACACTCCAGGAACTTGGCTCAAGCGACGTGGACATTGGAAGTGATGAAGATGAAGAGGATTTGGCAAACTTGTGCTTCATAGCGGGAAAGTCAAGATCAAGTATGGAGGAGGCAGAACACAACAGCGACAATGAAGAGGTATGTCCTACTTGCGAAGAAATGTGTGATGCTATTTCTCGTGCCACTGTTATTGTTAAGAAAAAGGACAAAAAGCTTAGGAACAATGCTGTTAAAATTGAGTCACTAGAATCTGTAATTAATCGTTTGAAATCCTTGATTCCTAGTAATGATTCTTGTTCCTCATGTGACTTAATATATGAACAATTGTCCTCCCTAAGAAGTACACATACCTCCACACTTGATAAACTTGAACTTGAAATTGAAAAGAACAAAAAGCTTGCTGCACTTAATATTGGAAACTTAAAAGATGCTTCTTGTTCTACAATTGATTTGCCTTGTTCTAGTTGTGATGATCTTGATAAGAAACTACAAGATGCTATGAATGAAATCTCTATATTGAACAATGCTTTACATTGTCATGAAGTTAAATATTGTTCCAATTGCAAATTAAAAGGAAAAACTCCATGTGAAAATTGCCTTGATCTGTCCAATAAACTTGATAACATGCATAAAACATTAGATCAGTTTTGTAATGGGAATAAGAACCTAAAATTGCTGCTGAATTCATCCAAGTCTTGCAATGATAAAACTGGTTTAGGTTTTGATTCTCATGGTCATGCTAAGGCACATCCACCTAAAATTGTAAAGTCATTAGGAAGTGGTTTGATTCAAACAGTTCCTAAACAAAAGAAAGTGGTTTTCAAATCTGCAGGAGTATTATCTCATTCGGTTTCAAATAAAAATGTTGTTTGCTCATCTAGACATGAATACAAAGTTAAATTTCATTGTACCTACTGTGGTAGAGATGGTCATGTCATAGATTTTTGTTATAGACTAGCTAAACAACAGAAAAGGGAAAGAATGGTTGCTAGATCTCATAACTTTCATGCAAAATTTGTTGCACATATTGAACCGAATGTACAACCTGTTGTTTTGAGTCAAAAACATTCAAAGTTTACCTCCGGACCTTCTGTTTTTGCCTCCAGAGCTAGTGATTTCTGTGCTACACAAGTAACACCTTATAGGTCAGTAGTTAAGAATAAAAAATCTCAAACTTTGACTCAGAAACCTGCTGTTTTGTCTCAGCTTTCGCGTGTTTTTCCTGCTGCACGTCGCGTGACCTAGTACAGGATTCCTAAATGCCTTTTGACTAACCCCAGTATTGAGTCATCGACGTATTGTGCTTCTATGTAGGTTACACATTTGAGGAAGAAGAACATTTGGATTGTGGATTCAGGTTGCTCACGCCACATGACCGGTAACAAAGATTGGTTCTCCTTCCTCTCTTTTGTGTCATGTGTAGAGAATGTTACTTTTGTCGATAATTCTTCAACTCCTATAATTGCTAAGGGTTCGGTTAGAGTAAATGATCACTACACTTTGAAGGATGTGGCACTTGTCAAAAATTTGAAATACAACTTGCTTTCAGTTTCACAATTGCTAGATGAAAATCTAGAAATTATTTTCAATAAAAACTGCTACAAAGTTGTAAGTTCAAATAGTGAGCTTATTTTTAACATGTCTCGGTTTGGAAGAGTTTTTAAAGCTTATTTTGATATGTCTTCCTCTAAGCATAGGTGTCTAGTTGCTAATGATTCAAAGGACTTATATTTTTGGCATCGTAGACTTGGTCACGTAGGCTTTGATCACCTAACGCGTGTTAGTACTCTTGATCGCATATGTGGGCTGCCTAAGCTTAAAGGGGACAAAGAAATTGTGTGCTCTTTTTGTAGACATGCTAAGATGGTTGCAGGTTCACATACTCCTCTCACAATGATCATGACAACTGAACCGTGTCAACTTTTGCACCTTGACGCCGTAGGACCTTCACGTGTTCAATCCTTCGGAGGAAAATGGTATGTTCTTGTGATTGTTGATGATTATTCTAGATACTCTTGGGTTTACTTTATGGCGTCTAAGAATGAAGTTTTTAGTCACTTTAGAACTTTATTTCTTAGATTATCAATTGATCACCCAGGATCATTAAAAGCAATTAGAAGTGATAACAGAACGGAATTTAAAAATCAATCTTTTGATCACTTTTGTACTGAAAATGGAATAGATCATAAATTTTCTTCACCATATGTACCTCAACAAAACGGTGTTGTAGAAAAAAAGAACAGAACCTTAGTTGAGATGGCTAGGACTATGCTTGATGAATATCAAACTCCTAGGAAATTTTGGGCTGATGTGTTAGCAACCACTTGTTATGTCTCAAATCATGTTTTCTTGCGTGCTAAGCTAGGTAAAAAACCATATGATCTCCGGTTTGGACATAGGCCTAGTGTTACACACTTTCAGGTCTTTGGTTGCAAATGCTTTGTTAAGAAACATGGTAATCTTGATAAATTTGAACCTAGATCCATTGATGGCATGATTCTTGGTTATCCATCTCATACTAGAGGCTACCGTGTGCTTTTACTTGACACTAACAAAATTGTGGAGACTTGTGAAGTGTCTTTTGATGAAGCTATCCCAGGTACTAGCTCAAACATTGCAGGTCCAGATCCATATCCGCAGGGGGGGAGCATTTTCGTTGAAGATGAGGAAGAATTGGAGCTGCTGCCCAAAAATTCAGCAGCTAAAGACTTTGGTTCAACTCCAGATGTTAATTCTCAACCAGCACCGACAACCATCAATGCTGATTCAAATCATCCTCAAGTCACAAGCTCATCGATTTATGATGAACATGAAGAAGAAGAAGCTTGTGAGACATCTGTTCCCCTACAGTTTTACAAAGACCATCCCCCACAACAGATGATTGGAAGCTTGCACGAACGAGTCACACGGTCCAGGTTTTGCGATCCAAACTCTTATGCTCATTCTGCTTTTGTTGCTTCTTTTGAACCCAAAGATATATCACACGCACTCACTAATGAATCTTGGATTATTGCCATGCAAGAAGAGTTAGAAAATTTTGAAAGAAATAATGTTTGGAAACTTGTACCTCCACCTCAAGGTCACACTTTAATTGGAACTAAATGGGTATTTAAAAATAAACAAAGTGAGGATGGGGTTGTGGTTAGGAATAAGGCTAGGTTGGTTGCTCAAGGTTTCACTCAAGTTGAAGGTCTAGATTTTGATGAAACATTTGCTCCTGTTGCTAGATTAGAAGCCATAAGAATTTTGTTAGCTTTTGATGCATCAAATGGTTTTAAGCTATATCAAATGGATGTTAAAAGTGCTTTTCTTAATGGTTACATAGATGAGGAGGTTTATGTGAAACAACCACCGTGTTTTGAAAATCCAGATTTACCTAATCATGTTTACAAACTGTCCAAAGCCTTGTACGGTCTCAAACAAGCCCCTAGAGCATGGTATGATAGGTTAAAAACATTCTTACTTGAAAAAGGGTTTACCATGGGCAAGGTTGATAAAACTTTTTTTGTGCTTAAGCATGGCAATGACTCATTATTTGTTCAAGTGTATGTGGATGATATTATCTTTGGTTGTGCTTCTCATGATCTTGTGTCCAAGTTTTCAGCAATGATGAGTTCCGAATTTGAAATGAGTATGATGGGTGAACTCACTTACTTTTTGGGGCTGCAAATCAAGCAAACAAAGGAGGGTACCTTTGTGCATCAAACGAAGTATACAAAAGATCTCCTAAGGCGCTTCAACATGGACAAAAGCAATCCTCTTCGGACACCAATGGGAACAGCAACAACACTTGGACTTGATGAAGATGGTGAACCCGTGGATCAAAAACACTATAAAGAAGCATGATCGGATCACTTTTGTACCTCACGGCATCAAGACCAGACATACCATTTAGTGTATGTCTTTGTGCACGGGTTCAAGCCTCCCCACGTGCTTCACATCGTCAAGCCGTCAAAAGGATTCTCGGGTACTTACATGAAACTCAAGAATTTGGAACTTTTCTTCCTTCTTCCTCAACCGTTACTTTGAAAGCTTTTTCAGATGCTGATTTTGAGGGTTGTAGGATTGATAGGAAAAGTACTTCCGGTGCTTGTCATTTTCTTGGTAATTCTCTTGTTGTTTGGTCCTCTAGAAAACAAAATTCAGTTGCACAATCCACAACCGAATCTGAATATGTAGCTACTGCTAGTGCTTGCTCACAAATTCTTTGGATTGTTCAAACACTTAAGGACTATGGGGTTGATCTAGATAGTGTTCCACTGTTCTGTGATAACACTAGTGCCATTTGCATTGCTAAAAACCCCTTGCAACATTCTAGAACTAAGCACATTGACATTAGGTATCACTTTCTCCGAGATAATGTTGAAAAAGGAAACATTGTGCTTCACCATGTAGATACCGAACAACAATTGGCTGGCATTTTTACAAAACCTTTGGACTTCACTCGTTTTTGTTACATTCGTAGTGAAATAGGGGTTATGCATCCTCATAGCTTAAATTGAGGGGGAGTTTTGAAACTTGAGAAGTCTATGTGTGAATCTGAAATTAAAATAATATGAGCATAGTATTTCATACATATATGACTTTGTGATTCCTTTTACATGCTGAAAGTTCTTACTACATTACTCGTGTTATACATTTTGTAGTTTTTGCCATGTCTAGTAATTGGAATAATTACTTACACTAAAACTGGTCATGGTCGAACTTTCTTGCTGTTTTGAACTTGTTACATGTTCACAAGTGCTTTTAATCATTAAGAATTAATCAAGTAATCATGTCACATGTTGAGTTTTTATGAACAAATATAAATTGAGAAAAGATCAAGAGAATATGCATGCATCGCACTTCTTCTTTTGAGATGGCTTATCATTGCACTTAGATATCAACTTGGAAGAAGTTGTGTATGACTAAAACCATGTCCTTAAGCTTCTGATTGTCAAATGACATAGGCTTGGCTTGGTTGGTTAAAATAAGTCAGATGCGCATATAATATCTTGCGAATATCATATGATCTAAATTTATGCTTTGAAAAATAATAAAATGCAGCAACTAGTGTCATGATTTCAGGTTTTGAAATAGTTAAGTTTGCGAGATCATGACTTACTTAAATTGAAAATTACATTTGATCTCTAGCATGGCTTACACTACTTTATGTATTTCATTGATGTGATAATGTAAGGTACTTGATAGTATGACTTGGATGAGCTTTGTTTATATGTATATGTTATAATATGCTCATAACAACTAAAGGGAGAGAGATAATTTGTTTATATGCTCATGACTTGCTGAATACATTGTCAAAGGGGGAGAGATAAGCATGAAGAGAAAGAGAATATGTGCATAAGGAGAGATAATAAAGGGGGAGAGATAATATGGGATAATTTTTGGATTTTCTTCTCATTTTACTTTCGATTTACAAAGGGGGAGAAATTGCCTTCAAAACTTTTATGTGAATAAGCCAATGTTCGGAATTTAAATGGTGTTGCCAATGCATTCATCAAGGGGGAGATTGTAAGACCTATGTGTGTTGAATACATTGGCTTGTAGTGAATACACTTGCTTTGATGATAAAAGTTTTGAATATCACCAAAACACCTTTTTATCAAGGTCCGACTCTAGCACCGAGCTACAGCAAGGTCCGACGGTAGGTTCGGCTTGTTTTGGGTAGCTCCGGCTACGTTAGATGCTAGGTCCGACTTGTTGGTAAGGTCTAACTAGTTTTTGTTAGCTCCGGCTCAAGGTCCAGGTTGCTCTGGCAAGGTCCGGAACTTGACCGCAATGCTTCTGTTTTTCATTTGCAATGTTTCGTACTTGCTTTACATCTCTAGAAAGATTGCTTAGTATTCATTTGCTAAGTCTTTGGTGCGTTTTTGGTTGACATGGATGATATCATGTTAATGTGGTTTTGCAACATGCTTATGTGAGGTTCTCACGTAAGGTGTTGTGTTCGGAACTAACTTGAGTCAAGTCGAGGACTTGGGCTCGTATGGATTGGTTATTTATTCATGTGCAGGTGTTGCTTGAGTTCAAGACATGACTGGTGATGGGATCAATTGGACTAGTCTGAGGGAGGAGATGAGGTTCCAACAACCAAATTTAGGAGGAATTGTGGTTGAGCTGATCAGGAGGTTGCACATCATGATTGAATCAAGAACAATGCATGTGAAGGTATCGTGGACGTCGTTGGAAGATGTTTGCAGGTGTGCAAGGAGTGCATGGACGTGGCTACATGGTTCCGAGACGTGATGAAGAGATGTGGACATAAAGAGTTGGTCGGAAAGGTCCAACTGACTAGGTTATGGACTCAGGCTGTGGCTGAGTTGGGTTTGACTCAAATATGGAAATATTTGAGTTGGTTATGATAGGATTTCATGTGTGTCACGAATTTGAGTTGTTTAGGAATGTGGGATACGTTCCTAAGGTGTTTGGAAGTCTTAAGATTGCTTCTATCTGTGTATAGAAGAATCCTAAGCAGTTATGGAAAGTTACGATTCGTGAACAGAGTAGGATTAGGTTCCTGATTTGAGTTGAGTTGGCTTTCGAGCTGGTGATATAAGCAAGGGGGCCCAGAGATCGTGGTGAACGACTTTGGGTCTATTCCTATTGTGTTCTATTGAATAAAATTCATAGTTTGAAGGAACTTTTGTGCCTTGTATTCCGACTTGTTCCAGACAAGTTTTACTCGTCGAGTTTCTGGACAGCACTACCTTTTGTTGGTGGTTTTATCATAACTTGAGTTTTACAGATCCAATTTACATGATTATTTTTGGGTTGTCTTTACAACTTGATTATCTATTATCTGTCAAAATTTCATGGTCATTGGATTTGTGGTCTATGATCAACACGAGTTTCTTTGCAGCGTTCCAGAACTGTTTTTTTTTTCTCGGGTAGGGCAGATTGACCTTTGTTTGATCTTTCAATCATAACTTGAGTTTTTCTCGACGAATTTGAGTGATTCTTTTTGTGTTGTTTTCGTGACTTGATTCTCTATGATATCTATCACTTTTGTCAAGGTGAAACATAGATTAGTCTCACACATGATTTCTTTAACAGATTGTTTTTCTGCCGAAGGGGTTGGGGTTTAATTGTTTCCGCTGCGTAAGATTTTTAAATCTGCCATTCACCCCCCTCTGGTAGCTTTTCACGTGCTCTTTGATCCTACAGTATATCGCTCCATGATTGGATCCTTACTTTACTTATGTTCATTTATGCCTGATATTATGTTGAGTGTATGTTTGTGTGCGAGATTTCAAGCCAATCCTAAGGAGTGTCACTTGACAGCCGTTAAAAGGATCTTGAGATATTTGGTTCATACACCCAACCTAGTCCTTTAGTACCCCAAAGGTTCCAAGTTTAATCTCATTGGATACCCCGATGCAGATTATGCCGGATGCAAAGTAGATAGAAAAAGTACCTCTGACACCTGCCAATTCCTACGTAAATCCCTAGTTTCTTGGTCCTCCAAGAAACAAAATTCCATTGCCTTACCCACGACCGAACAGTAGTATGTTGCAGCCGGGAGTTGTTGTGCACAACTCCTTTGGATGCGACAAACTCTAAGGGATTACGGTTACAATATGAGCCGTATTCCACTCCTTTGTGACAATGAGAGGTCCATCAAAATTGCTCATAATCCAGTTGAACACTCTAGAACCAAACACATAGACATCCGACATCACTTTTTGAGAGACCACTCAATGAATGGACACATAGCTATTTCCCACGTCAACTCCGAAAAACAACTAGCCGATATATTTACCAAGGCACTAGATGAAAAACATTTTTGCGAGCTCCGAAATGAACTAAATATCCTTGATGCTCGGAATGTGGCTTGGAAACTTGCATACCTGTATGGACTCCTCATTTCAACTACTTGATCTTGATGAATTATGGTCATTGCTTGATTGTTGTATGCTTACTGATCATATTCATCAAGATTATTTGATTTTCTTTGCCCCCCTATTTTCATAATAAGTACCTTCAAATATATACGAATGGGCTAAGCATTTATGTTCTGGTGAGCACAGACTAGTCCGTGGTTACCCGGACTAGTCCGCCCCTGCAGACTAGTCCACAGAGTGTCCAGTAGGTCGGACTAGTCCGGCAAACCACGGACTAGTCTGATTTAGGCTCTAGAAGAGTTCAGACTAGTCCAATTATTTTTGGACTAGTCCGATTTCTCGACTCCATAACCCTAGCTGCCGCCATGACCTAATCTTCTTCATCCTACCAACTTGCCTCATGCTCTCTCTCCTCGCTCGAGCTCCCCATGGCGATTTGGCAATTCCTCCATCAAAACTCTCCAAGTTTGGGTGGAAAACGACCTCCTTTGCATAAAGATTGAAGACCACAGACTTGTCCACTCCTTCAACCCCTACATCTCCAAGAATCGAGGAATTTCAATAAAATTTCCTCCCGAACCCTAGAATCTGGATTTCCTTCGTTGTTGATCAAATAGCTTAGTTTCCTTCACCAAATACATGCTTCCTTGATGTATTACATTGATGTTGAGCTATTCTTGCATTGAGCAACACCATTGATCGTCTAGTTAGGGTTTGAGGTGATGAACACCGGACTAGTCCGGTCCATGTATGGACAAGTCCGGTTACCCGGACTAGTCCGTACCTATACATCGGACAAGTCCGATTTTTCCTGAACTCAACCCTAATTACTCATTCATCAATGCACTTCCTTGTCATCAATTCTTATTCCTACATTGTGCAATGCTCTCTCAGGACAATGTCGAATGAGAACATCTCTGACTTTGAAGATGAAATGGACCAAGACATGTTGCTGTGAGCTTCGGAGTCTTGCACTCAGAAGAGGCAAGAGTACCCCTCCAAGCCCGCACCTTCCCCACCTCAGGTTGGGCGCAAGGTGCTTGCTAAGAAGCCTGTGTCCAAGGCCAAGGACACAACCGGCTCTAGCTCGGCAGCTCTTCACCAAGTGAAGGGCAAAGGGAAAGGAATTGCATCGGGCCCAGTTGGCCCTCTCAAGATGCATGCTCCGAGGCAGGGAACAGAGATCCCTCCGAGGGGAAGTTCAGCGGCAGAAGAAGCGACACTGCTTCCAAGTTCAGAAATGTGGACTGCTACAGCACATCCAAGCAGGCAACCGATGGAAGGTTCTGGAGCAACTTCCATGCGGACTTCTATAAGTTCGTGTACCTCACAATGAAGACTCCAGTGGTGCGCAACCAATGGATTGATTTGGCGCACTTTGAAAAGAAGAGTTGCTCATCCTTTGATGAAGTAGTTCAAGCTGTGGAGATGCATGGATTGAAGGATCTGTTTGCCTTCTGAAACAATTGGAACGACGAGTTCATTGCTCAGTTCTACGCTACATGCCACTTTGCAAGTGATGAGGAAGAGCGGGTGACTTGGATGACTCATGTATCCAAGTACACCATTACCTATGATGAATTTGCAAGATTGCTACATCTTGATAGCTACAACAACGACAACTTGATCATTCACAACATTGGTGTCCTTGAGAAGGATAAAATGAAGTTATATTATGACACCCGCTCAACTTTTAACCCTCCTTCCACCAAGAATATGAAGCCATTCTCTGTGGTCTTCAATAGGGTCTTGAGGAAGACTATTGCCCCGAAGGATGGGGATGCCGGGAGTGTCCAAGGCTATCTCAGGACATTGATGAAGGTGATAAGCAAAGAAAGGAAGTTTGATGTCTTTGATTATATATGGAATGACATGGTGAACATCTCCTGCACTCCTAATAGGTCCTATGGCTACACACCCTAGATGTTCATGATTGAGAAGATCACATGGATCGAGTTTGTGAAGGACGTGGAGCACACCCCTATGAGGCCCCAAAAGCCTCCTCAAGCCACAGTTCAAGCTGCCCCTTCTCCAGTGTCTAGTGAAGAGGCACCAAGGAGAGCTCGAGAGGATGAGAGGACTGCTCCCACCACTAGGGCCCCTCCCCAAAAAGGTTCTCCTAGTGGAATCTTGAAGTACTTGGCTGCAATTTTTGCCTCTTGCAAGAAGGCCGAAGTGAACACTCACAAGCTGAACAAGACGAGGAAGACTGATATGCGGTATGTAAAAGAAAATGTCAAACACATTTGCCAGAAGCTAGAGATCGAGCCCATTGGATCTCCAATCATTTTTGAAGATTGAACCTCAGATTTCACCGAGCTCGGGCCCTTGACTCCCTCCGAGCTTGCTTATTTTAGCATTGGGGGTTCAAGTGGATCCGCTCCTCCTACTCCTCCTCAACCCGAGAATGAAGACGAAGATGATGAGTGGACCGACAGCGAGGACTGAAGATCTTAGATCCCTCCTCTCCTTCTTTTTGGTGTCTTGATGCCGAAGGGGGAGAGATTGAGGGGAAGTCACTAGGTCTTAGCTATAGGTTGAGAGATGAGAGCTTCATTTATGCATCTTTTATCTCGTTTGGGTTGTAAGACTTCATATTATGCTCTTTTGGCACTTTTAGTCTTGTGATGCAATGCTATGAGCTATTTATGCTCATATTTATGAAATCTGTGATTTTGCTCTGAAATTCACATATATGCTTGTTGTTGATATATTGATGTCAATTATTTCATTGTCATCATGATTACTGCTCTCACTCACTTAGTTTTGCATCCCACTATAAAGAGTGCACATATGTATTATGTTGTCATTGCTAAATGAGTTCCAAGCTCATATGTGCACACTTTATGAAAATCTCAATTTTATCATATTTTTTGAAATCTCAATTGGTTGTCATCAATCACCAAAAAGGGGGAGATCGAAAGTGCATCTAGACATCCCTTTTGGGTTTTCGTTGATTTATGACAAACAAATGAGATCCTAACCACATTATTGAGATGAGCGCAGGTTTTAATGAAAGAATGAAGAAAGCACCAAAACGAAAGGAGAGTGAGGATCAATTCAGAAAAGAGCTCAAGAGCTGAATAGAATACATCATTGTGTAGGGAGTGTGTTGGTGTAACACATCCCAAGAGCTCAAGCACAAAAGAAATCCTCACACACTTCACGTTTCACAGGAAAAACAAACTAGTCTGATATACACCGGACTAGTCCGATATCCTCTCTGGATAGGTTCAGACAAGTCCAGCCAGTGCGGACTTGTCCGCACCAGACTAGTCCGATAATGTCCGAACTAGTCCGATAATGCCTCTGACTAAAATCGGACAAGTCCTCCAAGTGCGGAATTGTCTTCTGTTCACTAAGGGCATCACCACACCGGACTAGTCCGATATCACCACAGACAAGTCCGAAAACCATTCTGACTAAAATCTGACAAGTATGCTCCTAGCCGTACAAGTTCGATATTCCTTGACACTTAGGGTTTCCTGCACGCCTTCACACTGGACTAGTCCGGACTCCACCACGGACTAGTCCGGACCCTCGAAACCCTAATGGTAACTTTTGAAAACCCTAATATAAATAGATGTGCACGGCCCAACTATCAACTCTCTCGACCCCCCTGCGCTGTCACACCCTCCAAGAGCCTAGAAGACACATCTCTCCATGCAATCCAATGCAAGAAAGATCGATCCCTTGAGGATTCACTTTGGATCAAAGGAGAGACACGATTCCACACATTTGAGCTCTTGGATTTGATCTCTAACACACTCCTGTTGTTTAATTGTTAATCTTACGAGTGTGTTCTTGGTGGTGTTTGAATTGTAATCTTGGGGAGCCCTCAACTTGTGAAAGGCCCCTTGAACTTGGTGATTTGCCCCTTTGTGATAGTGGAAGAAGAATTGGCCTTCGTGGCGATTCGATGAGGTTAGGGTCAGGAAGACCCGATCCTTTCGTGGGATCCTCAACGTGGATGTAGGTTGCCTCTGTGGGAACCAAACCACTGGATAAAAATCGTGTGTCAAACTTGTTCTTAAGTTTCTCATATCATATTCTAGGGTTTGATTGATTTTGTCCATCTTACATTAAAACATTCAAATCAAAGTTAATTTGCACTACACTTAACTTCATTGTCTCAATACTTGCAAGTTACATACTATATTCCGCAGCATACTGTGCTTGTATTGAAATCATTGATCGAACTTGATCAATTTAGTCCGCACACATCGAACTAGTCCGCACTGTACCGGACTAGTCTGATATCTTGAGATTTGATCAGTTTGTTAAGTGTTGCAGGTTCTGACTAAATTTCAAAAAGGCCTATTCACCCCCCTCCTCTAGGCCACATTGAGCAATAGTATATGGTAGAAACTCATTTTCTACTGATATGAGTACTAAACAGAGAAATGAAAGTTTGAACAATGCAGTGAAGGAATATATCAGTGTAAAGTATGACATGCTTACTTTCTTTGAACACTTTGATAGATTGGTGAGGGATAAACGATATGAAGAGGTTACAGGTGACTTCAGAGCAAGTCAAAGTACACCTGTCGGTACCCAGCTGTCGGTACCCTGCGTACTGGGTACCCACCAATACCGCAAGAAAAGTCACAGAGTTCTACCCGTCCAAGTTGAAGACCTTCGAAGGCCCCACGTGTTACACCGCAATGGACCTGCCTCCCTCGTTTGGGTAGCTCCAGCACCGCCACGTGTAACACAAGGCCGAACCCAACTCCCTTCACAGGGAAGCTCCGGTCTTGCCACGTGTCCAGTGACCCCGGACCTAACCCCTGGTAGAGGGAAGCTCCAGTGCTGCCACGTGTATAGTGGCTCCGGACCTCCCTCCCCACGATGGGAAGCTCCAAAGGTGCCACATGTCGGACCTTCGGACCTAAATCTAAAATGGAAAGACTAGCGAATCTCCAACGGCATGGACATTCAAGGGGCACTTAAAGCTACAGTTACAAGACCTGATTACGTGTCATTAATGCCATATTAATGTCATACGATCAGGGGGCCCTTAACATCGGTAATGCCACTATTAAGGCGTGTTATCCCACTGTTAATTACGCTTAATATTCACAGATTGTGTATTAGGCAATTAACTACTGCCAGGGCCACGTGTCGGGCCACGCTAATGATGTAACGACCAGTCCTTGGATTATAAAAGGGTTGCACTACACGGTACAGAGACAACTAAGCTGATACGCACACAAGCCATCACATACTCAAACATCAACACACATCCCGTGGAGTAGGGTGTTATGCTCAAGCAGGCCGAACCACGTAAAACTCCTCGTGTCACTGTCTTGGTCATAATCTCACGCGTGCCCCAACCAATCAGGAACCTCCGCGGGCTACGATCTAGTAGTACTAGGGGAAGTGTCATCACACACTTCGACACCAGCATACTGGGTACCCCCCACGCACAGGATAAAGCTGCCTAAGTGCCTTGCCTTCCCACTGAGGCATGGTTCGGCGGCACCACATGTCCAAAAGGCCCGGACCCGTCCCTCCTCAGGGACGGGCTCTGATACTACCACATGGACCTTGACCCGGCTCCCCCAAAGAGATGGTCTCCCGGGTTGCCATGTGTCCAGGGGGACGAAACCCCGCTCCTCCAGATGAGTGGGCTCCAGTGCCGCCACATGGTCTGAAGCTCTGGGCTGGCCTCTCCCGCAGAGGCAGGCTCCGGAAGTGCCACATGTCCAGCAGTCTCGGACCCCCGACTCCCCTTGGACTTGGGCTCCCGGACTGCCACGTGGTCCGCAACGTAGGACTGGGCCTCCCCGCGGAGGTGGACTCTGGTGTTGCCACACATCTCGGAACTTGTCCTGAGCGGTAGTTTGTGGGAGTAAATGGGTGGTGCATCTTGTCCAAGTCAGGATCTGAAGCCACGCGCCTTCCCCAGATGCACGGCGCGGTGCGCTCCCAGTAAGGTATCGCTGCATCCAATCACATCACAGTGAAGGCGCCGCAAGGCTACCCCACGCTACCAAGTGGGTAGCTTACGATGGCAAGACAGATGGGACATTCCCTGTCATCATCGATGACTACGCATAGCCACTGGCGTTCGACGCGGCAAGACGGGTCTTCAAGCCGCAGTCAGAGGCAGCGTACACAAAAGTCTTAGATATTGTACAGGATAAGATCACCCTGGGGCAACCTGTCTGTCCCCGGACCCCACTTCTAAGGTGATCGAACTTACTATAAAACTAGCGGGCAGCCACCGTTACAAGGGATCCGATCTAAAATTCACACAAGCCACTCAAGCACTCACAAGCAATACAACCCTCACCATGGAGTAGGGAGTTACGCTCCAGCGACCCGAACCATGTTAAACCACTATCTCACCATACCTCATATGCACGACCTCAATTGAGACTAAGCCCCCTATCGAAGTGTTCTTGCGACACTTCCCCCGGACCTGCTGAAAGAGCAGCCCACAGAGGTTCTTTGATTGGCAGGGGCTTAGTCTCAAGCGAGATTGCGCGATTGAGGAACTATGGTGAAATAGTGGTTTTATGTGGTTCGGGCCGGCGGAGCGTAATACCCTGCTCCACATTGAGGTTTGTATTGCTTGAGAGTCTCTCTCTCTCTCTGCGTGTGTGTGTGTGTGAAGGGTCCAATTGCGTATATCCCTTGTAACAGTGGCGGTCTGATCCTTTTATAGTCAAGATCAGATGCCTTACAAGTGGAGTCTCGGCTTTTGTAACACGCCAAGACATACTCGACGACATTTTTGGCCAGAGATTTCCCATCTGTCTCCAGCTGATCAGCGATGACATCGCCCATTGCGTCGAGTTTGCTGCCAGCAGAGCCAAGCACCGCCAGCGTCTGGTCCAGCTCCTGTGTTGGGTCCTCCAGGCATACTAGACTGAAGCCAAGAGGCACAAGCGCTCTATTCGCACATCCCCGAAAATCCCATACCAGCAGAGATTCAGTTGCCCTCGAGCTCCACAGCTCCTCCAGTGACCTCCAGGCGGGCGCTAGCTCCGAACTTTCCCGAGCGAGGCGCTCAACCGCTTTGGCATGTTGCTGCACATTCTCAGCTACTTGCTTTTTGCGGTCGGCTAGCTCTGTCTCCCGGAGGTGGATGCGGTTCCGCCATTCCGCTGGGTCTTTCTCCCTGCCTCTTACCTTCCCTTCTCTGGTGGCAACATCAGCTTCTCTTTTCGAGAGCTCCTGCCCTAGTTTCCAGTACTTTTCCTCCTCCTACTTACTCCATAGATCAAACTTCTTAGAGCGATCTGCCATATTTTGCTCGGCCAGAGTCAGCTTCTGACCGAGCTCCTCCTCTCTTTTCAAAATATCCTCCTGCTCTTCTAGGAGCTTCTCTTCCCTTGCATCAAGGTCTGCTCGACGTTTCTGAAGAACCTCATTTAACTCATTGAGGTTGTTGTGACGCTCGTCAGTAGCGTCACTCCTTTCCTAGGCATGCTTGAGGATCTCCTGAGAATTAGCGTCGAGAGCCCTGATGGCAACCTCCTTCTCCTCTAGTAGTTTGCCCTAGTATTCCATCTGGGCCGTTTCCCTCTTGACCAACTCCTTCTGATCAGCAAGCCTCATCTGAGCAAGCTTGGTCTCGGAATGGAGTTTGTTGCGCCAACGCCTCAAGGTGTGGCTCACCTCTTCAAGGACCTTGGTGTCGTGATCGAAGGCGGGCTGAACTTGTCGGAGGCTCAAGCAAGAATTATCTATGGACAATGCCAAGGGAATAGGCTCCGAACCTGCCAGGGTCACCTCCGCTGGCTCCAAGGGGTCTTCTAGAACAAAAATAGGGTCCCACTCCGCAAGTGTAGTTCCCTGAGCTTCTACAGCACTGGTGCTGCCCTCCAGGAGCTCTTCGGCGGCAGCTGAGGAAGAAACCACTGGAGAAACTTCTACCTCCGGGGCTGACGCTGAAGGTCCTGCCGCAGGAACTTCAACTGTTGGCTCTGCGGGTGGAGAGCCTGACACCGCCTCTTCATGGTGTTCTGCTTCGGGTATGGACACCTCCAGAGTAGTTACTTCCGCGGTAGTCGTTGGAGCTTCACCCGAAGCCATTTCCATCGCCGGCTCGGGAACTGGTACATCAGCTACCTCCGACTCAACTGCCAAATCTTCAACAACTTCTGGCTCAAGGGCCAGAACTTCAAATACCACCGACTTGGTTTTCGGGGCATCAACGACTTCCAACTCAAGAGCCGGAGCTTCTGGCACCATCGGTTCATCTACCGGCTCAGTAGCAGCAACTTCTGGCATAGTGACCAGAGCCTCAATTACCTCTGACCCCGATGCCGAAGCTTCCACCATCTCCGCATCCTGTGCCAGAGCCTCAGTCGCTGGTGACGCCGTTACTAGAGCGACTTCATGCATGTCTCCCCCATGGTCCGGCGCTACCACAAGAGTCTCTAGCGATGACTCTGAATCTAGATCCATGACAGCTGGCGCCGGAGCTGCCCTAACCTCATCCACCACTTGAGGAGGCATGGTGGTTGAAGCCGGAGTTTTTGTCCGCACTGTTTCGGTCGTTGCAACAGAGGTTGGAGCTTTAGACCCGTCTTTGATGCCCTACAGTCAAAAAATTGGAAGATTCAAAACATGACAAAAATAAGAGTGGCAAATCAAGGTGAAAAAGCAAAGCTTACTTTGCGAAGCTACCGCTCCAATCGGGGTAGAACTTCTTTGCCAGAAGCTCAGAACTGGAACTTGTTGTGGTTGGCACAGAGGGAGCTCAGGAATGTCGCCCGGAGCCTGCCGTCATTGTTGGTGTTGCCCCAGCTGAGGTCTTCCTTGGCTGCGAAGGACTACTGGACCTGGAGCCCTAGCTGGCACTGGAACCGGAGTGGACGGTACAGAACTGGCACCCCTTGAGGACGCTTGCACTGCACCAGAGGAGGTGTCGCTGCAGAAGATCTCCCTCGTCGGGGAGAAGGGGCAGTTGTAGATGGAGCAGACCTGACGGAGCTCCCATCAGTGTGTATAGCAGCTTCGGACCTACCTCCCCGCAAGGGAAAGCTCCAGAGCCGCCACGTGTCAAGCCTCCGGACCTACTCCACCAATGGAAATACAAACGGATCTACAACGGCATAAGCATTCAAATGACTCTTATTGCTACAATTACAAGGCCTGATTATGTTCCATTAATACACTATTAATGGCGCACAATCAGAAGACCCTTAATACGGGTAACGCCACCATTAAGGCGCGTTATCACGATATTAGGGTGCTTAAACACACTTAATTGTGTATTAAGCAAGAATAACCGTCGGGGCCACATGTCGGGCCAGACACCCATGTAACAGTCATCCCTTGGTCTATAAAAGGGGTGTGCTGCACGGTACAAAGGAACCAAGCTCATACGCACACAAGCACGATCAAATTCCTAATACAGCAACACACATCCCATGGAGTAGGGTATTATGCTCAGACGGCCCGAACAACATAAATCATCTGTGTCACCTTCTTGTCTAATATCTCGGCGCGCCCAAACCGATACAAGAACCTCCGCGGGCTACAATTCAGTAGTATCGGGGGAAGTGTCGTTCGTACGCTTTGACAACATAGATTCTAGACATCAATATTTAAAATTCCTAACCCACCCTACTCCTTCGTCTAACAAACTATACTCCATTTTGTCAGCCTGTATTTTTTCTTATAGCTATATGCCTGCCAAAAGAACATAGATCTGTAATACTCTATTCTCTCCAACACCCCTCTAGGTACCTCAAAGAATGAAAGCACGAACATTGCTAAATTAGTTAATATTGAATTAATAAGCACTAATCGACCACCAACCGATAAATGTTTTCCCTTCCATCTACTCAATTTCTTCTCAAATTTCCCCTCAATCACTTTCCAATCACTATTATATAATTTCCGGAATCCCCAAATACTTGTATGGATACACCCCTGGTTTACAACCAAATAATCTTGAGTATTGCCGTTCTACCATTTTTGCCTCCCCAAAACAGAATAATTCAGATTTATGGAAGTTGATTTTTAATCCAGAAAGTTGTTCAAATGCACATAGAATCAACTTCATATTTTTAGCCTTTTCTATATCATAGTCCATAAAGATGATTGTGTCATCGGCATATTGTAAGATCGATAACCCATCATCGACAATGTGCGGGACCACCCCAGAGATCATACCACTCTCCTTAGCTCTATTTATCGTAATGGCTAGGATATCAACCACAATACTAAATAAAATGGGAGATAGAGGATCCCCTTGTCTTAGTCCTTTTTTTGTCTCAAAATTTTCACTAATGCTATTATTTTTTTAACACCCACATGACCACTTTCATCAGCGCATCTATCCAGTCACACCACTCTGACGCAAACCCCTTCATCCTCAGGACCTGTCTGACAAACAACCAGCTCACATTATCGTAGGCTTTTTCAAAATCAATTCTTAATATGACCCCATTTTGTTACCACCCCTTCCATTATGTTTCGCCCTGGCAAAAAAGTTGTTTGTGTAGGACTGATGACCTTTTGAGATATTGTCAAGATCTTGTTTGTGATTACTTTAGTAAAGATCTTGAAACTGACGTTCAGTAGGCAAATAGGCTTGTACTATTGTATCGTAGAGGCGTTAACTTTTTTCGGTAACAATATAATTGTTCAAAATTAAGTCTGTATAAGACTCTATTTCCTGACTAAAACTCTCTAAATAAAGCAATCAAATCCCTTTTGATTATATCCCAGAACACCTGATAGAATTCCGCTGTGAAGCCATCAGGATGTGGAGCTTTATTGTGTTCCATCCGAAAGACCGCTCTCTTAACTTCTGTCTCTGTGAACTCCGACACTAGGAAATCATTTTCTTGTCTTGATACTTGGAGGATATCATCTCTTCTTGTTTCGTCCAAGTGGAATATATTTGCTTCAGACGGACTGAAGAGATTTTTATAAAACTTAGTAATGTACCTCTTAAGTTCCTCATCCCCACTGATCTCAATGTGTCCATCATACAGATGGTAAATCAAAATTTTTCTATGTTTGCCATTGGCAATTAAATGGAAGTATGTGGTGCTTGAATCGCCCTCTAGTAGGTCTTTTGTTTTCGCCCTTTGATACAATTTTATCTCTTCCTCTCTTAATAGTTGCGCCAATCTATCATTTAAGTTTTGCTTTAATTTAATTTCTTCAGTTTGCAACGGGGTGGACTCAACTTTTTTATCTAACTCGTCAACCTTATCTAGTATTTCCTTTTTCTCCTTTTTATACTGGCCACTGACATTTTTTGCCCAGCCTCTCAGGTGCGCCCTTAGCTTACGTATTTTAGTTTGCCATCTATCCATCGCGGACTGCACATTTCCATTCTCCTCCCAAATCTCTTGAATAATTTCCCTGAACCCTTCCCTCAGCACTCATCCTAATTTGAACTTAAATAGATTCAAATAGGCAGTAGAAGTATTGCCACCTAAATCAAGTAATAAGGGAGTGTGGTCCAAAAAATCTTCCTAGTCAGTGCCACTACTGTTGCTAATGGATGCTTATTTTCCCACTCCGTAGAAATTAGGATACGATCCAATTTTTCATATGTTGGATTCTGTAAAGTATTCGCCCAGATGTAATGTCCACCAGACATCTCCACCTCTCTTAAATCAAGTCCATCTATGATTGCGTTTAAAACTAAAGGCTTCTGTAGTTAATTTTTTCTTTATTTTTTCACTCAGTTATCTCATTATATTGAAATCTCCTAACAAGACTGGAAAAGTCTCTTTAGAGCACACATTAACTAGCTCTACTAAGAAGTTTTCTTTAAATTGTGGCTGAGCAGGACCATAAACAAGCATGAGCGCCAACTTATATTCATCTGGTTTGTTGCATAGGTGGAATTTGACATAAAAATCTCCCTCGTCAATTAATCCAATATGAAACGTATTGGAATCGACTCCTAGTAGCATCCCACCAGACCTACCACGTGATTCTTTACAATGCCATATGAAGTCTCTGCCCGCACACAAGTTTTTAAGAAAAGATGGTGTAAAATCTTATTCACCCGTCTCCGAGATACCAATAAAACCCAAATTATACTCCTTGGTAAGGTCAGAAATAAAATGATGTTTTTTCGGGTCTCTAAACCCGTCACTGTTACAAAAAATCCCTTTCATTTATAACTATTTTTTGTGATTTGTTCCTGCGCTTTTTTTTACCCTTTTGAGCTAGAGGTTCTCAACACATTAGCAGCGTCCTCATCTAAATCATTGCCTCTATCTATAATCTCTCCCATTATGTCATCACATAAATAGTTGATTATAAAACTATCTAGCTCCTCTTCCTCCACTAATTCTTTTTCCTCCCTTTCTAATTCTACACACCCCGTATCAGTGATCGTGCTCTGTTCGAACCTTGTTCCTTCTACTCTTTTCAGATTCTCAACTGCTTCTAAGACACACTGGACACCTGTCCCTGTCCTGACACCCATAATATCAAACTTGGCAATTATATCATCATTCGAAAAGCTTAAAAACGAGTCAGATTCCACACCTTTGCTGTTGGTCGCTGTGGCCATCATCACACTCCTCTTGCATCATGTTGTCCAGTGAGAATTTACTCCCAACATTGTCTGATGTATTATCAGGTGGTGGCACCCAAACAAGTGGTACATTGACGTCCATCAGCTGCTTCAGTTCCTCCTCCTCCTCTCTGTGATTATAATGTGAGACCTCCTCAGAGATTCCTATAAGAGAGTTTTGAGAACCTGTAATATATAGCCACCCCCTGTTCCTGCATCCCCATTATGTCAGCATCATTAAGATGCGGATCACTCACAAGACAATCAATAGTTATCATGTTTGCTTAGTAACATATTATCATTCATTGTCTTTATTGTACTTGATCGTACCTCTGAGTAAACAACTATTGTCATTTCCTTTTGCACTTTATCACAAACCTGATTCTGGTATGAACACTCATGCTTGGGATTGTTATTTGCGTCTTCTTTGGCATTATCATCCCCATTGCTCTGTTCATCACCAGTATCTTTTCCCTTATCTCAGTTGAACTGTGAGTCACTTGCATGACCAACATTATCATCTCCCAAGACATCTTCATCTTCATTACTATCTGTATCCATTGGGTTAGGTTGATTGTTGACATTATCGTTCTCTACTCTGAATTTAATTTCATAGAGATACTCCCTAATGATCACATCAACCGCATAGAGGATCAGGTTTGGATCAAGTACTAGTGCTTGAAATCGGCATGTCTCATTTCTGCGTGTGTGTAGGTAACACCGACTATAGTCTCTATTGCCCAGATAATTAAGAACTCTTTTAACTCCTCTTGTTAAGCTGAGCATTGAATCCATACCTTGAGGAGTTTAGCCTTGGCACCCACGACACTCTTCTCCTCAATCTTCAACTTTATGTGTTTCTGAATCTGGTTTGTACTGTCCCCCATTCAACCATCCTACATAATTCCTCCCTTGAAGGGAAGGTTGTTTTGAACACCCCCCCCCCCCCCCCCCCCCCAAAATTTCTTCCACTTGCCACTTCCACTTTCCTGGAATCAAGCGCTCCATGTCAGATGTTACGTTTGTGATGGACAAGTGACCACCTGTAACTTCTATCACCACAGCCCTTGACTCTGTCTTGCTTTTCAGAGAGGCCATATGAGGTATGTGATAAAATCCCAACCCGCCAACTGCAGCTCCACATATAAAACTGCACTCTGTCTCACAGCCCTATAAATGGGACATCTAGCTTTGTTGTGTTGGGTGCAGTCACATATGTCACAATATAACTCCCTAAAGCATTCTTCAGTTGTGTGGCCTTTTGTGTAGCATCTGTGGCAATATGGTTTATCGTTATTGTCTCTATTATTCCTTGCCGATGACTCAAGTATGTCTGCTGATGTAGGCTTGGACATTCCTTCAATTTGTTGTATCTTGAAGTCGATTTTGGCTCCTTGTTTTTCTCCTGTACCAGTGGTTCCTTCCATTTCAGTTTCATTCCAGATGCATCAGCAGCCTTTATCGGTACATTGAACTGCACATTTGCATTTTGGAAATCATGTGGTTGATCATTTTCTTGTGTCTGTATGATTTGCACTTGCTCATTGCCCTGCATCTGGGAGACTTGTCGCTGTGCAGTAGCACACCCATACAACTTTCCCTCCTGCACATGTGGACCAAACCTTTGTCCGTTGCTTTGCATCTGAGACTAATGCATCTTTCTACGCCTTGTCCATATGGCACCTGTGTTTAGCATGAACCATGCTGAACAACACCATGCACATTGGATGCGTAACCAGAACCCTGCTCCTGTCTGCTTGAATATATGTTACTGCTGCCTAGCATTTGCCTGTTCGTCTGGTGAGTAAAGTTACCTTGGTACCCAAAGGTGTTAGTTCCAATCATGCTTAGGATCAATGCTAGGAACACCTAATTGGGTGACACTTAGGCATAATCAAACTGAGCAATCATACTTAGCATAATTGAACAATGTACTAACAATCAGGCAATTCAATCATAGAACAGATCATACATCAACTAGAAGAGACTTAAGTAATTATGGAGAGAGAGAGATGAGGGTTACCGTCCGTGGATCCATTAGATGCCATTGGGCTCTAATGGATGATCGCTGGAGAATTACCCTGACGCAGGAAAAACGGTGATGCAGGACGATGGTGACGCAGTGGCGGCTTGGAGCGGGACGGCGTCGGTGTTGGCGGTGGCGGATCTCCAAGGTATGTGGGTTAGGGTTTGGGTTAGGGTTTGTGGGGAGAGGTATGTAGCACACGATTGATTGGGGCAATCCGGCTTCGGCCCTCTCCCCTCTATTTATGTGGTGCGGGTGAGAGAGGGGCACATCGAACAGAGTCAGTTGTGCCCCCGATCAGGGCGCGTGGGGAGAGTCTTACTCGGTCATGGTTGTTGCCCATATAACCGGGATCACAAAAACACTAACATTCTCCCCCTTGATCTCGTGTCCTTAACTTATTATCTTATTTACTAAATTAATCTTACATATTTCTTTTGCTTTGACATGACACATCAAAACAGCCATTTACGCACTGTTTGACTCGACGACCACGATACGTCTCACAATTAGAAATAAGCTTACACTTTGGTGGCCCCTTAAAATCGAGGATATTATCATAGGGTCTCCCTCAAACTCATGTCGGCTATGTGTTCTCTGAACACGTTGGGTGGGAGGCCCTTAGATAGCGGATCCACAAGCATTTATTTTAGTACTAATATGCTCGAGACTAATTGTGTGATACTGAATTTTCTCCTTCACAACATAGTACTTAAAGTCGATGTGTTTGGCAGCACCACTCGACTTGTTGTTGTGAGAGTACATAACTGCTGGCTGATTATCACAGTATAACTTAAGTGGTTTATGGATGTTGTCGACCACTTTAAGACCAGGAACGAATTTCTCAAGCCAAGATGCCTGCCTGGTGGCCTCATAACAAGCAAAAAATTCAGCATACATTGTGGACGATGTAGTGATTGCTTATTTGGAGCTTTTCCACGATATAGCTCCATTCGCGAGGGTGAATATGTAATCTGACGTGGATTTCTTAGTATCTACACAATCCGCGTAATCTGAATCTGAATAGCCCACTATTTCTAGTGACTCGGTCTTACTATATGTTAACATGAGGTGCTTAGCCTTCTTAACGGCTTTCCAGTGATCTAATCCTGGATTTCTTTGGTATCTGCCAAGCATCCCAGTCACAAAAGCTAAGTCAGGGTATGTACAAACTTGAGCATACATCAACCTTCCGACAGCAGAAGCATAAGGAATTCCTTTCATCTGATCAACCTCATACTGATTCTTAGACGATTAAGAGTTTGGAAATCTATCGCCCTTAACTATTGGAGCAGGCGAGGCATTACTAGCATGCATACCGTACTTTCTAAGTATGCTTTCTGAGATAGTCCTAAAACCCCCTTAACACGATCTCGGTGTATCTCAACCTCTAAAACATAGGTCGCTTCACATAGATCCTTCATATCAAAGTTTTAGGATAAAAACTTCTTAGTTTCTAAGAGTAGGTTAACATCACTACTTGCTAATAAGATGTCATCGACACAAAAGACTAAGAAAATGAACTTTCCATTCTTAAACTTAGCATAAATGCAATTATCCTCCTCATTTTCCTTAAACCCAAAATTTCTAATAACTTCATCGAACTTGAGATATCATTGTCTCTTTTAAGCTTGTTTAAGTCCATAAATGGATTTCTTCAAGTGACATCCCATATGTTCCTTACTCTTAATGGCAAACGTTTCGGTTGTGTCATATAGACGTCCTCATATATATCCCCATTGAGGAACGTCGTCTTTACATCCATTTGATGCAATTCTAAGTCTTAATGCGCCACTAATGCCATGATGATTCGAAAAGGATCCTTAGACAACACGGGAGAAAAGGTCTCATTGTAATCAATACCTTCCCGCTGAGTGAAACCCTTAGCCACAAGTCTAGCCTTATGCTTTTCTATCTTCCCTTTTGAGTCACGCTTAATCTTGTAGACCCATTTGCAACCTACTGTCTTGGCTCCTTTAGGAATCTCTACTAAGTCCCAGAACTTGTTGGCACTCATGGAACTCATTTCATTTTCTATGGCCTTGTACCATTCAGATGACTGAGTTCTCCTCATGGCATCTTCGTAAGAGGTGAGATCATCCTCCATCTTAATTTCTTCACTCAAGTAGATCTGATAGTCGTCCGGGATGGCCGACCGTCTTACTCTTTGTGATCTTCTTATTTGAGCATCATCTAAGGGTGGAGGCTGTTGCCGAATCTCATTTTGTTCGACCATACCTCAACAGACTGAGAAAGTGGAACCTCACTTATTTTTGTTGTGGCCAATAGAGGTGCAACAATAGGCATTGTGTCACTAGTGGTAGGCACTGGTGGCACAACGACAGCAGGTAGGGTGAAATAAGGCTCTTGACTCATCAGAGCGGGTAAACTAATCCGTTCCTCCTCAAGGTCTATTTCCCGCCGTATCGTGCTCCCCCTGATCATAGCGTCTTCTAAGAATATGGCATGTCGTGTTTCTATAAACACAGTATGCCGATCTGGACAATAGAACATGAAACCCTTCCTTTTCTCAGGATAGCCAATAAAATGGCAACTAACTTTTCTAGATTCCAGTTTGATAATGTTTGGGTTAAACATCTTAGCCTCAGCTGGATAGCCCCAAATATAAAAACAGTTTAATGAGGTCTTACGTCCCGTCCACATCTCATACGGTGTCTGTGGTGCTAACTTAGTGGGAACCCGATTAAGCACATGAATGGCGGTTTTTAATGCCTCCATCCATAGGCTAACTGATAATGTAGAATAACTTAACATGCTTCTTACCATGTCTATAAGAGTACGATTTCTACATTCTGCAACCATTTTGTTGAGGTTTGCCCGGTGCAGAATATTGGGCAACTATGCCATGTTCATGTAAAAACCTTACAAAGGGTCCATGAACCTGATTATATGGGGTATGCCGACCGTAGTACTCACCTCCATGATTGGATCCTACTACCTTAATCTTAACATTTTGCTGATTTTCTACTTCAGCCTTAAATATCATAAACTTATCCAATGCTTCGGATCGCTCCTTGATTGGATAAATGTAACCATAACGAGTGTAGTCATCCGTACATGTTATGAACGAGACATATCCGTCTACGGAGACTACGGGAAACGGACCACAAATGTCCATGTGAATAATTTCTAAAATTCTCGTGCTGCTTATGGCATTCTTCTTAATAGTCTTAACAAATTTTCCTTTAGTGCAATCAATGCATTCTTCTGAATCTGAGAAGTCTAAGTGAAGTAAGATTGGTTGAGATACTAAGAGTTCGATCCTCCCCCTCGAAATATGGCATAAAAGACAATGCCATAATATCGACGATGGTTCGAAATTGATTCTTTTGTGTTTGTTTCTTCCTATGTTATTCTTAGAGGGAATTTGATCATTACTTAAAAAATTCGCAGTATCATGAGTGGACAATAGATAAAGCATGTCTTGTCTGAAGGCAAGACCCACAATCTTATTATTCAAACTAATAGAGCATTTGTCCTAGCCAAAATGGCAAACAAATCCACAATCATCCAAACATGAAACTGATATCAAATTCCTCTCTAAACTAGGAACATAAAGAACATCATGAATCCTAAGTATGAAACTACTACTAGGTCTAAGAGGATAAATTCCAATGGCTTCAACTTCAGCTTCACAGCCATCAGCGACTTTGATGGTCCTTCCCCCCTTTCTTATAGTCCTCATCGTACTTAATCCCTGTATAGAATTACAAACGTGCACAGTTGCACCTGAGTCAATCCACCAAGTAGATCGTGAATAAGCTAAATACAGGGACTCATTTACAAAAGTAATAACATCCTTAACATTCTTATCACACACTTGACAAATCCAAAACAATCCTTCTGGCGATGTCCAAAATCTTTGCAAAACTTGCACTGATCTGCCTTTAGCTTAGAACCAAAAGACCGAGGAGTTGTCTCTTTGCCCTTAGAAGAGGATCCATGTACCTTAAAAGATGGTGGTTTGGGAGAGGTAAAGTAGGTATTTTCCTTTCTCTTACCCTTACCTTTGGTGAAGTTAATGGAGTCTCCGCCCTTAACCTTTATGCGCTCCTCCTCCTGAACGCACATAGTCATGACCTTTTCTAATGTTCAACTATCTTCCTTAGAGTTGTAATTGATTACAAAAGACTCAAACTCCTTAGGAAAAGACATTAATATGAAATGCACGAGCATCTCATCAGGCGTGACTAAGTTAAGAGTCTTGAGGTTTGCATTCAAATTACACATCTTAAGGATGTGATGTCTCACACCCCTCACCAGTGTATCTCTCATTGACAAGCCTCTTGAGAAGAGTGCTTGCCAATGTCTTAGTGGAGCATGTGTACTGACTTTTGATCTTGGCAAGATACTCAGTAGCCAGCTCACAGTCAGGAATAGTTCCTCTTATGGACTCAGAAATGGTGGCCTTAATGACCATGAGGCATTTTCTGTTGGATTCCTCCCAAGCCTCAAGGTACTTAGGATACTTTTCCTTAAGATTAATGTACTCCTCTTTTCTCAGTGCAAATTGCTCATTGGTTTCCACATTTTGAGCAATGGGGACTTCAGGATCAATAGGACGATCCTTCCTTAGGCATAAGTCAAGATTTGCAATTGCTAAGTTCATCCTGAGTCTCTCATTCTATGTCCCATAGTTATGGCCCGTGAGGGTCTCTATGGAGGCAATGAGACTTACCATATTGGAGGCACCTTAATAAAACAAATATAGGGGTTATAAAATGACTTAAATAACATATAATGCAATACATACTTAAAATTGCACTTAAACAATTAGAAATGGCATAAAATATCTTTCATGTTGGTTACTCAACAAAACCATTTCACTTAAATAACATGGAAATATTTCACGTTAGTTACTCTAACTTCCATGTAAACATACTTAAAAAAATTCATGTAGACATATCCAATATATTGCAAATATACTGAAAATAAACTTAAGCATGACAAAATTAATTTTTCATATTGGTTACTTATTTAATTTCGATGCAAAATATACACAATCTTAAAATTCTAGCAAATTTAAACTTTTACATTGGTTACTTATTTAAATTTATTACTAAATAACAGCGGCATCTTAATAAACTTAATTTCTCAAATTTCTGAAATTAATTGCAAAAACACTTAATAGCAATTAATTGAATTTAAATAACTGAGAAAATTCACTTAATGACTAAAAATCACCAAAATTCAGAAATAATGCAATCCAAAAATCACACAATCATCACACAAAATTTCTTAAATTCTCTCAGCTATTTAACTAATTTTCTAATCATTTTCTTTATTTTTCTAGAATTTTTTCCATTTTAAATGAATTCTGAAATTTAGAAAACACTGGAAAAACTAAAAGGGCCTAAACCCTAAATTCAGCCCACTGATCAATATGGCCCAGCCCAGCACATGAAAAATGCTTAAAATAAAATGAAAAACCAGCACCCGCGACCCATTATGCGTTTTGGCCCACAACCAAAAACAGCATGATTAAAAATTTTAAAAAATGCACAAAAACGAAAGGGCATCCCACATGGCCCGTTTCACCTTCCACGTGGGCTCGGGGCCCGTCTAAGTCAGGCAGTGCGCGTCGCTCGCTGAGGGCCAATAGATTTTCATCCGACGGCTAATATGAGCCGCAACCGCTGAACACGAGTTGATCTCGATCGTTCATTGTCCATCAAACGACTCAGCGCTTAGATCAGGCGGTACTTAGGCCTTCGCCGCCGCGGGTTTCATAACCCTAACTCATTTCTTCCTTTCCTGACGATGCGAGTAAGGAGAGCGGCGACGAGGCGAGTGAGGCTAGCGCTGCGGGACCTCTGGCACCGCCGTGCCATCGTCGCTGGCGAGAGGACTACCACCGATGGCGCTAGCAGGTTTACTGTCGAGGAAAACTGACACGCTCGCCGCAGATCTGAGTCTGAGTGTTTGTCATCACGTCGAGGACTTTTGGCACGGCCGCGCCTTCGCCGCTGGCAAGCGACCGAGAGGTTGCTCGTCGTCGTCGGCCGAAGTGGCACCGGTCGGTCGCCGTCGAAGAAAATCCGACCGCTAGGGTTAGGGTTTGAGCCCGAGACCCTAGCACGATCGCTTAGAGTTTTGAGTGATTGTTTGCAGGTACTCCGGCACCGCCAAGGCCACCTCCATGGCGCGCACTTCGTGCCGCCGGTGGAGGAGGCGTATAGGGTTAGAGTTTCCTAACCCGAGACTCTGAGGTGGTAGCCACCTTGAGGTGCGCGACTAGGGTTTGGGACTTAGTACCGAAGCCCTAGTGTCGCGCCTGAGGAGAACGGCGCCGTCGTTTTCTCTCCGTTGGGAGATCCAACGGGCGGCCGCCGATGAGGGGAGAAGGCAGCAAGGGTTAGGGTTTCCCCTAACCCTGTTCTGAGGAGGTCGACGGTGGCCGAAACCACCCTGCCCAGATAAGTTCTTATCCCCATCTCAATTTTCTTAATTCATTCGGGTTCTTTCTGAGTTTCTGATTTCTAAAACATGGGCAAATTGAAACTAAAATTGAATCCCCTCCTTCTAATTGCTTCAATTAATGACTTAAACTAAATTAATCTTAATTATCAGAAACTAGGCCTTAATTAAAACATGATTAGAAACTAATTAATCTAAGTTAGATCTAATTATCCAAATAGGGTTCACAAGTACGGCTCTGATGCTATTGTTAGTTCTGATCAGTCTTAGGATCAATGCTAGGAACACCTAATCGGGTGACACTTAGGCATAATCAAACTGAGCAATCATACTTAGGCATAATTCAATAATGTACTAATGACTTAGACTAACAATCAGGTAATTCAATCATAGAACAGATCATACATCAACTAGAAGAGACTTAAGTAATTGGGGAGAGAGAGAGATGAGGGTTACCGTCCATGGATCCATTAGATGTCATTTGGCTCTAATGGATGATCGCTGGAGAATTAGCCTGACACGGAAGAACGGTGATGCAGGACGATGGTGACGCAGTGGCAGCTTGGAGCAGGACGGCGTCGGTGTTGGCGGCTGTGGATCTCCAAGGTGCGGACCTTTCCTCGCACTCCGTACCCTAATAGATCGGTTAGGGTTTGTGGGGAGAGGTATGTAGCACACGATTGATTGGGACAATATGGCTCCGGCCCTCTCCCTCTATTTATGTGGCATGGGTGAGAGGGGGCCGCACGGAACATAGTCAGTTGCACCCCCGATGAGGGCGCGTAGGGAGAGAGTGACTCGGTCATGGTTGTTGCCCATATAACTGGGATCACAAAAACACTAACAAGAGGAACCTCCGCCATCACGCATGTTGAAGGGTCCCTTGGACTGGAACCCTCTGCCCTCACAATTCCTGTCGCCAAAACCTCTGTTGCCGAAGTTCCCTCCAGGTACTCTTCCCCCACGATCACCTCCTCCAGATCTTGGTTGGAACCTTTGGGAGAAGCCGTTCCTAGTGATGAATCCTCCCTGGCGGCTAGTTGGTCCACTCCTTCGGTTCCAAAAACCATTTTTTTTTGTTTTGTACTCCTTCTGTTACATTTTTTTCTTGTTTTGTACTCTATGGTCTGTGTTCTCTTACCCCATGTTCCTGGACCCTGAAAATTTTTGTATGCCTTCTTATAAGCTTTTCGAGTGAATTCCGTAACCTTCTTGATGGCACACATGAATAAAAAATTGTATACTGACTTACTGTTGTTTGACCATCGTAATCTGTGTATTGAACGACATTTCCAAAACAAAACAAATAGTAAACCATCGCAAGTGGCCCAGCCTAAGAAGTCGTCAACGGCCTACTAAGGCCCATTAGAAAAACACTTGTAAATGATTCAGATTTAGATTTGGATATGTCCGAACGAATGTGGATATCCGACCGTTCGGACGTTTATTAAGCCATATCGTTTCCGATCCAATATTCGAATTCAAATATCCAATATCCGATCTATATTCGATTAAGATCTGATAAAAACAGATATGGATCGAATATTTTCGAATCTGGTACCCGAACGGATCAAAAATATACTATCCGTTTTTATCCCTACTTCTATGCGCGGTCCCGACTGGAAATCGTCTGTATTAAGTAGATGCAGTTACAATCAGTGATTTATGGATCCAGTGATCCAAATGGTCAATGCGTCAATGACTGGTACTGCATGTGTCCAGTACTGCACACACGGGCTCCGGGCCGCGCTTGAAAATGGAGCGCATAAGTAATCATTATTCTGTCCGGTTTAGATAGGTGTATGGTTTGGGTTTTCATGCACAAATTTAATGTTTTGTTTGGAATTTGTTCTGTTCCTGAGCTCCGTAGCAGGGTTAATTGCATATAACTTTTCCTCAGTTCTTATGGCATTGCTCCCTTTCAACAGGGGTCCTTGTCGTGGGGCCGCAGATGACGGTCACCGGCTTCGGCATCCTGTTGCTTGCGGTCGGCGTCGACGTCGGCGCCAGCGGAACCGGCTTACTACTCGCGTTCGCCGGTGTCCTCGCCGGCGTGACCACCATCGCCGTCGGCTGCCGCACAGTCCAGGACCCAGCAGCACTGGCCAAAGCCACCACCGTGTTTGTCGGCGCCGGCAAGCTCATCACAGGACCCCTGCGTCGCAACCTCGCCGTTGCAGGGTTCGTTATCGCGTCTTCCATCGTCACGGCGGCAGAATTCACCGGCGGTGCTGGCCCGGCGCTCTGTCTCGGTTGTTTTGTTGCTTTCCTGCTCGGGATTTCTCTCGTCAACATTGGAATTGTTGGATAACGGCACCACAACCCTGCAGAGAGCATGTTAACATCTCCAAAGTGCTTGTAAATAATGTTGTATTCTGAAAACAAAAGAATAATATCATTGTAGAGGTCTGCTTGAAAATCTCTCTTTTTCTCCAAGGCCATCTGTTGGATATTTTTCTTTCTCATCATTTTTGTGGCCTGCTTGAATTGAATCTAACATCTGTTGGATTCCAAGGTCCATCTGCTATTACAAAAATAACTTCTCATGAAAAGCAGTTTCTGCTTGTACTCTTCTTTTAATTTATTTTGAGAAGCAACTGAGTACTCCATTTATTTCTAAATAGATATCACTCTTTAATTCAAAAATAAACTACAGAATGACAATTATTTTGAAATGAAAGGAGTAATAATTTGTAACAGAATTGTCGTTTTGTCAAATCTCCTGTTTATTTCTGTTATGTTCAACAACGTCAATGAAAAGAATAAGAAACCAAGACAGCAAGAGCGACAGGATGACAGGTTTCTAGTCAAAACAGGATTCGGTCAGAGTACTAAGAAAGAAATTGATGAAGTTAAAACGTGGGAGTACTAATAAAAGAAATAAAAGAAACGAAGAGACAGGGACATGCCAGAACAGTACTGCTACAATGTGGCTCACTGGTTTATTTTATGTTAGTAGGTACTCCATTCTTATCTTTTTATCTGTGGTTCCTGACAAAAAGATGAAATAAAAATGAGTTAAGTACAGCTGTCTGAACAACAGATAAAAAGATAAGGAGTAGTAGTTGCTAATTTTACACAAATCACACTACATCGAGTTTACACGTAATGTTTACATGAATATCGGATACACTTAAACAGTTTAGAAAAGTTGGGCAAAGAATATCAAAACGTCAGAGATGATTGGTAGTTTTTGCTGCACATAATTTTACAAAAAGAACATAAAAACTGAGCCCGGTAAAGTTCACCTCGTTCTTACTGGTTGTAGAACCTAATTAAAATCCTGACAAATTTACCATAGGTCACATAAACAGGCCGCAACTGCAGTTGAGTGACCACCAACCACCGTGAAAAATCTGCAGCCACGTGGCAAGACGAAGAGCACAGGCACTGAGGCACAGCTGGGACTGGTTAGACTATCCGAATTCGTTTCCTCTAAAGTATATTTTATACACTATTTTTCTTTTATTTTTACAGTATCTATTCTAAATTTACACATATTCAGTATACTTTACAGTATGTCACAGCGGACAACCTTACGGTGAGAAAGGCGGAAGCAACAAAGTGAAGCGAACCAAGCGCTAGTTCACCTTGCGTGCAAGCAACAACTCAAATTTTAGTTGGCAAAATTCAAAATCTGAACACAGTTTCTTTTTAAAAATCTTAAAGAAAAATAAACATAAATTTGACAACAATTCAAAAACATTTTCAACGACATATGTTTGCAAAGTTGAGTGCCAAAATAAGTGGCGTACTCCTTCAGTTCCAAAAAGTTTATGGTTCTATAGTTTAAAAATGAATTACAAAGCGACTAACTTTTTAAGATGTATGAATTATCATTCATACAAATTGTTCTAGCTACAGGGTGACAGGCGAGCCGGTGACCAAGGGCTATGACAAGTAGTATCAGAGCACGATTCTTACTCAGTGACGGCGGTGGGGCCTCACAATCGTCGACATTGGCAGAGATTCGAGGTTCTTCAGAGAGGCAGAGGTCTGAGGCATTCTAGCAGTGCAGATCGAGCTCCAGCATCTGTCGGTACTCTGTAGACTGAGTACCCTGCGTACAAGCATGAAGTGGCTTCGGACCCAGCCTCCCCGCTGAGGCGGGCTCCGGCGCTGCCACGTGTCCTATGACTCCAGACCCTGCCTCCCTGTTGAGGTGGTCTCCGGCGCTACCACGTGTCCCGCGGCTCCGGTCCCAACCTATCCAGTGAGGCGGATTCCTGCATTGTAACATGTCATGGGCTCCGGACCCAGCCTCCCCGCTGAGGTGGGCTTCGGTACTACCACGTGTCCTACAGTTTTGGACCCAGCCTTCTCACAGAGATGGGCTCCGGTGCCGCCACGAGTTCTACGGCTTTGGATCCAACCTTCCCACCAAAGTTGGCTCCGGTGCTGCCACGAGTCCCGCAGCTCTGGACCCAGCCTCCCCGCTGAGGCGGGCTCCAGCGTTGCCACATGTCCTGCGGCTCGATATGGGTCGTAGGCCTCGAGAGTAATGGAAATCATGGCCTTTCTTGTCGCATAATTAAGACTCGCACATTCCCCAAGCGCACGAGTCGCAGCGCACACTTCCGTGTGCCACAGTACTGGCATGCGGGGCCTGCACCTGCCAAGCACTACAGTGATCGGTCGGGCCACAATGATGGTGCAACAGTGCAACGTTGTGTAGCTGACCGAGTAGGCTGCGGCGGAGCGACGGGATGGGACATTCTCCACAATCATCAATGGCTACGCTTAGCCTGAGTTGTTTGGCGCGACAGGACGACGCGTCTTCAAGCCATCATCATTGAACGCTATGAGTAACCATAAGTACTCTAGATTTTGTATAGGGTGCAAATCACCTCGAAGCCACCTGTCGGGCCATGGGTCTTTATGTGACTGCCCGACCTTGAAGTATAAAAGGATCGGTCAGCCATCAACACAAGATAAGCTGAACTAGACACACACAAGAACAAGCACAAGCACACGAACTCACAATAATACAACACACTAGGGTATTATGCTCCGGTTGCCCGAACTAAATCCTCGTGTTCATCCTACTTGAGATTCCAGATCCTTAGTTCCTCCATCAACGAACCTTCGCAGGTTGCCCAAGTACCAGTGTTGGGGAAGTGTCGTAAAACACTTTGACATTTGGCACGCCAGGAAGGGGCTAAATTCCCTGAAAGCTCTAGACATTCGAGCATCACCATGATGGCAAACATCCAATCCATTGTTGCATCTTCTCGCCCCTCCCGTCGAGACCAGGGAAGGGAGGATGGGGCCACTTTCTGCTCCAGAGCAGGTCAATCTAGCCGCGCAAGTGGCCACACGGCTGTGACACCTGCGACAGCTACTGCTACTACCACGCAACAATTTTCTGACGCCACGATGACGATGATGCCGTTAGCTGCGAGCCCAGAGAGCACACTAGCAGAAGCGCATGCCCTTCTCCTCAACCCTCAGGCTGTGGTTGCCCTCGCAGCGGCATCAGAGCAGTGGCGCAATGACATTGACCACCTTGTCATCACCGCAATCAACACGCCACCCCGCAGGAGGCAGCGGGCCTAGCCGTCACAGGCACTGTCGCGCACGCCGATAGTAGACCACGAGATGACCACAACATGCACAACGGCAATGGCCAGGCTCGCCATAGCTGACCTCAAGGTTGATCTTGATCGCTGCTGCTCAAGGGAAGATGGTCGCGTCACCATCGAGCGGCATCGCGAAAGACGCCGCAATCTCAAGGGTGAGTATGGAACGCCAAGTTTTGTACCCCCGGGACATGCCGTGCATGCCCCTACTTCTTCAAGGGCAGGAGGAGGTTGTGCGGTACTTGCACCCCACCTTTGAATGGTGGTTCGCCACGCAAATTCCGACCCACCTTGCAGAAAAAGTATGACGGGATTGTCAACCCCATCGAGTTCTCGTAGATGTACTCAACCTCCATCCTCGCTATAGGAGGGAATGAGATCGTCATGGGCAACTACTTTCCTGTGGCTCTGACTGGCACTGCCCGGTCGTGGCTCATGAATCTTCCCCAGAGTCCATAACCTCCTGGGGAGAGTTGTGCTGACAATTCACAACCAACTTCGGGAGTTCTTACACTCGCCTCGGCAACGAGCTCGACCTCCACGTTGTGCGGCAGCGCTAGGGGGAGTCACTGTGGTCCTTCATCCAACAATTCTTCCAAGTTCGAAACACTATCCCCACATCTCAAACGTTTATGTCATTGTTGCATTGCGACAGGGTGTGAGAAATAAGAAGATGCTTGAGAAGTTAGCTAAGCACGATTTGTAAGACGTCTTTGAGCTCTTCCGCCTGGTAGACAAATGCTCCGAGGTGGCGGAAGGGCGTGACTGGTATTCACAACCTGCCCCTAAGGCAGGGAAAGCCACTAAGCCCAGTGCGGAAGTTGCTGCCCGAGGCAACAGCGGGAAGAAGAAAAAGAAGAAAGTTGGAGGCAAGGACAAGCCACTAGCCAGGGCGTCCACTGCCGTAGCTGCAACGGCCAGTGGGGGCCGTGGTCCGCATGTCGACAAGTGTCCGCGGCAATTGCCCGGCGATGACGACGATGGTCAGTGGTGCCCGGTGCACAACTCCTAGTGCCACAACACTAGCGAATGCTGAGAGATCTAGAAGCTCGAGGAGCGCTTGTGTGAGCACAAGCAACAACAGCGCCAAGATGGCATGCCTTTTCGCAAGCGGGAGGGCAAACAGAAGGCTGACCCTAAGGTTGGCAAAGAGCAGGAGATGTAGTACCAGGACGCCAAGCGAGCGTTAAAGGCAGTGGACACTCAAACTCCAACTCCAGCACCGACAATGAGCAACGCAAGACGCTCCATCACGTCCCGACGCTGCCCCCACCCCCAGGCCGGCACCCCACCGTCAAGCTTCGACAGAATGAATCATACTCCAACGGCGAGATGAGTCGTGCAGGCATCAAACGCGGGTACAGCGAAAATCGAGGTCGCCATGCAACCAGATCTCGACGGGACGTAGCACAACAAGGAACAACCAGCATGGAGCGACGCGATTGACACACTATGGGGATAGCCGTGCATCAGCTGAATGAAGACGACGATGCAGGGAGAATCGATGAGAAGAACCGACCAGAAGCACCAAGATTGATTGCTAGAGCAGTAGGAAAACTAATCCTAGTTACTGCACCCACCATCCGTCATAAATACCCCTAACTATCCGTATCTCCCGAGCTCGAGCCTGTGAGGAATCTTCCGCCCAACCTCTTAGTTGGGGCTTGGACAGGTTGAATACCTAGATTTTGAACGACCATGATGTCAGTGGCGGTCCCCTCCTCGAATGGAGGGTGGCTTCAGTCTGTAGTGTAGTGTTCACGTACCGTCAGGTCCCGTATGTTTGGTATCTCAGGTACCGAACTCTAATAAAAATGTATTGAACAAACATTAAAAAAGAACAGAGCTCACACTCGTCTTTTGTTTGGCAGTGAACCCACAAGCAACTAGTGAAGCAATCTCGACATTGCCAGACCGCTTCGGCGGCATTCCCATCCGCGCTCACGCCTTGGCCACGGCAAGCCAGTGACCAAGGACCGTGACAACGGGTATCAGAGCGAGGTTCTTCCTCGGCGGCGGTGGAGAGCCTCTCAATCGTCGGCAACGATGGAGATTCAAGGTTCTTTGGAGAGGCCGAGGTCCTTTGCTTTCCGGCGGTGCAGACCGAGCTCCGGCGTTGAATCAAGCTTCGATGGCAGGAATCGTACTCCAACTTCGAGATGAGTCGTTCAGGCGTCGAACGAGGGTACAGAGAAAACCAAGGCCGCCTTGCAACCAAATCTTGATGGGAGCGCAGCGCGACGAGGAAGAACCAGCACCGAGCAGTGCGTTGACGCATGTTGGGGATAGCCGAGCATCGGCGGAATGAAACCAACTATGCGGGGAGAATCGATGAGAAGAACCGATGGGAAGCACCGAGATTGATTGTGCCGTAGGGAAACTAATCCTAAATTTTGCCTCTGTACCATATTATGAATAATGCTTGTATTATTATGAGGACCAGAGAGCAGAATATATAGAGATACAAGAGATTAAAAATATGCAAAAAAATATCATACAGTGGGGAAAATATAATATACTCCTATATCTCTAACAATTACCACTAATAACAGCTGATCCTCTAGGAGCTTTCTCATTTCCTGTGATGCTAGTCGTGTGGTGAGTCTGAATGAGACTCAGTTTATCAAGACTGTGGTGGAGTTAACTGCAGGTGCACTAAAGAACTTTGAGAAAAAAGACAGTGTCAGAACACCCTCTGGACAAGTGTCATGGCATGCAATTTAAGGGGTCTTCCTGTGCAGTCAAGGGTTTGAGGTCATTGATGCCAGAGAAAATGATTCAGCGGAGCAAGCAGTCAATAAAGATATTGAAATACTGAGAGGTATTCCAAATGCTCAAACATACATACGCACAAAAATGTTGAATTATTCTAAACAGGTGTCAGCCTTAGGAGTATTACATTCACATGCTACAGACTCTTTACCTCATCTGTTAGTGACCAATCCTCTTGTCAGCCCTCAGGAACAACAATTCTCTTTGTATCAAGATATCCTCAACAAATGGGATATAGCTCTTTCACTTGCTAATGCCATGGGTGATCAGTTGAGCGTTTCTGAAGTTTACCAAGGGATCAAGGAATTCTTTGATTGGGTTCAAACCAATGCTCCAATGATTTGTGACAGTTTTTTTGAGCAATAAAAACAGCAAGAAGACCCTACTGTAATGATTTGTGACAGTGATCGAGATGGGCAGATCAACGGTGTTGAGATCGCTGAAACATGCAGACATTGGTTGAAAAGGGTGGTCAGCCAGAGATTCAGATATATTCTCTAAAGATCAAGGTATTGTTTTTGCGACAGAAACACCAGGTTAAAATGGAGAAGCATTCTTTGCACAGAGTTGAAGAGGACAACATATGCATTGAAAATATGCTGAAGGAGTGTAAGTATTTGACATTCAGTACCAATGGTCAAACAGTCAAATTACAAGGACTAATACCTGACAAACAAGAGCTGCCACCCGCACCTTCAACGGTGGGACACGGCTTCGATACTCCCATTCGGTGCTCCTATGCGTACTCCTGCTGATGCGTTATAATTATGTTGGTCTTTTTATTAATAGTTATATTAACTACCATACCTTCACAACGAATGAGAATGTGACACATGGAGTATGCATGGGAGTACAAATGGGAGTATGGAAGTCTCACGGCTTCCATACTCCCGTTCGGTGCTCCTATGCGTACTCCCGCTGATGTGTTATAATTTCAGTGGTGCTGTTGATGAAGTGGCTAGAAGGACACAAGGACCGGATTACGGCTGTTCTGAAACCATATTCAGCATTATAAGGGGAGCAGGAGGATACAGCTGAGGAGTCTGATGTGCTTCACTTGTTTGACAAACTTATAGAACATCGGGCATTCAGAGAACCTGTTGTTTCTATGGCTCATCTATTACCGTCTATGGTGGACGCATCATTTGTAGAGTTATTGTCGGGGGAGCATCTCAAATGAAACTGCGCAAGGGGAAATTAACTGCTGCCCAAAACATAATGAAGCAACAAGGTGACAAATAGCGGACAAGGAGTTTCACGAAGGAGAAATTGTGCCGCTTCAGCTTCAATCCTGTGCAAACAAATCAGTGGTGCACAAACCTGGTCCAAAGCTTGTATGCAGGTTTTCAGGACCATTTCAAGTTCTGCAGAGGCTTGGCAAGTCTGTCATAGAGAAATATCCACCTGTCTTTGCTGAACATCCTATGGTAGTATGGTGGTGGATCTGTACCAGCCTTCGCTCCAACCTCTCCACATGGTGGACAGGGGTGGATCACGGAAGGCATTCCAGGTATTCCTCAGGTGGGTCTTCAATGATCCAATGTGCCAGCTCCTGCTACTATTGCGACATATAGATCCGCGTGGTAGAAGCAATTTGCAGAACTTAGTGCTTGAGGACAAGCACAATTTGGTGGCGGCCTGGCGTGGGAGGTGTGAGTGTGACATCCGAGTCGGAGTGGGGTGGCGGAGTGTGTGTTGCGTGGACCAGTCCTGGCACGTGGACCAGTCCTGGCATGTGGCTCCGGAGGTATGCTCCCGCTGATTATCTAACCGAACATGGAAAATAGAAAGGTACTCCATCCAACTAAAATTAATTGTTATTTTGGATAAAATTTTAGTTCAAAATGAATTAAAATTCTTGTTCAAAACGATAATTAATTTGTGACAGAGAGAGTATCGAACAGACATTGAGAAAAACAGAGCTCGCGCTAGTCCTCAGTATAGTTTGCCAAATGGGTCAGGCCCATCGGGCGGCCCGATACTCGACACGAAAAAGCACGGCCCGAACCCGAGCCCGACCCAATATAAATCGTGCCAGGCCGACCCGGGCGCGATAGCTGTGTTGGGCCTGGGCTGCCTCCCTGGCTTGCTGGGCCAGCCTGAGCACAGTCCTATTAAGGGGTCGACCCGATACAGCTCGAGCGTTCATATAAAAATCCGGCTTTTCCGAAACCCTAGCTATTTCTCCCTCTCCCTCTGCCTACAGCGGTGGCCACACGCCCTCTACAACCGCACCGACCGGCGGCCGCGGCGCCATATCTGCTCGTCACGCCGCCCTCTCCCCTCCCCTCCCCTCCTTGCGCCTCCCCTCGTCGCCCCTCTCCCCTCAGCGCGACTCCCGTCGCGCCTTCCCTCGTGGCCCATCTTCGCTCTCCCCTCCTCGTGCCTCCCCTCGCGGTCCGTCTCCCCTCGCCGCGACTCACGTCGTGCCTACCCTCGCGGCCTGTCTTTGCTCTCCCCTCCTCGCGCCTCCCATCGCCAACTGTCTCCCCTCGCTGCGACTCCCGTTGTGCCTCCCCTGGTGGCCCGTCTTTGCTCTCCCCTCCTTGCACCCCCCTCGCCGCCCGTCTCCCCTCACCGCGACTAACGTCAGACCTCTCCTCGCAGCTCATCTTCGCTACTGATCGGCCGCGCCGTCCGTCAACCTCGCGTCGCCGACCGCGTTGATGTGCCCGTCGTGCCTCCGTGCCAGTCCGACACAAAAAAAAGCTGACTGTGCCGTTCCTGGGCCACTGTTTCGGCACGGCAGCACGACCCGACATGGCACAGATGAAGCACCGAGCCAGCTCGTGCCGGATGAGCTCGTGCCCGGCGACATCCGGGTCGTGTTGGGCTCGGGCCGAGCGGCCCATTTGGTAAACTATAGTCCTCGAACAGTGTTGCAGTCACCTACGTCGCCCAGCAGCAAGCTCTCGCTGCACCCTCCTGCATCTGCTAGCAGCGTGCTTGCACCTGCCTCGTCGCTAGCATTCGTGCTGCACGCGCCAGCGTCGCGCTCGCACCTGCCTTGCCGCTTGCGGATGCTCTCCTGCGTCGCGCTCACGCCTGACTTGCCGCTTGCAAGATGCTCCCTTGCGTCGCTTCCAGCTGCCGGTAGGTTTGGGCTGGCCGCCGGACTGCCGGTGCAGCGCCCGACTCCTGGCTCCTCCTCTAAAATGCAGCCCAGTCGCGCCGCGCCTTACCCGCCTCCACTCTCCACCCTCCAATCGTTGCGTGTGCTGGCATCCACGTTGCGCCTGTCGATCGCCGCCTTCATGCCCACTAGGTTAACTCGCGTAGCTCGAGTAAAAGAGGATTAACTTAGTGGTTAAGTGCAATGAATAGCACTACTCAGGTTCTGACTTTGAGCGAATTTCAGGTTGAATTTCACAATACTAAATACAGACACTCTACAGAGAAAGTCATAGATTCTAGATTTGAGATGCATCTATGGAAAATGTCAAGGGATAGACATGCTATAATGTTTGTCTATGAGGGCCAATCCATAATTGTATGCTTAATTTTCCAATTATTGTCGTCTTGTTCTAGACAATATGCTCTGAGTGTTTGTATTTGTATTCGCTTATAATAAATTGGCAATAATCTCTTTAGAGAAAAAGATTAAAACTTTACTCATCATCTAAAAAACTCGCTACGCTCGAGAGAAAGGTTTGAGTGACCGTTTGGTCCTTTTCAGATTTCCAACTGTTTTTTTTTCATTTTTATTCCTTTTATTCCAAGTCATAACGGTGGGTTGGGATGAAAAAAATTGTGACTAAAACACAAAATTTAAAAATAAGAATCTAAATAATAATTAATCCCCAACACTATGTTCAAAACAATTGTCGCATAAATAAAATTTCAACAATATACATTTATGTTAAGAAAATATATTTAAATTACTCCACCAATCATGTGTCGTCCAGATTAGGCTGACTCTTTCTATTTGAGCCCATCTTATTGTATTGGGCTTGGCCGGGTCCATTTGATACTCAACTCTATTTCTAGTTTTGATCAAATCTTATTTTGACTAATGATTTTTATGACTTTAATCAACTTTAACAAAGAAAGACATGTACTTTTAGATCCATCATGAAAAATATTTTTATAATATATAATTTACAAGAATTAAAGTTAATTAAATATATAGATATTATTGGTCAAAAGTAGGTTTAACCGATTGCTGGAAATAAAGTTCTATTGGAACATAACCGGATGCAGCTTCCCTGCTCCCGCACGGTACCCCCATGCATACTCCCGCCAGCTGACAATGTTTTATTGGTTCATCTTTACAACCACACACAACTCAGCAAATGAAGATTTTTTGCAACAAACGGCGGGAGCAGCCTGACGCATTTAAAAGTGAAACAGACGGCAACAACGTCAAAGCAGAATAGTAAAAACAGGCACCAAATAGTACTAACATCAACACAACTTGGCGCCAAACATAAATATATTCCCGCCAGACCACTGTTGCTACAGAATCGCAATCTATATTCAATAACATATTTTTGTAATCTATGATCCCATAACTTGCTGCAAGGAAGATCAGATCTGCTACAGGTTGTGACAAGACCTGGTGCACCCAACCCTAGAAGATGATACATATCCCCATGAGCAGAGCTGCTGCACGACGGGAAAGGAGAGCTGCTGCATCTGGAAGGGGAAACACATCCTACACTTGCTGCGCCCTGTGAGAGAAGACCTGCTGCCCGCCACCAACTGATAATAGCTAAGATCGACCGTGAGCACGCAAGTTTCATCACTCCTCTGAAACAAGCTATAAATAACACTAAATTTAAAAAAATGTTAGATTATATTTGTATTCGTGTTCTTTTCCATACTGTAGATTATTCTTGTCTTTGTTTACAACATACTATTAATTTTTTATCATACCTTATGCTTTACAGCAGCTAAAATCGGAATGACATTTAACTCTGAGCAAGATGCATACAATTTTTATAATGCTTATGCTGGAAAAATGGGCTTTATTATCCGAAGAAGTGGATGTCATTACGTGGGAATTTCTTCAGTAATAAAGACTAGGACGTTATGTTGCTCTCGTGAAAGTATTCTACGTTCACTATTGTTAGTACAACAATCGAAATGTAACCAATATTTTGCAATAACAGGAACTCGTCGCTCCGACAAAAGGTTGGACTCCATAGATAAAAATGTATGTTATATAAGATCAGAAGACAAGATGTATGTGTCAAGCATCTATGAAGATAAATCTTGTAGGTGGATCATATTTTGTATATCAGTTTGTGTCCGAGCATAACCACATTCTTGCCACTACAAAGCAGACTCATCAATTAAGATCACAAAGGAAAATTGATGAAGCACATGTTTTAAGGATACAAGTGGCAAAATCTGTAGGCATCTCTACAAAAGCAGCCGTTGATTTATTGAAAAAAAAGTAGGTGGAATGGAAAATCTTGGATTCACTCATGTAAATGTGAAGAACAAATTATATTCAAAAAGATCACTAAAGGTACGCCAAGGGGATACTAGAGGTGTGTTGGAATATATAGAGAAGAAGACATCAGAAGATGCAAACTTTTTCTATTCTATCCAAGTTGATGAGGAGGATTTGGTAACTAATATTTTTGGGGCAGATACTAAAATGGTTACAGACTATGAATCCTATGGTGATGTTGTTGGTTTTGACACAACATACAAAAAAATTGGATCATGGTCGTCATCTTGGTTTGCTTCTTGAGGTAAATAATTATAAGAAAAAAATTGTTTTTGGTGTTGCACTTCTATATGATGAGACAACTGAACGTTTTATTTGGTTTTTTAGAACTTTTTTGAAGGTAATGTCCGGAAAGAAACCGCAAACTTTTTTAACGGATGAAGATGCAGCCATGGCTAAAGCAATCAGAATATCGGATACAAATCATGGGCTATGTGTGTGGCATATGAATCAGAATGCATGCAAGCATATTTCTAGAGCTATTAAAGATTACAAAAAATTTAATATTGAATTTCAAAAATGCATTTATGATCAAGAAGAGGAGTTGGATTTTATAAATGCATGGAACAAATTGCTAGTGACATTTGAGTTCCACGATAATCAATGGCTTCAAAGACTTTTTGATAAAAGGTATGTGAAAGTGCATCTAGGCATCCCTTGTGGGTTTTGGTTGATTTATGACAAACAAATGAGATCATAACCACATTATTGAGATGATCGCATGTTTTAATGAAAGAATGAAGAAAGCGCCAAAAAGAAAGAAGAATGAGGATCAATTTGGAAAAGAGCTCAAGTGCTGAATAGAATACATCATTGTGTAGAAAGTGTGTTGGTGTAACACATCCCAAGAGCTCAGTCACAAAAGAAATCCTCACACACTTCACGTTTCACAGGAAAAAACGGACTAGTCTGATATACACCGGACTAGTCCGATATCCTCTCTGCATAGGTTCGGACAAGTCCAGCCAGTGCGGACTTGTCCGCAACGGACTAGTCCGATAATGTCCGGACTAGTCCGATAATGCCTCTGACTAAAATCGGACAAGTACTCTAAGTGCGGACTTGTCCTCTGTTCACTAAGGGCATCACCACACCAGACTAGTCCAATATCACCACGGACAAGTCCGAAAACCTTTCTGACTAAAATCGGACAAGTCCGCTGCTAGCTGGACAAGTCCGATATTCCTGAACACTTAGGGTTTCCTGCACGCCGCACACTGGACTAGTCCGGACTCCACCACGGACTAGTCCGGACCCTCTAAACCCTAACGATAACTTTTGAAAACCCTAATATAAATAGATGTGCATGGCCCAACTATCAACTCTCTCGACCCCCCTGCGCCGTCACACCCTCCAAGAGCCTAGAAAACACATATCTCCACACAATCCAACGCAAGAAATATCAATCCCTTGAGGATTCACTTTGGATCAAAGGAGAGACAGGATTCCACACATTTGAGCTCTTGGGTTTGATCTCTAACACACTCCCGTTGTTTCATTGTTGATCTTACGAGTGTGTTCTTGGTGGTGTTTGAATTGTAATCTTGGGGAGCCCTCAACTTGTGAGAAGGCCTCTTGAACTTGGTGATTTTCCCCTTTGTGATAGTGGAAGAAGAATTGGCCTTCGTGGTGATTCGACAAGGTTAGGGTCAGTGAAGACCTGGTCCTTTCATGGGCCCCTCAACGTGGATGTAGGTTGCCTATGTGGGAACCGAACCACGGGATAAAAATCGTGTGTCAAACTTGTTCTTAAGTTTCTCATATCATATTCTAGGGTTTGATTAATTTTGTCCATCTTACGTTAAAACATTCAAATCAAAGTTAATTCACACTACACTTAACTTCATTGACTCAATACTTGCAAGTTACATACTATATTCTGCTGCATACTGTGCTTGTATTGAAATCATTGATCGAACTTGATCAACCTAGTCCGCACGCATCGGACTAGTCCGCACTGTACCGGACTAGTCCGATATCTTGGGATTTGATCAGTTTGTTAAGTGTTGCAGGTTCCGACCAAATTTCAAAAAGGCCTATTCACCCCCCCCCCTCTAGGCCACATTCAATTGATATCAGAGCGGGACTCTTCGCAAGAGACTAATCGCTCGAAGAGAACATGTCGGACATGAAAGATGTGCACAAGAGTCTTAACCAAGGGAAGGTTGATGACGAAAAAGCTCAAAAATTGGAGAAGCTCCTCGATGCCATCTAAGACTTCGAGGATGGTGATGAGGAGATGCTTGAACTCAAGGCGCTTCTAAGGAAGAAAGCTCTCTCCAAAGGGAAAGTGAAGGTCGAGGACGAGAAGAAGAAGAAGGGGGGTAGTCACACCGACTACTCCCGATATCCTTTTAACTACGATCGTCTTAATTCTAACAATAACCATTACTTATCTATTCCTCTAGGAAAAGCCCTACACTTCGATGGCAATGACTACTCAATGTGGAGGTAGAACATGAAAATGGACTTAATCTCACTCAATCCCAGTTTATGGCACATTGTGTGTACAGGAATAGATATCCCAGACGACAATGAAGAGCTTACCCCAAGTCAGGAGCAAGCAATTCATCAGAATGCTCAAGCTGCAACAGTCATTACATCCTCTCTATGTCAGGAAGAGTTCACCAAGGTGGATGTTCTCGAGATTGCGAAAGAAATTTGGGATACATTGCAAACCGCACATGAAGGCGATCGTCATGTGCGAGAAGCAAAGATCGAAATGATCGAAGGCGAATTGGGAAGATTCGCCATAGAAGAATATGAGTCACCACAAGACATGTACAACCGGTTAAAGATGCTCATCAACAAGGTTCGAGCATACGGAAGGAAGAAGTGGAACGATCATGAGGTGGTGAAGCTCATCCTTAGAGCTTTCATGCCTCGCAACGTCACCTTGTGCTCGATGATCAGAGAAAGCCCTGGGTACAAGAAAATGACATCGGATGAGCTGCTTGGGAAAATCATCAATTTCGATGATGAAAATCAAGCAAAGCATGTCAAGGAGATTGCTGACCTCACCTCGGCAAAGAAGAAAGGGGTCACTTTGAAGTCCACTTGCAAGCCCTTGTCTAAAGAAGCTCGGGAAGCTCAACAAGAAGAGGACAGCGAGGACGAGAGCAGCGACATTGACGAAGAGGACATGATCCTCTTTATGAAGAGATTCAAGAAAATGATGAAGAAAAGAAAAGGGGGAAAATCAAGTGAAGGAAAATACAAAGAGAAGCCAAGACCAAAGTTGAGGCGGGCATGCTATAACTGTGGTGAATATTATCACTTTATAGTAGACTGCCCGTATGAAGAAAACAAGAAGAAAACCAAGGAAACTAAGCCTCAACCCAAGAAATTCTTCAAGAAGAAGAAGCAAGCTGAACAAGCACACCTAGGAAAGGAGTGGGACTCAAATGATGAGTCCTCATTCGGAGAGGAAGAGGAGATGGCTAGCATAGCCATCGAGAAGACAACTAAGAAGTCAACCCTCTTCCCAAATCTCAGCGCATGGAAGGGCAACGACACTTGCCTCATGGCAAAGGAAGGTAAACGAAAGGTAACAAAGAAATCCTCTTCCTTGCATTCCTATTCTAGTGATAGTAAAGTTGCTAGTGATAATGAAGACATGCTCGTTGGCTTAGATAAAAAAACAGCTGTGAAAATGAAATTTCTACTTGATTAGCTTGGTGAGAAGGAGAAGTTAATCAACCGTCAAGAAGATATGATTTCCCTTAAAAGGAGGAATATCTTAAACTTGACGAACTTCTCGAACTTGAAAAAGAGTGAGGCAAGTCACTGGAACTTGAGTTAGCCTCAAACACCACAATCAAGGACGAACTTGCTAACCTATCCAAGGCTAACAAAATCCTTGAGGTACAAGTTGAGTCACTCAAACAAAGTGACCCCTCATCCTATTCAAGCTCACCTTCTCAACCACTTAAAACTGAAGCTACTATTACTTGTTCATGTGCTAAAATTGACACTAGCTTGAAGAAAAAGTCAACCTCTACCAAGGAAAAACATCCTTCCCAAAGTGGCATATTTGACAAGGAGAAGATCAAATATGCACGTAGTGCATACTTGGTCACAAGACCTCCTAATGTAAAATATGGCATTGGGTATTCTTATGGTGAAAAACAATATGCTAGAAGCCATAAAAATAACAAGGAGAGCATTGCCTTTGTGAGGGGAAACTCCTCTCAAGCTAGAAAGACCAATAATGCTAATAAGTCCAAGATAGTGAACACATACAATAACCGGACTAGTCTGGTCCTTACTCGGACAAGTTCGGTCCTCCAGACAAGTCCGGTTTCCCGGACTAGTTCTGTTAATAAACAACAACAACAACTATTATTCAAGACTTTCGATGCATTCTATGTTCTAATGAGAAGTAATTTTGTTAAAGTTTATGTTCATTATGTTGGGCCACGCCATGGGAACACCAAGTCTCATGTGTGGGTGCCCAAATCTCTTGTAACTAACCTCAAAGGACCCAAGCAAGCTTGGGTACCTAAAACCAAGGCATGATTTGTTTTTGTAGGCCTATTCCTCCGATGGATCGAAATGGGTGCTAGACAGTGGTTGCACCAACCATATGACCGGAGAAAGAAGGATGTTCGTTGAGTATGAAGAAAACGAGGATCCAAGCGAGGGCATCTATTTTGGAGACAAGAGTCAAGGAAAGGTGCTCGGTACTGGTAAAATTGATATATCGTGTCAACATACTCTTTCTCATGTGTTACACGTCTGTCGGTACCCTAGAAACCGTACACCCCTTGAGGTTATAAAGATCTCAAAGGAAAATCATCTACTTGGTGTGAAGACCCTCAAAGGCCCACCTGTCAAACATAATCGGACCCGCTTCTCCAACATGGTTAATCCCTAGGTCGCCACGTGTACTGCCAAACCGAAGCTACCGCCCACAAGGGGGAAGCTCCGGACCATGTACCGAAATGGCACCTCCGGACTTAACCCCAGACCGAGAGAAGCTCCGGACCTGACACGTGTCAGGTAGCCCCGGAGCTACCTGTTTCCCACAGTATGCTCCGGAGCTGCCACGTGTCCAACCGTCGTATCTTCAGCCCCTAACCTCCGGAAGACCTCGCAATGGCTCCGGATCTTCAAAGGGGAATCAAGGACTTCAAGACCTGATTAAGTGTCATTAATGCCATATTAATGACACTTAAACGGACGATCTTAACACCAGTAACGGTGCTATCAAAGCCCGTTACAGGGTCATTAAGAGTAATTAAATGTGTTAAATAAGTGTCAATATTAGTAACCGCCGGGGCCACATGTCGGCCTAGGCTAACTTGTAACGGCCTACCCTTGTACTATAAAAGGACAGGCCGACGACACGTTCTGGGGGCTACACACACACATACGCCAGAGATAGACATACACGCCATTGACGCTGAACACAAGCTCAAACAGCTAATACAACACCATCACATCCGTGGAGTAGGGTATTACGCTTAGGGGCCCGAACCACGTAAACTCTTGTGTATCCTGTGTCAAGTCCTACTCACCTTCTCGAATCTCCGCGCGCCCATACCGAACATCAAACTCCCCTATCACTTTAGCAGTGTAGGGAGATCTGCCGGTTCCAAACCACCGACAGTTGGCGCGCCAGGTAGGGGCGCCTGAGATTTTGAGAATGGTGAACTCTGCTGCTGGATCATCCAACGGCCAACCTGCTGCTCAGGCTGTTGGAGGCAATCCCTCCAATAGGCAGCCACCAGCAGGAGCCTCAGCACCAGCAGGAGTCACACTCCCACCACCACCGTCTCCCCCAGCAAATCATGCTGGGCAACGTGATGGTGCGCCGGCGTCAATTACTGCGTCGACAAATCATGACAACCTGGAACACGCGCTCCATGCAGCGCGTGCTCTTCTCCAACGCCCACCACCTCTGGATGCATCCCGGGATGCACTGGAGCAGTGGAGGGCCGATGTGGAGCATTTGGTTGCAGCAGCAGCCGAACGCCTCAGCAACCAGGGTCCTCCTCCTTCAGGAAGAGCCCCGTCGCAGCGGCGGACTTTGTCTGGAAGACTTGGTCTGCACGTTTCCAATAGCAGGAGACGTGCTGCGTCACAACAAGTGACGTCATTGCCCTCCGGGGCACGATGCACTCACACGGTATCCAGGCTTTTGACTCACGACCTCCGGGCGGAGCTTGATCGCCGATACCGCCAGCAGGACGGCCGAGTCCATATTGAGCGTGCCTGTGAAAGACGGGAAGCTCAGGACCTTTCTGCTCCTGAAGGAGTGGGAGGAGGTTGTTCAGCCCTAGCCATGCACCTGCGCATGGTTAGGTGGCCACAGAAGTTTCGGCCTCACCTGACGGAAAAATTCGATGGGACTGTCAATCCCGCCGAATTTCTTCAGATCTACTCCACTGCAATCTTAGCAGCCGGAGGAAACGAGGCCGTGATGGCCAATTAATTTCCAGTGGCCTTAACTGGGACTGCTAGGTCCTGGTTTATGAGCCTTCCACCCAACTCTATCAACAGTTGGGAGGAGCTGTGCCGTCAGTTCACTGCCAACTTCGGGAGTTCATACACCCGACCAGGCACTGAACTAGACCTTTTTGCGGTCGTGCAAAACGGGGGAGAATCCTTGCGATCATTCATCCAGAGGTTCTCTCAGGTACGAAACACTATCCCTTCTATCTCTAGCGCCTCTGTCATTGTGGCATTTAGACAGGGTGTGCGGGACAAGAAGATGTTGGAGAAACTGGTGATCAAGGAGATCACCAGTGTCACGGAACTCTTCAGCTTGGCTGACAAATGTGCCAGAGCTGCGGAGGGCCGTGAGATGCACTCCAAACCAACCTAGGAGGGTCACAAGAAATCCTCCAAAGAAGAAGCCGCTACCTCCGGGGGTGGCAAGAAGAAAAAGAAGACTGGCACATCCAACGTTGCAGCTGCTGCAGCTCCGGGTGGCCGGGGGCCACGCCCCAAGAAGCGACCTCGACCGTCTTCTGAAGACGGTGGCAAACCCAAAGTGTGGTGTCCCATTCACAAAACGGGCAGCCACAGTTTGGAAGACTGCCGGGAGGTCCAAAACCTTGCCGAGCGCCACAACAAGCGCCGGGAAGAATCTCCTTTCCGACAGAGGGATGGAAAGCAAAAAGTTGACGAAGCTCCGGCTGAAGAGGAGTTAGGGTTCCAGGATCCCAAAAAGGTCCTGAAGGCCGTCTACACCTCCGTCGACGATGATTCTGACGTCTCTGACAACGAGCGTCGGAAGACCATGAACACCATTTTTGGTGGATCATGGGATATCACCTCCCGTCGCGTCATCAAGACTATGCGTCGGGATATGGCCGTTGTAGCTCCTACAGTCAGGCCGGAACCTCACCGAAAGTGGATGGACACAACCATCACTTTTGATGCTTCGGATTGTCCCCGGAGCATGGTTGGAGCAGGACAGTTACCCTTGATGGTATCTCGTACCATCAACAACATCCAGCTCCACCACGTCATGGTAGACGGAGGTTCGGGGCTTAACCTCATCAGCTTCGAAGCTTTCACTAAGCTTCAGCTCCGACCTTCGGATCTCCACCCCTCTCGACCTTTCTCCGGAGTAGGTCTGGGGGCCATCACCCCACTCAGAGCTATTACTCTCCCTGTTACCTTCGGGACACGGGAGAAGTACCGCACTGAGAAGTTGGTCTTCGACGTTGCTCAGATCAACTTAGCCTTCAATTCCATCTTGGGTAGACTTGCCCTGTATAAATTCATGGCAGCTGCTCATTATTGTTATCTGGTGTTGAAGATGCCAACACCAGTAGGCGTTCTCCGGATCCGCGGAGATCGCACTGCCGGAGTAACTGCATTGGAAGAACTCCATGCGCTCACCACAACACAAGAGGAGGACTCCAGGCAGGAGCAAGCTCCAAAACCCCCGAGCATTCGCCAACGAGGCTCGACTTCTGCACCTCGAGTGCAGCCAAGCGGCGACACCGACATTCCCGTCAAAGTCGTCCAAATTGGTTCCGATGCCGCTCAAACCACCCGTATATCGGGAGGATTGAACGACAAATAGGAACTCGCGCTCATCACTTTCCTCCGGGCTAACGTCGACGTGTTTGCTTGGCAACCGTCACAAATGCCTGGGATCCCCAGAGAAGTGATTGAGCACAATCTGAAGATCTACCCCGATGCCCGGCCTGTGCATCAGAAGCCTCAGAAGCAATCTGTAGAGCGACAGAACTTCATCCGACAAGAAGTGAAGAAGTTACTCGAAGCCGGATTCATCCGAGAATTCTTCCATCCAAAATGGCTGGCAAACCCAGTCGTTGTGCCCAAGGCCGGCGGGAGGCTTCAGATTTGTATCGACTACACCACACTAAATAAGGCATGTCCAAAAGATCCATTCCCACTACCTAGAATAGATCAGATAGTGGATTCCACCTCCGGGTGTGAATTACTGTGTTTCCTAGATGCATATTCCGAATATCACCAAATCAGGATGTCTAGGGAAGATGAAGAGCATACTTCATTCATCACAGTAGATGGATTGTATTGTTACACAGCCATGCCCTTTGATCTCAAGAATGCAGCTTCAACTTTTGTACGAGCTATGTACAAAACTTTTGAAGAACTTTTGCGCGGTGCCAACGGCATCCTAATGTGGTGCATCAAAAGGGAAGAAGGCTGCGAGATCCTCGCAGAAATCCATGGAGGCGAGTGTGGGAACCACGCGTCTTCCCGCACGCTGGTTGGTAAAGCCTTTCGGCATGGCTTCTACTGGCCTACAGCACTCCAGGATGCAACTGAGCTGGTGAAAAAATGCAAAGCATGCCAATTTCATGCAAAGCAAATTCACACACCAGCTCAGCCCTTACAAATGATACCTCCTACATGGCCCTTCGCTGTGTGGGGGATGGACATCTTGGGACCTTTCCCAAGAGCCGTCGGAGGTTACAAGTTCCTGTACGTCGCCATTGACAAGTTCACCAAGTGGTCGGAAGCAACTCCAGTTGTGACAATCAACAAACAATCTGCTATCAACTTTCTACAGTCCATTGTATGCAGATTTGGAGTCCCAAACAAAATCATCACTGATAATGGGACCCAATTCACAAGCTCCGCATGCCAAGGATATTGCGAAGACCTCGGCATACAAGTTTGCTACGCCTCCGTAGCTCATCCAGCTAGCAATGGCCAAGCCGAGAGAGCAAATGCTGAAATCCTTAAAGGACTTAAAATGCGCACTTATGAGCGCTTGAAAAAACATGGAGCCAACTGGATCGAAGAGCTTCCGCCCACTCTATGGGCCAACAGGACATCTCCAAACCGGTCAACCGGAGAGACACCCTTCTTTTTGGTGTACGGAGCTGAAGCAATCCTTCCTCCGGAAATCACCTTGGGTTCACTCCGGGTCCGGACCTTCGACGAAGCCGCGCAGGACCAGCTCCGGCGTGAAGACCTAGACCTCCTTGAGGAGGGAAGGTGCCAAGCAGCTGTTCGGAATGCCCGATATCGTCAAGCCCTACGGCGTTATCACCAGCGGCATGTACACAACCGACAGCTCGAGGAAGGGGATCTGGTGCTACGGAGAATACAATCCAGAGAAGGGTTCAACAAACTCTCCCCCGGCTGGGAGGGGCCCTTCTGAGTGATTAAAGTATTCCGTCCCAAAAGCGTTCGCTTGGCTACTGAGGATGGGACACCTCTCCCAAATCCTTGGAACATCGAGCACCTCCGTAAGTTCTACACTTAATACAACGAAGGTGAGTCTTGAGTAACTTGAGATGTATGTTATAGAGTCATTGTACAGAGTCGGGTAGTTCCTCCGGGAGAGCAGCCGGACCTTTCCCGAAAGGTCCGCAAAGTTCATGCAACACTTGTCACAGTCTCCGGACTGAAAGTGTGGCTAACTACCCTAGGTCAAACGAGAAATGAAACACGCTTAGTCTGGTTCCGTACCCTAAGAGTGTACTTGTTTCCCCTGTACCCCGGACCTATAATGAAAGACATCTTCATGTGAAATAGACTCCACGTGCATTTATTTTGTACAGGCTCAATATTTTTATTTTTCTCTTTCTTGTCTATAACAAAGACGTGCAATTCTTAAGAAATTTTAGTTCAATCGGTTTATATACGATTCGAGTTGTATTGTCAATTCTTTTGGATTCAAATATTGTTCATGGCCAACTCGCCTGAAAGCCGCCAAGCCAATCTAGGGCTGGAGTGTGCTATCGACTTAGCCTGGTGAAGCACCCTATGTACGCCACTCTACCTACACCCCGGCAGGCCGAAGTAAGGCGGGTCCGTGTACAGTTGGATCTTGAAGAAAAGACAACACATTCGATTGTATTTAGAATCGCGTTTGACTTAAAATCTTCTTGAGAGTCATAAGCCGCGATGAAGTTATAGACAAGAAACAAATTTTACTATTTTTCTTGGCTTAAGTGTGCAGGAAAAATAAAATCTCGTTGATGGAGAAAAGCCGGAGCTAACTAAGCTCCGACTTCCCTAAGGGGGCCAGCCGTTGATGCTGAATAAAAGGTGGTGAGAAGACCTTGTAAATGGAGTCTACTGCCAACAAACTGAGTGTTGGCAAAGCTCACTGCCGGAGCTACTAAGCTCCGACACCCCAGAGGATTAACTATCGATGCTCTACGCGTTGATAGAGATTATTGCCGGAACTACTGAGCTCTAGCGATAGACAATGCCGGAGCTTCTAAGCTCCGACAACCTCAGGGGGCCTTCACTATCGAAGACTTCGAACCTAAATTATACAAGTTCGGAGCAAAAGAGTCTTCAACAAAACGCAATATCCTCTTGGTACATGTTCACAATCAAATTGTGTACATATACCAGGGGGCCAAGTGAAAATAAAAGTGTTGAAGACAAAAAGTGAAATTCACAAAATTTGGGGATTTCACTTATCTGGAGACAAGGGATTACATCTGGAGACAAGGGATTACAAAATTGAGGAAGAAGAAGAGAAAATACAAGTGAGAACTATAGAGATGGTCCTAGACCCTATGGAAGAATTGGGCGACCTTCTGGGCAACCTCTGATACGCTGGCTCGGGTAGCTTCACCTTCTCCTTCGATGGGGCCTTCAAGCACCAGGTCCAGAGGAAATTGGGAGTTCCGGCTGGTGTAGCACGTCAGCACATACTCTGCGACGTTCTTCGCCAGGGATTGCCCCCCAACCTCCAGTTGGTCCGCGATGACATCGCCCACCTTGGAGAGCTGGCTACCTGCTGCGCTCAACGCCTGCAGCGCTAGGTCCGGCTCCGGCTCCGGATCATCCGGGCGCACGGGGCTGAAACCCATCGTTGTCAGTGCATCATTGGCCTTGCTCAAGAACTCTCAAATCTGTAGGGAGTCCTCAGCCCTCAAGCCCTTCATCTCTTCCAGGGATCTTCTGGCCGCCACCAGTTCAGAATTCTCACGGGCAAGGCGCTCAACTTCTTTGGCGTTTTGCTGAATCTTCTCAGCAACCTGCCTTTCGAGTTTTCCGAGCTCCTCCTCTCGGAGGTGAATCTTGTTCCGGCGGTCAACTAGGTCCTTCTCTCTACCCCTCACTTTCTTCTCTCTGGCAGTAAGGGCACACTCTTGTTCATAGAGTTCCTGCCCTCGCACCCAGACCTTCTACTCTTCCTCTTGGCAGCGCTCTTCCAATTTCTTGGCGCGCTCCTCGAGGCCCTTGTCAGCCAGAGCCACCTTCTCGGTGAGCTCTTCCTCCCTCCTCAGGACGTCATCCCGCAGCTCTAGGAGTTTCTGCTCTTCATCTTCGAGTCGTTTCTCCCTCTCTTCAAGTGCCTCTCGGCGCTTGATGAGTGCAGTGTTAATGGCCTCAAGCTGCTCGTGGCGTGCATCGGCCGCATTATTTGCTGCTTTGGCCTGATCGTAGATCTCCCGGGATTGAGCGTCGAGGGCACGAGTCATACTCTCCCTGTCATCCAGTAACTTGCCCCAGTACTCCAGGCGGATCTTCTCCCGCTTGATCCACTCCTTGTCATCCGCTAGCCTCGACTGCGCCAGCTTGGTCTCGAAGTAGAGCCGATTACGCCACCGCCTAAGGGTTTGGCGCTCCTCTTCAAGAGCCTTGCTGTCGTGGAAGAAGGCCAGTTGGACTTGACGCAGACTGGAACATGCGTTGTCAATGGACAGCGACAACGGGATTGGTTCCGGACCTGCTGGGGTCTCCTCCGCTGGTTCCAGCGGGTCTTCAAATACAAAAATTGGGTCCCACTCTACAAGAGTGGTCCCCTGAGTCTCCATGGCACTAGGGCCGTCCTCCGGGATGACCTCAGTCGCCATCGAGGAAGGCCCTGTCGCCAGGTCTTCGTTCACCCCCTCAGACAGGGGGCCAGCAACTTCGCTTGGGCACTCCGGCTCGGCCGCAGGTACCTCCGATGTCGTCGCTTCCAGAGCAGGAGCTGCTGCTGGCTCCGGCCTGGGCACCTCTTCCGATGGGAGCTCGAGCTCCGTCACCTCTTCAACAACCGGCTCAGAAGCCGGAAGATCTTCAACATCGTCCAGCCTTGTGGCCGGAGCTCCAACAATGACCGGCTCAGTGGCGATTGCTTCGGAGGTAGCCGGCCCAACTGTTGGAACTACCTCAGTTTCCGGCGCGCACGCCGGAGCTTCAATCACCTCCGGCTCAACCGCCGGGGCTTCAACAATTTCCGGCTCAGAGGCTGGGATTACTGCATCCTCTGGCTCAACAGCCGAAGCTTCCATCATCGCAGCACCAGAACCCGGGGCTTCAACCTCCGGGACATGTGCCGCTGGCGCATCTTCACTCCCGTGGTCCGGCGCTACCACGGGAACTTCTGGGGATGAGTCGAGGTCCATGACTACGACAGCCGGCGCCGGAGTTGTCGCATCTTCAGCCACCACTTGGGGAGGCACCGAGACAGGAGCAGAAGCTCCCACTCTCACGGCTTCAGCCACTGTGGCCGAGGGTGGAGCCTCACTTCCCTTCTTGGAGACGCTGCAGATGATGAACGAAGAAAATTAAAAAATAGTTGCTACAATAAAAACAACTATCCAAGGTAGAAATCAAAATTTACCTTGGGAGGCTTCCGCACCAGCTTGCGCGGAACCTTTTTCCCGGGCGTTCTGGGCTAGCCATAGCCGGCGCAGAAGCTCCGGAAGGCCCCCCAGAACTCGTCGCGGCCCCGGGTGTTTCCCGGGTTGAGGCTCCCCTCGATCGGGAAGAACCCCCGGACCTGGAGGCCTCCACCGGCCCAGGAGCTGGAGTTGCACGCCTGGAGCTAACACCCCGGGAGGACCCTACTGCGGGGACAGCCATGCTCCGAGAGGACCCCATCGCGGGAACAGTCGCGTTCTGGGATGACCCCACTACGGGAACAGTCGCCGCAGCTGCAGAGGACCTTCCCCTCCGGGGAGAAGGAGCCGACGGAGAAGTAGCGGGCCCGACCGACCTTCCATCGGCGTACTGCAACTTCCTCTTCCGGCTCACTGGTTCACCCACCAACTCCTTGCCCTTGCCGATGACTTCTCCCCTAGGCTTAGGAGCAGATCCAGAGCCATCCTTGGGTATTCCGGGGATCGCTACCCCGGAGGTTGGTCTTCTCTCGACGACACCAAGGTCGTCAAGCATGGACATCTTCCACCGGAGCTCTCTGCTGAACTCCACTTGTACGTTCAGAGGAAGAAAAGCAGATGGCGGAGTCAAGTCGTCGCCGTCGACGTCGATGCCGTTCTGGAACTTCTTGAGGTGGAACTCCAAGGTTTTCCCCACCATGTTGGACTTCAACCCGGTCTCAACCCGGTCGTCGTCCATCACGCTATTGAGGGCCCAAGCGAGTTTCTCCCTCCTCTTCAGCGGCGCCCACATGTTGACCAAGAAATTGCAAAATGCCGCCTGAGGAGTCAATCCTCCCTCCACGCATTGGCGGATCCTGGTCAAAGCTGGGTTGAAAGCTTCCGCCAGCATCGGAGCTTCACTCCATATCGTTGTGTCGATGCCGGGAAGACCATCGGGCAGCTCCAACCTCTCGTGCTCCTCCACCCTGACGACTATCCAGTCTTTCTTCCAGTCATCCCACTTCCCAGAGGGAAATGACCGGAGGTACTTGAACGGGCACTTCTTGCGCTTCACAAAGTAGTAGAAGCCAAGGTACTCATTGCTCCGGCCAGTGGTGTGGACGGTGAAGAAGGTCCGGAAGAGTTCAATGCAGGGGGGGATGCCCGCCCACATCTCACAAAAGTGGACGAAGATGGACACGAGGAGAATGGAGTGAGGGCCAAGGTGGTATAACTGCAGACCATAGAAGTCTAGCAGCATCAAGAAAAAGGAAGAAAAAGGTGGGATCAACCCCACCACGGCGTACGAGGAGAAGTACACCATTTCGCCGGCGTGCTCCTTCTCGAATGGGAGCTCTCCACCGGCGCGGACCAAACGGTTGAAGAAGTTTGAGGACCACCCCATGAGGGCCCGGACCTTCATCAGGTCGCCGTCGGTCTTCAAGCGACTCTCGCGGAGACCCAACTCCATCGCGGCACAGCTAGGCAAGAGAAGAAAAGCGAAGCACAAGTTGGGAGTTTGATCGCAAGAACAGATGAGAGGCGTAAAGAACTCCCGATGGTGCGCACATTCCTTCTTAAGTAAGCCCTCGCAACGCTTGGATGGAAACCGCAAGGAAGTCGAAGGTACCACCCAAAAATTCCACCCAGCCGATGACAAGCGGGCCCGAGACCACCCCGATGATCAAGTCGAGGTTCTTACCCAGGTGAACGGTTGTCATCAAGAGGCGGGAAGCCCAAAGGCGGCCGCCTGACAAGGCGCGCGGAACCGATACTGTTTTCGTATCGAGAACCGGCGACCTTCAATTGCGTGAGATCCGCACGCCAAAGATCTCATCTGCCGCACGCGGGATACGCCACGCGGCGAGGATTTAATTCCATGTCCTTGCCAACGGCACCCTCAAAGACCCTTGAAGACTCAGTTCAAAGGTCGCGAGGATGGACCCACCTCCAGCGGAATGACTTCCCCGGAGGTAGGTCTAGGGGGCCACTGTCGGTACCCTAGAAACCGTACACCCCTTGAGGTTATAAAGATCTCAAAGGAAAATCATCTACTTGGTGTGAAGACCCTCGAAGGCCCACATGTCAGACATAACCGGACCCACTTCTCCAACATGGTTAATCCCTAGGCGGCCACGTGTACTGCCAAACCGGAGCTACCGCCCACAAGGGGGAAGCTCCGGACCATGTACCGAAATGGCACCTCCGAGCTTAACCCCAGACCGAGAGAAGCTCCGGACCTGACACGTGTCAGGTAGCCCCGGAGCTACCTGTTTCCCACAGTATGCTCCGGAGCTGCCACGTGTCCAACCGTCGTATCTTCAGCCCCTAACCTCCGGAAGACCTCGCAACGGCTCCGGATCTTCAAAGGGGAATCAAGGACTTCAAGACCCGATTAAGTGTCATTAATGACCTATTAATGATACTTAAACGGACGATCTTAACACCAGTAGGTGCTGTCGAAGCCCGTTATAGGGTCATTAAGAGTAATTAAATGTGTTAAATAAGTGTCAATATTAGTAACCGCCGGGGCCACATGTCGGGCCAGGCTAACTTGTAACGGCCTGCCCTTGTACTATAAAAGGACAGGCCGACGACACGTTCTGGGGGCTACACACACACATACGCCAGAGACAGACATACACGCCATTGACGCTGAACACAAGCTCAAACAGCTAATACAACACCATCAAATCCGTGGAGTAGGGTATTACGCTTAGGCGGCCTGAACCACGTAAACTCTTGTGTCTCCTGTGTCAATTCCTACTCACCTTCTCGAATCTCCGCGCGCCCATACCGAACATCAAACTCCCCTATCACTTTAGCAGTGTAGGGAGATCTGCCGGTTCCAAACCACCGACAACGTCGATTCCTTAGATTATAACCTGCTGTCCATATCTCAATTATGTAACAAAGGTTATAATTGCTTGTTTACTAATGAGGGTGTGACCGTCTCTAGAAGGGGTGATGGTTCCATTGCATTCAAGGGTGTGTTAAAGGGAAAGCTTTATGTTGTTGACTTCAACAAAGATAAAGCCGAACTTGACACATGCTTGATTGCAAAGACCAACATGGGTTGGCTGTGGCATAGACGGCTAGTGCATGTTGGTATGTGGAATCTTCAAAAACTTCTCAAGGGTGACCACATCCGAGGTTTGAAGGATGCTATTTTTGAGAAAGACAGGCCGTGTAGCGCGTGCCAAGCCGAGAAGCAAGTTGGAGCACCTCATCCCGCGAAGAACGTCATGACTACAACAAGACCGCTCGAGATACTTCACATGGACCTTTTCGGTCCAATTGCATACATAAGCATCGGCGGTAAAAAATATGACTTATTAATTGTTGATGACTTTTCGCGCTTCACTTGAGTTTTCTTTTTGCATGATAAGACAGAAACTCAAGGAACCCTCAAGAAGTTTCTCAAGCGTACTTAAAATGAGTTCTCATTGAAGGTCAAGAACATACGAAGCGACAATGGCACGGAGTTCAAGAACACTCAAGTTGAGGAGTACCTACACGAAGAAGGCATAAAGCATGAGTTTTCAGCACCTTACTCCCCTCAACAAAACGGAGTTGCCGAAAGGAAGAAACGAACCCTCATAGAGATGGCGAGAACAATGCTCAATGAATACAAGACCTCGGATTGGTTTTGAGCAGAAGTGGTTAACACCGCTTGCCATGCCATAAACTGACTCTACCTTCATCGACTACTCAAGAAGACAATATATGAGCTACACTCGGGTAACAAGCCAAATATTTCTTACTTTCGAGTCTTCGGTTCTAAATGCTATATTTTGAACAAGAAGCTGAGGACTTCAAAGTTCACTTCGAAGTCCGATGAAGGTTTCTTGCTTGGATATGACTCAAACACTTACGCCTATCGTGTCTTCAACAAAGTCTTCACACTTGTTGAAGTAGCACGTGATGTAGTGTTCGATGAAACTAACGGTGCTCAAAAGGAGCAAGTTGATCCATGTGTGCTAGATAGAGCAGAAGCTCCTTGTCAAGCATTGAGAAGAATGGCGTTGGGTGATGTTCAACCACAAGAGCCACCTCTACATGTGCATGAGGAAGATGAACCACAAGAGGAGGCCAATGATCAAGGGGGAGCTTCCATACAAGATCAACCTCAAGATGACAAAGATGATCAACAAGTAAATGAGGGCAACCATCTAGGGGGAGAAGAAGAAGATCATGAAGACAAAAGACCGCAAGTGCCACACCGGAGAGTACAACAATGCATCCAAAGAGATCACCCAATCGACAACATCATCGGTGACATCCAAAACGGGAGTAACAACTAGATCCTGCATATCTTACTTCTGTGAGCATTACTCTTTTGTTTCCTTTTTGGAACCACGTAGGATTGAGGATGCATTGAAAGATCCGGACTGGATGGTGGAGATACAAGAAGAACTAAACAACTTCAAATGGAATGAGGTGTGGGAACTCATCGAAAGACTAACGCGAACATCAGTGCCAAATGGGTCTTCTGCAACAAACAAGATGAACACAGGGTGGTTACAAGGAACAAGGCACGACTTGTGGCCAAAGGGTATTCACAAGTCGAAGGTTTGGATTTCAATGAAATCTTTGCTCCCGTAGCTAGACTTGAATCGATTAGAATATTGCTTGCATATGCTACTCACCATGATTTCAAGCTCTACCAAATGGATGTGAAAAGCGCCTTCGTCAACGGTCCAATCAAGGAGGAGGTGTACGTGGAGCAACCTCCCGGATTTGAAGACAAAGAGTTCCCCGACCACGTCTTTAAACTGCGTAAGGCTCTCTACGGCCTCAAACAAGCTTCTAGAGCTTGGTTTGAGTGTGTTAGAGATTTCTTAATTGAAAATGGTTTCAAGATTGGAAAAGCAGATTATAGACTATTTACGAAACACTTCGACTATGATCTCTTTATATGTCAAATCTATGTTGATGACATTATCTTTGGTTCAACTAACAAATCCTTTTGTGAAGAATTTAGTAAGATTACGATAGATAGGTTTGAGATGTCTATGATGGGAGAGCTGAAGTACTTCTTGGGATTCCAAGTGAGACAACAAAAGGAAGGGACATTCATAAGCCAAACCAAGTACACTCAAGACATACTCAAGAAGTTTGGGATGGACAAGGCGAAGCCTATCAAGACTCCCATGGCAACTAATGGACACTTGGATCTCAATGAAGATTGACCAAGCGTGGATCAAAAAGTATATGTAAGACCTATGTGTGCTGAATAAATTGGCTTGTATTGAATACACTTGATTTGATGATAAAAGTTTTGAATATCACCAAAACACCTTTTTATCAAAGTCCGACTCTAGCACCGAGCTATAGCAAGGTCCGACGGTAGGTTCGGCTTGTTTTGGGTAGCTCCGGCTATGTTAGATGCTAGGTCCGACTAGTTTTTGTTAGCTCTGGCTCAATGTCCGGGTTGCTCTGGCAAGGTCCAGAACTTGACCGCAATGCTTCTGTTTTTCATTTGCAATGTTTCGTACTTGCTTTACATCTTTGGAAAGATTGCTTAGTATTCATTTGCTAAGTCTTTGGTGCGTTTTTGGTTGACATGGATGATATCGTGTTACTGTGGTTTTGCAACATGCTTATGTGAGGTTCTCACGTAAGGTGTTGTGTTTGGAACTAACTTGAGTCAAGTCGAGGACTTGGGCTCGTATGGATTGGTTATTTATTCATGTGCAGGTGTTGCTTGAGTTCAAGACATGGCTGGTGATGGGATCCATTGGACTAGTCTCAGGGAGGAGATGAGGTTCCAACAACCAAATTTAGGAGGAATTGTGGTTGAGCTGATCAGGAGGTTGTGCAGCATGATTGAATCAAGAACAATGCATGTGAAGGTATCGTGGACATCATTGGAAGATGTTTGCACGTGTGCAGGGAGTGCATGGACGTGGCTACATGGTTCTGAGACGTGATGAAGAGATGTGGACGTAAAGAGTTGGTCGGAAAGGTCCAACCGACTAGGTTATGGACTTAGGCTGCGGCTGAGTCGGGTTTGACTCAAATATGGAAAGATTTGAGCTGGTTATGATAGGATTTCGTGTGTGTCACAAATTTGAGTTGTTTAGGAATGTGGGATACGTTCCAAAGGTGTTTGGAAGTCTTAAGATTGCTTCTATCTGCGTTTAGGAATTGTTTAGGAATGTTGTCGACCACTTTAAGACCGGGAACGAATTTCTCAAGCCAAGATGCCTGCCTGGTGGCCTCATAACAAGCAAAAAATTCAGCATACATTGTGGACGATGTAGTGATTGCTTATTTGGAGCTTTTCCACGATATAGCTCCATTCGCGAGGGTGAATATGTAATCTGACGTGGATTTCTTAGTATCCACACAACCCGCGTAATCTGAATCTGAATAGCCCACTATTTCTAGTGACTCGGTCTTACTATATTTTAACATGAGGTGCTTAGCCTTCTTAACGGCTTTCCAGTGATCCAATCCTGGATTTCTTTGGTATCTGCCAAGCATCCCAGTCACAAAAGCTAAGTCAGGGCATGTACAAACTTGAGCATACATCAAGCTTCCGACAGCAGAAGCATAAGGAATTCCTTTCATCTGATCAACCTCATACTGATTCTTAGACGATTAAGAGTTTGAAAATCTATAGCCCTTAACTATTGGAGCGGGCGAGGCATTACTAGCATGCATACCGTACTTTCTAAGTATGCTTTCTGAGATAGTCCTAAAACCCCCTTAACACGATCTCGGTGTATCTCAACCTCTAAAACATAGGTCGCTTCACATAGATCCTTCATATCAAAGTTTAAGGATAAAAACTTCTTAGTTTCTAAGAGTAGGTTAACATCACTACTTGCTAATAAGATCTCATCCACATAAAAGACTAAGAAAATGAACTTTCCATTCCTAAACTTAGCATAAATGCAATTATCCTCCTCATTTTCCTTAAACCCAAATTTTCTAATAACTTCATCGAACTTGAGATATCATTGTCTCTTTTAAGCTTGTTTAAGTCCATAAATGGATTTCTTCAAGTGACATCCCATATGTTCCTTACTCTTAACGGCAAACCTTTCGGTTGTGTCATATAGACGTCCTCATATATATCCCCATTGAGGAACGTCGTCTTTACATCCATTTGATGCAATTCTAAGTCTTAATGTGCCACTAATGCCATGATGATTCGAAAAGGATCCTTAGACAACACGGGAGAAAAGGTCTCATTGTAATCAATACCTTCCCGGTAAGTGAAACCCTTAGCCACAAGTCTAGCCTTATGCTTTTCTATCTTCCCTTTTGAGTCACGCTTAATCTTGTAGACCCATTTGCAACCTACTATCTTGGCTCCTTTAGGAATCTCTACTAAGCCCCAGACCTTGTTGGCACTCATGGAACTCATTTCATTTTCTATGGCCTTGTACCATTCAGATGACTGAGTTCTCCTCATGGCATCTTCGTAAGAGGTGAGATCATCCTAGATCTTAATTTCTTCACTCAAGTAGATCTGATAGTCGTCCGGGATGGCCGACCATCTTACTCTTTGTGATCTTCTTATTTGAGCATCATCTAAGGGTGGAGGCTGTTGCTGAATCTCATTTTGTTCGACCATACCTCAACAGACTGAGAAAGTGGAACCTCACTTATTTTTGTTGTGGCCAATAGAGGTGCAACAATAGGCGTTGTGTCACTAGTGGTAGGCACTAGTGGCACAACGACAACAGGTAGGGTGAAATAAGGCTCTTGACTCATCAGAGCGGGTAAACTAATCCGTTCCTCCTCAAGGTCTATTTCCCGCTGTATCATGCTCCCCCTGATCATAGCGTCTTCTAAGAATATGGCATGTCGTGTTTCTATAAACACAGTATGCCGATCTGGACAATAGAACATGAAACCCTTCCTTTTCTCAGGATAGCCAATAAAATGGCAACTAACTGTTCTAGATTCCATTTTGCTAATGTTTGGGTTAAACATCTTAGCCTCAGCTGGATAGCCCCAAATATAAAAATAGTTTAATGAGGTCTTATGTCCCGTCCACATCTCATACGGTGTCTGTGGTGCTAACTTAGTGGGAACCCGATTAAGCACATGAATGGCGGTTTTTAATGCCTCCATCCATAGGCTAACTGATAATGTAGAATAACTTAACATGCTTCTTACCATGTCTATAAGAGTACGATTTCTACATTCTGCAACTGTTTTGTTGAGGTTTGCCCGGTGCAGAATATTGGGCAACTATGCCATGTTCATGTAAAAACCTTGCAAAGGGTCCATGAACCTGACCATATGGGGTATGCCGACCGTAGTACTCACCTCCATGATTGGATCCTACTACCTTAATCTTAACATTTTGCTGATTTTCTACTTCAGCCTTAAATATCATAAACTTATCCAATGCTTCGGATCGCTCCTTGATTGGATAAATGTAACCATAACGAGTGTAGTCATCCGTACATGTTATGAACGAGACATATCCGTCTACGGAGACTACGGGAAACGGACCACAAATGTCCATGTGAATGATTTCTAAAATTCTCGTGCTGTGTATGGCATTCTTCTTAATAGTCTTAACAAATTTTCCTTTAGTGCAATCAATGCATTCTTCTGAATCTGAGAAGTCTAAGTGAAGTAAGATCGGTTGAGATACTAAGAGTTTGATCCTCCCCCTCGAAATATGGCATAAAAGACAATGCCATACTATTGACGATGGTTCGAAATTGATTCTTTTGCGTTTGTTTCTTCCTATGTTATTCTTAGAGGGAATTTGATCATTACTTAAAAAATTCGCATTATCATGAGTGGACAATAGATAAAGCATGTCTTGTCTGAAGGCAAGACCCACAATCTTATTATTCAAACTAATAGAGCATTTGTCCTAGCCAAAATGGCAAACAAATCCACAATCATCCAAACATGAAACTGATATCAAATTCCTCTCTAAACTAGGAACATAAAGAACATCATGAATCCTAAGTATGAAACCACTACTAAGTCTAAGAGGATAAATTCCAATGGCTTCAACTTCAGCTTCACGGCCATCAGCGACTTTGATGGTCCTTCCCCCTTTCTTATAGTCCTCATCGTACTTAATCCCTGTATAGAATTACAAACGTGCACAGTTGCACCTGAGTCAATCCACCAAGTAGATCGTGAATAAGCTAAATACAGGGACTCATTTACAAAAGTAATAACATCCTTAACATTCTTATCACACACTTGACAAATCCAAAACAATCCTTCTGGCGATGTCCAAAATCTTTGCAAAACTTGCACTGATCTGCCTTTAGCTTAGAACCAAAAGACTGAGGAGTTGTCTCTTTGCCCTTAGAAGAGGAGCCATGTACCTTAAAAGATAGCGGTTTGGGAGAGGTAAAGTAGGTATTTACCTTTCTCTTACCCTTACCTTTGGTGAAGTTAATGGAGTCTCCGCCCTTAACCTTTATGCGCTCCTCCTCCTGAACGCACATAGTCATGACCTTTTCTAATGTTCAACTATCTTCCTTAGAGTTGTAATTGATTACAAAAGACTCAAACTCCTTAGGAAAAGACATTAATATGAAATGCACAAGCATCTCATCAGGCGTGACTAAGTTAAGAGTCTTGAGGTTTGCATTCAAATTACACATCTTAAGGATGTGATGTCTCACACCCCCCACCAGTGTATCTCTCATTGACAAGCCTCTTGAGAAGAGTGCTTGCCAATGTCTTAGTGGAGCATGTGTACTGACTTTTGATCTTGGCAAGATACTCAGTAGCCAGCTCACAGTCAGGAATAGTTCCTCTTATGGACTCAGAAATGGTGGCCTTAATGACCATGAGGCATTTTCTGTTGGATTCCTCCCAAGCCTCAAGGTCCTTAGGATACTTTTCCTTAAGATTAATGTACTCCTCTTTTCTCAGTGCAAGTTGCTCATTGCTTTCCTCATTTTGAGCAATGGGGACTTCAGGATCAACAGGACGATCCTTCCTTAGGCATAAGTCAAGATTTGCAATTGCTAAGTTCATCCTGAGTCTCTCATTCCATGTCCCATAGTTATGGCCCGTGAGGGTCTCTATGGAGGCAATGAGACTTACCATATTGGAGGCACCTTAATAAAACAAATATAGGGGTTAGAAAATGACTTAAATAACATATAATGCAACACATACTTAAAATTGCACTTAAACAATTAGAAATGGCATAAAATGTCTTTCATGTTGGTTACTCAACAAAACCATTTCACTTAAATAACATGGAAATATTTCACGTTAGTTACTCTAACTTCCATGTAAACATACTTAAAAAAATTCATGTAGACATATCCAATATATTGCAAATATACTGAAAATAAACTTAAGCATGACAAAATTAATTTTTCATGTTGGTTACTTATTTAATTTCCATGCAAAATATACACAATCTTACAATTCTAGCAAATTTAAACTTTCACATTGGTTACTTATTTAAATTTATTACTAAATAACAGCGGCATCTTAATAAACTTAATTTCTCAAATTTCTGAAATTAATTGCAAAAACACTTAATAGCAATTAATTGAATTTAAATAACTGAGAAAATTCACTTAATGACTAAAAATCACCAAAATTCAGAAATAATGCAATCCAAAAATCACAAAATCATCACACAAAATTTCTTAAATTTTCTCAGCTATTTAACTAATTTTCTAATCATTTTCTTTATTTTTCTAGAATTTTTTCCATTTTAAATGAATTCTGAAATTTAGAAAACACTGGAAAAACTAAAAGGGCCTAAACCCTAAATTCAGCCCACTAATCAATATGGCCCAGCCCAGCACATGAAAAATGCTTAAAATAAAATGAAAAACCAGCACCCGCGACCCATTATGCGTTTTGGCCCACAACCAAAAACAGCATGATTAAAAATTTTGAAAAATGCACAAAAACGAAAGGGCATCCCACATGGCCCGTTTCACCTTCCACGTGGGCTCGGGGCCCGTCTAAGTCAGGCAGTGCGCGTCGCTCGCTGAGGGCCAATGGATTTTCATCCAACGGCTAATATGAGCCGCAACCGCTGAACACGAGTTGATCTCGATCGTTCATTGTCCATCAAACGACTCAGCGCTTAGATCGGGCGGTACTTAGGCCTTCACCGCCGCGGGTTTCATAACCCTAACTCATTTCTTCCTTCCCTGACGATGCGAGTAAGGAGAGCGGCAACGAGGCGAGTGAGGCTAGCACTGCGGGACCTCTGGCACCACCGTGCCATCGTCGCCAGCGAGAGGACTACCACCGATGGCGCTAGCAGGTTTACCGTCGAGGAAAACTGACACGCTCACCACAGATCTGAGTCTGAGTGTTTGTCATCACGTCGAGGACTTTTGGCACGGCCGCGCCTTCATCGCCGGCAAGCGACCGAGAGGTTGCTCGTCGTCGGCCGAAGTGGCACCGGTCGGTCGCCGTCGAAGAAAATCCGACCGCTAGGGTTAGGGTTTGAGCCCGAGACCCTAGCACGATCGCTTAGAGTTTTGAGTGATTGTTTGCAGGTACTCTGGCGCCGCCAAGGCCACCTCCATGGCGCGCACTTCGTGCCGCCGGTGGAGGAGGCGTATAGGGTTAGAGTTTCCTAACCCGAGACTCTGAGGTGGTAGCCACCTTGAGGTGCGCGACTAGGGTTTGGGACTTAGTACCGAAGCCCTAGTGTCACGCCTGAGGAGAACGGCGCCGCCGTTTTCTCTCTGTTGGGAGATCCAACGGGCGGCCGCCGACGAGGGGAGAAGGTAGCAAGGGTTAGGGTTTCCCCTAACCCTGTTCTGAGGAGGTCGACGGTGGCCGAAACCACCCTGCCCAGATAAGTTCTTATCCCCATCTCAATTTTCTTAATTCATTCGGGTTCTTTCTGAGTTTCTGATTTCTAAAACATGGGCAAATTGAAACTGAAATTGAATCCCCTCCTTCTAATTGCTTCAATTAATGACTTAAACTAAATTAATCTTAATTATCAGAAACTAGGCCTTAATTAAAACATGATTAGAAACTAATTAATCTAAGTTAGATCTAATTATCCAAATAGGGTTCACAAGTACGGCTCTGATGCTATTGTTAGTTCTGATCAGTCTTAGGATCAATGCTAGGAACACCTAATCGGGTGACACTTAGGCATAATCAAACTGAGCAATCATACTTAGGCATAATTCAATAATGTACTAATGACTTAGACTAACAATCAGGCAATTCAATCATAGAACAGATCATACATCAACTAGAAGAGACTTAAGTAATTGGGGAGAGAGAGAGATGAGGGTTACCGTCCATAGATCCATTAGATGTCATTTGGCTCTAATGGATGATCGCTGGAGAATTAGCCTGACACGGAAGAACGGTGATGCAGGACGATGGTGACGCAGTGGCAGCTTGGAGCAGGACGGCGTCGGTGTTGGCGGCTGTGGATCTCCAAGATGTGGACCTTTCCCCTCACTCCGTACCCTAATAGATCGGTTAGGGTTTGTGGGGAGAGGTATGTAGCACACGATTGATTGGGACAATATGGCTCCGGCCCTCTCCCTCTATTTATGTGGCATGGGTGAGAGGGGGCTGCACGGAACAGAGTCAGTTGCGCCCCCGATGAGGGCGCGTAGGGAGAGAGTGACTCAGTCATGGTTGTTGCCCATATAACTGGGATCACAAAAACACTAACAAGAGGAACCTCCGCCATCACGCATGTTGAAGGGTCCCTTGGACTGGAACCCTCTGCCCTCACAATTCCTGTCGCCGAAACCTCTGTTGCCGAAGTTCCCTCCAGGTACTCTTCCCCCACGATCACCTCCTCCAGATCTTGGTTGGAACCTTTGGGAGAAGCCGTTCCTAGTGATGAATCCTCCCTGGCGGCTAGTTGGTCCACTCCTTCGGTTCCGAAAACCATTTTTTTTTGTTTTGTACTCCTTCTGTTACATTTTTTTCTTGTTTTGTACTCTATGGTCTGTGTTCTCTTACCCCATGTTCCTGGACCCTGAAAATTTTTGTATGCCTTCTTATAAGCTTTTCGAGTGAATTCCGTAACCTTCTTGATGGCACACATGAATAAAAAACTGTTTACTGACTTACTGTTGTTTGACCATCGTAATCTGTGTATTGAACGACATTTCCAAAACAAAACAAATAGTAAACCATCGCAAGTGGCCCAGCCTAAGAAGTCGTCAACGGCCTACTAAGGCCCATTAGAAAAACACATGTAAATGATTCAGATTTAGATTTGGATATGTCCGAACGAATGTGGATATCCGACCGTTCGGACGTTTATTAAGCCATATCGTTTCCGATCCAATATTCGAATTAAAATATCCAATATCCGATCTATATTCGATTAAGATCTGATAAAAACAGATATGGATCGAATATTTTCGAATCTGGTACCCGAACGGATCAAAAATATACTATCCGTTTTTATCCCTACTTCTATGCGCGGTCCCGACTGGAAATCGTCTGTAGTAAGTAGATGCAGTTACAATCAGTGATTTATGGATCCAGTGATCCAAATGGTCAATGCGTCAATGACTGGTACTGCATGTGTCCAGTACTGCACACACGGGCTCCGGGCCGCGCTTGAAAATGGAGCGCATAAGTAATCATTATTCTGTCCGGTTTAGATAGGTGTATGGTTTGGGTTTTCATGCACAAATTTAATGTTTTGTTTGGAATTTGTTCTGTTCCTGAGCTCCGTAGCAGGGTTAATTGCATATAACTTTTCCTCGGTTCTTATGGCATTGCTCCCTTTCAACAGGGGTCCTTGTCGTGGGGCCGCAGATGACGGTCACCGGCTTCGGCATCCTGTTGCTTGCGGTCGGCGTCGACGTTGGCGCCAGCGGAACCGGCTTACTACTCGCGTTCGCCGGTGTCCTCGCCGGCGTGACCACCATCGCCGTCGGCTGCCGCACAGTCCAGGACCCAGCAGCACTGGCCAAAGCCACCACCGTGTTTGTCGGCGCCGGCAAGCTCATCACAGGACCCCTGCGTCGCAACCTCGCCGTTGCAGGGTTCGTTATCGCGTCTTCCATCGTCACGGCGGCAGAATTCGCCGGCGGTGCTGGCCCGGCGCTCTGTCTCGGTTGTTTTGTTGCTTTCCTGCTCGGGATTTCTCTCGTCAACATTGGAATTGTTGGATAACGGCACCACAACCCTGCAGAGAGCATGTTAACATCTCCAAAGTGCTTGTAAATAATGTTGTATTCTGAAAACAAAAGAATAATATTATTGTAGAGGTCTGCTTGAAAATCTCTCTTTTTCTCCAAGGCCATCTGTTGGATATTTTTCTTTCTCATCATTTTTGTGGCCTGCTTGAATTGAATCTAACATCTGTTGGATTCCAAGGTCCATCTGCTATTACAAAAATAACTTCTCATGAAAAGCAGTTTCTGATTGTACTCTTCTTTTAATTTATTTTGAGAAGCAACTGAGTACTCCATTTATTTCTAAATAGATATCACTCTTTAATTCAAAAATAAACTACAGAATGACAATTATTTTGAAATGAAAGGAGTAATAATTTGTAACAGAATTGTCGTTTTGTCAAATCTCCTGTTTATTTCTGTTATGTTCAACAACGTCAATGAAAAGAATAAGAAACCAAGACAGCAAGAGCGACAGGATGACAGGTTTCTAGTCAAAACAGGATTCGGTCAGAGTACTAAGAAAGAAATTGATGAAGTTAAAACGTGGGAGTACTAATAAAAGAAATAAAAGAAACGAAGAGACAGGGACATGCCAGAACAGTACTGCTACAATGTGGCTCACTGGTTTATTTTATGTTAGTAGGTACTCCATTCTTATCTTTTTATCTGTGGTTCCCGACAAAAAGATGAAATAAAAATGAGTTAAGTACAGCTGTCTGAACAACAGATAAAAAGATAAGGAGTAGTAGTTGCTAATTTTACACAAATCACACTACATCGAGTTTACACGTAATGTTTACATGAATATCGGATACACTTAAACAGTTTAGAAAAGTTGGGCAAAGAATATCAAAACGTCAGAGATGATTGGTAGTTTTTGCTGCACATAATTTTACAAAAAGAACATAAAAACTGAGCCCGGTAAAGTTCACCTCGTTCTTACTGCTTGTAGAACCTAACTAAAATCCTGACAAATTTACCATAGGTCACATAAACAAGCCGCAACTGCAGTTGAGTGACCACCAACCACCGTGAAAAATCTGCAGCCACGTTGCAAGACGAAGAGCACAGGCACCGAGGCACAGCTGGGACTGGTTAGACTATCCGAATTCATTTCCTCTAAAGTATATTTTATACACTATTTTTCTTTTATTTTTACAGTATCTATTCTAAATTTACACATATTTAGTATACTTTACAGTATGTCACAGCGGACAACCTTAGAATGAGAAAGGCGGAAGCAACAAAGTGAAGCGAACCAAGTGCTAGTTCACCTTGCGTGCAAGCAACAACTCAAATTTTAGTTGGCAAAATTCAAAATCTGAACACAGTTTCTTTTTAAAAATCTTAAAGAAAAATAAACATAAATTCGACAACAATTCAAAAACATTTTCAACGACATATGTTTGCAAATTTGAGTGCCAAAATAAGTGGCGTACTCTTTCAGTTCCAAAAAGTTTATGGTTCTATAGTTTAAAAATGAATTACAAAGCGACTAACTTTTTAAGATGTATGAATTATCATTCATACAAATTGTTCTAGCTACAGGGTGACAGGCGAGCCGGTGACCAACGGCTATGACAAGTAGTATCAGAGCACGATTCTTACTCAGTGACGGCGGTGGGGCCTCACAATCATCGACATTGGCAGAGATTCGAGGTTCTTCAGAGAGGCAGAGGTCTGAGGCATTCTAGCAGTGCAGATCGAGCTCCAGCATCTGTCGGTACTCTGTAGACTGAGTACTCTGCGTACAAGCATGAAGTGGCTTCGGACCCAGCCTCCCCGCTGAGGCGGGCTCTGGCGCTGCCACATGTCCTATGACTCCAAACCCTGCCTCCCTGTTGATGTGGTCTCCGGCGCTACCACGTGTCCTGCGGCTCCGGTCCCAACCTATCCAGTGAGGCGGATTCCTGCATTGTAACATGTCATGGGCTCTGGACCCAGCCTCCCCGCTGAGGTGGGCTTCAGTACTACCACGTGTCCTACGGTTTTGGACCCAGCCTTCTCACAGAGATGGGCTCCGGTGCCGCCACGAGTTCTACGGCTTTGGATCCAACCTTCCCATCAAAGTTGGCTCCGGTGCTGCCACGAGTCCCGCAGCTCTGGACCCAGCCTCCCCGCCGAGGCGGGCTCCAGCGTTGCCACATGTCCTACGGCTCGATATGGGTCGTAGGCCTCGAGAGTAAAGGAAATCATGGCCTTTCTTGTCGCATAATTAAGACTCGCACGTTCCCCAAGCGCACGGGCCGCAGCGCACACTTCCGTGTGCCACAGTACTGGCATGCGGGGCCTGCACCTGCCAAGCACTACAGTGATCGGTCGGGCCACAATGATGGTGCAACAGTGCAACGTTGTGTAGCTGACCGAGTAGGCTGCAACGGAGCGACGGGATGGGACATTCTCCACAATCATCAATGGCTACGCTTAGCCTGAGGTGTTTGGCGCGACAGGACGACGCGTCTTCAAGCCATCATCATAGAACGCTACGAGTAACCATAAGTACTCTAGATTTTGTATAGGGTGCAAATCACCTCGAAGCCACCTGTCGGGCCATGGGTCTTTATGTGACTGCCCGACCTTGAAGTATAAAAGGATCGGTCAGCCATCAACACAAGATAAGCTGAACTAGACACACATAAGAACAAGCACAAGCACACGAACTCACAATAATACAACACACTAGGGTATTACGCTCCGGTTGCCCGAACTAAATCCTCGTGTTCATCCTACTTGAGATTCTAGATCCTTAGTTCCTCCATCAACGAACCTTCGCAGGTTGCCCAAGTACCAGTGTTGGGGAAGTGTCGTAAAACACTTTGACATTTGGCGCGCCAGGAAGGGGCTAAATTCCCAGAAAGCTCTAGACATTCGAGCATCACCATGATGGCAAACATCCAATCCATTGTCGCATCTTCTCGCACCTCCCGTCGAGACCAGGGAAGGGAGGATGGGGCCACTTTCTGCTCTAGAGCAGGTCAATCTAGCCGCGCAAGTGGCCACACGGCTGTGACACCTGCGACAGCTACTGCTACTACCACACAACAATTTTCTGATGCCACGATGACGATGATGCCGTTAGCTGCGAGCCCAGAGAGCACACTGGCAGAAGCGCATGCCCTTCTCCTCAACCCTCAGGCTGTGGTTGCCCTCGCAGCGGCATCAGAGCAGTGGTGCAATGACATTGACCACCTTGTCATCACTGCAATCAACACGCCACCCCACAGGAGGCAGCGGGCCTAGCCGTCACAGGCACTGTCGCGCACGCCGATAGTAGACCACGAGATGACCACAACATGCACAACGGCAATGGCCAGGCTCGCCATAGCTGACCTCAAGGTCGATCTTGATCGCTGCTGCTCAAGGGAAGATGGTCGCGTCACCATCGAGTGGCATCGCGAAAGACGCCGCAATCTCAAGGGTGAGTATGGAACGCCAAGTGTTGTACCCCCGGGACATGCCGTGCATGCCCCTACATCTTCAGGGGCAGGAGGAGGTTGTGCGGTACTTGCACCCCACCTTTGAATGGTGGTTCGCCACGCAAATTCCGACCCACCTTGCCGAAAAAGTATGACGGGATTGTCAACACCATCGAGTTCTCGTAGATGTACTCAACCTCCATCCTCGCTGTAGGAGGGAATGAGATCGTCATGGGCAACTACTTTCCTGTGGCTCTGACTTGCACCGCCCGGTCGTGGCTCATGAATCTTCCCCAGAGTCCATAACCTCCCGGGGAGAGTTGTGCCGACAATTCACAACCAACTTCGGGAGTTCTTACACTCGCCTCGGCAACGAGCTCGACCTCCACGTTGTGCGGCAGCGCTAGGGGGAGTCACTGCGGTCCTTCATCCAACAATTCTTCCAAGTTTGAAACACTATCCCCACATCTCAAACGTTTATGTCATTGTTGCATTGCGACAGGGTGTGAGAAATAAGAAGATGCTTGAGAAGTTAGCTAAGCACGATTTGTAAGACGTCTTTGAGCTCTTCCGCCTGGTAGACAAATGCTCCGAGGTGGCGGAAGGGCGTGACTGGTATTCACAACCTGCCCCTAAGGCAGGGAAAGCCACTGTGCCCAGTGTGGAAGTTGCTGCCCGAGGCAACAGCGGGAAGAAGAAAAAGAAGAAAGTTGGAGGCAAGGACAAGCCACTAGCCAGGGCGTCCACTGCCGCAGCTGCAACGGCCAGTGGGGGCCGTGGTCCGCATGTCGACAAGCGTCCGCGGCAATTGCCCGGCGATGACGATGATGGTCAGTGGTGCCCGGTGCACAACTCCTAGTGCCACAACACTAGCGAATGCTGAGAGATCTAGAAGCTCGAGGAGCGCTTGTGTGAGCACAAGCAACAACAGCGCCAAGATGGCATGCCTTTTCGCAAGCGGGAGGGCAAACAGAAGGCTGACCCTAAGGTTGGCAAAGAGCAGGAGATGTAGTACCAGGACGCCAAGCGAGCGTTAAAGGCAGTGGACACTCAAACTCCAACTCCAGCACCGACAATGAGCAACGCAAGACGCTCCATCACGTCCAGACGCTGCCCCCACCCCCAGGCCGGCACCCCACCGTCAAGCTTCGACAGAATGAATCATACTCCAACGGCGAGATGAGTCGTGCAGGCATCAAACGAGGGTACAGCGAAAATCGAGGTCGCCATGCAACCAGATCTCGATGGGACGTAACACAACAAGGAACAACCAGCATGGAGCGACGCGATTGACGCACTATGGGGATAGCCGTGCATCGGCTGAATGAAGACGACGATGCAGTCAGAATCGATGAGAAGAACCAACCAGAAGCACCAAGATTGATTGCTAGAGCAGTAGGAAAACTAATCCTAGTTACTGCACCCACCATCCGTCATAAATGCCCCTAACTATCCGTATCTCCCGAGTTCGAGCCTGTGAGGAATCTTCCGCCCGACCTCTTAGTAGGGGCTTGGACAGGTTGAATACCTCGATTTTGAATGACCATGATGTCAGTGGCGGTCCCCTCCTCGAATGGAGGGTGGCTTCAGTCTGTAGCGTAGTGTTCACGTACCGTCAGGTCCCGTATGTTTGGTATCTCAGGTACCGAACTCTATTAAAAAGGTATCGAATAAATATTAAAAAAGAACAGAGCTCACACTCGTCTTTTGTTTGGCAGTGAACCCACAAGCAACTAGTGAAGCAATCTCGACATCGCCAGACCGCTTCGGCGGCATTCCCGTCCGCGCTCACGCCTTGGCCACGGCAAGCCAGTGACCAAGGACCGTGACAACGGGTATCAGAGCGAGGTTCTTCCTCGGCGGCGGTGGAGAGCCTCGCAATCGTCGGCAATGATGGAGATTCAAGGTTCTTTGGAGAGGCTGAGGTCCTTGGCTTTCCGGCGGTGCAGACCGAGCTCCGGCGTTGAATCAAGCTTCGATGGCAGGAATCGTACTCCAACTTCGAGATGAGTCGTGCAGGCGTCGAACGTGGGTACAGAGAAAACCAAGGCCGCCTTGCAACCAAATCTTGATGGGAGCGCAGCGCGATGAGGAAGAACCAGCACCGAGCAGTGCGTTGACGCATGTTGGGGATAGCCGAGCGTCGGCGGAATGAAACCAACTATGCGGGGAGAATCGATGAGAAGAACCGATGGGAAGCACCGAGATTGATTGTGCCGTAGGGAAACTAATCCTAAATTTTGCCTCTGTACCATATTATGAATAATGCTTGTATTATTATGAGCACCAGAGAGCAGAATATATAGAGATACAAGAGATTAAAAATATGCAAAAAAAAAAACATCATACAGTGGGGAAAATATAATATACTCCTATATCTCTAACAATTACCACTAATAACAGCTGATCCTCTAGGAGCTTTCTCATTTCCTGTGATGCTAGTCGTGTGGTGAGTCTGAATGAGACTCAGTTTATCAAGACTGTGGTGGAGTTAACTGCAGGTGCACTAAAGAACTTTGAGAAAAAAGACAGTGTCAGAACACCCTCTGGACAAGTGTCATGGCATGCAATTTAAGGGGTCTTCCTGTGCAGTCAAGGGTTTGAGGTCATTGAGGCCAGAGAAAATGATTCAGCGGAGCAAGCAGTCAATAAATATATTGAAATACTGAGAGGTATTCCAAATGCTCAAACATACATACGCACAAAAATGTTGAATTATTCTAAACAGGTGTCAGCCTTAGGAGTATTACATTCACATGCTACAGACTCTTTACCTCATCTGTTAGTGACCAATCCTCTTGTCAGCCCTCATGAACAACAATTCTCTTTGTATCAAGATATCCTCAACAAATGGGATATAGCTCTTTCACTTGCTAATGCCATGGGTGATCAGTTGAGCGTTTCTGAAGTTTACCAAGGGATCAAGGAATTCTTTGATTGGGTTCAAACCAATGCTCCAATGATTTGTGACAGTTTTTTTGAGCAATAAAAACAGCAAGAAGACCCTACTGTAATGATTTGTGACAGTGATCGAGATGGGCAGATCAACGGTGTTGAGATCGCTGAAACATGCAGACATTGGTTGAAAAGGGTGGTCAGCCAGAGATTCAGATATATTCTCTAAAGATCAAGGTATTGTTTTTGCGACAGAAACACCAGGTTAAAATGGAGAAGCATTCTTTGCACAGAGTTGAAGAGGACAACATATGCATTGAAAATATGCTGAAGGAGTGTAAGTATTTGACATTCAGTACCAATGGTCAAACAGTCAAATTACAAGGACTAATACCTGACAAACAAGAGCTGCCACCCGCACCTTCAACGGTGGGACACGGCTTCGATACTCCCGTTCGGTGCTCCTATGCGTACTCCCGCTGATGCGTTATAATTACGTTGGTCTTTTTATTAATAGTTATATTAACTACCATACCTTCACAACGAATGAGAATGTGACACATGGAGTATGCATGGGAGTACAAATGGGAGTATGGAAGTCTCACGGCTTCCATACTCCCGTTCGGTGCTCCTATGCGTACTCCCGCTGATGTGTTATAATTTCAGTGGTGCTGTTGATGAAGTGGCTAGAAGGACACAAGGACCGGATTACGGCTGTTCTGAAACCATATTCAGCATTATCAGGGGAGCAGGAGGATACAGCCGAGGAGTCTGATGTGCTTCACTTGTTTGACAAACTTATAGAACATCGGGCATTCAGAGAACCTGTTGTTTCTATGGCTCATCTATTACCGTCTATGGTGGACGCATCATTTGTAGAGTTATTGTCGGGGGAGCATCTCAAATGAAACTGCGCAAGGGGAAATTAACTGCTGCCCAGAACATAATGAAGCAACAAGGTGACAAATAGCGGACAAGGAGTTTCACGAAGGAGATATTGTGCCGCTTCAGCTTCAATCCTGTGCAAACAAATCAGTGGTGCACAAACCTGGTCCAAAGCTTGTATGCAGGTTTTCAGGACCATTTCAAGTTCTGCAGAGGCTTGGCAAGTCTGTCATAGAGAAATATCCACCTGTCTTTGCTGAACATCCTATGGTAGTATGGTGGTGGATCTGTACCAGCCTTCGCTCCAACCTCTCAACATGGTGGACAGGGGTGGATCACGGAAGGCATTCCAGGTATTCCTCAGGTGGGTCTTCAATGATCCAATGTGCCAGCTCCTGCTACTATTGCGACATATAGATCCGCGTGGTAGAAGCAATTTGCAGAACTTAGTGCTTGAGGACAAGCACAATTTGGTGGCGGCCTGGCGTGGGAGGTGTGAGTGTGACATCCGAGTCGGAGTGGGGTGGCGGAGTGTGTGTTGCGTGGACCAGTCCTGGCACGTGGACCAGTCCTGGCATGTGGGTCCGGGGGTATGCTCCCGCTGATTATCTAACCGAACATGGAAAATAGAAAGGTACTCCATCCAACTAAAATTAATTGTTATTTTGGATAAAATTTTAGTTCAAATTGAATTAAAATTCTTGTTCAAAACGATAATTAATTTGTGACGGAGAGAGTATCAAACAGACATTGAGAAAAACAGAGCTCGCGCTAGTCCTCAGTATAGTTTGCCAAATGGGCCAGGCCCATCGGGCGGCCCGATACTCGACACGAAAAAGCACAGCCCGAACCCGAGCCCGACCCAATATAAATCGTGCCAGGCCGACCCGGGCATGATAGCTGTGTTGGGCCTGGGCCGCCTCCCTGGCCTGCTGGGCCAGCCTGAGCACAGTCCTATTAAGGGGTCGACCCGATACAGCTCGAGCGTTCATATAAAAATCCGGCTTTTCCGAAACCCTAGCTATGTCTCCCTCTCCCTCTGCCTACAGCGGTGGCCACACGCCCTCTACAACCGCACCGACCGGCGGCCGCGGCACCATATCTGCTCGTCACGCCGCCCTCTCTCCCCTCCCCTCCCCTCCTCGCGCCTCCCCTCGTCGCCCCTCTCCCCTCAGCGCGACTCCCGTCGCGCCTTCCCTCGTGGCCCATCTTCGCTCTCCCCTCCTCGTGCCTCCCCTCGCGGTCCGTCTCCCCTCGCCGCGACTCCCGTCGTTCCTACCCTCGCGGCCTGTCTTTGCTCTCCCCTCCTCGCGCCTCCCATCGCCAACTGTCTCCCCTCGCTGCGACTCCCGTTGTGCCTCCCCTGGTGGCCCGTCTTTGCTCTCCCCTCCTTGCACCCCCCTCGCTGCCCGTCTCCCCTCACCGCGACTAACTTCAGACCTCTTCTCGCAGCCCATCTTCGCTACTGATCGGCCACGCCGTCCGTCAACCTCGCGTCGCCGACCGCGTTGACGTGCCCGTCGTGCCTCCGTGCCAGTCCGACACAAAAAAAAGCTGACTGTGCCGTTCCTGGGCCACTATTTCGGCACGGCAGCACGACCCGACATGGCACAGATGAAGCACCGAGCCAGCTCGTACCGGATGAGCTCGTGCCCGGCGACATCCGGGTCATGTTGGGCTCGGGCCGAGCGGCCCATTTGGTAAACTATAGTCCTCGAACAGTGTTGCAGTCACCTACGTCGCCCAGCAGCAAGCTCTCGCTGCACCCTCCTGCATCTGCCAGCAGCGTGCTTGCACCTGCCTCGTCGCTAGCATTCGTGCTGCACGCGCCAGCGTCGCGCTCGCACCTGCCTTGCCGCTTGCGGATGCTCTCCTGCGTCGCGCTCACGCCTGACTTGCCGCTTGCAAGATGCTCCCTTGCGTCGCCTCCAGCTGCCGGTAGGTTAGGGCTGGCCGCCGGACTGCCGGTGCAGCGCCCGACTCCTGGCTCCTCCTCTAAAATGCAGCCCAGTCGCGCCGCGCCTTACCCGCCTCCACTCTCCACCCTCCAACCGTTGTGTGTGCTGGCATCCACGTTGCGCCTGTCGATCGCCGCCTTCATGCCCACTAGGTTAACGCGCGTAGCTCGAGTAAAAGAGGATTAACTTAGTGGTTAAGTGCAATGAATAGCACTACTCAGGTTCTGACTTTGAGCGAATTTCAGATTGAATTTCACAATACTAAATACAGACACTCTACAGAGAAAGTCATAGATTCTAGATTTGAGATGCATCTATGGAAAATGTCAAGGGATAGACATGCTATAATGTTTGTCTATGAGGGCCAATCCATAATTGTATGCTTAATTTTCCAATTATCGTCGTCTTGTTCTAGACAATATGCTCTGAGTGTTTGTATTTGTATTCGCTTATAATAAATTGGCAATAATCTCTTTAGAGAAAAAGATTAAAACTTTACTCATCATCTAAAAAACTCACTACGCTCGAGAGAAAGGTTTGAGTGACCGTTTGGTCCTTTTCAGATTTCCAACTGTTTTTTTTTTCATTTTTATTCCTTTTATTCCAAGTCATAACGGTGGGTTGGGATGAAAAAAATTGTGACTAAAACACAAAATTTAAAAATAAGAATCTTAATAATAATTAATCCCCAAAACTATGTTCAAAACAATTGTCGCATAAATAAAATTTCAACAATATACATTTATGTTAAGAAAATATATTTAAATTACTCCACCAATCATGTGTCGTCCAGATTAGGCTGACTCTTTCTATTTGAGCCCATCTTATTGTATTGGGCTTGGCCGGGTCCATTTGATACTCAACTCTATTTCTAGTTTTGATCAAATCTTATTTTGACTAATGATTTTTATGACTTTAATCAACTTTAACAAAGAAAGACATGTACTTTTAGATCCATCATGAAAAATATTTTTATAATATATAATTTACAAGAATTAAAGTTAATTAAATGTATAGATATTATTGGTCAAAAGTAGGTTTAACCGATTGCTGGAAATAAAGTTCTATTGGAACATAACCGGATGCAGCTTCCCTGCTCCCGCACGGTACCCCCATGCATACTCCCGCCAGCTGACAATGTTTTATTGGTTCATCTTTACAACCACACACAACTCAGCAAATGAAGATTTTTTGCAACAAACGGCGGGAGCAGCCTGACACATTTAAAGGTGAAACAGACGGCAACAACGTCAAAGCAGAATAGTAAAAACAGGCACCAAATAGTACTAACATCAACACAACTTGGCGCCAAACATAAATATATTCCCGCCAGACCACTGTTGCTACAGAATCGCAATCAATATTCAATAATATATTTTTGTAATCTATGATCCCATAACTTGCTGCAAGGAAGATCAGATCTGCTACAGGTTGTGACAAGACCTGGTGCACCCAACCCTAGAAGATGATACATATCCCCATGAGCAGAGCTGCTGCACGACGGGAAAGGAGAGCTGCTGCACCTGGAAGGGGAAACACATCCTACACTTGCTGCGCCCTGTGAGAGAAGACGTGCTGCCCGCCACCAACTGATAATAGCTAAGATCGACCGTGAGCACGCAAGTTTCATCACTCCTCTGAAACAAGCTATAAATAACACTAAATTTAAAAAATGTTAGATTATATTTGTATTCGTGTTCTTTTCCATACTGTAGATTATTCTTGTCTTTGTTTACAACATACTATTAATTTTTTATCATACCTTATGCTTTACAGCAGCTAAAATCGGAATGACATTTAACTCTGAGCAAGATGCATACAATTTTTATAATGCTTATGCTGGAAAAATGGGCTTTATTATCCGAAGAAGTGGATGTCATTACGTGGGAATTTCTTCAGTAATAAAGACTAGGACGTTATGTTGCTCTCGTGAAAGTATTCTACGTTCACTATTGTTAGTACAACAATCGAAATGTAACCAATATTTTGCAATAACAGGAACTCGTCGCTCCGACAAAAGGTTAGACTCCATAGATAAAAATGTATGTTATATAAGATCAGAAGACAAGATGTATGTGTCAAGCATCTATGAAGATAAATCTTGTAGGTGGATCATATTTTGTATATCAGTTTGTGTCCGAGCATAACCGCATTCTTGCCACTACAAAGCAGACTCATCAATTAAGATCACAAAGGAAAATTGATGAAGCACATGTTTTAAGGATACAAGTGGCAAAATCTGTAGGCATCTCTACAAAAGCAGCCGTTGATTTATTGAAAAAAAAAGTAGGTGGAATGGAAAATCTTGGATTCACTCGTGTAAATGTGAAGAACAAATTATAGTCAAAAAGATCACTAAAGGTACGCCAAGGGGATACTGGAGGTGTGTTGGAATATATAGAGAAGAAGACATCAGAAGATGCAAACTTTTTCTATTCTATCCAAGTTGATGAGGAGGATTTGGTAACTAATATTTTCGGGGCAGATACTAAAATGGTTACAGACTATGAATCCTATGGTGATGTTGTTGGTTTTGACACAACATACAAAAAAATTAGATCATGGTCGTCCTCTTGGTTTGCTTCTTGAGGTAAATAATTATAAGAAAAAAATTGTTTTTGGTGTTGCACTTCTATATGATGAGACAACTGAACGTTTTATTTGGTTTTTTAGAACTTTTTTAAAGGTAATGTCCGGAAAGAAACCGCAAACTTTTTTAACGGATGAAGATGCAGCCATGGCTAAAGCAATCAGAATACCGGATACAAATCATGGGCTATGTGTGTGGCATATAAATCAGAATGCATGCAAGCATATTTCTAGAGCTATTAAAGATTACAAAAAATTTAATATTGAATTTCAGAAATGCATTTATGATCAAGAAGAGGAGTTGGATTTTATAAATGCATGGAACAAATTGCTAGTGACATTTGAGCTCCACGATAATCAATGGCTTCAAAGACTTTTTGATAAAAGGTATGTGAAAGTGCATCTAGGCATCCCTTGTGGGTTTTGGTTGATTTATGACAAACAAATGAGATCATAACCACATTATTGAGATGAGCGCATGTTTTAATGAAAGAATGAAGAAATCGCCAAAAAGAAAGAAGAATGAGGATCAATTCGGAAAAGAGCTCAAGTGCTGAATAGAATACATCATTGTGTAGAAAGTGTGTTGGTGTAACACATCCCAAGAGCTCAATCACAAAAGAAATCCTCACACACTTCACGTTTCACAGGAAAAAACGGACTAGTCTGATATACACCGGACTAGTCCGATATCCTCTCTGCATAGGTTCGGACAAGTCCAGCCAGTGCGGACTTGTCCGCAACGGACTAGTCCGATAATGCCTCTGACTAAAATCGGACAAGTACTCTAAGTGCGGACTTGTCCTCTGTTCACTAAGGGCATCACCACACCGTACTAGTCCAATATCACCACGGACAAGTCCGAAAACCTTTCTGACTAAAATTGGACAAGTCCGCTGCTAGCCGGACAAGTCCGATATTCCTGAACACTTAGGGTTTCCTGCACGCCGCACACTGGACTAGTCCGGACTCCACCACGGACTAGTCCGGACCCTCTAAACCCTAACGGTAACTTTTGAAAACCCTAATATAAATAGATGTGCATGGCCCAACTATCAACTCTCTCGACCCCCCTGCGCCGTCACACCCTCCAAGAGCCTAGAAAACACATCTCTCCACACATTCCAACGCAAGAAATATCAATCCCTTGAGGATTCACTTTGGATCAAAAGAGAGACAGGATTCCACACATTTGAGCTCTTGGGTTTGATCTCTAACACACTCCTGTTGTTTCATTGTTGATCTTACGAGTGTGTTCTTGGTGGTATTTGAATTGTAATCTTGGGGAGCCCTCAACTTGTGAGAAGGCCTCTGGAACTTGGTGATTTTCCCCTTTGTGATAGTGGAAGAAGAATTGGCCTTCGTGGTGATTCGACGAGGTTAGGGTCAGTGAAGACCTGGTCCTTTCATGGGCCCCTCAACGTGGATGTAGGTTGCCTATGTGGGAACCGAACCACGGGATAAAAATCGTGTGTCAAACTTGTTCTTAAGTTTCTCATATCATATTCTAGGGTTTGATTGATTTTGTCCATCTTACGTTAAAACATTCAAATCAAAGTTAATGCGCACTACACTTAACTTCATTGAATCAATACTTGCAAGTTACATACTATATTCTGCTGCATACTGTGCTTGTATTGAAATCATTGATCGAACTTGATCAACCTAGTCCGCATGCATCGGACTAGTCCGCACTGTACCGGACTAGTCTGATATCTTGGGATTTGATCAGTTTGTTAAGTGTTGCAGGTTCCGACCAAATTTCAAAAAGGCCTATTCACCCCCCCCCCTCTAGGCCACATTCAATTGATATCAGAGCGGGACTCTTTGCAAGAGACTAATCGCTCGAAGAGAACATGTCGGACATGAAAGATGTGCATAAGAGTCTTAACCAAGGGAAGGTTGATGACGAAAAAGCTCAAAAATTGGAGAAGCTCCTCGATGCCATCCAAGACTTCGAGGATGGTGATGAGGAGATGCTTGAACTCAAGGCGCTTCTAAGGAAGAAAGCTCTCTCCAAAGGGAAAGTGAAGGTCGAGGACGAGAAGAAGAAGAAGGGGGGTAGTCACACCGACTACTCCCGATATCCTTTTAACTACGATCGTCTTAATTCTAACAATAACCATTACTTATCTATTCCTCTAGGAAAAGCCCTACACTTCGATGGCAATGACTACTCAATGTGGAGGTAGAACATGAAAATGGACTTAATGTCACTCAATCCCAGTTTATGGCACATTGTGTGTACAGGAATAGATATCCCAGACGACAATGAAGAGCTTACCCCAAGTCAAGAGCAAGCAATTCATCAGAACTCTCAAGCTGCAACAGTCATTACATCCTCTCTAAGTCAGGAAGAGTTCACCAAGGTGGATGTTCTCGAGATTGCGAAAGAAATCTGGGATACATTGCAAACCGCACATGAAGGTGATCGTCATGTGCGAGAAGCAAAGATCGAAATGATCGAAGGCGAATTGGGAAGATTCGCCATAGAAGAAGATGAGTCACCACAAGACATGTACAACCGGTTAAAGACGCTCATCAACAAGGTTCGAGCATACGGAAGGAAGAAGTGGAACGATCATGAGGTGGTGAAGCTCATCCTTAGAGCTTTCATGCCTCGCAACGTCACCTTGTGCTTGATGATCAGAGAAAGCCCTGGGTACAAGAAAATAACATCGGATGAGCTGCTTGGGAAAATCATCAATTTCGAGATGATGAAAATCAAGCAAAGCATGTCAAGGAGATTGCTGACCTCACCTCAGCAAAGAAGAAAGGGGTCACTTTGAAGTCCACTTGCAAGCCCTTGTCTAAAGAAGCTCGGGAAGCTCAACAAGAAGAGGACAGCGAGGACGAGAGCAGCGACATTGACGAAGAGGACATGATCCTCTTTATGAAGAGATTCAAGAAAATGATGAAGAAAAGAAAAGGGGGGAAATTAAGTGAAGGAAAATACAAAGAGAAGCCAAGACCAAAGTTGAGGCAGACATGCTATAACTGTGGTGAATATTATCACTTTATAGTAGACTGCCCGTACGAAGAAAACAAGAAGAAAACCAAGGAAACTAAGCCTCAACCCAAGAAATTCTTCAAGAAGAAGAAGCAAGTTGAACAAGCACACCTAGGAAAGGAGTGGGACTCAAATGATGAGTCCTCATTCAGAGAGGAAGATGAGATGGCTAGCATAGCCATCGAGAAGACAACTAAGAAGTCAACCCTCTTCCCAAATCTCAGCGCATGGAAGGGCAACGACACTTGCCTCATGGCAAAGGAAGGTAAACGAAAGGTAACAAACAAATCCTCTTCCTTGCATTCCTATTCTAGTGATAGTAAAGTTGCCAGTGATAATGAAGACATGCTCGTTGGCTTAGATAAAAAAACAGCTGTGAAAATGAAATTTCTACTTGATTAGCTTGCTGAGAAGGAGAAGTTAATCAACCGTCAAGAAGATATGATTTCCCCCAAAAGGAGGAATATCTTAAACTTGACGAACTTCTCGAACTTGAAAAGGAGTGAGGCAAGTCACTAGAACTTGAGTTAGCCTCAAACACCACAATCAAGGACGAACTTGCTAACCTATCCAAGGCTAACAAAATCCTTGAGGTACAAGTTGAGTCACTCAAACAAAGTGACCCCTCATCCTATTCAAGCTCACCTTCTCAACCACTTAAAACTGAAGCTACTATTACTTGTTCATGTGCTAAAATTGACACTAGCTTGAAGAAAAAGTCAACCTCTACCAAGGAAAAACATCCTTCCCAAAGTGGCATATTTGACAAGGAGAAGATCAAATATGCACGTAGTGCATACTTGGTCACAAGACCTCCTAATGTCAAATATGGCATTGGGTATTCTTATGGTGAAAAACAATATGCTAGAAGCCATAAAAATAACAAGGAGAGCATTGCCTTTGTGAGTGGAAACTCCTCTCAAGCTAGAAAGACCAATAATGCTAATAAGTCCAAGATAGTGAACACATACAATAACCGGACTAGTCTGGTCCTTACTCGGACAAGTTCGGTCCTCCAGACAAGTCCAGTTTCCCGGACTAGTTCTGTTAATAAACAACAACAACAACTATTATTCAAGACTTTCGATGCATTCTATGTTCTAATGAGAAGTAATTTTGTTAAAGTTTATGTTCATTATGTTGGGCCACGCCATGGGAACACCAAGTCTCATGTGTGGGTGCCTAAATCTCTTGTAACTAACCTCAAAGGACCCAAGCAAGCTTGGGTACCTAAAACCAAGGCATGATTTGTTTTTGTAGGCCTATTCCTCCGATGGATCGAAATGGGTGCTAGACAGTGGTTGCACCAACCATATGACCGGAGAAAGAAGGATGTTCGTTGAGTATGAAGAAAACGAGGATCCAAGCGAGGGCATCTATTTTGGAGACAAGAGTCAAGGAAAGGTGCTCGGTACTGGTAAAATTGCTATATCGTGTCAACATACTCTTTCTCATGTGTTACACGTCTGTTGGTACCCTAGAAACCATACACCCCTTGAGGTTATAAAGATCTCAAAGGAAAATCATCTACTTGGTGTGAAGACCCTCGAAGGCCCATATGTCAGATATAACCGGACCCGCTTCTCCAACATGGTTAATCCCTAGGACGCCACGTGTACTGCCAAACCGGAGCTACCGCCCACAAGGGGGAAGCTCCGGACCATGTACCGAAATGGCACCTCCGGACTTAACCCCAGACCGAGAGAAGCTCCGGACCTGACACGTGTCAGGTAGCCCCGGAGCTACCTGTTTCCCACAGTATGCTCCGGAGCTGCCACGTGTCCAACCGTCGTATCTTCAGCCCCTAACCTCCAGAAGACCTTGCAACGGCTCCGGATCTTCAAAGGGGAATCAAGGACTTCAAGACCCGATTAAGTGTCATTAATGCCATCTTAATGACACTTAAACGGACGATCTTAACACCAGTAACGGTGCTATCAAAGCCCGTTACAGGGTCATTAAGAGTAATTAAATGTGTTAAATCAGTGTCAATATTAGTAACCGCCGGGGCCACATGTCGGCCTAGGCTAACTTGTAATGGCCTGCCCTTGTACTATAAAAGGACAGGCCGACGACACGTTCTGGGGGCTACACACACAAATACGCCAGAGACAGACATACACGCCATTGACGCTGAACACAAGCTCAAACAGCTAATACAACACCATCACATCCGTGGAGTAGAGTATTACGCTTAGGGGCCCGAACCACGTAAACTCTTGTGTCTCCTATGTCAATTCCTACTCACCTTCTCGAATCTCCGCGCGCCCATACCGAACATCAAACTCCCCTATCACTTTAGCAGTGTAGGGAGATCTGCCGGTTCCAAACCACCGACAGTTGGCGCTCCAGGTAGGGGCGCCTGAGATTTTGAGAATGGTGAACTCTGCTGCTGGATCATCCAACGGCCAACCTGCTGCTCAGGCTGTTGGGGGCAATCCCTCCAATAGGCAGCCACCAGCAGGAGCCTCAGCACCAGCAGGAGTCACACTCCCACCACCACCGTCTGCCCCAGCAAATCGTGCTGGGCAACGTGATGGTGCGCCGGCATCAATTACTGCGTCGGCAAATCATGACAACCCGGAACACGCGCTCCATGCAGCGCGTGCTCTTCTCCAACGCCCACCACCTCCGGATGCATCCCGGGATGCACTGGAGCAGTGGAGGGCCGATGTGGAGCATTTGGTTGCAGCAGCAGCCGAACGCCTCAGCAACCAGGGTCCTCCTCCTTCAGGAAGAGCCCCGTCGCAGCGGCGGACTTTGTATGGAAGACTTGGTCTGCACGTTTCCAATAGCAGGAGACGTGCTGCGTCACAACAAGTGACGTCATTGCCCTCCGGGGCACGACGCACTCAGACGGTATCCAGGCTTTCGACTCACGACCTCCGGGCGGTGCTTGATCGCCGATAACGCCAGCAGGACGGCCGAGTCCATATTGAGCGTGCCCGTGAAAGACGGGAAGCTCAGGACCTTTCTGCTCCTGAAGGAGTGGGAGGAGGTTGTTCAGCCCTAGCCATGCACCTGCGCATGGTTAGGTGGCCACAGAAGTTTCGGCCTCACCTGCCGGAAAAATTTGATGGGACTGTCAATCCCGCCGAATTTCTTCAGATCTACTCCACTGCAATCTTAGCAGCCGGAGGAAACGAGGCCGTGATGGCCAATTAATTTCCAGTGGCCTTAACTGGGACTGCTAGGTCCTGGTTTATGAGCCTTCCACCCAACTCTATCAACAGTTGGGAGGAGCTGTGCCGTCAGTTCAATGCCAACTTCAGGAGTCCATACACCCGACCAGGCACTGAACTAGACCTTTTTGCGGTCGTGCAAAACGGGGGAGAATCCTTGCGATCATTCATCCAGAGGTTCTCTCAGGTACGAAACACTATCCCTTCTATCTCTAGTGCCTCTGTCATTGTGGCATTTAGACAGGGTGTGCGGGACAAGAAGATGTTGGAGAAACTGGCGATCAAGGAGATCACCAGTGTCACGGAACTCTTCAGCTTGGCTGACAAATGTGCCAGAGCTGCGGAGGGCCGTGAGATGCACTCCAAACCAACCTCGGAGGGTCACAAGAAATCCTCCAAAGAAGAAGCCGCTACCTCCGGGGGTGGCAAGAAGAAAAAGAAGACCAACGGCAAGAAGAAGCCGTCGGCCGGCACATCCAACGTTGCAGCTGCTGCAGCTCCGGGTGGCCGGGGGCCACGCCCCAAGAAGCGACCTCGACTGTCTTCTGAAGATGGTGGCAAACCCAAAGTGTGGTGTCCCATTCACAAAACGGGCAGCCACAGTTTGGAAGACTGTCGGGAGGTCCAAAACCTTGCCGAGCGCCACAACAAGCGTCGGGAAGAATCTCCTTTCCGACAGAGGGAAGGAAAGCAAAAAGTTGACGAAGCTCCGGCTGAAGAGGAGTTAGGGTTCCAGGATCCCAAAAAGGTCCTGAAGGCCGTCTACACCTCCGTCGACGATGATTCTGACGTCTCTGACAACGAGCGTCGGAAGACCATGAACACCATTTTTGGTGGATCATGGGATATCACCTCCCGTCGCGTCATCAAGACTATGCGTCGAGATATGGCCACTATAGCTCCTACAGTCAGGCCGGAACCTCACCGAAAGTGGATGTACACAACCATCACTTTTGATGCTTCGGATTGTCCCTGGAGCATGGTTGGAGCAGGCCAGTTACCCTTGATGGTATCTCCTACCATCAACAACATCCAGCTCCACCACGTCATGGTAGATGGAGGTTCGGGGCTTAACCTCATCAGCTTCGAAGCTTTCACTAAGCTTCAGCTCCGACCTTCGGATCTCCACCCCTCTCGACCTTTCTCCGGAGTAGGTCTGGGGGCCATCACCCCACTCAGAGCTATTACTCTCCCTGTTACCTTCGGGACACGGGAGAAGTACCACACTGAGAAGTTGGTCTCCGATGTCGCTCAGATCAACTTACCCTTCAATGCCATCTTGTGTAGACCTGTCCTGTATAAATTCATGGCAGCTGCTCATTATGGTTATCTGGTGTTGAAGATGCCAACGCCAGTAGGCGTTCTCTGGATCCGCGGAGATCGCACTGCCGGAGTAACTGCATTGGAAGAACTCCATGCGCTCACCACAGCACAAGAGGAGGACTCCAGGCAGGAGCAAGCTCCAAAACCCCCGAGCATTCGCCAACGAGGCTCGACTTCTGCACCTCGAGTGCAGCTAAGTGGTGACACCGACATTCCCGTCAAAGTCGTCCAAATTGGTTCCGATGCCGCTCAAACCACCCGTATATCGGGAGGATTGAACGACAAATAGGAACTCGCGCTCATCACTTTCCTCCGGGCTAACATCGACGTGTTTGCTTGGCAACCGTCACAAATGCCTGGGATCCCCAGGGAAGTGATTGAGCACAATCTGAAGATCTACCCTGATGCCCGGCCTGTGCATCAGAAGCCTCAGAAGCAATCTGTAGAGCGACAGAACTTCACCCGACAAGAAGTGAAGAAGTTACTCGAAGCCGGATTCATCCGAGAAGTCTTCCATCCAAAATGGCTGGCAAACCCAGTCGTTGTGCCCAAGGCCGACGGGAGGCTTCAGATTTGTATCGACTACACCACACTAAATAAGGCATGTCCAAAAGATTCATTCCCACTACCTAGAATAGATCAGATAGTGGATTCCACCTCCGGGTGTGAATTACTGTGTTTCCTAGATGCATATTCCGGATATCACCAAATCAGGATGTCTAGGGAAGATGAAGAGCATACTTCATTCATCACAGTAGATGGATTGTATTGTTACACAGCCATGCCCTTTGATCTCAAGAATGCAGCTTCAACTTTTGTACGAGCTATGTACAAAACTTTTGAAGAACTTTTGCGCGATGCCAACGGCATCCTAATGCGGTGCATCACAAGGGAAGAAGGCTGCGAGATCCTCGCAGAAATCCATGGAGGCGAGTGTGGGAACCACGCGTCTTCCCGCACGCTGGTTGGTAAAGCCTTTCGGCATGGCTTCTACTGGCCTACAACACTCCAGGATGCAACTGAGCTGGTGAAAAAATGCAAAGCATGCCAATTTCATGCAAAGCAAATTCACACACCAGCTCAGCCCTTACAAATGATACCTCCTACATGGCCCTTCACTGTGTGGGGGATGGACATCTTGGGACCTTTCCCAAGAGCCGTCGGAGGTTACGAGTTCCTGTACGTCGCCATTGACAGGTTCACCAAGTGGCCGGAAGCAACTCCAGTTGTGACAATCAACAAACAATCTGCTATCAACTTTCTGCAGTCCATTGTATGCAGATTTGGAGTCCCAAACAAAATCATCACTGATAATGGGACCCAATTCACAAGCTCCGCATGCCAAGGATATTGCGAAGACCTCGGCATACAAGTTTGCTATGCCTCCGTAGCTCATCCAGCCAGCAATGGCCAAGCCGAGAGAGCAAATGCTGAAATCCTTAAAGGACTTAAAACGCGCACTTATGAGCACTTGAAAAAATATGGAGCCAACTGGATCGAAGAGCTTCCGCCCACTCTATGGGCCAACAGGACATCTCCAAACCGGTCAACCGGAGAGACACCCTTCTTTTTGGTGTACGGAGCTGAAGCAATCCTTCCTCCGGAAATCACCTTGGGTTCACTCCGGGTCCGGACCTTCGACGAAGCCGCGCAGGACCAGCTCCGGCGTGAAGACCTAGACCTCCTTGAGGAGGGAAGGTGCCAAGCAGCTGTTTGGAATGCCCGATATCGTCAAGCCCTACAGCGTTATCACCAGCGGCATGTACACAACCGACAGCTCGAGGAAGGCGATCTGGTGCTACGGAGAATACAATCCAGAGAATGGTTAAACAAACTCTCCCCCGGCTGGGAGGGGCCCTTCCGAGTGATTAAAGTATCCCGTCCCGGAAGCGTTCGCTTGGCTACTGAGGATGGGACACCTCTCCCAAATCCTTGGAACATCGAGCACCTCCGTAAGTTCTACACTTAATACAACGAAGGTGAGTCTTGAGTAACTTGAGATGTATGTTATAGAGTCATTGTACAGAGTCGGGTAGTTCCTCCGGGAGAGCAGCCGGACCTTTCCCGAAAGGTCCGCAAAGTTCATGCAACACTTGTCACAGTCTCCGGACTAAAAGTGTGGCTAACTACCCTGGGTCAAACGAGAAATGAAACACGCTTAGCCTGGTTCCGTACCCTAAGAGTGTACTTGTTTCCCCCGTACCCCAGACCTATAATGAAAGACATCTTCATGTGAAATAGACTCCACGTGCATTTATTTTGTACAGGCTCAATATTTTTATTTTTCTCTTTCTTGTCTATAACAAAGACGTGCAATTCTTAAGAAATTTTAGTTCAATCGGTTTATATACGATTCGAGTTGTATTGTCAATTCTTTTGGATTCAAATATTGTTCATGGCCAACTCGCCTGAAAGCCGCCAAGCCAATCTAGGGCTGGAGTGTGCTATCAACTTAGCCTGGTCAAGCACCCTAAGTACGCCACTCTACCTACACCCCGGCAGGCCGAAGTAAGGCGGGTCCGTGTACAGTTGGATCTTGAAGAAAAGACAACACATTCGGTTGTATTTAGAATCGCGTTTGACTTAAAATCTTCTTGAGAGTCATAAGCCGCGACGAAGTTATAGACAAGAAACAAAATTTACTATTTTTCTTGGCTTAAGTGTGCAGGAAAAATAAAATCTACGTTGATGGAGAAAAGCCGGAGCTAACTAAGCTCCGACTCCCCTAAGGGGGCCAGCCGTCGACGCTGAATAAAAGGTGGTGAGAAGACCCCGTAAATGGAGTCTACTACCAACAAACTGAGTGTTGGCAAAGGTCACTGCCGGAGCTACTAAGCTCCGACACCCCAGAGGATTAACTATCGATGCTCTACGCGTTGATAGAGATTATTGCCGGAACTACTAAGCTCTAGTGATAGACAATGCCGGAGCTTCTAAGCTCCGACAACCTCAGGGGGCCTTCACTATCGAAGACTTCGAACCTAAATTATACAAGTTCGGAGCAAAAGAGTCTTCAACAAAATGCAATATCCTCTTGGTACATGTTCACAATCAAATTGTGTACATATACTAGGGGGCCAAGTGAAAATAAAAGTGTTGAAGACAAAAAGTGAAATTCACAAAATTGGCTGCTTTGGCCTGATCGTAGATCTCCCGGGATTGAGCGTCGAGGGCACGAGTCATACTCTCCCTGTCATCCAGTAACTTGCCCCAGTACTCCAGGCGGATCTTCTCCCGCTTGATCCACTCCTTGTCATCCGCTAGCCTCGACTGCGCCAGCTTGGTCTCGAAGTAGAGCCGATTACGCCACCGCCTAAGAGTTTGGCGCTCCTCTTCAAGAGCCTTGCTGTCGTGAAAGAAGGCCAGTTGGACTTGACGCAGACTGGAACATGCGTTGTCAATGGACAGCGACAACGGGATTGGTTCCGGACCTGCTGGGGTCTCCTCCGCTGGTTCCAGCGGGTCTTCAAATACAAAAATTGGGTCCCACTCTACAAGAGTGGTCCCCTGAGTCTCCATGGCACTAGGGCCGTCCTCCGGGATGACCTCAGTCGCCATCGAGGAAGGCCCTGCCGCCAGGTCTTCGTTCACCCCCTCAGACAGGGGGCTAGCAACTTCGCTTGGGCACTCCGGCTCGGCCGCAGGTACCTCTGACGTCGTCGCTTCCGGAGTAGGAGCTGCTGCTGGCTCCAGCCTGGGCACCTCTTCCGATGGGAGCTCGAGCTCCGTCACCTCTTCAACAACTGGCTTAGAAGCCGGAAGATCTTCAACATCGTCTGTCCTTGTGGCCGGAGCTCCAACAATGACCGGCTCAGTGGCCATTGCTTCGGAGGTAGCCGGCCCAACTGCCGGAACTACCTCAGTTACCGGCGCGCACGCCGGAGCTTCAATCACCTCCGGCTCAACCGTCGGGGCTTCAACAATTTCCAGCTCAGAGGCCGGGATTACTGCATCCTCCGGCTCAACAGCTGGAGCTTCCATCATCGCAGCACCAGAACCCGGGGCTTCAACCTCCGGGACATGTGCCGCTGGCGCATCTTCACTCCCGTGGTCCGGCGCTAGCACGGGAACTTCTGGGGATGAGTCGAGGTCCATGACTACGACAGCCGGCGCCGGAGCTGTCGCATCTTCAGCCACCACCTTGGGAGGCACCGAGACAGGAGCAGAAGCTCCCACTCTCACGGCTTCAACCACTGTGGCCGAGGGTGGAGCCTCACTCCCCTTCTTGGAGACGCTGCAGATGATGAACGAAGAAAACTAAAAAATAGTTGCTACAATAAAAACAACTATCCAAGGTAGAAATCAAAAATTACCTTGGGAGGCTTCCGCACCAGCTTGCGCGGAATCTTTTTCCTGGGCGTTCTGGGCTAGCCATAGCCGGCGCAGAAGCTCCGGAAGGCCCCCCGGAACTCGTCGCGGCCCCGGGTGTTTCCCGGGTTGAGGCTCCCCTCGATCGGGAAGAACCCCGGGACCTGGAGGCCTCCACCGGCCCAGGAGCTGGAATTGCACGCCCGGAGCTAACACCCCGGGAGGACCCTACTGCGGGGACAGCCACGCTCCGAGAGGACCCCACCGCGGGAACAGTCGCGTTCCGGGATGACCCCACTACAGGAACATTCGCTGCATCTGCAGAGGACCTTCCCCTCCGGGGAGAAGGAGCCGACGCAGAAGTAGCAGGCCCGACCGACCATCCGTCGGCGTACTGCAACTTCCTCTTCCGGCTCACTGGTTCACCCACCAACTCCTTGCCCTTGCCGACGACTTCTCCCCTCGGCTTAGGAGCAGAGCCGGAGCCATCCTTTGGTACTCCGGGGATCGCTACCCCGGAGGTTGGTCTTCTCTCGACGACACCAAGGTCGTCAAGCATGGGCATCTTCCGCCGGAGCTCTCTGCTGAAATCCACTTGTACGTTCAGAGGAAGAAAAGCAGATGGCAGAGTCAAGTCATCACCGTCGACGTCGATGCCGTGCTGGAACTTCTTGAGGTGGAACTCCAAGGTTTTCCCCACCATGTTGGACTTCAACCAGGTCTCAACCCGATCGTCGTCCATCACGCTATTGAGGGCCCAAGCGAGTTTCTCCCTCCTCTTCAGCGGCGCCCACCTGTTGACCAAGAAATTGCAAAATACCGCCTGAGGAGTCAATCCTCCCTACACGCATTGGCGGATCCTAGTCAAAGCAGGGTTGAAAGCTTCCGCCAGCACCAGAGCTTCACTCCAGATCGTTGTGTCGATGCCGGGAAGACCATCGGGCAGCTCCAACCTCTCGTGCTCCTCCACCCTGACGACTATCCAGTCTTTCTTCCAGTCATCCCACTTCCCAGAGGGAAATGACCGGAGGTACTTGAACGGGCACTTCTTGCGCTTCACAAAGTAGTATAAGCCAAGGTACTCATTGCTCCGGCCAGTGGTGTGGACGGTGAAGAAGGTCCGGAAGAGTTCAATGCAGGGGGGCATGCCCACCCACATCTCACAGAAGTGGACGAAGATGGACACGAGGAGAATGGAGTGAGGGCCAAGGTGGTATAACTGCAGACCATAGAAGTCTAGCAGCATCAAGAAAAAGGAAGAAAAAGGTGGGATCAACCCCACCATGGCGTACGAGGAGAAGTACACCATTTCGCCGGCGTGCTCCTTCTCGAATGGGAGCTCTCCACTGGCGCGGACCGAACGGTTGAAGAAGTCCGAGGACCACCCCATGAGGGCCCGGACCTTCATCAGGTCGCCGTCGGTCTTCAAGCGACTCTCGCGGAGACCCAACTCCATCGCGGCACAGCTAGGCAAGAGAAGAAAAGCGAAGCACAAGTTGGGAGTTTGATCGCAAGAACAGATGAGAGGCGTAAAGAACTCCCGACGGTGCGCACATTCCTTCTTAAGTAAGCCCTCGCAACGCTTGGATGGAAACCGCAAGGAAGTCGAAGGTACCACCCAAAAATTCCACCCAGCCGATGACAAGCGGGCCCAGGACCACCCCGATGATCAAGTCGAGGTTCTTACCCAGGTGAACGGTTGTCATCAAGAGGCGGGAAGCCCAAAGGCGGCCGCTTGACAAGGCGCACGGAACCGAAACAGTTTTCGTATCGGGAACCGGCGACCTTCAATTGCGTGAGATCCGCATGCCAAAGATCTCATCTGCCGCACGCGGGATACACCACGCGGCGAGGATTTAATTCCAAGTCCTTGCCAACAGCACCCTCAAAACCCTTTTAAGACTCAGTTCAAATGTCGCGAGGATGGACCCACCTCCGGCGGAATGACTTCCCCGGAGGTAGGTCCAGGAGGCCACTGTCGGTACCCTAGAAATCGTACACCCCTTGAGGTTATAAAGATCTCAAAGGAAAATCATCTACTTGGTGTGAAGACCCTCGAAGGCCCACATGTCAGACATAACCGGACCCGCTTCTCCAACATGGTTAATCCCTAGGTCACCACGTGTACCGCCAAACCGGAGCTACCGCCAACAAGGGGGAAGCTCCGGACCATGTACCGAAATGGCACCTCCGGACTTAACCCCAGACCGAGAGAAGCTCCGGACCTGACATGTGTCAGGTAGCCCCGGAGCTACCTGTTTCCCACAGTATGCTCTGGAGCTGCCACGTGTCCAACCGTCGTATCTTCAGCCCCTAACCTCCGGAAGACCTCGAAACGGCTCCGGATCTTCAAAGGGGATTCAAGGACTTCAAGACCCGATTAAGTGTCATTAATGCCATATTAATGACACTTAAACGGATGATCTTAACACCAGTAACGGTGCTGTCAAAGCCCGTTATAGGGTCATTAAGAGTAATTAAATGTGTTAAATAAGTGTCAATATTAGTAACCGCCGGGGCCACATGTCGGGCCAGGCTAACTTGTAACGGCCTGCCCTTGTACTATAAAAGGACAGGCCGACGACACGTTCTGGGGGCTACACACACACATACGCCAGAGACAGACATACACGCCATTGACGCTGAACACAAGCTCAAACAGCTAATACAACACCATCACATCCGTGGAGTAGGGTATTACGCTTAGGCGGCCCGAACCACGTAAACTCTTGTGTCTCCTGTGTCAATTCCTACTCACCTTCTCGAATCTCCGCGCGCCCATACCGAACATCAAACTCCCATATCACTTTAGCAATGTAGGGAGATCTGTCGGTTCCAAACCACCGACAACGTCGATTCCTTAGATTATAACCTGCTGTCCATATCTCAATTATGTAACAAAGGTTATAATTGCTTGTTTACTAATGAGGGTGTGACCGTCTCTAGAAGGGGTGATGGTTCCATTGCATTCAAGGGTGTGTTAAAGGGAAAGCTTTATGTTGTTGACTTCAACAAAGATAAAGCCAAACTTGACACATGCTTGCTTGCAAAGACCAACATGGGTTGGCTGTGGCATAGACGGCTAGTGCATGTTGGTATGTGGAATCTTCAAAAACTTCTCAAGGGTGACCACATCCGAGGTTTGAAGGATGTTGTTTTTGAGAAAGACAGGCCTTGTAGCGCGTGCCAAGCCGAGAAGCAAGTTGGAGCACCTCATCCCGCGAAGAATGTCATGACTACAACAAGACCGCTCGAGATACTTCACATGGACCTTTTCGGTCCAATTGCATACATAAGCATCGGCGGTAAAAAATATGACTTATTAATTGTTGATGACTTTTCGCGCTTCACTTGAGTTTTCTTTTTGCATGATAAGACAGAAACTCAAGGAACCCTCAAGAAGTTTCTCAAGCGTACTTAAAATGAGTTCTCATTGAAGGTCAAGAACATACGAAGCGACAATGGCACGGAGTTCAAGAACACTCAAGTTGAGGAGTACCTAGACGAAGAAGGCATAAAGCATGAGTTTTCAGCACCTTACTCCCCTCAACAAAACGGAGTTGCCGAAAGGAAGAACCGAACCCTCATAGAGATGGCGAGAACAATGCTCAATGAATACAAGACCTCGGATTGGTTTTGAGTAGAAGTGGTTAACACCGCTTGCCATGCCATAAACTGACTCTACCTTCATCGACTACTCAAGAAGACAATATATGAGCTACACTCGGGTAACAAGCCAAATATTTCTTACTTTCGAGTCTTCGGTTCTAAATGCTATATTTTGAACAAGAAGTCGAGGACTTCAAAGTTCGCTTCGAAGTACGATGAAGGTTTCTTGCTTGGATATGACTCAAACACTTATGCCTATCTTGTCTTCAACAAAGTCTTCACACTTGTTGAAGTAGCACGTGATGTAGTGTTCGATGAAACTAACGGTGCTCAAAAGGAGCAAGTTGATCCATGTGTGCTAGATAGAGCAGAAGCTCCTTGTCAAGCATTGAGAAGAATGGCGTTGGGTGATGTTCAACCACAAGAGCCACCTCTACATGTGCATGAGGAAGATGAACCACAAGAGGAGGCCAATGATCAAGGGGGAGCTTCCATACAAGATCAACCTCAAGATGACAAAGATGATCAACAAGTAAATGAGGGCAACTATCTAGGGGGAGAAGAAGAAGATCATGAAGACAAAGGACCGCAAGTGCCACACCGGAGAGTACAACAATGCATCCAAAGAGATCACCCAATCGACAACATCATCGGTGACATCCAAAACGGGAGAAACAACTAGATCCTGCATATCTTACTTCTGTGAGCATTACTCTTTTGTTTCCTTTTTGGAACCACGTAGGATTGAGGATGCATTGAAAGATCTGGACTGGGTGGTGGAGATACAAGAAGAACTGAACAACTTCAAATGGAACGACGTGTGGGAACTCATCGAAAGACTAACGCGAACGTCAGTGCCAAATGGGTCTTCTGCAACAAACAAGATGAACACGGGGTGGTTACAAGGAACAAGGCACGACTTGTGGCCAAAGGGTATTCACAAGTTGAAGGTTTGGATTTCAATGAAATCTTTGCTCCCGTAGCTAGACTTGAATCGATTAGAATATTGCTTGCATATGCTACTCACCATGATTTCAAGCTCTACCAAATGGATGTGAAAAGTGCCTTCGTCAACGGTCCAATCAAGGAGGAGGTGTACATGGAGCAACCTCCCGGATTTGAAGACAAAGAGTTCCCCGACCACGTCTTTAACTGCGTAAGGCTCTCTACGGCCTCAAACAAGCATCTAGAGCTTGGTATGAGTGTGTTAGAGATTTCTTAATTGAAAATGGTTTCAAGATTGGAAAAGCAGATTATAGAATATTTACGAAACACTTCGACTATGATCTCTTTGTCTGTCAAATCTATGTTGATGGCATTATCTTTGGTTCAACTAACAAATCCTTTTGTGAAGAATTTAGTAAGATTACGATAGATAGGTTTGAGATGTCTATGATTGGAGAGCTGAAGTACTTCTTGGGATTCCAAGTGAGACAACAAAAGGAAGGGACATTCATAAGCCAAACCAAGTACACTCAAGACATACTCAAGAAGTTTGGGATGGACAAGGCGAAGCCTATCAAGACTCCCATGGCAACTAATGGACACTTGGATCTCAATGAAGATTGACCAAGCGTGGATCAAAAAGTATATGTAAGACCTATGTGTGCTGAATAAATTGGCTTGTAGTGAATACACTTGATTTGATGATAAAAGTTTTGAATATCACCAAAACACCTTTTTATCAAAGTCCGACTCTAGCACCGAGCTATAGCAAGGTCCGATGGTAGGTTCGGCTTGTTTTGGGTAGCTCCGACTATGTTAGATGCTAGGTCCGACTTGTTGGTGAGGTCCGACTAGTTTTTGTTAGCTCCAGCTCAAGGTCCGGGTTGCTCTGGCAAGGTCCAGAACTTGACCGCAATGCTTCCGTTTTTCATTTGCAATGTTTCATACTTGCTTTACATCTCTGGAAAGATTGCTTAGTATTCATTTGCTAAGTCTTTGGTGCGTTTTTGGTTGACATGGATGATATTGTGTTACTGTGGTTTTGCAACATGCTTATGTGAGGTTCTCACGTAAGGTGTTGTGTTCGGAACTAACTTGAGTCAAGTCGAGGACTTGGGCTCATATGGATTGGTTATTTATTCATGTGCAGGTGGTTCTTGAGTTCAAGACATGGCTGGTGATGGGATCCATTGGACTAGTCTGAGGGAGGAGATGAGGTTCCAACAACCAAATTTAGGAGGAATTGTGGTTGAGCTGATCAGGAGGTTGCGCAACATGATTGAATCAAGAACAATGCATGTGAAGGTATCGTGGACGTCATTGGAAGATGTTTGCATGTGTGCATGGAGTGCATGGACGTGGCTACATGGTTCTGAGACGTTATGAAGAGATGTGGACGTAAGGAGTTGGTCGGAAAGGTCCAACCGACTAGGTTATGGACTTAGGCTGCGGCTGAGTCGGGTTTGACTCAAATATGGAAAGATTTGAGCTGGTTATGATAGGATTTCGTGTGTGTCACAAATTTGAGTTGTTTAGGAATGTGGGATACATTCCTAAGGTGTTTGGAAGTCTTAAGATTGCTTCTATCTGCGTATAGATGAATCCTAAGCAGTTATGGAAAGTTACGATTCGTGAACAGAGTAGGATTAGGTTCCTGATTTGAGTTGAGTTGGCTTTCGAGCTGGTTATATAAGCAAGGGAGCCCAGAGCTCATGGTGCACGACTTTGGGGCTGTTCCTCTTGTGTTCTATTGAATAAAATTTGTAGTTTGAAGGAACTTTTGTGCCTTGTTCATCCGACTTGTTCCATACAAGTTTTACTCGTTGAGTTTCTGGACAGCACCACCTTTTGTCGGTTGTTTTATCATAACTTGAGTTTTAAAGATCCAATTGACGTGACTCTTTTTGGGTTGTCTTCACAACTTGATTATCTATTATCTGTCAAAATTTCACAATCATTGGATTTGTGGTATATGATCTACACAAGTTTCTTTGCAGCATTCCAGAACTATTTTTTTTCTCGGGTAGAGCAGATTGACCTTTGTTTGATCTTTCGATCATAACTTGAGTTTTTCTCGACGGATTTGAATGATTCTTGTTGTGCTGTCTTCGTGACTTGATTCTATCAGATATCTATCACTTTTGTCACGGTGAAACACGTTTAGATTAGTCTCACACAAGATTTCTTTAACAGATCGTTTTTCTGCCGAAGGGGTTGGAGTTTAATTGTTTCCACTGCGTAAGATTTTTAAATCTACCATTCTGCCTCCCTCTGGTAGCTTTTCACGTGATCTTCGATCCTACAATTGGTATCAGAGCCACGATGCTCTAATTTTTGTGATTTGCGTGTGTTTTTGACTAATCGTCATGGAGAAGAACTCTGCCAAACCTTGTGTGTTCGCTGGTATTGATTTTTAGGTTTGGAAGGCACGCATGGAGGCTTTCATCCAGGCACAAGTGTGACGCCCGATTCCAAAAATGAACCAAGCTAACACATATGTGTGCCCAGGATGTTCAACACACATACACGAGTGATTCACAAATGATAAACAGGTAATTACCACAGCTCAAATTATTAAATAAGTACTCTTATTACATAATTCATTATATCCTCGAATACAAGTTCTAATGAATATTTATGACAAGTTCAACTAATGCAGCGGAAATAAACTAATTAAGCAACTAAGCAAACTAAGCAAAAGGGATAGCGCAGCTCCAATAACACCACAGGCAAAGCTGACGGTAGACACGGCCTAGAATTCCGCATTATCGCCATTAAACTTATAATTCTGACCTGCAACTGTTGGGGGGATTGCAAGAGTGAGTACATGTCGTACTTAGCAAGTGTGGAAAGTATGACATGTGGCTAATTCAAATGTCGAATGTAATAATGGCTAAGTGCTGAAAAGTACAGTAAAATATTTGAAAAGCATTATACTACGTCTATGTGAAACAATCCCATCATAACCATCATATTAACAAAATATAAACCATATCCAATTATTGCCAACATCACCATTATCCATGTCCAATTACCATAACTCAAATTTATATCCATGACCATAATCCATAAACCATAACCATTACCAACCCATAACCATAAACCAACCATAACCATTACCAGACCATAACCATCCCAAATCCCAATTCCAACTCTAATCATGTAGGTCATCCAGGCGCTCATAACCGGGAGCACGGCTATCATGATAGTTTTAAACACTCTGCAGAGGTTGTACCACTTTACCCACATGTTTGTGATTTCATTACCTTTCGATGACTAAGAAACCTCCATTATGCCATCTCACACTTCCGTAGGTGTGTGGCCAAGAGATCACAAAATAGCCTTTCAAAAGGGACTACTAGTATGTACGGGCCCACTAAGGTTTCACCGGCAGGCTTGAATCTCTATTCTCCCACCCACGGGCCCCCTCGTGTGCCATGCGGATCCCAGGGCAGTCCTCCTCGACTCCCATTCCCCGCGCCATCCAATGGTCCATACAATACTAGCAGCGCTCCTAATTATTCGGCTACGCCGCACCCATACTTGGCCTTGTGGTGGCACTGTTGACCTGGCATATTCTCGCATGAACCGGTCCTTAGATCTAAGGCAAGCTTACCACCATATCATCCAACCCATCCACAAAACCATGCTTGCTTAGATCACCCATCATATTGACCAGTTCACATTAACCAGAATATCATTGGTGCATAATTAAATGTGTCGTGTTGTTCGTCATCCCAATTAATTAAGCGAAGCAAAAAGGTAAAAACCCTTCCCGACTCTCTACCATAAATTCCAGGTGACAAGGGTGGTCAAACAAAACTAGTAAACTTCCTACCATAGGATTCCCATCAATTTGACACAAGCATGCAAGTTCGCAAACAAAACATTTATTTTAAAACAGGATCAATATGCTTCAAGGACACTTGCCTTGCTCTGACGGATGGGGTTGCTCAAGCGCTTCGAAGTCCTGATTTTGGAAATCCTCGTATGCGGCCTCTTGAGCACGTTCCTCTACGCGTGATCATACATACAAGAAAGCATATACAATCAACATGATGCACACACATTAATCAACATGCGATGATATGCATGCATGCAAAGATCAATTATTAATTTACTACGATTGTTATTAAGTAGATGCGAGTAGTTCATACGTGTTCATATGAGTTTACGGGGGTTTTAGGGTGGATTAATGCTGCTGAAAATAAAATTATGACACAACTACGATCAAGTTACGCCTATTAGGTTCAATAGGATCGCTAAAATTCGCATCGGGAACATGGCCTACCGTAGATGCGATGGCTTCGATGATCGCGGGATGGGGACAATGCGTAGACGAAGTAGATGCGTCCTCCGGCGGCACGACGACGGCGACGCGATGTCGACGACGATCTCCGGCGGACGGTGGCGCCCTCCTCTTTTTCTTCCTCTTCTTCCCCTTTTTTTTCTCCTTTTTCTTCCCTGGGCGCAGCCCCTCTGGTGCCTCCTTTTTTTCTCTGTTCCGGCGGTTTCTATCGTAGGCAGCGGCGGTTTTTTTTCTGGAGCTGGGAAAACTCGAGGCCTTCGGGTCCTTTTTATAGGCGCGTCGGGAGCGGGATTCGCGGAGGCGGGGCGGGTACCGACTCGGTACGGGAGTCAGGGCGCGTTACGGCGGCGGGGTGCCGAGAAGGGAGGGGTCGCGCGCTGGGGTGGGGTCCGCGCGGGGCAGGAGGTCGAGCGGCAGGCGCTTGGCGCGGGGCGTGGGGCCGGGAGCAGAGGGAGGCGCGTGGTGGCGGGGCCAAGGCGCGGTGCGGGCGGGAAAATCGGATCGGGGGGCGGGAGCGGGAGGCGGGAAGCGGGGTTTTCGGCGGGGGCGGGCGCGTGGCTCGCGCGCGCGGGCGGCCGAGCGGCGGGGCCTCGGGGCCAGGGCGCGGCTGGCTGGGCCGTTCGGCGGCCTGGCCGGCGATTCCTTTTTTTTCTTTTTTATTTAGTATTATTATTATTTTATTATTTATATTTATTTATTTTACTTTTTTATACTCTTTTTTTTATTATATAATTTATTATATATATTTATATATATATTATTCATATTATATATTTATTATTTATTATTTTAATATATATTATTAATATTAATATTTTTTATATATTGTTATATATATTATTTATATATATATATTTATATATATATTTATTATTATTTTTATACTTATTCCTTATTACTAGTTTTAGGCTATTTTTATTTCTTTTTCTTCTTTTGCTACACATATTTGTATATGTATATTTTATGTCTTATTATTTTTCTTTCATTCTACTAATGTTTAATACATGATCATGTATGCAATGCATGATGCGAAAATTTAGAGTGTTACAAACCTACCCCCCTTAAAGTGAATCTCGCCCTCGAGATTCGATAGCATGGAGAAAAGATGAGGGAATTATGCCTTCAAGTCTTCTTCACGTTCCCATGTAGCTTCGGCTTCCGTATGGTGTTTCCATTGCACTTTGCACCAACGGATCCTCTTATTCCTCGTGACCCTTTCCTTTATGTCCAAAATTTTGATAGGTTGCTCGACATAGGACAAATCCTCTTGAAGTTCTAACTCGTCCATCGACACTTGTTCTTCCGGTACCCTGAGACACTTCTTGAGTTGAGAGACGTGAAATACATCGTGTACATCAGAGAGATACGTCGGCAGCTCAAGTCGATATGCCACTTCTCCTCGTTTGTCCAAAATCTTGAATGGTCCGATGTAACGTGGTGCCAGTTTTCCTTTGACGTTAAACCGTCGCTGACCTCTGATAGGTGACACTTTGAGGTATACAAAATCTCCAACTTCAAAAGTCAAACTCCTTCGCCTATTATCAGCATAACCTTTCTATCGAGACTGGGCAGCCTTTAAGGTTTCCCGTATTATTTGGACTTGCCTTTCAGCTTCTTGTAACACGTCGGGACCAAACACTTGATTCTCTCCGGTTTCATTCCAGAACAAGGGAGTCCTACACTTCCTTCCGTATAATGCTTCATAGGGTGACATTTTCAAACTTGCTTGGTAGCTATTATTGTACGAGAATTCAGCGTACGACAAACTTTTATCCCAACTTTTCCCATGCTTTAATGCACAAGCTCTTAACATGTCTTCCAAAATTTGGTTGGTCCTCTCGGTTTGTCCATCTGTTTGAGGGTGACACGCCGAACTGAAGTTCAACCTTGTTCCCATTGCTTCATGCAATTTCTGCCAAAATCTGGAGGTAAATTGAGAACCTCTATCCGAGACTATCTTCTTCGGTACTCCGTGTCGACACACAATATGTTCCATATACAATTCTGCTAGCTTCGCGGTGGTATATGTGGTCTTGACAGGGATGAAGTGAGCTGATTTTGTCAATCGATCCACAATAACCCATATTGAATCATAGCCAGACTGAGTTCGCAGTAATCCAACTATAAAGTCCATACCAATCTCTTCCCACTTCCACTCCGGGATTTTCAATGGTTGTAGCAATCCGGCTGGCTTTTGATGTTCAGCTTTAACTCGTTGGCACACATCACAAAGTGCAACATATTCGGCTATGTCCTTTTTCATGCTGGCCCACCAATAACATGTCTTTAAGTCCTTGTACATTTTCGTACAGCCAGGATGAATCGAGTAAGGCGAGTCATGTGCCTCCTTTAATATTGTCTCCCGAATATGCCTAACATTAGGTACCACAATCCTCTTTCCAAGCCATAAGGTACCCTGTTCGTCCTCATCAAACCTGAATTCTTTTCCTTCTTGGGTCCTTTCCTTGATTTCCTGTATTTCCTTGTCCTTTGTCTGTCCTTCCCGTATTTCCCGCTCTAATGTTTTGTTGACTTCCATCGTTCCCATCTCATTTATGAATCCAAGGTTCAACCGTTCGAACTCCTTGCATAACTCAGATGGCAGCTCTCGAACTGTGAGTTGATGACTTACTCCTTTTCGGCTCAAAGCATCGGCCACTACATTGGCCTTCCCTGGGTGATAGTTGATTCCAACGTCATAATCCTTGATGAGCTCCAACCATCGGCGTTGCCTCATATTCAGATCCGTTTTGCGTAAATATGTACTTGAGACTCTTGTGATCCGTATAAATCTCGCATCGGTGACCAAAAACATAGTGTCTCCATATCTTCAAGGCGTGTACCACGGCTACGAGTTCAAGGTCGTGTGTAGGATAATTCAAATCATGTTTCTTTAGTTGCCTCGATGCATAAGCTACCACTTGGCCTTCTTGCATGAGCACACATCCTAATCCTTGTCTTGATGCATCACAATATATATCAAAACTCTTGCTCACGTCCGGTAATACTAACACCGGCGCAGTTGTCACCCTTTTCTTTAACTCCTCAAAGCTATCCTGACAAGCTTGAGGCCATCGGAATGCCTTCCCTTTCATGAGTAATTCGGTCATAGGCTTGGCTATCTTGGAAAAATCCTTGATGAATCGGCGATAATATCCAGCCATTCCAAGGAAGCTCCGAATTTCCTTGACATTCTGTGGCGGTTCCCACTTAAGCACATCTCTCACCTTCCCTGGGTCAACTGATACTCCTCCTCCGGAAATAATATGGCCTAAGAAAGAAACTTCCCGTAACCAAAATTGGCATTTACTGAACTTGGCATACAATTGATGCTCCCTCAATTTCTACAGCGTAAGCCTCAAGTGTTCCTCGTGTTCCTCCACATCCTTCGAGTAGATCATAATATCATCGATGAACACTACAACGAACTTATCCAGATATTCCATGAAGACCTTATTCATGAGATACATAAAGTACGCAGGCGCGTTCGTCAATCCAAATGACATGACGGTGTACTCATAAGATCCATATCGTGTCCGAAATGCTGTCTTGGGTATGTCCGATGGTCTAATCTTCATTTGGAAGTATCCTGACCGCAATTCGATCTTGGAGAAGATACAGGCACCCTTCATTTGGTCGAACAAATCCTCTATCCGGGGTAGTGAGTACTTGTTCTTAATTGTCACTTTGTTGAGAGACCTATAGTCCACACACATCCTCTGGGTTCCATCCTTCTTATCTACGAAGAGCACTGGGGCTCCCCACGGGGATGAGCTTGGGCGTATAAAACCCTTCTCTAGCTGCTCTTGAATTTGCTTCTTGAGCTCTGCTAATTCCTTAGGAGGCATCCTATACGGCCTCTTAGCTATAGGTGCAGTTCCGGGTATCAACTCGATGGCGAATTCTATGTCACGATCAGGTGGCATACCTGGCAACTCATCTGGAAACACATCCGGGTACTCGCGAACGATCAGAATGCTTTCCAATGTCACTTCTTCCACGTGATTCAGCATCGCTTTCTCTCTTGCCGGTTGGGCTGCCTCAACTTCGATGCGTGTACCATGTTCACTTGTCAACTGCACAATCCTCTCGGCACATTGAATGACTCCATTATACTTGCTCAGCCAGTCCATTCCAAGTATTATGTCTATTCCTTGGGAGTCCAAGACTATGAGGTTTGCGAGAAAGTCTACCCCCCTTATTTTAATGCTTACTTTCGGACATACTATATTTGTCCTCATCTCTCCGCCAGAAGAACTTACTAGCATAGTTTGCTTCATATGAGATATAGGAAAATTGTACTTGGCAACATACTTTGACGAGATGAATGAATGAGATGCTCCTGAATCAAATAAAACAGTCGCGGGGTTGAAGTTGGCAAGAAACATACCAATCACGACGTCATCAGCTTGCTGGGCTTCCTCAGTAGAGACATGATTCACATTGCCACGAGCAAAATTCTGCTGTCCACGGTTGCCTTGCGGTGCTCCTCCATTTGGTCGCGGGTTATTTGGCCTTGGTGCATTGCTCATAGGTCCGTAGTTTCTCCTGGGGCATTGGATTGCAAAGTGTCCGGGTTCTCCACACACATAGCATGTCTTACCACCCGTAGCATTGGGGAAGTTTGGACGTAACTGGTTTTGAGCATTTGCCGCCATGTTAGGACGCGGCGCAGGTGGCACAGGATAGCGAGGCGCTTGCATGGCAGGGCGTTGCTGCGGTGGCTGATTTGGGCGGGGCGGATAAGTAGCACGGTATGCAGGAGCAGATGGGTTGTATTGTGGTGCAGTAGGTGGTGCATAGCGGGGGCGAACATTGCTTCCTTGCTGCGGTCCATGATGTGGCATCTTCCTCTTATTGTCCTGCTCCATCTCACGAATCTTGTTCTCAACCACAATAGCCTTGTCAACCAGCTTTTGGAAGTTTGGATAATCAGTATTGAGCAACTGGACTTGAATTTCATTGTTGAGACCCCTCATAAACAAATACTGATTCCTACTATCAGTTTTGATGTCTTCTGGAGCATATCTTGATAATTGAGTGAATTTGTTGAGGTACTCACTCACGCTCATCCTTCCTTGCCTGAGATTTTCAAAGTCTTGTCTTCTCAGTATCATAACTCCTTCAGGTACATAGTGGGAACGAAAACTCTGCTTAAACTCAGCCCAAGTGATTGTCTCCTGATTATCATGAGCGTTGCAAAGAGCATCCCACCAGTCGGCGGCTGCTCCAACTAGTTGATGTGATGCAAAGAGAACCTTCTCCCTATCAGTGCACTGGACAATAGCAAGTTTCTTTTCAACGGACTTCAGCCAATCATCAGCTTCCATTGGGTCTGCAGCTTGTGCAAAGGTAGGCGGTCTGGTCCTCATGAACTCTCCCAAACGGTTGTGAGGAGGCAGGGGTGGCGGTGGAGGCATGTGGGGCTGATTGTTGTTATTGCCAGCCTGCAGCTGTCCCATAGTTTGTATCATGGTCTGCATGAGCTGGTTCTGCATAGCCAGTAGCTGCTCAATATTGATAGCTCCATGAGCAGGTCCTTGTCCATTGTTGTTTTGAGGTACTCCATGGTTCTCCTCCTCATCATTGACATCCCTCTGGTTGCGAGTCCTCACCATCTGAAGAAGAGAAATAGGTAAGAATTTAGAAACGTCCCCAACTATATGCATCAAGGGATATGAAGCTAACCAACTAGCTATACTAGCCTAGGTGGACATGGCAATGCTAAGGCACCCCAAAATCCTCTATTAAGCACACAAGCAAACAATATATATACAACAAACAACACACCAAGCAAAAACACATCAATTCCTGAGTGCTCCTATGTGCTCTAAAGTGTCCATTCTATCTAGGCTGCGTCCTACGGTCAACCTGGCTCTGATACCAATCTGTGACGCCCGGTTCCAAAAATGAACCAAGCTAACGCATATGTGTGCCCAGGATGTTCAACACACATACACGAGTGATTCACAAATGATAAACAGATAATTACCAAAGCTCAAATTATTAAATAAGTACTCTTTTTACATAATTCATTATATCCTCGAATACAAGTTCTAATGAATATTTATGACAAGTTCAACTAATGCAGCAGAAATAAACTAATTAAGCAACTAAGCAAACTAAGCAAAAGGGATAGCGCAGCTCCAATAACACCACAGGCAAAGCTGACGGTAGACACGGCCTAGAATTCCGTATTATCGCCATTAAACTCATAATTCTGACCTGCAACTGTTGGGGGGATTGCAAGAGTGAGTACATGTCGTACTCAGCAAGTGTGGAAAGTATGACATGTGGCTAATTCAAATGTCGAATGTAATAATGGCTAAGTGCTGAAAAGTACAGTAAAACATTTAAAAAGCATTATACTACGTCTATGTGAAACAATCCCATCATAACCATCATATTAACAAAATATAAACCATATCCAATTATTGCCAACATCACCATTATCCATGTCCAATTACCATAACTCAAATTTATATCCATGACCATAATCCATAAACCATAACCATTACCAACCCATAACCATAAACCAACCATAACCATTACCATACCATAACCATCCCAAATCCCAATTCCATCTCTAATCATGTAGGTCATCCAGGCGCTCATAACCGGGAGCACGGCTATCATGATAGTTTTAAACACTCTGCAGAGGTTGTACCACTTTACCCACATGTTTGTGATTTCATCACCTTTCGATGACTAAGAAACCTCCATTATGCCATCTCACACTTCCGTAGCTGTGTGGCCAAGAGATCACAAAATAGCTTTTCAAAAGGGACTACTAGTATCTATGGGCCCACTAAGGTTTCACCGGCAGGCTTGAATCTCTATTCTCCCATCCACGGGCCCCCTCGTGTGCCATGCGGATCCCAGGGCAGTCCTCCTCGACTCCCATTCCCCGTGCCATCCAATGGTCCATACAATACTAGCAGCGCTCCTAATTATTCGGCTACGCCGCACCCATACTTGGCCTTGTGGTGGCACTGTTGACCTGACATATTCTCGCATGAACCGGTCCTTAGATCTAAGGCAAGCTTACCACCATATCATCCAACCCATCAACAAAACCATGCTTGCTTAGATCACCCATCATATTGACCAGTTCACATTAACCAGAATATCATTGGTGCATAATTAAATGTGTCGTGTTGTTCGTCATCCCAATTAATTAAGCGAAGCAAAAAGGTAAAAACCCTTCCCGACTCTCTACCATAAATTCCAGGTGACAAGGGTGGTCAAACAAAACTAGTAAACTTCCTACCATAGGATTCCCATCAATTTGACACAAGCATGCAAGTTCGCAAACAAAACATTTATTTTAAAACAGGATCAATATGCTTCAAGGACACTTGCCTTGCTCCGACGGATGGGGTTGCTCAAGCGCTTCGAAGTCCTGATTTTGGAAATCCTTGTATGCGACCTCTTGAGCACGTTCCTCTACACGTGATCATACATACAAGAAAGCATATACAATCAACATGATGCACACACATTAATCAACATGCGATGATATGCATGCATGCAAAGATCAATTATTAATTTACTACGGTTGTTTATTAAGTAGATGCGAGTAGTTCATACGTGTTCATATGAGTTTATGGGGGTTTTAGGGTGGATTAATGCTGCTGAAAATAAAATTATGACACAACTACGATCAAGTTACGCCTATTAGGTTCAATATGATCGCTAAAATTCGCATCGGGAACATGGCCTACCGTAGATGCGATGGCTTCGATGATCGCGGGATGGGGACAATGCGTAGACGAAGTAGATGCGTCCTCCGGCGGCACGACGACGGCGGCGCGATGTCGACGACGATCTCCGGCGGACGGTGGCGCCCTCCTTTTTTTCTTCCTCTTCTTCCCCTTTTTTTTCTCCTTTTTCTTCCCTGGGCGCAGCCCCTCTGGTGCCTCCTTTTTTTCCCTGTTCCGGCAGTTTCTATCGTAGGTGGCGGCGGCTTTTTTTTCTGGAGCTAGGAAAACTCGAGGCCTTCAGGTCCTTTTTATAGGCGCGTCGGGAGCAGGATTCACGGAGGCGGGGCGGTACCAACTCGGTACGGGAGTCAGGGCGCGTTACGGCGGCGGGGTGCCGAGCCGGGCGGGGTCGCGCGTCGGGGTGGGGTCCGCGCGGGGCTGGAAGCCGAGCGGCAGGCGCTTGGCGCGGGGCGTGGGGCCGAGAGCAGAGGGAGGCGCGTGGCGGCGGGGCCAAGGCGCGGTGCGGGCGGGAAAATCGGATCGGGGGGCGGGAGCGGGAGGCGGGAAGCGGGGTTTTCAGCGGGGGCGGGCGCGTGGCTCGCGCTCGCGGGCGGCCGAGCGGCGGGGCATCGGGGCGAGGGCGCGGCTGGCTGGGCCGTTCGGCGGCCTGGCCGGCGGTTCCTTTTTTTTCTTTTTTCTTTTTTTATTTAGTATTATTATTATTTTATTATTTATATTTATTTATTTTACTTTTTTTATACTCTTTTTTATTATATAATTTATTATATATATATTTATATATATATATTATTATTATTCATATTATATATTTATTATTTATTATTTATTACTTTAATATATATTATTAATATTAATATTTTGTTATATATTGTTATATATATTATTTATATATATATATATTTTTATTATTATTTTTATACTTATTCCTTATTACTAGTTTTAGGCTATTTTTATTTCTTTTTCTTCTTTTGCTACACATATTTGTATATGTATATTTTATGTCTTATTATTTTTCTTTCATTCTACTAATGTTTAATACATGATCATGTATGCAATGCATGATGCGAAAATTTAGGCTGTTACAACAAGGCTTTGCAATATGGGAGAAGGTATACAAGCCGTATGAAGTGCCATCAAACAATCAAGTTATAGCTACAAATCTGAGAGATGTCGACAACAACAACAAGGCTCGGAACTTGATCATACAAGGATTAACACAAAGCGACTTCGACCGTGTTGCACACCTCCGATCTGCATACGATGTGTGAAAAGCACTTTGTGACTACCACGAAGGATCCAACATGATCAAAGAGGTAAGGCAAGACATGTTCAAGAAAGAATACATGCGCTTTGAGATGGAACCCGGTGAGTCTATTGATGACCTTTTTGCTCGCTTTAATAAGATTCTCAGCAACTTGCGTAGTGTCAATGTTAATTTTTCAGATGCTAAAAATGCTAGGTAATTGCTAAGTGCATTAGATATGTCAATTTGGGAGATGAAAGTCACATCTATTCATGAATCTACTATCATGAGTTCACTTACTTTAGATGTGCTATATTCTAAGTTAAAAACTCATGAAATTGACATAATCTCACGTAAGAACCCCAACAAGTCTATTGCTTTTGTTTCTCAACGTGACATGCCTAGTTCCGGTCAAACACCATCTTGTTCTACACTTGCTTTGATGTCCTCTCTTACCCTTGAACAGATTGAGGAGTCTCCAGAGGAGGAGCTAGCGCTCATCTCTACCCGGTTCTCAAAAGCATTGCAAAATATGAGAACTAGAAGGAGAGGAAGCTCCAGACCTCAATGATTCTTTGAGTGTGATAAGAAAGGACATTTTCATTCAGATTGCCCTAACCTTTTAGGTTCTACATCCCGAGAAGAAAAACAATCAAGGACGAAGCACTGCTCAACAAATGATAAGAAGAAGAAGAAGGGTTTTACAGGACGTCAATTGGTGAGCAGTTTTGTCTCAGCACTCCAGGAGGTTGGCTCAAGCGACGTGGACATTGGAAGTGATGAAGATGAAGAGGATTTGGCAAACTTGTGCTTCATGGCGGGCAAGTCAAGATCAAGTATGGAGGAGGCAGAAACAGCGACAATGAAGAGGTATGTCCTACTTGCAAAGAAATATGTGATGCTATTTCTCGTGCCACTGTTATTGTTAAGAAAAAGGACAAAAAGCTTAGGGACAATGCTGTTAAAATTGAGTCACTAGAATCTGAAATTAATCATTTGAAATCCTTGATTCCTAGTGATGATTCTTGTTCCTCATGTGACTTAATATATGAACAATTGTCCTCCCTAAGGAGTGCACATACCTCCACACTTGATAAACTTGAACTTGAAATTGAAAAGAACAAAAAGCTTACTGCACTTAATATTGGAAACTTAAAATATGCTTCTTGTTCTACAATTGATTTGCATTGTTCTAGTTGTGATGATCTTGATAAGAAACTGCAAGATGCTATGAATGAAATCTCTATATTGAACAATGATTTACGTTGTCATGAAGTTAAATATTGTTCCAATTGCAAATTAAAGGAAAAACTTCATGTGAAAATTGCCTTGATCTGTCCAATAAACTTGATAACATGCATAAGACGTTAGATCGGTTTTGTAATGGGAATAAGAACCTAAACTTGCTTTTGAATTCATCCAAGTCTTGTAATGATAAAACTGGTTTAGGTTTTGATTCTCATGGTTATGCTAAGGCACATCCACCTAAAATTGTAAAGTCATTAGGAAGTGGTTTGATTCAAACAGTTCCTAAACAAAAGAAAGTGGTTTTCAAATCTGTAGGAGTATTGTCTCATTCGATTTCAAATAAAAATGTTGTTTGCTCATCTAGACATGAACACAAAGTTAAATTTCATTGTACCTACTGCGGTAGTGTAAGACCTATGTGTGCTAAATACATTGGTTTGTAGTGAATACACTTGGCTTTGGTGATAAAAGTTTTGAATATCACCAAAGCACCTTTTTATCAAGGTCTGACTCTAGCTCCGAGCTACAGCAAGGTCCAACTAGCTTTGGTCAGCTCCGGTGAAGTTTTGTCTTTAGCTCCGACATGTCTTTGATAGCTCCGGCATGTTTTTGCTAAGCTCCGAAGTTGATTTGTTTAGCTCCGGCTTTTGGGATTACTAGTTCCGACTAGTTCTGGTTAGCTCCGGCGCTAGGTCCTGCTAGTTTTGTAAGCTCCGACGGGAGTTTGGTTGTACTAGTTTTGGTAAGCTCCGGCGCTAGGTTCTACTAGCTTTTGTTAGCTCCGGCTCAAGGTCTGGGTTGCTCTGGCAAGGTCCAGAACTTGACTGTAGTGCTTCTGCTTTTCATTTGCAATGTTTCATAATTGCTTTACATTGTTGGAAAGATTTATTAGTATTCATTTGCTATGTTTTTGGTGCAATTTGGATGATATGGCTGATATCGTTTTGCTATGTTTTGCAACATGCTTATGTGAGGTTCTCACGTAGGGTGTTGTGTTCGAAACTAACGTGAGTCAAGTCGAGGACTTGGGCTCGTATGGATTGATTGTTTATTCATGTGAAGGTGTTGCTTGAGTTCAAGACATGGCTGGTGACAGGATCCATTGGACTAGTCTCAGGGAGGAGATGAGGTTCCAACAACCAAATTCAGGAGGAATTGTGGTTGAGCTGATCGGGAGGTTGCGCAACATGATTGAATCAAGAACAATGCATATGAAGGTATCATGGACGTCATTGGATGATGTTTGCACGTGTGCAAGGAGTGCATGGACGTGTCTACATGGTTCCGAGACGTGATGAAGATATGTGGACGTAAAGAGTTGGTCGGAAAGGTCCAACCGACTAGGTTATGGACTCAGGCTGCGACTGAGTCGGGTTTGACTCAAATATGGAAAGATTTGAGTTGGTTATGATAGGATTTCGTGTGGGTCACGAATTTGAGTTATTTAGGAATGTGGGATACATTCCTAAGGTGTTTGGAAGTCTTAAGATTGCTTCTATCTGCCTATAGAAGAATCCTAAGCAGTTATGGAAAGTTACGATTCATGAATAGAGTAGGATTAGGTTCCTGATTTGAGTTGAGTTGGCTTTCGAGCTGGTTATATAAGCAAGGGAGCCCAGAGCTCGTGGTGCACGACTTTGGGGCTGTTCCTCTTGTGTTTTATTGAATAAAATTCGTAGTTTGAAGGAACTTTTGTGCCTTGTTCGTCAGACTTGTTCCAGACAAGTTTTACTCGTCGAGTTTCTGGACAGCACTACCTTTCGTCGGTGGTTTTATCATAACTCGAGTTTTACAGATCCAATTGACGTGATTCTTTTTGGGTTGTCTTCACAACTTTATTGTATATCATATGTCACAATTTCACGGTCATTGTATTTTTGTTCTATAATCTACACGAGTTTCTTTGCAGCGTTCCAGAACAGTTTTTTTTTCTCGGGTAGGGCAGATTGATCATTGTTTGATCTTTCGTTCATAACTTGAGTTTTTCTCGACGGATTTGAGTGATTCTTTTTGTGTTGTCTTCGTGACTTGAGTTTCTCTGATATCTATCACTTTTTTCCTGGTGAAACACGTTTAGATTAGTCTCACACACGATTTCTTTAACAAATCATTTTTCTACCAAAAGGGTTTGGGGTTTAATTGTTTCCGCTGCGTAAGATTTTTAAATCTACCATTCACCCCCCCTCTGGTAGCCTTTCACGTGCTCTTCGATCCTACAAGTAAAGATGGTCATGTCATAGATTTTTGTATAGACTAGCTAAACAACATAAAAGGGAAAGAATGGTTGCTAGATCTGATAACTTTCATGCAAAATTTGCTTTACATATTGAACCGAATGTACAACCTGCTGTTTTGAGTCAAAAACATTCAAAGTTTATCTCCGGACCTTCTGTTTTTGCCTCCAGAACTACTGATTTTTGTGCTACACAAGTAACACCTTACAGGTCAGTAGTTAAGAATAAAAAATCTCAAACTTTGACTCATAAACCTGCTGTTTTGTCTCAGCTTTCGCGTGTTTTTCCTGCTGCACGTCGCGTGACTCAGTACTGGATTCCTAAATGCCTTTTGACTAACTCCAATATTGAGTCATCGACGTATTGTGCTTCTATGTAGGTTAATCATTTGAGGAAGGAGAACATTTGGATTGTGGATTCAGGTTGCTCACGCCACATGACCGGTAACAAAGATTGGTTCTCCTCCCTCTCTTTTGTGTCATGTGTAGAGAATTCTTCAACTCCTATAATTGCTAAGGGTTCGGTTAGAGTAAATGATCACTACACTTTGAAGGATGTGGCACTTGTCAAAAATTTGAAATACAACTTGCTTTCTGTTTCACAATTGCTAGATGAAAATTTGGAAATTATTTTCAATAAAAACTGCTGCAAAGTTGTAAGTTCAAATAGTGAGCTTATTTTTAACATGTCTCGGTTTGGAAGAGTTTTTAAAGCTGATTTTGATATGTCTTCCTCTAAGCATAGGTGTCTAGTTGCTAATGATTCAAAAGACTTATATTTTTGGCATCGTAGACTTGGTCACGTAGGCTTTGATCACCTAACGCGTGTTAGTGCTCTTGATCGCATACGTGGGCTGCCTAAGCTTAAAGGGGACAAAGAAATTGTGTGCTCTTCTTGTAGACATGCTAAGATGGTTGTAGGTTCACATACTCCTCTCACAATGATCATGACAACTGAACTGTGTCAACTTTTGCACCTTGACGCCGTAGGACCTTCACGTGTTCAATCCTTCGGAGGAAAATGGTATGTTCTTGTGATTGTTGATGATTATTCTAGATACTCTTGGGTTTACTTTATGGCGTCTAAGAATGAAGTTTTTAGTCACTTTAGAACTTTATTTCTTAGATTATCAATTGATCACCCAGGATTATTAAAAGCAATTAGAAGCGATAACGGAACTGAATTTAAAAATCAATCTTTTGATCACTTTTATACTGAAAATAGAATAGATCATCAATTTTCTTCACCATATGTACCTCAACAAAACGGTGTTGTAGAAAGGAAAAACAGAACCTTAGTTGAGATGGCTAGGACTATGCTTGATGAATATCAAACTCCTAGGAAATTTTGGGCTGATGCGTTAGCAACCGCTTGTTATGTCTCAAATCGTGTTTTCTTGCGTGCTAAGCTAGGTAAAACACCATATGAGCTCCGGTTTGGACATAGGCCTAGTGTTACACACTTTTGGGTCTTTGGTTGCAAATGCTTTGTTAAGAAACATGGTAATCTTGATAAATTTGAACCTAGATCCATTGATGGCATGTTTCTTGGTTATCCATCTCATACTAGAGGCTACCGTGTGCTTTTACTTGACACTAACAAAATTGTGGAGACTTGTGAAGTGTCTTTTGATGAAGCTAGCCCAGGTACTAGCTCAAACATTGCAGGTCCAGATCCATATCCGCAGGGGGGAGCATTTTCGTTGAAGATGAGGAAGAATTGGAGCTGCTGCCCGAAAATTCAGCAGCTAAAGACTTTGGTTCAGCTCCAGATGTTAATTCTCAACCAGCACCGACAACCATCAATGCTGATTCAAATCATCCTCAAGTCACAAGCTCATCAATTTGTGATGAACATGAAGAAGAAGAAGCTTGTGAGACATCTGTTCTCCTACGGTTTTACAAAGACCACCCCCACAACAGATGATTGGAAGCTTGCACGAACAAGTCACAATGTCCATGTTTTGCGATCCAAACTCTTATGCTCATTCCGCTTTTGTTGCTTCTTTTGAACCCAAAGATATATCACACGCACTCACTAATGAATCTTGGATTATTGCCATGCAAGAAGAGTTAGAAAATTTTGAAAGAAATAATGTTTGGAAACTTGTACCTCCACCTCAAGGTCACACTTTAATTGGAACTAAATGGGTATTTAAAACTAAACAAAGTGAGGATGGGGTTGTGGTTAGGAATAAGGCTAGGTTGGTTGCTCAAGGTTTCACTCAAGTTGAAGGTCTAGATTTTGATGAAACATTTGCTCCTGTTGCTAGATTAGAAGCCATAAGAATTTTGCAAGATTTTGCTGCATCAAATGGTTTTAAGCTATATCAAATGGATGTTAAAAGTGCTTTTCTTAATGGTTGCATAGATGAGGAGGTTTATGTGAAACAACCACTGTGTTTTGAAAATCCAGATTTTCCTAATCATGTTTATAAACTGTCCAAAGCCTTGCACGGTCTCAAACAAGCCCCTAGAGCATGGTATGATAGGTTAAAAACATTCTTACTTGAAAAAGGGTTTACCATGGGCAAGGTTGATAAAACTCTTTTTGTGCTTAAGCATGGCAATGACTCATTATTCATTCAAGTGTATGTGGATGATATTATCTTTGGTTGTGCTTCTCATGATCTTGTGTCCAAGTTTTCAGCAATGATAAGTTCCGAATTTGAAATGAGTATGATGGGTGAACTCACTTACTTTTTGGGGCTGCAAATCAAGCAAACAAAGGAGGGTACCTTGTGCATCAAACGAAGTATACAAAAGATCTCCTAAGGCGCTTCAACATGGACAAAAGAAAGCCTCTTTGCACACCAATGGGAACAGCAACAACACTTAGACTTGATGAAGATGGTGAACCCGTGGATCAAAAAGAATATAGAAGCATGATCGGATCACTTTTGTACCTCACGGCATCAAGACCAGACATACAATTCAGCGTATGTCTTTGTGCACGGTTTCAAGCCTCCCCACGTGCTTCACATCGTCAAGCCGTCAAAAGGATTCTCAGGTACTTACATGGAACTCAAGAATTTGGAATTTTTCTTACTTCTTCCTCAACCGTTACTTTGAAAGCTTTTTCGGATGCTGATTTTGGGGGTTGTAGGATTGATAGGAAAAGTACTTCCAGTGCTTGTCATTTTCTTGGTAATTCTCTTGTTGCTTGGTCCTCTAGAAAACAAAATTCAGTTGCACAATCTACAATCGAATCTGAATATATAGCTGCTGCTAGTGCTTGCTCACAAATTCTTTGGATTGTTCAAACACTTAAGGACTATGGGATTGATCTAGATAGTGTTCCACTGTTCTGTGATAACACTAGTGCCATTTGCATTGCTAAAAACCCTGTGCAACATTCTAGAACTAAGCACATTGACATTAGGTATCACTTTCTCCGAGATAATGTTGAAAAAGGAAACATTGTGCTTCACCATGTAGATACTGAACAACAATTGGCTGACATTTTTACAAAACCTTTTGATTTCACTCGTTTTTGTTACATTCGTAGTGAATAGGGGTTATGCATCCTCATGGCTTAAATTGAGGGGGAGTTTTGAAACTTGAGAAGTCTATGTGTGAATCTGAAATTAAAATAATATGAGCATAGTATTTCATACATATATGACTTTGTGATTCCTTTTACATGCTGAAAGTTCTTACTACATTACTCTTGTTATACATTTTTTAGTTTTTGCCATGTCTAGTAATTGGAATAATTACTTACACTAAAACTTGTCACATGTTCACAAGTGCTTTTAATCATTAAGAATTAATCAAGTAATCAACTCACATGTTGAGTTTTTATGAACAAATATAAATTGAGAAAATATCAAGAGAATATGCATGCATCGCACTTCTTATTTTGAGATGGCTTATCATTGCACTTAGATATGAACTTGGAAGAAGTTGTGTATGACTAAAACCATGTCCTTAAGCTTCTGATTATCAAATGACATAGGCTTGGCTTGGTTGGTTAGAATAAGGCAGATGTGCATATAATCTCTTGCGAATATCATATGATCTAAATTTATGCTTTGAAAAATAATAAAATGAAACAACTAGTGTCATGATTTTAGGTTTTGAAATAGTTAAGTTTGTGAGATCATGACTTACTTAAATTGAAAATTACATTTGATCTCTAGCATGGCTTACACTACTTTATGTATTTCATTGATGTGATAATGTAAGGTACTTGATAGTATGACTTGGATGAGCTTTGTTTATATATATATATGTTATAATATGCTCATAACAACTAAAGGGAGAGATATAATTTGTTTATATGCTCATGACTTGCTGAATACATTGTCAAAAGGGGAGAGATAAGCATGAAGAGAAAGAGAATATGTGCATAAGGAGAGATAATAAAGGAGGAGAGATAATATGGGATAATTTTTGGATTTTCTTCTCATTTTACTTTTGATTTACAAAGGGGGAGAAATTGCCTTCAAAACTTTTATGTGAATAAGCCAATGTTCGGATTTTAAATGGTGTTGGCAAAGCATTCATCGAGGGGGAGATTGTAAGACCTATGTGTGCTGAATACATTGGCTTGTAGTGAATACACTTGCTTTGACGATAAAAGTTTTGAAGATCACCAAAACACCTTTTTATCAAGGTCCAACTCTAGCACCGAGCTACAGCAAGGTCCGACGCTAGGTTCGGCTTGTTTTGGGTAGCTCCGGCTACATTAGATGCTAGGTCCAACTTGTTGGTAAGGTCTGACTAGTTTTTGTTAGCTCCGGCTCAAGGTCCGTGTTGCTCTGTCAAGGTCCGGAACTTGACCGCAATGCTTCTATTTTTTATTTGCAATATTTCGTACTTGCTTTACATCTCTGGAAAGATTGCTTAGTATTCATTTGCTAAGTCTTTGGTGCGTTTTTGGTTGACATGGATGATATCGTGTTACTGTGGTTTTGCAACATGCTTATGTGAGGTTCTCATGTAAGGTGTTGTGTTCGGAACTAACTTGAGTCAAGTCGAGGACTTGGGCTCGTATGGATTGGTTGTTTATTCATGTGCAGGTGTTGCTTGAGTTCAAGACATGGCTGGTGATGGGATCCATTGGACTAGTCTCAGGGAGGAGATGAGGTTCCAACAACCAAATTTAGGAGGAATTGTGGTTGAGCTGATCAGGAGGTTGCATAGCATGATTGAATCAAGAATAATGCATGTGAAGGTATCGTGGACGTCGTTGGAAGATGTTTGCACGTGTGTAAGGAGTGCATGGACGTGGCTACATGGTTCTGAGATGTGATGAAGAGATGTGGACGTAAAGAGTTGGTCAGAAAGGTCCAACCGACTAGGTTATAGACTCAGGCTGCGGCTGAGTCGGGTTTGACTTAAATATGGAAAGATTTGAGTTGGTTATGATAGGATTTCGTGTGTGTCACGAATTTGACTTGTTTAGGAATGTGGGATATGTTCCTAAGGTGTTTGGAAGTCTTAAGATTTCTTCTATCTGCGTATAGAAGAATCCTAAGCAGTTATGGAAAGTTACGATTCGTGAACACCGTAGGATTAGGTTCCTGATTTGAGTTGAGTTGGCTTTCGAGCTGGTTATATAAGCAAGGGAGCCCAGAGCTCGTGGTGCATGACTTTGGGGCTGTTACTCTTGTGTTCTATTGAATAATATTCGTAGTTTGAAGGAACTTTTGTGCCTTGTTCATCCAACTTGTTCCAGATAAGTTTTACTCGTCGAGTTTCTGGACAGCACTACCTTTCGTCGGTGGTTTTATCATAACTTGAGTTTTACAGATCCAATTGACGTGATTCTTTTTGGGTTGTCTTCAAAACTTGATTATCTATCATATATCGAAATTTCACGGTCATTGGATTTGTGGTCTATGATCTACATGAGTTTCTTTGCAGCGTTCCAGAACTGTTTTTTTCTCGAGTAGGGCAGATTGACCTTTGTTTGATCTTTCGATCATAACTTGAGTTTTTCTCGACGGGTTTGAGTGATTCTTGTTGTGTTGTTTTCGTGACTTGATTCTCTCTGATATCTATCACTTTTTTCACGTTGAAACACATTTATATTAGTCTCACACACGATTTCTTTAACAGGTCGTTTTTCTGCCGAAGGGGTTGGGGTTTAATTGTTTCCGCTGCGTAAGATTTTTAAATCTACCATTCACCCCCCCTCTGGTAGATTTTCACGTGCTCTTCAATCCTACAGTATATCGCTCCATGATTGGATCTTTACTTTACCTATGTGTATCTAGGCCTGATATTATGTTGAGTGTATGTTTGTGTGCGAGATTTCAAGTCAATCCTAAGGAGTGTCACTTGACAGCCGTTAAAAGGATCTTGAGATATTTGGTTCATACATCCAACCTAGGCCTTTGGTACCCCAAAGGTTCCAAGTTCAAGCTCATTGGATACTCCGATGCAGATTATGCCGGATGCAAAGTAGATAGAAAAAGTACCTCCGACACCTGCCAATTCCTAGGTAAATCCCTAGTTTCTTGGTCCTCCAAGAAACAAAATTCCATTGCCTTACCCACGGCCGAACATGAGTATGTTGCAGTCGGGAGTTGTTGTGCACAACTCCTTTGGATGCGACAAACTCTAAGGGATTACGGTTACAATATGAGCCGTATTCCACTCCTTTGTGATAATGAGAGGTCCATCAAAATTGCTCATAATCCAGTTGAACACTCTAGAACCAAACACATAGACATCCGACATCACTTTTTGAGAGACCACTCAATGATAGGAGACATAGCTATTTCCCACGTCAACACCGAAAAACAACTAGCCGACATATTTACCAAGCCACTTGATGAAAAACGTTTTTGCGAGCTCCTAAATGAACTAAATATCCTTGATGCTCGGAATGTGGCTTGGAAACTTGCATACCTGTATGGAATCTTCAAAATATATTGTTTGAGTTGCGAAAATCATCTTTCTCAATTTTCTCCAAAAACTATTTCAACTACTTGATCTTGATGAATTATGGTCATTGCTTGATTGTTGTATGATTAATGATCATATTCATCAAGATTATTTGATTTGCTTTGCCCCCCTATTTTCATAATAAGTACCTTCGAATATATACGAATGGGCTAAGCATTTATGTTCTGGTGACCACAGACTAGTCCGTGGTTACCCGGACTAGTCCGCCCCTGCAGACTAGTCCACAGAGTGTCCAGTAGGTCGGACTAGTCCGGCAAACCACGGACTGGTCTGATTTAGGCTCCAGAAGAGTTCGGACTGGTCCGATCATTTTTGGACTAGTCCAATTTCTCGACTCCATAACCCTAGCCGCCGTCAAGACCTAATCTTCTTCATCCTCACAACTTGCCTCACGCTCTCTCTTCTCGCTCAAGCTCCCCATGGCGATTTGGCAATTCCTCCATCAAAACTCTCCATGTTTGGTTGGAAAATGACCTCCTTTGCATAGGGATTGAAGACCACAGACTTGTCCGCTCCTTCAACCCCTACATCTCCAAGGATCGAGGAATTTCGGTAAAATTTCCTCCCAAACCCTAGAAATCTTGATTTCCTTCGTTGTTGATCAAATAGATTAGTTTCCTTCACCAAATACATGCTTCCTTGATGTATTACATTGATGTTGAGCTATTCTTGCATTGAGCAACACCATTGATCGTCTAGTTAGGGTTTGAGGTGATGAACACCGGACTAGTCTGGTCCATGTACGGACAAGTCCGGTTACCCGGACTAGTCCGTACCTATACACCGGACAAGTCCGATTTTTCCTGAACTCAACCCTAATTACTCATTCCTCAATGCACTTCCTTGTCATCAATTCTTATTCCTACATTGTGCAATGCTCTCTCAGGATAATGTCGAACGAGAACATCTCTGACTTTGAAGATGAAATGGACCAAGCCATGTTGCCGCGAGCTTCAGAGTCTCGCACTCAGAAGAGGCAAGAGCGCCCCTCCGAGCCCGCACCTTCCCCACCTCAGGTGCGGTGCAAGGTGATTGCTAAGAAGCCTGTGTCCAAGGCTAAGGATGCAACCGGCTCTAGCTCGGCATCTCTTCGCCAAGTGAAGGGCAAAGGGAAAGGAATTGCATCGGGCCCAGTTGGCCCTCTCAAGATGCATGCTCCGAGGCAGGGAACAGAGATCCCTCCGAGGGGAAGTTCAGCGGCAGAGGAAGCGACACTGCTTCCAAGTTCAGAAATGTGGAGTGCTACAACCGGTCCAAGCAGGCAGCCGATGGAAGGTTTTGCAGCAACTTCCATGCGGACTTCTATAAGTTCTTGTACCTCACAATGAATACTCCAGTGGTGCGCAACCAATGGATTGATTGGGCACACTTTGAAAAGAAGAGTTGCTCAACCTTTGATGAAGTAGTTCAAGCTGTGGAGAGGCATGGATTGAAGGATATGTTTGCCTTCCGAAACAATTGGAACGACGAGGTCATTGCTCAGTTCTATGCTACATGCCACTTTGCGAGTGATGAGGAAGAGCAGGTGACTTGGATGACTCATGGATCCAAGTACACCATTACCTATGATGAATTTGCAAGATTGCTACATCTTGATAGCTACAACAACGACAACTTGATCATTCATAACATTGGTGTCCTTGATAAGGATAAAATGAAGTTATATTATGACACCCGCTCAACTTTTAACCCTCCTTCCACCAAGAACATGAAGCCATTCTTTGTGGTCTTCAATAGGGTCTTGAGGAAGACTATTGCCCCGAAGTATGGGGATGCCGGGAGTGTCCAAGGCTATCTCAGGACATTCATGAAGGTTATAAGCAAAGACAGGAAGTTTGATGTCTTTGACTACATATGGAATGACATGGTGAACATCTCCTGCACTCCTAACAGGTCCTGTGGCTACGCACCCTAGATGTTCATGATTGAGAAGGTCACAGGGATCGAGTTTGTGAAGGATGTGGAGCACACCCCTATGAGGCCCCAAAAGCCTCCTCAAGCCACAGTTCAAGCTGCCCCTTCTCCAGTGTCTAGTGAAGAGGCACCAAGGAGAGCTCAAGAGGATGAGAGGACTGCTCCCACCACTAGAGCCCCTCCCCAAAAAGGGTCTCCTAGTGGAATCTTGAAGTACTTGGAAGCAATTTTTGCCTCTTGCAAGAAGGCCGAAGTAAACACTCACAAGCTGAACAAGGCGAGGAAGACTGATATGCGGTATGTAAAAGAAAATGTCAAACACATTTGCCAGAAGCTCGAGATCAAGCCCATTGGATCTCTAGTCATTTCTGAAGATTTGACCTCAGATTTCACCGAGCTCGGGCCCTTGACTCCCTCTGAGCTTGCTTATTTTGGCATTGAGGGTTCAAGTGGATCCGCTCCTCCTCCTCCTCCTCCTCCTCAACCCGAGAATGAAGACGAAGATGATGAGTGGACCGATAGCGAGGACTGAAGATCTTAGATCTCTCCTCTCCTTCTTTTTGGTGTCTTGATGCCAAAGGGGGAGAGAATGAGGGGAAGTCACTAGGTCTTAGCTATAGGTTGAGAGATGAGAGCTTCATTTATGCATCTTTTATCTCATTTGGGTTGTAAGACTTCATATTATGCTCTTTTGGCACTTTTAGTCTTGTGATGCAATGCTATGAACTATTTATGCTCATATTTATGAAATCTGTGATTTTGCTCTTAAATTCACATATATGCTTGTTGTTGATATATTGATGTCAATTATTTCACTGTCATCATGATTACTGCTCTCACTCACTTAGTTTTGCATCCCACCATAAACAGTGCACCTATGTATTATGTTGTCATTGCTAAATGAGTTTCAAGCTCATATGTGCACACTTTATGAAAATCTCAATTTTATCATATTTTGTGAAATCTCAATTGGTTGTCATCAATCACCAGAAAGGGGAGATCGAAAGTGCATCTAGACATCCCTTGTGGGTTTTCGATGATTTATGACAAACAAATGAGATCCTAACCACAATATTGAGATGAGCGCAGGTTTTAATGAAAGAATGAAGAAAGCGCCAAAATGAAAGGAGAATGAGGATCAATTCAGAAAAGAGCTTAAGAGCTGAATTGAATACATCATTGTGTAGGGAGTGTGTTGGTGTAACACATCCCAAGAGCTCAAGCACAAAAGAAATCCTCACACACTTCACGTTTCACAGGAAAAACATACTAGTCTGATATACACCGGACTAGTCCGATATCCTCTCTGGATAGGTTCGGACAAGTCCAGCCAGTGCGGACTTGTCCGCACCAGACTAGTCTGATAATGTGCGGACTAGTCTGATAATGCCTCTGACTAAAATCGGACAAGTCCTCCAAGTGCGGAATTGTCCTCTGTTCACTAAGGGCATCACCACACCGGACTAGTACGATATCACTACAGGCAAGTCCGAAAACCTTTCTGACTAAAATCGGACAAGTCCGCTCCTAGCCGGACAAGTCCGATATTCCTTGACACTTAGGGTTTCCTGCACGCCGCACACTGGACTAGTCCGGACTCCACCACGGTCTAGTCCGGACCCTCGAAACCCTAATGGTAACTTTTGAAAACCCTAATATAAATAGATGTGCACGGCCCAACTATCAACTCTCTCGACCCCCCTGTGCTGTCACACCCTCCAAGAGCCTAGAAGACACATCTCTCCACGCAATCCAATGCAAGAAAGATCGATCCCTTGAGGATTCACTTTGGATCAAAGGAGAGACACGATTCCACACATTTGAGCTCTTGGGTTTGATCTATAACACACTCCTGTTGTTTCATTGTAATCTTACGAGTGTGTTCTTGGTGGTGTTTGAATCGTAATCTTGGGGAGCCCTCAACTTGTGAAAGGCCCCTTGAACTTGGTGATTTGCCCCTTTGTGATAGTGGAAGAAGAATAGGCCTTCGTGGCGATTCGACGAGGTTAGGGTCAGTGAAGACCCGATCCTTTCGTGGGCTCCTCAGCGTGGACGTAGGTTGCCTCTGTGGGAACCGAACCACAGGATAAAAATCGTGTGTCAAACTTGTTCTTAAGTTTCTCATATCATATTCTAGGGTTTGATTGATTTTGTCCATCTTACGTTAAAACATTCAAATCAAAGTTAATTTGCACTACTCTTAACTTCATTGACTCAATACTTGCAAGTTACATACTATATTCCACTGCATACTGCGCTTGTATTGAAATCATTGATCGAACTTGATCAATTTAGTCCGCACGCACCGAACTAGTCCGCACTGTACCGGACTAGTCCGATATCTTGGGATTTGATCAGTTTGTTAAGTGTTGCAGGTTCTGACTAAATTTCAAAAAGGCCTATTCACCCCCCCTCCTCTAGGCCACATTGAGCACTAGTATATGGTAGAAACTCATTTCCTACTGATATGAGTACTAAACAGAGAAATGAAAGTTTGAACAATGCAGTGAAGGAATATATCAGTGTAAAGTATGACATGCTTACTTTCTTTGAACACTTTGATAGATTGGTGAGGGATAAACGATATGAAGAGGTTACAGGTGACTTCAGAGCAAGTCAAAGTACACCTGTCGGTACGCAGCTGTCGGTACCCTGCGTACTGGGTACCCACCAATACCGCAATAAAAGTCACAGAGTTCCACCCGTCCAAGTTGAAGACCTTTGAAGGCCCCACGTGTTACACCGCAATGGACCTGCCTCCCTCGTTTGGGTAGCTCCAGCACTGCCATGTGTAACACAAGGCCGAACCCAACTCCCTTCATAGGGAAGCTCCGGTCTTGCCACGTGTCCAGTGACCCCGGACCTAACTTCTAGTAGAGGGACGCTCCAGTGCTGCCACGTGTATAGTGGCTCCGGACCTCCCTCCCCACGATGGGAAGCTCCAAAGGTGCCACATGTCGAACCTTCGGACCTAAATCTACAACGGAAAGACTAGCGAATCTCCAACGGCATGGACATTTAAGGGGCAGTTAAAGCTACAGTTACAAGACCTGATTACGTGTCATTAATGCCATATTAATGACATACGATCAGGGGGCCCTTAACACCGGTAATGCCACTATTAAGGCACGTTATCACACTGTTAATTACGCTTAATATTCACAGATTGTGTATTAGGCAATTAACTACTGCCAGTGCCACGTGTCAGGCCAGACTAATGATGTAATGGCCAGTCCTTGGATTATAAAAGGGTTGCACTGCACGGTACAGAGACAACTAAGCTGATACACACACAAGCCATCACATACTCAAACATCAACACACATCCCGTGGAGTAGGGTGTTATGCTCAAGTGGCCCGAACCACGTAAAACTCATCATGTCACTGTCTTGGTCATAATCTCACGTGTGCCCCAACAATTCAGGAACCTCCGCGGGCTACGATCTAGTAGTACTAGGGGATGTGTCATCACACACTTCGACACCAGCATACTGGGTACCCCCCACGCATAGGATAAAGCTACCTAAGTGCCTTGCCTTCCCGTTGAGGCATGGTTCAGTGGCACCACATGTCCAGTAGGCCCGGACCCGTCCCTCCTCAGGGAAGGGCTCCGGTACTACCACACAGACCTTGACCCGGCTCCCCCGAAGAGATGGTCTCCCGGGTTGCCATGTGTCCAGTGGGATGGAACTCCGCTCTTCCAGATGAGTGGGCTCTGGTGCCGCCACATGGTCTGAAGCTCTGGGCTGGCCTCTCCCGCAGAGGCAGGCTCCGGAACTACCACATGTCCAGCAGTCTCGGACCCCCGACTCCCCTTGGACTTGGGCTTCCAGACTGCCACGTGGTCCACAATGTAGGACCGGGCCTCCCCGCGGAGGTGGGCTCTGGTGTTTCCACACATCTTGGAACATGTCCTGAGCAGTAGGTTGCGGGAGTAAATGGGTGGTGCATCTTGTCCAAGTCAGGATTTGAAGCCACGCGCCTTCCCCAGATGCACGGCGTGGTGCGCTCCTAGTAAAGTATCGCTGCATCCAATCACATCACAGTGAAGGTGCCGCATGGCTACCCCACGCTGCCAAGTGGGTAGCTTACGATGACAAGACATATGGGGCATTCCCTGTCATCATCGATGACTACGCATAGCCACTGGCGTTCGACGCGGCAAGACGACGGGTCTTCAAGCCGCAGTAAGAGGCAGTGTACGCAAAAAGTCTTAGATATTGTACCGGATAAGATCACCCTGGGGCAACCTGTCTGTCCCCGGACCCCACTTCTAAGGTGATCGACCTTACTATAAAACTAGCGGGCAACCACCGTTACAAGGGATCCGATCTAAAATTCACACAAGCCACTCAAGCACTCACAAGCAATACAACCCTCACTGTGTAGTAGGGAGTTACGCTCTGGCGACCTGAACCATGTTAAACCACTATCTCACCATACCTCATATGCAAGACCTCAATTGAGACTAAGCCCCCTATCGAAGTGTTCTTGTGACACTTCCCCCGGACCTGCTTAAAGAGCAGCCCACAGAGGTTCTTTGATTGGCGGGGGCTTAGTCTCAGGCGAGATTGCGCGGTTGAGGAACTATGGTGAGAAAGTGGTTTTACGTGGTTCGGGCCGGTGGAGCGTAATACCCTACTCCACAGTAAGGTTTGTATTGCTTGAGAGTCTCTCTCTCTCTCTCTCTCTCTCTGTGTGTGTGTGTGTGTGTGTGTGTGTGTGAAGGGTCCAATTGCGTATATCCCTTGTAACAGTGGCGGTATTATCCTTTTATAGTCAAGATCGGATGCCTTACAAGTGGGGTCCGGGCCCGACAGGTGTCCCTGGGCAATCTTATCATAAAGATCTAAGGCTTCTCTTCTACACTGCCTCTGACTGCATTTTAAAGACTCACCGTCTTGCTGCCTTGGGCACCAGAGGCCCCATGCGTAGTCGTTGATGATGGCAGGAAATGTCCCTTCCATCTGTCTTATCGTCGTAAGCTACCCACTTGGCGGAGTGGGGTAGGCCTGCAGTGCCTTCACTGCGATGTGACTTGACACAGCGCTACCTGATAGGGGCATGCACCGCACCTGTGCACCTAGGGAAGGCGCGTACCTTCAATGCGCGACTCGGCATTACGCTCCACCCTTTACTCTTCAGGACCCATGCCCCATTGCAGGTCGTGGGACACATGCCAGCTCCGGAGCCCTCCTCGGTGGGAGCAAGGGCCCAGAGCCAGAGCATGCATGGCAGCTCCGGAGCCCTCCTTGGTGGTAGCAAGGGCATGGATCTAGGTACTCCCCCTCAATCTCTCCCCCATTGGCATCAAGACACCAAAAAGGAAAAGACTAAGGGAGAAAGGAGAGAGTCTAAACTACTCATCATCGCTCTCACTCTCCTCATCACGGTCTCCATCACTTTGAGTCTCCTCATCATCTTTCTCTTTGACATTATCATCGTCTTCCTCCCAAATTCCTCCACAGCAGGAGCGACACTAGAAGGGCCACCCCCACCACTAAGAAGAGTAGCCTCCGCCTCAGTAAGATCTGGGGAAGGTGTGAAGTATTCATCCTCGAAGGCCTTTGATGACATAGGAATGTCTGCCTTCTCACAAAGTCTTCTGAAGTACTTGTCTTGCTTCTTGGCCATCTCTGAGTTTTGACTTCAACTTTGCAGCATAAGTGAATATGGACTTTAGGAACTTGATAATGGCACTAGAAGTGTCACATGAGGAGGAAGAGGCAGGAGCGGGAGGAGGAGAAGGAACAAAAGAGGTACCCCTCCTCGAGGCTCCGTCAATCTTCGGCGTAGGAGGAGGAGATTTGAGGACAGAGTTCTCTATGCTTGATATCCTTGATGAACTCCATACCTGATACTTTCTCTATCAAGCACATATGAGAGGAACATATCCACAAGAGCAGTTGGGAGTGTAGGATATGTTGAAGATATCATTATAGATATAGTCAAAGACATTGAACCTCTCTGTTTCAACAATCTATCTCATCAAGTGCCTGAGGTTACCTTGGATCATCCCCGCACCCCCATCCTTAGGTGCCAAAGTCTTTCTCAATATTCGATTGAGCACAATAAAGAAGGGGCTGAGAATCTTGGTTGTGGGGGGATTATAGGAACCAGCTTTATAGATAAACCCCATCTCCCCCAAATCCATAGCCTTGAGGTTATCAATGATCAAGTCATAGTTTAGAAACTTCTCAAGACTGATGATCCTCAGAAACTAATCATAGAGGACCGAGTATTAGACTCCATTGATCAACCAAGTGATTTTCCGGTCTCCAAAGGTGGAGAAGTAGCAAGTGGTGTAGAATTGAGCTACCACCTCCGTGTTCCAGTTATACTTGAATCCAAGCAAATCCTTGAGCCCATGGTGCTCAACTGCCTAAAAAAGTGCATTAAAGGATTTTTGATTCTTCTTCTCCATGTGCACCCAGTCCACCCACTGAGCATCTGCTACTTGTGTCTTCTTGGTAAGATACAGCAACCGATAATAGTCGAAGTGAAAATTGCACCAAAAGCGATGATCAACTGTGGTCTTCTCATACTTATATGGATCCTTTGATCTCAATTGTTTTGCTTTCTCATACCCTTTACTTGGAAAATATTGCTTCCAAGCTCCGGTTGCCAGTTGGGATCGCGTAACGGAGGACTCATGACCAAAGGTCCAATGGGGCCTTGTGGATGTCCGCGAAACTCCACAGGTTGGTCATGAATGACAAAACCCCTACCGGCTAGTGGCTTCTTTCTTGGAGCATCCTTCTTGAGTGGCATCTTCTTTGTTGGCTCCTTTCCTCTACCCTTGGCTGTACTGCTCTCAATCATGGGTCCTTTTCCTTTATCGGCCACTTGGGCCCTTTGCTTTTCACCCATGGTCACAAGCCTTTTCCTTTTGCTTGCTTGCACTTCAGTGGCTTGTACTTTTGCTGCATCGTGGTCATGCTTCTTCTTGGTCGTCGCTTCACTTCGGCGAGCTAGTTCTTGAGCAATGGCTGCGTTCTCCGCATCCCTTCAACAATAACACTCTTGACGAGCCGCCTCCTTTTCCGGATCGAAAAGAGGAGAGTCATCATGTCGAGACATGTTGAAAGGATGATAACAAGGGAATATGAGATGAGAACAAGCAAGATATTGCGGTAGAAGTGTAGCAAATCTGTGAAGTTAGGAGTTAACCCTCGGTTAGGGCGAACTTGTCTGGTCTCGGGCCAGACTAGTCCAGTCAGGAATGGACTTGTTTGTTCTAGGTCCAAACTAGTCTGGATCTCCCAGTGTTAAACCCTAACTAAGCGATTTTTCTACAAATCTCAATAATAGTTCGCAATATCATAAGGAAAGAATCACAAGGTGAAAGGTATTCAGTGGAGGCTCTAAGTTACAAAGGAAGCAACCTAGAATTGATGGAATCAGAGAAGTTAGGGTTAGGGACAAAAATCACCTAGAGACGAGAAAATTGAAGGAACCCGCAGATCGAAGAGCGGAGTAGTTTGGGTTTGCCTCCCCGACACTCTGAAGGGGTCCGCACTTGGATTTCATGGATGGAGTCAAAAATTCCAATGGAGGCATTTTTGAGAGAGAGAGAGAGAGAGAGAGGCACACGTTTGAATGTTGGAGGATGGGAGGAGTTGGGCCCGACGGCTAGAGTTCAAGTCCCCTAAGGTCCGGACTAGTCTGGTGGGATACCAGACAAGTCTGGGCGTAGGACCAAGTCCGAACTTTTCTGGAAGTCTATACAAGTATGTTGATAGGCCGGACTAGTCCACTTTGGACTTTTCTGAGCCTATCCGGACTAGTCTAGGAGGTCAGACTTGTCCGATCGCTAGGACAGACTAGTTTGGTCCTAGACAGCAAATCCTCATATATATCGAGAGATTTGCAAGGAATGATCCATATAGACTAAGTTTTCACAAATATTCTCAATGAATATGGCCATAAAGCACACAAGCAAACATACAATGACCATAATTCAAGGAGACAATAATCAAAAATAGTTTGCTAGAAAATTGAGGAAGATAACTTTTTGAAAGCATGAATAGTTTTGAAGAGAATAAACAACTAACGATCATATGTGCAACATTTCAAGCCACATTTCGAGAATCAAGGATATTTAGCTCATTCCTAAGTTCACAAAAGTGTTTTTCATCTAGTGGCTTCGTGAAGATATCTGCTAGTTGTCTTTCGTGTTCATATGTGAAATGACAATATCCCCCTTCACTGAATGGTCCCTCAAGAAATGGTGCCAGATGTCAATGTGTTTGGTTCTAGATTGTTCAACGGGATTATGGGCAATCTTATGGCACTCTCATTGTTTCATAGGAGTGGAATATGATTCATATTAAGACCATAGTACCTTAGAATTTGTCGCATCTAAAGAAGTTGTGCACAACAACTTTCGGTTGTGACATACTCCGGTTCGGCTGTGGACAAAGGCAATGAAATTTTGTTTCATGGATGACCATGATTTTAGGGACCTATCCAAGAATTGGCAAGTCCCGTACGTACTTTTCTTATCCACTTTGCATCCGGCATAATCCGCATTGAAGTATCCGATGAGGTTGAACTTGGACCCTTTGGGATACTACAACCCTAGGTTAGGTGTATGAACTAAATAGCACAAGATTCTCTTTATGGCTGGCAAGTGACACTCCTTATGAGCGGCTTGAAACCTTGCACATATGCATACACCTAGCGTAATATCGAGCCTAGATGCACAAAGGTAAAGAAGAGATCTAATCATGGAACGATATACCTTTTGATCAACGCTAGGGCTATCTTGGTTGAGGTTGAGATGTCCTTTCGTCGCCATTGGCGTCTTGATGGGCTTGGCTTTCTCCATATCAAACTTTTTAAGAATGTCTTGAGTGTACTTGGTTTGACATATAAAGGTGCCTTCCTTGAGTTGTTTCACTTGGAAACCTAGAAAGAACTTCAACTCTCCAATCATCGACATCTCAAATATTCTCGTCATAATTTTACTAAAGTCTTCACAAAAAGATTGGTTAGTAGAACTAAATGTTATGTCGTCGACATAAATTTGGCACACAAATAAACCATCATTCATGTTCTTAGTGAGAGTGTATAATCGAGTAAATTCAATCTATGTGGCTAAACTCGACACAAAGGATTTTTAAGCCTAAATTCTACTCTTTGAGTTTTCTGCCTTTCTATCCTCTCTTTCCTTTTTGAGTGTATCCAACATTGTTCATATTTCAATCACCTGTACTTACACTTGTAATGCTCATTAGTCCCTTAAGTGTTGTCATTAATCATCAAAACCCACGGGGATTAGCCTAGATGCACTTTCACGCAGTGGAGGTCCAGAAGGTCTAGGATTTCCTAGGTCGCGCCGAGGCGGCGCTGGAACCCTTCAACCTCAGCCTTGTGCGTAGGGGAGAGCCAGCACGGGAGGTGAGTCAGGTGTCCCTGCACTTGACTCCACCATCTCGAAGATGCAGGCGGTGGCGCGATCGTGGACGATCGGCTGGAGACCGAGGGGAAGACCCTCGCGAAGGAGGTGGCCACCCATGTGATCATGTGCCTCCGAAGCTATTACCCTGCCGTCATCCTGGAGCTGGTTGTCCAGGGCCCTGTCGGGAAGAGGGAAGAAGCAGCGAGGTCCGAAGTTAAGGAGATCGCTGCACTTGTCGCCTCGCAGTTCCAGCTTGAAGCCAACGAGCCCTAGGCACAGAGCCCTTGTATATTCTTTTGCAAATAACTCTAATGAATTTGAATTCATGTTGTGCTTTTGTCTTGTGCTTTTCAACTTGTTTCCCCAGGTCCTTAACAGCGTAAGGGCCCGGAAACTTCGCTGAACTCGTTAGCTTAGGCACGACCACTTCCTTCACGACCTTGGTAGTGCAAGGTACTAAAAGAATTTCACCAATGATTGCGCACTTGACATAGCGGTCTGTTTCATCATTTGTTGTGGGTTGTGGCAACTTTGACGTCCTGCCTATAGAATCCCGTAGTGGCCCCCTGTAGGTGTGGCCAATAGGTTGGGCACACCTACCACATAATTGCAGGACGTTGACCCCCCCCCCCCCCCCCGATGAAGCACGAGGGCTTTAGGATATATGTCAGCGGGCCCCCTGGGGAGGGGGGACTAGAGCTTGGGAGATGACGCCAGCGGGCCCCCTGAGGGGCGCCAGAGCCTGAGAGAGATGACGCCAGCGGGCCCTCTGGGGGAGCCGGGCTTGAAAGTTGATGCCGGCGGGTCCCTGGGGGGGGGGGGGCACCGGGATTGTCTTGGAGTCCATGGACGCCTTTCTTCAACGTACAGTCGTTGACGGCGGCCCCCTAGGTGGTGTCGAATTGGAGGTCTGGCGGTGCCTACCTACAACGCGTAGAACGTCGATGGCGGACTCCCTGAGAAATTGGAGACCAAAAAAGCCTTATGAACAACAAGAATAGAACAAGAGAGCATACTTACTCGGCGGCGCTCATTGTCATCACATAGAACGTCAGCGATGGCCCTCTGGGAGGTGCCGGAGCTGGAGGTCTGTCGGCGCCCACCATCAACACGCATAACCTATCTACATGAGAGGTTTGGCTGGATCTAGACTTTTGTATGACAATTCATAATATTTCTTCGGGGTGTAGATTGGTGACTTCCATATATATGTCCATTGATCTTGCTCTCCTTCCTCTATTTGCATATTGTGAACGAAGTCACACAGTTGCTTTAGCTCTTCATAGGCTTCCTCAGACAATGGAAGATGAATGCTATCTTCTAGCCTAGACATATGGAGAAAGGAGTGTGTAGAGATTTTCTTGTTTCTAGCAAATAAGTATAATCTTGGGTATTTAGATTGTAGGTGTATCTTATTCCGAGAATAATAGTGATTGTCCATCACCGAGGTTATATGTGGTAATTACCCTAAATTTATTTACTAACCTGAAGAATATATTTCCATCAAAACGAACATCTTTCCGATAGGGTGTGTGGTGCAACATCATTGTTGTAGTATTTGTTCCAGATTAGCTTGACCCTGGGACATGCATCATTCCCGTTATAAAACTTGTCCAAATGTTTTATCAAAAAAGCTCCATTTTGATTTTGCATATTAATAATGCCCAGGCCTCCTCTTTCTTTTGGACGAGTACACTTTCTCCAAGCAATCATAGAATTGGTCTTCACACTTCTTTCAGAGCCTTTTCATAAACAATGTCTTTGCATCCGATCAATGTTTTCTGCCACGGTTGTGGGGATTTGCAGAGAACACATTGTGTATGGCCGACAGTACAGAGTTCAAGGTGATCAGTCGGCCAGCCTGATTCAGAAACACGAGGAGCACAGCTGGGGAGTGGGAAAGCAGCAAGTGAAGCGAGCGCATGGAGGAGGTAGTACTTTGAGGACACTCAGGTTCTGGGTTTAACTCTCTATGTGAGTGATTTCAAGTTGTTAAAAAAAGGTCCGCCCTTGGTTCGGCTACGCCTCGACCAAGATTTGCACACGGGAGGAGGGGACTGGTGATGCCTCCGCCAAGATTGTTCCACCTCTTTCCCTCTTCCTCCAGATTTCTGTAGGGGAGGAGGGTGGCTATCGCTGGTGTTACTGCCTAGATTCGGGTTTACTTCTTCTGCGGAAGCAACGAGCCTCCTACCAGATTTGGTGCTCTTTTGAAGTTGTCCTTTCCTCCTACAGCTTCAAAGGATAGATTCTTTTTGTGCGTGTTTCTCGTTATGAGATGTGGTTGTGTTTGCAATAATCCGGAGCTCCATACTTCGTAGAGACCGGAATGTCTTTATATTATATAAAAAAATTATTGTAAGTGTTAAACATCACCAATTTAATTTTCATGTGCAAATAAAAGATTGAAATTATATATACAAAATAAGTGGTAGTTGATGTAGAGTATGGATTTGATGTAGGACAAGCATGTAAACATGTACTAGAAAGCTGGAAATTACTGGTATTTGTTTGACTTAGAAATTTTAGAAGTTTAGAGTACGATGAGTGCATTTGTTTGAATTAGAAATTTAGAGTACAATGAGTGCCGACAAGCTAACACTGTCCAGAAATATTGTGACGATCCGTACAAAAAGCTGGACATGTCAGACAACCTCACCAACAGGTAAAACAACACATCTTGCAGAAACAAAAGAAAAGTGCAGAAGTTGATTACAATATGGACAAGAATATGATGACTGGATAACAAATTGCAATAAGTTCGGACCAATCCTTACTTTTCCTTCATGAACTTGATGTTTTTTCTAACTACTATGGTTCCAAGAATCGGGCTCATGATCCCTTGATTACAAACTAAAGTTAAAGGCATAATAGCCAATTTCGTCTCTCAATTGTTGTCGGAAGCTCAATTCCATCCATCAACTTTCAAAGTGACCGACTTAATTTATGAACTTTGAGTTTAGATTCAATTTCATCTCTCGTCTGAGTTGGACGTCCACGACACTATGCCTTGTCATTTTAGCTCATACTATGGTAAGAATTATGTGTGAATGTCTCATTTGTTCTATGTTTTTCCATATGCAGTAGCGAAACACTCATTTCCATAGCTTGCTCTACGTCATATCGGCTCACTTCTTTTCACATGAGACAAATACTATTTTAGCCACAACTGTGTTATTATAAATGTTAGAGTAAAGCATAAATGTAAATTACAATGTTAATCTATGATGAACATCCAACCATCAACACCATATGGGATGTTTAGAGTTTCCTACATGTGTTAAAAAATTACTATTATGAATTGTGCTTGTATTATGGAGGAGGCCAGGGGCCTCTATAAATAGATGTACAGGGATAACAATTATGCAAAAAGATCCTTATGCAAAAGGGGAATTATAAATATACCTCTACAACAATAACACCCCCCTCAAACTCAAGGTGCATCACAAACACTGAGTTTGGAGAGATAAAAACTATGCTGAGCTCGGATCTGTGCCTTCGTGAAGAAATCCGCCAGCTAAAGCTCTGAAGGCACATACTGAAGATCAACAACACCATCTTGTACCTGTGGTCGTGTATAAGAAGCATCACCACTAATATGCTTGGTAAGCTCATGCTTGACCGGATCACGAGCAATACTGATAGCACCTGTACTGTCAAACAAAATAGGAGTCGGCATACCAGTAGAAACGCCAAAGTCCTCAAGCAACCACCACAACCAAGTAACCTCTGCACTCACAAGAGCCATATCACGCAACTCAACCTCTGCACTCGAACGAGAAACCGCTACCTGCTTCTTAGTCTTCCAAGCAATTAGAGAACCACCAAGAAAAACACAATAGGAAGAAAGAGATCGAAAATAAGAGGGATAACTAGCCCAAGTAGCATCAGAATATGCTTTGAGCTGTAAAGAGCTAGAGCGTGGAAAGAACATGCATCTAGAGATAGGCCCACTAAGATAACACAAGACACAGAGCAAGTGACTCTAGTGGACCTGGGTGCGAGCCGAAACAATCTGACTCAAAATGTGAACAGAGTACGAGATATCAGGATGAGTGACACCAAGATACACTAGACTCCCTACAATATGGTGATAACGTGTAGGATCATCAATAGGATCACCATCAGTAGCTCGAAGATAGACATTGAGTTCCATGGGAGTCTCAACAGTACGGCGATTAGTAAGAGAAGCCCGATCAAGAAGATCTTGAATGTACTTCTCCTGAGATAGATAAATTCTCTCAAAGGAGGAGGAAACCTCAATCCCAAGAAAGTAGCGAAGGGGTCCAAGATCGAACTTAAGAAACTGCTCACTAAGACGGACCTTCACAAAGGCTATGTACTCATAATCGTCTCCGGTGATGATCATGTCATCAACATAGAGAAGAAGAACAGTGCGACCACGAGACGAAGTGTGCACAAAAAGCGTGGGATCATGAGTACTCTTAGAGAAACCAGCATTAGTGACCACAGACGCAAAGCGCTGAAACCAAGCACGAGGAGTCTGCTTAAGGCCATAAAGAGAGCGTCGAAGACAATAAACCATACCCTCAGGAATAGAATAACTAGGTGGTGGCTGCATATAAACCTACTCATGCAGCTCACCATTAATAAAGGCATTCTTTACATCAAGCTGAGAGATAGACCAGTCATGAATAGAGGCCACAAAAGTAGTGTGCAAACAGTGGTCATGTGAGCGACAGGAGCAAAAGTCTCATCATAGTCACGACCATGTTCTTGCTGTAAGCCACGAGCGACTAATCAAGCCTTATAGCGCTCAAGTGAACCATCAAAGCGGGTCTTAACCTTATAGACCCACTTAAAGGTGAGATCAAACACGTGGGGGATAGGGCACAAGTTACCACATGTCAGTACGCTTGAGAGCATCAATCTCCTCAGCCATCGCATGTTGCCATTCTGGATGAGTAACAACATCACGATACGTAGCTGGCTCAGAAAGAACGACAACAGAAAAATTAGAAGGAGAGTACCGATCAGGAGGCTGACGAGAGCGATGACCACGTCCAAGAGGTTGCTCAGGAGAAGAATCATCAGAAGAATATGATTCCTCAGGAAAAGAGGGTGCCTCAGGAGAAGATGGGTCATCAGACGAAGAGGATTCAACTGGATTTGATGGGTCACCAGAAGAAGGCCCAACTCGTCGAGTGTAGATATGTGTCACAGGAGGCTTCATAGTATAGTCAGGGACCATAGAAGAAGGCTCCGAAGAAGACATTGTGGGACGCGACACCGAGTGTGGAGGAGGTATACTAGCAACGTGGGTATCTGGAAGGAACAGGAACGGAATCGGATCGACCAAAGATACAGGAGGAGTATTCGAAGAAGGATGAGGATAGAAAGGACGCGTCTTATCAAAGACAACATACCGTGAGATCCTCATCTGTCGACCAACAGGATCCCAACAACAATACCCCTTATGCTCAACACTATATCCAAGAAAAACACACTCGACTGACTAAGCAGTGAGCTTAGTGTGCTCACGAGGTGCGAGCAACACATAACACATCAATAAAAAAAGACGAAGGTTGGTATAGTCAGGCATCTTGCCAGTAAGACGCTGAAATGGAATCTCACCCTGAAGAGCAGATGAAAGCTGAATGTTAATCAGGTAAGTGGCAGTAGAAACTGCCTAGGCCCAAAAGTGAGGAGGAATAGATGAAGCAAGCAGAAGAGTACGAGCAGTCTCAAGGAGATGTCGATGCTTGCGTTCGGCCACACCATTCTGTGCATGGGCACGAGGACAAGAAAACTTAGCAAGAGTGCCTTGCTCAGAAAGAACCTGACGAAGAGCATCAGAAAGGTACTCGCCAGCAGAATCAGCACGAAAAACACGAGTAAACGTGTCAAAATGACTGCGGATCATAGCTAAAAAAGTTTCACAGATAGAATAGGACTAACTACGATGTTTCATAAAGTAAATCCATGTGTGGTGAGAAAATTCATCTATAAAGATGATGTAATATCAATGTCCTCCTTTGGAATCAAAAGGAGCTGGACCCCATACATCAGAATGAACAAGATCAAACGGACGCCCAGTCACTGACTCACTAGAAGGATAGGGAAGCTGAATTCTTCCCTAACCGACAACCCTGACACTGAGCTAAACACTTAGAACCTGAAATTGATCCTAAAAGGCCGCTACGGACTAGGACTAACAGACGAGAGCCACACTGATGAACCAGATGATGATGCCACTGAGCAAATGACGAGGTAGACAAATCAGCTAATGCGGAGCCAGTGCTAACTAGGTAATCCGTGTGATGATCCTGAACATAACAGAGATCAGGATCCGTGCGAGTCACAATGACAGGGGCTAGTGCCAACTAGGTGATCCATGTGATGATCCTGAACATAACAGAGATCAGGATCAAGAATTACTCGACAATCATGATTAGTTAGCTGACCAACAGATATAAGTTGCATGGTCAGACCAGGAACATAAGAGACATCGGGAACATGAAAAGAGTTAGATAAAAGAGTGCCTTGTCCAACTACAGAAAGAGGGAAACCATCAGAAGTATGAACAATAAGAGAACGAGAGGATGCAATTAAAGGAGACAGACTAGTACGATAAGGAGTCATATGGAACGAGGCACCAGAATCAAGAATCCATGGACGGATACCTAGAGCAGAAGTGGTAGGTGGTCCCTAAGTAGAAGAATTAGAAGCAGCGGCAGAACCTGAAGGTGCAGAAGGCTAAGTCACAAAACCAGTAGCTCCTGATGGTGTAGAGGCAACGAGGCAACGAAGAAGCTCGAGCTACTAGGCATCCGTAGTAGAAGAACCCCTCGGAGAGCCTCCAGTACCAGCACCACCAGCATCCTATGAAGAACGGCGAGCTTGAGCCTTCCTCTTCTTGAAACAACGTGCCTCCTCATGTCCATCTTTACCACAATAGTCACAGTGAAGAGCACCATGTCCTCAGATGTAGAGGGAGGAGCAACTAAAGAAGGTACTGTCGGTGAAGTAGCAATATGACGAGGAGCCGGGTAACGATCAACCAACACTGAAGAAGACTGTAGTAGACCAGCAACACGAAGACGAGTCTCCTCATTACGAATGCTAGACAGAGCGTCCATAAGAGTGACACAAGGGTGATGAGCAAGTAGCTGAGCACGAAGAGGCTCAAACTCATCACGAAGCCTAGTCAAGAAGTCATATGTGCGCCGAAGCTCAAGTGCATCCTTTTGACTCTGACAAGACAAACAGGTATCCACTGATAGCTGAGGACCAAGAGTGTCAAGCTGACGCCAAATAACAGACATCTGAGCGAAGAACTCATCCACTATGGCATCTTCCTGTTATAAAAGCTGCTCCTATCGAATAGCAGCAAGATAGGTTGACTGACCAGTAGGCACATAACGGTGACACAAAAAAGCCCACATCTGATGTGTATGCTCAAACTCCACTATATCAGCAGACAGACGATCCTCCATACTAGCAGCAAGAATAGCACCTGTTCGAGCATCCTCATCCATCCACGTCCTATAGACACTGAACTGAGACTCATAAGAAGCCAGACAAGTCTCATAATCTTCAAGTAACTTCTGCTTCTCATCATCAGTAGCCTTCTCTCGAATGATAGGCTTTGAAGGACCAGCAAGACAGGCTGAACATTTGAGATCACCCGTGAGAAACTCCCAAAGACGCAAAACACGCATATGTAGACGCATGCGGGGAACCCAGTCCCGATAGTTAGTGCCATTGAAAAGCACCGGACAACGCAAGACCGGAACCCCACCCGAAGAAGAAGTCATTCTGATCGGACAATCAGTGACGGCTAGAGCGCAAATTATGCGGTGGCGGGCTACGGCAAGAGCGCATAAGAATAAGAGGCACAAGAAAAGAAGAAGAACAGAAAACAATCTTCCTTTTTTTTCTTTTTTTTAGGGTTTCGGATTCACCCTACTGAACATGTCTCAGAACCGAGACCACAAAGCGACCGCTTTATCAGAAAAACGGCGGCACACAAGCTCCAATTGGGGGATTTCCGATCTGATCTAAGACGACGGCACACTAGTGATGTCCCGATCTGGATCAAGCATAGGTCCAGCGGTTGCTCCCGATAGATGATGGACATAGGCTCCTAGCAGCCGTATTCAAACCGACGGTGGGGCGGTTGCAGATCAGACACCCCGAACAGCGGAAGGAAGCCGATGTTGGAAGGAAGGCCGGCAGCAGAAGAGCCCGAAGTCGACGCGTGGAAGAGCCGGCCAACGGACGCAAGGAAGGCAGCGACAGAAGAGCGCAACCCAAGAGTTCGTCGGAAAAGACGACGGATCCACGAGCCAGAGCCGGTTGACGCAAAAAATGCCAAAACCGACAGCGGATGCACGGGTCGGCAACGAAAAACTAATAACCTGGCTCTGTTACCATGTTATGAATTGCGCTTGTACTATGGAGGAGACCAGATGCCTCTATAAATAGATGGACAGGGATAACAATTATGCAGAAAGACCCTTATGCAAAAGGGAAATTATAAATATACTCCTACATCTCTAACAATTACGTCGACAAGTATCAAATCTATTGTATTGAAGTTTATATCTATGCTTTAATCTGACATCTATAACAAACAACATTTGGCTGTAACTAGAATGAAATTGGGTTATGCAAAAAATTGATAGAGGTGGCGGTTAGTGCAAGCTACAAAGGTGAGAGTTTCACTGTTGCTAATGGAAGAATTTTGATGGCAAACAGAACATTTCATACGTAATTATCAGCACAATATGAGACTAAACTGACTAGATATACTGACGTGGACACCCAATGTAGATGAGATATGAAATTGAATCTAAACTAAAAGTATAGAAACTAAATTAGTTCTTTCTTCATTTCAAATACTTATCACTTTCCTGTGCATTTTTGAATTAAAGAGTGACAAGTAATTTTAAGATAGAGAGAGTATTTTTGAAAGTTTACGGACGAAATTAAACTTGCAGTAAAAATTAAAGCACCAAATCAACTACTGTGCCAAAGCTATAAAAGCCCAAAGGGGGCAAGCTCCCAACTCAGGCAAAGACCAAAACACACGAAGCGCTCCTACCCGTGGACCCTAATAAACCAACAAACAAAATAAGCACCGGAGGTGCAGGCGGCGGTACACATTAGTCACCCTCATCAACATATTAAACAGCGGAAAAGGAAGATGGCAAGACTCTTCACGACGGAGCTTGCCCACCTGTGACATCGAGTCTTGTGAAGCCAGTCTTGCTTGCTTCTGTAAATTAACTGTATATGCGTGTAGTAGCTTTCCATAGCCATGCTTTTTTTCCTTGTTTATTTTTTCAGCGGCTGGCCAACGGAAATATATGGGAGATGGGCATGACTCGCCTACATCCATGTATAAACACAACACTTCCTCCATCCTCGTATATTTATCCTTTTTTAAGACATCAAATATTTAGAGACAGAGAGAGTATAACATTATATATTTTTTAATTGGTACCTTCAAAATATCAATGTAGTTGAAAATTGAATCAAAATTATTATAATAATGATATCAATTTAATTGCATGATAGTAAGATGTTTGGACGATTACAGGAATTCGTTAATAGGGCGTCGACCATATGAGCGTCGATTGTATATAAAAACCGACACTCATAAGGTAAAAGCGTCGATCAACTGACACTCTTAGCCGACGAAATAGTTCGGACGCCTTTAACAAGTAAGTACGTCGGGACCGACGACGCATTTATGTGTTATGGGTGTCGGTTTCCGGGAGCCGACACCCTTAGGATTAAATGCGTCGGCCAGCGGAACCGACACCTTTACTGCACTTAGAGCGTCGATACGGTAACACCAATGCACCTACTGTGACATGTGGCAAGCGTACCGAGCACGTCTTTGAGCGTCGGTTCCACAGAAATCGACGCTCTTACTCCATTTAAGTGTGTCAGTTAGAGAGAGACCGACACATTTAATTCACCACATGGGCAGCGTACCGAGAGCGACTATGGGCGTCGGTTTAGCCCAAACCGACGCACATAACATATATTTTTTAAAACAGCCTATCTCCGCTCCCTCCCCGGCAAGGGAGCCTCCATTTTACACAGACATCACATCGGTATTATACAGCTACAACAGTAATATACATTCACAAACAATTCAAACGTAGCAACATAGACAAGTTTTCAAACGTTTCGAACACAAGCACAACAGTACGAAAATGAGTAAACGAAATTCAAATGTTGTCGTGGGAGCCTCCACTTACACGTCTTGCACTCCCATCTCCTCCACTCACCCATCCGTAGTTGATGTTAAGGAAAACATCACAACCTTCGGATGTTCCATTGATGGGATCCCTACGATAAACAAATAAAAGAGAAACTTAATAACGTAACATGTTGACTTCGACTAACTTAATAATATAACTTAATAAAAGAGAAGCATGTTGGTTTCGACTAAAACTTATCAAAGCTCTCTCATTTTCTCTCACTCTTCCTATCTCCCTCGCCCTCACTTGCTCTCCCACTCTGCCTCTATCTCTTCCCCTCTCCCTCTATCTCTTTCTCTCTAGCTCCCTCTCTATCTATCTCTTCTTTTCTCTCTCTACCTCTCCCTCTCCCTCTCTATGTCTTCCTCTCCCTCTCTATCTATCACTTTTTTCTCTCTCTATCTCTCCCTCTCTCCTTATGTCTTTCTCCCTCTCTATTTATCTCTTCCTCTCTCTTACTTGTTCCCTCTTTCACTTCATCTCTCCGCTCAGTCTTTACCTTTCTATTTTAATATTGTGCTAATTAATATATGTTGTTATAATGAAAGTATTGTAACAAGTATACAATTCAAGCATACCAATGCGTCTGCAACTTGTGATTGGTGAGTCTGCACCAGAGGGAAAGACATCGGTGGCAAAACTGCATCAATTGTGAGATCCTAATTAGAATCATTTTAAAATCGAATAAATTAGTCATATGTGAAAATTATAGTTGACCTGGATAATTTGCTGCAATCCAGAAGCCAACACTGACATGAATTCGTAAGGTTGTGGAATACACGGTTGACCACTCTCAGAACCCTGCAACACAAATTGTTACGATATTGCATTATATAACCCAAGTCAAAAGATAAACAGTTTTACCTGTGAGGAGGAGCCAACGTGTAGTGCTCGCTGCATTGGACGAGGCATCATGTCGAGATAAGATTGCTGCGGCGGACCAAACTGAGAACTGGAGGTACGTTGACCCATGAACTGCATCAAGTAAATTAGTTGTGATATCTTGAGTTGAAACATTTTAAAATCGAATAAAATTTTCAAATGGGAAAATTACATGTTACCTGAGACATATACAAATAATGCATCGGTTGCTGCAACATCGGTGTCTATTGTTGTTGTTGTTGTTGTCGCAGCTGCATCTGCATATCCTCCTTGGTGCATCTTAATTCTTCTCATAATTCATCAGCCTTTGCAGTAGATTGAAATCGACTACCACTAACATTGGACGACCGTCGTCTAGCATAAGCCTCACGCTCTACATACCCGTCACCCAACCCAAGTCTACAAAAAATACAAGTGTGATGAATCGACATTCATCAACATAGAAATCATCATTATCTTTAAACATACCTCTCATGCGGTAGACCTCCTTTGGTATCGTACGTCGCTCCCTTATTCAACGGCTCTCTCAGATAGTCTGAATCAGGTCCATGGTTCTTCTTAAAACACTCAACATACTTTTGTTGTGATACATTTCGTTGACGGATTAATGTAGTACAAAATAAAATGAGTTGATGGATAAATGCACCAAAAAATCAATATACGTACCAATTTCTGTGTTGATGCCTCATCACACAACACTTCTAGGCGATTTGGGTCTGGACCTTTGTGCCCTTTAAGATAAACCTCGAAAAACGTAGGAGGCGTACCAGTTTCAGCTATCTGCGATACCAAAATTCAACAATTTAATCAATACAATTAATAGAGGCAATCTAAGTATGAATGTTAGAATTCATACCATCATTTATTCTATCCGCACATAACTATCTGACCCGAAGAAGTGCTTTCCTGGCTTGCTCTTCTAGTTTTTTCGGTGTCTATCAGAAATATTTCTGAACTCAGCTGAGCTCCAATACCCACATAACCACTCCCAAGCCTCCATATTTGCCCAAATCCAGTCCACATGGCTCTGCAAGTACTCCTCCCTAGTTAGGTGAATTTTGGCTGCTTCCTTGTTTGTCATGGGTTGGAACATCACCATCTTGTAGTATACGGTCACAACTTTGATCCGTGGCTTAAAGAAGGAGTCCTTGACACGTCTTTTTGCTGCATTATGAAAAACCGAACAAGCATATTCTTGACTCACACCCGCCGCCAAACGAAACATACCCTGCATACAAGTAACAATTAATGTCAACCAAAATAAGATGCGATATAATTGAAACAATCAAAACAAACTTACCTAGAAGATCTCCCAAACTCTATCCTGACATGTACCCGTATCACCATACTCTTGAAGCACATAGTGATCCCAATTATGCGCTGCAATCCTTTGACCATCCACTAAAACCATCCCGGGATAGCAAAACCGGACGGCGTTTCCCAATTCGATGTTAACAACTTGTCAATGCCCCTTGCCACTCCAACCAAGCTCGACCCAGCACCTCGTACCCTTCGGCCTTATAATCGTCCGCTCGTCCATGCTTTTACTTACACCACATAAAAGGTGCCTCCGCAGCATGTACATAAAAGTACATAAAATTAGTTAATTGAAAAGGTATAATGAACTTATTAATTAATCAGAAATATTACCTAAAGGGGCATCAATTGGGGTGTCCTAACTCTGCTAGCTCTGCCCTTCTTGCAATCCTGGCATCTCGCTGGGGTCCTCAGGCTCTTCACCATCATCCTCATCATCTCCCTCATTACCACCATCAGAAGAGGTCCACCGCCCAAAAGTATCTGAGCCTCCTCCTGAGCCTTGTCCTGAGACTCCTCCTGAGCCACCTTCCTGCTCCGACGTCTGCCTGAAAGTCTCTGGTTCCTCCCCGTATAACTCCTGGTACATCGGGCAACGATCTGCCACATGTGCCGGACTCGAACCTCATGCAGGCTTGCTCGACGTCGGCTATGCCACACAACTCATAAACTGCCTCTTCCTCTGCCCACTTTAAGTAGTGCCCTAAAAATATAAATAAAGAAGTATGTAAAGAAGTAAGAAACAATAGACAGTTAATTTTGATATTGAAATGTATGTATAAAACAAGTACCTAAAACTGTCTGGCCCGAAGTAGAACTGGGAGTTGAGGACAAAGATCTACTACCCTTCTTGCTGTTCTTCTTCCCCAAACTTGGCAAAAGCTTAAACATCTGCACACATTTTTATAGAAATGATTAGTATACAACATTAGATAATAAATAGAATGTGTACTATAATAATAAAAGTCTAAAAATGCGTACAATATAAATAAAAATCATCAGCATTAGAATCTATTTCTGTCATGCGTGCATTAAGATACTCACGTATCTCTTCTTCCAGATCTTCCTCTTCACTCTCTTCCATCTCTTCTTCTTCATCAAATCTCTTCTCTTCTTCTATAATCCTTTTCTTCTTTTCCATAATCCTTTGTGATTGCCGAACACGTTTTCTTGAAGGGCTAGCTTGTTCTTCAAACATCAATTGTACCATATCACTAGCTATTTTTGTGAGTCCTGTCCCACATGATATCATAAAATCTCTTGCTTCCTCAACTTCATATTGATAGACAATACCATCATCTTCCTGAATCTCGATATACTTATCATAAAAATGAGGATGCACTTTAGGGTTAACTATATACACAACCCACCAATTTTTCAAACTTGGGTGAGGACAACTTAAATAGTACACTTGTACCAATTGATTCACAAGTACAACATTATTGTTATGGGTTGTGTATCATGACTTGTGGTTGACCTTCACCATTCCAAAATCATCAACTCGTGTGCTCGATGTTGGATCAAACCATTCACAGTCAGAAATACAAAGTTGAAGTGTTTTTATATCGCCAAATGTGTACTCTATTATTTTTTTAATAACACCGTAGTATTATGTCACTTCTCCACTATCCTCTGTGCCATTTATCATTACTCCACTGTTAGTAGTGGTAGCAACTGGACGACTTGCTTCTAAACTTGCCGTCCGAAAATGATATCCGTTGATATCGTATCTGTTAAATTCTATTGCTCTTAATTGACCATGCGACATCTGTCGCAAGTCATCGGAGATGTTGACATTTTTCATACACTACATAAATAAACAAAGTTAGCATCTTATGATAAACATGCAAACTATAATTGATTGAAAAAAAGGATAGATAATTAGATGTTCACGGAACCAGTCCACAAAGCTTTTTCCACCATTTATGTCATGCTGACGCATTTTATCCAATTGACTTTGTATAGGTCTTCGTGAATATTTCCAATACAACTTGCCAAACATTTCAAAATATGGTAACACCTCCTCTATGTTGAAAAATATGTAAAGCATGGTGTAGTTCCTCCCTTGCGCTAAAATGTAATGAGAATTAGCAGTCTCTACACCTTTACCCTTCCATTGAAAAATCTTAAGCTCACTCGTAGATTGCTCTTCTACATTATGATATCATGTCACAAATGAATTCACATTGTTGGTACGTGAAAATTATTTGCTAGAGAAGTTAGTAATCTCTTTAGCTGCAAATGCTTTTGCAATACATCTCTCAGCTCTTGCCTTGTTGCGCACTATAGCTCTAAGTTTCTTTAATTCTCTTTCTTCGCTATACATCCACCTGAATTGTGCAGGATATGCTACCAATGCTTCATAAGGTAAATGCACCAGCAAATGTTGCATAACATTCATAAATTCAGGCGGGAACACTTTTTCCATCTTACATACAAGCATAACAATTTCTTTCTCCCACCGCCGCATCATTCTTTTTGACACCTCGTTAGCACAAATATGTCTATATAAGTAGCTAAGTTCAGCAAACATCTTCCACAAATCAGGTTTAAAGTAGCCATGAAACATCACCGATATAAGTCTCTCCATCATAATGTGGTAATCATAGCTCTTCAAACCATTCAGTTTACCAGTGTTAAGATTAATACATCGTTTTATATTTGTTGCATAGAGGTCTGGAAACTTCAATGTTTTCAACAACTAAGTATTTGCTTTCTTTCTTATGGTCTAACACAATATGGAGCGCGTGGCCTACTTTCATTTCTGCTTGTATTTTTTATAACGTCAAGCTCAGGACGATCGCAAATATTATCTAAGTCTTTTCTCGCACTCAAAATATCTTTGGTTTGATCGGTAAAATCAAAACACATGCTTACAATGCTTTCAGTGACATTACGCTCCTAGTGCATCAAATCCATGTTGTGCGGTAAAAGCAATGCCTTTGCATATGGTAGCTCCTAAAGAAAATAAATATTAGTCTAGTTGTGTTCTGTACCATACCGTTCGAAACCACCTTCATGGAATCTTTTAACTTTGCATGCCATGCCATTTTTTGTTCGCTTGTCAATCGACGAGGGGATCCTTCTGTAAACCTTTTGCCTTTTTGGAATGATTGTGTATCACTCCTAAAAGGGTGATTTGAAGGAAGGAATCGTTGATGGCAATCAAAGAAGCTGACTTTTCTTCCATACTTCAACCTGAAGGCATTGGTGTCAGCCATACATATGGGGCAACACAATTTTCCATGGACACACCAACCAGCCCAAATGCCATATGCCAACAAATGATGTATAGACCATGGATACGCGACACGTAAAGTAAATTCACGTTTCAGATGACTGTCGTATGCCTTTACACCTTGCTATAACTGTTTCAACTCCTCAATCAATGGTTGCATAAATACATTGATTTTCGTCCCAGGATGTTTAGGACAAAGAATGATGGTCGCGAGGAATATGTATACTTCCTTCATGCATGTTGGGAGGGAGATTATAAGACATGATAAAAACATGCCAACAAGAGTATTGTGAGACCTATGTGTGCTGAATACATTGGCTTGTACTGAACATATTTGCTTTGATGATATAAGTTCTAAAATTTTGCCAAAATACTCTTTTTAGCAAGGTCCAACTCTAGCTCCGAGCTTCTGCAAGGTCCGACAATAGGTCTGATTTACTTTGTTAAAGTCCAACATGTTTTTGGGTAGCTCCGGTGAGCTTTGTCTTTAGCTTCGGCATGTCTTTGATACCTCCGGCATGTCTTTGTAAAGCTCCGATATGTTTTGCTAGGTCCGACTCTTGTTGGTTAACTTCGACATGTTTTTATAGCTCCAACTTTTGGGTTGACTAGTTCTGACTAGCTTTGGCAAGCTCCAGCGCTAGGTTGTACTAGATTTGGTAAGCTCCGGCGTTAGGTTGTACTAGCTTTGGTAAGCTCTGGCTCAAGCTTTGGTTAGCTTTGGCAAGGTTCAGAGCTTGATCGCAACGGTTCTGCTTTTAACTTGCAATGTTTCGAACTTGCTTTACACTTATGGAAAGGTTGCTTGGTATTCTTTTACTAAGTTTTTGGTGTGCTTTGATGATTAAGGCTGATATCATTTTGCTATGGTTTGTAACATGCTTATGTGAGGTGCTCACGTAAGGTGTTGTGATTTCGGAACTAACGAGAGTCAAGTCAAGGACTTGTGCTCGGAAGTATTCATTGTTTGTTCATGTGCAGGTGTTGCTTGAGTTCAAGACATGGCTGGTGACGGGATCCATTGAACTAGTCTTAGGGAGATGATGGGGTTCAACAACCAAGTTCAGGAGGAATTGTGGTTGAGTTTATCGGGAGGTCGCACAACATGTATGAATCAAGAACAATGCATATATGAAGGTATCGTGGATGTCGTTGGAAAATGTTTGCACGTATGCAAGTTGTGCATGGACATGGATACATGGTTCCGATACATGATGAAGAGATGTTGATGGAAAGAATTGGTCGGAAAGGTCCAACCGACTAGGTTATGGACTCAAGCTGCGGTTGAGTCGTGTTTGACTCAAATATGGAAATATTTGAGTTGGTTATTATAGGATTTCGTGCAGGTCACGAATTTGAGTTGTTTTAGGAATGTGGGATACGTTCCTAAGGTGTTTATAAGTCTTAAGATTGCTTCTATCTGCGTATAGAAGAGTCCTAAGCAGTTATGAAAGTTTCGATTCGTGAACTGAGTAGGATTAGAGTCCTAGTTGAGATTGGGTTGGCCTAAGGGCTGGTTATATAAGCAAGGGAGGTCAGAGCTCATGATATACAACTTTGGGGATGTTCCTCTTGTGTTCTATCAAACAAAATAGGAGTCGGCATACCAGTAGAAACGCCAAAGTCCTCAAGCAACCACCACAACCAAGTAACCTCTGCACTCACAAGAGCCATATCACGCAACTCAACCTCTGCACTCGAACGAGAAACCGCTACCTGCTTCTTAGTCTTCCAAGCAATTAGAGAACCACCAAGAAAAACACAATAGGAAGAAAGAGATCGAAAATAAGAGGGATAACTAGCCCAAGTAGCATCAGAATATGCTTTGAGCTGTAAAGAGCTAGAGCGTGGAAAGAACATGCATCTAGAGATAGGCCCACTAAGATAACACAAGACACAGAGCAAGTGACTCTAGTGGACCTGGGTGCGAGCCGAAACAATCTGACTCAAAATGTGAACAGAGTACGAGATATCAGGATGAGTGACACCAAGATACACTAGACTCCCTACAATATGGTGATAACGTGTAGGATCATCAATAGGATCACCATCAGTAGCTCGAAGATAGACATTGAGTTCCATGGGAGTCTCAACAGTACGGCGATTAGTAAGAGAAGCCCGATCAAGAAGATCTTGAATGTACTTCTCCTGAGATAGATAAATTCTCTCAAAGGAGGAGGAAACCTCAATCCCAAGAAAGTAGCGAAGGGGTCCAAGATCGGACTTAAGAAACTGCTCACTAAGACGGACCTTCACAAAGGCTATGTACTCATAATCGTCTCCGGTGATGATCATGTCATCAACATAGAGAAGAAGAACAGTGCGACCACGAGACGAAGTGTGCACAAAAAGCGTGGGATCATGAGTACTCTTAGAGAAACCAGCATTAGTGACCACAGACGCAAAGCGCTGAAACCAAGCACGAGGAGTCTGCTTAAGGCCATAAAGAGAGCGTCGAAGACAATAAACCATACCCTCAGGAATAGAATAACTAGGTGGTGGCTGCATATAAACCTACTCATGCAGCTCACCATTAATAAAGGCATTCTTTACATCAAGCTGAGAGATAGACCAGTCATGAATAGAGGCCACAAAAGTAGTGTGCAAACAGTGGTCATGTGAGCGACAGGAGCAAAAGTCTCATCATAGTCACGACCATGTTCTTGCTGTAAGCCACGAGCGACTAATCAAGCCTTATAGCGCTCAAGTGAACCATCAAAGCGGGTCTTAACCTTATAGACCCACTTAAAGGTGAGATCAAACACGTGGGGGATAGGGCACAAGTTACCACATGTCAGTATGCTTGAGAGCATCAATCTCCTCAGCCATCGCATGTTGCCATTCTGGATGAGTAACAACATCACGATACGTAGCTGGCTCAGAAAGAACGACAACAGAAAAATTAGAAGGAGAGTACCGATCAGGAGGCTGACGAGAGCGATGACCACGTCCAAGAGGTTGCTCAGGAGAAGAATCATCAGAAGAATATGATTCCTCAGGAAAAGAGGGTGCCTCAGGAGAAGATGGGTCATCAGACGAAGAGGATTCAACTGGATTTGATGGGTCACCAGAAGAAGGCCCAACTCGTCGAGTGTAGATATGTGTCACAGGAGGCTTCATAGTATAGTCAGGGACCATAGAAGAAGGCTCCGAAGAAGACATTGTGGGACGCGACACCGAGTGTGGAGGAGGTATACTAGCAACGTGGGTATCTGGAAGGAACAGGAACGGAATCGGATCGACCAAAGATACAGGAGGAGTATCCGAAGAAGGATGAGGATAGAAAGGACGCGTCTTATCAAAGACAACATACCGTGAGATCCTCATCTGTCGACCAACAGGATCCCAACAACAATACCCCTTATGCTCAACACTATATCCAAGAAAAACACACTCGACTGACTAAGCAGTGAGCTTAGTGTGCTCACGAGGTGCGAGCAACACATAACACATCAATAAAAAAAGACGAAGGTTGGTATAGTCAGGCATCTTGCCAGTAAGACGCTGAAATGGAATCTCACCCTGAAGAGCAGATGAAAGCTGAATGTTAATCAGGTAAGTGGCAGTAGAAACTGCCTAGGCCCAAAAGTGAGGAGGAATAGATGAAGCAAGCAGAAGAGTACGAGCAGTCTCAAGGAGATGTCGATGCTTGCGTTCGGCCACACCATTCTGTGCATGGGCACGAGGACAAGAAAACTTAGCAAGAGTGCCTTGCTCAGAAAGAACCTGACGAAGAGCATCAGAAAGGTACTCGCCAGCAGAATCAGCACGAAAAACACGAGTAAACGTGTCAAAATGACTGCGGATCATAGCTAAAAAAGTTTCACAGATAGAATAGGACTAACTACGATGTTTCATAAAGTAAATCCATGTGTGGTGAGAAAATTCATCTATAAAGATGATGTAATATCAATGTCCTCCTTTGGAATCAAAAGGAGCTGGACCCCATACATCAGAATGAACAAGATCAAACGGACGCTCAGTCACTGACTCACTAGAAGGATAGGGAAGCTGAATTCTTCCCTAACCGACAACCCTGACACTGAGCTAAACACTTAGAACCTGAAATTGATCCTAAAAGGCCGCTACGGACTAGGACTAACAGACGAGAGCCACACTGATGAACCAGATGATGATGCCACTGAGCAAATGACGAGGTAGACAAATCAGCTAATGCGGAGCCAGTGCTAACTAGGTAATCCGTGTGATGATCCTGAACATAACAGAGATCAGGATCCGTGCGAGTCACAATGACAGGGGCTAGTGCCAACTAGGTGATCCATGTGATGATCCTGAACATAACAGAGATCAGGATCAAGAATTACTCGACAATCATGATTAGTTAGCTGACCAACAGATATAAGTTGCATGGTCAGACCAGGAACATAAGAGACATCGGGAACATGAAAAGAGTTAGATAAAAGAGTGCCTTGTCCAACTACAGAAAGAGGGAAACCATCAGAAGTATGAACAATAAGAGAACGAGAGGATGCAATTAAAGGAGACAGACTAGTACGATAAGGAGTCATATGGAACGAGGCACCAGAATCAAGAATCCATGGACGGATACCTAGAGCAGAAGTGGTAGGTGGTCCCTAAGTAGAAGAATTAGAAGCAGCGGCAGAACCTGAAGGTGCAGAAGGCTAAGTCACAAAACCAGTAGCTCCTGATGGTGTAGAGGCAACGAGGCAACGAAGAAGCTCGAGCTACTAGGCATCCGTAGTAGAAGAACCCCTCGGAGAGCCTCCAGTACCAGCACCACCAGCATCCTATGAAGAACGGCGAGCTTGAGCCTTCCTCTTCTTGAAACAACGTGCCTCCTCATGTCCATCTTTACCACAATAGTCACAGTGAAGAGCACCATGTCCTCAGATGTAGAGGGAGGAGCAACTAAAGAAGGTACTGTCGGTGAAGTAGCAATATGACGAGGAGCCGGGTAACGATCAACCAACACTGAAGAAGACTGTAGTAGACCAGCAACACGAAGACGAGTCTCCTCATTACGAATGCTAGACAGAGCGTCCATAAGAGTGACACAAGGGTGATGAGCAAGTAGCTGAGCACGAAGAGGCTCAAACTCATCACGAAGCCTAGTCAAGAAGTCATATGTGCGCCGAAGCTCAAGTGCATCCTTTTGACTCTGACAAGACAAACAGGTATCCACTGATAGCTGAGGACCAAGAGTGTCAAGCTGACGCCAAATAACAGACATCTGAGCGAAGAACTCATCCACTATGGCATCTTCCTGTTATAAAAGCTGCTCCTATCGAATAGCAGCAAGATAGGTTGACTGACCAGTAGGCACATAACGGTGACACAAAAAAGCCCACATCTGATGTGCATGCTCAAACTCCACTATATCAGCAGACAGACGATCCTCCATACTAGCAGCAAGAATAGCACCTGTTCGAGCATCCTCATCCATCCACGTCCTATAGACACTGAACTGAGACTCATAAGAAGCCAGACAAGTCTCATAATCTTCAAGTAACTTCTGCTTCTCATCATCAGTAGCCTTCTCTCGAATGATAGGCTTTGAAGGACCAGCAAGACAGGCTGAACATTTGAGATCACCCGTGAGAAACTCCCAAAGACGCAAAACACGCATATGTAGACGCATGCGGGGAACCCAGTCCCGATAGTTAGTGCCATTGAAAAGCACCGGACAACGCAAGACCGGAACCCCACCCGAAGAAGAAGTCATTCTGATCGGACAATCAGTGACGGCTAGAGCGCAAATTATGCGGTGGCGGGCTACGGCAAGAGCGCATAAGAATAAGAGGCACAAGAAAAGAAGAAGAACAGAAAACAATCTTCCTTTTTTTTCTTTTTTTTTAGGGTTTCGGATTCACCCTACTGAACATGTCTCAGAACCGATACCACAAAGCGACCGCTTTATCAGAAAAACGGCGGCACACAAGCTCCAATTGGGGGATTTCCGATCTGATCTAAGACGACGGCACACTAGTGATGTCCCGATCTGGATCAAGCATAGGTCCAGCGGTTGCTCCCGATAGATGATGGACATAGGCTCCTAGCAGCCGTATTCAAACCGACGGTGGGGCGGTTGCAGATCAGACACCCCGAACAGCGGAAGGAAGCCGATGTTGGAAGGAAGGCCGGCAGCAGAAGAGCCCGAAGTCGACGCGTGGAAGAGCCGGCCAACGGACGCAAGGAAGGCAGCGACAGAAGAGCGCAACCCAAGAGTTCGTCGGAAAAGACGACGGATCCACGAGCCAGAGCCGGTTGACGCAAAAAATGCCAAAACCGACAGCGGATGCACGGGTCGGCAACGAAAAACTAATAACCTGGCTCTGTTACCATGTTATGAATTGCGCTTGTACTATGGAGGAGACCAGATGCCTCTATAAATAGATGGACAGGGATAACAATTATGCAGAAAGACCCTTATGCAAAAGGGAAATTATAAATATACTCCTACATCTCTAACAATTACGTCGACAAGTATCAAATCTATTGTATTGAAGTTTATATCTATGCTTTAATCTGACATCTATAACAAACAACATTTGGCTGTAACTAGAATGAAATTGGGTTATGCAAAAAATTGATAGAGGTGGCGGTTAGTGCAAGCTACAAAGGTGAGAGTTTCACTGTTGCTAATGGAAGAATTTTGATGGCAAACAGAACATTTCATACGTAATTATCAGCACAATATGAGACTAAACTGACTAGATATACTGACGTGGACACCCAATGTAGATGAGATATGAAATTGAATCTAAACTAAAAGTATAGAAACTAAATTAGTTCTTTCTTCATTTCAAATACTTATCACTTTCCTGTGCATTTTTGAATTAAAGAGTGACAAGTAATTTTAAGATAGAGAGAGTATTTTTGAAAGTTTACGGACGAAATTAAACTTGCAGTAAAAATTAAAGCACCAAATCAACTACTGTGCCAAAGCTATAAAAGCCCAAAGGGGGCAAGCTCCCAACTCAGGCAAAGACCAAAACACACGAAGCGCTCCTACCCGTGGACCCTAATAAACCAACAAACAAAATAAGCACCGGAGGTGCAGGCGGCGGTACACATTAGTCACCCTCATCAACATATTAAACAGCGGAAAAGGAAGATGGCAAGACTCTTCACGACGGAGCTTGCCCACCTGTGACATCGAGTCTTGTGATGCCAGTCTTGCTTGCTTCTGTAAATTAACTGTATATGCGTGTAGTAGCTTTCCATAGCCATGCTTTTTTTCCTTGTTTATTTTTTCAGCGGCTGGCCAACGGAAATATATGGGAGATGGGCATGACTCGCCTACATCCATGTATAAACACAACACTTCCTCCATCCTCGTATATTTATCCTTTTTTAAGACATCAAATATTTAGAGACAGAGAGAGTATAACATTATATATTTTTTAATTGGTACCTTCAAAATATCAATGTAGTTGAAAATTGAATCAAAATTATTATAATAATGATATCAATTTAATTGCATGATAGTAAGATGTTTGGACGATTACAGGAATTCGTTAATAGGGCGTCGACCATATGAGCGTCGATTGTATATAAAAACCGACACTCATAAGGTAAAAGCGTCGATCAACTGACACTCTTAGCCGACGAAATAGTTCGGACGCCTTTAACAAGTAAGTGCGTCGGGACCGACGACGCATTTATGTGTTATGGGTGTCGGTTTCCGGGAGCCGACACCCTTAGGATTAAATGCGTCGGCCAGCGGAACCGACGCCTTTACTGCACTTAGAGCGTCGATACGGTAACACCAATGCACCTACTGTGACATGTGGCAAGCGTACCGAGCACGTCTTTGAGCGTCGGTTCCACAGAAATCGACGCTCTTACTCCATTTAAGTGTGTCAGTTAGAGAGAGACCGACACATTTAATTCACCACATGGGCAGCGTACCGAGAGCGACTATGGGCGTCGGTTTAGCCCAAACCGACGCACATAACATATATTTTTTAAAACAGCCTATCTCCGCTCCCTCCCCGGCAAGGGAGCCTCCATTTTACACAGACATCACATCGGTATTATACAGCTACAACAGTAATATACATTCACAAACAATTCAAACGTAGCAACATAGACAAGTTTTCAAACGTTTCGAACACAAGCACAACAGTACGAAAATGAGTAAACGAAATTCAAATGTTGTCGTGGGAGCCTCCACTTACACGTCTTGCACTCCCATCTCCTCCACTCACCCATCCGTAGTTGATGTTAAGGAAAACATCACAACCTTCGGATGTTCCATTGATGGGATCCCTACGATAAACAAATAAAAGAGAAACTTAATAACGTAACATGTTGACTTCGACTAACTTAATAATATAACTTAATAAAAGAGAAGCATGTTGGTTTCGACTAAAACTTATCAAAGCTCTCTCATTTTCTCTCACTCTTCCTATCTCCCTCGCCCTCACTTGCTCTCCCACTCTGCCTCTATCTCTTCCCCTCTCCCTCTATCTCTTTCTCTCTAGCTCCCTCTCTATCTATCTCTTCTTTTCTCTCTCTACCTCTCCCTCTCCCTCTCTATGTCTTCCTCTCCCTCTCTATCTATCACTTTTTTCTCTCTCTATCTCTCCCTCTCTCCTTATGTCTTTCTCCCTCTCTATTTATCTCTTCCTCTCTCTTACTTGTTCCCTCTTTCACTTCATCTCTCCGCTCAGTCTTTACCTTTCTATTTTAATATTGTGCTAATTAATATATGTTGTTATAATGAAAGTATTGTAACAAGTATACAATTCAAGCATACCAATGCGTCTGCAACTTGTGATGGGTGAGTCTGCACCAGAGGGAAAGACATCGGTGGCAAAACTGCATCAATTGTGAGATCCTAATTAGAATCATTTTAAAATCGAATAAATTAGTCATATGTGAAAATTATAGTTGACCTGGATAATTTGCTGCAATCCAGAAGCCAACACTGACATGAATTCGTAAGGTTGTGGAATACACGGTTGACCACTCTCAGAACCCTGCAACACAAATTGTTACGATATTGCATTATATAACCCAAGTCAAAAGATAAACAGTTTTACCTGTGAGGAGGAGCCAACGTGTAGTGCTCGCTGCATTGGACGAGGCATCATGTCGAGATAAGATTGCTGCGGCGGACCAAACTGAGAACTGGAGGTACGTTGACCCATGAACTGCATCAAGTAAATTAGTTGTGATATCTTGAGTTGAAACATTTTAAAATCGAATAAAATTTTCAAATGGGAAAATTACATGTTACCTGAGACATATACAAATAATGCATCGGTTGCTGCAACATCGGTGTCTATTGTTGTTGTTGTTGTTGTCGCAGCTGCATCTGCATATCCTCCTTGGTGCATCTTAATTCTTCTCATAATTCATCAGCCTTTGCAGTAGATTGAAATCGACTACCACTAACATTGGGCGACCGTCGTCTAGCATAAGCCTCACGCTCTACATACCCGTCACCCAACCCAAGTCTACAAAAAATACAAGTGTGATGAATCGACATTCATCAACATAGAAATCATCATTATCTTTAAACATACCTCTCATGCGGTAGACCTCCTTTGGTATCGTACGTCGCTCCCTTATTCAACGGCTCTCTCAGATAGTCTGAATCAGGTCCATGGTTCTTCTTAAAACACTCAACATACTTTTGTTGTGATACATTTCGTTGACGGATTAATGTAGTACAAAATAAAATGAGTTGATGGATAAATGCACCAAAAAATCAATATACGTACCAATTTCTGTGTTGATGCCTCATCACACAACACTTCTAGGCGATTTGGGTCTGGACCTTTGTGCCCTTTAAGATAAACCTCGAAAAACGTAGGAGGCGTACCAGTTTCAGCTATCTGCGATACCAAAATTCAACAATTTAATCAATACAATTAATAGAGGCAATCTAAGTATGAATGTTAGAATTCATACCATCATTTATTCTATCCGCACATAACTATCTGACCCGAAGAAGTGCTTTCCTGGCTTGCTCTTCTAGTTTTTTCGGTGTCTATCAGAAATATTTCTGAACTCAGCTGAGCTCCAATACCCACATAACCACTCCCAAGCCTCCATATTTGCCCAAATCCAGTCCACATGGCTCTGCAAGTACTCCTCCCTAGTTAGGTGAATTTTGGCTGCTTCCTTGTTTGTCATGGGTTGGAACATCACCATCTTGTAGTATACGGTCACAACTTTGATCCGTGGCTTAAAGAAGGAGTCCTTGACACGTCTTTTTGCTGCATTATGAAAAACCGAACAAGCATATTCTTGACTCACACCCGCCGCCAAACGAAACATACCCTGCATACAAGTAACAATTAATGTCAACCAAAATAAGATGCGATATAATTGAAACAATCAAAACAAACTTACCTAGAAGATCTCCCAAACTCTATCCTGACATGTACCCGTATCACCATACTCTTGAAGCACATAGTGATCCCAATTATGCGCTGCAATCCTTTGACCATCCACTAAAACCATCCCGGGATAGCAAAACCGGACGGCGTTTCCCAATTCGATGTTAACAACTTGTCGATGCCCCTTGCCACTCCAACCAAGCTCGACCCAGCACCTCGTACCCTTCGGCCTTATAATCGTCCGCTCGTCCATGCTTTTACTTACACCACATAAAAGGTGCCTCCGCAGCATGTACATAAAAGTACATAAAATTAGTTAATTGAAAAGGTATAATGAACTTATTAATTAATCAGAAATATTACCTAAAGGGGCATCAATTGGGGTGTCCTAACTCTGCTAGCTCTGCCCTTCTTGCAATCCTGGCATCTCGCTGGGGTCCTCAGGCTCTTCACCATCATCCTCATCATCTCCCTCATTACCACCATCAGAAGAGGTCCACCGCCCAAAAGTATCTGAGCCTCCTCCTGAGCCTTGTCCTGAGACTCCTCCTGAGCCACCTTCCTGCTCCGACGTCTGCCTGAAAGTCTCTGGTTCCTCCCCGTATAACTCCTGGTACATCGGGCAACGATCTGCCACATGTGCCGGACTCGAACCTCATGCAGGCTTGCTCGACGTCGGCTATGCCACACAACTCATAAACTGCCTCTTCCTCTGCCCACTTTAAGTAGTGCCCTAAAAATATAAATAAAGAAGTATGTAAAGAAGTAAGAAACAATAGACAGTTAATTTTGATATTGAAATGTATGTATAAAACAAGTACCTAAAACTGTCTGGCCCGAAGTAGAACTGGGAGTTGAGGACAAAGATCTACTACCCTTCTTGCTGTTCTTCTTCCCCAAACTTGGCAAAAGCTTAAACATCTGCACACATTTTTATAGAAATGATTAGTATACAACATTAGATAATAAATAGAATGTGTACAATAATAATAAAAGTCTAAAAATGCGTACAATATAAATAAAAATCATCAGCATTAGAATCTATTTCTGTCATGCGTGCATTAAGATACTCACGTATCTCTTCTTCCAGATCTTCCTCTTCACTCTCTTCCATCTCTTCTTCTTCATCAAATCTCTTCTCTTCTTCTATAATCCTTTTCTTCTTTTCCATAATCCTTTGTGATTGCCGAACACGTTTTCTTGAAGGGCTAGCTTGTTCTTCAAACATCAATTGTACCATATCACTAGCTATTTTTGTGAGTCCTGTCCCACATGATATCATAAAATCTCTTGCTTCCTCAACTTCATATTGATAGACAATACCATCATCTTCCTGAATCTCGATATACTTATCATAAAAATGAGGATGCACTTTAGGGTTAACTATATACACAACCCACCAATTTTTCAAACTTGGGTGAGGACAACTTAAATAGTACACTTGTACCAATTGATTCACAAGTACAACATTATTGTTATGGGTTGTGTATCATGACTTGTGGTTGACCTTCACCATTCCAAAATCATCAACTCGTGTGCTCGATGTTGGATCAAACCATTCACAGTCAGAAATACAAAGTTGAAGTGTTTTTATATCGCCAAATGTGTACTCTATTATTTTTTTAATAACACCGTAGTATTATGTCACTTCTCCACTACCCTCTGTGCCATTTATCATTACTCCACTGTTAGTAGTGGTAGCAACTGGACGACTTGCTTCTAAACTTGCCGTCCGAAAATGATATCTGTTGATATCGTATCTGTTAAATTCTATTGCTCTTAATTGACCATGCGACATCTGTCGCAAGTCATCGGAGATGTTGACATTTTTCATACACTACATAAATAAACAAAGTTAGCATCTTATGATAAACATGCAAACTATAATTGATTGAAAAAAAGGATAGATAATTAGATGTTCACGGAACCAGTCCACAAAGCTTTTTCCACCATTTATGTCATGCTGACGCATTTTATCCAATTGACTTTGTATAGGTCTTCGTGAATATTTCCAATACAACTTGCCAAACATTTCAAAATATGGTAACACCTCCTCTATGTTGAAAAATATGTAAAGCATGGTGTAGTTCCTCCCTTGCGCTAAAATGTAATGAGAATTAGCAGTCTCTACACCTTTACCCTTCCATTGAAAAATCTTAAGCTCACTCGTAGATTGCTCTTCTACATTATGATATCATGTCACAAATGAATTCACATTGTTGGTACGTGAAAATTATTTGCTAGAGAAGTTAGTAATCTCTTTAGCTGCAAATGCTTTTGCAATACATCTCTCAGCTCTTGCCTTGTTGCGCACTATAGCTCTAAGTTTCTTTAATTCTCTTTCTTGGCTATACATCCACCTGAATTGTGCAGGATATGCTACCAATGCTTTATAAGGTAAATGCACCAGCAAATGTTGCATAACATTCATAAATTCAGGCGGGAACACTTTTTCCATCTTACATACAAGCATAACAATTTCTTTCTCCCACCGCCGCATCATTCTTTTTGACACCTCGTTAGCACAAATATGTCTATATAAGTAGCTAAGTTCAGCAAACATCTTCCACAAATCAGGTTTAAAGTAGCCATGAAACATCACCGATATAAGTCTCTCCATCATAATGTGGTAATCATAGCTCTTCAAACCATTCAGTTTACCAGTGTTAAGATTAATACATCGTTTTATATTTGTTGCATAGAGGTCTGGAAACTTCAGTGTTTTCAACAACTAAGTATTTGCTTTCTTTCTTATGGTCTAACACAATATGGAGCGCGTGGCCTACTTTCATTTCTGCTTGTATTTTTTATAACGTCAAGCTCAGGACGATCGCAAATATTATCTAAGTCTTTTCTCGCACTCAAAATATCTTTGGTTTGATCGGTAAAATCAAAACACATGCTTACAATGCTTTCAGTGACATTACGCTCCTAGTGCATCAAATCCATGTTGTGCGGTAAAAGCAATGCCTTTGCATATGGTAGCTCCTAAAGAAAATAAATATTAGTCTAGTTGTGTTCTGTACCATACCCTTCGAAACCACCTTCATGGAATCTTTTAACTTTGCATGCCATGCCATTTTTTGTTCGCTTGTCAATCGACGAGGGGATCCTTCTGTAAACCTTTTGCCTTTTTGGAATGATTGTGTATCACTCCTAAAAGGGTGATTTGAAGGAAGGAATCGTTGATGGCAATCAAAGAAGCTGACTTTTCTTCCATTCTTCAACCTGAAGGCATTGGTGTCAGCCATACATATGGGGCAACACAATTTTCCATGGACACACCAACCAGCCCAAATGCCATATGCCAACAAATGATGTATAGACCATGGATACGCGACACGTAAAGTAAATTCACGTTTCAGATGACTGTCGTATGCCTTTACACCTTGCTATAACTGTTTCAACTCCTCAATCAATGGTTGCATAAATACATTGATTTTCGTCCCAGGATGTTTAGGACAAAGAATGATGGTCGCGAGGAATATGTATACTTCCTTCATGCATGTTGGGAGGGAGATTATAAGACATGATAAAAACATGCCAACAAGAGTATTGTGAGACCTATGTGTGCTGAATACATTGGCTTGTACTGAACATATTTGCTTTGATGATATAAGTTCTAAAATTTTGCCAAAATACTCTTTTTAGCAAGGTCCAACTCTAGCTCCGAGCTTCTGCAAGGTCCGACAATAGGTCTGATTTACTTTGTTAAAGTCCAACATGTTTTTGGGTAGCTCCGGTGAGCTTTGTCTTTAGCTTCGGCATGTCTTTGATACCTCCGGCATGTCTTTGTAAAGCTCCGATATGTTTTGCTAGGTCCAACTCTTGTTGGTTAACTTCGACATGTTTTTATAGCTCCAACTTTTGGGTTGACTAGTTCTGACTAGCTTTGGCAAGCTCCAGCGCTAGGTTGTACTAGATTTGGTAAGCTCCGGCGTTAGGTTGTACTAGCTTTGGTAAGCTCTGGCTCAAGCTTTGGTTAGCTTTGGCAAGGTTCAGAGCTTGATCGCAACGGTTCTGCTTTTAACTTGCAATGTTTCGAACTTGCTTTACACTTATGGAAAGGTTGTTTGGTATTCTTTTACTAAGTTTTTGGTGTGCTTTGATGATTAAGGCTGATATCATTTTGCTATGGTTTGTAACATGCTTATGTGAGGTGCTCACGTAAGGTGTTGTGATTTCGGAACTAACGAGAGTCAAGTCAAGGACTTGTGCTCGGAAGTATTCATTGTTTGTTCATGTGCAGGTGTTGCTTGAGTTCAAGACATGGCTGGTGACGGGATCCATTGAACTAGTCTTAGGGAGATGATGGGGTTCAACAACCAAGTTCAGGAGGAATTGTGGTTGAGTTTATCGGGAGGTCGCACAACATGTATGAATCAAGAACAATGCATATATGAAGGTATCGTGGATGTCGTTGGAAAATGTTTGCACGTATGCAAGTTGTGCATGGACATGGATACATGGTTCCGATACATGATGAAGAGATGTGGATGGAAAGAATTGGTCGGAAAGGTCCAACCGACTAGGTTATGGACTCAAGCTGCGGTTGAGTCGTGTTTGACTCAAATATGGAAATATTTGAGTTGGTTATTATAGGATTTCGTGCAGGTCACGAATTTGAGTTGTTTTAGGAATGTGGGATACGTTCCTAAGGTGTTTATAAGTCTTAAGATTGCTTCTATCTGCGTATAGAAGAGTCCTAAGCAGTTATGAAAGTTTCGATTCGTGAACTGAGTAGGATTAGAGTCCTAGTTGAGATTGGGTTGGCCTAAGGGCTGGTTATATAAGCAAGGGAGGTCAGAGCTCATGATATACAACTTTGGGGATGTTCCTCTTGTGTTCTATCGAATAAATATTGTAGTTTAATAGAGTTTTTGTGCCTTGTTCGTCCGACTTGTTTCTGTCATGTCTTTCTCATCGAGTTTCTGCACAGCAGTACCTTTCTTCGGTGGTTTTATCATAACTCGAGTTTGAAAAATCCAATTGACGTGATTCTTTTTGGGTTGTCTTCACAACTTGATTATATATCATCTTTAAAAATTTCACGGTTATTGGATTTTTGGTTTTTGATATACACGAGTTTCTTGGCAGTATTACAGATCTGTTTTTTACTCGGTAGAACAGATTGACCTTTGTTCGATCTTTTGACCGTAACTTGAGTTTCTCTCGACGGATTTGTGTAATTCTTGTTTTGTTGTCATCGTGACTTGATTCTATCTGATATATATAACTCTTGTCATGGTGAAACACATTTAGATTAGTCCCACACACAATTTCATTAATAGATTGTTTTTCTGCCAATGGGTTTTCATTGCTTCCGCTAAAAAAGTTTTAATCTACCATTCACCCCCTTGGTAGCTTTTCACGTTCTCTTCGATCCTACAATTGGTATCAAAGCCACGGTGCTCTAATCTGTGTGATTTGCACGTGTTTTTGACTAATTATCATGGAGAAATACTCCGCCAAACCTTGTGTGTTTAGTGGTATTGATTTTCAGGTTTGGAAGGCATGTATGGAAGCCTTCATCCAGGCACAAGGCTTTGCCATATGGGAAAAGATGTACAAGCCTTATGAAGTGCCGTCAAATGATCAAGTTACGGCTGCGAACCTACAGGACATTGACAACAACAACAAAGCCCGCAACTTTATCATTTAAGGACTAACTCAAAGCAACTTCGACCGTGTTGCACACCTCCGATCGGCATACGATGTGTGGAAAGCACTTTGTGACTACCCCGAAGGATCCAACACGATCAAGGAGATAAGGCAAGACATGTTCAAAAAGGAATGTATGCGCTTCGAGATGCAACCTGGTGAGTCTATTGATGACCGTTTTGCTCGCTTTAATAAAATTCTCAGCAACTTGCGTAGTGTTAATGTTAATTTTTCAGATGCTGAAAATGCTAGGCAATTGTTAAATGCATTAGATATGTCAATTTGGGAGATGAAAGTCACATCTATTCGTTAATCTACTGTCATGAGTACACTTACTTTAGATGTGCTATATTCCAAGTTAAAAACTCATGAAATGGACATAATATCACGTAAGAACCCCAACAAGTCTATTGCTTTTGTTTCTCAACGTGACATGCCTAGATCTGATCAATCTTCATCTTGTGGTACACTTTCTTTGTTGTCCTCTCTAACCCTTGAACAGATTGAGGAATTTCCAGGGGAGGAGCTAGTACTTCTCTCTACTAGATTCTCAAAAGCATTACAAAATGTTAGAACTAGAAAGAGAGGAAGCTCCGGACCTCAACGATGTTTTAAATGTGGTAAGACAAGACATTTTTGTTCAGATTGCCCGAACCTTTCAGGTCCTACTTCTCGGGATGAAAATCAAACAAGGACGAAACACTCCTCTGCAAACAATAAGAAGAAAAAGAAGGGTTTTACAGGACGTCAATTGGTGAGCAGTTTTATCTCCGCACATCAAGAACTTGGCTCAGGCGATGTGGACATTAGAAGTGACAAAGATGAAGATGATTTGGCAAACATGTGCTTCATGGCGGGCAAATCAAGATCAAGTATGGAGGATGCAGAACACAACAACGACAATGAAGAGGTATGTCGTCCTACTTGCGAAGAAATGTGTGATGTTATTTCTCGTGCCACTATTATAGTTAAGAAAATGGACAAAAAGCTTAGGGATAGTGCTGCTAAAATTGAATCACTAGAATCTGAAATCAACCATTTAAAAACTTTGATTCCTAGTGATGATGCATGTCCCTCATGGGATTTAATATATGAACAATTGTCCTCATTAAGAAGTGCGCACACCTCCACACTTGATAAACTTGAGTTAGAAATTGAAAAGAATAGAGAGCTTGCTGCACTTAATGATAAAAACTTGAAAGATGCTAGCTGTTCTACATTTAATTTACATTGTTCTACTTGTGATGATCTTGATAAGAAACTACAAGATGCTATGAATGAAATTTCTATATTGAACAATGCTTTACGTTCTCATGAAGTTAAATATTGTTCCAATTGCAAATTAAAAGGAAAAACTTCTTGTGAAAATTGCCTTGATCTGTCCAATAAACTTGATGACATGCATAGGACATTAGATCAGTTTTGTAATGGGAATAAGAACCTAAACTTGCTGCTAAATTCTTCCATGTCTTGCAATGATAAAACTGATTTAGGTTTTGATTCTCATGCTCATGCTAGAGCACATCCACCTAAAATTGTAAGAACATTAGGAAGTGGTTTGATTCAAACAGTTCCTAAACAAAAAGAAGTGGTTTTCAAATCTGCAGGAGTGTTGTCTCATTCGGTGTCAAATAAAAATGTTGTTTGCTCATCTAGACATGAACACAAAGTCAAATTTCATTGTACCTACTATGATAGAGATGGTCATGTCATAGATTATTGTTATAGACTAGCTAAACAACAGAAAAAAGAAACAATGATTGCTAGATCTCATATCTTTCATGCAAAATTTGCTGCACATGTTAAACCGAATGATAAGAACATGCAACCTGCTGTAATGAGTCAAAAACATGCAAAGTTTGTTCCCAAACGTACTGTGTTTCGTGCTACATATGTAACATCAGATAAGTCAGTAGTTGGGTACAAAAATCCTCAAACTTTGACTCATAAACCTGCTGTTTTGTCTCAGCTTTTGCGTGTTATTCCTGCTGGACATCGTGTGACTCAGTACTAGATTCCTAAATGCCTTTTGACTAACCCCAGTATCAAGTCATCAACGTATTATGCTTCTATGTAGGTTACACACTTGAGGAAGGAGAACTTTTGGTTTGTGGATTCAGGTTGCTCACGCAACATGACTGTTAACAAAGAATGGTTCTCCTCCCTCTCTTTTGTGTCACATGTAGAGAATGTTACTTTTGCTGATAATTCTTCAACTCCTATAATTGCTAAGGGTTCGGTTAGAGTAAATAATTACTACACTTTGAAGGATGTGGCACTTGTTAAAAATTTGAAATACAATTTGCTTTCTGTTTCACAACTGCTAGATGAAAATCTAGAAAACCTTTTCACTAAAAATTGCTGCAAAGTTGTAAATTCAAATAGTGAGCTTATTTTTAACATGTCACGGTTTGGAAGATTTTTTAAAGCTGATTTTGATATATCTTCCTCTAATCATAGGTGTCTAGTTGCTAATGATTCCAAAGATTTATGTTTTTGGCATCATAGACTTGGTCACGTAGGCTTTGATCATCTAATGCGTGTTAGTGCTCTTGATCGGATACGTGGGCTGCCTAACCCTAAGGGGGACAAAGAAATTGTGTGCTATTCTTGTAGACATGCTAAGATGGTTGCTGTAAAATCCCACTTTTATGGCATGTGAATTCAATAATGAGTTTTGTGATCAACTATATTCAAAATCCAGTATAGTGGTACACATGCACTTAATACCCTCCAAACCTTTCTTGCACTCGTGGTTAAATTTTGTTAAACATGAGTATTTGACTTCACCACTAATTCTAGAATGATTCTATTTACCCCTCTTCAGATTTTAGAATTATTTGGATGAAGTTTATTAAAGCAATTTAAAGGGGCAGTACTAATTGGCCCTGCCAAAAATATTCAAATTAGAAGCTCTAAATTTCCTTGACCTTCTAATATTCTCAATAGCTTGCCTGCAAAATTTCAAGATTTTGGGAACTCATTTGCTATTTTATTTGAGGCGCTTAGCAAATTTGAATCAAATTCAAATCTGAATTTTAAATTCTTTTCCAACTTCTTTGAACATAAGATTTGAGTTACCATTGGGTTAAGAATAATTCATTGACCATCTCCACAAAGTTTCATGATTTTTGGAGTTGATCTTCTATTTTTAAATGAATTATTAACTTGTGTGTTGGGGTCTGACTGACCTGTGGGACCCACCTGTCAGCCGCTGCTGAACGGGTAGGTCGGCCGCCTGCCATCTCTGCGCCGGCGCTCGACCGCTCGACAGCGCGCGCGCATGCAGCTCCTGCGAGCTGCCTGCGTGCTAGCTTGACCGCGGCGCTATAAAAAGCCGCCGCCGCTCCCTTATTTCCCCTCCCCGATCAGTGGTTTCCCCCCTCTCGCGAGTTAATCTCCGCCGCGCGCCATCGCCGCCGCCCACCTCTGCTCCGTGGTGCGCTGCCGTCTCGCGCCGTTTCAAGCCACGACTCCAACAGCTTAAAGGTGCGCCTAGTCAAGCTCTAACTCTCGGTGCAAACTATTTCCTTTTTCGTTGAGAATTGAACAAGTTATCGATCTTCATTCTTCCGGCCGAAGTGAATGAACTCGCTAGGTTTTCGTTTCAATTCCGTTTCTACAAGTAAAAATTCCTTGCAATTGCTTAGAGATAGTTTCTATAGGTCCTAGCGCTCCTACCTGAGCAAAAACCCCTAAAAGTTATCGAGCAACGGCCGAGGAAATCGAGTTTTGCTCGCCGCCGGTGAGGAAACCGCGGTTCGCCATCGAGCTCATAGTTTCCAGTTGTTTCCTCCTCTTCCACGTTCAGTTCCTTGATCTGCATCATCCCAGGAAGGTTTTGAAGAAGATCCCGAGTGGTTTAAGCTACTCTGGAGCGAGTTCCATGTTGCCCGAGTGCTCACTGCCGCCGCCACCGTCGCACGACCATTTCCAGCGAGTGTGTGGTCCCACCGACCTCACCGTCGTGCTCAGCGACTCCAAAAACCCCCAGGCAGCGAGTTTGGGCAAGTTTGGCCCATCGGTTTAGCCCGCGGCAAGCTCATCGGCGAGTCACCGCCTCGGGCACCGCCTCGCGCGGGCGTTGGCCCGAGGTAGAAGACAACCCAGGGGTGCCCCACCTGCCAGCGGCTGCGAGATCATGGTGCGGCTAGGATCCTGTGCGGCCGCGCGCGAATAGGTCTGTGGACCACGGTGTTGCATTGATCAGAGCGCACTACGTGGCCCAAGGGACCCGCCCGGTTGAAATTTGAATTGTGGCACCAATGGACTATTAAAATAATTCCAGAAAATTATTCAAACTTCTAAATTGAATATCTCTCTATAGACTACTCCAAAAATCTTCAAACAAATTTTGTTTGAAATCTCTTGAGCTCTAGTTTCTGTCAGTATCAATTAGGTTCTGTGAAACTCAAAGTTAAATTTTGTATAATATAATCTTTCCAAATGCAAATACAATTTTTCCAAATAAGATAGCCACTGGAAAAATCCCAAAATTCGCATAAAATTTACTGTCCTATTCTTGACCACCAGAAAAAGTTTGGGAGCCATTGCACCTGTTTAAACCTCTGTATGGTACAATTTCCTTTTTCAGATATTGAATTTTTACAGATGTTCTGTTGCTTTATTATGTCCCAAATTTAAACTAAATCTTCCTTTAGTCATACACTAGCTCCTGTAAAAATCTTGGATTTTATTAACCTACTATCCTAGTCCTAATTCCATTACAAACTAAATAGTGATTTAATGGCTAGAAATTCAATTACAAAGTAAATCCAGAAATTCTTGCCAACTTAGAAATACAATAACTCCTTCCCCAAAGCTTAGAAAATTATGAAACAAATTTTTCTAGAACCAGAACCACTTCCTCTATCATGCTTATCAACTGGCAGCTATGTTCAAGCTACAGTTTCTTCTTTAAAATTCTTGGAAGTTTAATACTTGCCATAATTTTAGAGACAACACTATACTTTGATCATCTCCTGTTCTTTGCAAGAGCCTTGATCATATTCCCTAGTATCTACCATAGAAGTCCCAAAGCCAACTAAGGTCCCTATAATCTAATGATCACCATGGATTAAATTTTTGGTCTCAATAATGATTATTTTTCAAAGTCATTTATATACATATTACATGCATATCGTATAGTGACCAAAGTCGAGGAAGAGCCAGAATTCTTGGAAGAGCACCTTCCAAATTTTAACTCAGACTCTGACCTGCAACAAGGCAAGCCCCGGTTTGCATTTAAGTCGTTTATAAAATTTTACTTTATCACTATGATGAGTAGTATATGAATTGTGCATTACGTTTAGGATGATTGATACTCCACCTGCATGACCAAAAATCCCAGGGATTGGTTGGGACGAGTTACAGTTTGACCTGTAGTAGCTGCTTTGCTAATGCATAGGAAATCCGGTAGAAGTCGAGTAGTTGGAATCTACTCGCGAGAGATGTAGGACATATCTCACAGGATTGGTTAGATAGAAAATGGCTTAACATAATGAAATTGAGACCGGGCAGGGAATGGATAGGAAGTGGCGAGAAGTGAGTCTCGGACGCATAGCCCTGCCTGTGTCGATTAAGGCCCATCCGTATGCAGCCCCTTCGGATAAGCTTGAATTGTACCGGCAATATGATGGACATATGGAATCCATTAAACTGACATAGCTTGGTCACTTGGGTGTCGAGGCATACCGTTCCGTTTTATAGGTGTGGGTTGAGGGCAGCAAGGTGTAAATCCGCTGGTGGGCACGTTAGAGTACGCCCCACGCAGGGACCTCCTGCTCGTGACGGATCGACCGGTTCGGCATTTGAGTGTCTTGCGAATGGTTTCCATATACGCCTAGTACTGTAGTGTTATGTAGGTATGGGTGTGCTCGCTGACACTTCCGAACGACGTATGTGTCGTGTTGTCCGGGTGTGTCCTGATTGCAATCACTGTCCCTCGCAGTAATAGAGTACCACTTGTTCACTGAGCGGCAACGTAGTAAATACTAAAGAAGCCAGAAAATCACATTGCATTGAATTATTATTACTTTGCAACCTTGTATGATTTAGGGATAGTATAATTAAAAGTTTACAGTTTCCCCATACTTTAGCTGTAATAGCATTATGTGCTCTGAGCATGTCATATCATCGGTAAAGCGTTTATTGTTTGATTGTGGAGCCTATGATGTGTCGTGCTTGGAGAATGTCAATTGCTACATAAAACCTGATTATAAGGATCCACTTGTGGGCGAGTCATTTATGCTTCACCTTACCTATGTTTAGTGTCCCCTTTGCATATGTCTAGTGAGACGGGTTAGTCTTGCTGAGCCTTATGCTCACATTTGCAGTTAACGAGTTTTTGTAGGTTATACTGTTGACGAAGGGTTTGATGATGAGGCTGCACCCCCTCCAGGGTTTACAGCCGAGTGGGAACCCTGCACGCCGCCCTAATTGAGTGTTGCTAGTGCAAAATATTCAAGGAATGGATAACTTTGTTTTTGCATAGCTAGTGCTGAGAGCGTAGCTATGATATGTATATATTTCCTTACTTCCGCTAGTATTGTAAAAACTTCCGCTGTATGAAAAATAAAAGACTCCGTCTTGTACTTATTCAAGTTCTAATCTTGTATAACTGTTGGGTGTCGCATCGCACGACACCACCCAATGAGATCCTCGGATGTCGGGATTCCGGTCCCCACAGACATGGTATCAGAGCATCATTGGGAACAGTGTACTTGAAAAGGACATATTTTCAAAAATTAGGACTTGAGTGAGGAATTAGCTATATGCCTTTATAAGGAGTATTATTAGTATAAGGTATAAAGGTGGTAAACTAACTATGTGTTATTATATTCTGTAACGACGCCCCGATGTCAGGTAAGAGGTAAGGTATGCCACCGAGAGCGGATCAATCTCGGTTACTCAGCATACGAGGAGTGGTATGTGAAATTTCTGTGGCTTGGCACGGGAAGTTAATAGGAGTCTCTGAAACTTTTAATGTTTCTAAGAACCTATGAAACGCGGTACCCCAGCGTGACACAAAATTAGTGGGAGCCCCCGTCGGGTGGTGTATAACCCGATAGTGTGCCTCTCTAGAACTATTCATGTTCTATGGGAGCATGCGAAATACGTATGCCCAAGCGTGTATAAGCTGGATCGTACGGGAGTCTTTGATGTATAGACGTATTTACAGCCATGTACCTCAAGACATGGCCTCTCTCGAGGACGACTCACACCAGAGTCGTATGCATTTATTTTCGTATGTATTATTGTGACTGCCTGTCGTGTTTCCCCGTGCCGCCCTTGAGGTGTGAAGGTGTGAAAGGGGATTGTTTTTATTTTGCAGCATTAACTACAGTAGAAGACCGTGTAGAAGCCGTTTGCGAGAGAACGATATAGGGACCACCTATAGATGTAATCGGAAGTACCGGATAGAATTTTCTTTGGTGAGATACGTAGTACCTTCCGTATCAAACATGATACTAGACCATCCCCACCGACAGAATGGTTGTATAATGCTTTGGAAAGTCCAAATATCAGATGCTGGTAGGTTTGGACTCCGCAAAAAAGGGTTCCGACTCAAAAGAATAAATAGAATCAAGATTCTTGTTTTCTGGCAGAAGTTGGCTCGACTTCGCCGGGTTGTAATATTGGTTATTTGATAGAGAGTAGAGGAGTATCATATATGGATGGAAAGCTCGTGAAGATCTCTACAACTTCTCTGTTGACCATAAAGACAGAAAAGCTTGATACTATGTTGAAATCTGGGGTGTATTGTAACTGCTCCAGATGACCTTCCCATTGTACCAGTCTCAGTATTTTTGCCATAACTTGCTGTAGAAAAATCCCCTGCCTTATTGTGATACATGTTTGGATAGGGTAGGAGGAGCTTTACAAGGTTGTTATAGGAGGTTTTTTCTGATTTGGGTTGGAGTTAAACCAAATTGGAAAGTCAACCAAGCAAACTGCAGGACTGCTGGTGCAAACCAGTCAGTTCAACTGTTAAGTTTGGACAGTTATAGCTCTTACTCCCCAATAGTGACATGGTCACATATATACATTTCTGGAAAGCTTAGGAAGTCCTCTATCAACTTTATTTGTCACTCCTGACCTGAACTGGGTGTAGCTATGCCTAATTCCATTTGTCGTAAACTTGGTTCTCGCAGCCCAGAACATGGAACAGATTGCACAGGGTTGTGAATTTGTGCGTGATACCTGTATAACAAAGTTTTAGGATGGAACTCTTTTATTTCTGGATTGTTAACACGAAGTTGTACAATGTTTATTTTGACATTACCTCAATATCTTCTCATGATAAACCTATATAGAATGGGGAGTTAAGCCCATATACAGGGGATGATCCCACGTGCACTTCCACCTCCACCGCGTGCACTGGGATTCCGTCCTCCCATTTGTATTGGCCAAACCCCGTACACGTGTTTCACGTGTGGATGCACGGGGCACTTCGCCAAGGACTGTCCGCAGAATCGACAAGGCGGAGGGCAATCATCCTACCAGGGGGCCAACCAACCCCGCAACCAGCTCAAGAAGCCAGCCACCAGACCCGGCAACATCCACCACCTCGCCATCGAGGACGTTCCGGAAGGCGTGCCCGTGCTCACGGGTACGTTCTCTATCTATGATCAATCCGTAGTCATACTCTTTGACTCCGTATCTTCCCACAATGTCATTAGTAAGTCTCTTGTCATTAAAAATCAGCTGCCTGTTATCTCCACAAAAACTCCATATATGATTTGCACTCCAGCAGGAAGGGTAGTAACGTATGAGATGGCCCATAGGGTGCCTCTTACCTAGATGGGAACATCTATCCTACCTCATTCATTATCCTAGAGACTCAAAAGCTAGATATCATCTTAGGAGTGGCATGGTTGCAATACCATGGTGCTATTCTTGATATCGTTCCTCGAAAGATTTATCTAAACTCTCCCCTCCATCAGCCCCATGTTCTCAATCTTGAGAACATCATTCCATTGGACCCATCTACTCACAACACCGAGGTTATGGAACTTAGGGATATTTCGATAGTATGTGAATACCCGGACGTGTTTCCTGAAGATCTTCCTGGTATGCCCCCAGAAAGGGATATAGAGTTCAAGATTGAACTTGCACCAGGAACAGTACCAGTCTCAAGACCACCCTATAAGATGGCACCCAAGGAACTTGCAGAACTTAAGGAGCAGTTAACTGAACTTGAGAACAAAGGTTTCATTCGTCCAAGTTCATCACCATGGGGTTATTCTGCACTGTTTGTAGAAAATAAAGATAAGACCTTGAGGCTGTGTGTAGACTATCGTCCACTTAATGCTGTCACTATCAAGAACAAGTATCCACTACCACGCATTGATATTCTTTTCGATCAATTGGTGGGTGCTAAAGTATTTTTGAAGATGGATCTTTGTTCTGGTTATTATCAGATTAGAATCCGACCAGAAGATATACCAAAGACAGCATTCTCGACGAGGTATGGATTGTATGAGTACCTTGTTATGTCCTTCGGATTGACCAACGCACCGGCTCATTTCATGTATCTCATGAACTCGGTGTTCATGCCAGAATTGGACAAGTTTGTTGTGGTCTTCATTGACGACATACTTGTGTATCCGAAGAAGAACATGCTCAACACTTGCGTATCGAGCTTCAACGATTATGGGACCACCAACTTTATGCTATGTTCAGCAAATGTGAATTCTGGATCAGCCAAGTGCCATTTTTAGGGCACATCATATCAGGAGAGGGGATTGCTGTTGATCCAAGCAAAATCAAGCAAGTTCTCAAATGGGAGTCTCCAAAGTCTGTACATGAAGTCCGAAGTTTCCTGGGTTTAGCAGGATATTACCGAAGGTTTATACCCAATTTCTCTAAGATAGCTAAACCAATGACAGAACTTCTGAAGAAAGGACAGAAGTATGTATGGACTGAGGCATGTGAGGCAGGTTTCAAAGCATTGGTGAAACACCTTACAACGGCACCAGTCTTAGCCCAACCAGACACAACCAAATCATTTGATGTCTATTGCGACGCATCTGGGATTGGTTTAGGTTGTGTGTTGATGCAAGAGCGAAGGGTGATCGCATATGGATCACGGCAGCTCCGGAACCATGAGCAGCACTACCCGACTCATGATCTTGAGCTCGCTGCTGTGGTACTGGCATTGAAGATATGTAGGCATTATTTACTGGGTAATCTAGTACACCTATATACTGATCACAAGAGCTTGAAATACATTTTTACCCAGAAGGATTTGAATATGCGACAACGGAGATGGTTAGAGATGATCAAGGACTATGAAATTGAGATCCACTAGCATCTAGGCAAGGCAAACATAGTCGCAGATGCTCTGAGCCGCAAGTCCCATATCAACAATCTTTCCAACCTCGATGGAAGGAGAAGAAGAACCAAGTCTCTACTTGGTTCCATATGGGGCCCTCTACAATATTGCTCTCATTCCTACCATCAGGGAGGATATTATGGCAGCTCAGAAGGAGGACAAGGGGATGTCGCATATTCGGCAAAGAATGAAGAAGGGGGAGATGAAATGTTTCCGAAGTGACGATGAAGGTACCCTCTGGTTTAACAACCGTATAGTGGTACCCCGAAACATGGAACTTCGGAGGAAGATACTGGAAGAAGCTCATTTATCCAAGTATTCCATTCATCCAGGAAGTAACAAAATGTACCAAGATTTGAGAAAGAAGTTCTGGTGGACTCGGATGAAGAGGGAAGTAGCTAAATATGTATCCAAGTGTGATACGTGCCGTCGAGTGAAGGCCAACCATATGAAAGCAGCATGACAGCTTCAACCTTTAAGCATACCGACTTGGAAATGGGAGGATATCAGCATGGATTTCATTGTTGGGTTGCCTCCCACTCTCCACAAGCACAACTCAATTTGGGTGGTCGTTGACCGATTGACCAAATCAGCTCATTTCATACCGGTCAACGTGGATTATGATGCCAAGCGGTATGCAGAACTTTATATCTCCAGAATTTTGTGTCTACACGGAGTACCCCGTACTATCATTTCAGATCGTGGATCTATTTTTTTTGCTCGCTTTTGGGAGCATCTCCACGATGCATTGGGTACCAAACTGATTTGAAGCTCGGCTTATCATCCTCAGACTGATGGACAAACCGAACGGGTAAATCAAGTGCTAGAAGATATGCTTCGTGCCTGTGCCATCCACCATGGTAGGAATTGGGATGATCATCTACCATTAGTGGAATTTTCATACAACAACGGTTACAAGGCTAGCATCCAGACGGCGCCATATGAAGCTCTTTATGGCTGGAAGTGTCACACACCCATGAACTGGTGCGAATCTGGTGAACGAGTGGTATATGGCATCGACTTAATAAAAGAAGCCGAAGAGCAAGTGCGCATTATTCAAACAAATCTCAAAGCCGCTCAGTCTCGTCAGAAGAGCTACGCAGACAAACGATGTCGAGCTCTTCACTTTGAAGTTGGGGATCAAGTTTATCTCTAGGTATCCCCTATGAAAGGTATCCATCGATTCGGGGTGAAAGGGAAGCTAGCTCCACGTTTTATTGGGCCGTTCGCAATAATCATAATATGCAGACCTGTGGCATATCAATTGGAGTTACCGCCGTCACTTTCAGGGGTTCACAATGTATTCCGTATTTCCCAATTACGGAAATGTCTTAAAACTCCCGCCGATGTCCGTATAGAAGATTTGGAAGCTCTCCAACCAGATCTTACTTATTCCGAACATCCAACTCAGATCGTCGATGAGAGGACTCGCACCACAAGAAGCCACACCTTGCGTTTCTACAAGGTCTCGTGGAGCAACCACAGTGCTGAAGAAGCCACGTGGGAAAGCGAAGAGTATCTTAGAACGAACTTTTCGGACTTTTTAGCGGCATATGTTCGTTAGATCTTTTCCTTTTACCTTCATTTGAAATCTCGGGACGAGATTCTTTTAAGGGGGGAGGAATGTAAAATCCCACTTCTATGGCATGTGAATTCAATAATGAGTTTTGTGATCAACTATATTCAAAATCCAGTATAGTGGTACACATGCACTTAATACCCTCCAAACCTTTCTTGCACTCATGATTAAATTTTGTTAAACATGAGTATTGGACTTCACCACTAATTCTAGAATGATTCTATTACCCCTCTTCAGATTTTAGAATTATTTGGATGAAGTTTATTAAAGCAATTTAAAGGGGCAGTACTAATTGGCCCTGCCAAAAATATTCAAATTAGAAGCTCTAGAGATTTTCCATGACCTTCTAATATTCTCAATAGCTTGCCTGCAAAATTTCAAGATTTTGGGAACTCATTTGCTATTTTATTTGAGGCGCTTATTAAATTTGAATCAAATTCAAATCTGAATTTTAAATTCTTTTCCAACTTCTTTGAACATAAGATTTGAGTTCACCATTGGGTTAAGAATAATTCATTGACCATCTCCACAAAGTTTCATGATTTTTGGAATTGATCTTCTATTTTTAAATGAATTATTAACTTGTGTGTTGGGGTCTGACTGACCTGTGGGACCCACCTATCAGCCGCTGCTGAACGGGTCAGGTCGGCCGCCTGCCATCTCTGCGCTGGCGCTCGACCGCTCGATAGCGCGCGCGCATGCAGCTCCAGCGAGCTGCCTGTGTGCTAGCTTGCCGCGGCGCTATAAAAGGCCGCCGCCGCTCCCTTATTTCCCCTCCCCGATCAGTGGATTCCCCCCTCTCGCGAGTTAATCTCCGCCGCGTGCCATCGCCGCCGCCCACCTCTGCTTCGTGGTGCACCGCCGTCTCGCGCCGTTTCAAGCCACGACTCCAACAGCTTAAAGGTGCGCCTAGTCAAGCTCTAACTCTCGGTGCAAACCGTTTCCTTTTTCGTTGAGAATTGAACAAGTTATCGATCTTCTTTCTTCCGGCCGAAGTGAATGAACTCGCTAGGTTTTCGTTTCAATTTCATTTCTACAAGTAAAAATTCTTTGCAATTGCTTAGAGATAGTTTCTATAGGTCCTAGCGCTCCTACCTGAGCAAAAACCCCTAAAAGTTATCGAGCAACGGCCGAGGAAATCGAGTTTTGCTCGCCGCCGGTGAGGAAACCTCGGTTCGCCGTCGAGCTCATAGTTTCCGGTTGTTTCCTCCTCTTCCACGTCCTGTTCCTTTATCTGCATCATCCTAGGAAGGTTTTGAAGAGGATCCCAAGTGGTTTGAGCTACTCTGGAGCGAGTTCCACGTTGCCTGAGTGCTCACCGCCGCCACCGCCGTCGCACGGCCATTTCCGGCGAGTTGCTGGTCCCACCAACCTCACCATCATGCTCAGCGACTCCAAAAACCCCTAGGCGGCGAGTTTGGGCAAGTTTGGCCCATCGGTTTAGCATGCGGCGAGCTCTCCGGCGAGTCACCGCCGCGGGCGCCGCCTCGCACGGGCGTTGGCCCGAGGTAGAAGACAACCCGGGGGTGCCCCACCTGCCAGCGGCTGCGAGATCACAGTGCGGCTGGGATCCCGTGCGGCTACGCGCGAATAGGTATGTGGACCACGGTGTTGCATTGATCAGAGCGCGCCACGTGGCCCAAGGGACCCGCCCGGTTGAAATTTGAATTCTGGCGCCAATGGACTATTAAAATAATTCCAGAAAATTATTCAAACTTCTAAATTTAATATCTCTCGGTAGACTACTCCAAAAATCTTCAAACAAATTTTGTTTGAAAGCCCTTGAGCTCTAGTTACTTAAAGTTAAATTCTGTAGAATATAATCTTTCCAAATGCAAACACAATTTTTCTAAATAAGATAGCCACCGAAAAAATCCCCAAAATTAGCATAACATTTAGTGTCCTATTCTGAACCACCAAAAAAAGTTTGGGAGCCATTGCACCTGTTTAAACCTCTGTATGGTTCAGTTTCCTTTTTCAGTTATTGAATTTTTACAGATGTTCAGTTGCTTTATTATGTCCCAAATTTAAAGTGAACCTTCCTTTCGTCATACACTAGCTCCTGTAAAAATCTTGGATTTAATTAATCTACTATCCGAGTCCTAATTCCATTACAAACTAAATACTGATTTAACGGTTAGAAATTCAATTACAACGTAAATCCAGAAATTCTTGCCAACTTAGAAATACAATAACTCCTTCCCCAAAGCTTAGAAAATTATGAAACAAATTTTTCTAGAACCAGAACCACTTCCTCTATCATGCTTATCAACTGGCAGCTATGTTCAAGCTATATTTTCTTCTTTAAAATTCTTGGAAGTTTAATACTTGCCATAATTTTAGAGACAACACTATACTTTGATCATCTCCTGTTCTTTGCAAGAGCCTTGATCATATTCCCTAGTATCTACCATAGAAGTTCCAAAGCCAACTAAGGTCCCTATCATCTAATGATCACCATGGATTAAATTTTTGGTCTCGATAATGATTATTTTTCAAAGTCATTTATATACATATTACATGCATATCGTATAGTGACCGAAGTCGAGGAAGAGCCAGAAGTCATGGAAGAGCACCTTCCAAATTTTGACTCAGACTCTGACCTGCAACAAGGCAAGCCCCGGTTTGCATTTAAGTCGTTTATAAAATTTTACTTTATCACTATGATGAGTAGTATATGAATTGTGCATTACGTTTAGGATGATTGATACTCCACCTGCATGACCAAAAATCCCAGGTATTGGTTGGGACAAGTTACAGTTTGACCTATAGTAGCTGCTTTGCTAATGCATAGGAAATCCGGTAGAAGTCAAGTAGTTGGAATCTACTCGCGGGAGATGTAGGACACATCTCACAGGATTGGTTAGATAGAAAATGGCTTAACATAATGAAATTGAGACTGGGCAGGGAATGGATAGGAAGCGGCGAGAAGTGAGTCTCGGTCGCATAGCCCTGCCTGTGTCGATTAAGGCCCGTCCGTATGCAGCCCCTTCGGACAAGCTTGAATTGTACCAGCAATATAATGGACATATGGAATCCATTAAACTGACGTAGCTTGGTCACTTGGGTGTCAAGGCATACCGTTCCGTTTT